>CM056197.1:80447280-81770613 GCA_029692085.1 Gymnothorax javanicus | reverse complement strand
TACTGCCGCACGATATACCAAACAATATACCAAATACATGATATTCCAAATCACCGCAATGAGTGTATCACTACAATCCACCATGACGGCACAAATCTCTTACTCAGTTTTTCAATGTTTGGGATGACTGTGCTGCCCTTTTTCAGATAAGAGGCCCGGAATCCATCAACAGAGAGCATAATCAAAGGTGGGCGGATGAAACTGAAAAGAAAACAAGAATAATGTCCATAACTGCCAGCTGTTCTCCAAAGTCTCAGAATACTAGCCAGCCTGAACCTTAGTAAAGTTAAACCATTTGAGAAGAATCAGGTGAATGTTAAACACAACACCAGCAACAATGAACATGAACGAAATGCAGCTACGGAAACTAATGGAAGATGATCATATTTTATTTTTCATAAGGTGGGATGATTAACCTTGAGATTAGCGAGTTGTTATTATTTGTGAAGTGATGCCACGGACAGCCCACACTGTATTTGAGTAAAAAGCGTAATGTAGATGCTTAAAGGGTCATTCACACCCAAAGTGACAACAACGACAGTAACTATGGACAAAAATAATAAAAACGTAAGTGCATTGTGCAGTCCACACCAAAACTACAATGGCATCCATAACAGTATTGTTTTCGATCACTTTCAGAACCATTTTTTGTATAGTAAAAGCTGACAGCCACTTAAAATGAATGCTATAAAGTTGGAAAGGTGCCGATTATAGAAAGTTTGGTTGTTGGTGTGAATGCTAATTACAGTACATGGTGCAGATGGTCTATAAAATATTTTGGCACTCTACAGTCATCACTCACCCAGCAGGGCATTCTGGGCTCTCAATCTCTTCACAATCATCTTGCACCCACGTAGCCTCCCCCTCTATGGACAGACGAAGTGACAGACATAAGCAAATACCAAGCAACTGCTCAGCATCAGCCCCTGGTATACCATCTACATCAAGCCAGCCCAACCCAGTTTCTGGAGATCTCCCACCATGTATGATTTAACTCCACCCCTAACAAAGAACCCCTCACTCAACAGCCAAATCAAAAAAATAAACCTACAGAATGGAGAATCTCCTGGTTCTGGATTGGGCAGCCATAGTGTAATCTGTGGGAACACTAATGTTATGGTTATACATTTCCATGGAATTCCGACATAATTTGGCAAAATTCTTAAGTTAGCAATATTTACGTACATATATTGCAAGAGGATATTAAGTATTGCATTGCATTCCATCCAAGACAGCAAATTTGACAGGCCTCCACACTCAGACATACCTTCATATTTTGATTCAAATACTTATACCAAAAACATTTTAACTTTCATGACCATGAGAAATTCGTTATTCCAAACAATAAGTTTCTTCATCAATATTAGTACAGAATCTGGAAAATCCTCCACATAATCTGCATGCTCACCCTTTCACTCCCACGGGTACCAAAAAGCACACTTATGTGACTGTCACAAAATCCCAAGAGTGCCAAAAGGCATTCTGTGACTATAGCTATTTTAACCAATCAGATCTTTGGAATAGAAAAGATATATAATGCATTGCATTTCAGCCAATCAGATGAGATTTTTACATGCAGAATAAAGTTTTTATGTAACACTTGAAATCTACTCATTTTTGACAAATACTTATTTGAAAAGGGGTCTCTAAAAACTAAATTTCTTGTCCAATCCCCTTGGTCAATAAAGATAGTCAAACCACAGGGGACCTTGGGAGTGAAATTGTTTGAAGGCTGGATTCAGAAACACAGAGTAAGATTAATTCTGAACTTAGTTTTACATGGAGAGTCACCATTCAGAATTTAATTTAGTTGAGGACAAGGCTTAATCTGTCTCTGTGACATAGGCCCAAGGAGTTTTGGGCCTGACAAAATTGCTGAAAGTTTCTAATTTAGTGCACTGATAGTTTACCCACCTTCTTTGGGAACAGTATGCTAAATTATGGTTCATTTTCAAATAATTTGGTCAAGTGTTCTCATAGAGGCATACCATACAATTTCAACACATTGAGCACTAAAATATCTCGGCATGTAGAGGACCATTATATCATTATGAACCAAATCTAGAGTACTTGTGAAATCTGGATATTACTGCAAAGCCATTTTTAAGCATGGATAAAGTAAGCAAAAATTTTTTTAGTTATATCATTAAGTGAAATGCCCTTAAAGCAAGGGACTGAAAATGCCAGAAATACTGTCAATTTACCCAAATTCTGAAGTCACTGAGAGCATTCATTAAATTCCCAGCTTTTGCAACCCTACTACACAGGGGATATACATTATAAAGGGCATACTGCACACCACAATGTGTGGTAAATTCTATCGCCGTAACTTTTTAACTAGTCATGTTTCCATCTCACCATTCTTATGCACATTATGAAAATTTGCATTGGAAAAAGATGGAAAGGGCAAAATGTGAATTAACTTCCTCTAAGTCCCATAAAAGTTTATATGCCAGCTTGAGGTGATTTTTGTCTTATGCAATTTAGAGTTAATTCCCAAAATATGAGATGGAAACAGCTTAGCCAACTAATTCTGATGTATTGCCTCGCTGCTGCTGTGTGCATTAGCATTCGACTCCATCTTCGTCTCCAGACAGCGTCAAACTTTGCAATCACTAACTCAGAAAAAAAGCTCTATGACTATTTGTTGAATTGCAAGCAACTACGGTAGACTTCTCTCCTTTTTAACAGTGTCTCGTTTCTCCTCCAGTTGTTTCTCTTCTGATTGTATCGCTTCGGTTTGATTGTTTTCCATTTTGCAACCTCCTCTTCTTCTGCTGTTCTTTACGTTGTGAGTGTCCTCTACCACCATCTTGTGGTAATTTATTGGAGTTTATACGCCCCGAGCCAGTCGATGGAAACGCAGGTAATTCGAATTTGCTTTTAAGCCAATTTTCAAAAATTCACTAAAATTCACTTGACATGAGATGGAAACTCAACTACTGAAATGTAAACAATTCAGAATGAAATTATGTTCCAATGTGGAAAATAATACATGCTGCTGTAGTTCGTATTAATACCCATCTCTATGCAGGCTGTTTCATAATCGCATGTTGTTTTAGACACCCAAAATTAAAATCTGGGCATCCCTTGTCAAGTGCATCCATGTTTTAGCATACACATGCAAGGACATAACTCCAGAATATTGGATCAACACATTGTAGATTTTGAGTTAATGCACCACCGATAAATAGTTACCTCAGCTGAAAAACTTAACTCCTGGAGAGGACATTTTTAGACAGCAGTAAACATTCACATATGCATATCATAATAAGCAAGCAATAAATGCAATATTGTGTTCCAAAAAGACCACACCCATAATACCTAAGTGCCATGATATTTTGAGTTTTGCATTTCTGCTTGAATTTACATCAACATCTGTTGTTTTGTTTCTAGATAGGACATACTTTTGATGGACAGGTATAGTCAAAAAATACTGTATATGCATCAACATATACCAAGACTGCAATATTTCATTATAATATTTTATTAAAGTGAATTGTCTTTGTGTATGACACGAAGACATACGGCAATAAATAGAATCGCAGTTTATAGTGGAACATAAATGCATTTCCGGAAAAGACATTTCTGTCTAACAATATAGCAGCATATTTTTGCCACAATAATTTTCATGCAGGTAAGGAGACTGTCATCGTCTTTTGTATTCTTAAAACAAATAATGGATATCACCTGATGTCATTATGACTTTTAATTTCATCACAAACAATGTAAGAAAATGATCATTTAACAGATAAAACATGGAAAATGTCAAAAAGAGCATTGATTTCTCTTTTTTAGGAGGCAATTAATACTTTGTCATAAGGAAACGGTGTCTGTAGATGGTGACTGCATTGCATCATATTAAAATAATGTAATACACATCATTTACTCCAAGATTATTGCAGAAATTGCCCCAAGATATAAAAATTGACTTAGTACCCTGATTGTGAAACAGCCCATGCCTTCACTCAAGACTTCACTAATACTGTGTCAGATGGGTCATGGGGGAAAAAAATTTGCACGCTGTGACTTCAGTTAACAGCAGTTGAAAAGAACTGGCTGACCTTGGACTGGAAGTCTCGTCCAATGTAAAGCAAAGAGCACAGACAGTATCGTCTTTCTCAATTCAGCAGTTCTTCTGCCTCATAAAATGTTAGCAACAACAAATTGAACCCTTAAAAACTAAACCATTACACAAAATATCCCCTTAAAATATATTTAAGAGCAAGATACTGAGAGACTGTGGGTCATGCCACAGCTCAGTTTTCATGTTTTTTCCTCACCAGAACACAAAGGAGGATAACCTCTCACATTCTTAACCCCTAGAAGAATGTAGTGCACCAAAAGAGACTTTATTCTCATCTATAGCCAATGGTACCAAAGTGGACTTAAAGCCAAAAATAATTCCCTTTTTGGACAGTGAAACATTTTTCACAATCAAATACAAGAGTAACTATAATCAAGACAAAAAAATACCCACACTGTTTTATTTCTAAATAGAAAAGTGATAATATAATGTTTCTTCTCCACAAATCATGTTGTTTTTCTTTTAGACCAGCCAAGGAGAGTTTTGATTAATAAGGGAAAGAGGCAGCTTCTCACCTGTGCATACAGCCTTGTAATTAGTGCAGCAGTCCCCTTTAAGAAGGCAGTCCTCAGAGCAGTGGCAGGCATGGTCATCATTGCGAGTTTCCCCACACCTCTCCTTTGTGCACTCAAACCCACCCGCTGAGAGCACACAGACCCGTGAGTGACCCATTCACAATTTACACCCCGAGCCACAGGGCAGCACAATTTGTACTTTATTTACAACACACTTTCTGGACTAGGAGTGCACAACAAGGGGTGATCCATTGCAGGAGTTTGTTCAACCTCTCCCCTAAATTCTTTAAACTAATCATGCCTTGAATAGATGATAGTATAAGCAATAGTGACAGCAATAGACTAAATGCCTATTTAAATATTGTTCCCTCTGCGAGAGCAGCATTTAACAAGCATAATTCATATAGCTGTCAGAAAATTAAAATCACACAGGATAAGGGAACAAACCAGCAGAATAGTGCACCCCCATTCCAAACCAAGAGTGGAAGACTCATTTAGACAGCAAAGACTAAAGCCATTTCAATGCATCTTACGCTACGGTATCGACATAGCTCAGTGGGAATCGGAGAAATGATCTATACTACAAAAAAGCACATCATGTTTACAATGGGAAACAGGGTCATTCCATCTCAACTGGACCTGTGGTCTGAACTTGACACCCTCAAAAAAATCTGGCAAAAATATATGTTGTAGTACATGACCCTTATTCCAAATCAGATGGGAAATTTGCAATCTACGCAAAAAGTTCTTCTGGGATCACCATTTATGACCCCTTTGCAGTCTTGAAAAATATTAGAAATAAACTACGAAATATCAGTGTAGTATTGATTCATAAAATCCTTCCTACAAACCCCCAAAACACACCATATTCAGCAGTGAATTTAAAATACTTAGAATGAAGTCCACACACTCATACTTTGAAATGTTGAAGTAGACAGTCCAAATATTGTAATGGACTAAGTTTCAAAATTTTTGGTCCACTGCTTGGGGAAGAAACCAGGGTTGCCATTCGGTAAAATAATACCGCGGAATGGATTTGAGACCCCTTTAAAACCACCACAATACATGTAATAGTCGTTTTTAATGTTTGGGGTTAGAGTTACACATTTTGTGGTTAAATATGCCAAAGTACAATACTCTACAGTCATTAGGTGTAGTCCTAGGGCTGTCCAAAATCCTGAAAAATTTCAGCATCATGAATTTTTTCCGGATTTGAGATGGCTCTAGCAAATTACAAGTAATCCCTAGCCTAAAACTGATGTCAGACTTGAAATCTACCTAAAATGTGCTGCTAGAATCACCATTCAGGAGAGTATTACCTTTTTAGGAAAAATTCAAAATCGACCACTGAAAACCGTTTAAAATTCAATGAATGCGGGAACTTGTAAGGTTGCTGTACACTGCGAGGGCAATATCTCAAGGGTTATTTGACCTAGAGGTCTAGATTTTGGCATGCATGAATTTTAAGTAATGTACTACAAAATATATTTTTGCCAGATTTTTTTGAGAGGGTCAGGTTCAGACCATCTGGAAATTTGTTCCAATTGATATGGAATGACCCAACTGTCATTTCTAATGATTGAACACAAAACATTAACAGATACACAAATTCTTAATTAGCAACTCATTCATATTATGGCAGATAAAACTAAAAGAATAATACAAAGTGAAAACTTGAATCCAGGTCTTCAGGGAAAATGCTGTTGGTGAAAAGTTAAGAAGCTTACCAGTTTTCAGGCATTCGTGATCAAAATCCAGGCAGCAGCTTATATATGTCTTGCATAAATTGTCACAACGGCAGGTTGGAGGTTCAGCTTCACGTAGCTCAAAGCACCTTCCCCTACATGATCCATATGATTTTATCCATGGGGAATCTGAAGGAACTATGACCAAACAGTGTATGTATCATCAGCTGATGGATATAAGGGCTCCAAAAAGCCAACAAAAAAAAACAATGCTCTGCAACAGTAGCATTCAGCTTCATGCAGTCACACTCCAGATGTGTGTTGCTATTTACTCACGATACAGAGGTGCACCCATATGTATGCTCAGGAATACACACTTTTTTATAAGAACATCCATTCTTGAGGCTGAGTCTGAATGTTCCAAATTTTTTGAGCATTTCAGTTTCAAATGTTCATAAAATTTTCTATTTTTTAAGTTTAAAAATCTTTTTAAAAATTATTTTTCTATTAATACTTGCTTAGGATGTTGCAATTTTTTTTGCACAATTAATATTTTAAGGAACTAACAAAGCACTCTCAAAATATATTTTTGTGATGAGTCATTCCCTTCTTTTATCTTGATCTAAGTTCCTTGTTTCAGCGAGCATTCTCAGCATCAGGATGTTCTTAACAAGTTCTCCATTTTTGGGCATTCTTCAGTCTCACCTTTCTTATTAAGCCATTGATATAAAAATTTTAAAATGACTCCTGGGGCCTACACGAACATTAGAAATAACACCTGTAACGCTCAATACCAGTGACTTCCGACTAATGCAGTTCAGCTTTAGTTAATATTCCACAGATTTATCCGCATTAGACTCAGAAAGACTGAAATTAGAACTAAATTCAATTGGAGGTAAATGAATGTTAAATTTAAATAGTGGTGATCACATGCGCTAACGCCTTGGTAATCATCTGAACCAAATACATTAAATTCTGATAAAGTGACACGTGCAACAGAAATATGACGCTCTGACCTTTAGCGTGCGGATTTTCGTCCCATTCGCCTGGTCGTCTTGCTTGAAAAACATATCCCAAACAAAGACTGCAACCAGCAATGTATGAAAAGGTTTGGAACACCTGAGAATGTGATGTAGCCACATGTTACTTAGGCAACTGAATGTCGCATAAGGTGCAATTCCATATTAAGTCCTTTAATAATGCATGTCCTAATAAACAAATTAAAAACTGACAGGGCGCAGATTGAAAAAAAAAATACAAATTTGTGTTATTTCTTTGTTAGCCCACAATCCGAAGTCAAACTGGGCAGGCGGCAAGAATCAGCCTTGGGCACTAAGATCGAGGGGATCCAGCGCAGCAGACAGTTAAAACAAGCTGTGCGACTCACTGTAGTGACTAAAACTCTCTGACAACAGATCTAGGGTCAATTCAAAGAATTAATTCGTCGAATCATAATTATTTTTATGCAGACTGTCTTTCAGCATTTCAATATCGCTTACAGGGCAGGCATGATGGCCGCCTCTAGTGGTCAGCGATTGTAATTACACCAACTCTTTTCACGAGAGCTGAAGGCTGTAAGTGGAAGTTGAAACGCTCTGTCACCATTAGCAAAACATTACAGGATTGATTCCATCAGTTCAAAAAACAAAACTTGACATGATTTTTGCAAGAGTCTTGCAGTGGCCTTCAAAAGTGCAAGCGACTTTCGTAAATCCACGTCTGAGCGAAACTTCCAAGCCTTCATGGGGAAATAGAGGACTTGCCTATCTCCGTTTCCCCACAAAACTAACAGATCGATGCGGGAGAGGGCACACGCACTTGAGCGCTGTTAACATTAATGATTAATGAACCGGCCTACTGCAATAAACTCCAGGGTTTGACATTACTTGAGCAGCTCAGGTAAAATTCTTCTCAAAACTAGTGACAGAGACTGTAATCTAAACGCGGCATCAAAACGCAAAACACATTACCATCACCAGCCAGTGAAAAGTTAATTTTGTTTCGCCAGGGCAACTTTCAAAATATATCATAGGCCTACAAGTCTGATAGCTTTTGACCCCGCACTTGCCGATATATTAGGTAAGGTACTCACTTTGCATCATAATTTTTTATTAGATTAAACTGGCACATCTATGCTTCAGTCATTTCCACGGACATTTCTGAAACCTGCACTCAGGACTTCAGTACTTTAGGTAGTGCTTTGTTTCATAGAACCCCGATGGAAACAATCTTACCGTACCAATTTCCCAAGTTTCATTGTTCAGCGGACCTTTCTTCCTTTCTCTCCCGCAGAGAATGGTTTTTACTGGTTCGAAATTAAAAAAAAAAGTCCTTAACCGATGGTTACCCCGTTCACTGCGATTGTTTACCTCGTTAATTTCGCATTTTACTTTAAACCAATGCCGATGAAGTAATGGTGACAGCTGCCCTCCGGGACAATGGTGCTATTGGTCGATCAAATGTTCTTTGGACGAAGTCAGCTCTCTGATGCGGTTCGCTCCTACGCAAGACCATACGGTTAGACCAAATAGATAGCGCACAACTGGAAGTTAACGTAGGCGTTGAATTGTGATCTGATGTTAGCGAGCATAAAAAGTGTAAAATTACGAGGGTAATATTATGGTGCGCGGAATTTGATATTACAAATTTAAATGTTTCTATTTTAATGATAAGAAATGAAATACTCCCAGAGTTTCAACGACTGGGGCAAAACTTTGCAGGCTACAGTATTCGGTGTGTTATGTACTAACAATCGGATGAATTAAAATTATTCGCCAATGGTAATAACTATGTTAAATACTCTCGATGATTATTGTCTTCATTTATATGGTTCTCCCCGTAAGATGACTACTAAGGGTCATTCCATGCCAGCTCACCTACTGCAAAAGCGTGTCAGTGACCCCACTGCATTTTGTTGAAATATTATTAAAAATACTTTGAAATAATTTGTAAATAAATTCAAACCATAGGCCTTTGAAACCGACCGTCTTTGATTTATGGGACTTTTAAAATAGGGTGTCGCCCCTTTTTTGGTACCCTTATTCTGTTTGGGAGCAGTCTTGGAGGTCTATAACTTCGGAATAGATAATTATACAGACCTGAAATGTGGTGCACTGTGTGATTCTGACCCATGCTTTTTGAATATGCCATCAGAAAGAGTGCTTAATGCGCCATTCTTTAGATATAGCCATATGAAAAATGAATTTTGCCCGGTTTTTTTTTGTTTTTTGTATTTTTCACGTGATACTATTTTTCAACGTTTTAACAATGCTTCTTATTTCCTTCCATCCAAACAGAATTTTGAAATATGGTCGATTTTCATTAAAAAACACACTACACAGTGTGCCACGATGAACTACATCATGTACTATACTATCATGAATACGGAATTGAAAGAATGAATGTTGGATTGATCTGAAACTTCAGTACCAGCCAAACACTTATTTACTCTCTGAGTAAGCTATAATTGCTCCTGCCTACAATCTTTTCCCCATATATTCTAAAATAAGTGACTTTTGGAGCCTTAGGCAAACTATTTTTTGTTTATTGGGGGCGGGGAAAAATGAATGAAGTTCCTTTATTGTCATTGTAAGTCAAGCAAACAATGAAATTGGGATAGCAGCCTGCAATGAAAGAAAAGTCTGTTAACAAATCACCTTTCATATGGCTATATCTGGAGAATGACACGTTGCACACTCCTTTTGATGGCATATTCGGAAAGCCTTGGCCAGATTCCCCCAGCGTACCGAATTTCAGGTCTGTACATTTATTTATCAGGACGTTATGGACCTCCATAAACACACCCCAACAGAAAGCACATCGGGTGAACCAAAAAGAGGGTAACACCCTATTCTAAAAGTGCCATAACTAAAAAAAAAAAAAAAAAAAAACTGATTTCTCGGGCTTTTAACTGCAGATTTCATCATAAAACATTTCAAGGTATTTTTAATATTTTTTTCTGCAAAATCCAAGGGGGTTACACACAATCAACGTCAGTAAATTACTGTTCTGCTGATATGATGAAAACCATGAGATCATAAAATACTTATCTTTGGGCCTCAAATTATGAAATATACCATTGCAGTGAACACTTGCATGCATGCGTCTGCACATGCATAAACACACACACATATCCTTGCACTTTCACTCACAAACAAAGAGATGGGCTCAAAAAAACATGACTGTCATCTCAATAAACATAAAAAAATAGCCTCCTTTCACCCTCGTGCACAAATGATAACATTTACAGTGTATTCTAGTAAAATAACCATGTACTTTAATGCAGCCTCTGATTTCACAATAATGACTGGAATACAGTGAATTACAGATGTTCGGCAGTTGAATCACATACACTGGGAGCGTCAGTGGATAGAGGGCTTGCTCTCTCGTGTTTATTGAATTGCCTGGGAGGTCACAATGCAAATGGGACATTTACCCAACTCCTACACTCTCAAGGCTGTCATGGGATTATTTGGGAACATGTAGATACAAGGTGCAGGACTCTTACGGCAAACATTGTCGTGCTCCCAAATGCATGGAGTGATTCATTTCCATTAACATGTTTAAAGGGTGTTGAAAATTTCCTCGGGCACAGTTGAGAATTTCAGACTAAAATGTCCTATATCTGAAGCAGGATTACATAAAAATCCCATCAGATTTTACACAATTTGCTGAACAGGCAACCTTTCATTATTCTACTCATTAGTGTGTGCTTCTCTACTCTGTTTCAGTTGCTAGGCAACTCCTTAGGGCCTCAAGTATGACTCTGCTGTGGACCCGATTAGCTAATTAGTTGCCTGGAAACTTCTGGGGGCCCTGGCCTCCTCTGCTGTAGGCATGGACAGAATTCAATTGGCAAAACACCAGGAAATGTTCCACAAAGCTATAGCAATGATAGGTGAAGGCCAAAGCTTGCACTCCATTCATTGCTCTCGCAAAGATTTTTTTTTTTTTTTTTTTTTTTTCATGATGCCTTTCCCTACTCAGTAACCATCATGAGCACATCTTATTAATAACAAATTGGTTCAAAAGGACAAATGAAAAAATTAAAGTGCATTTTGACGGGAGTGCAGTAAACATGGAACACATGCCCAAATGTGTAATCAAGAAAAGTAATGAATTACTTGAGAAAAAAAGTAAAATGTTTGAAATCAGTTGAGTCATTTAAGTTTTATTTGCAATTTGATTTATCAAACATATTTGTATAATCGTAAATCGTCCAAATCAAATACTATTATGCATTTTCAGATGTCTAAACTTGCAAGCATTCGAGGGAAAAAATGTTTTATGACTTATCTATTTTAGCGATTTCTTATCAAAGTATCCCTTGTGAGTTATAATTGCTGCTTTGTACATCTATCCATTCGGGATATTCATTTTACCATGGTATCATTCTCACCTGATTTTCACGTGGACTGCAAGATTTACCATTGGAATGTCTTTGAAGATGGTATGCGTCACCATCTTTACAATCCATGTGATCCCACAACAGCTCAATATGGTTTAAATCCGGTATATTTAGCTGGCCACTCAATATTTTGCTTTTTTTCCCTAGAAAGTCATAGTTTGGCGTAAATTTCAGGTAGCTGATTTTTAAAAATGCAGTTTTGTACTTTTAATCACTGTAGCTGAAGTGCTTGCTACAAATGACAATGATTTTTCCTGTAGAAAGAGATAATTTTTTTGAACTGCTGGATAGTACTATGGTCAAGTATATTGAGCAGTTTGTACATCAGGCTTAGGAGTTTAATTCATGTAACTCCTGAAAAACAGGGATGGGACTGAACTCGTCCATATTCTAAACCGTATTCGAGCTCAGCTTGCTTGTGAATATTCAATAACTGATCCGGGTGTGCCATTTATTGATAGAATATTCTAACTGCGTGCATAAATTTGCAGCTCCATGTCCGCTGGCGGACACATCTGTGCAAAGGGGTTAAGGCTGGAAGTACTGTGCATTCATAGAAGCTTTTCTGCTCACCAAAAAGTGATTATCTTAGTTACTGTAGCCTTTTTGTCAGCTTGAACCAGACTGGCCATTCTCCTCTTACCTCGCTCATCAACCTTGCATTTCTGTCCACGAAACTGCTGCTCTGGATATTTTTTGCACCACTCTAAGCACAGCGTAAAGACTGTTGCGAGTGAAAATCCTAGAAAATCAGCTGTTTCAGAAATACCTGTCAGGCACCAGCTACCATATCATGGTCAGTGCCATTGAAATCACATTTATTCATCATTCTGATGTTTGCAGTGAACATTAATTGCAGTTCTTGGTCTGTAACTGCAGGATCCTACACATTGCTCTGCCACAACATATTTGGATAATGGGATGGACAAGAAGACGCACTTATGTTAGTCATAACGTGTTTGGTACATGGTTTTTAGTAAGAATTGCTATCACAATGTATTGTGATGAAAATATATAAATAGGATGCAAAATGAAGGATTGGCAAGGATGGAATCAGATTGACTTTCAGTCAAGCAGATTCACTTTCTTATGATGTACACTCTGAGCATGCGCAGTAATCTTGACACAGCTCCTTTAAGATTATTCTAATCATAATCAGTGCCCAGGGAACCCTTCCAAGACTGAGACTGATTTGGCTCACAATCTGGAGTTAATGCAGAAGGCATGCTTGCTGGGGTCGGCGAGAATATTAAGGAGGGTATTACATACGTATGGAGAAGTGAGATGAGGATGGTTAGAAATGTCAAGGCACCTCAGGCCACAGGAAGTGGCTCAATGCCTATTGACAGACTTCCAGCTTTGTTTTGATTTTACTGTGATAATAATACTAATACTAGTAATAATAATCATCATCGCATGATTATTAATATTCATGATATTCATTTCCAAACACAGAGTGGCATGGTGGTTGAGTGGGTGGCACTGTTCCCACACAGCAAGAAGGCCGCAGGCTTGAATCCAGCCATGTGGAGTTTTTATGTTCTCAGAAGGGATGCATATAGTCTGCTACAATTCTTAGGTATGTTGTTACATTCAAATGATGATCCACCACACAAAATGTTTTCCACTTTACATATTGAATAATACAGACACAGTTTGCTATTCAGAGGAATGGGTTATTTGGGGTATTGTGTGGGTGTACCTAATATGGCAGTGGGTGAGTATTGTGCATGTGCAAGTGTGTGTGTGTGTGTGTGTGCATCATTGATTTCAGTTCATTCCCAGCAATCCCTCTTTCTTTATCATGGTAATTTTGTATTTTCAGAGCTAAACTAGGACTTTGGCCTCAATTTGTAAATATTTATACCAAAAGTTAACATGCAATGTTACTTTCACTCAAACTATTGATGCTCAGTTAGGTCTCAGTGCTCAAAAATAAGCGAGGCACCAATTTCAAGTACTCACTTAATAGCCTACATTTCACTGTCCAAAATTAGGAAAAAAGCCATGGATTGTCTTGGGATATCGGTTTGCATTCAATGAAAGGCAATATGCCTTTCCCCCCTCACCCAAAGATTCAAAGAAAGAGAGGTTAGCAAGTTCATTTTTGGCATTAAATCAGTTTGCTTGACTGCTGTATTTCTTGTGAAAAAAAAATATATAATCATAAGTCAAGGCTATTAGCACATGTTAAATTAACCAAATCCATTTTATTGAAGCGCTGATCTCCCATATTAACGGTAACAGGTTTTCAGCTTTAAAACACACAATAACACAAATAAATGCATTGTATTTTAGAGCAAAATCCTGAAAGTTAGTCAGGATTTGATCTTGAAAGTGTTTGGGGTGCACTTTCATAATTTAGCGCATGAACTTATATTTTTGTAATTTAATCATCATCCATCTGGATATGAATAAACAAAAGGTAATGAATAAACCAACAACTTTGACATTTAAGGGTTTTAAAGTACTCACCATTTAACGTTTGGTGCAAGGTTCCATTGAAATTATATGCAACCAATTGAAAGAAAACAGTAATACAATTATTCTGTGACAATCAATGACATAGAAAAAATCTAGACTCCCTCATGTCAAGTTGGCTTCAATTTCCAGTCATGACACATGGCGTGCAATGATGTTAAAAAAAAAAAAAAAAATCTACACTGCGCACTCTGTTCTTGGTGCATTCCACCATGTCCAATAAGTGCCAGCTTCCGGTCATGGCAAAAAGCATGAGAAACATCGGCATATGGCATGAAGTGGCAACACAATCAAGCTAATAGTTTGAATGTTTTGGATCACTAGCAACATAACTATAATGGAAAAACTAGGCCTATGCCTATATTTGAAAACTACAGCAAATGTAAGGCGTGTCCGGGAAGTGGAGGGAGTACAGGGACACGTATAAATCCCCCGATCGATCAATCAATCAATCAATCCCTGACGGCCTCCTCCCCCATTTGGCAGCAATTATAGTCTTGTGTGAATCACTGGGGCTTTAAATTCACTATATTTCACCGAATGCTAAGTAATTTTCAATCTTTTTTGTCTGCAGGAGCACACCCCTGGAACCTTATAGAGGAGTTACGCTCCTTCGAACTTCACCAATACCATCAATTTACTGCACAACTGTTGACTACAGAGACTGTGCCAACCCCCACCTCAGAAATAAAAAAATCTACAAAAATAAGGTTGCTATAGGGCACTTTTTCAAATAAGGACATACTTACAAGTGAAAGCAATCAGGACATCACCAATATGATCAAAATCAGATGAACTGATAATTAAATACCTGAACTTTTTGAAATTTCTGAATTTATATGACAAAGCTAGTAAACCTGAATTTGCTTCCATTACAATTCTCATGCTGTGCCAGCTGGTTGCAATCGCCAGTCTAAGGCTGATCTCAGATTAGTCTCTTGTGTTGTGTGGGCTTCTCTAGGTCTTCCAACCTTCCCTGAGTATGTCTTTTCCTGGTCTGTTTACTCCACCAGCACAGGTTCGCCTGAGGAGGGGCAGAAGATGGAGCAGAGAACAGCTCAGCCAGGAGTCCGCCGCCATAACGCCGTCCGTCTGACTCTTCTATAAGAACGCAGTGTGGAGGACAGCAACTGTCAAGGGCCCCCCAGGCAGTAGGAGGGGCAGAGAGCACAGTTGATGGAGGTGCTCCTGGGCCAGCAACCACTGGGGGGCAGAGTGGAGCTGCTGCCTCTGGTCGGAGAGTGACAGGTCTGACCCGCCTGGAATTTATTCGGTCAGTGCTGCAGAGAAGTAAGGGCTTTGTGCCGGCCAATTTGAATTGCCTGATTAAGGTTACTGGAAATGCTCTTATTATAAGTGAGTTTAAAGAATGCAAGCACCCTGGAGAGGTTCTGGAACCTCTACAGAGAGGGGAAAGACAAAGCTCCCCTCAGTAATTTCTGCGTCGAGCCCCTGTCTGACACGGAAAACAAAGTAGACACTGTACAGCTCTATGATGAAGCTGTACATAACTGCGATGTGAGTACGTGGTTAGGCAGGTATGGTGTTATTAAATCTGAGGCCTGGAGAGTGCTGGATGAGGATGGAGTCTGGACTGGAGCATGTAAATGGCTGGTCCAACTCAAGCCTGATGCTTCCGCTATTGGGGGGGTATGCCATATCCCCAGCACTGTCACGCTGGGGAGGCACAGGGGCGTGGTGTTTTATGATGGTATGCCCAAGCTGTGCAGGAACTGCCGCGAGTTAGGTCACTTAGCCGCAGCCTGCACAGTGGTCAAATGTAAAACCTGTGGAGACGAGCATTAGACCAGGGCATGCCAGGATCCAAGGCCCCGTAATCTTTACGTAATCTTTTGCGTAGGAGAGTGGGCAATCCCAGAAAAGATGCCCACTCTCCTACGCAAACAGGGCTTGGAAAAGTGCGCCCCCGCAAACAACATCTTTCACTTTCACTGTACCCTCTGTTACACCCTCAATTAGGTAAAAGAGGAGCCTGACTCGGACACCCCGATCATGGTGAATGTGTCAGACTCCTTTTGTACAGAACTAGACTCAGATTTCATTACCCCCTGGCAGCAACCAAAAAAGCATGCATAAGGGTCAGATCACCTCCTTCAGTTTCTACAGCTCACCCCCCAACTCCACCAAATCCAGCATCAGTTAAATCTTTAATGGATAAAAACAAACCACCTAGAACTTCTGAAAAGCTGGTTCATAATTCAAATTCTGTAACCCGACCAGATATCCCTCCAAACCCCGAAACATACCCCTCCATGTCTGTTCAAGTGAAAACATCTCATCATCCCATCACTTCATACAAGAAAGGCATTAGTGACCGGCCTGCTCCAGTTCAGATTGCTAGTGGGAGGAAAATAAACCAACAAACCTCCTCTCAGGCACCTCCAAGGACTGGGGGGAGGACTGGGGCCAAAACATCTGGGCCCACCTCTCCAGGCAGGAACCGGTTGGGCAGTCTGGAGGGGAGAACCATGAGCCATTGTCAAGGGGTGAGTGACCGCCTCAATAACCAGGATTCAGTTTTTCATCACATCAACAAAATCTATCAGGACATAGGAGGTCATAAACCCAGTTCATATGACAAATATTAATAACCTACAACGTAATATCTCCGCTCTTGGAGAAAGTTCTGCAGGGTGGCCACTCCTGCGAAGGTTCATCACTTTTTCAAGCTTTCTCCTTTTGTAGATAAATGCTCTCACTGTGTATTTGGCGGAGTTCCAGAGCTTTAGAATTGGCTTTGTAACCCTTTCTAGACTGTTAGATGTCAGCAACTTTGTTTCTCATCTGTTCTTAAATTTCTTCAGGTCGCAGCATCGTGTGCTGCTTTTTGCTTATTTTACATTGTCACACAAGTTCTATTCAACTGATGTTTACATTCAACACAGCTCGCGATTATCATGCCTAGATGTGTCTAGTTAAACTGCACCCAATTATCAACTAAATGTGCATAATTGGTTGATTTATTAACTGAGGGGGCAATTACGTTTTTCATATAAAGCCAGGTAGGGTTGGAAAGCTGTTTTCCTTCGATAAATGAAATCATCATTTACAAACAGCACTTTGTGTTTACTCAGTTATCTTTGAGTAATATTTAACTTCCCATGTAATTTTTTGAATTGCTTTTTGGCAGTGAACTTTCATGTTCATTGTGATATGAATATGAATATGACTGAATTATGCTATCGCTTCATTGTGCTGCATATATGTTTAAGGAACATATTTATTCAAATTTGTCTTGGGTAATCAAGGCAAAGCTGTCGACGAGGGGTGCGTTTCCCGAAACCACAGATGGTAACTTACATAGTTGATCCCATTGACTGTGAATGGATGAACTATGTAAGTTGCTAACCTAGTTAGCAACTACACTTTTAGGAAACGCACCCCAGATCTTCGTCATTGCGATTCGTCGTCTCTTTTGAAATAAATAAAAGTATCCATATTAACTGTATTCCAGCAGGTAAAACCACCTACAAACCAAGCACAACATGAACTGAAACATGAATAATATATATTTCCCATTGCTGCATTTGAAAGATTACTCAGCAGCGCTTTGTATTCACATGAATATTTTAATGTGCATTCTCAGTACAAAGAAACATATGTCCTCTCATCTTTACCCTCATGGGTAGCAAAGCATTGTAAAAGTTGTCCCGCAGAAATTGGAGGCTTCCATGTGTTAATCATATCACCTTTTTTTTTTCCCTTGGATCAGTAGTTCCAAAACTTGATCCTCCTGGACCTCTGTATTCGCTGGTTTTGGTTGCCACCACAATGGCAGTGTCAGAATTTTAACAAGAGGGTAATTTTCCTATCTATGAGCTTTTACATTCGGAAATCTTAACTCCAAAATCACATTCTGCAAGAAATAGCAATGCATCAATGAAGTGCCGTCGGAGGTAAGTTAGGTGAGGCAGAATCCTTACTGTTCAAGAAACGAAAACTCCTTATTGCTTTGCTTGATTAGCAATCAGAGGATTGATTAACAATTTGCTAAGACTAATCGGTAGAATGGCGGGCCAATTTTAGTTTCCATGCCATTATTGCTCAGTGCATTGAACCTGAAATGCTGACGAGACAGCAAATTTGCTCATACTTGCTTACAGCAAGGTAACGCAATGCCATTAACAAACATTAAAACCTTTCTTATGCCGTGTTCAGTGCTTGGTCAGTATGTTTACGATAATTTCCCCTTAAATTCATACTTTTAAATGCCATTCAAAAAATAGGGAGTTTATTTTCAGTCTTCTTTCACAATCCAATAAACAAAAGGTTAAAATGATACACGGAATTACCAAGAGAGTTGAGTTTTTTTCTAATTAATTATTAAGATTTCCATCCTTGCAGTCTCGAATCAAAGCGTGTACGTAAATGAATCTTTTTGTCATTATCAACTCTTAATCATTACAGGCTACAAATGGATTGATTTTCAATCAGGCATGGTACGTGGAAACAGGTTGACAAAATCCAGTGATAGAAGATGAAGTCTCTGCCTCCCCTGACAACACGTCTCAGCAATGCATGCTATGCATGCTTGTTGAATATTGCAAACAATGCATACATTTTAATTTCTGTAAAATAAAAAGCATAAAAGAGGAAACTTGACTGTAACTGCTCAAATTAAAGTCTGAGATGAAATAGAAAGCCACTTTTTGATTACAGTGCACCTGCTCATCGAATGCAGTTGGCAAGTTGAAGACTTGATGACAAAGCAAATTATAAAGCAGCCATCCTGCATCAAGTTGAATAAGGGAAATATGAAATCCTCACATTTTCAACAGGTCAGTTTGGAGCCCATCTACCTCAGTATTTTTTGTTACCTCATTTTTGTGGTTATTCACCTCCGCCAAGGAGGTGTATGTTTTTGCCAGCATTTATCTGCTTGTCTGTCTGTTTGTTTGTTAGCAGTATATCTCAAAAACGGCGTGATAGATTTTAACCAAACTTTGCAGGATCTTAAAGTAGCACAAGAGGAACAAGTGATTAAATTTTGGCATATCTAGGCCAAAGTACAGCTGAGATATAGGCCAAAGTTCAGATCCAGCTATGCTGGCAGAGATTTGAAGTCTTTCCAAAGGGCCGGATTTCCAATCGGCCTGCTTTTGGGTTTTTCTGCTTCCTGGCGGTGGAATGCAACAACACCCTACATCAGCCAACGAAAATAACTAAAGCACAGAGTTGCCTTGGCGTGGAGGAGGTGCTGCGCTCTCTGAGTGCTCTTGTTCACCATACAGTGCAATAAACACAATATGAGCCCGAATTGCAAAGCTATTACTGGTACAATGGGGATTAAGGTAAATAATACTTTGAAATACCAAAAGCACGTAACTAAGCAAAATTAATTAATTGTTCAGGTTCTCAAATTGCAGTAGCAGAGCAAAAGAAAACAAGCATATACAGTACAGCTATGCTCCAAAACTGACGCTACGTTCACCTTTCAAGCCTCTTTCTTCAATTTCGATTTGTTGCTAAGATCTGCTTTGCTGATCTTGACTGTTTGCTCTCATAATTTCCAGTGACCTGGGTCTTTCTGCAATGTCAACAAATCTGCCCTCTGAAACGGTAAGCATAAACACACACATGCATTTTTTTGCACGAGTCATCTGTGTCATCAACAACACAAAACGTTATATTTGTGAGAGCACTAAGGGTATTATAACCTGATTCAAACTGGGAAAATGTATGCACTTTTTCCATGTATGGATGTATGGATGGGTTTTTTTTTCCCTGAAGGACAGCAAACAGTCAGTGAGCTGTACCTGATGAGGTTGAGAAGGCAGAAAAAAGCCAGATGGCTTGCTTTTTACATTATAAACTGCACTCTGAGCTTGCATACAGGCAAAAAACCCCATGGACTCTGATTCCACCATTATCATCATTGTCGCATGGCTATGTATCCAATCTAGGACCAGGTATGAAAGTGGTTCAATTCTGATTTGAAGATTGTATATAAGATGGGATTTCAGTGTCAATACAGCTCTGAAAACATTAGATCTGTGTTACACTGAGGCAAAAAAAAAACAGATTTGAGTCACTTCAGCCAGGTATAATGTGAACGTTGTATGAGTGTCACCTCCTGCTCCTTCTGCTAATTGTTTTTCCTACAATCCAGCAGTCTGTGCTTGTTTCAGTTTCTTTTCATTAATTGTGTCTCATTATCGCATTATTGTCTCATTCTACTCCCCTCCCTTCTTGTGCCATTTCCTTGCCTCCACACCTGTAATTCCCCTTTGTCAATTGTTTAGTGTATTTATGTTATTGGTCTTTATCTCCCCTTTACTGGATCATTATGAACCTTTTGTTGTGCTTTGTGCCTTTTTATGTCTCACTACTCCAATCTTCCATCTTTGTTATTGAGATTTTTAAGTTGAGAGTAATTTTTCTTTGGTTTATTTAAGTGCCTATTGCAGCAAATGAAGCATTTTTCATTAAAGCGCCCTTGAGGATTTTTCTGTGGATTTGTGCCTGGTTTGTTCTCTGACGTCTGTAACTCCAAGTTCTACTGCAAATTGGAGGCAAAACAGGGACAGAAAATTATTCTAAAAAAAAATAATAATTTAAAATAAATAAATAAATAAATAATAAACAGCTGAAATCCACTGCTTTAGAGAAACAAAAGCAATGAAACATAGCATTTAGTAAGAATTATGAACTAAGGCTTCTCACAATGTTATTAATGCATTCAACTGATTATGCACTTGGTTTCCATGTTGGTTCATGAGCAACTATCGTCAATAATTCATCAAAAATTGATAATCAAGAATCATTTTTGAGTAAAGACCTCAGTCTTGTAGATTGTCTGATTAATTTCATTCATAATTGCCTCAATTTCCAAATCCAGAAATACAACCCCAATTCCGAAATAGTTGGGACAAAGTGTAAATTGTGAATAAAATCAAAACGCAATGACTTTCAAATCACACCAGCCAGTATTTTATTCACAATAGAACAGAGATAACATAGCAAATGTTGAAACTGAGAAATTTTAAAATTTTATCCACAAAATGAGCTCATTTCAAATCTGATGGCTGCTACAGGTCTTGAAAAGTTGGGACAGGGGCCTTTTTACCATGGTGTAGCAACCCCTCTTCTTTTTAACACAGAGAGGAAGCATCTGAGCATTGAGGAGACAAGTTTCTTGAGTTTAGCCATTGGAATTTGATCCCACTCTTGTTTAATACAGGCTTCCAGCTGCTGGAGAGTTTTGGGTCTCCTTTGACGGACTTTTCGTTTAATTATCCGCCAAATGTTCTCAACTGGTGAACGATCAGGACTGCAGGCAGTCCAGTTCAGCACACAAACTCTTCTACTACGAAGCCATGCTGTTGTAATAGCTGCAGTATGTGGTTTTGCATTGTCCTGCTGAAATTCCCTGGAATAGATGTCGACTGGAGGGGAGCATGTGCTGCTCTAAAACCTTTATACACCTTTCAGCAATCATGGTGCTTTTTAAAACATGCAAGTGTCCCACACCATATGCACTAATGCATCCCCATACCATCCGAGATGCTGGCTTTTGAACTGAATGCTGATAACAGGAGGGGTGGTCTTTCTCCTCTTTGGCCCAGAGGACACGACGCCCATGATTTCCAACAAGAATGTCAAATTTGGACTCGTCTGACCACAGGACACTTTGCCACTTTGCAACAGTCCATTTTAAATGAGCCTTGGCCCACAGAACACGGCGGCACTTCTGGATCATGCTCAACAATTGCTTCCATTTTGCATGATAGAGTTTTAGGTGGCATCTGTGGATGGCATGGCGGACTGTGTTTACAGACAGTGGTTTCTTGAAGTATTCCTGGGCCCATTAAGTAATGTCAATGACAGAATCATGCCAGTGAATGATGCAGTGGCGTCTGAGGGCCTGAAGATTACGGTCATCCAGTAAAGGTCTTCGGCCTTGTCCCTTACGCACAGAGATTTTTCCAGTTTCTCTGAATCTTTTGATGATATTATGCAGTCGATGATGAGACCTTCAAAGCCTTTGCAATTTGACGTTGAGGAACATTGTTTTCAAAGTATTCCTCAATTTTTTGACGCAAACCTTCACAGGTTTGCATGACTTGCATTTATTTCACTCTTGTTTAATTAAACAATGGGATTTTACTTTAAAATCTTTTGAAATTACGCAGAGCATAGATTCTACCAGGAATTGTCTGATGTATGTTGGCTTATACTGTGTCCCCAGGGCGTGATTTTTGGTGGCGGGGGGGTGATGGGGTGGAGGGATGGAGGGATGGAGGGTTGGATTATGCATCCCCCCCACAGTAATATCCTTTGTTAAAAGTAATATCAATGAAAACAAAATGTACTGCCTCAGGCACAAGTGTTTCATCAGTTCTGTCCCTGTAATCGAATACCAACTATAAGTCCATTATTGTGCTCATTGGAATAATTGGCAACCTTCAGTAAAAATGCGCAATACAAGATGGAGGAAAAAAAAGTCTATTTTCTTTATCATCATGATCTTTCATTTCAACTATTCACAGAAGTCTAACTTTTCATTGCAGTAACATAATTGAAAGAAACCTTGAAATTTTAACGAGAAACAATTATGTTACTCAAAAATGTGTGTCCCATCATTACTGTCAACTCTGCACTTAATTTGTGTGACCTCCCTTTGCCAGGATAACAGCTTTTTTTTTTCCTCTTTAATGTATGAGGAAGTTGGTGAACACATGGAATGGGATCTCAGACCGTTCCTCAGTGCAGAATTTCTCCACGTCCTTCAGATTCAGAGGTTAATGCTTGTGGACTCTCTTTGTCAGTTCATCCCACAGATTTTTTTATGGGGTTTATGTCAGGAGACTGTCATGATCATGGCAAAACTTAAATGTTCTGCAGTTAGTGAACCATTTTTGACTAGATTTTCAGGAGTGCTGTCGTGGTTTTCATTCAGAAATATTTTCATATTATGAGGTTCCCCCATCCTCAAGCAATTTGAAAGAGACAGATTCTTCAGAAAATTAGGTTTTATTGAGGCATATTGATGAATACAAAGCCGAGTTCTTTTTGCGCAAGAAGAACTGCCATTCTGCTTTTCACACCCAGTTTTTATCCCTTCATCACAGGAAATATCTTCCAAATATGGTTTTTCCGCCCTCTCACGTTATAATGGTTCAATAACGTAAAGTCTGCTTCTTACTTGTTTCTCAATGGTACAATCATGTGGTTTCTGCATGTTACTTGTTTTTTTCTTTTTGTCATTAGTTGGTATCCTTTGCAAAACAAGACTAGGTGCAACCTAGTAAATGGCTGGGCCACCAAGTGCTGTATGAGAATGTGGGCCCGAGAAAAGGGTGCTAAATGGGGCAGAGCTCCCGCAATTATATGAAGTGCAAGTTTAGTAATGAGCTGGAGTTGATAAATTATTTACAAAGTGTGAGAGTGTGAAAGAGTGAGTGTGAGTAAGTGTGAG
The DNA here is from genome assembly GCA_029692085.1 of Gymnothorax javanicus. Classification (NCBI taxonomy): domain Eukaryota; kingdom Metazoa; phylum Chordata; class Actinopteri; order Anguilliformes; family Muraenidae; genus Gymnothorax; species Gymnothorax javanicus. The sequence continues at coordinate 81,746,999 of CM056197.1, read as the reverse complement.
AGTGAGAGTGTGAGTGAGGGAGTGGGAGTGAGTGAGAGTGTGTGAGGTAGTGGGAGTGGGAGGTGGGGGGGCTTGAGTAAGGAAAACATATCAAAAGCAAGTTATACATTTGAATAGACAAAGAGCTAGAGAAAGGGTAGCAGTTATTGATTTTGTGAATGTGAATTTGAGAGAGACAGCAGCAACAGATGTACATAGCAGATAAAGTATATATGCATGCTCCTGAATCGTAATGAAACAATAAAGTTATTGTTACAGTTGTGCTAACCGGGAACATGACGTCACTTTTGTGAACACATGGCAGTTCCTATATAGTGAGGGTGTAAGAATGAACTTCAAAGATTCCTTTCTTCCCCCATCTTTCGTCTTAGGGCTTGTTATGGACAAAGAATCCACAGTTTCGAGTAAAAGCGCTTAATAAACATGTTCGAGTGAAGGAGCTACCATGTGTTTACATAAAGTGTTATTTGATATTGGTGATGAATGAATATGGTTAACTATGTGACAAAAAAAATTGAAATGGAATTAATTTTAAATGAATTTATGACCTATTGTAAACTCTCGAAAAGGCCTTGTAGTTAACAGCAAGATCATGAGAATTGGCCGAGAAATAAGAAAGTTCATTCTATAATTTAATTTCATTTTGTTTGATTTGGCTGGGAAACTGATGTGATTTCCACTAGTCCTTCATCAGAGGACTTACGTTCAGCAATTTTTCTGCCAGAATTCCTCTCTGGCCTCATTAGCAGCAACAGTGTTGCTCTCTCCTGTTGTCTACATATTTACATTCTTTGTAACTGTCCATAATGACGACCCCACTCCTCCTAGGAGATTTTCTTAATTTTTTTTTTTTTTTTAAGATTTTATTAATCACCCAGCAACCATTTTCATTACATCCAACGAACAAGTGCATGCATCAACCAACATGAATGCACTAACAAAAATCTCAACTATAATTTCCCAAGTGTCCACCTGAGTATACGCATGCAGTCTCTCAGGTGTCTAACCAATGAGTATAAAACTTCATATGGCTCTCCCATTAAGCGGCTGGCGGCGCCCCCTGGTGGCTCGAGGGAGATAACCCGCAGTGTTACTGATCCTGGATCTAACATAGCTTGCGAAACATACAGAACGCGATCGGTCATTTTATGAACGGAAATAGGGTAAATTGCTGTATGATACGCGCTTTTGTTGAAAGCGCGATACTGTGTTGAAAGCACAAAATCGCCATTAACAAAGAAAGATTACGACCCCCGTTGTGGTACCAATTATCTCTGAAATGTAGCCTGTCTATATGTGTCTGTCATTAAGCCGCTGGCGGCGCACCTTGGTGCCGCGGGGGTAATAATCCGCAGTGTTAGCGATTCTGGATCAGGGATATTGTCCTTGCAGGACGTACAGCACGCGAGCGGTCATTTTGTGAACAGATATAGGGATAAATGACGCATGGAACGCTTCATTGTCGATAGCGCGTACGGTGTTGAAAGCACAAAAAGGAGATTATCAAAGAAAGATTACAGCCATCGTTGTGGTACCAATTATCTCTGATTGCGAGTTCAGGGTATGTTGAGCCGGCTCATTTAAATATAGCCTGTGTATGTTGAGCTTGCTTCATAGTATAGGCTACCCCGCAGGACATACAAGTGACAAACGCCCGGCCAGCCAGCCAGCTTGTCGTCGGCGAATCAATCGTTGAAGCTCTTCCCCGCCGGCCGACCAAAGCAATTTTCCGCCAGAATTCCTCCTCGGCCTTATTAGCAGCAACAGTGTTGCTTTTTCCAGTTTTTTTATATATATTTACATTCTTCGTAACTGTCCAAAATGACGACCCACTCCTACTAGGAGATTTTCTTTTTTTAAAAAAGATTTAATTAATCACCCAGCAACCACTTACATTACATCCAACGAACAAGTGCATACATGATCCAAAATGAATGCAATAACATAAATCCCAACTATAATTTCCCAAGTGTCCACCTGAGTATGCGCATGCAGTCTTTCAAGTCTCCAACCAATGAGTATAAAACTTCATATGGCTCTCCCATTAAGCGGCTGGCGGCTCCCCCTGGTGGCTCGGGGGGAGATAACCCGCAGTGTTACTGATCCTGGATCAGACATAGCTTGTGAAACATACCGAACGCGATCGGTCATTTAATTAACAGAAATAGGGTAAATTGCTGTAGGATACGCGCTTTTGTTGAAAGCGCGTACAGTGTTGAAAGCAAAAAACCGCCATTAACAAAGACAGATTACAACCACCGTTGTGATGCCAATTATCTCTGATCGTGAGTTCAGGGTTTGTTGAATCGGCTCACTGGAACTTAGCCTGTCTGCATGTGTCTCCCATTAAGCCTTTGGCAGAACCTCCTAGCATTGCGGGGGGTGGTAACCCGGAGTATCACTGATTCTGGATTGGGATTTATTCCCTTAAGGAATGCACAGCACGCGATTGGTCATTTCGTGAACAAATGAAGCGACTAATGACGCCTTAGAGCTTTCAGGGCGCATAAGATGTTGAAAGCACAAAAAGGAGATTAATAAAGAAAGATTACAACCAACGTTATGGTACCAATTATCTCTGATTGCGAGTTCAGGGTTTGTTGAGCCGGCTCATTCAAATATAGCCTGTGCATGTTGAACTTGCTTCGTAGTATAAGCTACCCCGCAGGAGATACGAGTGACAAACGCCCCACCAGCCAGCCAGCTTGTCGTCAGCCAACCACTCGTTGAAGTTCTTACCCGCCGGCCGACCAATCGCTGAAGTCAGTCGTCGGCCAACCAATCGTTGCAGTTCTTCCCCGCCAGCAGACCAATCGCGGAATTTCTTCCCCGCCGGCCAGCCAATCATTAAACTTGATCGATCACTCACTCACTCAGGCACTCAGCGACATTCGTGTTTAGAGGGGCCTGGCCGGTATTGGCGGCCCAGCCCAGTAACAACTTAAGGGCTACATGCTTCAGATGACTTTGAGTTGGGTCAAAGGTCGTCCCAGAGACAGGCAAACCAAAACACTGCCAACTTGCCTTGAAAACTGCAACAAAAGATAACAACTCTCTTCTCTGGAGCATGCATAACTATATGATTTCTGATGAATGATGGTGAATAATGCTGATGACAGACCAGATATTGCCTGAATCAACAGAACAGATGTCAATCAAAGCTACAGAAGCCAACTGCTTATGTGTGTGTGTGTACTGCTCATGCATGTGTGATCTGCTTGTATGTGTGTGTGTTGTGTGTGTGTGCATGTGTCTGTGTGCGTGTGTGCCTGTGCGCGTGTATGTGTGTTACTTTTGCTTACATAATATGGTTGCTGATTATGGTTATTAATTATGGTTATTGATTTAATGATGAATATGATGAGAATATTTGAAAAATAATTCTCAACAGTGCATTGGATCCAAGTCCTGCAGCAAGGTCTAACTACAGCCTCTTTAAAACTTCCTCGTAAGCTGTCCAGGGCTTTGGGAACAAGAACAGTCCCACAACTACAAAATGAGTGAATACACATGTAAGAATAAAAAATTAAGAATACAAGAAAACACAAGTACAAGAAGAAATTACAGACAATACTCATTCCCTACTGGGTTGTAAAGGTAGAAATGGGCTGTAAAATCTTTTCCTGATTCCACTGAATTTATTTGCAATTTGTAATGTAACTGGTTTTCTTCAACTCCAAGCTGTATAAATATCGAGATATTGCAAATATATGATTTAATACCAATTGAATTGGGCCAACATCATCATTTTAAACCTCATTACACATATACTTGACTTTGATTTTAATCCAGGATTTTCTAGGGATGTCAAGACTTATGCAACAGAGTTGGAGGACAAATGGTACAAAATCAGGCATATTTGACCTCGCATATTGACAAAAAAGATAAATGACTGACTAGAAATAATTCTTAAAGAGATTTAAAAAAACATTTTTCACTCGACAGATCGGTAACCAAATAATAACAAATGGTAGATTAGGTTTCTTATTGTGATCATATTGGAGAGATTGTCGTATCGATACAAAAAACTTTTGAGATAACCGCAGCCAATGCTACAACAATTAACTACAATATTAAGCTAACAAACGTCTCAATGAATATTGCGTGCATGAAAAGATTAAATTTCATACCGCATTTTTACTTTTACCACGAATATTCGATGAGAAACCTAAAGGTTAACATTTTTATTATAGTCTCATTTTCCCAATTCTGCACTCAGTTGGCTAGTTCACATTTTTCAAAGTAATGTAAGAAACTTAAAGTAAAACTTTCTTCAGTAGTCACGGCGGTGGTCACGGCGCTAGTTCGTTTACCAAGTTTCTTCAGACGTAGCGGCGGCGGATAGACACGGACGTTCGTCAGGTCAGTGAGCTCTTTAGCTTGGCCGTGGCACTAATCACCCCCCATAAATCACACCCCATACTGGAACACCTAAGTTACTGTTACTGACTGACCTCATTCCCTCCCTCTCGCCTGCTCCGATCTCATTCAGATGCGTCATCCCCCCTTTCTCCCCCACTAACTTTAATACCTTGTTTAATGAGCTGCAAAGACCAGGCTAAATAAATCGCTATAGGCTACGGATAGCTGTCAATCAATTTAAAAGTTAATCAATTTGTCAATTTAAAAGTTAATCTTGATTTGTTCAGGCTGGAATATTTAGATACTTTAAAAATGTTATGCGGCCTTATTATATCTCACGAGTGTCGGCTATCGGAAAGGCTTTATGCGCACTGCACCAGTCGCGGGTGGTTTTTGTTTTGTTAATCTGTTAAACCTTAGGTTTTTTTATGTCGGTAAGATATAAATATTTTTTTCTACACTGGAGATCAACCTTTTATTTCTGCTATAAAGCGCTTTTTATACAGTGTGTTGTGCCGTTTAACAGCAGCGCTGTGTGGAATGTGGATCCTTGTTCATTTGTGCAGACACTCATGCATTCTAAATGGCGCCCATTACCCTTGTCGGTTTACAGTTAATGATCGGTTAATAAGGTCGGTTGTCGGTCAAGAGAAAAATTCATAAATTCATTGACATAACCTTTCAAGAAAAGCTTGCTTCCTGGGCGATGAGAAGTAAATGTGGAAGAAGTCAAATTAATGAATTGCTTGGTATTTTGAAAGTTGAAGGTTCAGATGTGCCAAAGGATTCAAGGACATTATTGAAAACACCTTGTGAGGTATCGTTCAGGAACCAGTCGCGATCACCAGAAGTAGCAAAAAATGTGATTTTATTAGCGAGGGGGTAAACCCCGCAGGACCGAAGGCAAAAGTACAAAGTCCACAATCCAAAAATCACAATCCTAGGGGCAGAATCCAGAGTCGAAAAACCAGGGCAGCAATACAGAAATCGTGGTCAGACAAAAAGGGTTCGATACACAGGAGCAGATATTAAAGCCAAATCAGAGCCAAAAAGAGGTAGTCGGGCGGTCCAGTCAGAAAGGTAACACAATGAGTACAAGGCGAGAAACAAAAGCAGCACGGGAAACGTTCTGACGGGGAACTGCAGTGAGAAGACAGCTTAAATATACTCAAGGGAAGTCACATACTATGATAAGGATCAGGTGAAGAGGGTCAGATTAATTACGTGGGAGCAAAACATGAGGGAGAACCTAACCACATGAAATTGGCAAAAGCCAAAACGTGGACAGGGATCACGAGACAACCTATGACAAAACATACAGCTTCGGTTAGGGAGTTCTAATGTGCACAGATAATGAGAGGCAGGACAGAGTGGAGCAGGTGCAGAGGATCCGCTGAATTGCAGCAAAGACTAAGTGAAGGCAAGAGGCGGAGACTAGAACAGGGCGAGTGCTGAGAGCTTGTTAATCAATTAGTAAGTGCAGCTATATAATCCCTAGTGCTCGTTAGTAAGTTAGTATTATATCCAATGTTAGTCTGGGTTAGTAACTTTAACAAAAACAACAAACTGTTAGTATTGGTTAGTAAAATAGAAAAGAGAGGCGAAGGAAGCAAACGAGATCGGAAGGAATGTTTGAAACCCAGAAACCATGAAATCACCTAAGCATGTGACACGCGGGACTGGGGAGAAACTGTAACTAAACAAGAGACCAGACAGGGGAGACAAAGTGCAATGCAGGGCATGGCAAAACATGGACCGGACTATAACAGAAAAGTGGATTAGGAATGGCAAAAACGAAAACATGGCAAAGTACAAAAACTAAACAGAACATGACAAAACCTAACAGAACATAATCATAAACATAACAGGGAATGGCAGAAACATAACAAGCATGGCAGAATCATAATGAACATGGCAGAAACAAGGCAGACATGGCAGAACCAGAACAGACAAAGCAGAATCATGACACCTTGTGCAGTCCAGCTGGAGGACAAGTGTGGTGGACAATATGCTTACTTTGGGATTGAGTGCTCTGCTGTGAAAATTATTTCAAGGAACAGCAATTTTTTGGAACGCTCAAACTCTGTGGACCTATTGGTGAACGTTGATGGAGTTCCTCTGTTCAAGTCATCTAAAGCACAGTTCTGGCCAATTATCTGTCGTTTCAGTGACTTTGAACCATTTATAGTTGCACTTTTTTATGGTGACTCTAAACCTAACTCAGTTGATAATTTTCTTGAAGACTTTTGGAGTGGATCTGAATTACAGGGCGGATCAGAGAATTCTGGAAATGAGTTCTTGCTGTAATACTTTCCGACCCACCAAAGGGCAGCCATGGCTATTTCCTGGTGCTGCTCCGGTGTATCAGGCATTAACTCACTTGACGGCTTCATGCAGCTGTAGTCACCAGATCGCAGAGTCAAACGTCCACTTCTGACACCATATTTGGGTTCATGGTGTAACATGAAGAGACTTCACACATTAGCTTCGTTGATATCAACTTTTCTGCTTCAGGTCAGCTCACAGTAGTTAAAAACAATAACCAAGGACGCTTATAAAAGGAGGATGAGTCGTTAATGGGGAAGTATGTGTGCACTTCGTATTCCGCCGATTTCAGCTGGCAGAGACACAAGAGATGATTGAGAGTTGGCACCTCGCCTGAGTGCAGTCTAGTTCTATTTATATTGGTAAATCACTGTCTACATTAAACAAATAATTGTATTATATCGTATTGGTTCATAATAAAAAGTATCCTCCCTGAATCGTATCGTAGCCCATGTATCTAGATGTGTATCGGACCGCCTTAGGAAAGATGATGACAATGAGATGTTGCCAACCTTTGCACACATCAACCTCAAGTAAAGATATTTTTGTACATGTTACAAATCCTTACTGATCTTTGCATCAACACCAGTCCAAAATGTTGAAACAGTGGTCTTGCCAGGCAATGAATCCTGACAGTTTGGGTGAGCTCATGACCCTCCATCTAGCACCACCAGTAGAACCACTGTGACTTCCGCATTAGACTTGACATACTTGTTAAGAGAAATTAACCAGTTCATAATATCATTATAAGTGAATTATTTGGGCTTTTAAATCCTTTCCTTTTTGTATCCACAGGCTGATGACTAATGAAGTCATGGGCAAGTTCAATATGAAGGGAGGGAGGGAGGGAGGGAGGGAGGGGCAAGCTTGCCTTCTCAAAGCTATGTGTCTTCACTGTGATCACAGGTAAAAAGCATATATCTTCAGTGTTGTCTTGTGTCTATTTTGCTGGTTTAGTGAAAATCAGTAACCAAAGCAAAGTAAATCAATATCAGTAAACAAAATAGCCACCTGGCAGCTACCCACAAGAAATATCAGATTTTCAGTGATTTTTGCAGTGCATTAATTAACAGTTGCATAAACATTGTTGTAGACAATTATGTTTTTCTGACAGAATGTGGCCAATTGCTCGCTGTAGAGCAGCAATGACTGTCAACTATCTTGCTATTATTACACGGCTCTAGTGAGTGCTGCTTTCTGATTGGTCAATCACTGCATTCTGTTATTTCCCCATTGTCCTTAACATCTGTCTTTATATTTGCTTTGGTTGTTATTTAATATTCAATGTTTTTCAACAATCATTAATCAACCAATCAACATTCATTAATTCCCATATAAATTCAAAATTAATTAACAGTTGCTACATAGATGCAGTACGAAGTACACCACTGCTCGTAACTTTAATTAAATTGATCATCTGCTCGTCGGTCCGTATGGCAAGTTAATAGCAAAAAACGTCAGCTCATATAAATGAAGTTCAAATACGGATGAAACACCGAAAATGAAATTTCTTCCCGCATCAGCTTTTACTCCTTACTGTACCCTCACTTATCCTGTATTCTAAAGTTTCAAATATTTCTTAGAGAGTGTCCTGAAGACGCCAGGACGGGAGGAGGAAACGGAGGCGAAAATTGCAGAGGCTGTCACAGTCTGCCTAAAGTATGCCCCAGACCAGGTGGGCGGAGGTGGCAGGAAAAGCCAGGGATAAAAAAAAAAAACCTTCTTGTTTTGTTGCTGTGTTTTAAATGCTAGAAAAGTTTTGTAGATTTTTGTTTTGATTTTTTTCATGAATGCTTTTTTTCATAATGCTCTTAAGCTAATGTTGAGGTTTGTTGCCCTAAGTATGCCCCAGACCGGGTGGGCAGAGGTGGCAGGAAAACCCAGGGATAAAAAAAAATAGTAATCTTCCTGTTTCATTGCTGTGTTTTAAATGCTAGAAAAGTTTTGTAGGTTTTTGTTTTGATTTTTTTCCATAAATGCTTTTAAGCTAATATTGAGGTTTGTTCTTAAAGTTTTATATTGAAAGGCAATTTCGTTAACCAGTCTTTGTCATTTATCCATAGTCTTGAGGCCAACAAAATCCATGCAGCATTATTCTTTTGAAGTTGTTATTTGACAGCTAATGTGTTTTTCGATGTATATCTGTATTCATATCCAACCATCATCTGTCAAACGTTGGAGGTTGATGACAATTTAAACTTGGTTAATGTTAAAATCTGACATTGTTTTGGCATTAAATTCCAACGTTGGATAGACCCTTAATTTTTGTCGAAATTTAAAATTGTGTCCACGTCAAAACCAAACGAAAATCGGGTTGACGTCAAATTCGGCTGACATCAAATTCCCACGTAGACGTTATATTGTAGTTGAAAATGAAAATAGGGTTGACGTCAAAACCCAACGTTGGTGTGACATCAAAATACAACATTGTACAGACGTTGCAATGCAGCTGAAAATTAAAATCGAGTTGATGTCAAATCCCAATGTTGGTTAGACGTCAAATTCCCGCGTTGGATATATGTTATATTTTAGTTGAAAATGAAAATTGGGTTGACGTCAAAACCCAACGTTGGTGTGACATCAAAATACAACATTGTATAGACATTGGAATTTAGTTGAAAATGAAAATCGGGTAGACGTCAAAACCCAAAGTTGGAGTGACATTAAAATACAACATTGTACAGACGTTGGAATTTAGTTGAAAATGAAAATCGGGTTGACGTCAAATCCCAATGTCGGTTAGACATCAAATTCCCACATTGGATATGTGTTATATTTTAGTTGAAAATGAAAATCGAGTTGACATCAAAACCCAACGTTGGTGTGACATCAAAATACAACATTGTATAGACGTTGGAATTTGGTTGAAAATGAAAATCAGGTAGACATCAAATCCCAATGTGGTTAGCCGTCAAATTCCCACTTTGGATATATGTTATATTTTAGTTGAAAATGAAAATCGGGTTGATGTCAAAAACCCAACGTTGGTTTGACATCAAAATTGAACGTCTGTCCAACGTTGAAGTTTGACGTTAAACCAACGTTAGGTTTTGACGTCAACCCAATTTTCATTTTCAACTAAATTCTAATGTCTATTCAACGTTAGAGGCCAACGTCTTCATGACGTCTAATTGACGTCCGGTGCCAGCTGGGAAGCCGCTTTCACGCCGGACGCGAAACGAATGTTTCGCACGACAGATTACATTCGAAGTCAATGCAAAGATGCGAATACACGCGAAACGCGTCTTTGCATTGACTTTGAATGTAATTGGTCGTGCAAAAAATTCATTTTGCATCCGGTGTGAAAGCAGCCTTAATCTTGTTATTTGTTAAAAACAAATGGTTGGGGAAGGTCTACATGGGACTACATTACTTACTAGCACTTATAGAGTACAAATATGTGAAATACCATTTAAAAAACAAATATGCAACTAGTCATCAAAGATGCATCAGAAAAAAAAAGAGGGAGAGAGGGATATTTTCAGTCCTCGGCTTCATATGTGTGCAAATAAGTCTTTAAAGAGAGGATGTCTGTGTAATTCTGGCTAGTCTGGCGGTAGAAGTCCAGGCCTGTAAGTATTTCGATGTCCCGCACCCGAGCCGTGTGCATCTTTATCAGATCCTCTACCCAGGTGAAGTCCTCATCCGATTGCTGTAAAAAACCCACAATGCAATCTGTCATATATGAACATTTTACATGACAGCTGCTTCACATTACAAGCCAAAAGATTGCATTGTTCCTTCTAACTGCAGAAAAAATAATACCAAATGATAGCATATTTAGTAATCTTGGTAATACTTCTTCTTTTCCATCTGCATGGCAGTGCATAGCTGAGTATAACAAAAAATATTCTTGTTGTATCTCTGTACTCCAGCAAATGAATAGGAGATAACATGTAAAAACAGCTTTAATTTTGGGGTATGTATATCTACCCTGAATTACTTAAATCAGGGGTGTCCAATCTTCCCCATTAAGGGCCGATGTGGTTTTTGTTTCAGCCCAGTGCTACAGCACCTGGTTCCACTGATTAGCTGATCAGGGGGTTCAGTCAAGACCTCGATGAGTAGAATCAGGTGTGTAAGTGCTGCGCTGTAACAAAAAGCAGCACCCACACCGGCCCTTTGTGGATAAGTTTGGACACCCCTGCCTTAAATGGAAAACTAAGACCGTTCTGTGTTTGTTAACTGTTGGTTGGGGGCCACAGATGACTCTGAGGTGCAGCTGGAGCAGGACTCCAGCTCAGACTCACATTGCAGCTCTCCGAATTGTCCGCTCGGTGCGGGAGAATAAACGAGAAGACGCTCAGTGGGCCATCACAGGCGTCCACATCCTGCGTGTAGTCCAAGCAGCTGGTGACCACACTGTAGTAGTGTGTGGGGACGGCCATGGGGCCACCTGAGAACCTGCAACCAGAGCGAAGTCCCGTTAGACTAAACACCCCCTTTCCACTGCTCCAACCTCCGAGCTTCTTCAGCACAAGAGTAAAAATACGGCAACAACAACAACAAAATGTTTCTGAACTTCAATCATTAAATGACACATGCAGAACAGGTCAGAAAGGAAGTGGGCAGGAAACTCATATTAAAGTATTTTTAAAATATATATTTCTTAAAGTAAATGTTTATCAAAAAGATGTACTCACAAAAACTGAGAAAAACGATAAAGCAATCAACAATTTCGAAATGAGGAAAAACTCACAATGGAAAACCTGTTATGAATAATTAAGAGTAATGTTTCTGGCTTTCATTTGTTTGTTTCTTTTTTCATTTACAGTTTATTGGTGGAAATGTACTGTACAGTATACCATGACCTCCTGCGCTGTGACGGTCTACCACTAGGTGGAACTGATGTTATGGACAATGAGCCATAAACAATGAAAATTCAGGCCACAGCATAATGCATGCTTATCACAGCAATATAGAACTCAGATATCCCTGGAAAGATCCATTTGTTTTAAAAAATGTACTCCTTAAAACAGTCCTACGCAAGAACAATTTACCAATGCTGATAAGAAAACCTTAACATTTAAACATGAAAACGCGGAATAGGTATCAAAATGGGTTTCCAGAGGATTTAATCTGAACATCTGAAAAGAGACTGCATATACTGGCAATACATTTTGCTTTAATGTAAAAAATTGGCATCTTTGATGGCCATTTTTGGGGTAATGTGACTTTTACAGTTAATCAATTTATTACTCTAAAGCAATTCTTCACACTCAAGAAGGGCAACCTAACCGTACCAGTCTCAGATTAGGAATCGGGAGAACTACCGGTAGTCCATACATAAACTCAGAAATGACGGAGTTGTTGCATAGGCGCCAATCCCATGGGTGCTCGGGAGCTTGAGTACCCATGGAAATTGCCGAGCACCCACAGGGAAAGCCAATCAGTCAAACGTTTAAGCACACACAACGCACTTCCCAATCGAAAACCGTATTGGTGTACGTGCAAAATTACCAGGCTGTGGAGACTCATTATTGGGACAGCATTACACATTCTCAGCAGAGGCGTAATTTACCGGTATGCAGCTGCATTGAGAACTGCAATAATACTAGACATTCCTCCACAGGAGAGCACTTTATCATAATCCCAGCTCAGACAAATACGCCACCAATATTGCTCCATCAGTGGATTCACTTGTAAATGCTACTGGAAGAAGCCAAGTATTTACAGTACTCAATGAGCCAAGTCCTCTGCTCCATGGTATCTCAAGCTGCCTGTCATTAAGCAAATAGATATCAGAACAATAACATGAAATAGTTTTACATATACAAGCATATAGTTTTTGGACTCGGTCCTCGATGTTACATTTTTAAGCTGATTTTTATTTTTTTTTTATTTAACGAGGGAAGTCCCATTGAGATTGAAATCTCTTTTTCAAACTAGCCCTGGGGGGTTGAGATGGCGAGGGAGAGGGCAAATTGCATAGCCAATAAGATAAGGGGATTATTGGGTGGCAAGTTGAGTATTTAGCCATGACGCCTGGGAACCCCCTATTCCTGTCATAGTGGTATAGGATCTTTAATGACCACGGAGAGTCAGGACTTCAGTTTAACGTCTCATCCGAAAGATAGCGTCTCCTTCAGTACAGTGTCCCCATCACTGCACTGGGGCATTGAGGATTATTCCACCAGAGGGAAGCTTGCAACCTACTGGCCCACCATCACCTCTTCCAGCAGCAACTTGGTTTTCCCAGGTGGTCTCCCATCCAAGTACTAACCAAGCCCACACCTGCTTAGCTTCAGCCCCAGGGCTATAAGCATTTTAGTCTGTTGCACTGGGCTACACATCGCCTCATGGTATTTAGTTATATTTTAAACAAATATGAGCAATATAAAACTGTGTCAATAAAAATTTTAAACATGGCAACATGTTTTAAAGTAGCTACAGTAAATCTGGCCTATTCTGTGGTTTTTCAGAGTTGGTAAGAGGGCTGGCCTTTACAACTATTCCTAACACTCGCCAGCTGAAAAAGAAATCAGCACCTATGAGTTGTAGTCCTTACTGCTTTATTTTCTCGTCAGTGTCACGGAGGCCATCATAGTCGTAGTCGAATATGGGGCCGCTGACAATATTCACTCCATTTGTCCCACTGGCGTACCGCTTCACCAGTGCCCTCTGGAAGTAGCTCCACACCTCTTATGGGAGGCAGAGAGACACAAAAGGCAAGAGACAGAACACATGAATGGTTTAACTTCAGAGTTCATTTACAATCACCTTTAACTGCTCATTTCAGGCAATGCTAGGGAAGTTTTTACTGGATTACAATAGATTATTTACTGTAAACATTATTTTGGCATGTGCCAGATGCCTATATCAGTCAAGAGAAAACAGTGCATGTAAGTGTATGGGTAGTATTTATACCACACATTACAACTCTGCATGGCTGAAAATTTGCTGAGGCGTTTCTAGTCCGGTAACCTTGCTCAAGGGCATGAAAGCAAGTTCCAGCACAGACTTGTAACCTGATCACAATTCCCACTTCAGAAAACCACTTCAGCCCCCAAAACGCCCACCCCCCCCACCACCACGCACACAGCTGGACACGCTGAGCTGGGTTGCGCTGTTGCACAACTTTTAAAGCGAACTATGCTGAACTTTGCGCACAAGCATTAAACAAATTTGAACTGAACTGGACTGAATCGGCAGGCAAGAAATGAAAACAGGATTCTTCTTGCACAGTTTGAGAGGATATTCTATAATCAATGCACATTCTGGAAAAGAAAAGACAAGATCGCAAAAGTTGCCTATGCTTGCACAATCTATGGTCTTGTGAACTATGAACAAAGTGGGGGTTGGACATTGATTGAAATAGTTTTGGGAAATAAACAGGGTACTGGGAAGTCCCAGCAATCGCAACATTATCTTTCCCGCCCTCGGACTGAGCACAAGTGTGAGTGCGCGGATGTACAGTGCCGTGAAAAAGTATTTGCCCCCTTCCTGATTTCTTATTTTTTTGTATATTTGTCACACTTAAATGCTTCAGATCATCAAACAAATTTTAATATTAGACAAAGATAACCCAAGTAAATACAAAATGCAGTTTTTAAATGATGATTTAATTTATTAAGGGGAAAAAAGCTATCCAAACCTACCTGGCCCTATGTGAAAAAGTACTTGCCCCTCCTTGTTAAATCATGAATTAACTGTAACTAACCAAATTTTTTTAGTTCAATTTCATTAGCCACCTCCAGGCCTGATTATGTCAGACCTGTTGAATCAAGAAATCACTTAAATAGAACCTGTCTGACAAAGTGAAGTCGGCTAAAAGATCTCAAAAAGCAACACATCATGCCGCAAACTAAAGAAATTCAAGAACAGATGAGAAACAAAGTAATTGACATCTATCAGTCTGGAAAGGGTTACAAGGCCATTTCTAAGGCTTTGGGACTCCAGCGAATCACGGTGAGAGCCATTATCTGCAAATGGAGAAAACGTGGAACAGTGGTGAGCCTTCCCAGGAGTGGCTGGCCTACCAAAATTACTCCAAGAGCGCATCATCAACTCATCCAGGAGGTCACAAAAGAACCCAGAACAACATCTAAAGAACTGCAGGCATTACTTGCCTCAGTTAAAGTCAGAGTTCATGATTCAACAATAAGACAAAAATGGCATCCAAGGGAGAATTCCAAGGTGAAAACCACTGCTGACCAAAATGAACACAAAGGATTGTCTCACATTTGCCAAAATACATCTTGATGATCCCCAAGACATTTGGGCAAATAATCTGTGGACTGACGAGACAAAAGTTCAACTTTTTGGAAGGTTTGCATCCGTTACATCTGGCGTAAAACTGTCACAGCATTTCATAAAAAGAACATCATACCAAAAGTCAAACATGGTTGTGGTAGTGTGATGGTTTAGGGCTGCTTTGCTACTTCAGGACCTGGACGATTTGCGGTAATTGATGGAACTATGAATTCTGCTCTCTACCAGAAAATCCTGAAGGAGAATGTCCAACCATCAGTTTGTGACCTCAAGCTCAAGCGCACTTGGGTTATGTAGTAGGACAATGATTGGAGACACACCAGCAAGTCCACCTTAAAAATGGCTTAAAAAAAAACTAAATGAAGATTATGGAGTGGCCTAGTCAAAGTCCGGACTTAAATCTGATTGAGATACTGGGACATGATCTTAAACAGGCCGTTCATGCTCGAAAACCCACCAATGTGGCTGAATTAAAACAATTCTGCAAAGAACAGTGGGCCAAAATTATTCCCCAGGGGTGTGAAAGGCTCATTGCCAGTTATCGCAAATGTTTGATTGCAGTTGTTCTGCCGTGCAAAGGCAAAACACCGCAACATCACTTTTGGTCGAAAATGAGTAATTGTCATTTTGGGGGTATTGAAGACCTCCTGCATCATGTGGATGAATATTTTGAGTCAATTTAATTGTTTTTATGAAAAAATCAAGGTCTGTGTCAACAGTAACTCCGAAAATCCCATGAGAAACCATGACAGAATGCCGTAACTGCAGTTACGGTGCTTAGCCTTTGTTTCGGGACGCTGACGTTGAGTAAAGGTACTCTGCCTTTGTTTAGCCGCGGATCAAAGCGATGTTACTGTACGGCCCTGAAGTTACGGTACTCTGCCTTTGTTTTATCGCCCACCAAAGTATGTATTGTCACCAAAATCCACACACATACACACATTACACCCGAATCAAAGTATACTATCACTGAACAAGACTTTGTCGAGTGGTTTTATATGTTATGTTTAAGAATGGCAAACCGCTCTCGAGGAAAACTGATGGTGGAGATGGCTTTCAAACGAAGACTTAGTTTTTTTGAGGATTTGTACTTTACTAGAGTTTTTTTTTTTAAATCGAGACTTTTACTTTTGCTCTACTACATTTAAAACATAAAAAGTATACTTTTACTTCGTAACTTGGACAATGGCCACTTCGTTACTTGTTACAAATTAAAATATGAATGTAATTTACCATTTAAGGGTTATCTGGATTTGGCATGGTGGAGAAGAACACCGGTGCTCAGCATCTTTGTGCAGACGTGTCCGCCAGCGGACATAGCTCTGCAAATTTATGCACGCAGTTACAATATACGATCACTAGATGGCACACCCGAATCAGTTATTGAATATTCACAAGCAAGCCGAGCTTAAACACGATTTAAAATATGGACGAGTTCACTCCCAGTCCCACCCCTGTTTTTCAGGAGTTGCCAGAATTTAACTCCTCAGCAAAGCCTGATGTGCAAACTGCTCAGTATACAGTACCTGTCAAAAGTTTGGACATACCCACATTTCTCTTACAATACATGTTAAAAAGGCACTCTTTATTTTGCAAAAAAAAAAAAAAAAAAAGATCAAATTCTTAAATCCATCCAACTAACCAGCATTTTGTCGGCATATTTGCGGAGCATTGTGACTTTTTGTTTTTTTTACTAAAGCAGTTATATGGCTATAATATGTTTGCTGCTGAGCGGCCGTCTAAGTTGCCAAAGATATGCTGCACTTGTAGTTTGCTCTTCGTCAACCTTTTTTTGCCCAATTAGTTCCAAAACAGCTTGTCTTTAATTCGGCTGTTGGAAAATGTAAGGAGCTTGTTTGTCTGCTTACTTTGCAAAATATGGCTTCTTTTAGAATTCTAAAATTTTAGACACTATTCAAACAAGAATATTGTTCTCTTTTAATTTCTGACTGTTCACCTCTTACCAGATAGTATTTGAGATATAGAGAAGTTAAGCCATTTACATTTCTCTAAAAACAGAGTGCTGTGACATTAGCGAAGTGTGTCCAAACTTTTGACTGGTACTGTACTTGCCCTTTGCATCTATCCAGCAGTTCAAAAAAATTATCTCTTGCTACAGAAACAATTGTTGCTCTCTGTAGCAACCACTTCAGCTACAGTGATCCAATGGTATCTCAATTAGTAGTTCAGAGAAATCAATTTTCTGAAGCAAAAATTCGACATGGTATTGATCCTATGTCATTCTACTATGAATTTTAGTCAATTATAGTGGTTTTTTTAAACCGCCAGTAAACTCGAAGAAAAAGAAGTATATATTGCAGAGACTGCTTGTTTGTGTTTTGAATACTTTCATTCACCTGAAAGTTGATTAAAGAAAACAAGGAGAGGACAATGTTAGGTTGTTTTGCTTCTTTCTAAGCGTACTATGAAAAATACTCCGTACTTGTACTTGCACTTTTGATACTTAAGTATATTTTTTCGCAAAATACTTTTGGTACTTAAGTACATTAAATGTGCGCTACTTTTAGACTTTTACTCAAAATTTAATTCAAAATTTTCTTATGGGTGACTTCAACTTTTACCAAAGTAACTTTCAGTTATGGTACTTCTACTTTTACTTAGTAATTTTTTTTATAGTACTTTATACACCTCTGCTAATTCTTTTTGAGGAGTGTTAAATACATCCATGAATTTTAATACATATTAAAGCTTTGTATTTAATTATTAAGCTTTGTATTTAATAATTAAATTGTTATTCTAATAATTAAAAATAATTTCCTGTATTTTTTCATACTGTATAATGCAAAGTAACTTATCTGCTGGCATTCTGTTACTGGTGCCACACACCAAACTGAAGCTATTCTCTATCATGAAGATATGATGTAATGTCACCACAGCTTTGTATAGCAACAATTAAATGTGTATAAATCATTCTTCATCATGCAAAAAAAAATGTCATGATAGTTACACCTTAGGTAAGTGCTCTTATAATGGTCTTGTGTTCAGAAAACAGCAACCAAATATTGAATTTATGCAAGCTTCTGCCTTTTGCCTTTGCACGACTCCTTAATTTTAGAACATGATACCAAGGCAGAGTACAGTAACTGACAAATAAGGGTCAAAGGTCAGACTTGAGCACAAGCTTTTTTGTATACACACTTTTCTTCATTATAACAACTACTTGCCCGATTTTGAGTATCCTACCTACAATTTTTTTGTCTGGACAAAGCAGAAACTTTAAAGTCATTTTTCTCAGTTTCACACTCTGGCGAGTGAAGGTCTTTTATCTTTGTATGGCAGTGTTGTCGCCAAGCGTGGCACAACCAGTTATTAGGTTTCGGGGGCAATTACTTTTTCACACCGGGCCAGGCATGTTTGGATAGCTTTTTCCCCTTAATAAATGAAATCATTGTTTCAAAACTGCATTTTGTATTTACTCGGGTTATCTTTGTCAAATACTAAAATGTGTTTGATGATCTGAAACATTTAAGTGTGACAAATATACAAAGAAATAAGAAATCAGGAAGGGGGCAAATACTTTTTCACGGCACTGTATGTGTGGTTGCATGATTGTGTGTGCCTACGAGTGAGTGTGTGTGTTGCTGGATCCCTTCCCAGAGAGAGAGAACAATCATTACCAGGCGTCACAAAGAACGCCAAACAGCGCCACACACTGGCCCCTTTCACAGGCCTGAAGTCATCAGGCTGGCCAGGCGCGGCAAGATCCTCGCCCCTCCCCCCTTCCCTGAAACAGATCATTCATTGACCCCCAGTGAGGTCCATTCACTCAAAACACTTTCTGACTGGATACATTCAACTCCAAAAGCACACGCGTGCTGGAATTCACCAGATATTGAGTGTAACACTTAACATCATACTCACTCTTAAATGCAGGGTACATTGGAACAGTGTTAGTGATCAGCTCTGCATCATATTTTGTTTCAGGAGATGAGGCCAGCTCTGTCAACAAAGGAAACACAATTCAACATTTAAGGAGGGCATTATGGTTCCTCCAGGAACAAGACCTGCCTTTTTAGTTCCTTTTTCCCAGTAACAGCAATTTTATAACGACCAAGTCAACACCGTCTTCAATATCCACTGCCACCAAGGAATCTCATTTTCAAACCCAATCAAGGTCATGACTAGTGACAGACACACAAAATTGAATTCCTTTAAGTAAACCAGTTTCTGAAAAAACTTCTCCCAGCTAATATGGACGGAGGGACGTAAAAGCTCCCCCACCACGAAGCGGAGCAGGGGATAATGCAACAGAGCTTGTCCATCTGTTTGTCCGTATCAGTTGGGACATGTTTTTTCAGAAACTGAATATGAGGTGGCCAACAGTCTAGTGGCTTGGATGCTTAGAAAGGACTCAGGAGGTTGGTGGTTCAAACCCCAGTCTAATGAGCTTATGATCTGCTCTTGGGCCTTTGAGGGATTGGGAAATTGGCCCCAGCTTAGTCTATTTAACTTTCAGTCCATTTGAATAAAATGCATCACCTGCAAGACCCATAAATGTAAAAAAAAAAAAAAAAAAAAAAAAAAGAATTTCCATAATTATATTTATACTTCATATTTGAATACAAGCTTGGAATTTTTAAAAAGAAAATAATTGGAATTAGCAACACATGGTCATACGGCACCACATTCTCCCAGCTGCAGTGACATGCAAACCTCATTTATCAAGAGTATTTTCAAAACTATTCCTTTTGTCAGTCTATTTTTCCCCTAGTCTCAGTTTTGTTGTTGTTTTTTTTTTTTTTTTTTTTGCTATGCCTATTTGTGTGTAAATTCACCACGGGAAACAAACAAACAAACAAACAAACAAACAAAAAACAATAAAATTCCTTGTTCTGTGCAAAATTTAGGTCACAAAACAGTTCATATGTCCAAGTGGACATCAATGCCAAATTTGGCGAAATTCCCAGAAGGCTTTCCAAAGATATCAAATTCACAACCATGAGAAGAACTTGAGATCACAGCGACATTGACTTTTGACCGCCAAAATCGTCTCAAGTTCATTGTTGAGTCACAAAGTATATTTTGGTGAAATTTGAAGAAATTCCATCCCAGTGTTAAAGAGACATTGCTAGGGACAACCCAAAAACGTTAATGCCTCTACCTACAGCTGCAGCTGACACAGTGGCATAAAAATCTGATGATTATTGATCAGATCAAAGAAAGCACAGCAGAAAATTCTCACCAGGGGGGAAGAGGAAGCCAAAGGAGATGCTTTGATCAGAGTCGTAGGCAGTGCAAGACTGACTGAAGGTTGTGGATATACGGCTGTCAGGCCTCCTGCACTGGGTGAAAGACTCAGGAAGCGGTGTAATGTTAACCTGCAAGACAAACTATTCATCAATTCAGTGCATGAGTACATGGGGAATGGGTACAGAATTCATGTCTGATGTGATAAGCGAACAGAAGGCATAGCTGTGCAAGAGACTTGCGCTTGTTAATGACGTCACATCCACAGCATCACGGAGTGAGTCACTATAATTCTGCAACATTACATCAGCTTTTTCTATATTGTTGTTTGCGTATGATACCTGGTTAGGAACTGTGTATGATGTCCAGAGAGGCATGGCCAGCGATTCACTGTAACCACTGATGAAGTCAGGGTGGTGCAAAAGGCTGTAGTTTGTTTGGAAAAGAACCGCTGGGCGGCCGTATGGGAGATTTCTGGTATCTGAAAAAAAAGAAATAGAGTACTAATCAACTAGCTGTTAATGAGAAGATTAACAGCATGCTGGTCATACCTGCAAACAGAGGAAGTACCTGCAACTTCTGGCTGAACATATATACATTTGTGCAAACTGGCTAATTTGAACATATAGACATTTTTGCCTCCATCAGAAAAATGATCAACCATATACACAGGCAAAGGCAGAGATGCAAGCTACTTCAATCATATTCTGACCACACCATGCTCTCTGTTATAACTCTTTTCCCCATTAGTCCCCCCCCCCCACACACACACACACACACAGACGTCATATGTAGTCATTATGGGGAAAAGAGTTAATCAAAATTAATTCACATTCAAAATAAGGAAAGGCTTATTTTTTCCAAGTCTCACAGCAACATCAATAAATGAACAAAACAACAAAAAAATTAAAAGGGGAAAAAGGAAAGGCAGAAAAATGTTATTTGTCCACAGCCTTAACTAAATTTCAAGCCGTTCCAAACTGCATAGTCAAAAAATCAACCAGCTTTAATTTAATCTTCAAAATATCCTGCCTCATTTTAATGATATGTATATTCACATTTTGCTTAATTTGAGTTTAATATTATCCCCCTACTTTTTCTTTTTCTTATACTGTTTCCTCCCAGCAATCTCTATTCATACACGAGAACTGTATTGGTAAATACAAATAAAACTGTCCTACCAACAGAGGGGGTGGGGGTGATCTACTCTGGGCATCATAGAGCACTGAGATATTGTTAATGGCGCTTTTGTCAACAAAGACGCACAAGATGGATAGAGAGACTTACCATTTGTTGCCTCCACAAGGATCTGATTGAGACCTTCAGCTTCATTCTGTAACAGTTGATGCCGCAAATGTTACAAGCTCTGCCATAATCTAGATTAATATGGACATTAGGTCAGAATAGAGAAGGGCTGAAATGCCAAAAAATATTCTGCACAGACTACACTACTCACTACATCTGAAACCATTTTTTTTTTTCAGTTACATTAGAATCCTGGCTTAAAAAGCAAATATAGTGGAAGTTGAAAATGTACATGTACTTAGGTCATTAAAAGTGATTTTTTTTTCTGCACTCCGCAGATTTCATGTTAAAAAAGTTAATTTTGGCAAGTTATTTAGAACGTCTGCTTTGTGCATAACAAGCAGTTCACAGACAGATTATTTTACATATAGTTTACTATATCACAATTGCAGTGGGTCAGAAGCTTACATTGGCCGACACTAAGTCGACTATAACCTGTTAAATAGCTTAGAAAATTGCAGAAAAATGATGCCATGGATTTAGAAGCTTTTGATAGGCTAACTGACCTCATCTAAATGAACTGGAGGTGCCTCTGTAGCCTGCCTTCAAATTCCATGCCACTTTGATTGACATCATGGGAAAATCAAAAGAAATCAGCAAAGACCTCAGAAAAAATAAATAAATTTTGGACCTCCACCAGTCTGGTTCATTGTTGAGAGCAATTTTTTAATGCCTAAAGGTATCTCATTCATCTGTACAAACACCATGGGACCATGCAGCCATCACGCCTCTCAGGATGGACAAGCACTCTGTCCCAAGGAGACATATGTACTTTGGTGCAAGAAGTCCAAATAAATTCAAGAGCAGCAACAAAGGACCTTGTGAAGATGCTGAAGGAAACAGGTACCAAAGAACCTATATCCACAGTAAAACGAGACAGTCCGGTCGGACACGACCGCATGGATGTAGCCCCCAAAAGCCCGCTTCTCCCCTTTTTTGCACATTATTTGGCCAATAATGTCGCCATGGCAACCAAAATCAATGGGTTTCATAAGTGAAATGTAACACATGTCCATATGAAATATGACAGTAATCAGTCAAAAATTGCAATCTGCACTGCGTCCACAAGAAAATTTCCATGTTTTGCCACTAATCTGCATATTATTCAGCCAATACTGTCGCCATGGCAACCAAAATTGATAGGAGTCATAATTGAAGAATGATACATGTCCATACCACAAGGAAGTGTCTACGGACACCGACCCGGCGGCAGAGACAACACATGAATCCATAGTAGCCGCCCGACTTTGTCCAGGGGCTACAATAAGTAATATACCACCATAACCTGAAAGGCCACTCAGCAAGGAGGAAGCCACTGCTCCAAAATGGTCATAAATAAGGTAAACTACAGTTTGCATCTGCACATGAGGACAAAGATCTTACATTTTGGAGATCTATTCTCTAGTTTGATGAAACATAATTCAACTGTTTGGCCATAATGCCACTGTTACATTTTGCAAGAAAAAGAGGGAGGCTTGCAAGCCGAAGAATACTATCCCAACTGTGAGGCACAAGAGAGGCAGGATCATGTTGTGGGGTTGCCTTGCTGCAGGAGGGACAGGTACACTTTACAGAATACATGGCATCATGAGGAAGGAAAATTATGTCGATAAATTAAAGCAACATCTCAAGACATCAGCAAAGAAGATAAAGCTTGTTAGCAAATGGGTCTTCCAAATGGACAGTGACCCCAAGCATTTTTCCAAAGTTGTGGCAAAACTGCTTAAGCATGACAAAGTCAAGGTACTGGAGGGGCTATCACAAGGCCCTGACCTCAATCCAGTGGAAAATTTGGGGGCTGAACAAATAAAGAATAACCACCTGACGGTTATATGCCTCTGCCAATCAGTCATGTCGCAGTTTACGTCCATGGCTGTCCAGACATAATATACAGACCTGCTGTGAAGCAGTATTTGTCCTCGTCCTGATTTGTTCCATTTTCGAATGTTAGTCACAATTAAACATTTCATATCATCAAACTAGTTTTAATTTTGGACCAGGATAACCAGAGTAAAAAAAAATGCAGTTTTCAAATGATTTCATTCACTGCAGGAAAAACACTCTCCAAAAGAAACTGTGAAAAAGTAATTGCCCACTGAGTTACTAAATCAACCAGTTAAACAAATTGAATTGATAATTCAGTTCTATATCACTAGACATAGCCAAGAATGATTTCTGCCAGCCCAAAATGAAGAGTTTCATTCAAAACGCAATATATCCATTCGAAGCATTTTTCGAAAAATGCACATTTTTTTCATGGGAAAAGTAAGCATAGAGGAGCTTTCTGATTTGTTAATATTCTTGCTAAACAAGTTAAAACACTATATCCCCTGCCAATTTTGTTGTAGCGGGAGATAATTAGGGAACCTTCTCTCTGCAGGGATTGCAGCATAGGAATGACACTCATATCTTTGTTTCGCCAAAGACAAGAGTAGCTAAATAATTTAAGCCTGCTAGCAAGTGTGGGATTCATCATCGCTGAATGGCTACGTAGATATATTGCAGTTAATGGAAAAACTGGCTTGGCATTTATAGCTCTTTGGAATGAAAGCTGATGTTCAAGCATCCCAAGCACTGGGATATATAGCATGTTGCTAAGGGCTGAACTTGAAATGACTACTGGCCCATCAACAATGATCTTCATGCAGTGGTGGTTCAAAAATTTTGAAAGTTTCTTTTAAAGCATTTCACAATAAAGAACAAAAAACACTTGTTTCACATTTGCCAAAAATAGGACCAAGGGTCCTGTAGCTTACCGGCAAGCAGTCTTACAGCGATGATACAAGTTATAAAAATTTCATGTGAAGTTTGACATTTGAATCAATGAAAATCAATGTCATGGTCACTAAATAAAAGTTCACATACATTTATAAGACCTTCTGTAATACAATCCTAAGCTCTGAAGCAGTTTTGGTGATACAAGTCATTAAAATATGTCCATATGTATTCAATGTCAATTGTGAACTTTAAAGGTCACAGAATGACAAGTTGTGGTCAGCAAATGGACTTCATATAGGACTTTCTAAATGTCTCTATACAAACCTTGGCTCAATCAGTGACCATTTTGGTGATACAAGTCATTGTAATTTCACTGTGGAGTTTGACCTTCAAAGGTCACTGACAGTCAAGTTGAATGTCACCAAATGAAAGTTCATACATGACTTCCTAGATGTCAGTAACACAAACTTAGGCTCCATCTGTGACCGTTTTAGTGATACAAGTCACTGAATTTTCACTAAGTCACATTTGACCTTTGAAGGTCAATATGAAGGTCACCAAATGAAAGTTCATATATGACTTCCTATATGTCTATAATACAAACCTAGACTCCATCTGTGACCGTTTTGGCGAGACAAGTCATTGCAATTGTATTATGTCAAGTTTGACCTTCAAATGTCATCAACAGTCAAGCTGAATGTCACCAAATGAAAGTTCACCTGTAACTTCCTATGTCAGTAACACAAACCTAGGCTCATCTGTCACCTTTTCAGTGATAGAAGTCATTGAATTTTCTCTAGGTCAAGTGAGACCTTCGAAGGTCAATATGAAGGTAGCCTAATGAAAGTTTATACATGACTTCCTATACTTCTCCAATACAAACCTCCACTCAATCTGTAACGATTTGCCCATATAAGTCATTGAAATTTCACAATATAGTTTGGCCGTTCAAGGTCACAGAAGGTCAAGTTCAAAGTCACCCAATGAAACTTCATACATGGCTTCCTATATGGCCACAATTCAAACCTAAGCTCTATCTGTTATAGTTTTGGCGATAGAAGTCATTGAAATTTCACTATGCGAAGTTTGACCTTCGAAGGTCACCGAAGGTCAAGTTCAAGGCCACCAAATGAAAGTTCATATATGACTTCCTATACATCTCCAATACAAACCAAAACTATCTGTAACCATTTTGCTGATATAAGTCATTGAAATTTCACTGTGAAGTTTGGGCATTGAAGGTCACTGAAGGTCAAGTTCAATGTCACCAAATGAAACTTCATACGTGACTTCCTATATGCCCGCAATACAAACCTAAGCTCTATCTGTAATAGTTTTGGTGATAGAAGTCTTTGAAATTTCACTATGTGAAGTTTGACCTTCGAAAGTCGCCGAAGGTCAAGTTCAAGGCCACCAAATGAAAGTACATACATGACTTCCTATAAGTGTTCAATGCACATATGTTTCCAATCTTCAATATTTTCAAGTCTAGAAACCTTCAAAAATTGTAACATTTTGCTTGACCTCAAGTTTGACCTTTCAAGGTCATCTGAGGTCAACTTTAACACAGCCAAAATATAGGTCATATATTATTTCCTATATGACAGTAATACAAACTTAATCTCTATCTGCAACCATTTAGCTTCCACAGGCGATTTGGCCCATTCTCCATAAGACCCAATGTTAAAGTGCAGCGCCCCCACTAGACCCACTTCCGTCGATTCAATCAAAATGGCACTCGCACTGTACATAAAGTGTATCAAGGTGAGTTGGTTGCCAGATTTAGAAAAAAGTTATCAGACAGTTTTTGAGAAATAATTTTTTGAAATTTCAAGTCATGTCTTTTAACATTGTTAACCCATTAATGCCCAAATTTCTTTTCAAAGTAAAAGTTACCTTTTACTATCGGATATGGCATACAATGAACATTCAACACTTATATTCTGGGGAAAAATATTTATTTTGTCATCGAGGACCCCAAGTATGTATGTTCCTTTACGAATGTACACAGATTGTTGAAAGCATATAAATCATCATTCTGAGAAAAACATATTTAGGCAATGCTATTATCTCCAATTCTTGTCTTTAGTGTGATATGAAAATGTGCCTCAGTCAGAAAAAATGACGCACACACCTCTTGGAGCGTCACAAAGTGCTGTTACAGATCGAGAAATTCATGCAAATGGCGGCCCCCACCACTGCTGTAAAGGGAGACTACTCTCATAAGCACTTTTCCTGGATGCGAGTTACTTCCCTTGATTAAGCTACAGCAGCTTAGTCACAGTAACGCATTCACTTGGGTTACAGAGGTTAAAATGTGCCATGTCCCAGAAATGGGACAGTGGTCATTAATGGGTTAATATATTCCCTGACCTTGAGTTTGACCTTTCAAAGTCATCTGAGGTCAACTTTAACATAGCCAATGTATAGATCATATATGACTTCCTATATGTCGATAATACAAACTTAATCTCTATCTGCAACCATTTGGCCTCCACAGGCCATCTTGCATATTCATAAAGTACAGCGCCCCCAATAGACCCACTTCCGTCGATTCAATCAAAATGGCGCTCGCACTGTACATTGACGGTACCAAGGTAAGTTGACTGCCTGATTTAGAAAAAAATTTATCCCGCAGTTTTTGAGAAAATTTTTTTAAATTTCTCAGTCCAATCTTTAACATTGGAGCCAAAATTTCAAGGACCCATAAAACGGACAAAAATGATTCAATCAAAAATCCGAGAAAAAAGCCTGGAGATATGGTCTAGTAGTATGTTATTGCAAATTTACACGAAAATTCATCAGGCCAAAAAAAAGATAAAAAATGTTCCGGACGCCACACCACAACAATAGCTTATCGGCCCATAGGGCCGGTAAGCTAAAAAAAATCTTGATGACTCCCAGAACAACAAAAGTTCACTAGCTACAGTGGTAACAATCAATGGGAAGACAGACGGCAACCAGACAGACAGAACAACAATAACCCATCAGCTAGAATAGCCAAGGGGGTAAAAACGAGTGTCATATTCAAATTTATGTGGTATAAGAACTGTAGAATGGTTTAAAAGCATTTTTTTTTTGAAATTTTGGTTGTCGTAGAACCTTTAAGTGTGAAGCATGTTTGAAGACACTTGCTGAAAAACTGCAAGTAAATGATTAGAGCATTGAATGATGAAAGAAGAAAAATAGAGGGGACAGGGCAACAAAAACATCAATATTTGTCCTTTCGGTCAAATCTGGATACTTAGAGAGTTTAGAAAATCCAGCCATCACATTGTGGGAGCATGAGGGCTTTTGAAAATGAAGCCTATCAAGCTGAAAAAGAACTGATGAAAAGGTGGCATGGAAGTGGAGGATCATCAGGAAAACTTTGAAAAATTACCAAATTTGACCCACCATGAAGCTGCACAGCAAGTTTGACGTTTCTTGCAGTGAAAACATGAGTATGAGCAGTTTTAAATGACAACCCATTATAAGGTCAAGGGGACCGAGAATGGGACGGACGTGAGGTCACCTTGACCTTTGACTGCCAAAATCTAATCAGTTCATGCTAGTTTCCAGATGGAAATTTGTGCCAAGTGTAAAGAAATTCCCTCCAAGCGTTCCAGAGATACAACGTTCACAGGATTGGGACAGATGTACAGGCTTCCAGCCACAGCTGTTCCTCAATTTCAGGCATAGAAAGCATGTAGAAGCAAGAAAGTCCATAAACCTGACTCAGTTACATCAATTCTGTAGGCAGACTGAGCCAAAATTCCTGCAGCTCATTGAGAGAAGCTTGTGGCAGGATGGGTTGTATTCATAAACATCACAAATTTTTGCATTGATAAAAAAATTGCACAGCACGCCACCATGTTTCTTCCTTATGCCCCCATACCACTGCAATACCAAACAATTAATCAGAACGGCAACAGCAAACATACATCAGAAAGTATTCGCTAATGTTTGTCCTTCGGCTTCTGGCTGCACTCTTAACACCGTGCAGTTTCAAATACAGACTAGCTTACTTTGATTTTCGCGACACCGCACAAAAATTGGTCCCAAAACATGCAACAGATGTAGCCAGCACACTAGTTCCTATATTCACATGGTTTCTTGCTTCATCTCTCTCTGAAAACAGGTTCTCAATTCCAAGCAGAAAATGATAGGCTATGCTGTTTGTTGTAGGTTGTAGAAAAATGCTCTTTGCAACCTATTGATGTAGGTAATGTTTTATGATGAGCCTGAAAGGCTATGTGATGATATAGCCCACGTCTACTAGCGAACAGGTCTAATATGATAGAAATGAAGGAATCACAGTGATGTCATTAGACTACTCAAAATGGTTTATTCATAGGAGAATTCATACTTGAGTGACGGAGGTGGCTCTTAAAATTGATACTGACCTGAAATTTTCAGGACGTCTGATCACTCTACATTATCCTGTACTACCCTGATAACGCTTCCGAGTTAATTATTATTCAGTAATTATCATGATATTTGAGCTTACCAACATTGGCCTGTTACATGTTTGAAAAGGAAAAAAATAATTACCCTGCCATTGAAAAATTGATTTGAACACAATAGTGCGATTCATCTTCAGTGACAAGATCTCTCTGTTTATCGCACATTTCCAACCACAGTCTTTCTTCCCCTTGCTCATAAGTGTCATCACCCAGGTTAGAAATAATCCTTGGGGATTTATGATAAGTACGACCCTTGATTACCACCGGTGCAGCAAAAACAATATATTTGCACTATGAAAGAAACACAAGCGAGGGAAGAAAAATGACTGAACCCTTTCCGTGGTTTGGCCGATTATGTCAGAAGAATACAACCCATCCCAAAAACCTTTGACCCAAATTAAACAATTCAAAAGCAAAGCTCCCAAATACAACCCACGTAAACTTCTGACCCAAAAGGAAAGTGATGAAAGAAATTAAAGTTGTAATAAAATCATTCTCTGCTATAATTCTGATATTATATGTTCTTAAAATAAAGTAGCGGTTCCCACTGGCCCATGACAGGGAATTTATACCAGATGAAATTCCAGGAAATGTAAAAAACTGAGCTAAAATCTATTTGGCTTGAGGTGAATGCAACCATCCATTTTCAATCGTTTATGGGACCAACTGGAGACATGCCTCACTGACCAGATCACTTCCTGAATATGCTTTGAAAATTAAAACACTAATTCCATCCAGTCAAACGTTCTCAACATTTGTTCCGCTGCTGACCTGGTCGTCACAGCTACATCCAAGGTCATCAAGGACTGTGGAGGCAGGGTCCAATGGGGAGGGCTCAGCCACTTCCAGAGGCTGGGTGGGGATGTAGGTGGGACTTCTTAAAATGTTGTTGAGGCTGCCATGGGTGCCATTGTTAGGAGCTGGCTCCAAACCCAGGAGATCTGCCAGCAAACAGAAAAAACTTCACTGCTTCTCAAGTCAAATAAAGGACAACTGCAGAAAATCAGTGAACAGAAACATTTGAAGAGGTTCACTTGAATGTTTGGAAAATGAATAATCAAAACAATTAAATCAACATAGAGAAAATTAAAAAGTGACGAAAGCACAGGCTTACCACACATAACATTGTATAGTTCAATGTTCTCAAAAGCTGGCACTTGTGTCTTGAATTTGAAGCTTGGTCCATGTCCCAAAAAGATTGTCTGAAGAAAAAAAACATAATTTCAACAACAGCCAAGCAAAGAAGTACTCTAGACCAGTCTTCCTCAAACTTTCTTGAGTCGGTGCCCAGTAATTCATGGCCGTCTGCCTCCAGGGGCCACTTTCAGTCCAATTGGGGGAAAAAATATATATATATGACGGAAAATAAGGCAGAAGGCACTCTGAACTAGTGTCCCAATATCCCACCACGCTGTACTATGATCAAAAATGTATCATCAGTTCAGCAACACATTGTTTAATTTCACTGATTACATTTTAACATTAAGAAAAGGGGTCAGGGAAATACAAATAGGAGACAGACTTGATGACAGGAAAAACAGGAAAGAAGGAGTTGCCTTTAATGGCATTAATTACATGGAAGATCTTCGCAGAGGTTGTGATCTCATGTAATAATTTACATAAAAGAACATTGTGGAAATCTTTGTTGCGCACATAACGTAAATGAACAAACAGTATTGCGGCGTAAGATACGTCAGTGGTCTTGTATAATTGCATGGCAAAACACTGACTTTCGGTCCCTTTCCAACACTGAGTTTCCAACATTCAGCAGTCACATCTTGGATTTACAGCGAGACAGAGGCAATGGACCCGGGGACTGACCTTGCTAGCAGCAGCGGGACCTAACTCCTCATGGCATCACTACGACTGAGGGCAACATTAAATTTTCACCCATCGTGAATGGTGCTTTCAGTTCTGAGATATGACGCGCCAGAGGTTGTGACAGTTTAACAAATTTTTGCCTTTTGGTGAAGTCAGTTTGCGTAACTTTAATCTGACTGGTCATTTCATCTTTTTATCTTCTAAAATGCAACCCCTAGAAAAAATTACGGAATCACCATTCTCAGAGGATGTTTATTCAGTGTTTTTACTTCATCGCAATTCAACAAATTGCAGCAATGACATAGTGATTTTTATTTAATGGCTGTACAGTCTAGCTTCATGAAAAACACCTTGGAGAACAGGTCAACACCTTGAACTTGTTGTTGTGTTCCTCAAATCATTCCTAAACCATTTTAGCAGTGTGGCAGGGTGCATTATCCTGCTGAAAGAGGCCACTGTCTTTAGGGAGCACAGTTTCCGTGAAGGGATGTCATCTGCAACAATGTTTAGGTTGGTGGTACGTGTCAAAGTAACATCCACATGAACGGCGGGACCCAAGGTTTCCCAGCAGAATATTTTTCCCGCAGCACTACACAGCCTCAACCGTGTTGCCTTCTTCCAATGATGCATCCTGATGCTATGACTTCTTCAGGTAAGTGACACACATGCACCTAGCCATCCACACGATGTAAAAGAAAATGTGATTCATCAGACCAGGCCACCTTCTTCCACTGCTCCTTGGTCCAGTTTTGATGCTGATGTGCCTATTATAGGCACTTTCGGCGATGGACAGGAGTCAGCATAGGCACCATGGCCAGTCTGCGGCTACACAGACCCATACGCAAAAAACTGAAGTGCACCATGTTCTGACATCTTTCCATCAGAATCAGAATTATCTTTTTCGGCAATTTGAGCTATAGTAACACTTCCGTTGGATCGGACCTCACTAGCCAACCTTCACACCCCCTGTTCATCAGTGAGCCTTGGCTGCCCTTTATCCTGTCACCAGTTCAACGCTCTTCCTTCCTTGGACCACTTTTGAAAGGTACTGACCACTGCACACCAGGAACACCCCACAAGAGCTGCAGTTTTGGAGATAGTCTGACCCAGTCATCGAGCCATCGCAATTTAGCCCTTGTAAAAGTTGCTCACATCCTTATGCTCTCCCTTTTTACTGCTTCCGACATTTCAACTCAAGTACAGAATATTCACTTGCTCCCTAATACCCCACCCACTGACAGGTCCCATTGTAACGAGATAATCAATGTTACTCACTCCACCTGTCAGTGGTCATAATGTTATTGCTGATCGGAGTAAAATGACAGCCAATTTATTCAATTCTTATTTTGAGCAGAAATATGTTCAGAAAAAATGTTTGAAACTATCTTACCCGCATGCTGTTGATCTTGTTATCATAACCATTGTCACCATTGAAACCACATTTTCCAGGATGCTTTTTGCCTTCAGGAGTTTTCCTGAAATAAACACAGCTTAATTGTAACAACTTGGGATGCACAACTTAAAATTCTACAACTAATCAGACTATACTGGCTGATAGTAATGCTGATACTTCCCTGATTTATACTACAGAACACATCCTAAGAGCAACTACAAAAGAAAAAAAATATAATGCATGAGCACTAATATCACTATATTGGTAAAATGCATAAGATTTTCTTTACCGTAAATTCAAACTTTTATCAACTGCTCCCCCCCCAACTCTAAGAAAATAAGCTACCTGTTAGCAGAGCTACCTGGACAACTAAAGTTGAAAGTTTGGCTGTTAAGAATGACAGATAAAGAGGATTTAAAAAGAAAAGTAATTTTGCGTCATACTTTCAGTAAATGTACACCATTTGCAGAATTAAAAGCATCACCTAAGCTGCATGTCTAATTGGCCATCCATAATCCCTTCACACTGGTTAACTTACATTCTTATATTCTTGTGTTGGGTGAAACCTGGCTTGGGAAGAATATTGATAACTCTGATGTGGCTCTTTATAATTATAACTTTGATAGAATTGATAGGTTAAGTAGGGGCGGTGGAGTTGGAATATACAGTGCCTGACAAAAGTCTTGTCGCATAAGGACATAGTAACTAAAAATAGCATATAACTTTATTTCTAACCAATCAATTGTTACAATAAATGGTCCATTTTAATGTCAAGGGCTTTCACATTAATAATTTGGTGCAAAATGAAACCGTCAAAAAGTGTTCTGATGTTCACAGCTTGGCTAAGCCCATAACATCTGTTTTTGCTAGGACAAAAGTCTTGTCGTCTCTTCAGATGATGCAACAAATCGCAGATTAGAGTTTACCCTATGACAAATACTGTAATTAACACATTCCCAGATGTGTATAGAAATAACCCCAGCACACCAGACTTTCATATGAGGTGCGACTAGACCTCTGACAACATACCAAAGATTCAACCACAGACCAAAGTGCTGATCATCAAGAGCCTGAAGACTGAGTCTGCTGCTGAGGTGGCAGACATCTTTAATGTATCCAAATGTCAAGTGGAGGGGATGAGAAAAAGATTTGAAGCAACTGGTGACGTTCATGGCAAGCGCAGGTCAGACAGACCCCGGTATGACAACTGTTTGAAAGGACCGTTTGTTGCTTCAATTGTGCAAGGCTAGCCCTTCTTCAACTACAGCGAAGCTACATGAGGAAATGTCACCAAAAATCCCAGTATCTACAAGAAGAGTTTGTCAAATTCTCTCTCAAAGTGGTTTTCATAGCCAAATTAGTACACAGAAGTCTGCATTAAACAGAAAACAAAAAACCTGCATTGCATTTGCCAAGGCCCACAGCTCGCAGAAAGGATTGATACTGGAAAAGTGTCTGAAAGTTTATTTTTCTGGTGAATCATCCAGTCACCGTACAAGACCTGTTGGAACCCTCATGGACCCAAGATTCTCCCAGAAAACAATCATGTTTGGTGGAGGAAAAATCATGGTTTGTTGTGACATCCAGCATGGGGGTGTGAGAAAGATCTGCAGAGTGGATGGCAACATCAACAGCTTGAAATATCAAGAAGTTCTTGCTGCCCTACTTATACTGCTGCTCCTTCTCATTCTTCTGCCTCCATGTCACAGTTCCTGAAAGCGAAGAAGGTGAAGGTACTCCAGGATTGGCCAACCCAGTCACCTGACATGAACATTATTGAGCATTTCAGGGGTAAGATGAAGGAGGAGGCTTGGAAGATGAAACCATAGAATCTTGATGAACTCTGGGAGTCCTGCAAGACTGCTTTCTATGCCATTCCAGATGATTTCATCATCAAGTTATCTCAGTCATTGCCAAAACGTATGGATGCAGTCCTCCAAGCTCATGGGAGTTATACGCAATATTAATTCTTTTTTCCAAGGCACCATGGCTTTATGTTCTGATATTATAGTGGCATATTTGTGTATTCAAAATAAAGTGTATGTATAATTTCCACATTTTTTTTCAATGTGACAAGACTTTTGTCCAAGCAAAATCTGACCTTTCTGTACAAATTAAATTATAAAACTCAATCAATGACACAAAACTCTATTTTGGTATATTTCGCATAATCGAGAGGGCTTTGCCTTTCATATAAGCCATTTTTGATTCCAATTGATCAACTACAAGTCAGGTTATTATTTGTTGTTCCTACAACTTGGATAAGTGACAAGACTTTTGTCAGGCACTGGATGTCAAATCTTGTCTCTCAGTTTCAATTTTAAATGCTGTTTCTCTTCCTAATTGCTTTGAATTTCTAGCTCTAAAGGTCCATCATGGTCCGGACCCACTGACCGTGGTCAGAGTCTACAGACCTCCCTCAGCTGAATCACATGATATTGACACACTAGTGGATATGCTCTCTAAATTTTCTGTTGCTGAATTACACTGAACAAAAATATAAACGCCCCATGTCAAATATTGATGCCACATGGAGTTAACAACTCTAAGTGAGCATATGCTGACTTTTACTTGTACAATAGGGATATTTCTCTTGATTTGTGTACCATTTTTTAATCCATCTCTCTGTCAGTGAGCATTTGCTCAGTGATGCAGTGATTTCACTCAGTGCATAGGTGTGGCATTTCCAGACGGTGATCAGACAGAATGAGCAGTACCCAGACACTCCTTATACTGGGGACAATAAAAGGCCACCCCAAAATGTCAAATTTTGTCAAAAGTCATCATGCCTCAGATGTCTCAGGTCATGCGGGAACGTGCCATTGGCATGCTGGATGCAGGGATGTCCACCAGAGCGGTCGCTGTGCAGCTGAATGTTAACTATCGGACCATAGGCCGTTTGAGAGTTCGTTTCCGACAGACGGGCAGTACTGCAAATCGACCTCATCCAGTTGTGACCACACTAGCACAAGATCGCTGCATCCGGCTCGTCCACCTGCGGGATCGGCTCAGATCAGCGACACGCACAGCGGATGAGACCGTTGGTCTGCACAACAGATGCATCACACCACAGACAGTCCGTAACCGCCTGCGAGAAGCCAACTTGCACGCTTGGCGTCCTCACCGTGGTCTGGATCTCACCGCTGTCCGGTGTCGGAACCGACTCGCATGGGCAAACGCACATGTTCGATGGCCCTTGGCACACTGGAGAAGAGTGCTATTCACAGACGAATCCCGGTTCGTTTTTTGTTAATGAAAACTCAAAAATTTGACATGGGGCGTTTATATTTTTGTTCAGTGTACTTGTATTAGGTGACCTAAATCTGAATTGGCCGAGTGATACTTCTGTGCAGTTTAAAAATCTCATGTGCAGTCTAAACTTATCACAACTAATCACAGAGCCAACTAGACCAAACCCTAAAGATTACTCCAAATCTACACTCTTAGACCTAATTTTCACCAACAAGACTGGCAAATATTCTACTAGTGGTGTCTTTGAGCTAGAAGTCAGAGTTCACTGCCCCATTGCCTGCGTAAGGGATGTGCGGGTAAAAAAGACTGCGTCTCAAGTGGTCTCCAAGAGGAACTTTAGAAAGTTTGATGCAGAGCGGTTTTTGGGAGATTTAAAAGACTGGGACTGGAGTTATATGGGCCAGTTTGATAACATTGAGGTCACTCTCAACTCCTTTGTGACTACATTTAATTACTTTGTAGACAAGCATGCCCCATATAAACAGACTAGGATTAAAGATAGTGTAAAGATAGGGTAGTGCCATGGGTTACTCATGAGCTATCTACCCTCTTCAATAATAGGAATAGTGCTTGGTCTCGTGCCAGACGCACTGGTGACCTCCAACATTGGCTGTCCTTTAGACAACTTAGAAATAAATGTACTTCAGCTGTAAGGAAGGCTAAATCTGAATACTTCTTAAATCTAGTCACCACCTCTTATTCTAATCCCGCCAAGTTCTGGGGTGCAATCAACATGACTAAAAGTTGGCCCTCTAGTGCCCTGCCCCTCAGCGTTAAAGTAAATGATTGTGTGATCTCTGATCCAAATGATATTAGCCTTGCCTTTAATAAGCACCTCGCTGAAGCTGGTCATTTATTTGCTAAGCTGTTTCCTGGTCCCCCTCCATCGGAGGTCCCTGATGGTAGTCCCTCCCTGGACCGTATCTCACATTTCTCCTTTCAGCCATTTGCATCTTCTGAGGTCCTCAGAATTTTACAATCCATAGACCCTAAGTCATCTACTGGTGTGGATCATTTAGACTCCTTTTTTTATAAAACTGGCTGCTCCAGCCATTAGTGAGCCATTGTCTTACATTTTTAATCTTTCCATCACTTCCGGCTTATTTCCACTGGTCTGGAAATCAGCACGTGTCATTCCACTGCACAAGGGGGGTGATAGGGATAATTTGGATAACTATCGTCCAATCTCTACACTTCCATGCCTCGCCAAAGTATTAGAGACCTTAGTCAACTCCCAATTAAACTGTTTCCTGTCAAGCCACTCTATTCTTAGTCCTCACCAATCAGGTTTCAGACTTAACCATAATACCATCACTGCCATCACACTTGTAACTAACAACATAATCTCGGCCTTGGACATGAGGAAGCATTGCGCGGCCTTCTTTGTTGACCTCTCAAAGGCTTTTGACACGGCTGATGACCATTTGCTTTTGAAAAAGCTGTCTGATATCGGCTTGGACACGGGTGCTTGTGTTTGGTTCCATGACTACCTACTTTCCAGGTGTCAATGTGTGAAATCGTCATTTGGCAATTCGGAATTCCTAGCCATAACAAAAGTTGTCCCTCAAGGCTCTGTATTAGGTCCAGTCCTTTTTACTATTTATATTAATGACCTAGTCTCTTCTTTAACTGGTTGCTTTGCCCATTTGAATGCAGATGATACTATTCTCTACTGTATTGCAGATACCCCCCAGGCTGCTATTAACAACTTGCAGCTTTCTTTTACCTTACTACAGGATACTCTCTCTGACCTTAAACTAGTTCTTAACATGCGAAAAAGCAAATTTATGTTATTTTCAAGAGCTCAAAATATTGATTTTATGAAACTTCATATTTTAACTGTTGATGGTACTCCTGTAGAGAGAGTTACTGATTATAATATCTCGGGCTGTGGCTTGATGAGAAGCTCTCATTTAAGACTCACATTGACTGCCTCGCCTCCAAGCTCCGGCAGAAGGTGGGCTTTCTATACAGAAATAGGTCTAGCTTTCCCTTGTTTAGTAGGAAGAGAGTTGTAGAGGCAGTATTTTTATCAGTATTAGACTATGGTGAGGTAATCTATAGGTATGCAGCTGCATTTACATTGAAACAATTAGACTCTGTTTATCATTCCGCACTTAGATTTATCATCGGTGACAGTTATAATACACACCACTGCACTCTCTATTGTAAGGTTGGCTGGCCCTCTCTTTCTTTGAGGCGCAGTTACCACTGGCACTTGTTTGTTTTTAAAGCCATGAGTGGTAAACTTCCTCCTTATCTCTCCTCCCTACTACATTGGAATCTTGGTTCCTATCAAACCAGATCCAACAATTGGCTCACTCTTTGGGTTCCTTGCGCGCATACGGATTTTGGAAAAAAGGCCTTTTTCATTGATGCCCCTTGTACATGGAATGCTCTGCAACAAACCCTAAGGTTAGAGGTACTCCCTTCTGCTAATGTTTTTAAATATTTGGTGTTCAATTTAAGTTCATCAATTGCAATTGTTTTTAGTTTAATTTATTTATTTCCTCATGTTTATTTGTTATTGCTGTTGTTGTGTGCATGTCCCTTGTTGTAAACTCATCGACATTGTAAATGAGGGAAACCTCAATGCCCTACGAGTATAAATAAAGGTTTGAATGAATGAATGAACATGTTAAAAACAGATATGTCCCCAGTTGAATGCACACACTTATTATTATTATTATAATTATTTACAATTATTATTATTATTATAACAACAACAACAACAACAACAACAACAACAACAATAATAATAATAATACACATACTTCTTTTCATAATACTACGGACTTAAAACAATACCTTGCAACATGCCACTTTCTCTCCAACATCAAATGCACCTCCTCAATTCTCCGGTTATTTGCGTAGTGCAAACGTTTGGGGAAGGTGCTTTTTCAGGTAAGGTTTAAAGTGCTGATTTGGCATTTTACACTGAGTGAAGAACAACACAATTAGAAGGTGATTAAAATGTTGTTTTCACCGTGAAAAAAGAATGATTCTTTAATTTCATCAGATACAATTCTCCCTGTCCTAATTCTATGCAATAAACATGTTTGCAATATTGCACATTATGAGTAAGGAACTCATCAGTGCATGCATAGCTATTACTGATAATATGCCCCAAAAGGGTACATAATCCTAACAAACATGAATAGTGCAATTTAGAAAAACAGGACCAAGTGTCCTGTAGCTTACCAGCAGGCAATCTTATGGTGATGATACAAGTTATGAAAATTTCATGTGAAATTTGACCTTTGAATCATTGCAGGTCAATGTCAAGGTTACAAAATAAAAGTTCACATACATTTATAAGACCTCCTATAATACTTTGTACAATCCTAAGCTCTTAAGCAGTTTTGGTGATACATGTCAATGAAAATTCAATATGTCAATTGTTTACTTTAAAGGTCACAGAAGATCAAGTTGAGGTCAGCGAATGGACTTCATATATGACTTCCTATAAGTCTCTAATACAAACGTAGGCTCCATCTCTGACCGTTTTGGCAATACAAGTCATTGTATTATGTCAAGTTTGACCTTTAAAGGTCACCAACAGTCAAGTTGAATGTCACCAAATGAAAGTTAATGTGTGACTTCCTTTCAGTGTGTGATACAAACTCAGGCTTTATCTGTGACCTTTTCAGTGATGGAAGTCATTGAATTTTCACTAGTTCGTTTGACCTTTGAAGGTCAACATGAAGGTCACCAAATGAAAGTTCATATATGACTTCCTATATGTCTCCAATAGAAACCTATACTCTATCTGTTACGATTTTGCTGATATAAGTCATTGAAATTTCATTGTAAAATTGGCCATTGAATGTCACCAAATAAAACTTAGTTCATGACTTCCTATATGCTCACGATAGAAACCTAAGCTCTATCTGCAATTGTTTTGGTGATAGAAGTCATTGAAATTTCACTTTGTGAAGTCTGACCTTCCAAGGTCACCAAAGGTCAAGTTCAAGGCCACCAAATGAAAGTTCATATTTGACTTCCTCTCAGTGTTCAATACATATATGTTCCCATCTTCTACATTTCCACGCCTTAGAAGCCTTTGAAAATTGTAACATATTGCTTGACCTCAAGTTTGACCTTTCAAGGAGTCAACTTTAACACAGCCAAAATATAGGTCATATATGACTTCCTATATGTCAATAATACAAATTTAATCTCTATCTGCAACCATTTGACCTCCACAGGCCTTCTTGCATATTCATGAAGTACAGTGCCCCCAATAGACCCAGTTCCGTCGATTCAATCAAAATGGCGCTCGCACTATACATTGACGGTACCAAGGAAAGTTGATTGCCTGATTTCGGAAAAAATTTATCTCGCAGTTTTTGAGAAAAAATTTTTTTAAATTTCTCAGTCCAATCTTTAACATTAAGGCCAAAATTTCAAGGGCCCATAAAACGGACAAAAAAGATCCAATCAAAAATCCAAAAAAAAAAAAAAAAAAAGTAGTATGTTATGGCAAATTTACACGAAAATTCATCAGGCCAAAAAAAAGATAAAAAATGTAAAATGTTCCGGACGACGGACGCCACACCATGACATAAACTAAAAACTGACAGCTCATTTAAATTCCGGGAATGGTATAGATGTTGCAACAACCACTGCTTTAAAAGGTGAGATTACTGCAGACCTTTCAAGCCTCCAGCTGAATTTAACTTGGTTCGAAATAAAAGCATTATGCAACATTTACCTTGAAATTCTGAAAACAAATAGAGCACTGTTAAAACATACTCACTGTAAGATTTGCAACAATTGCTTTTGGGTCATCTGAAAAAAATAATGGAAGAACATTATCTTTATATCCATTAGCAAAACAAATACTACTGTATCCATCCATTATCTATACCGCTCATTCCTCGCTGGGGTCACAGGAGAGCTGGAGCCTATCCCAGCTGACTATGAGCAAAAGGTAGGGACACACCCTGGACAGCTCACCAATCCATCGCAGGGTGTGTGTACCATTCACACACCATTCACTCACACACTCATGCCTATGGGAAATTTAGAGCCTCCAATTAGTCTGAAATGCATGTCTTTGTACTGTGGGAGGAAACCAGAGTACCCTGCAGAGCTACCCACTTCATCATAGTGCTGCCCATATTACTGTAATAAAAACTTCTCAAATTATTAAATTCTCAACAACGCCATTTTGAAATTAATGTGTCCCCTATTTGAAAGGACTTATGTGAAGCTGACATAGGATAACAACTATGATCACGATAACAGAGTCCCTGAAAGCATACACGCCCCTTCAATAGACAATGCATTCCCTTCCAGGCAGCAGAAGACTGTAAATTTCTGTTTTATCTCATCTGGCACTTTGCAGCTGTAAGATGGGAACATCTCAAGGACTCATTCCAAACAACCCAACATAACATACCTCACACATTTACTTTCAACTCGCATGATTCTTCCAAATTAAGCCACATAATATCTGACCAATTAAAAAGCATAATACAAAGAAATAAAAAATAGGACCAAGGGTCCTGTAGCTTACCGGCAAGTAGTCTTATAGAGATGATACAAGTTATGAAAATTTCATTTATGTAGTTTGACATTTGAATCAATGAAAATCAATGTCAAGGCCACTAAATAAAAGTTCACATACATTTATAGGACCTCCTGTAATACAAACACAATCTTAAGCTCTGAAACAGTTTTGGTGATATAAGTCATTGAAAATTCAATATGTCAATTGTGAAATTAAAGGTCACAGAATGTCAAGTTGTGGTCAGCAAATGGACTTCATATATGACTTTCTAAATGTCTCTATACAAACCTTGGCTCAATCGGTGACCATTTTGGTGATACAAGTCATTGTAATTTCACTGTCAAGTTTGACCCTCAAAGGTCTCTGACAGTCAAGTTGAATGCCACCAAATGAAAGTTAATACATGACTTCCTAGATGTCAGTAACACAAGCCTAGGCTCCATCTGTGACCATTTTAGTGATACAAGTCATTGAATTTTCACTAAGTCACATTTGACCTTTGAAGGTCAATACAAAGGTCGCCAAATGAAAGTTCATATATGACTTCCTATTTGTCTCTAATACAAACCTAGACTCCATCTGTGACCATTTTGGCAATATAAGTCATTGTAATTGTATTATGTCAAGTTCGACTTTCAAAGGTCACCAACAGTCAAGTTGAATGTCACCAAATGAAAGTTCTTATGTGACTTCTTATGTCAGTAACACAAACCTAGGCTCCATCTGTGACCTTTTCAGTGACAGAAGTCATTGAATTTTCTCTTGATCAAGTTTGACCTTTGAAGGTCAATATGAAGGTCACCAAATGAAAGTTCATATATGACTTACTATATGTCTCCAATACAAAGCTACACTCAATCTGTAACAATTTTGCTGATTCAAGTCATCGAAATTTCACTGTATAGTTTGGCCGTTCAAGGTCACTGAAGGTCAAGTTCAAGGTCACCAAATGAAACTTCCTACATGACTTCCTATATGGCCACAATACAAACCTAAGCTCTATCTGTTATACATTTGGTGATGGAAGTCGTTGAAATTTCACTATGTGAAGTTTGAGCTTCAAAGGTTGCCGAAGGTCAAGTTCAAGGCCACCAAATGAAAGTTCATATATGACTTCCTATAAGTGTTCAATACATACATGTTCCCAATCTTCAGTATTTTCAAGCCTAGAAACCTTTGAAAATTGTAACATTTTGCTTGACCTCAAGTTTGACCTTTCAAGGTCATCTGAGGTCAACTTTAACACAGCCAAAATATAGGTCATATATTACTTCCTATATGTCAGTAATACAAACTTAATCTCTATCTGCAACCATTTAGCTTCCACAGGCGATTTGGCCCATTCTCCATAAGACCCAATGTTAAAGAACAGCGCCCCCACTAGACCCACTTCCGACGATTCAATCAAAATGGCACTCGAACTGTACATAAAGTGTATCAAGGTGAGTTGATTGCCAGATTTAGAAAAAAAGTTATTTGACAGTTTTTGAGAAATAATTTTTTGAAATCTCAAGTCATATCTTTTAACATTGTTAATATATTCCCTGACCTCGAGTTTGACCTTTCAAAGTCATCTGTGGTCACATTTAATATTGCCAAAGTATAGCTCATATATGACTTCCTATATGTCGTTAATACAAACCTAATCTCTATCTGCAACCATTTGGCCTCCACAGGCCATTTTGCATATTCATAAAGAACAGCGCCCCCAATAGACCCACTTCCGTCAATTCAATCAAAATGGCACTCACATTGTACATTGACGGTACCAAGGTAAGTTGATTGCCTGATTTAGAAAAAAATTTATCAAGCAGTTTTTGAGACATAATTTTTTAGAATTTCTCAGTCCTATCTTTAACATTGGAGCCAAAATTTCAAGGGCCCATAAAACGGACAAAAATGATTCAATCAAAAATCCGAGAAAACCGTCTGGAGATATGGTCTAGTAGTATGTTATTGCAAATTTACATGAAAATTCATCAGGCCAAAAAAAAGATAAAAAATGTTCTGGACGATGGACGATGGACGACGGACGACGGACGCCACACCACGACAATAGCTTATCGGCCCATAGGGCCAGTAAGCTAAAAATAAAGATGTAGCTCATGCACTGTCAAGTCCCTTAAGCTAACTGGGGCAATCATATCACTGTTAATGTGAGCACTGAGCTTATTTAGTCATTATCAAAATGCATGAATTAATTAGGATGAATATTTACTCACATTTGGAGGTGTTGGGATATCGGGGACGGATTCTTCCAAGAGATCCTGGAAACAAAATGATCTCATCCACATTCAGTGGATACGAACTCAAAAACTCAGTTCTGTCACAGTGGGCCTCTTCCATTCCTATGGAGAAAAGCAATACATACCACATAAAAGTAATCCAGCCCTCCTATCGTGAACTTATACTGTTATGACTTGAAAATCACAACAAAGAAAACCAGCAATGACAACTTAAACAAATTTATTCTTCACTGATTAAGTAAAAAAAACTTCTAAAAATAATCCACTGTTCAATCCTATAATAACACTCTAATGCTACTATGTAACTCTGTTGCCAAAACAAAAACTCTACTCCTGCTGACCAAAATCACAGCATTTATATAGACTAGCAACATTCTGGAAAGATCTACAGGATTCCTGGGTAATCTCGCCCCCTCCAGGCAGGAAGATGCCAGAAGCTTCTAGAAAGCGCTATTCTATTTCATCACAAAGAAGTGGTATTGCATCAGATCATGTTTTTCTACAGACATACCACCAGAGGGTGCTAAATGATAACTAAAATAAACAAATCGCTGACCAGTCATAATTGGCATTTAAATAGTGTCTAACAAATCTCCATTTACAAATGATGTACAGTGCTGTACACAAAATACTCATGCATAACAATACCTATGCATTATCATACTGTAATGTGGGGGAAAAAAAGCCACTAGATGGCAG
Source organism: Gymnothorax javanicus (assembly GCA_029692085.1). Taxonomy (NCBI): domain Eukaryota; kingdom Metazoa; phylum Chordata; class Actinopteri; order Anguilliformes; family Muraenidae; genus Gymnothorax; species Gymnothorax javanicus. The sequence goes on along the minus strand of CM056197.1, from coordinate 81,703,499 downwards.
TATTGACATTTTTTTGGTTAAGCCCAGTCTGGAGCTAGGTTGGGGCATGTCCTGGGCATGCCTCAGAGGGGAATGTCCCAGAGAATGGGAGGGGGCTGGAAAAGAGTATATAAGGAGAAAAAAATTGAGAGAGTAGGGAGTAGGAGAAATTGCAAGGAGAAATAGTGGAAGGATACATTTGACCAGACCTGTCACCCTTTTCAAGACCTGTGAAGCTTTTTTTTGTGATTTTTGCCTGTGTTGGAGCATTTTCCTGTCCCAAGACATCGCAACATAGCAGCGCCATCTCCATTACCGAGGGACTGTAAATATCTCATTTTTTTTATTTCAATCTTGGTCAGTAGATGTAGACTGTAGATTAGTTCAAAGTGTGTGTTTAATCAAATCTGTTGAAGTTTAAGAATTTTGTCTGTCATCCCTTGCTGTCCGTGACGTCATAACAAATTGGGGCCATAACAAATTGGGGGCTCGGGTCCGGGATAGACCATTGTGCGAGTCATTTATTGAAAATCTAAAATTTCAAATTGTGAAATTGTTTTTTGAATTTTCCTAGATATATATTGGCAGATCAACAGCAATGGATGATTTCTTGGCATCACCAACCGTAGAGGTTTTGAAGTCTTTTAAAAAGACAGAACTGCTAGAAATATGCAGACAGTTAGAGCTGACAGATGTAAAACCAGCCATGCGAAAAGCAAGACTGGCTAGAGAGATTGTTGAATATTACATTGATGAAAATGTGTTTGCACCAGGAGATCTGGAACAGTTTCCAGTGGAAAATCCAAATGTAGAAATGGAACTTAAATTAAAAATGCTAGAGATTGAAAGAGAGGAAAGAGCATTCAAGAGAGCAGAAAGAGAAAAAGAAAAACAGAGAGTTTGAGAGAGCAGAAAGAGAAAAAGAAAAACAAAGAGATTTCGAGAGAGCAGAAAGAGCGAAAGAAAGGCAGTTTGAGTTAGAAAAATTAGCAAGAGAAGAGAAAAAAGAAAGAGAGAAAGAGGAAAGAGCAGAAAGAGAGAGACAGAGACAGAGAGACTTTGATTTAGAAAAATTAGACAGGGAAGAAAGGCTCCAAATGGAGCAACTAAAAATTAAAATGGAAGCTGAAAACAAATTTCATGCTAGCCAGGAGGTAAAGCTGGTGCCTCCATTCTCGGAGAAGGAGGTTGATAAGTATTTCCAGTGCTTCGAGAAGGTAGCTAAGAGTTGTCAGTGGCCAAAGGAATACTGGCCTCTGATGTTGCAAACTGTCCTCAAGGGTAAAGCTCAACAAGCCTATTCGGCTTTGTCTGCAGATGATTCCTCTGATTATGAGGTTGTCAAAAAGGTTATTTTGACAGCTTATGAGTTGGTTCCAGAGGCTTACCGACAGAAATTCAGAGGTCTGAAGAAATCTGACAATCAGACTTATGTGGAATTTGCTAACGAGAAGAAGGTTTGCTTTGAGCGCTGGAGTACTTCTATGGAGGTCAAGGATGATTTCAACTCACTAAAAGAGATGGTGTTAGTTGAAGAATTCAAGAACTGTGTCAAGGATGATATTAAGACCTACCTTAATGAGAAGCAAGCACTGAATTTGCAATCAGCTGCCAAGTTTGCAGACGAATATGTTCTCACACATAAGTCCAAATTTCAGTCTAGCAGTAACAATAGATGGTCCAAATTTCAGAAGAAAGGTAACGGTGATACTAAAGATTCCTCACCCAAAGACAAAGACAAATCTGGTGATGGTGCTCAGAAATCCAGTCAAAGGTCTGATCAAAGTGTGAAAGCTGACAGTGACAAAAGTGGTCTAGTTTGCAATTATTGCAAGAAATCTGGCCATGTTACAATTAACTGTTGGTTCCTTAAAGCTAAGAAAGAAAAAGAAAAGGATACCAAACCCAATGCCTTTGTGAAGACAAGGTTAGAAACCCCTGTAGTAGATGACCGATCTGCTAAATTGCCTGCTCCTTGTGAGGCTAAGAAGCCTGATACTGCTGACTTTGTGAGGGAGGAATTCCTTCCATTTGTGTCAGAGGGATTTGTGGCTCTGAATGAGCATTCTCCTCCTGTCCCCATATATATCCTAAGGGATACCGGAGCTTCTCAGTCACTTTTGTTGATGGACTCCTTGGAGTTACGTGATGAGACCGCTTCTGGGGATTTCATACTTGTACAAGGTATTGAAGGGAGGACTGTATCTGTACCCCTGCGCTCTGTATTCTTGAAGTCAGATTTAGTTACAGGACAGGTAAAGGTGGGACTTATGTCAAGTCTACCTATCGAGGGTGTTTTTCTGTTGCTAGGCAATGACCTGGCTGGGGGCAATGTAGTTCCCCCTGTTCATCTTACTTCACAGCCGAGCACTGAAGATGGCGATGAAGACCCATCTCTGTATCCTTCCTGTGCAGTGACCCGTGCTATGGCCAAGAAGGCTCAAGAAGAAGATGATGTGGTGCCGTCCAGCACATTGAATAGTCATGACTCAGGTGGTTCGCCTCATGACTCTGTTCAGCCTACTATGGTTTCTCCGTTTGAGGACTTATCAGACACTTTTATCAGTTCTCTATTCAGCCAGCCAGATGGGTCTGGTGATTCTGATGTGTCTGGAGACTTGTCTCTGTCCAGAAAGCGGTTGATTCAGGAGCGAACCAATGATCCTGAAATTTGTGTACTAAAGAAGAGAGCCCTTCCTGATGAAGAAATAGACGCAGTTGCAGTTGGGTATTATCTCAAGGATGGAGTGTTGATGCGGAAGTGGCGCCCTCCTGATATCCCTGCCAATGCAGATTAGGCAGTGGTCAAGCAAATTGTTGTTCTGAAGGTCAACAGGAATGAGATCTTAGCAATGGCTCATAGTTTGCCTTTAGGAGGTCATCTTGGTGTTAACAAGACTGTTGACAAGATCATGAAACACTTCTTCTGGCCTGGACTTCGGAAAGATGTTTCCAACTTTTGCAAAACCTGTCACACTTGTCAGGTAGTTGGAAAACATCAGTTAGACCCACCTGCAGCTCCATTGCAGCCTATTCCAGCATTTGGGGAGCCCTTCTCCAAGGTCATCGTTGATTGTGTTAGTCCATTACCCAAGACTAGATCTGGAAATCAGTACTTGTTGACAATCATGTGTGCATCTACCAGATTCCCTGAAGCCATACCTCTACGCAACATCAAGGCAACTGCAGTCTCGAAGGCTTTGATAAAGTTCTTCACGTTGTTTGGCCTTCCCAGGGAAATTCAGTCAGATCAAGGTAGCAATTTCACTTCCGGATTATTTCAGCAGGTTGTGTATGAACTAGGTGCGAAGCAGATTCTTTCCAGTGCCTATCATCCAGATAGGCACTCCACTCTCAAGACAATGATGAGGACTTATTGTTATGACCATGAGAAAGACTGGGATGAAGGTGTTCATTTGCTGTTGTTTGCAGCTAGAGAAGCAGTGCAGGAGTCTACTGGATTCAGTCCGTTTGAGCTAGTGTTTGGCCATGAAGTGAGAGGACCTTTGCTATTGTTGAGTGAACAATGGCAAGAAAGAGCCGCATATCAGTCGGTTAGACTATGTTAGCAAGTTCAAGGAAAGACTAAGTGCAGCTTGTGACCTAGCCAAAGAGAACTTGAAATCAAGTCAGGGAAAAATGAAAACTTGGTATGATCATAAGGCTAGAAGCCGTGATTTTAAACCAGGAGACAAGGTCCTTGTGTTGTTTCCCTTGCAGTCCAATCCATTGCGGGCTAGATTTCATGGTCCTTATGAAATTCTGACAAAACTCAATGATCTTAATTATATTGTGAAGACTCGAGATAGGAGAAAGCCAAAACAGTTGTGTCACATTAACATGCTGAAGCCTTATCATGATGGGAATGCTAGGGTTGCAGCTGTCACTTCAGATCCTCCTATGGCCGAGACTTGTGAAGATGAGGGGGAGTTTCAAGATGATGAACCTAGAATTAAAGCTGAAGTTCTTTCATGTAAATTGTCAAATTCTGAAGTGTTGCAAAATCTTGATGTAAAACTCCAGCACTTAGAACCCTCACAGAAAGATCAGTTTGAGAGGTTGATCAAGAAATATAAAGATCTATTTCCTGATGTTCCAAAGAGAGTTTCTATAGCCTCTCATGATGTAGATGTTGGTGATGCCAAACCAATAAAACAGCATCCGTACCGGATGTATCCTGAAAAGAGAAAGATTGCTGAGAAAGAGGTTGAGTACATGTTAGAACATGATATTATCAGACCCTCTAACTCAGATTGGAGTTCACCCTGTGTTCTAGTTCCAAAACCTGATGAAAGTACTAGATTCTGTACAGATTATCGCAAAGTCAATGCTGTAACTAGAACTGATGTGTTTCCAATACCTAGGATTGATGATTGTATCGATAGAGTAGGGCAAGCAAAGTTTCTGACCAAGATTGATTTATTGAAGGGTTATTGGTGTGTGCCTTTAACTGAGAGGGCCAAGAGCATCTCTGCTTTTGCCACGCCATCTGGGTTATACCAGTATGAAGTCCTACCCTTTCGCATGAAAAATGCCCCAGCCACGTTCCAAAGGATGATACAGTCTACAATCGCCGGATTGCCACACACGGGTGCGTACATCGACGACCTGATCACATGGAGTGACTCCTGGGAAGAACATCTGAAAGATGTAGAGACGTTGTTCCAGCGCTTGACCCAGGCTAACCTGACTGTTAACCTGAACAAGAGTGACTTTGGTTGTGCTACTGTCAAGTATCTTGGCTACGTCATAGGCTAGGGTAAGGTGGCACCCATAAATGCTAAAGTCCAAGCCATCATGGACTTTCCAGTTCCTTACAACACTTTAAGGTTTGTGTTTGTACAGGGCAAAAGCCAATGATTGTATATACTGACCACAATCCGTTAATGTTTTTGAGTAAGATGAAAAACAAGAATCGGAGATTGTTGAATTGGAGTTTGATTTTACAGGAGTTTGACTTGGAAATTAAGCATGTAAAGGGTACTGACAATGTAATTGTTGATTGCTTATCCCGTGTTTGAGTCTGTGTATATATATCACGTGTTTATTAGCATATTGTATTATATATGTATATATATATATATATATATATATACAAGTGTCTACTTAACCATTTTTGTATTGAAAAGAAAAATTTTGCTTTCTGAGTCAAAATTTTTCCCTTTTGGAATGGAGGTGTAATGTGGGGGGAAAAAAAGCCACTAGATGGCAGTATTGACATTTTTTTTGTTAAGCCCAGTCTGGAGCTAGGTTGGGGCATGTCCTGGGCATGCCTCAGAGGGGAATGTCCCAGAGAATGGGAGGGGGCTGGAAAAGAGTATATAAGGAGAAAAAAATTGAGAGAGTAGGGAGTAGGAGAAATTGCAAGGAGAAATAGTGGAAGGATACATTTGACCAGACCTGTCACTCTTTTCAAGACCTGTGAAGCTTTTTGTGGATTTTTGCCTGTGTTGGAGCATTTTCCTGTCCCAAGACATCGCAACATAGCAGCGCCATCTCCATTACCGAGGGACTGTAAATATCTCATTTTTTTTTATTTCAATCTTGGTCAGTAGATGTAGATTGTAGATTAGTTCAAAGTGTGTGTTTGATCAAATCTGTTGAAGTTTAAGAATTTTGTCTGTCATCCCTTGCTGTCCGTGACGTCATAATAAATTGGGGCCATAACCATACTTTCTTTTACTGCGTACGGTCAGGTCAGCTCCATGAGTATTTGGACAATAATATATATATATTTTTTTTTGCTCATTATGCCTGCACAGTGCATTTGTTATAAGACAACCAAGATTTCCTTGAAGTGTAGAATTTCAGCTTTTATTGAGAGGTTTTGTCAAAAAATTAGTATGAACTGTATAGAAATTACAACATCCACATATTCCAGTCATTTCTTTTTAACCAATGGCAGCATGGCCATCTTCTGATCAATGATGACAATCATGTTCCCTTCCTGTACTTGAGGGATATTGGCATGGCCTTCCTGATATTTCAGATGCCACCAGGTGCTGTAACATTACCACAGTCCTCAGTAGCTGTCATTTAAGATGAGCACAGCCATCATCAGAACCAGAATCACAATTATGTTCTGCCTCTGGGCCAAAGGGAAATCAGTGTGGTCTTTGGGAAGGGCCAGGTGCTCTGCTGCACACATACAGTAGTTGTTCTCCAATCATACAATAGAAGCATGGTCATCGTCTGATACAGGATCACAACTGTGTTTGACTGTCATAACAGGTGGGAAATTCATTGGTCTTTCTCACCTTCAGAAACCAGCAGGCACTCTGCCATAGACATAGTCACTTAAAATCAACTCTAGACCTTATATGCTTACTTGTAAATGAGGAGGGAATAATACACACTGGGTTCGCAGCTAAATACCTAAGTACTTTTGGTTCCTTTAACCAGGGAAATCCATGTATCAAAGTGTCGAAGTACACTGTTAAACCAATTTGGACGCAAATAATCTCTGATTAAAGCTGAAAAGTCCCTTATTTAATTTTAACACCAATATACTGTGGAAGTTCAAATGACAATAATTCTCCGTGACCGAAATCAGAAATGTCACTTTCCAACAGGCACGAAATCAGAAACTCAGAAAACAAACAATTCATTTTCACCAGAGATCTATTGGAGTTCTTCAGCATGAGAGAGGGTTAAAAGATTTTCATGGTATACATCAAATATTAATATGGTGCATGTAACAGTGATAGTAGTAAAGTTCAGATGAGAAATATGCCTATTTTAAGTAATTCTTTGGAGTTTTCTCTGCACATGTGTAAAAATTCTTGTGAGACTGAATCTATGTCACCTAAAATGACAGCTAGAGACTCATAACTTTCCTGGATTGTAACTTTCCTTCAACTCTAAACATATTTAAAAGCTTGAAAATGTAGCCAGTTAGAAATAATAAATTTAAAATGATAATTCAGTGTTTTCTCTGCTTAAGGTATATCCGTTTTACATGCTCAAAAATAATTGAAATAACTAGAAACTTAAAACGTCCCGTGATTATAGGTTTGCTTCAGCACTAACCATATCCAAAAGTTCAAGAATGCAGTTAATGTTAGAAGAGAAATACTTTAAAGGGGACCTATTATGCTGATCCTCCTTTTAATACATATAAGTAATGTTATAATGTTGGATGTCCATACTCAACCTCTGAAAAGTTTCTAAACATAAGATGCAGGGGTTTTGCCGTAATCCAAGAAAGTGATTTTGTGAACGGGATTTCCTCTCTGAACAGCTCGTCCCGAGATCTTCACGAGATCTGGGCAAAACCTGACGCCAGGTTGTGCCGTCCAATTAATACAGACCTAGCCAGAGCCAATCACGGCGCTGGACCTGCCTACATCGGAAACTATTCTAGCAGGCCCAAACAACCGCAGATCATTCTATGCCTTAGTAGCATCTACACTCTTGGAAATACAAAACAAGAACCGCAGATCATTTGAGGTGCAGTTTTGTCAGTATCTCTCCCAAAGCTGCTTATCCGTTTACTTTTGGATGCGAAGAAAAGCACCTATTTCTCTTCCAAAAGACGATGCCACCAGAAATCAGTGGGTAGCTTTTTTTGTTTGCTGGCAGCAAACAACCATGGCCAAAGGGAACGTTGGCTGTTTGTGCTCAGAATTTCACCAAAGACAGCTTAGTCAATAAAGGATAATTCGACACAAGATAAGCGCTTCAGGTGCTTCTCAAATCTGAAGCAGCTGCATCGATCAAGCGCTTGGAGCCACAAGCTGTAAGTAACGATATAACGGCAAATAATTTAAGTGAAGCTAACGTGTTACGGGTGGCTAGCAGGACCGCTAACGATAGTTAGCACTAACAACTGGCCTCAAAAGCAGGCTTCGTAAAATATCTGAAGATAAAGATTGGATCGGTCGCGGCTGTCTGTGACTCACAGATGCAGAAACTGTAAGTTGCTTTACTGCATAAGCCTACCTAACGTAATGGCCAGTTGATTGTGGCTGTAGCACTGCGGCTAACGTAGCCAAGTTACTGTTGATAATGTTTGTGTCCGAAATATGCAAGAGTAATATCAGGGGAAATTCAACAGAAGGTGTGTGAACATAAACCTCATTTGAAGCTAACTTTTTATACTTGTAATTTGGATGCTTGGTAAAACTGTCCATGGTAACGGAACTTGCTGTCTGTACGACCTGTATTGCAAGGGTTTGTCTCTGTGGTTGTTATGAATGCTCAGTTACCAGCTACTGCATGTTAGTTTGCGTGCCGTGCTAATTAAAAATGCTCCTGGTTAACTTATATGCAGTAATTCTGATCGGTATGCTTGTGTTACTTCGGTAAGCATCAATGTGGCAGTTTCATCATAAAGTTGCCCGATTGTAACCACTACAGTTGAAGCTAACCAGAGAGGTGCTGTATGTGTCTGCAAAGTTGGGCTGAAAAGGCTGCAGTTAGACCAGACTTAGGTTTTGCAGAGCTTGGGATACGTGTTTGAGTTTGTTTACGGCTGCTTGTGATCGCTTCACTTATCCATGACCGAGGTCAGCTGAATACTTCACCAATATCTGGACTAGCTCTCTGATGCTACCGTGAAAGTAATCGCGAAACGCACAAGCTCTAACGTGTCTGGTATAACAAACGATTTCTCTGCATTGCCGTGGCATAATTTCAATTTTCAAATTGTTCTAGCAAATAAAAAGCTAACAAAGACGGAGATTGAATAGGTAATTCTTTCCTGTAGAAGCGATCAATTCGCTAGCTCCACATAAGCAACTGTCCACGCTAACGGAACTTACAGTCCGTAAAACCTGTATTATGTTCATAACAACCGGAGCTCTCTCTAGCTGTCGCGTGCTATCCATAAAGCTGCTTTCACATCGGACACAAAACGAATTTTTCACGTGACAGATTACATTCAAAGTCAATGCAAAGACGTGAATACACGCGTTATGGGCGCGTTAAGCCGCTTTCAAACCGGACGCGAAACTCATTTTTCGCGCGACAGATTACATTTAAAGTCAATGCAAAGACAATGCATTAACTTTGATTGCAATCTGTCGGGCGAAAAATTCGTTCCGCGTCCGGTGTGAAATCGGCTTATCGCGCCCATTTTCCGCAAGCAAATGCTGGTCATTCCGACGCAATAAGTAAACCATTACCACAGGCAATTTCTGAAAAGGCCATTTAGCCTGGAGCTTTCACCCCTCCGTCATGTACCAGCGCAGAAGCTGTTCATTACTCCACGCTAACGACACACCACAGTTATGCACACGAACCAGCAGGTCCTTACAATACACACCTAAGCAGTCCATAAGTTGTTGGTCCACTTTTTGCTGCTCCTCTCTGTCCATGTTTCCCGCTAAACTCAGACCCACCGGATTTCTGCGGTCTCCGGTCTACACTTGGGTATGTCGACCCATTCTACAAATGTGTCTGTATGGAATGGATTCTAGCTTTCCCTCAATCCTAGCTATAGAGTAGAAACACCGGTGTACTCACCATGGTAGCCGTAGGTAGATAACAAATTTGAGCTTGAGCTGCCAGACTTTCGCACTGCATCCTCCACTTTCGCCGCTGCATTTATTAGAACAAGTTCATTTCATTAGATCTATACACATGTACTACATTTGATTGCGGAATTTCCCCGCCAATTAATTAGCTCAGATGGCAGATGCGTCTCACGCTTCACACTAGGGAGGCGGACCCAGAAAACCGCGTTGTGCCGAGTCCCGCCCAGCTCCGCCCTCCACAGAGCTGGCCAATCAGAAGAAAGTGGACACACGGGGGGGGGGGGGCATAGCGGAAGAGCCACCCATACGAGGCGTTTCAGGCAGAGACTACAATGGACTACAAATGGGGTTTTTTGAGGATGGCAGTATGAGCTAAATAAGGACCCTTTTTTGGACTTTACACGATCAGGAGTACTCTAGGGGAGTCCAAAATCAAAATATAAACTTGGAAATGTAGCATAATAGGTCCCCTTTAAATAAATTTTTTTTTTTTTTTTTTTTTGCACAAATCCACTTAATGCGCCAAAACATCCATAAAATGATAGCTCAAAACATTCCATGATTAAGCTATGGCTTTTCTTCAGCACTATCCAAAAGCTTGAGAATGTAACATTAGCTGGTCAGAAAGGAAATGTTAAGATGTTTGAAACAAGCGTTTTCTTTGCCCTAATAATTCTACTTAACAAGCTGTGGCCTGATGATGGCTCCTTTCACTAGCTTTCGATATTATTACAGTGATTTATGACATAAGTGGCATGAATGAAAATTTTATCATGTTCTTAGATTGAACTGTGAGCTTTCTCTCCCTCAGATGATCGTCACTCCCCCTCTTGTAAATCAACTCTTCTCGCTTCGCTTTCATGTAAAGTCCTTGGCACTTAAGCCATCTTTTCAGTTGTTAAACTCTGTGAGATTCTATGACATTAGTAAATTGTGCCCTGGTACCTCGGTTGTTTGTGTGATAGGATGTTTAATAGGATCTCTCATTGCTAATCCTAGTCAATAGAGGAGAAGAGGAGAAACTTTACGTCATTTGTGATGTCATCGCTGCCGAGCACCATAACTTTTGCCATGTCCAATTATGTTCGGACCGGACTGCACATGGACACATGCAAATAATAGAACTAATATAAATAGTTTCAATAAAGGCACATCAATGTATTTTTAACATATTAATTTTTTGATGGTGTCAATACACACTACAGTGCTCGGCTAAGCATGGAGGACTGCAGTACCATTGTCTCCCACCAGAATGATGTTCACACAGCGGTGTAGATTCATCTGTTTAAGACCATTCATCAGCTGGCCAATGATCTTATCAATTTCTTTCAGAGGGTTGTTCAGCTGCATTAAAAAAAACAGATTAAGATGTCTGTCAGTGGGAAAAGATATTCATAGCTTTGTTCATTTTGTATCAAGCAAAAGTATTTTATTCTCCAAGGCCCCCCTTGGAGACTCCCAACCAATCAGAGGTACACACCTCTTTGCTCATGGGCCCCAGCCTGTGGCCAAAGGTGTCTGGTTGCTCTGAATGGACAACATACACATAGGGCCTGGAAGGAAATGGAAACATCTGATTAACCCATAACTTCTACTGCCCTGAAAGACCATCAATTTCAAACAAATCTAAAGATGCAGGAAAATACCAACATTGAGGCCAAGAGACAACTAAGAGAATGTCACAAAAAGGCATCCATGTACACTGTGTTCTTGCGCATTACCCCCAATTCATTGCCTGTTCTACAGATCCTGCCGTGAGCTACGACACCGTCCTGTGCATATCAAACTGACAGAGTGCAAAGTAGAAAGTGAAGGAGCTCACCTCTCATCGTCAGGCAGGTGCAGCCACTGCAGTATGGTCAATATTCGCCTCTCCATGCGAATGACCCTGTTCAAGGAACAACATACCAAAACAAGCAGGCACACTGGAATCAAAATCAATGTCACCAATATTGTTAAATGAGATCTCAGTCCTAGTGATGAGAAAATTGGAAAGCCTAGTTGGGCTGAATGGCCTGTTCTCCCTACTCATGTTATGACATGCTACATTGCGTTGATTGCGCATTTCTACCATCTCTCGACACAATAAGCACATACTCTAATTAGCCACAAACTTAAAACCACCGGCTCAATGTTGTACATGTCCATCTTTTACCGCCATAACAGTTCTGTCAAATTGACGTCTAATTGAATTCCTAGACCCAGGGTACCCATGAGAAACTTTTCTCAGAGAATCACAAGCTGTGTTTCCATCCAACTGTATCGCAAATCTGCCTGGAGAAAATGTGTGAGAAAATTATTACGACTGAATTACTGTACTCATTGTAACTTAATCCCACTAATCTGTGGTGACATTACTCCAGATAAGCAAATTTAGAGTCGGTTCATTTGCTTTTTCTAAGCGTTAATGAGCAATGACAATAAACAAATTCACATCTGTAGCTGGCTGGCGTTGCGGGGCAGTCGGTCTATTATTACCAACAATATTAATTTGGTATGTGATCGAATTGGAATCAATAAACATGAGTTTGACAAAAGGACCAAAAGTGAGCTCACTAATAATGTCTGTTTGAAGCTAAATCCAGCCCAGGCATTTCAGGCTACAGTGGAAACTATAAAAGAACTAATCTATGTACGAGATAGAAAGAACTTCACGTTTCTATGTCAGACTGAATTGGACGGTCTCCTGAACGATCTTTGTACAGCACAACTCGGTCTTCTGACAGGTTGTTCATTTTAAACCATGCATGTCTCATTCCTTGAAGGAAATATCAAAAAAACAGCCTGCACACTGCACAGAAGTAGAGAGATAACTAAGATGCTGAAAAAAATGTATTTAATAAAAAGTGCTCAAAGTGACACAAGTGAAGGTGAACTTTGAGCACTTTTTATTAAATACATTTTTTCGGCATCTTAGTTGTCTCTCTACTTCTGTGCAGTGTGCGGGCTGTTTTTTTGATATTTTAATATTGCTCCTGGCTAAACGCACCTGACAAACTCCTGAAAGCCTGGTTACAAGCGCACAAACGCCTCCCTCAGAAGATTTCATTCCTTGAAGGAGCAGTGAGGGGTTTGCTTTCGTCTGGGAGCCTCCATCGCATGGGGCATATAATTACTGGGCGTGTGATGTGGGCCGCCTGGAGGGGAAGACTGACTCCTCCCCCTTGAGAATCAAATTATGAAATGGAGTAAAGTGCAGTTTTCACCATTCCTGAACTCCTTATACACTGCTTTTTTCTGTTGTGTGTATGTATGTAGAACGTAGATGGGTGTATGTATGTAGATGTGTGTATGTATATATGTATATGTATTTGTATATGTGTGTATATATATATATATATATATATATATATATATATTATATATATATATTATATATATATATATATATATATATATATATATATATATATATATATATATCTATGCATGTGCGTATGTATGTGTGTGTGTATATATGCTTATATGTGTGTATGCGTATATATATGTACAATGTGTGTGTGTGTGTGTGTGTGTATGTTTATATATTGTAATGTATGAGTGTTTTATGTAAAGCACTGTATATCATTTGTAAATGGAGATTTGTTACATACTATTTGTGCTGCCTTACTGGTCAGCTATTTGTTTATTTTGGTTATCATTTAGCACCCTCTGGTGGTATGTCTGTAAAAAAACATGATCTGATGCAATACCACTTCTTTGTGATGAAATAGACTAGTGCTTTCTAGAAGTTTCTGGCTTCTTCTTGCCTGGAGGGGGCGGGATTACCCAGGAATCCTCTAGATCTTTCCAGATCTTTCTTTTCTTTCCAGTCTATATAAATGCTGTGATTTTGGTCAGTAGGGGCAGAGTTTTTGTTTTGGCAACAGAGTTACATTGTGGCATTGGAGTGTTATTATAGTATTGAACAGTGGATTATTTGTAGAAGTTTTTTTTATCAGTGAAGAATAAATTTGTTTAAGTTGTCATTGCTTGTTTTCTTTGTTGTGATTTTCAAGTCATAACAAATTGGAGGTTCCATCGAAATAAACCATTCATTGGATCAACGATTGGATTCACCAAAGATTAAAGTTGAACTATTATTTTAAATCTTGTGACTATTTGAAAAACCAGCAATCATGACTTTTGATGTTGAAAGTTTCCTGAAAACTCCAACCCAGGAATCAATTGTGCTGGCAAAGAAGAAGGACTTGCAGCAAATAGTCTCAACCCTTGGATTATCTGATGTGAAATCATCAATGAAGAAACAAGAAATATTGAACATTTTGGTTCAACATTTCATCGATGAAGAGATCTTTGGGGAAGAAGCAGCAGAATTGATTAAAGATGTGGAAGGGCCTGAAACAGAGCTGCAAAGACTTGAGGTGCAGCTACGCCTGAAACAACTGGAACTGGAAGAAAGAACTGGAAGGTTGGAGAAAGAACTGGAAGAAAGAAGGATGCACTTGTAGTGCGAATTGGAAATGAAGAAAATAGAAGCAGGTACTGTTACAAAATCTTTTGGACTTTCTGATCATTTTGATGTGGTTAAACACATCAGACTTGTTCCTCCCTTCATAGAAAATGATGTAGGCCAATACTTTACCCATTTTGAAAAAATTACTGAAAATTTGAAATGGCCAAAAGAGCATTGGACAATGATGCTACAAAGTGTTCTTACTGGTAAAGCTAGGAAAATCTATAATCAATTATCTGTCCAACAGTGTTCTGATTATGATTTTGTCAAATCTGCCATTCTGAAGGGTTATGAATTGGTTCCCATGGCTTACAGGCAAAAATTTAGGAATTCTCACAAGGAAGCCAGTCAAACTCATGTTGAATTTGGCAGGTTGAAGGAACAGTTGTTTGATCAGTGGTGTAATTCCATGAAAGTTGAGAAAGATTTTGACAGAATGAGGCAACTTATTTTGGTTGAGGAGTTCAAAAGGTGTATCCAGCCTGATATCAAAACTTTCCTTGAGGAGAAACAAGCCATTACTTTGCAAGATGTTTCCACCCTGGCTGATAGTTATGCATTGACTCATAAGTCTTCTTTTGTCCAAAAATCCACTTTTTCTAAATTTCAAGGCAAGTGTCAGTCCAAGACTTCTAATAGCACTTCTAATGATTCCAAGGCCACTTCTGAGAGGAAACCTTCTAGTGAGAAGCAATTCTCTGATTCTTTACCTTCTGTGTCTTGCCAATACTGCAAAAAGCAAGGTCACCTTATTCCTGTGTGTTATGCTCTCAAGAAAAAACAACAACGAGAAGAAACCAAGCCAACTGCTTTCACTAGGAGAGAATCTGTTGTATCAAAGGTCAGTTCACCTGATCTTCTACCTTCTGTCTCTGATTCTGTTACGGAGGGTTTTGAGCCATTCATCACCGATGGTTTTGTCTCACTTTCACGTGATTTTTCCTCATCTGCTCCTGTTCAAATTCTTAGGGACACTGGGTCTTCCCAGTCTCTAATTCTTGCAGATAATCTGCCTTTTTCGGACAAAATGTCTACTCAGGCTAATGTCCTTATTCAAGGAGTAGAATGTGGTTTTACAAGTGTACCTCTCCATAATGTTCATGTCAAATCAGACTTGGTCTCTGGGCCTGTTACTGTTGGCGTTAGGTCTTCTCTTCCTCTCAAAGGTGTTCATTTGCTTCTCGGTAATGATCTTGCTGGGGATAAGGTTGTGCCCTACCCTGTTGTAACTGACACTCCTTTGATTGATCAAGAATCTGAATCTATAGAGGAGGAAATTCCAGACCTCTATCCTTCATGTGCAGTTACTCGTTCTATGGCCAAAAAGGCTATTCAAGATGATGCTGGCCTGGACTTCAACCTGGCTGACACCTTCATTGGGCAGTCTTTTCATCAGGAACCTTCCAGTCCTGAGATGTCTGGGAAATCTTCAGACTTGTCCTTTTCAGGTCATTCTAATGACATTCTGTCTCAGAAACAACTTATTCAGAAGCAACAACAAGCTCGTGATCTAGTGCATCTTCTACCACAGGCTGCAAGTGAACAAGAGGCTACTCAAGTTCCTGTCTGTTTTTACTACAAAAATGGTGTGCTTATGAGAAAGTGGCGTCCACCCAATGTTTCTGCAGATGAAGAGTGGATGATCACCCATCAAATTGTTCTTCCAAAGTCTTATCGTCAAGAAACTCTTAGTCTGGCCCATGACAATCCGATATCAGGTCATTTGGGTATCAAGAAGACCCTTCAACGTGTCTGGAATCATTTCTTCTGGCCTTCCATGAGGTCCGATGTACAGGAGTACTGCAAATCCTGTCATACTTGTCAAATGGTTGGGAAGCTGAACCAGAATATTCCAAAGGCTCGACTTAAGCCCATTCCTGCTTTTGAAGAACCTTTTAGTCGAATCATCATTAACTGTGTTGGACCATTGCCGAAGACTAGATCGGGTTGTGAGTACCTACTGACTATCATGTGTGCTTCCACTCGGTTTCCTGAGGTAATTCCACTTCGTAATATCAAGGCGAAGACTATCATCAAGGTTCTTACCAAGTTTTTCTGCTTTGTTGGTCTTCCTAAGTCTATTCAGTCTGATCAAGGGTCAAATTTCATGTCTGACATATTTCAACAAGTTATGCATGAGCTTGGTATTAAACAATACAGGTCATCAGCATACCATCCTGAGAGTCACTTTCACGCCCTTACACTGTCCTCAAAAAGGTCAGTGATCTAACCATCATTTTAACCCCTGGAAGGAGGAAACAAATCAACATGCTGAGAGAATACATTGACAGAGACACTCAGCAAAAGCCAGTCAATGTAGTAAATACAATTGAACTGGAAAATTCTGAGGAAGATTGTGACTGCCCCTTGGATAATGAACCTGGTCCAGCCAAACTTGAAAATTCAGACATTCTTCAAAATATTGACAGCAAGTTGTCCCACCTGGATCCTTTTCAACAACAACAGCTAAAGCAGCTCATATTTGAATATAGTCACATATTCCCTGACGTTCCATTAAGGACTGATATGGTTTACCATGATGTCATCCTACAAGATAATGCCAAGCCTGTAAAACAGCATCCTTACAGAATGAATCCAGAGAAGCAGAAATACCTTAAACAAGAAGTCAAATATCTGCTTGAAAATGACTTTATTGAACTAAGTAACAGTGATTGGACTTCTCCATGCATCCTAGTTCCGAAACCCAATGGAACATATAGACTGGTGACGGACTACAGGAAAGCGAACGCTGTATCAAAAACGGACTCATATCCTATTCCCAGGATTGATGACTGCATTGACAAAGTTGGACAGTCAAAGTATGTCGCCAAATTTGATCTTCTCAAGGGCTTCTGGCAGATCCCTCTAACAGACAGAACAAAGGAGATCTCTGCCTTCGTCACACCAGATGGATTATACCAATACAAGGTCATGCCCTTTGGAATGAAAAATTCTCCAGCCACCTTCCAACGTCTGGTAAACAGAGTGATTGCTGGACCACCAGGATGTGAGGTCTATATTGATGACATTATCATCACCAGCGACAGCTTCCTAGAGCACCTCACCTACATCAGAAACTTCTTTCAGAGAGTGAGTGATGCCAAGCTGACTATCAACCTTGTTAAAAATGACTTTTGTAAAGCTACAGTTGTTTACTTAGGTCATATTGTTGGACAGGGTCAAGTCAAACCAATTGATGCAAAAGTAAAAGTTATCACTGAATTTCCTGAGCCTACAACTAAAAGACAACTAATGAGATTTCTAGGGATGGCTGGCTACTACAGAAAATTCTGTAAAAATTTCTCCATTTCTGAACCTTTGACAAATTTACTGAGGAAAAATGCAAAATTTGTTTAGGATGAAAAATGTCAAAATTCATTTGACCAACTGAAAGCTATCCTCAAAAATGCACCAGTTCTCTTATCTCCTAATTTAAAGAAGGAGTTCAAGTTGGCTGTTGATGCCAGTGATTTTGGTGCAGGCGCAGTTTTACTGCAAGAAGACACTGTTGAAGTAGATCATCCTGTTTGTTACTTTTCCAAAAAGTTTGATAAACATCAGAAAAACTATTCAACAATTGAAAAAGAATGTTTAGTACTAGTTTTGGCTTTACAACATTTTGAAGTCTATTTGACTTGTTCAGCTACTTCCATCAAGGTCTTCAGTGATCACAATCCCCTCACATTCTTGCATAATATCAAAAACAAGAATCAAAGATTACTAAGATGGAGTTTATTTTTGCAAGAGTATGATTTAGATAATTCTTACATCAGGGGAAAAGATAATGTTATTCCAGATGCACTTTCACGCATGTAAATTTTACTTCTCTATTTGATTGTGAAAAATGTAAATTTTACTTTCCTATTTGATTGTGAAAATTGCACTGGTTGTTATGTATATGATTGTTATAATGATCAATGACACTTTATGCGTTAAGTTTCAAGATTATACTGATTATAAAACCGTGTTAATTTTAACAAAAGAAAGCTTTTTGCAAACCTTTCTTTTCTTAAAGAGGGGAGGTGTTATGTATGAGTGTTTTATGTAAAGCACTGTATATCATTTGTAAATGGAGATTTGTTACATACTATTTGTGCTGCCTTACTGGTCAGCTATTTGTTTATTTTGGTTATCATTTAGCACCCTCTGGTGGTATGTCTGTAAAAAAACATGATCTGATGCAATACCACTTCTTTGTGATGAAATAGACTAGTGCTTTCTAGAAGTTTCTGGCTTCTTCTTGCCTGGAGGGGGCGGGATCATCCAGGAATCCTGTAGATCTTTCCAGAATGTTGCTGTGATTTTGGTCAGTAGGGGCAGAGTTTTTGTTTTGGCAACAGAGTTACATAGTGGCATTAGAGTGTTATTATAGGATTGAACAGTGGATTATTTGTAGAAGTTATTTTTTTATCAGTGAAGAATAAATTTGTTTAAGTTGTCATTGCTAGTTTTCTTTGTTGTGATTTTCAAATCATAACTATATGGTATTATATGCCATGAAATGCATTATCACTTGTTACAAGCTTTTTTACTGTATTTTATATTATGTTTGTTTTATGGTGTTTGTTTTTTTATAATTGCACAGCACTGCCTTTTTAAAGTGTACTTCCTGTACGAATAAAGTCAATAATAATAATAATTATTAACCGCATTTTCATAAATGCAGCAAAAGAAAATGCGCATTTGTGCTCGCTTCAATCCACTAGTTATGCGTATTTGTTTAACAAGATAAGCCACAGGTGCCATATGTGGCACTAATTCTCTAGTCAGCTCCGATTGTCTCTGCAGAAGAAGATGGCGCATGCGATGATGTCAATGAGCAGGATGAACAAGAAGGAGAACAAACGGGAAAGCTGGTGGCAAAAACGAATGGAAGTGATCACGAGCTAGTTAGCTAGCTAGCGCTTACAAAGTCTTTCATGTTACAGCTGGCACACCAGTGTAGTGAGCTATCTTGTTAATAAGGTTACAGTTCACTTCTACTGTATTAAATGCTAGCTAGCTAGCTAGCCAGCTAAAATGATAATGAACTCTTTTACATTATAGCTAGCACACAGTGTAGCGAGGTAACAAAGATAAGGCTTCAGTACACTACATGCAGGCAGCCGTGACGGGGCCAGATTTTACACGACACCGGCGCCTCATCGCCCTCCCCACACATGGGAACGTAGGCAAGCAAAAATGACATAGTTAGTAAACGTAATCATTTATTTGCATAACTTGTTCGCTTACTCATTTCCACTGCACTAAAGCGCATTTATCTTCATTGACATGGCAAATTTTCCACCTCCTCCTTGCGCATAAAAAAATTGATGCACTATTTCGAGTTGATGCACATTTTGGGCGTTTCCATTCAGGTTTTTTGAAGTGCAAATTCAAAATGCTCATTAAAATGGGTGGATGGAAACACTATTACACTCCCTCCACCAGCTTGAGCTCTTCCCACAGAGCATCCTGGTGGCATCTTTTCCCCAAGTGAACGGTGGACACGTATCTGGCTGATGAACATGATGTAGATGAAAACCTGATTCAGTGGACCAGGAAATCTTTTTCAATTGCTCTCAGGCCCAGTGCCAATGCTCACATGCTCATTGTAGGCGCTTTCGGATGTGGGCTGGGGTTAGAGAGGGCACTCCGACCGGTCTGCAGCAACAAAGCGCTATACACAGCAGAGTGCGGTACACTGTGTGTTGTGACACATCCCTCATGCAAGTCTTGCTAAAATTCTCTGCGACCTGTGCCACAGTAGCCGTTTGGTCAGCTTGGACAAGACGGGATATCCGTTCTTGCATTTGTGCATCAATATACGATGGGCACATAGCACTTAGTCACCAGTTCATGGTTTGTCCCTACTTGAACCACTGTCATAAGTACTCACCCCTGCTGCGGACAAGTGCTAAACCTCACACAGTTCATTGAAGATGGCTTTGAGGCCAGAAAGATAACTGGTGCTGTACTCGTCGACCTCACGGCCGCCTACGACATGGTGAACCATGGAGCCCTACTGATCAAAGTAGCCCACATGATCAAAAACACGAAAATTGTCCGCATCATAGAGTCACTCCTGACAAACCGCCGGTTCTTCGTTGAAATGGACGGCAAATGCAGTCAATGGAGAGCACAGAAGAACAGTTTGCCACAGGGATCAGTACTAGACCCAATGCTGTTTAATATCTACAAAAATGACCAGCCTGTCTTCAACAACATCCAAAGGTTCATCTATGCAGACGACCTCTGCCTGGTAACCCAGGCAAGAAGTTTTGAGAACATCGAGAAACATCTTACAGATGCCCTGAACACACTAACGGGATACTACAGATCATGGTTCCTGAACACTAACCCAGGCAAGACCCCGGTCTGCACCTTCCACCTAAAAAATCAAGCTGCATCTAGAAAACTTAAAATCATATGGGAAGGGAAAGAACTTGAGAACACACCCCACTCGGTGTACCTTGGCGTCACCCTTGACAGGACCTTGTCCTTCAAAGAGCACATTGCTAAGCTCCAGAGGAAAGTTTCCACCTGCAAAAACCTCCTCGACAACCTTGCCAACTCCAGTTAGGTAGCTGACCCTAACACCCTCAAGCAGTCTCCGCTGGCGCTGTGCTACTCAACAGCTGAGTACTGTGCTGCAGTATGAGAGAGGTCAGCCCATGCCTCCAAGGTTGACGTAGAACTTAACAGAGCCTGCCACACCATCACAGGTACTCTGAAAGCTACCCCTTTGCCAGCAATGCATAAACTATCAGGCATCTGCCCACTTAGTATACGCCGAGAAGCCCAAGCGAGAACGGAACGTGACAAGCAACTGAACGACCCCAGACACCCACTACACGGACATCAGGAGGTCCCCTGACGGCTGAGATCACGTCACAGCTTCATGACGGTTCAAGGCCTCGGAGCAGTGCCAGCAAAGACCTTCAGGATGGAGAGGTGGAAGGAGAATGACTCAAACAACAAGGCATTACCACCCCCTAGTGAGACACTTCCCCCAGGAGCGGATCTACCGAGGAGGGACTGGGTCACGCTCAACAGAGCCAGATCCAAGGTAGCTAGGACTGGTGACAACATGCTGAGATAGAGCAAATCTGCAAGTGCAGCTTGCCCCTGCGGGGAAGACCCCCAAACCATACAGCACCTTCTTCATAACTGCAAACTCGGTCCGACCTGCTCAGACATTGATCTTCAGAAGGCCAATGAAACAGCCCGTTGCTGGATTCAGAGGTGAAGCGACAAGATATGAATGAATGAATGAACCCCTGCTGACTGGGGCTTCACCCCTGAAGCCTTTCTACTTTGGAGAGGCTTTGATCCATGTCTGGCTACAACTACTTGGCCCTGTCAAAGTTGCTCAACAACTGACTTTCGCTGACCATCTTAAGTCTGCAGACCTTGCCATATGCCGTTGTAATGAGACAATCAAAGCTATTTGCGTCACCCGTTTTAATGTTTACACCCATCATTCTACATTAGTTGGTATTTTAACATATTAAAACCAGCTGAGACACCATTTCTTTTGTGACATTAAGAAGTCCCACTAATTTGCTAAAGTTAATTAAAACATTCTCTTTTTCTGAACTGTGACCATCTCCAACTTGCAGCATAAGCATTGGCACCAACAGTACAACTTTCTCTCATGAATAAATAAATGAACAAACTTGTAACTCCGTTACCGACCAGTTTTTTTGCCGTTTTCACCCAAAATAAATCAAGTGAACAAAATTAGCTATTTTGTTGTTTGAAGTACTAGGGAAGACCTACACAAAGCCATTTAAATTCTAACTCTGTCTTACTTAGTTTTGGAGCTATGATACAAAATACACCTGGCCCTAAATTCCGGTAATTTTGTGACACAAGGAAATAGTGGATCTGTACTGCTGTCAAAAGGGTTGGTCTTAGACAATAAATTACCTGTGATTGTGCTGGGGGTTTGACTCTATGAAGGCCAATAAGATGAGCTGTTGTCATTCCCTTTAAAAAAAAATAGTGGCAAAGCCACTGTGCCCACTTGGCCAAACTCGAACCTGGCCTAGATTTTCATCCCACATACACGCATATAAAATATGAAAAGGATCCAGCAAAAACCGAAGGCGCTAGAGCGCTGTCAAGGCAAAAAAGTTTACGGAAGCACGGACGGACACACGACAGACCACCATGAAGGCATCCAACCACAGCATAAGCCCGATTGGCCTAGAGGCCAAGTGGGCTAAAAAGGGTATTTATGCCTTAGCGCACTGCCAGTTTCATTGTCAGGTGAAGAATAAGCTTTTACAAGAAAAATACAAGCAAAAACACTTCTACATTGCAGTACGTCTTACATCACTGTTCAATTCAATCCAGGGTTCATTTTCCGATATGCATAATACTCTACTCTGTCATCTTTTTTCAATTTATTCCTTGCTATCCTGTCGGGCTTCTGCCTGATCAGTGTTATTTTCTAACAATATCCTGAATAACCTTCGCCTCCCCGTCTCTTCCCTGAGAAAAGAGGCATTGCATAGATAGCAGTAGCAACATAACAGTAGCCAGCTGGTGTTTTTTTCACTGAGAAACAAAGCTGGCGATCACGGCCACACCCGAATCACCTGCAAAGCTAAAGTGCTGCATACTGGACAGTGGCGGAAGCATGTGATGATGGGCCCGCGTGAGAGAATTAAAAACCCAAATTCCAAAACAGTTGGGATTCTGTGCAAAATGTAAATAAAAACAGAATGCAAGGATTTGCAAATCTCATGAAACCACATTTTATTCACAATTAAACATTGTATTTTACATTTTACACAACATCCCAACTTTTTTCGAATTGTGGTTGTACTTTCATGCTCCCCCAAGCTCACTCATTCACAAAATATGCACCTGATCCAATCCCGTAAGTTTCCACATTTTAATGCACAAACAAACAGCAATATACTGGCCGAATATAAATGCATCAAATCATTTTTTTGAGTTCGGAAAAGCACAATGTGCATTACATCTTTGATTTGCTGTCTAGGCCCAACATAAGATACCCCCATGAAATAGATCTGCCCAAAATCTTGCTCTACAGATCAGCAGGCCGGCCACCTAATAAAACAAATTCAAGTTAACAAATTGTAATTGTTACAATTTCAGGCCAGTCCGCGGAAGATGGACTCCCCCACTACAGCAAGTTTCCCCCTGAGATCTCTTCCTATTTGAGAGTTTTTTACCCCTCACCAATCTTTGCGAAATTTCTCCCTACTGATTTTAGCTCATAAGCTATTTTGGGGACTCAGACAGGCATCTGCCCTGTGGCTACTTGGCAGAGTGTCTTTGCGTCCACTACTTTGCCATTGTCTTCCACAAACTGAATGAACTGGAAAGTCATTCAATGAAATGGAAATATGCTTGTGAATGAATCTTGTTTTCTTTATTTCTGAAGTGTCTATGATGGAACTGTTCAGCATTAAAACAGCTGCAAAGGTACACAGGAAATGCACTGGTCTGAAAAAGAAAAGCCCCTGGGTATCCAATGGGGGTATCCAGATCCCTTTATCTGAAGTTTGAGTTCAACAGAGCAGTAACCTCATCTGTTTACCTCTCAGAACTTTTGGCCAGTAACATTACATTTATAGTTGGAACATAATCAAAAACAATGAAAAGAGTCAACTGTTTCCTCCATTTTAGTTGGCTTTTGAGCTCCAGAGACAGGACACAGTTGAATAAACGGGTTCATTTGCGCAAACTTCCAGCACAACAAGTCAATTTATTCCCTCCTTTTTGGCTTTCAAACATCAATGGTGTCTGTGTCCCACTGTGTGGGAGCCTTTGTACATACAGCTAAACTTATACAACGACTTGAGTAAAACAATGCATGACTGAACAAAAGTACATGTATCATTTCAGCCAGTACATAAATCAACTGCTTGATGTGTGCTGAGATTTAACTGAAGTCTAGATTAACTTGGATTTAAGGACACAGAAGATTACGCAGTGAACAAATCCAGTAAGATTCTGAGAACGTGCTGTGATAAACATCCCCAAGCACTGGTACTCAGCCTTGTTAAAGCCTTCCTTCTTAAATAGGCCAAGTATTACTGCCAATTTTATCCTCAGGACCTAAATATTCAAATGTTTACAAAATTTTTTCACAGATTAATCATCAACATTCACAGTCAATTAATACATAAAAGGAAAAATGTAAGAATTCCAGGCACTCAGAGAATAATCGGATCAAAAAGAAGCAAAAAAAAGGGATAAAAAGCCTTTATTATTACATGGCTAAACAGTTAAAAAAGCCGACATGTTTCGACCTATCACGGTCTTCGTCAGGGCGTAAAAAGGCGTCTTTTACGCCCTGGCGAACCGCCGCATAGGTCTAAAACATGGCGGCTTTTTAACTGTTTAGCCATGTAATAATAAAGGCTTTTCATCCCTTTTTTTTTTCTTTTTGATCCAATTATTCTCTGAATGACTGGAATTCTTGCATTTTTGGTTTACTCTCCAATCCCACGCTTCCAAGAGCACCAGCGTTACATTCTTTTGGTAACTTTTTTATTCCATGAGCGCCGGATATTTTCTCTTATACACCGTCTAATACATAAAAGGCTCTTCAAATCAGCAGTTTCTGCGTAATTATTACAACTCTCATTAAAGAAAAAACAAAACTTACATAGGCCAGAAAAATGTTCCAGCCTTCACGCCTTGCTTCACAGAAGTGATCCAGATCTGCTGACAAAATAAGGTTTCATCTAAAGGACAATTCCTCACTTAAGCAAATACATTTTAAATTAAAAATCAACATTATGCCAGAATCTACATTAAAACTCTCACGAACAGTATTTATGTGCACTGCAATAGTGGATTTCAGCATTACCATTACATTACAATTTCATGACACTCAGAAATGCTATACAGAGAAAGCTCAGCTGGGCAAAGTCTTCAAACATACAAAAGGAGCATTTATCATTCCCTTAAAGGGCTTAGGACAAAAGGTTGCTTTGTTCTCACCGGCTGACCTCCCCACCAACGATGATTCAGTTTCTCCCTACCCCTCAGGCTAAAGGTGGCATCAAAAACGGAGTCGTACATGGTATTGCCAACTATTCCATGAGATTCAGGATAAAGGCCCTTTAAAGTGAAGAGAAAAAAAAACAACAAGAGCAATTTTTAAAAAATTATTCACCCTCGAATTTAAGATTTACTGATGAGGCCAAATTGTTTTATTGCCATATTACACAAAAACACTTAAATTGACACAGTAGATATGAATGACAGCCTGGACTTTGCTTTATCTTCTCCCACAAAATTTGAATTAATGAATAATAACAGAATGTTTATGTAGATATTCCACTCAGTAAGAGCCAAAAAATGAAAGGCAACCCACCGTTGCAAGTGTATACAGATTTGGGAAGGTTTTGCTGGGGTACACTGGTCTCATATAAGGAGCATGAGTGCCACAGGTTCCTAAAGAACAGAAAATACCCAGAAACAGAGTTGATTTTAATCAAAGTTAATTGCATTAAATTGATTTCCAGCCAATAACTTTTGGCAGTGGCAGAAATAAGACTGTGGCTGTTGTACTTAACAGGAAAGAACAGGATATCAAATGTCACAGGCTAGAGTAATGAATTGCTTCAGAGTACAGAGTGGAACTAAAATGTTTACATCTTTGATTGCAATAAAACTTAAATTTTGCATTTTTTTAAATACAGGACTTAACTTCAGCAGCAAAGCGCCTGACAGACACAATGATTAAACCATTCAGAGTTGATTGAAATGCCATAAAAAGAAAAAAAAAACAATGAAGTGTTCAGTTTTTCTCAGCTTTCAAGAGACATTTTATTCAGTGGAATTCATGTCCTCAGCCAGTTTAAAATTATCACTCAGTGTGGTACTGCCGCACGATATACCAAACAATATACCAAATACAGGATATTCCAAATCACAGCAATGAGTGTATCACTACAATCCACCATGACGGCACAAATCTCTTACTCAGTTTTTCAATGTTTGGGATGACTGTGCTGCCCTTTTTCAGATAAGAGGCCTGGAATCCATCGACAGAGAGCATAATCAAAGGTTGACGGATGAAACTGAAAAGAAAAGAAAAATGTCCATAACTGCCAGCTGTTCTCCAAAGTCTCAGAATACTAGCCAGCCTGAACCTTAGTAAAGTTAAACCATTTGAGAAGAATCAGGTGAATGTTAAACACAACACCGGCAACAATGAACATGAACGAAATGCAGCCAAGGAAACTAATGGAAGATGATCATATTTTATTTTCATAAGGTGGGATGATTAACCTTGAGATTAGCGAGTTGTTATTATTTGTGAAGTGATGCCATGGACAGCCCACACTGTATTTGAGTAAAAAGCGTAATGTTGATGCTTAAAGGGTCATTCACACGCAAAGTGACAACTACGACGATAACTATGGACAAAAATAATAAAAACGTAAGTGAATTGTGCAGTCCACACCAAAACTACAATGGCATCCATAACAGTATTGTTTTCGATCACTTTTAGAACCATTTTTTGTTTAGTAAAAGCTGGCAGCCACTTAAAATGATTGCTATTAAGTCGGAAAGGTGCCGATTATAGAAAGTTTGGTTGTTGGTGTGAATGCTAATTACAGTACATGGTGCAGATGGTCTATAAAATATTTTGGCGCTCTACAGTCATCACTCACCCAGCAGGGCATTCTGGGCTCTCAATCTCTTCACAATCATCTTGCACCCACGTAGCCTCCCCCTCTATGGACAGACAAAGTGACAGACATAAGCAAATACCAAGCAACTACTCAGCATCAGCCCCTGGTATACCATCTACATCAAGCCAGCCCAACCCAGTTTCTGGAGATCTCCCACCATGTATGATTTAACTCCACCCCTAACAAAGAACCCCTCACTCAACAGCCAAATCAAGAAAATAAACCTACAGAATGGAGAATCTCCTGGTTCTGGATTGGGCAGCCATAGTGTAATCTGTGGGAACACTAATGTTATGGTTATACATTTCCATGGAATTCCGACATAATTTGGCAAAATTCTTAAGTTAGCACTATTTTCATACATATATTGCAAGAGGTTATTAAGTATTGCATTGCATTCCATCCAAGACAGCAAATTTGACAGGCCTCCACACTCAGACATACCTTCATATTTTGATTAAAATAAGAATATCAAAAACATTTTAACTTTCACGACCATGAGAAATTCGTTATTCCAAACAATAAGTTTCTTCATCAATATTAGTACAGAATCTGGAAAATCCTCCACATAATCTGCATGCTCACCCTTTCACTCCCACGGGTACCAAAAAGCACACTTATTTGACTGTCACAAAATCCCAAGAGTGCCAAAAGGCATTCTGTGACTACAGCCACTTTAACCAATCAGATCTTGGAAAAGAAAAGAACTACAAGGCATTGTATTTCAGCCAATCAGATGAGATTTTTACACACAGAATAAAGTTTTTATGTTACACTTGAAATCTTCTCATTTTTGACAAATACTTATGTGAAAAGGGGTCTCTAAAAAACTAAATTTCTTGTCCAATCCCCTTGGTCAGTAAAGATAATCAAACCACAGGGGACCTTGGGAGTGAAATTGTTTGAAGGCTGCATTCAGAAACACAGAGTAAGATTAATTCTGAACTTAGTTTTACATGGAGAGTCACCATTCAGAATTTAATTTAGTTGAGGACAAGGCTTAATCTGTCTCTGTGACATAGGCCCAAGGAGTTTTGGGCCTGACAAAATTGCCAAAAGTTTCTAATTTAGTGCACTGACAGTTTACCCACCTTCTTTGGGAATTAATTGATTAAGTATGCTAAATTATGGTTAATTTTCAAATAATTTGGTCAAGTGTTCTCATAGAGGCATACCATACAATTTCAACACATTGAGCACTAAAATATCTCAGCATGCAGAGGACCATTAAATCATAATGAACCAAATCTAGAGTACTTGCGAAATCTGGATAGTACTGCAAAGCCATTTTTAAGCATGGATTTTTATTTATATCATTAAGTGAAATGCCCTTATAGCAAGTAACTGAAAATGCCACAAATACTGTCAATTTACTCAAATTCTGAAGTCACTGAGAGCATTCATTAAATTCCCAGCTTTTGCAACCCTACTACACAGGGGATATACATTATAAAGGGCATACTGCACACCACAATGTGTTGTAAATTCTATCGCCGTAACTTTTAAACTAGTCACGTTTCCATCTCACTATTCTTATGCACATTATGAAAATTTGCTTTGGAAAAAGATGGAAAGGGCAAAATGTGAATAAACTTCCCCTGAGTCCCATAAAAGTTTATACGCCAGCTTGAGGTGATTTTTGTCTTATGCAATTAAGAGTTAATGCCCAAAATATGGAATGGAAACAGCTTAGCCAACTAATTCTGACGTAGCTGCCTCGCTGCTGCTGTGTGCATTAGCATTCGACTCCATCTTCGTCTCCAGACAGCATCAAACTTTGCAATCATTAACTCAAAAAAAAGCTCTATGACTATTTGCTGAATTGCAAGCAACTCCGGTAGACTTCTCTCCTGTTTAACAGTGTCTCGTTTCTCCTCCAGGGGCCTCATTTATCAAAAAGGGTGTAAAAGTGCTACTAAGTGCTACTTCGCGTATGGCGAAAAGCCAAAAATGGCGTACACCCAAAATATTTACACCCTTTTCAGATCTATCAAACTGTGCGTACGCACAGCTCTCTGCAATTTCCATTGATAAATCACACCGGACCCAAAAAAAGTGCGGACGTGAACACGCCTCATATCCCGCCCTCTACACACCCAGACACAACCATATATGGTCAATGCAAATGAGCACCTGCATATAAAGTAGCCATGTGCGCTCTGGGGATTTGTGGAGTGACGTCAGCGGAAGATGGTGAAGCATGGATGGGAAACGCAGAAAGAAGCAAAACTTCTCAGAGAGTGAGATATACGTGCTTGTTGGTGAGGTGCAGGCGAGGAAAAACGTCCTCTTAGGCAGGTATTTGCACTAATTCTGTATGATCGCTTCGTCTTGTGGTTTATTTAGGAACAAGAACATATAACGAAGAACACATAGAGAATCACAACAGAAATGAACACATAATGTTGGACCAAACAATTTCTCCTCCGGAAATTAAAACAATCTCATCTAATCAGCCACAGCCCCGGCCTCACCAACAAGCGTAAAACCGCCGAGTGCTGCGGTCACAAGTCTTACAGAGGCAATAAAAAAAAGAGCCTTCTTGTCGAATCTTTTGTCAAATGCAGTAGGTGTGTGTTTTGTTTCAGTTGCATAGAGGGACAAAAATTACAATGTCGTGTTTGATATACATGAATTTATTTCTGTCTCAACTTGTGGACATCAAATGTACGAGGAATGAAATATGAGGTTCTTGCAATACTGAAAACTAAACACAACTTTGCAAGACTGAAACTGAGAAACTTGTAGGCTATATACACACATTCTTTAGCTCAACATGAGGGGCGAGAGGTGGGGGGTGGGTGAGAGGTGGGGGGGCGGCTTCACGACCGCTGCATCACCGCAGCTCGTGTCCTTAGTCCCCGTTGAAAACCCTCATGACGGGGAGGGGGCTGTGGGTCCGGGTCCACATGCTGGGGTGGAGGGAGGCCCGGCAGCAGCGCAACCCCACGCCTCACTGCCACATTGTGCACGATGGCACAGGCCCAGATGATCCTGCAGACCTTTTTCGGGTGGTAGAGGAGCCTACCACCCCGACGCATCCAGGCAGCGCCAACGGCCTTTCAGAAGCCCGATGGCGCGCTCCACGACGCAGCGCGCACAGGCATGGATCTCATTATACTGGGTTTCCTGGACACCCTGTGGGTCCGGGATGGGAACTAGCAATAACCACTATCACCTGTAAGTCACAACAATGGGGTGAGTATCAGCCTTGAATTGATGATTATAAGCAGCAGCTTTCAATGAATGAGTATAATGTGTAGCCCACATGCACTCACCAAGAAGCCAGCCATCACGCGCAGCGCCTGCCCCCAGTCTCGCCCCCACACTGCTGTGCGTCAGGATGAATGAATCATGTGTAGAGCCAGGCCACTGTGCCACTACATTCGTTATGAGCATGTCGGCGTCACATATGATTGGGGTATTGATCGTATGCACATTTTTGCGATTCACATGTATGAATTCATTCACCGATGGTGCCCTAATCATGATGTGAGTGCAGTCAATGGCTCCAATTACATTAGGAAAACCGGACTTTGCTGCGGCTTTGATTGTTCTTATAAATGGGCTATAATCCGCGCTCCTCTTTCCCTCGCACACTACAATTCTCTGACTCAGCAGCTGCGTCGCCAATTCCTCCTGTTCTTCAAAAAGGGTGTAAATCACGGTACACCATAGTCAAAATGGGTGTAAATGTCTGCACTTTTTCCCGTCAGGTTTGGGTTTGATAGATCCCAAATTTGGCAGAGAAAAGTGCATATGCACAAAACGGGGGGAAAAGGGTGTAAAAAAAGGTGTATCCACAATGATAAATGAGGCCCCAGTTGTTTCTCTTCTGATTGTTCCGCTTCAGTTTGATTGTTTTCCATTTCGTGACCTCTTCTTCTTCGGCTGTTCTATATGTTATGAGTGTCCTCTACCACCATCTTTTGGTAATTTAGTGGAATTTATACGCCCCGAGCAAGTCGATGGAAACACAGGTCATTTGAATTTGCTTTTAAGCGAATTTTCAAAAAATCGCTAAAATTCACTTGACATGAGATGGAAACTCAACTACTAAAATGTAAACAATTCAGAATGAAATTATGTTCCAATGTGGAAAATAATACATGCTGCTGTAGTTCGTATTAATACCCATCTCTATGCAGGCTGTTTCACACTCGCTTGTTGTTTTAGACACCCAAAATTAAAATCTGGGCATCACTTGTCAAGCGCATCAATGTTTTAGCATACACATTCAAGGACATAACTCCAGAATATTGGATCAACACATTGTAGATTTTGAGTTAATGCACCACAGATAAATAGTTACCTCAGCTGAAAAACTTAACTCCTGGAGAGGACATTTTTTGACAGCAGTAAACATTCACATATGCCTATGATAATATGCAAGCAATCAATGCAACATTGTGTTCCAAAAAGACCACGCCCATAATACCTAAGTGCCATGATATTTTGAGTTTTGCATTTCTGCTTCAATTTACATCAACATCTGTTTTGTTTGCTTCCAGATAGGACATACTTTTGATGGACAGGTATAGTCAAAAAATACTGTACATACATCAACATATACCAAGACTGCAATATTTCATTATGATACATTTATTAAAGTGAATTGTCTTTGTGTATGACACAAAGACATGCTAAGGCAATAAACAGAATCACAGATTATAGCGGAACATAAATGCATTTCCGGAAAAGGCATTTCTGTCTAACAATATAGCAGCATATTTTTGCTACAATAATTTTCATACAGGTAAAGAGACTGTCATCGTCTTTTGTATTCTTAAAACAAATAATGGATATCATGTAGAAAACACCTGATGTCGTTAGGACTTTCAATTTCATCACAAACAATGTAAGAAAATGATCATTTAACAAATAAAACATGGAAAATATCAAAAAAAGCATTCATTTCTCTTATTTAGGAGGCAATTAATATTTTTTAATAAGGAAAATGGTGTCTGTAGATGGTGACTGCATTGCTTCATATTAACATAATGTAATACACATCATTTACTCCAAGATTATTGCAGAAATTGCCCCAAGATATAAAAATTTACTTAGTATCCTGATTGTGAAACAGCCCATGCCTTCACTCAAGACTTCACTAATACTGTGTCAGATGGGTCATGGGGGGAAAAAAATTTGCACACTGTGACTTCAGTTAACAGCAGTTGAAAAGAACTGGCTGACCTTGGACTGGAAGTCTCGCCCAATGTAAAGCAAAGAGCACAGACAGTATCGTCTTTCTCAATTCAGCAGTTCTTCTGCCTCATAAAATGTTAGCAACAACAAATTGAGTCCTTAAAAACTAAACCATTAGACAAAATATCCCCGAAAAATATATTTAAGAGCAAGATACTGAGAGACTGTGGGTCATGCCACAGCTCAGTTTTCATGTTTTTTCCTCACCAGAACAAAAAGGAGGATAACCTCTCACATTCTTAACCCCTAGAAGAAAATAGTGCACCAAAAGAGACTTCATTCTCATCATAGCCAAGGGTACCAAAGTGGACTTAAAGCCAAAAATAATTCCCTTTTTGGACAGTGAAACATTTTTCACAATCAAATACAAGAGTAACTACAATCAAGATGAAAAAAAACCACACTGTTTTATTTCTAAATAGAAAAGTGATAATATAATGTTTCTTCTCCACAAATCATGTTGTTTTTCTTTTAGACCAGCCAAGGAGAGTTTTGATTAATAAGGGAAAGAGGCAGCTTCTCACCTGTGCATACAGCCTTGTAATTAGTGCAGCAGTCCCCTTTAAGAAGGCAGTCCTCAGAGCAGTGGCAGGCATGGTCATCATTGCGAGTTTCCCCACACCTCTCCTTTGTGCACTCAAACCCACCCGCTGAGAGCACACAGACCCGTGAGCGCCCCATTCACAATTCACACCCCGAGCCACAGGGCAGCACAATTTGTACTTTATTTACAACACACTTTCTAGACTAGGAGTGCACAACAAGGGGTGATCCATTGCAGGAGTTTGTTCAACCTCTCCCCTAATTTTTTTAAACTAATCATGCCTTGAATAGATGATAGTATAAGCAATAGTGACAGCAGTAGACTACATGCCTATTTAAATATTGTTCCCTCTGCGAGAGCAGGATTTAACAAGCATGATTCATACAGCTGTCAGAAAATTAAAATCACACAGGATAAGGGAACAAACCAGCAGAATAGTGCACCCCCATTCCAAACCAAGAGTGGAAGACTCATTTAGACAGCAAAGACTGAAGCCAATTCAATGCATCTTATGCTATGGTATCCACATAGCTCAGTGGGAATTGGAGTAATGATCTATACTTCAAAAAAAGCACATCATGTTTATAATGGGAAACAGGGTCATTCCATCTCAACTGGACCTGTGGTCTGAACTTGACACCCTCAAAAAAATCTGGCCAAAACATATGTTGTAGTAGTTGAACATGACCCTTATGCCAATCCAATTGGAAATTTGCAATCTACGTTAAAAGTTCTTCTGGGATCACCATTTATGACCCCTTTGTGGTCTTGAAAAATATTCGAAATAAACTACGAAATATCAGTGCAGTACTGATTCATCAAATATCTACGAACCCCCAAAACACACCATATTCAGCTGTGAATTTAAAATACTTCGAATGAAGTCCACACAATCATACTTAGCAATGTTGAAGTAGACAGTCCAAATATTGTAATGGACCAAGTTTCAGAATTTTTGCTCCACTGCTTGGGTAAGAAACCAGGGTTGCCATTTGGTAAAATAATACCACAGAATGGATTGAGACCCCTGTAAAACCACCACAGTACATGTAATAGTCATTTTTAATGTTTGGGGTTAGAGTTACACATTTTGTGGTTAAATATGCCAAAGTACAATATTCCACAGTCATTAGGTGTAGTCCTAGGGCTGTCCAAAATCCTGAAAAATTTCAGCATCATGAATTTTTTCCAGATTTGGGATGGCTCTAGTAAATTACAGGTAACCCCTAGCCCAAAACAGATGCCAGATTTGAAATCTACCTAGAAAGTTCTGCTAGAATCACCATTCAGGAGAGTATTACCTTTTTTAGGAAAGATTCAAAATCGACCGCGGAAAACCGATTAAAATTCAATGAATGCGGAAACTTGTACGGTTGCTGTACACTGCGAGGGCCAAATCTCAAGGGTTCTTTGACCTAGAGGTCTAGATTTTGGCATGCATGAATTTTAAGTCATGTACTACAACATATATTTTTGCCAGATTTTTTTGAGAGAGTCAGGTTCAGACCATCTGTATGGAAGCAAATCTGCCTCATAATCCAAATTAAAATGGATTAACAGAAATGCTTTTTCATTTTCAGGACATAGCTGCATTTTTTGACTCATAAATAAAATGAATAATAAATAATCCAAACTGCATTTTCATTTTCTTCTTCATGACTGCCAATTCTGTGACTTAATTAAAATGAAAATGAAAAGGAAGTTTAAGATTTAACTGTCAAAAGATGCCCCAGCTGCGGGAGAGAGACGCATCCTGTTGCAAGCATAGTGTTGCAACATAAAACAGACGTGCGAAACTGATCGTAATCTGGTCAAGTTTAAAGGACTGAAAGCACGTTTTATGCAGTAGTTCTTCGTAATGTTCGTCATCTTGCAGGAAAGTAGTTAACTAGCTAATTAACATTGTGTTAGTCGAACGATCTGACTGTTCATGAACAACACATTGACTGGCCGAAACATATTACTGTGTCGACATCTGGCTATAGCCAGCGACAACATATTATTACAAGTGACTTTACGGTATAATAAAAGAAATCACAGATCTATGGATTTCGTAAGTCTTTCTTCTGCAGCAGCAGGCTGCAATCGAAGAGGATGAATCTGTCTCTTTCTTAAGCCCGTGATCCACTTACGCTTTTTAAGGTCTCCGATTGTCCCGATTCTCCCATTCCGACCAGTTACGAGCAATTACGAGTGGAAATTTCTGTTACGCGCAAGACATAGGTGGATCATGACTTCCGACCTGTTCTGACCCTTTCGCGTGAATAAGACAGGTTCCGACTGGATCAGATCACGCGGATCCCTCTTCCGACAAAATCAAACCAGTTTGATTTTGTCGGAAGGTATGAGTTGTCGGAAGGACGCGGGAGTATCGGTTCGTCAAGTGCAAACTAGGTGGCGAATATTTCCTCTGCAATTAGCCAATTAGAAACCGTTTACAAAAACAACCGCCATCTTTATTGTTGACATTGGCAAATATCAATCGGAAATGCTCGCGTTAGTGGATCATAGGATAAAATTTTTTCCCCAATCACTCTGACTTTCTACGATTGTTTGCGCGAGTTTCGGATGGTTCCCGGCGCTTCCAAAAGCTTCCGACTGGCCACGATTGCTTGCGTGCGGAAGCCTTAAAAGCGTAAGTGGATCACAGGCATTAGCTCAGTCCCCCTCTGCCATTCATGCCTAGCTCCTACTGGGGATTGCAATGGTTTGCGAGGCATTCCCGATGGAAAAAGTGAGAATCGCAATGCATCGCAAACACATTTGCAGAATGTGCGGCGACGTTAACGAAAGTGTCACAGGCAAATTCTAGCCATTGCAATGGATCACGAGTGGATCGCAAAAGCCCGAAAAATTTCAAAGCCTGCTTTGAATTTTGTTGCGAACCATTCGTGACTTTTTCGTCTCAAAAGTTGTCGCAGAATGTTCGCCCGAATGTTTGCCGATGGTCGGCGAATGTATGCGCTGCATCGGTGAACCATCCGCCACACTTTCAAAACTGAAAAAGTGTCGGCGACCCTCGCCGAACTATTGCCGAACATTCGGCGATACTTCGGCTACGTTCGGCGAACCTCGGCGACATGTTTGACACTGACGTAATGGGACTGCATTTTGCGCTCTGTCGGCGATTGGTCGATTTTGCATTGTGTACGTCGCAGTGATTGGTCACATTGGAGAATTCGGTGGCTCGCGCGTCTAGCAAATTCTTTTACAGTTTGAATCGGCGATCAGATGTGAGACAGACAGCAAGCATGCCGCCGATTTATTGCACAATGTCATCCCTTCCTTCGGCGAACAATCCCAAGAGCAGATTATAATGGGACTGCTACACTTTTTTGACCATTTTGTCACGCACAATCGCAAGGCATCGCCAAACTTTTCCAAATTTCCCCATCGGCAACCATCGCAAAATGCTAAATCCCCAGTGGGACTGAGCCATCATCCACAGACTCGCATACAGAGAACTGGAGGTCAACCTGTTACACGGCTACCATTGTATGATGTCACTCTCCTGCGCCGTTTGGGATTGCCAATTCAAATTGAATTATGGAACACTTTTTGCGGGGCGGACACGAAAACAAAAAGCAATGTCCTCTTTGTTTTCTTTCTAGTTGTGTCATGAAATGTGCAACCGAAAGAAGTAAATGAAAACGGAGTTTGGATGATTTATTATTAATTTTAATTTATGAGTCAAATAATGCAGCCATCACCTTGAAATAAAAAAGCCTTTCTGCTAATGAATTTTAATTTTCAAATTTGATATTTCAAATTGAATTTTGGTAACTATTTGCTGGGGCATCTTTTGAAAATTAAATCTTAAACGTCCTTTTCTTTTTCATTTTAATTAAGTCGCAGAATGAGCAGTCTTGAAGAAGAAAATGAAAATGCAGTTTGGATTATTTATTATTCATTTTATTTATGAGTCAAAAAGTGCAGCTATATCCTGAAAATGAAAAAGCATTTCTGTTAATCCATTTTAATTTGGATTATGAGACAGATTTGCTTCCATACATCTGGAAATTTGATCCACTTGATATGGAATGACCCAACTGTCATTTCTAGTGATGCAACACAAAAGATTAACAGATACACAAATTCTTAATCAGCCACTCATTCATATTATGGCAGATAAAACTAAAAGAATAATACAAAGTGAAAACTTGAATCCAGGTCTTCAGGGAAAATGGTGTTGATGAAAAGTTAAGAAGCTTACCAGTTTTCAGGCATTCGTCATCAAAATCCGGGCAGCAGCTTATATATGTCTTGCATAAATTGTCACAACGGCAGGCTGGAAGTTCAGCTTCACGTAGCTCAAAGCACCTTCCCCTACATGATCCATATGATTTTACCCATGGGGAATCTGAAGGAACTATGACCAAACAGTGTATGTATCATCAGCTGATGGATACAAGGGCTCCAAAAAGCCAACAAAAAAAACAATGCTCTGCAACAGAATCATTCAGCTTCATGCAGTCACACTCCGGATGTGTGTTGCTATTTACTCACGATACACAGGTGCACCCATATGTATGCTCAGGAATACACACTTTTTTATAAGAACATCCATTCTTGAGGCTGAGTCTGAACGTTCCTAATTTTTCGAGCATTTCAGTTTCAAATGTTCATAAAATTTTCTATTTTTTAAGTTTAAAAATCTTTTTAAAAAATTATTTTTCTATTAATACTCGCTTAGGATATTGCAATTTTGTTTGCACAATTGATATTTTAAGGAACTAACAAAGCACTCTCAAGAATATATTTTTGTGATGAGTCATTCCATTTTTTTTATCTTGATGTAAGTTCCTTGTTTCAGCGTGCACTCTCAGCATCAGGATGTTCTTAACATGTTCTCCATTTTTGGGCATTCTTCAGTCTCACCTTTCTTATTAAGGCGTTGATATAAAGATTGACAAATGATTCCTGGGGCCTACATGAGCATTAGAAATAACACCTGTAACGCTCAATACCAGTGACTTCCGGCTAATGCAGTTCAGCTTTAGTTAATATTCCACAGATTTATCCGCATTAGACTCAGAAAGACTGTAATTAGAAATAAATTCAATTGGAGGTAAATGAGTTTTAAATTTAAATAGTGGTGATCACATGCGCAAACGCCTTGGTACACATCTGAACCAAATACATTAAATTCTGATAAAGTGACACGTGCAACAGAAACATGATGCTCTGACCTTTAGCGTGTGGATTTTCGTCCCATTCGCCTGGTCGTCTTGCTTGAAAAACATATCCCAAACAAAGACTGCAACCAGCAATGTATGAAAAGGTTTTGAACACCTGAGAATATGATGTAGCCACATGTTACTTGGACAATTGAATGTCACATGAAGTGCAATCCCATATTAAGTCCTTTAATAATGCATGTCCTAATAAACAAATAAAAAAAACTGGCTGGGTGCAGATTGAAAAAAAAAAAAAATACAAAATACAAATTTGTGTTATTTCTTTGTTAGCCCACAATCCCAAGTCAAACTGGGCAGGCAGCAAGAATCAGCCCTGGGCACTAAGATCGTAGGGATCCAGAGCAGCAGACAGTTAAAAACAAGCTGTGTGACTCACTATAGTGACTAAAAACTCTCTGACAACAGATCTAGGGTCGATTTTAAAGAATTAATTCGTCGAATCATAATTATTTTTAAGCAAACTGTCTTTCAGCATTTCAATATTGCTTACAGGGCAGGCATGATGGTCGCCTCTAGTGGTCAGCGATTGTAATTACACCAACTCCCTTCACGAGAGCTGAACGCTGTAAGTCGAAGTTGAAAAGCTCTGTCACCATGAGCAAATAGTCGGGGATCCACAGGCTCAAAAGCTCCATAAAATGGGTTGAACCTGACATAGTCTGCCATACTTTTTGTTTGCGCTTTTTCTGTTTACTTGGACACTAAGGTCCAATAATTGAAGGGTCTGCTCTGCCGGAAACATTGCGGGAAAAAAAATGTGGCCATTTTAGTGTATGTACCCTTCATTTTTTGACAGAAAAATGTGGAAAATGAAAATTTTCTTCAATTCCTCAGTGGGTTGGGTAGGCTGCCAATAAATGCATTCCAGATACACAGAACACATATGGTGACAATACCCACAGAAAAAATAACTCTTAAAACTCATTTCTCCATGATTTGTGATCAATTTAATGCAAAAAATGTAGGCGTTTTCTCACTTTTTTCCAATATTTTCATCTTTACTTCATTTGCAATCAACTATGGCCCCAAGTTATGACATCAGTCAATATGCCATTCTTTTCACCTAACAGTATACTCATTCCACAGCAAAAATTATAAAAATCTCTCAAAAATCATTGGTTCTGTGATGATTTCACCATTAGTTGGCGATCAACAGGCTCAGAAGCTCAATAGAATTTTGGGTTACTCTCAAAAATCCTAAAGACATACT
The DNA here is from genome assembly GCA_029692085.1 of Gymnothorax javanicus. NCBI lineage: Eukaryota > Metazoa > Chordata > Actinopteri > Anguilliformes > Muraenidae > Gymnothorax > Gymnothorax javanicus. The sequence continues at coordinate 81,664,757 of CM056197.1, read as the reverse complement.
GGATATTTAACATGATTGTTAATGTTCTCATTATTAAACATCATGGCCAAGGCATTTTTTAAATTTTAACATAACCCTGTTCTCCCAATGGAATTGTGCAACACAAGAAATATAACACAGCAAAATTATTTTTATTATTTTATTGCATCAGATGACAACTATTACAACTTTAATGGAACAAAATAATTTAACATAACTTAATTAACAAGGTGCTGGTCCCTGTGAGGTGGGATAGTCAGGAGGGATGCACACTGCAGATACTGCTCTGGGGACAGACCTTCACCCTCACCACTGGAGGAGACAGCAGCCATACCACTATTCGATCTGCTCCAGCCACATGGCTGAAGCTAAGCAGGTGTGAGCTTGGTTAGTACTTGGATGAGAGACCACCTGGGAAAACCAAGTTGCTGCTGGAAGAGGTGTTGGTGGCCAGTAGGTTGCGATCTTCCCTTTGGTGGAATATCCCCAATGTGCCAGTGCAGTGCTGCGGACACTGTACTGAAGGAGACGCCGTCTTTCAGATGAGGCGTTAAACCGAGGTCCTGACTCACTGTGGTCATTAAAGATCCTCTGACACTCTTCGATAAGAGTAGGGGGTTCCCCGGTGTCATGGCTAAAGTCCTAACCTGGCTCTTTCGACCTGCCACCTAATCATCCCCTGATCTAATTGGCTGTGCAAATTGCCCTCTCCCTCTCCACCTCAATCCCCAGGGCTCCCTTGAAAAAGAGATTTCAATCTCAATGGGACTTCCCTGGTTCAGTAAGGGTTAAATAAAAAAATAAAAAAGACAGGCAGGGTGGGTTGTACAGCAGCACAACACAAGATGCACGCCCTCTCTCACGCACGCACACACACACACAAGGCCTACTTACGTTACGTTTAAAGCATGTCCCTGTCTTCAAGTGCAAGTTCAATCCTTGAACATCTGTTGGGGTCCCCCGTGCAGAGACATGCAATGCCACACTTCAAACTGGCTCTTGCACAGGAGCATCCTCGGGCACACATGCTTTTCTTGCAGCGGCAGTATTTGCTGTGTTTGAATTCAGAAGGTTTTACCTCTTTCAGCATCATGGTTGCCACCAATCTGCCATTGACAAGCTGTCTCCCAAAGTCACTGGCAGCCGGGTAGGTTGGCTGAACCATGTGTGCCCGCTTACACACAGCCAACTGATGCAGGGCACGGCGAAGGTGTAACAGGAAGGCATCTTCAGTTGGTGGAGGGCAACGCATGTCTCCCTTGATGCTCGCAAAGAGATGGGCTCGCAGTGCAGGTACAGTGACCCTGAGGAAAGCCTGGATGTTCAGAAAGAGGTGTTAACAGCAGCAAAGTGATACATAGTGTAACTCAATGACAGAAGTGACTTTGGTGGTACTCAGGATGCACTGTGAGCCCATTTCTTTGCGAGCAGATCGAATAGTGGTATGGCTGCTGTCTCCTCCGGTGGTGAGGGTGAAGGTCTGTCCCCAGAGCAGTATCTGCAGTGTTCATCCCTCCTGACTATCCCACCTCACAGGGACCTGCACCTTGTTAATTAAGTTATGTCAAATTATTTTGTTCCGTTAAAGTTGTAATAGTTGTCATCTGATGCAATAAAATAATAAAAATCATTTTGCTGTGTTATATTTCTTGTGTTGCACAATTCCATTGGGAGAACAGGGTTATGTTAAAATTTAAAAAAATGCCTTGGCCATGATGTTTAATAATGAGAATGTTAACAATCATGTTAAATATCCAGTATGTCTTCAGGAATTTTGAGAGTAACCCAAAATTCTATTGAGCTTCTGAGCCTGTTGATCGCCAACTAATAGTGAAATCATCACAGAACCAATGATTTTTGATGAATTTTTATAATTCTTATACTGTTTGGTAAAAAGAATGGCATATTGACTGATGTCATAACTTGGGGTCATAGTTGATTGCCAATGAAGTAAAGATGAAAATATTGGAAAAAAGCGAGAAAACGCCTAAATTTTTTGCATTGATCCCAAATCATGTAGAAATGAGTTTTAAGAGTTATTTTTTCAGTGGATGATGTCACCACATGTGTTCTGTGTATCTGGAATGCATTTATTGGCAGCCTACCCAACCCACTGAGGATTTGAAGGAAAAAATCTTTTTTCACATTTTTCTGTCAAAAAAAAAAAAAAATGAAGGGTACATACACTAAAATGGCCACAATTTTTTTTCGCGATGTTTCCGGCAGAGCAGACCCTTCAATAATTGGACCTTAGTGTCCAAGTAAACAGAAAAAACACAAACAAAACGTATGGCAGACCATGTCAGGTTCAACCCATTTTTAAGCCTGTGGATCCCCGACTGAAAACATTACAGGATTGATTTCATCAGTTCAAAAAACAAAACTTGACATGATTTTTGCAAGAGTCTTGCAGTGGCCTTCAAAAGTGCATGCGACTTTCGTAAATCCGCGTCTGAGCGAAACTTTCAAGTCTTCATGTGGAAATAGAGGATTTGCCTATCTACGTTTCCCCACAAAACTAACAGATCGATGCGGGAGAGGGCACACGCACTTGAGCGTTGTTAACATTAATGATTAATGAACCGGCCTTCTGCAATAAACTCCAGGGTTTGACATTACTTGAGCAGCTCAGGTAAAATTCGTCTTAAAACTAGTGACAGAGACTGTCATCTAAACGCGGCACCAAAACGCAAAGCACATTACCATCACCAGCCAATGAAAAGTTAATTTTGTTTGGCCAGGATAACTTTCAAAATATATGATACAAGTCTGATAACTTTAGACCCCGCACTTGCCGATACCTTAGGCAAGGTTGCGACACTACTCACTTTGCATCATAATTTTTTATTAGATTAAACAGGCACAACCACGGTCACGGTCAGGTCACGGTCAGTCATTTCCACGGACATTTCTGAAACCTGCACTCAGGACTTCAGTACTTCAGGTAGTGCTTTGTTTCATAGAACCCCGATGGAAACAATCTTACCGTGAAACAATCTTACCGTACCAATTTCCCAAGTTTCATTGTTCAGCGGACCTTTCTTCCTTTCTCTCCCGCAGAGAATGGTTTATACTGGTTCCAAATAAAAAAGCACGTCCTAAACCGATGGTTAGCCTGTTCACTACGATTGTTCACCTCGTTAAATTCGCGTTTTACTTTAAACCAATACCGAAGAAGTAATGGTGACAGCTGCCCTCCGGGACAATGGTGCTATTGGTCGATCAAATGTTCTTTGGACGAAGTCAGCTCTCTGATGCGGTTCGCTCCTACGCAAGACCAGACGGTTAGACCAAATAAATAGCCCCCAACTGAAAGTTAACGTCGACGTTGAATTGTGATCTGATGTTAGCGAGCCTATAAAGTGTAAAATTACGAGGGTAATATTATGGTGCGCGGAATTTGAAATTACAAATTTAAATGTTACTATTTTAATGAAAAGAAATGGAATACTCCCAGAGTTGCCACGACTGGTGCAAAACTTTGCAGGCTACAGTATTCGGCATGTTATTTACTAACAATCGGATGATTAAAATTATTAGCCAGTGGTAATAACTATGTTAACCCTTGTGTTAGGTTCACTTTTACATAGGGGAGAGCTGGTACGAAAGTAACATTTTTCATATAGACGTCATTTTAAAAGATAACGTTAAAGACCGAAAAAAAAATTTCGGTGCGATTAAGTACTTTCTTGTGTGCTCTGTCAATATCAGGTGCTAAATCATCCCAATATATATTGACTTTAGCATAGTTTGACGTCGAACGGAAGTTGCGCATTGCTACTTTCCACCCCTCCAGTCGGGATGAAAGTAACACACGGGCGGGACAAAAGTAACGTGATCAAATTAACTGGAATCTTTTAAATTACTGTCGTTTTTCATTAAAAAAAATCTACAAAACCCAAAACCAGTGAAGTTGGCACGTTGTGTAAATCGTAAATAAAAACAGAATACAATGATTTGCAAATCTTTTTCAACCTATATTCAATTGAATACACTGCAAAGACAAGTTACTTAATGTTCGAACAGGTAAACTTTGTAATTTTTTGCAAATATTAGCTCATTTGGAATTTGATGCCTGCAACATGTTTCAAAAAAGCTGGCACAAGTGGCAAAAAAGACTGAGAGAGTTGAGGAATGCTCATCAAACACTTATTTGGAACATCCCACAGGTGAACGGGCTAATTGGGAACAGGTGGGTGCCATGATTGGGTATAAAAGCAGCTTCCTGAAATGCTCAGTCATTCACAAACAAGGATGGGGCGAGGGGTCACCACTTAGTGAACAAATCGTGAGCTGATTGTCGAACAGTTTAAAAACAACATTCCTCAACGAGCTATTGCAAGAAATTTAGGGATTTCATCATCTATGGTCCGTAATATCGTCAAAAGGTTCAGAGAATCTGGAGAAATCACTGCACGTAAGCGACAAGGCCGAAAACCAACATTGAATGCCCGTGACCTTCGATCCCTCAGGCGGTACTGCATCAAAAACCGACATCAGTGTGTAAAGGACATCACCACATGGGCTCAGGAACACTTCAGAAAACCACTGTCAGTAACTACAGTTCGTCGCTACATCTGCAAGTGCAAGTTAAAACTCTACAATGCAAAGCGAAAGCCATTTATCAACAGCACCCAGAAACGCCGCCGGCTTCGCTGGGCCCAAGCTCATCTAAGATGGACTGATGCAAAGTGGAAAAGTGTTCTGTGGTCTGACGAGTCCACATTTCAAATTGTTTTTGGAAACTGTGGACGTCGTGTCCTCCGGACCAAAGAGGAAAAGAACCATCCGGACTGTTATAGGTGCAAAGTTCAAAAGCCAGCATCTGTGATGGTATGGGGGTGTATTAGTGCCCAAGGCATGGGCAACTTACACATATGTGAAGGCACCATTAATGCTGAAAGGTACATACAGGTTTTGGAGCAACATATGTTGCCATCCAAGCAACGTCTTTTTCATGGACGCCCTGCTTATTTCAGCAAGACAATGCCAAGCCACATTCTGCACGTGTTACAACAGCATGGCTCCGTAGTAAAAGAGTGCGGGTACTAGACTGACCTGCCTGTAGTCCAGACCTGTCTCCCATTGAAAATGTGTGGCGCATTATGAAGCGTAAAATACGACAACGGAGACCCCGGACTGTTGAACAACTTAAGCTGTACATCAAGCAAGAATGGGAAAGAGTTCCACCTGAAAAGCTTCAAAATTGGTCTCCTCAGTTCCCCAAACGTTTACTGAGTGTCGTTAAAAGGAAAGGTGATGTAACACAGTGGTAAAAAGGCCCCTGTGCCAACTTTTTTGCAATGTCTTGCTGCCTTTAAATTCTAAGTTAATGATTATTTGCAAAAAAAAAATAAAGTTTCTCAGTTTGAACATTAAACATCTTGTCTTTGCAGTGTATTCAATTGAATATAAGTTGAAAAGGATTTGCAAATCATTGTATTCTGTTTTTATCTACGATTTACATAACATGCCAACTTCACTGGTTTTGGGTTTTGTAACAATGTCTTTGCTAACATGCCATTGTAAATATACAATGGACTTTAAAAAAAAATCATTTCATTTTAAATGAATGAATTTATTTATTTCAATCATAAAAATGACATTAAAACAAAAACAATCAGACATTTGTTTTAAACATTTTTCATTTGCTTCAAATGTTTCAAAAGTAAACGTGAACATGTTTAACATGCAGTTGGTCTATTTATAAAAATTATGAAATTACTTTACTCATTATCACAGTTGTGACAGATTTAATGAGCTGCACCCTCAGTGCATGCCTCATGTGACCACAGCAGACAAAAGATACACTGCACCCACACTTCTCCAGGCAAAGATGAGGCAAATGTCTCCCCACAAACAAGACATTCCTCATCATTGCCCTGAGAAACTTTGGTTGCAGTGTGTCCACTAAACAACATTTTCTTTGGGCGTTTTGAAGAGAACTGTTTTTTCTGGCCCCTCTACTGACTGTCCTCCTCCAAAGCAGCTTTTACTGGGGTGTCAGTCAGTATTGCTGTTGACCTGCAACATTCAATGAGATGATAGTCAGAATCAGCTTGTTTTTATACAAGCAAGAAAATCAAGACAAGTTAAAAACGACACTCTGCTCACCTCTTTCTGCCTCTTATTTTCTTTCCTCAAGCCAGCCTTTGGATATGGACAAACCTTTTCTGGGCTGAACCTCTGTATTGGCGTGCCACTAGATGTTCCTGGAACTACAAGCATACCTGGATAGATAATATTTTTAAAAAAAAATGCTTGGCAAGGCTCAACCTGCACATTTAAAGACACACACAGACACAAACTCTCACCATCTACAGGAATGGCAGACTCATGGGGATGCAGCTCAAATGGGCTCTGGCTAGGTTGGTGGTGTCTTAAGGGAGCAGGCGCTGGTGATGGAGCGGACATTGGTGATGAAGAGGGCGCTGGTGATGGAGCTGGCGCTGTTGATGGAGCTGGTGATGGAGCTGGCGCTGGTGATGAAGAGGGCGCTGGTGATGGAGCTGGCACTGGCACTGGGGATGGAGCTGGTGTTGGTGCAGGACGGTCGGTCACAAAAGCTGGAGCAAAGTCTGTCTCACTGAAAATATCTGGATTAAAGGGCCAGATACCGGTACACTCGAACCCAGATGAAATGCTGCTTGCTGTCGCAGCTTGAGGCAGAGCTTTAGCCACAAGACTTGGGATGTTGTAGATGGTCAAAGTTCTTCCAGGGTTCATTTGCATCCAATTGTCTGCTGCACTGTTAATGTAGTGCTTCAGAGGGCCAAAAACGCTTCGGTCTAGCGGCTGAAGACGGTGGGAGCAGTGGGGTGGAAAAGATAGGAGTACAATGCCATGTGACTTGCAAAAGTCAGTAGCTACCACAGAGAGGAGTGATGGATGATTGTCTAAGAGTAGCAGCAACTTTGACTCCGGGGTCACACGGGTGTGTCTTGCAAAATGCTGTAGAAATGCCAAGAAATCTGTCTCCTGCATCCACCCCGATCCATCGGCAGAACCAGTGCAGCCAAGGGGGCCATCCCGGATGAAGTGGTCCTGGAACTTCTTCCTTGGGAAGATAAAGTAAGGGGGAACAAAGCTGCCTTGTGCGTTGGCAGCAAAGGCAACAGTCACCAATGTCCCTCTTTCCCCAGAGGTCACAGCACCGACCTGGCGCTGCCCCTTGGTGGCGATGATTTTGTCTGGCACTTGAACTGTTGTGGTACCTGAAATAATAAATGAAATGAATTATTGCTGTTGCTGTTCCAAATCACTGTTGCTTCTTAATTTATCTAAATATAAATTTTTACCTGTTTCATCCATGTTCCAGATGTCCTTAGCTTCAAAATTATAGCGGGTGAGGACTGTCTTTAGGTTTTTAAAAAACGCTGTCACGTTGGTCTTGTTGAAGCTGGTGGAACGGGACATGCTGGTGGCTTGAGGTCGATGGATGGACAGGGTTTTGTTGCGCTCGAGGAAGGAGGTGAGCCAATCCTTCCCTGCCATCTGGTTTTTCTCCCATGAACATGGAGTTTTGAGGCCAATATTTTTGGCCAGCTCATATGCAAACTTTCGCACCTAAAACAGCATGAAAAAAGAGGTTAATTGAGAGTATGTTCCTACAATTAATCTGATTTTTTTAATGTGGATTTATTTAAAATTGTTTTTAGTATGACTCTAGCTATACATTGAACTCACACTTCTAATACACAAATAAATAATGTCAATGACATAAATAATGTCAAGTTAATTTAAAAATGAACAGGCTATGACTTTGATGTAGGCAAATGGCGGTAGTGGTGTAGCTCTGTCTGCAGTGCTACTCCAACCTCTTTAGGACTCAGGCCAAAATATATATCAGCTGCTCTCTTTATATATGCCTGCAGTCTCTTCTCCTGTTCTTCTGTGAAGACTTTGTTGTGAGCCCTGTACCCTGGGGCTCTGGTCTGCTGCCCTCCTGCCTCTGCCCTCCTCTTGCAGTACCTGAACAGGGTAACATGACAAACGGCATGCACCTCTGCTGCCCTCCTTATACTCTCGCCTCTTTGGACATCAAAAAAGGCCCTTCCGTAAACCTGCCGGTTAACCTTTCCTCTCTGGGTAGTTCTGACCCTAACTCTTGGCATTTTCTGTCGGTAAGATATAACACACACATTTTTTAATGAGCTTTAAAACACAAAATGCAGCCGCATTAGCAGAGAGAGACGAACGTAACCGTTGTTACTTCCGTCCCGCACCTCTGCTGCCCTCCTTATACTCTCGCCTCTTTGGACATCAAAAAAGGCCCTTTCGTAAACCTGCTGGTCAACCTTTCCTCTCTGGGTAGTTCTGACCCTAACTCTTGGCATTTTCTGTCGGTAAAGTATAACACACATTTTTTAATGAGCTATAAAACACAAAATGTGGCCGCATTAGCAGAGAGGGACGAACGTAACCGTTGCTACTTCCGCCCCGACAGTGACTCCTGACATTTGAACCAGGATTGCTTCTAAAGTGGAAAAAGTCTGACATTTCAAATTTCAGGATATGTTACAAAACTAAATGACCTAGCATTCCATCATAAATATGACTCATGGAGCGATAAAGGCAATCTTTAAATCAAAAAAGTTTACCATTTGTCTGAATTTACTCACCACTGTGGAAAACAGTCTTCCCGGTCTCGTTTCGTGGGGAAGTGACGAAACCTCAAGATTTTTCCCGGGCCTGGAGAATGTCGCGAGCTGCACGTGCTGACCTAATTTGACGCATCGAAGTGCGGATGGCTGTGAGTTAATCGCCGTAATACTTTCGTCCCACGTTACTTCGCACCGGCTCTCCCCTACCTCATGCACTGTTCAGGTCTATCTGACCCGGGACATTTTTTGGGATTTTAAAAGCAATACAGAAATAAAAATGTTTACTGAAATACTGAACATGTATTGTCTTTATCTCAATTCCAAAAAATACATATAACATATATAATGAATATTTGCAATTAATCTCTGATTTATCACATTTAAATGGACGTATCAGGCATTTTTCTGAGTGAATTTAATATTCATCTAAAAAATCCACTATAATAAAGACTGGCATAACTGAAGGTGGCATAAATAATGTTTATCTATGAAAAAATGAAATGAAACATTGTTTCAATGAATTATTATTATTTTTTTATTTGAACTAATATTGTCTCCTCTGTATGTGCGGTGTCACCAGTCCCTTGCCTAGCTCCTCTAGAAAAAGCCGTCTTCTTTGGAGCTTCCTTTGGTTCCAGTCTGAGTTGATTGCCATCCAGATTACAAAGGCATTATTGGCTGACACATTCAGAATATTGTAAAAGATCATGAGTGGCCACCGTAAAGTTCTTCTTTGACAGCTGTAGCAGGCCAACAGTTTGTCTAAGTTGTCTACCCCTCCTTTAGTGGCATTATAATCAAGTATGACCTCTGGCTTAAGTATGGTCCTTATGGTCCAAGTATGGTCCTCCTGGTCACTGATCATTCCATCCCTATGTAGAGTGCTCATGAACACCACATTTTTGCCCTTTTTGCGTAGGATACCAGGGCAGTGTTGGCCATAAACAGAAAGTTGGAGGAATAGACTGGCCTGTTCTTCACTGTTAGAAGCTGAGGAAGGAGCTCCGTCTTGTTTTTTCTAATTGGTCCAATCATTGCCAGCATTCTTTTGAGAAGTTCCTGTCCCAGGTTGTAGGAGGTAAAGAAATGATCAAAGGTGATGTTGTGGCCACTGAGGCCCTGCGTCATGTCCAGCACCACCCATGTCCCCTGGTTTTTTTCAGGGGTTTTTGCTCCTCCCTCTGGCTTCCCTGTATAAATTATTATGCATTATTTATCTGTTTTGCCCCTCCCCCAATGTGCAGGCATGAGGGGTACAGTGTGAGAAAATTTTAAATGTTGTCATAGTGTGTAAAGAGTGCAGGAAAATAGGTGCAGACAGCCTCACGGTATTGGGATTGTCACAATTTGCAGGTGTGTGAGTGTGTACGTCTCTCTCTCTATCTATGTGTACAAAGGGATGGAGGGATCAGTGGCTGGGATGAGTGTAAGCCAGAGGTCATACTTGACTATCTCTCATCCCCAATGACAGAGCCTCCCCGCTCAGCTGCTAACATAAGAAGCTTTCACATATTGTCGATGGTCATCAGGTTTGATGACTGGGCATCAAGCCCTGCTAGATTTTTGGAGCCCCTGTATGTATGTGTGTGTGTGTGTGTGTGTGTGTGTGTGTGTGTGAAGAGAGATAGAGAGAGAGAGAGGAGTGTGTGTGTGTGTGTGTGTATGTGTGTGTGCTCTCTCTCTGTGTTTGTGACTCTCTCTGTGTGCATCCGGGTCAATCTGACCCAAACATCACATGAAGGATATAAATGTGCGGGGGCATTATAGCATGTATACTCAATGAATTTTTTTTCTTTTATATGCTCTTCAAAGAAAATGAGCCAAAGACAAAGAATTTTAGGTAAAAAAAAAATTTTCCTTGTATCATTTTTCTTTTCGTAAAAACTTGAAACGGGTCACTTTGACCTGAACAGAACACAAGGGTTAAATACTCTTGATGATTATTGTCTTAACCTATATGGTTCTCCCCGTAAGATGACCTTTAACGCAGTGTCTAGAGATACGGCAGTTTTATGGGTACGGCAGTTGATTTGAAGGGATTAGGATAAGGATTAGGGATTATGGTTAGGGTTAGAGTTAGGGGTCAGGGTTAGGGTTAGGGTCAGGGGTAGGTTAGGGCAGGTTTTGAAATTGGGACTGCCGTACCTCTCTACATTGAAATGCATTGGAAAACTGCCATACCCGTAGCAACTGGCGATTATTAAAGGATCATTCCATGCCAGCTCACCTAGAAGTGTGCCAGTGACCCCACTGCATTTTGTTGAACTATTACGAAAAATACCTTGAAGTAGCCCAATTTATAAATAAATTCAAACTATAGACCCTTGAAACCGACCGTTTTTGATTTATGGGACTTTTAATATAGGGTGTCGCCCCTTTTTTGGTACCCACAACACACTTATTCTGTTTGGGAGCGGTCTTGGAGGTCTATAACTTCCGAATAGATAAATATACAGACCTGAAATGTGGTGCACTGTGTGATTCTGACCCATACTTTTTGAATATGCCATCAGAAAGAGTACTTAATGCACCATTCTTTAGATATAGCCATATGAAAAATGAATTTTACCCAGATTCTTTTTTTTTTTTTGTATTTTTCATTTGATACTATTTTTCAATTTTTTTACAATGCTTCGTATTTCCTTCCATACAGACTGAATTTTGAAATATGTTCGATTTTCATTGAAAAACACACTACATAGTGTGCCACAATGAACTACATCATGTACTATACTATCATGAATACAGAATTGAAAGAATGAATGTTGGATTGATCTGAAACTTCTGTACCAGCCAAACACTTATTTACTCTCTGAGTAAGCTATAATTGCTCCTGCCTACAATCTTTTCTCCATATATTCTGAAATAAGTGACTTTTGGAGCCTTAGGGGAACTATTCTTTGTTTAGGGGGCGGGGAAAATGACTGAAGTTCCTTTATTGTCATTGTAAGTCAAGCAAACAATGAAATTGGGATAGCAGCCTGCAATGAAAGAAAAGTCTGTTTACAAATCACCTTTCATATGGCTATATCTGGAGAATGACACATTGCACACTCCTTTTGATGGAATATTCGGAAAGCCTTGGCCAGATTCCCCCAGCGTACCGAATTTCAGGTCTGTACATTTATTTATCAGGACGTTACGGACCTCCATAAACACACCCCAACAGAAAGCACATCGGGTGAACCAAAAAGGGGGTAACACCCTATTCTAAAAGTGCCATAACTAAAAAAAAAAAAAAAAACTTCTCTGGGCTTTAACTGCAGATTTCATCATAAAACATTTCAAGGTATTTTTAATATTTTTTTCTGCAAAATCCAAGGGGGTTACACACAATCAACGTCAGTAAATTACTGTTCTGCTGATATGATGAAAACCATGAGATCATAAAATACATATCTTTGGGCCTCAAATTATGAAATATACCACTGCAGTGAACACTTGCATGCACGCGTCTGCACACGCATAAACACACACACATATCCTTGCACTTTCACTCACAAACAACAGATGGGCTCAAAAAACATGACTGTCATCTCAATAAACATAAAAAAAATAGCCTCCCTTCACCCTCGTGCACAAATGATAACATTTACAGTGTATTCCAGTAAAACAACCGTGTACTTTAATGCAGCCTCTGATTTCACAATAATGACTGGAATACAGTGAATTACCGATTTTCAGCAGTTGAATCACATACACTGGGAGCGTCAGTGGATAGAGGACTTGCTCCCTCGTGTTTATTGAATTACCTGGGAGGTCAAAATGCAAACGGGACATTTACCCAACTCCTACACTCTCATGGCTGTCATGGGATTATTTGGGAACATGTAGGTACAAGGTGCAGGACTCTTACGGCAAACATTGTCGTGCTCCCAAATGCATGGAGTGATTCATTTCCATTAACACTTTTAAAGGGTGTTACAAATTTCCTCGGGTACAGTTGAGAATTTCAGACTAAAATGTCCTATATCTGAAGCAGGATTACATAAAAATCCCATCAGATTTTACACAATTTGCTGAACAGGCAACCTTTCATTATTTTACTCATTAGTGTGTGCTTCTCTACTCTGTTTCAGTTGCTAGGCAACTCCGTAGGGCCTCAAGTATTACTCTGCTGTAGACCTGATTAGCTAATTAGTTGCCTGGAAACTTCTGGGGGCCCTGGCCTCCTCTGCTGTAAGCATGGACAGAATTCAATTGGCAAAACACCAGGAAATGTTCCACAAAGCAAAAGCAATGATAGATTAAGGCCAAAGCTTGCACTCCATTCATTGCTCTCGCAAAGATTTTTTTTTTGATGGTCCCTACTCAGTAACCATCATGAGCACATCTTATTAATAACAAATTGGTTCAAAAGGACACATGAAAAAATTAAAGTGCATTTTGATGGGAGTGCAGTAAACATGGAACACATGCCTAAATGTGTAATCAAGAAAAGTAATGAATTACTTGAGAAAAAAAGTGAAATGTTTGAAATCGGTTGAGGGTCAGTCCAAGTGAAGGCATCCAGAAAATCAGAAAATTCCTGGGTCACCCCCTCAGAAATTTCTCAAAAAATTCATATAGGTACCTCTGGTGGACTTATGAAATAATACCAAGTATTAGACTAATATCCCTCATAGTTTTGAAGTGATGGCCCGTCACAATTTTAAGTTTTTTTTTTTTTTTAATTTTGACGAAATTGTGTTTCGTCCAACTTTGGGCTTCCACTGCTCCTCTATTATTTAACCTACAGATCAGATTTTTGGTCTCCCTAACCAACTTATCCCCTAGAATCAGAATTTCTGGTCAGATTAGGTGTATCTACCTTGGTTGCTCCACAATAGGGCTCCAAAGTTGGCTGAAAAGCCAAAAATTGCAAAAATTGCAGTACTTTTTAAATGCTACAGGTCAGAAAGTTTTGGGAATTCAAGCTTGAAATTTTTTTTGTGACCATTCCTGATACCTCTCATAGGTAATCCACTTTAATCTTGTTTTTATCTTGGCAGGAATGAGAAGAAAAACCTTTTTTAATTTTGCTCATTTTTCATTTTACAGAAAAATAGCAATTTTGAAGTCCATGGTTCAACATGTGCACAATTGACCACATCCTTCAAATCTTTACCATAGATTGCTATAGTTTTCAACTTCATCTGACAAAAAAATTGGGATGGTGTTCAGCCTAGTTTTTTTACTGCAATTTTTTGAATGATGTTACCTATTTCAAGCAGATATTGATGAAAATTCAGCATCGCGTAGCATCAATTGACAAATTCAGCACATTTGCCACATCTAGGCTCTTTGAAACAGCTAAATACATGCAAAAAAATAACTTCAATACAATTTTTCAAGCAAAATCATTTTTTTTCATGACAAAATCATTTTTATGATAGTACAGTGAATTCCCAATATACTGCACACAAGATCCACAGGGACCCTGCAATTTCCCATGAACAAAGCATTCATTTTTATTACAAAATCATTATTTTATTACAATGACAATAAAGTCTCTGAATCTGAATCTTTTATTTGAAGCTTAACAATGGATTACATGTACGACTACTACATTGGAATGGTTCACGTGGTTTTTGTTAGAGGCCATAAGAATGCTGCTTTTAATCTCATTATGTAATATTTGCTAACATTGCTAACTATCAAATTTACATTCACTGCCAGGAACTTAGAGGACTAAAAATCACACATTATGCAAATCTGTAATGGAATCAGGATAAACTTATACAATTGCTACACCAAAACATGGAAATTACACTTACGTGAAATCTGTTTGGTATGAATATTTCATGGATCTGGACATGTACGCTGTTCACTCATGAACCGAGATAAAAACATCTTCTCATAATGAAAATAAATTTGCTCAATTTCCTCAAGCATAACTCCAGATCTCCAGGCGAGCAATTCTTGATCCTCATTGCTTAAGGTATCCACTCTGAAGAAGCCAGTTTTTCTTGCCATACGTGTATTGTGACATTCATCACCCAATTTGGTGCCTAAGTCACACTGTGGTAAATCCTTCCTACCCTCCATGGTTTGAGTGATTATGATAATCTGATCATTGGAGCTCTTTTATACTGGTCATCATTACGCAATACCAAAACGAGTTCAGACGAATTATGGATTATGTCATCACACTTCACTTACCTCAGATTGCAGATGTAATGATGATGTAAGATGAAACAAGTTTGTGCTTGTCTCAAGATTTCATTATTTGTTCAAGTTTTAACATGATGAACTGAATATTACTTAATATTCATAATTTCAACAAATCTATAGCATTTTATGATGTATGATGGTGCGTTTAAATGGCCAATATGGTGTGTCTATTGAAAAATTCACATAAAATAAACTAGGCTGAACACCATCCCAATTTTTGTCAGATTGAAGTTGACAACTATAGCAATCTATGGTAAAGATTTGAAGGATGTGGTCAATTGTGCACATGGTGAACCATGGACTTCCAAATTGCTATTTTTTTCCGTAAAATGAAAAACGAGCAAAATAAAAAATTTTTTTTTCTTCTCATTCCTGCCAAGATACAAACAAGATTAAAGTGGATTACCCATGAAACGTATCAGGAATGGTCAAAAAAAAAATAAAATTTCAAGCTTGAATTCCCTAAACTTTCTGATCTGTAGCATTTAAAAAGTACAGCAATTTTTGCGATTTTTAGCTTTTCGGCCAACTTTGGAGCCCTACTGTGGAGAAACCAAGGTAGATACACCTAATCTGACCAGTAATTCTGATTCTAGGCGAAAAGTTGGCCACGGAAACCAAAAATCTGATCTGTAGGTTAAATAACAGAGTAGCAGTGGAAGCCCAAAGTTGGACGAAACGCAATTTCGTCAAAATTTAAAAAAAATACTTAAAATTGTGACAGGCCATCACTTCAAAACTATTAGGGATATTGGTCTAATACTTGGTATTATTTCATAAGTCCACCAGAGGTACCCATAGGAATTTTTTGAGAAATTTCTGAGGGGGTCATCTGGGAGGGTCTGGATGCTTAGATATGGACTGACCCTTGAGTCATTTAAGTTTAATTTGCAATTTTATTTATCAAACATATTTGTATAATCGTAAATCATACAAATCAAATACTAGTTTGCATTTTCAGATGTCTAAACTTGCAAGTATTTGGGGGAAAAAATGTTTTATGACTTATCTATTTTAGCGATTTCTTATCAAAGTATCCCTTGTGAGACATAATTGCTGCTTTGTACATCTAGCCATTCGGGATATTAATTTTACCATGGTATCATTCTCATCTGATTTTCACGAGGACTGCAAGATTTACCATTGAAGTGTCTTTGAAGATGGAATGCTTCACCATCTTCACAATCCACGTGATCCCACAACAGCTCAATATGATTTAAATCCGGTGTATTTAGCTGGCCACTCAATATTTTGCTTTTTTTTCCTCCAGAAAGTCATAGTTTGGTGTAAATTTCAGGTAGCTGATTTTTAAAAATGCAATTTCTTTCATTTGATCACTGTAGCTGAAGTGCTTGCTACAAATAACAATGATTTTTCCTGTAGAAAGAGAAAATTTTTTTGAACTGCTGGATAGTACTATGGTCAAGTATATTGAGCAGTTTGCACATCAGACTTAGGAGTTTAATTCATGTAACTCCTGAAAAACAGGGATGGGACTGAACTCGTCCATATTCTAAACCGTATTCAAGCTTGGCTTGCTTGTGAATATTCAATAACTGATCCAGGTGTGCCATTTATTGATAGAATCTTCTAACTGCGTGCATAAATTTGCAGCTCCATGTCCGCTGGCGGACACATCTGTGCAAAGGGGTTAAGGCTGGAAGTACTGTGCATTCATGGAAGCTTTTCTGCTCACCAAAAAGTGATTATCTTAGTTACCATAGCCTTTTTGTCAGCTTGAACCAGACTGGCCATTATCCTCTGACCTCGCTCATCAACCTTGCATTTCTGTCCACGAAACTGCTGCTCTGGATATTTTTGGCACCATTCTAAGCACAGCGTAAAGACTGTTGTGAGAGAAAATCAGCTGTTTCAGAAATACCTGTCAGGCACCAGCTACCATATCATGGTCAGTGCCATTGAAATCACATTTATTCATCATTCTGATGTTTGCGGTGAACATTAATTGCAGTTATTGATCTGTAACTGCAGGATCCTACACATTGCTCTGCCACAACATATTTGGATAATGGGATGGACAAGAAGACGCACTTTTGTTAGTTATAACGAGTTTGGTACTTGTTTTTTAGTAAGAATTGCTATCACAATGCCGGAGTGATGAAAATATATAAATAGGATGCAAAATGAAGGATTGGCAAGGATGGAATCAGATTATGACTTTCATTCAAGCAGATTCACTTTCTTATGATGTACACTCCGAGCATGCGCAGTAATCTTGACACAGCTACTTTAAGATTGTTCTAATCATAATCGGTGCCCAGGGAACCCTTCCAAGACTGAGACTGATTTGGCTCACAATCTGGAGTTCATGCAGAAGGCATGCTTGCTGGGGTCGGCGAGAATATTAAGGAGGGTATTACATACGTATGGAGAAGTGAGATGAGGATGGTTAGAAATGTAAAGGCACCTCAGGCCACAGGAAGTGGCTCAATGCCTATTGACAGACTTCCAGCTTTGTTTTGATTTTACTGTGATAATAATACTAATATTAGTAATAATAATAATCATCATCGCATGATTATTAATATTCATGACATTCATTTCCAAACACAGAGTGGCATGGTGGTTGAGTGGGTGGCACTATTCCCACACAGCAAGAAGGCCGCAGGCTTGAATCCAGCCATGTGGAGTTTTTATGTTCTCAGAAGGGATGCATATAGTCTGCTACAATTCTTAGGTATGTTGTTACATTCAAATGATGATCCACCACACAAAATGTTTTTACACTCTACATATTGAGTAATACAGACACAGTTTGCTATTCAGAGGAATGGGTTATTTGGGGTATTGTGTGGGTGTACCTAATATGGCAGTGGGTGAGTATTGTGCATGTGCAAGTATGTGTGTGTGTGCGTGCGCGCGCATCATTGATTTCAGTTCATTCCCAGCAATCCCTCTTTCTTTATCATGGTAATTTTGTATTTTCAAAGCTAAACTAGGACTTTGGCCTCAATTTGTAAATATTTATACCAAAAGTTAACATGCAATGTTACTTTCAATCAAACTATTGATGCTCAGTTAGGTCTCAGTGCTCAAAAATAAGCAAGGCACCAATATAGTATTCACTTAATAGCCTACATTTCACTGTCCAAAATTAGGAAAAAAAACATGGATTGTCTTGGGATATGGGTTTGTATTCAATGAAAGGCAATATGCCTTTCCCCCCTCACCCAAAGATTCAAAGAAACAGAGGTTAGCAAGTTCATTTTTGGCATTAAATCAGTTTGCTTGACTGCTGTATTTCTTGTGAAAAAAAAAAAAAAAAAAATGTAATCATAAGTCAAGGCTATAAGCACATGTTAAATTAACCCGATTCATTTTATTGAAGTGCTGATCTCCCATATTAACGGTAACAGGTTTTCAGCTTTAAAACACACAACACAAACAAATGCATTGTACTTTAGAACAGAATCCTGAAAGTTAGTCAGGATTTGATCTTGAAAGTGTTTGGGGTGTACTTTCATAATTTAGCGCATGAACTTATATTTTGGTAATTTAATCATCATCCATCTGGATATGAATAAACAAAAGGTAATGAATAAACCAACAACTTTGACATTTAAGGGTTTTAAAGTACTCACCATTTAATGTTTGGTGCAAGGTTCCATTGAAATTATATGCAACCAATTGAAAGAAAACAGTAATACAATTACTCTGTGACAATCAATGACATAGAAAAAATTTAGACTCTCTCGTGTCAAGTTGGCTTCAATTTCCAGTCATGACACATGGCGTGCAATGATGTAAAAAAAAACAAACAAAAAAACTACACTGCGCACTCTATTCTTCGTGCATTCCACCATGTCCAATAAGTGCCAACTTCCGGTCATGGCAAAAAGCATGAGAAACATCGGCATATGGCATGAAGTAGCAACACAATCAAGCTAATAGTTTGAATGTTTTGGATCACTAGCAACATAACTATAATGGAAAAACTAGGCCTATGCCTATATTTAAAAACTACAGCAAATGTAAGGCGTGTCCGGGAAGTGGAGGGAGTACAGGGACACGTATAAATCCCCCGATCGATCAATCAATCAATCAATCAATCAATCAATCCCTGACGGCCTCCTCCCCCATTTGGCAGCAATTAGAGTCTTGTGTGAATCACTGGGGCTTTAAATTCACTATATTTCACCGAATGCTATGTATTTTCAATCTTTTTTGTCTGCAGGAGCACACCCCTGGACCCTTATAGAGGAGTTATGCTCCTTCAAACTTCACTAATACCATCAATTTACTGCACAACTGTTGGCTACACAGACTGTGCCAACCCCCACCTCAGAAATAAAAAAATCTACCAAAATAAGGTTGCTAGAGGGCACTTTTTCCAATAAGGACATACTTATAAGTGAAAGCAATCAGGACATCACCAATATGATCAAAATCAGATAAACTGATAATTAAATACCTGAACTTTTTGAAATTTCTGGATTTATATGACAAAGCTAGTAAACCTGAATTTGCTTCCATTACAATTCTCATGCTGTGCCAGCTGGTTGCAATCGCCAGTCTAAGGCTGATCTCAGATTAGTCTCTTGTGTTGTGTGGGCTTCTCTAGGTCTTCTAACCTTCCCCGAGTATGTGTCTTCTTGGTCTGTTTACTACACCAGCACAGGTTCGCCTGAGGAGGGGCAGAAGATGGACCAGAGAACAGCTCAGCCAGGAGTCCACCGCCATAACGCCGTCCGTCTGACTCTTCTATAAGAACGCAGTGTGGAGGACAGCAACAGTCAAGGGCCCCCCAGGCAGTAGGAGGGGCAGAGAGCACAGTTGATGGAGGTGCTCCTGGGCCAGCAACCACTGGGGGGCAGAGTGGAGCTGCTGCCTCTGGTCGGAGAGTGACAGGTCTGACCCGCCTGGAATTTATTCGGTCAGTGCTGCAGAGAAGTAAGGGCTTTGTGCCAGCCAACTTGAATTGCCTGATTAAGGCTCCTGGAAATGCTCTTATTATAAGTGAGTTTAAAGAATGCAAGCACCTTGGAGAGGTTCTGGAAACTCTACAGAGAGGGGAAAGACAAGGCTCCCCTCAGTAATTTCTGCGTCGAGCCCCTGTCTGACACGGAAAACAAAGTAGACACTGTAAAGTTCTATGATGAAGCTGTACATGACTGCGATGTGAGTAAGTGGTTAGGCAGGTATGGTATTATTACATCTGAGGCCCGGAGACTGCTGGATGAGGATGGAGTCTGTACTGGAGCACTTAAATGGCTGGTCCAACTCAAGCCTGATCCTTCCACTATTGGGGGGGTATGCCATATCCCCAGCACTGTCATGCTGAGGAGGCACAGGGGCGTGGTGTTTTATGATGGCATGCCCAAGCTGTGCAGGAACTGCGGCGAGCTAGGTCACTTAGCCGCAGCCTGCACAGTGGTCAAATGTAAAACCTGTGGAGATGAGCATTAGACCAGGGCATGCCAGGATCCAAGGCTCTGTAATCTTTGTGTAATCTGTTGCGTAGGAGAGTGGGCAATCCCAGAAAAGATGCCCACTCTCCTACGCAAACACGGCTTGGAAAAGTGCGCCCCCGCAAACAACATCTTTCACTTTCACTGTACCCTCTGTTACACCCTCAATTCTCCCTACAGGCACTAAATTGGTAAAAGAGGAGCCTGACTCGGACACCCCGATCATGGTGAATGTGTCAGACTCCTCTTGTACAGAACTAGACTCAGATTTCATTACCCCCTGGCAGCAACCAAAAAAGCATGCATAAGGGTCAGATCACCTCCTTCAGTTTCTACAGCTCACCCCCCAACTCCACCAAATCCAGCATCAGTTAAATCTTTAATGGATAAAAACAAACCACCTAGAACTTCTGAAAAGCTGATTCATAATTCCAATTCTGCTACCCGACCAGATATCCCTCCAAACCCCGAAACACACCCTTCCACGTCTGTTCAAGCGAAAACATCTCATCATCCCATCACTTCACACAAGAAAGGCATTAGTGACCGGCCTGCTTCAGTTGAGATTGCTAGTGGGAGGAAAATAAACCAGCAAACCCCCTCTCAGGCACCTCCAAGGACTGGGGGGAGGCCTGGGGCCAAAACATCTGGGCCCACCTCTCCAGGCAGGAACCGGTTGGGCAGTCTGGAGGGGAGAGCCATGAGCCATTGTCAAGGGGTGAGTGACCGCCTCAATAACCCGGATTCAGTTTTTCATCATATCAACAAAATCTATCAGGACATCGGAGATCATAAACCCAGTTCATATGACAAATATTAACAATAACCTACAATGTAATATGGCACATTCTCTTACCATTTCTACTATAAATACAAGAAGTATCAAAGACCCAATTAAGCGTTACGGAATTTGTTTCTGTCCCACGACAGGGTCCCTAAGATTTTGTTCTTTACGGGAATGTGGCATTCCCTTCCAACAGATGGATGACATTCTAAGGGAGGAGTGGAGGACGGGGGACTCTCTCTGGTGTGGCTCAAACATGGCCTGAGCTGGTGGGGTCAGTACATTGATCAAGAACCCTTTTGTTAAAATAACATCTAGCAACACCGCAGAGAATGGGCAAATCCTCGCCACCGATTTGGATTTCGGGGGTTCCCCACTCCGGGTGGTCAATGTATGCACATCTTGTTTTTCCATATCTTTATATGTCCATATGTATATACATATACATTTCCTTTTTGTATTTACTTGTTTGTTTTCTGTGCATTTATTGTCCAATTATTTTCTTAAACCATACATCCCTCTGTACCTATTTAGGTCATCAGGTGACATTTCTCACCTTCCCTATTGGTTGTTGTATCTATATACGTTTGCCTTAGCCTATGGCACTTTTTACGCCCTGACGAAGACCGCATAGGTCGAAACATGTCGGCTTTTTTAACTGTTTAGCCATGGAATAATAAAGGCTTTTTGTCCTTTTTTTTGTTCTTTCGGATCCATTTATTCTCTGAGTGCCTGGAATTCTTACATTTTTGGTCAATGTATATGGCCCCACCAGCGTGGTCAATGTACATGGCCACACCAGCATGGCCAAGAGGGTTTCCCTCTTCTCCAAATTCCCACCACAACTCCACACTTTTATGCTGGTTGTCGTGGGGGGAAATTTTAACTGTGCCCTTCGGGACAAGGACTGCAACCGACCTAGAATAGATAGATCTAGTGAAGACCTACAGTCTCTTTTAGGAGATTTCTCCCCCCATGACGCCGGGGGCATCTCTCCACCCCAACACACATGTGTGAGCTGCTCTGGTGACTCTTTTTCCCGTTTTGATATGTTTTTGCTCTCCCCAGGCCTGAGGGTGCAAGCTTATTCCATCCAGGCTGTGTACTTCTCTGACCACCACATGGTGACCGTGATCCTGGTCTGGGATAATTCCATCACCGTGAGTAAGGGGCACTGGCGGATGAACATCAGCGATCTCCAAGACCCCCAGGTGAGTCTGTCCTTCTCGAGAAGATACCTGGAGTGGATGAGTTTGAAACATCTATTTGACTCCCTGGTGGAGTGGTGGGAGATGGTGAAGGAATGGGTCGGGGCTACTTCCGGGCCATCGGGCGGAGGAAGGCGAAGGAAAGGAGGGCAGCATTTGACTATTTCAATGCTGCTCTCCAAAGACTGAGCCTCCTCCAATCACGAGGCCTGGACGTAAGCAGTGAAATTGCACATGCTCGGCAGAGCCTCGCTAACTCTTCCGGAGAGAGTGGAAAAAACACACCCTCCACTCCAAACCCCAGGCTCTAGAGGAAGATGAGAGATGCACGTGGTACTTTTTCTACAGGGCGAGGTCAAAACTAATAACATCTTGTCTCTCTATAACAGCACAGGTGTGTTGATGTTTGAAGAGGCAGTGGTGCGGGAGGTGGCCAGGGAGTTCTACGAGGGTCTGTACAGTAAGAAGCCCTCGGACACGGCTCTCACGGATGCCTTCCTGGACTGCCTGGACAGACGCCTGGGTGATGAGCATATGAAACCGGAGTTTAGCACCGAGCAGCTCACTTGCATTCCCTGAACCATCATAAAGCTCCTGGCCCTGACAGAATCCCTGCTGAGTTCTATGAAACCCTCTGGGATCTCATGAAGGAGGACCTAGCGGAAGTCTTTAGAGCAGCGTACGGGGAGGGGCGGTGAGGTGAATCACTGAGAAAGATTGCAGTCCCTCTTGTGCTAAAGAAGGGGGATCTGAAGGACCTCTGTGACTGGCAGCTGATCAACCTCCTCTCAGTTGACTATAAGATCAAGGCGAAGATGCTGATGAGGAGGTTCGAAGATTCCATCAGTAATTGAACCAGACCAGACACACAGTGTGCACGGGAGGTCCATAAATGACAATCTGCTCCTCGTGAAGGACTTAATCATCCACTCCAGGGAGCACAGATCTCCCTTGGGCCTTCTCAGTTTAGATCAGAAGGCTTTTGACCGGGTAAACCATGTGTGCTTGGAGAGGGTGCTAGAAAGGATTAACATGCCTGGTCCCCTCCTACGCTGGGTTAAGATCTGTCTGACTGGGATATTGGGCAGAGTCATTTTAAACCAGTAGCCCTCTGAACCATTTGCTATCAGATCCGGTGTTAGGCAGGGGCGCCCTCTAACTTCCCTCCTGTACGTCATCTACCTTGAGCCGTTCCTGCAGACCATAAGGGCCACTCCTGAAGTGGTGGGCTATCCACTTCCGGGGGCCCGAGGTGAGCGGCTTAAGGTGATGACGTACATGGATGATATTACCATCATCTCCACAGATAGTCAATCCATCACTTCTGCATCCAAAGTGTTGGATGACTTCTGTGCAGCCACTGGTGTCATGGTCAACGGTCAACAGGCACAGGAGTAAACTGTTCCTATCTCTTTTTTGGAGTGAACCACTGACTGTTTCCGTCCCTGTGTGCAGAGATACCATCAAGCTCTTGGGGTTGACCTTCCAGGCGAACAGAGGAGGACAGGTGAGCTAGAAGGAACCCTTCCGCCATGTCTAAAATAAGATCTGGAGCTGAAATGCACAGCCCCTGACCATGGCGGGTAACATTCTTGTCCTTACTGCAAGTGTCCTCCTCATTCTTCGCTATGTGGGGAGGGTTTTTCCCCAGCTGCTAGCAAACAAATTGCTAGGATGGCCTTTTATTTTGTCAGGGGGAGCAAAATGGAAAAAATGGAAAAGAGCTGCCCTCCTCAAGGAGGAGAATAATGGGGGCGGGGGGTCCCAGACATTGTAACAATCATCATGGTTCAGGGTCCGGCTGCCCTTGTCCACAACAGTGGGAAGGTGGAAAAGGCGGCAGGTACCTTTCCCAGGTACTATGCTACCCCTTTTATCAAGGCGATGGGCTTGGGCGCGCTGGACCTGAAAATCCTATACTGTTTGGACTCCCTTATGTCTAGCGGGCTTTAAAGGACTTTGCCAACAAGATGCGACTGCCTTGGGCTGGTCTGACCTCGTTGATATATGGGCCAGAATGCACCAGCACATGAAATTTCAGCTTCCTGTCTCTGTTACTTGAGAAGTTAAGGTCCTTCCAAAATGCTACAAAACGTAATGACCAATTCACGTAAGTCAAAAAGGGGCATTTCACCCAAATTTCAAGAAATTTTCACACAAAAACCGTCAGAGATACTGACATGAAACTTGGGATTCTTTTGTTTGGTACCATAAAGTATTTTTGGACAAAGTTTGAGTAAAGTCTGTGAGGTGTCATGTAAATGGGTGGCTGAGTTGACATGGAATGACCCCCTAATTCCATCCAATAGCAACATGTGACTCTCCAAGGTGACCACAAGTTTGACCTTTCAATGTCGAATTAGGTCAGTTTTGGAGAAAATTGCAAGGGAAAGTAACATCAGTCACAACATTTTCTGAGCCCAAACTGTCAAAGAAATATACATGTGATAGTATAATGGGTACAAAGGGGTAAATATAAGCTGCTATGAATTTAAATAAAAGCAATAATTTGAAGCAGGGAGAGGTGGGGAGAAATCATTATAAAGACATGTATTATTATAAAGACATGTAGGTCGTCTCCAGATGTAGTTTCTGGTTTCATTTTTGCCATGACCAGAAGTTGGCGCCGTTTGGCCGTGGCGAAATGTACCAATAAAGAGCGCGCAGTCAAATTTTTTTCTTCGTCATTCACGCAATCATAGTTGTATTTTACAAGTTGCAGGAATGTGCAAGAAGAATCAACTGCGTGTATGATCGTTTATCAGTGGCATAGCCAGCGGGGGTGCTAAAACATGTCTCTTTTTGACTGCAATTAGTAGTTCTCAATCATTTTCCTTTAATGACGCGTATTCCAATTATAGTAATTGGCAACTGACGACACGGTTTCTCATCATATGCGATCTAACAGCAATTAAATCATGGGCTAAATTCAGTACAGTTGCGGAACAAGAACAGAGAATTGGGGGGCACAAAACTTCCGTTTAAAACAATTATTAGTCCTGACCTGTTCTCAGTCATTTTCAATGTAACCATGTCTTCGGTTGCCAATTATGATAATTGTGTTATGACTTGAAAATCACAACAAAGAAAACCAGCAATGACAACTTAAACAAATTTACTCTTCACTGAAAAAAAAACTTCTTCAAATAATCCACTGTTTAATCTTATAATAACACTCCAATGCCACTATGTAACTCTGTTGCCAAAAGAAAAACTCTGCCTCTCCTGACCAAAATCACAGCATTTATGTAGACTAGCAACATTCTGGAAAGATCTACAGGATTCCTGGGTGATCCCGCCCCCTCCAGGCAAGAAGATGCCAGAAGCTTCTAGAAAGCGCTAGTCGATTTCATTACAAAGAAGTGATATTGCATCAGATCATGTTTTGCTACAGACACACCACCAGAGGGTGCTTATGAACAAAATAAATAGCTGACCAGCAAGGCAGCAAAAACAGCATGTAACAAATCTCCATTTACAAATCATAAACAGTGCTTTACATAAAACACTAATACATAACAATTGGAAAACACGTCAATAAAGGAAAATGACTGAGAACTACTAATTGCAGTCAAAAAGGGATGTGTCTTAGCACCCCCACTGGCTACGCCACTGCCTTGGATCCTGCACACTTATTGCCAGACTCCAACTGCCCTGACCACTCTTCTGTCTGAGCCTTCTATGAGAAAGTTCTTATGTTTCTGGTTGTGCCTACTTCAGCTTAAATAATCATTATTAAAATGCCTGAGGGGTTTTCTATGGATCTGTGCCTGGTGTCTTTTCTGAAGCCTGTAACAGTTGGATGCATTATGAGGCATTCAGATGAACTGCATGTGCTCAGATCCAGCCAAGTGTCACAAAACATGTTAAATTACTGAAATTTTGAGCTATGTATAAAAAAGCACTGTAATGTCTATATTTGTTGACCAAAATGTAAAATGATGTCAATTTGCACTTTAAACATTCAACGTTGTTGAATCAAAATAAAGAAAAAAATATTTTTTGTCCCAAACATGCAAGGTACTGGCTGACTGTTATTGTTTCTTTCTAAAACACTTCTCTCTGAAAGTTGGAGATAAGTTCGTTGTTTTTTTTAATCATGAATACACAGGCATCTGAAAATGTT
Organism: Gymnothorax javanicus; assembly: GCA_029692085.1. NCBI lineage: Eukaryota > Metazoa > Chordata > Actinopteri > Anguilliformes > Muraenidae > Gymnothorax > Gymnothorax javanicus. The sequence continues at coordinate 81,638,475 of CM056197.1, read as the reverse complement.
ATTTTAGTTCAAATTCAGCTAGTGTAAAGGATCCTATGATGAAAGAGATGCCATTCTCAGTTCCAATATGAGTATCAGCTGATTTAAGCTGGTGGACTGATCACAGCAGCATTCATTGGTTTGAATATCTCTGCACACCTGGACCCCAAGAAAATGAGGAACATTATATGGACATTGAAAATGGCATCCAATTAAATTTATATAAATATATTTTAAAAATAAAAGTACAGATAACAAAGTAAATATAAAGTATAATGTGAATATGTTGGTCAATATCAATTCAGTGGTAACTATAACAATCATACTACATATGAAAATTGTAAGTTTTTAAATTTTAATTTTTCTATAATGGGGCTCCTGAGCCAATCAAGAAGTTATCCTGAACCCCAAAAAATCGAGCCTCACAGATAGGTCTGAATTCCCTTGCGGGTACCTCTTGGGTAATCACAGTAAGCCATAGGCTTCAGGTCTTGTAATTTCTCAGATCTTGTATCAAAAAATGAATTTTTTTTTCCAGTGTGAAGAACACAAATGCAATATATACATGAACCATTATAATTTAGCATAGACACTGTAATAAATAAAGCAAGAGAAAACACTTTGATTAAGACAGAACATTGCTTTGACATAAGTCATCTGCAGATACAGACTACTAACTAGCGTGGCACGCAGAGAGCACAGAGCTCCGTCAAGGCCAATATTGCCCTCTTCCATGATACGCGAATCTACAAGAGCATTCTTTGCATTTGTACAATTGGCCAAGTTTTGTCTCATTGAACATTACTACCATCTAGTGGATTTTAAGATGTATGATATTTATTCCAATTTTGCAATCCTGCAGTGGTGAAGAAGCCTTTGTAAATTTCTGAGTCCATATGGTGATCAGGATCTTATAGATTATAGATTATAAATCATAGATTTTTCCACAGGCCATGGCCTACACTTCCATAAAATATTGTGAGGAGATATTCCCTGGGCAAACGAACAAACAGACAAAAAAACTTGCTCAAAGAGTGACACTTCTGAAAACTCAAAAACATGAGACAAAACTGAACATTTTGGCACTGTTCCCATGTCTCTATAATTTTTCTGAAGCAAGATATTGGCCAAATATGTATTCAAACTTTTCGAAGACTTTGACCTCAACCTTTGACTTTGACATGGAAATGTTGAATCCCCTCTTCTGTGGACATATGACTCCTTGTGATATAAATTTCAAGTTGATACCTCAAGAATTGTGGATGCATGAGTGAGCATAAACAAACAGACTGATTGACAGACAGAGCAACAAATGAAATTGCTCATTGAGCAACATTTGTGAAAACTGGAAAACACAAAACAGGGCAAGTTGCTGAAATCATTGACGATTATTTCCAATTGCAGCCTAATAGTTTGTTCCTTTCAATTTGGACGTCTTACTCTTTGTCAGAACAATCATTTGACAGATCAACCACTGGATGATAGTTGCATTGAATTCACTGAGGAGGTTTGGTTGTAATTGAAAATTTCTCCAAGTAATAACATGCACTGTTATAGGAGATAGGGATTTCCATCACCACTGAAATGGTTGTTGCATCAAAACTGTTAGTCCAATATTTCTGAAACTTTTGAAATTTATTTATGGCCCCAATATCAATCACCTCTGAAATTTTGAACAATTGGTTATTAAATGAAAATTATTTAAATTTGACCTTGGTCTTTGAAATTTCTATATCAGTTTTTACCAAAAGATGTTGTCATCGATGAAAATAACCCATCATTGTTAGAAAGGGCTAACCTGCTAGAACATTGGCCATTGGTCCCATGTCTCTGGCTTGTCTCATTCTCAAAATATTAACCTAAATTTGATTTTCACCCTTTGGGTGACATGGCATTTGACCTAATAAAACAAAAAATGTGGAAGTCAGTAGATAAATCCATTCTGATTTAAGTGGTGTTCAGGAGAACTCATTGTTCCTAATGTTTATTTAGATATTTTAATGTGAAAACAGGCAAAAAAATATGCCCCATTATAAGATATGGGGATTTTCATGGCATAAAAACAGCCACTGCAGCAAAACAGCTTGTCAAATTTTACACAATTTAGGAGGCTCCCTTCGGTACCTGATATCTACCATCCCCAACAATTAGAAGTAAAATGGACAAAGAACCAAAAAAATTCAGATTTTTCACCTTGGCCATTTTATAAAGCAAGATATTGTCCAAAATGTGTTGTTGACCTTTGCAAGAACCTTGACCTTGACCTTGCCCTTTGGCGTTGACCTTTGAAAGTAGAATTGCAACTTCCTTGGACATCGCTTCTTGTGGTATAAATTTCAAATGGATAGCTCAAGAACTATGGATGCTTGCGTGGGCACAAACAGGTAGACGGATGGACAAACATAACAATCAACATACTTGTAAGAATGAGTTTTCATTCAGCAATGGTGTGGTAAACACTTCTGTGCAGCCGTTCATGTGGCAGCTAATGAAGCTGAGCCTGGTAAACAACCATGGGTACTGAAGGAGCCAGGTGGGGTGAAGCTCTGGGCTGAGCATCTTGGGATGCAGGCAGGGTAGGAGCCTGTAACTTCACCCTCCGATCCAACTGCCTCTCTGCAGCCAGACATCTATTCTGAGCACCAAGTCGATGAGGTTGTCCAGGTCTGAGGGAAGGACACAGGTGTTTAGTTCATCCTGACCTCGCTCTGCCAAGCCAAACAAATAGATGTCATAAAGAGCACAGGCATCCCAGCATATAGAAACAGCCAGAGTTTGGAAGTCAATGGAATACTCTACACTGAGAAGCTGCCTTGCTGCAGCTGGAGCAACTCATGGGCAGTGGCACGGCTACAGGGAGACCAGTCAAACTACATACTCATCTCCTTAGCAAAAGCAGCAAAAGTAGACACTGCAGGATCTCCTGCCTCCCAGCAGGCGGCAACCCAGTCCCTGGCACGTCCAGTGTGGTGAGCGATGACAAATCCCACACTGGACCATTCAGAGGGGAATGAAGATGGCTGAAATTTGAAGATCATCAAACGGTGGGCCAGGAAACTGCAGCAGGTGGTAGGGTTGCCATCGTAGGAAACCAGCACCGCGAGGTTCAGCTCCTGATGGGCAAGCACTTGAGGAATGGTCTGCTGCAGAAAAGAACTGGCTGCTTGAGTGGTGGTGGCAGAGTTCGTTAAAAGATCCATAAAAAAGACACAAGTTGATTGGACAGGGCTCCAATGGCCTGGCAAAGCTGATGGAGTTATTCCTCCTGCTGACAAGTCTGCACACCCTAATTCCTCAGGGCATCAACCAGGTTTGGCATCTGATTCCATTCCTTGGTCTGGATTGTACTGTTATGATCCAAACCAAGAACCAAACGCAGAGTCAGAGTCCCAATCGTAGGATTTGGTGAGAAAAATATGGTATGTCAGACGGACGGATCCCAGAGCAGAATGACAGTTCAGTTTGGATGGTACAGGCCAGAGTGCAAGGATGGTCAGTGGCTTTCTGGGACAGCTGCCAGGTTGAGTGCACACTTCGCCAGAGCCAGACTGTCAGAAGTCCAGATAGTGGAGTTTAGCAGGAACGCTGTACCAATCCTGATGACCAGAGAGGACTTGGGAGGTTGGCCCTCATAAACTAGGCAGAGGAATAGACTGAGGTTTTATTAATGGGATCATTTTACTTCTCCTGGAGACCAAGTGTAAGGTTTGAGAGCTTGCTCCTATAAATAGAAGTAAGAAGAAGACCTCTATATTTACTATCATTAGAGGTTACAAATAATTTCTAAAGATGATAAGCTTTACTAGGAAATACTAACTGCTTGCTGAAGGGCATATAGCAAGTGACAATCCAGCAAATTGAACACTCAAAGTAAGGGGTATAAATATGCGAACACACATAAGGGAAGGCCAGGGCCGGCGCTCGCCTAGACGATTCCCCAGGCATGACCCATCCCTTTATTGGCAGCAATTAGTCCTGGCTTGTTTTTAATGGTTTTCCTTTGTAAACATGTTTTCCAATTTAAGAATAATCAAGTGGCAATTGAAGACATGGCTTCTCTCTCCCTATGCGATCTAACAGCAACAAATGGGCTACATTCAGTTCAGAAAAATAATGAATTATAATTAGGTCTATGCACTGGCACTCAGCAACGTAACTTTTTTCCAGCGAGAGCGGCATTTCAGAACTCTTCAGCGAATGAAGGTAATTCTGGTGGCAAGTACGTGATTTCGTCCGTTTACATTTTCCAATCGGACAGCTGTCTATTTTTTTTACAGCAAGTTGCGTGACCGTGCTGCAAAAACAGGTGTGCGTACTTGTTGCCGAAATTACCTTCATTCGCAAAAGAGTTCTGAAATGCCGCCTCGCTGGAAAAAAAATTACCGTTGCTGAGTGCCAGTGCATAGACCTATTTATAATTAAATTATTTTTCTGTACTGAATGTAGCCCATTATTTTGTCGCTGTTAGATCGCATGGGGGAGAGAAGCCGTGTGTTCAATTGCCACCTGATTATTTTTGAATTGGAAAACGTGTTAATAAAGGAAAACCATCTAGAATTAGCCAGGACTAATTGTAGTCAATAAAGGGATGGATATTTTCCCCCAAATTTTCAGGTCTAGCGCCGGCCCTGCGGAGGCCAAACATTAATGTGACACAGCTGGTAAGGAAAGCGCGTGAGACGTAACCCAGCCAAAAAAGACAATTTTCACAGTGGGTTCAGGAACAGAGAACAGGGCTGACGATTGAAACCAGGGTTTTAATTTCAGGACTAAATGAGAAAAACAATCAAGAATACATAAGAACTAGAAAGTGGAACGCAGAAGAGACAAGCGAAGAACAGGGGCAAGAAAAACAAAGGAGTCTATAGTGGAAACAAAGGAATAATCACAATAAATAATAAAAAAGTAGAGAATCGCAATTTAAAGCTAAGTCTACTTAATAAAGCTAGACAAAAAAAAAAAAGACTGAGGGGTGACTGCTTGCTAAAATAGGGAAGGCCAGGGTTCACAGGCGCTGAGGATCAGTAATCAGGTGAGTTGGATGGAAAACTTGGGGTGTAAATCTGAGTCCAGAGGGGGCATGACAGCTGGAACACCTGCTCCAAACGTAACAACAATAGATCAAATAGACACGCAAGGTGCCGAATGGGGGAAATAATAAAGGGAATTTGCGTATGGTTTAGACAACTAATGTCATGCTTACACCACAGGTAGTTAACAGGCAGTTCAGAGGGAGGGGTAGGGACAAGGCTATTTCTTCCACATATATTCCAGCAATACCATGCAGTCATATGTTACTAAATGGGGTTTATGGTACATTTATAGAGAACAGCAGCCCAGCCAATTACTGTGAGGCAGAATAGCATTACCAAGGCTATTGGTTATCAAGTGAGATCTTTCTGAAAGTGTGGGGCTTTCCTTTATGTTTTCTTTTTCTTTTTTTTTTGCAATAAAAGTATTTATTTGAGGTCTCCATATTTACTCATTTCCCAGGAGGCTTGGAGGATGGCACAATCACTGGCGCATTGGCCCAGGAGTATGGGTAGGCTAATAAGTTACTGAGGTGACCGGGTAAAAAATTAAAAGTTGATCAGACCTTAAAAAAATAATGCAAAAGCTGCAATACAAACTGCATAAAAAAATAAGGGAACACTTAAATCACATATCAGGTCTTGATGAACGAATTGTTCAAGTCAAAAATCTTTACTGATGTAGATTGTATAATTTGTTAAGAACAAAATGACATAACAATGGTCAATGGAACCATTGTTAAGTGGCGGTGTCATATGCACAAATAAATAATGTCCCATAGGTGCTCAATTGAATTTAGGTCAGGGGAGCGAGAGGGCCTGTCAATGGCATCAATGTCTTTGTCATCCAGGAACTGCCTACCCACTCTGGCCACAAGAGGCCAGGCATTTTCCTGCACAAGAAATCCAGGACCCACTGCACCAGCATAAGGTCTGACAGTCGCTCTAAAGACTTCATCCCAGTACCTAACAGCAGTTAAAGTACTGTTGGCTATGACGTGGAGGTCTGTACGACCCTCCAAGTATATGCCTCCCCAAACCATCACTGAAATACCGTCAAATTAGTCAGGCTGGATGATATTACAGGCAGCATAACATTCACCACGGCATCTTCATACTCTTTCACATCTGTCACATGTGCTCAGTGTGAACCTGCTCTCATCTGTGAAGAGAATGGGGCGCTAATGGCAGACGTGTCGATCCTGGTGTTTTCTGGTGAATGTCAATCAAGCTGCACAGTGCTGGGCTGTGAGCACAGGTCCCCCTAGAGGACATTGCCTCATGCCTCCCTCATGAGTCTGTTTCTGGCAGTTTTGTCAGAAACATGCACACCAGTGGCCTGCTGGAGGTCATCTTGTAGGGCTCTGATTTCTTCTTCCACAAAGGAGAAAAGACTAGGCCTGCTGCTGGGTTGATGCCCCTCTACGACCCTGTCCAGCTCTCCTTGTGTAAAAGCCGGTCCCCTGGTAGCTCCACTGTGCTCTTGAGACTGTGCTGGCAGACACAGCAAACATTCTTGCAACTGCACATATGGATGTGCCATCCTGGAGGAGCTGGACTACCTGGGCAAGCTGATTGGGCAGCAGGTACCGCTTCATGCCACCAGGATTGACAAGGACACTAGCAGAACACAAACCTGGAGCAAAATCTGTCAGGAACGATAAGGAGAGCGAAACTGTGTGTGGCCACCTCATGTTCAACCATTCCTTTTTTGGGGGTTTCCTTGCTTTTGCCTCTCCATTCAAGCTGCTGTCCATTTCATTTGCACCAAAGCAGGTGAAATTTATTCATAATCACTTGTGTTTCCGAAATGGACAGATTTGTATGGTTACAGGACTTTTTATCCCCAAATTTTCCCTGAATTTTTCGTCCCTTGGCTTTTTGTCCCCGGACTTTTCATCCCCAGACTCTTCACGCACAAGGACTTTTTGTTCCTGGATTTTTTGTCCCCTGATGAGAACAAAATGTGCCAGCATTGTTGCCAGACAGATGGACGGATGGACAACGAACAGATCACCATGGTATCAGGGTTAGGGTTAGGTTTCAGGTTAGGGTTATAATGCAGGAAGAAGGCAAATCATTATTGGAGACGAACATTCCAGGGATATAGAGTCCGGGGATGAAAATTTCTAAGGCACGAAAGTTCCAAGATGAATCATTTGGGGAAGAAAAGTCCAGCGAGGAAAAGTCAGAGGACTAAGAGTCCTAGGGCCATTTACAAAGTATTATACCTGAAGATGGTGTTATACTATGATGATTAAGTGTTCCCTTAATTTTTTGAGCAGTAAATTTTTGAGTTTGCTTAACTTCATGTACCAGTAGTTGCACATAATTTTTCAAGAACTTGGAAGATGACGTTGAGCAAACTCAAAAATAGGACCAATGGTGCTGTAGCTCACAAGCTTGCATTCAAAACCAAAAGGCCTAGTCCACGTGAATCTCACTGCCACAGAGTACGGAACAGCTACAAGAGGGAATTACTGCATCACATTTAGCCATAATTTATCTAGGCATATTTTGTAAATGGGGAAATTTTAATTTAAGAAATTGTCAAAAATCCAAAAATCAAATTTTATGAAAACTGTGAATACACTTTAAAGACATGGTTCCGAGAAAGCTCCATAAGAAATATGAAGCGAAACTTGCCAGCGGAGAAGAACCCAGCAAACAATTTCACGTGTAAAACGTGAAAAACACGTGTCATAGCAAGTAGTAAACACGTGTTCACAATACGTGTTATGTACGTGAAAAATGGCGTCGAAAACACGTATGAAACACGTACAGAAAACGTGTCCAAAATACGTGTCAAACACATGATTTACACGTGTACCTGACACATGTACAAAACACAAGTCAAATACATGATTTACACAATTTTCCCTTACACATGCAAATCATGTGTTTGACATGTGTTTTGTACACGTGTTAGGTACACGTATAAATTATGTGTTTGATACGTGTTTTTTACTCGTGTCAAGTGCACGTGTAAATCATGTGTTTAACACGTGTTTTGTATATGTGTCAGGTACACGTATAAATCATGTATTTGATACGTGTTTTCCACACGTGTCAAGTACACGTGTAACTCATGTGTTTGACACGTGTTGTGCACGTGTCAGGTACACATGTAAATCATGTGTTTGACACGTTTTTTACACATGTCAGGTACACGTGTAAATCATGTGTATGACACGTGTTTTGTACACATGTAAGGTACATGTGTAAATCATGTGTTTGCCACATGTTTTTTACACAAGTGAGGTACACGTGTAAATCTTGTGTTTGCCACGTGTTTTTTACACGTGTCAGGTACACGTGTAAATCATGTGTTTGACAGGTGTTTTGTACAAATGTTTCACGCGTGTTTTCGACACGCCAATTTTCACGTACACAACATGTGATGTGAACACGTGGATACTACTTGTAATGACACGTGTTTTTCACATGATATTACGTGAAATGATTAATGTGTAGAAATGCACTTACCCTACACATGGTTTTCACAGGATCTTTATGTGAAATGATTCACATGTAGAAATACACTTACCCTTCACGTTTTTCACGTGATATTTATGTGAAATGAGTCACATATATAAATACACTTACCCTACACGTGTTTTCACGTGATATTTATGGGAAATGATTGACATGTATAAATACACTTGCCCTATACGTTTTTCACGTGATACTTACGTGAAATGAATCAAGTGTAGAAATACACTTACCCTACACATGTTTTTCACGTGATATTTATGTGATATGATTCACATATATAAATACACTTACCCTTCACATGTTTTTTACGTGATATTCACGTGAAATAAATCACGTGTAGAAATACACTTACCCTACACGTTATTCAGGTGATACTTACGTGAAATGATTCACGTGTAGAAATACACTTACCCTACATGTTTTTCATGTGATATTTATGTGAAATGATTCACATGTAGAAATCCACTTACCCTGCACGTTTTTCATGTGATATTTACGTGAAATGATTCACATGTATAAATACACTTACTCTTCACGTGTTATTCACATGATATTCACCTGAAATGATTCACGTGTAGAAGTACACTTACCCTACACGTTTTTCACGTGATACTTATGTGAAATGAATCACGTGTAGAAATACACTTACCCTCCACATGTTTTTCACATGATATTTACGTGAAATGATTCACATGTAGAAATACACTTACCCTTCACGTGTTATTCACGTGATATTCACCTAGAATGATTCACGTGTAGAAATACACTTACCCTACACGTTTTTCACGTGATACTTATGTGAAATGAATCACGTGTAGAAATACACTTACCCTACACGTTTTTCACGTGATATTTATGTGAAATGATTCACATGTAGAAATACACTTACCCTTCACATGTTTTTCATGTGATATTTAAGTCAAACGATTCACATGTATAAATACACTTACCCTTCACGTTTTTCATGTGATTTTTACGTGAAATGATTCATGTGTAGAAATACACTTACCACACACGTTTTTCAAGTGATACTTTCGTGAAATGATAAATACACTTACCCTACACGTTTTTTCACGTAATATTCATGTGAAATGATTCAAGTGAAGAAATACACTTACCCTAAACATGTTTTTCACGTGATACTGACGTGAAATGATTCACGTGTAGAAATACGCTTACCCTTCACGTGTTATTCACATGATATTTATGTTAAATGATTAATGTGTGGAAATACACTTACCCTACACGTTTTTCACATATTTATGCATACTTATGGTATAAGAGGAATAGCTCAGAACTGGATCAGCAGTTATTTGGATAATAGGCAACAATATGTACATTTTGCTGGTTTACATCTGATCATATGAAGATTAAATGAGTCCCACAAGGTTCGGTTTTGGGACCTAAACTCTTTATTTTATATATTAATGACATCTGTGACACGTCAAAATTATTAATTTGTGTTGTTTGCTGAAATAAATTTTTTTTTTGTTCAGGAGAAAATTTGCGTATGTTGACAGAAACTATTGCAAAATGAAATGGTCAAGCTCAAAAAATGGTTTGATGACAATAAGTTATCACTAAACTTGAACAAAACAAAATTAATGGTTTTTCAATCGGAGAAAAGAGAATGTTTCACTGTGTATAGATGAAATAAGTATAGAAAGAGTGTCTGAAATCAGATTTTTACACGTTATAATGGATGATAAATTGACATGGAAATATCATGTATCACATGTGAAAACTAAAGTATCTAAAAAATGTTTTTGTGCTCAACAAAGCAAAGTATTTGTTGGATTATAAGTCAATATTTTGTATTGTTCTTTGATTTTGCCGATTTGCATTACTGTGTTGAAGTGTGGGGCAACACATATAAGAAATTTAGAATCATTATTTATTTTACAGAAAAAGGCAATGAGAATTATTTTTAAGGTACATCCAGGAGAACACACAAATGCACTGTTTATTGAATCAGGGCTGTTAAAATTTAAAGATTTAATTGAACTGCAGACTTTTATTAGTTGTGTACCGGGCAAAAAACCGAACACTACCAGAAAATATACAGAAATTATTTGTTTTACATTTAGGAGATGAGCAACATAGAAGGAAATTTAATATTAAGCATCCGTTTGCACGGACTACGAAATGATGTGTATCTCTTAACTGGGGTAAAACTGTGGAATTCCTTGCCAAATGATTTAAAGGGCTGTATGAATATCTTTAGATTTAAGAAAATGTATAAAGAAAGAATAATTAGACAATATGATGGTGTTAGATAATTTTTTCTCAGATTGAAATTATTGTGTTTTGACCTTTGTGTTTGATTACAACTATACGTAGTGGTTGCTAAGCAACTGTGATTGGCAGGCCATCTTTTCTTTTCTATTTCTGATTGTATATTTGAATAAGGGGCAGGAAAATAAGATTTTCTGTTTTCCGTCATGATTAAACTGCTCAGAGCTGAATATATTTTGTGAATTTCTTTTTTGTCTCCAATGCCATGAGCGAACAAATAAAAAAAAATGAAATGAAATATTCACATGTAGAAATACACTTACCCTAAACATGATTTTCATGTGATATTTACGTGAAATTATTCACATGTATAAATACACTTACCCTTCACTTGTTTTCCACGTGATTTTTATGTGAAATGATTCACGTGTAGAAATACACTTACCCTACACTTTTTTCATGTGATACTTTCGTGAAATGATTCACGTGTAAAAATACACTTACCCTACATGTTTTTTTCACGTGATATTTACGTGAAAGGATTCACGTGTAGAAATACACTTACCCTTCACGTTTTTTTCACATGATATTTACGTGAAATGATTAATTTGTGGAAATACACTTACCCTACACATTTTTCACGTGATACTTAAGTGAAATGATTAATGCGTATAAATACACTTACCCTACACGTTTTTCACGTGATATTTATGTGAAATGATCCACATATATAAATACACTTACCCTTCACGTATTTTTCACGTGATATTTACGTAAAATAAATCACGTGTAGAAATACTTACCCTACACGTTTTTCACGTGATACTTACGTGAAATGATTCACGGGTAGAAATACACTTACCCTGCATGTTTTTCACGTGATATTTATGTGAAATGATTCGCATGTAGAAATACACTAACCCTCCACATCCCAGATAGCAAGCACCTCCGCTCCGGATCTGCCCCGGCTCTGTGCCGACACCAGCTGATCCGGCTCAGAGCCGGGGCAGATCCGGAGCGGAGGTGCTTGCTATCTGGGATGTTTTTCACGTGATATTACGTGAAATGATTCACATGTATAAATACACTTACCCTTCACGTGTTATTCATGTGATATTCACGTGAAATGATTCATGTGTAGAAATACACTTACCCTACACGTTTTTCACGTAATACTTATGTGAAATGAATCACGTGTAGAAATACACTTACCCTACACGTTTTTCACGTGATACTTACGTGAAATGATTCACGTGTAGAAATACACTCACCCTACATGTTTTTCACGTGATATTTATGTGAAATGATTCACATGTAGAAATACACTTACCCTTCACGTGTTATTCACGTGATATTTACGTGAAATGATTCACGAGTAGAAATACACCCTACACGTTTTTCACGTGATATTTATGTGAAATGATTCACATATAGAAATAAACTTACCCTTCACGTTTTTCACGTGATATTTAAGTGAAATGATTCACATGTACAAACACACTTACCCTTCACATGTTTTTCACGTGATATTTACGTGAAATGATTCACGTGTAGAAATACACTTACCCTACACGTTTTTAGGTGATATTTACGTTAAATGATTCAGGTGTATAAATACACTTACCCTACACGTGTTTTACTCGTGTCATACACGTGTAATGTTTGCTGGGAAGATTGCGATAGACTTTTCCAACGGAGCATGACCAACATCTAGACCGTGACCATGACGACGCTGAACGCCAAGTGATGTCAATAGCTCAGCATGCCTATCAACCGGTGAGTTAAAAAAAAAAAAGCTTTGCTGCCGGTCTGTAGGTTGCCTTTCTTTTTACTTTTTAACTGCCAACCTTTTATTTTATAAAGTATCATCACGTTTATTTTTATTTGGTCTGAAAATCTTTGGTTTCACGACTCCTTCTTTTCAAATTTTATTCTCTGAAATATATATAATATTTGTTCGAGGTCAGACATCCGAAGAAAATAGAGCATGCTAAGCCATCTAGATACTACTGTCTTACTGACAGTACGTAGGAGCTCAGCTGACGCACAAAAATGACGCGTTGCCAAACAAAGGTACCCTGAAATTTGGGTGTCTAATCAAAGTGGATGAACTCATCACTTTATTGTATTGGCACGAATTCGTTTATTCCGCTAAATTTCAGGGGGTTTAGACTTTGAGAAGAAAAAACATCTCAATTCGGGCTGTGGTGCAGGATTTGAAAGGAGGCTGCGCCAGATATTGCTCTCTGGTTCAGTGGTTCTAATTCGTAACTGGTCCTTTATCTTCTTTGGAATCTGTTTCTCTAAATACCCTGTCTGAAAGATGTATCAATGTGGCATGTTCTGGTGTGAATCCTGGTTACACCTCTGGATTTAACTGTCTGACCCTTGAATACACTTAACCGAATAAAAATTACTTGTTTTAATTTGATGCAAGTGTATGTTGAAGGGAAATTGCGCATTTGGTCCATGTAAACATAGCGAGGCATAATGCATTGTCTGCTTCGTGAATTGCGCTCACATCACCACGCTTGCGTCGAGTAGCTGTCAGAAAACGAATGCAACCCGATTTGCTGCTAAGGGAGTCATGCGTCGCTATTTTTTTAACCAATACCTAGTCTACAGGATTGTTCACGACTGGTTATGTACATTGCTTTTTATAGTGCACCCATAAATATTTCGCATGTTAATAGTCACAGCGATCTTGATAGGTTGCTGGAGAAACCGGCAGCTGCCGCCCTCAGGCTGCGCGTTACAGCCCCTATTACATCACTTCGCTTTGTTGCTAATATGTTGCTTTCCAGAAAGTTAATATAGATATGGACATTACGGTCAACACAAAGCAGAAGGACACTGCTGAACTGGAACGCATGGCCGAGGTCCTTGTCATCGGAGAGCAATTGAGGTATGAGTGGTTCCCTCGCCCTTCATGTTTAACGTAGTTTACTGCACAAAGGTGTGGGTTCATTCAAAAGCTCATGATGCTTAAATCGTATGAAGAAAAGCATTCGGGTTTATTGCGCACGTTGACTTCGATCGAGTGCAGTGAAGACAGAAAGTCAATAATTGTTCTGTGGTTGGGACTCGTCCGTTAACTTTTTCCAAGACACTGAAATATCCGTCATAGTGCCCTCGTTTTTATCGCCCGTTCTTAGGAGTATAGCGAAAGTTGATTGGCGGTTGAGCAATAGAGTAAAGAGAATAATTCATTGAAATATGTACGCTTGAAGATGGGTATTATTTTATTCTTTTTAGTGCCAATTTTGGCAAAAGTTCAGGGGGTACAACCTGAGGTTTATTGTTAGTTGTCATCGTCCATCATCTGAATTGCGTAATTCGATCACCGGAAAGGTATGAGATGCGTTTTTAAGCCGCTGGAATGGGCTGTCCATTCAAGGACTGGGCAGCAAATTCAGTTTGATAAAATAAACTGGCTTATGTTAGGCTTACCTTTTTAAAGCATAGTTTAAAATGAGGCTTTGTAAACCCTTTGCAAGACTGCTGAAATTATTAACACAAATTTTCCATCTAATAATCAGATTTTTCTGTGACATGAAGTTAGAACGAAAAACTGTGCTATAACAGTTTGTGGATACAAATGAAGCAGTGAGGTTTATATTGAAATTCGTTGCCTTTGTTTTGTTGCCTGTGTTCTTTTCTTCATTCCAACCTTGAGGTACCAGCTCAACCCAAGTAGCCACTCGTGTGTGATATGGTGCAGAAAAACCTTTCCTTAGGGAGACGAGATCGCCCATGGCCTCACAGAACTAGTAGCTGGCGCTAGTGTATTCCGTGGAACTCAAAGTTTGCACTTCAGCTGATTATACCACCGGAGCAACATCAGCCTGGGTGACTAAGTCAAAAATTCGGCCAGAACATGAATGAGTGCTATGATCTTGAATTCAGAATTGGTCAATATTCTCCAGGATGTACAGTTGGGAAAAAAAAAATCATAGTATTATAATGATGTAATTTTGTGGCCTAACTGAAAATGCTTATCAGTGGGGTAATAGCCGATAGGTAAATGAAAATTGCACCCGTAGAATGGGCATTATAATTAGACTATACCTATTTTTGCATGCTGATAATACTTATTAATACTACAATTATATAAGTGTACCTTTGTGGATTTCTTTAAGAACAAAACTTTGCTCATACCATACTTTAATTTATGAGACTGGAGGTATTTGGATGGAGATATTTCTTAATAGGGATATGATGACATTTATAGGCACAAAGCACTTGTGTGGTGTCAGGGCCAGGCTTCCTGCCTCCCTTGTACCTATTTTAGAGTCAATACTTCTAATTTCCCCAATCTGTGTATTAGTGTTCAAGCATGTGCGATTCCACCAGAGTACGCCAAAATAAAGCTTATCTCCTCCTTTTAGGTTTTGGCGGCTTGTGAACCTTTATTTAATCACTATAGAAGATTGGAGCCAGTGATTTACCTTTTATGGTTTTCAAAAGACATTCAATGACTGAGGCACATCAATTTATAGAATATAATAAATTGATGATTTTATTGCTCACAAAGCTTGAATGAACAGGATACAGCCATTGGGTTCACCCCTCTCGACACAGGCCTTATGACAGCATCAGCTGTCTATTTGACCGTCCCATGTGAAGGGTTAAACCATTAATAAGCACAATATTTCTTTACTTAAACAATAAAAAGAAATTACTTACAGCTGTGGCGATAGTGTACACTTCACAAGGAAAATATCTTTCTTTCAGTTGAGTTTACACAAAAAGTTCAGAAATATACATTTTATCTCACATGCAATTCCATAAAAACCTGGGGTAGTCTGCTGTTACAGAAGGAATCTTATATATATTACATCAAAGAGACATTTAGAAAAACAAAAAAAAAAATACAAGTTCAAGTCTTTTACATTCCAGGCAATGTCTAATACCAATAATAGTCCCTGCGACTTAAGGGCACCAACATTCACATTTTAGTGTGGGGCGTTTTGTTATAAGTTTCTGAGCTTCTTCTTTAAGTTGCCGAGGTGGACCACGATGAGTTACTTCCTCTTTGTATTACTCTTCTCGACTTTGTGGTTTCCACCAGGCGGGCCCCTCATCCTCTGGAGGCATTTGCTCGACTATATTTTTGAACACACACAAGATATTGAATAGCTGTTGAATGTTACATTTTAGCAGTGGATTGCGTCCTAGCAAAGCGCGTACCCTCTGCATCCCCCAGTGACCTTCTGACTCTTTGGCTTACTGGGCACCTGTTTATTATTCTCTACCACTTCAAGTTTCATGAGTTGTTCTTCCAAATTCATCAATCACTGTTGTAATGCGGCTTGGTGTAGCTGCTTACTTTTCCTTTGTTGTTTATTCAGCTTCCTCTTTCTCACCTGTATATTCGCAGGTGGAGCGCAGCTCGTTGAAGGCTCCTCCCCTTTGAATTCACTATCTGAGGAGCTTGCTGCTCTCCATTTCTCCCACAATGCTACATCCCTTTCTGGTGGTAGTAAATCTACCAACAGGCTATTGTTAAGCACAGGTTCTGATCTGAGAGCATCAAATTGGAAAGGGCTGACCGGGTTGGCCCTGACAGTGGTGAACAAATGGATTTTTGCTGTAAGGTTGGGATTCTAAAAACAGTATTGGAGAGATCTCTGTTTTACGGCCTACTTTTAGTAAGCAGGCAATTTAAGGCATGAAAGCAGTGTCCATAGTGTCTTTCGCTATTCAGTCATTAAGGTACTTAATCAACCCACCAGCAATTGCCTCTTGTGACTGGAACTGGAAATTTCTCCTCTCAGAAGTCAGTTTAAAACAGGAAAGGAAGAGTATCAGGATTTTAGCAAAGCACACATTCAAAGTGAACACAAGAGCTTTGCTGCCAGATTCAGTCTCCAAGATGTTTACCAACTCAGTGCAACTCAGTGCAATTAGACAACTGAAGTTGTCAAATTCCACCACTCACATTTGTTCATCATTTTAGGAAATGAAAAACACTGTTTCTCCATACACTGTTCAGCCATAACATTAGGATAGCCTAATATACGTAGGTCCACTTTTGCTGCTAAAACAGCACTGACCTGTCAAGGCATGGACTCCACTAAACCTCTAAAGGTGGACTGTGGTATTTGGCACCAAGACATTAATAGCAGATCCTTCAAGTCCTGTAAAACCCCCTTTACGCTCGGGTGGAAGTTGTTGAGAGATCGCTGAGCGACGAAAAAATGGCCAGATCTCTCAACGATCTTTCAGTGAGTGCCCAGCAATCACTATGATCTCTCAATGATCTTCCAGAGATCTCCACAGTGGCCGCGGTCTCCTCAAAGTTTTGACTCAGTCCAAAACAATCTCACAACGATCACAGAGGAAAGCGATCTCTCAACAAACGCTCAAGGAGTGCTCAACGATCTCATCAATCTCTTAATGATTTCTCAGCGATCTTTCCATGAACGCCAAATTTTTCCACCCCAAAAGCTAGAGATGGCTGAGAGATCAGTAAGGGATCACTGAGCGTCCGATGAAAGACCAATAGAGTTCATTGAAAGACTGCAGTGGAGATTGCTGAGAGATCATTGGGAGATCAATTTCCGCTTGAGAGATTGTTGAACATTCATTGAGAGATTTGGGAGAGATTGCCGCGGCGATGAGAAGTGCGGCATTGGGGGCTATAAATACAAGCGCTGTATATATACTGTATGTAGTTGTATAATCAGTTGACTGTAGTCACCAAACTGTAGCCTTCTTGCCTATGTCAGCCAGGGGCGGACCCACCAAGCTCTTGGTCTCCTTCTTCTGCGCCTCTGCCTCCTCCTCCGGAGGAGAGCAATGACCATCTGGTTCTGTAGAAGTGCTTGGTGACCTAGTAGGATGGCACCATGTATCAGAGCTTGGTTGTTCATCTTGGACTCTTCACTTTCTGGAAATGTTTACTCTTCAACAGCTTGTCAGAGACTGATGGAAGAGCACCACAAACCTCTCATATATATACCCAGGGACTCCCTGTTGCCCAAGAAATGCTCAGCAATCTCCTTAGTCACTCAAGAAACTCTCCATGATCCCTCAGCAATCTCCCCTGGTCTCTCAGTGATCTCTCTTGGTTGTAAAACAAGCGCTCAGCTGCAGGAGGCTTAGTATCCATTGATCTCTCAAGGATCTTTCAATGAGCGCCCAATGAGCGCCAAGGTCGCTCCAGGATCTGTATAGATCGCTGTGAAGGTTGGCGAAAATTGCATTTTTGATTGCTCAAGGAGCGTACAAGGATCTCTCAAACATTTACACAGAAACGGCTTTTTCGAGGCTTTAAGAGATCGTTGAGAGATCGGGCCAATTTTGGATCGCTCAATGGTCACCCAGCGATCTCCGTGTGTGTAAAGGGGGGCCAAGTTGTGAGGTGGGACCTCCATGGATCGGACTTGTTTGTCCAGCACATCCCACAGATGCTCAGTTGGATTGAGATCTGGGGAATTTGGAGGCCAAGTCAACACTTTAAACTCGTTATTTTCCTCAATTCATTCCTGAGCCATAGACAAACATTTGTATTTCCAGGGAGGCAGGGTGCACCATCCTGCTGAAAGAGGCCACTGTCATGAGGGAGTACAGATTCCCTGAAGGGGTGTACTTAGTCTGCAACAATGTTTAGGACGGCAGAACGTGTTAAAGTAACATCCATAAGAATGGCAGGACCCATGGTTTTCCAGAACATTGCCCAAAGCATCACACTGCCTCCACCGACTTGCCATCTAACCATAGTGCATCCTGGTGTCATGTCTTCCCCAAGTAAGTGAGGCACACGCACCTGGCCATCCGTGTGATGTCATAGAAAATGTGATTCATCAAAACAGGCCACTTTTTTCTATTGCTTCATGGTCCAATCATCTAGCCAGGTGCCACTGTGAAGGCCCATTCAGACCCGGGCGAAGCGAAAAAGTGGCAACGGATTTGCGGAATATTTGCTTTACGAAAATTCCGCGTGAAACCATGCACACCGGATTCGGTGCGAAATTCTGTGATCTTCCGTTCCAATTTCGCACATCAGACAAACAAATCCGTGGGATATTTAATCAAATTGGACCATGAGAGCAGCAGCAGCGACGATGACATTTTTTGTATGTAGGCTATCTGAACGATAACCTTAGCCTCACGTCTACTTTTGTGTGACAGACGGTCATCTCCGTAGCCACCGAGCATTTTCATTATTGATGCCCGGAGCTGGTCTTTCAGCTCGTTGTTCAAGTAATCATCCCACCTCTAGTCATAGAGGACAGGATGCTGGAGAACAATATTGATGAGACGCTCTCCTTTGTTTGTCACCGTACTATGCTATGTACTGAGTTTGTATCTAGTTTATGTGACTTTGCAGTTTGAGGTTTGAATGCTGTAATGTGAATAGAAACAAAGCATTTCATCGGCTAAAAGTCTAGCTTCGCAGACAGATTTTCACAGAAGCTTAAGTCCGTGCGGATGTTTATTCTGCCGCATGAAACTTCCGCCTTGGTGTGCAAGCTTACATTAGAACCCATGAAATAAGCTTCTATAAATATCTGCGCGAATAATCCGCGAATGGGACTTAACAAGGAAAACAATGTTATTCACTTATCAACTTTACTTGTCAGTGGTCAGGTTTGGCTGATCGGTGTATGGTGAAGCCCTTTCTGACTGACCTATTCATGGGACCAGGAAAAGAACACTCATGCCTCTCTGAAGGGAAAGGAAAAGCCCCTCTAAGCTGATCATGCTTTTTGGCAAATGAGGATAGATGGCACTCCTGGGCAACTGTTATGGATTTTTTTTGTATATATTTATTACCTCCGCCCAACGTAGTTGGAGGAGGTTATGTGATCAATACCGTTTGTCTGTTGGTTTGTTTGTAAGCTGGATTACGCAAAAAGTTATGGATGGATTTTCATGAAATTTGGTGGAATGATTAAGTATTGTTCAAGGAAGAGGACATTCGATTTTGGGAGGTCAAGGTCAAAGGTCAAGGTCAAGGGCATGCAAAAGGTCAAAAACACATTAAAAACATATTTGCGCAAAGACTACAGGACTGCATAAACACAGGGGTTGCTAGCTAATACTGGCAAAAATAACAGTACATTGGCGGAGGTACTTGCGCTCTCTGAGCGCAGCTCTAGTTCTATAATTGTATTGTCTTTTTGTAATGTGTTTTTACTGCAAGAATAGTGTATATTGTTTGGCAACATCTAATTTATGTAAGTTTGCTAATGACATATTATATCAGTGATACATTTTGGTTATGTTCACATTACCAGGCTGAAGTGACTCAAATCAGATTTTTTGCCCTAATGTGAAACAGATCTCATGTTTTCACTGCTGTGTGGACACAGAAATGTTATCTGTAAATCCAATCTTCAGATCAGAATTGAGTCACTTTCATATGTGGTCCTAGATCGGATACAAATCTGATACATGGCAATGCGACATGAATGAGAATGGTCCGATCAGTATCCATTTGACTTTTTGCCTGTACACATGCGCTGCGCGCTGTAGGTGCATGTGTCAGCAATAACTTTTAAAACAGCAAAATCCAGCTGTCGGGCCTTTTTCTGCCCTGAACCTCATTGTGCAGAGCTGACGAACTGCATGCCATCTTCCAGGACAAAATCCCATCCATACTTTTGCAACTAGTGTATCTATTTCCTCGGTGTTAATCAGGTTTGCCTACCATCAATGCTCTCTCAAAGAAACATGTTTTGTTGTTGGTAATGCATACGATTTGTGCAAAAGAGTTATCAGTGAGTGCCTGCCTGCTGTTTTGAGAGACAGATGCGTTCACGTTATAGTTAGATACAGGTCATCTGTAATAATGAATATGATTTGCCAAGATGGGTGGATACAATCTGCGAAAAATCAGAATTGAACAATAAGGCTTGTTATGTGAATGTTCAGTTAGTCTACGACAACAAGGACTGCCAACATGCCCAATATATGTCAGTAGCTATATGTCGCTCTCAATGTAAGGTTGTCAATACTTTATACAGGTTTCATGCTGCTGTGAAAAGGCTCTTAACTCCTTCAACCCCACAGCCCTCTACAGAGGGCTGACCAACATATTCCCTTCAACCCCAAATTCCTGTAGGGAAAATTCAAGCAATCTGACTAATTGATTGGAACATATCAGGTTACATTTAATGGGATTCCAGAGATAACAGTAAGATACAATGTCCAGATAATGACCAGCCCTCTACAGAGGGCTGTGGGGTTGAAGGGTATAGTGATGCTAGAATATCTGGGGTTGAAAGAGTTAAGTTCATAAAAAAGCTGAAAGTAATGCAGCAAAGACATGCTGCTTGAAAAATGTCTGGATATCTGATGTACAAATCACGCTGTGCAGGAGTTTTGTGACTGGCCGAAACTACTCTCCTGCTGTGCTCTTACCATCTGTGTGAAATTAGCATTGAGCCAATGCTGAAAGAGGTGTGACCGGGCCCATCATAAAATGTATTTTTCATGTTTTTGGGAGAGAAAAATATTGGAACTATTCCCTCTTAACACAAGTGAGACAGTGCAATTGTGAAGGGCATAATGTTAACTGTGATCCAAGATCTGATCAGTTTCTGTGTTACAGAATTATGCTCGCGATGACTGTTGTGTTTCATACTGCAGTTTGAAGAAAAAGTAACTTCATGCCATCTTGCAAATTTCTTTCATGAATAAACCTGTTCCTGCAATGATAGCTATCATTGTGCAATGATATTTCACCTTTGGAATTGCTGTAATACTGCCGGGATATTCAATTAAATGACATGGCACATAAGGCTTGAATGATGTAATAAATGTCTTTATCTTCTGTCTGCAATTTTTCCAGTAGTTTAAGCAGTCCGTCATTACCAGATGCTTGCACAGAATATAATCCTTAGTTTTAATTTTTACCAGAATTTGAGGAGTATGAAATTAACTCTTTTCAAATAGCTACTTTTGTTTCTGTGAGGCTATATTACTACAGTCTTCCTATTTGGAAATTCTGAATCTCATACAGGCCCTCAAATGTTAGTTCAGCCCATTGACTCACTATGAAAAAATTGTGGAGGAAATTTACACTTCATCACTGGCGTATTTGATTTTGTACGAGCTGCTCTTTTGAATGAATGGAAAGCTCAGTGCTGAGCAACTAAATAGTAATGGTGGAATTTCTTGTATTTTAAATATTAATGATTTTATTCCTCAACTTTTGCAGTTTATTTGCTATGTCAGGTTACATATCTATCAAGGGCTCAAGGACTTGATTGGGAAAAGTAAAATGGTTGCGCCTGCTTTCCTTAGACAATGGTTGGTTGGCCTTTCCTGATTGTGGTACAGCAGTACATTTCATGCCTATAGCGATACTTGTGTCAAAGTAAATGCCAGAAAATGCAAGGCTGACTGGGCAAAGGGTTGCTATCCCATTTGGCACCTGAGAAGAAATGTGGGTTGCTCATGAACTTCTCCAAACATCCTGTCATATTAAGGGTAGTTGTCATACCAGTATGGCATTTTTAAATGGAGAATTTCTCTGTGTCTCCAGTCAAAAATGAAAAAATGAAAATACAATCAAATTAAAAGCTAGAATGAGGGGATTTATTCTATTTGAATTGTGTGCCTGCAGCATGAATTTCAAGAATGCATGTTCATGGGCGATTACTCTGAAATGGCCAAATGGTTTTTTATTTACTTGAGTCTGATAGTGCTCATCATTTTTTTTGGATGAGAAATTTGTCTGGTATTACAGAAGAATATGTTGAATGTATAGAGTATTGAGTATTATGCTGTTCGTGCTGTAGAAAGATGTGCGCTGCAATGGGAAACATATTGTACCTTCTTGCGATTACACTGTAGTTTTTTGACAAAGCAGTGTTTGTTATGGTCGAGAGTAGACAATAAGCCTGCTGTGTCCTTTGTGTTCAGACTCCGGCTCCATGAGGGGAAGGTCATCAAGGACCGCAGACATCACCTCCGCACTTATCCCAACTGTTTTGTGGCCAAGGAGCTGATCGACTGGCTTATGGAGCACAGGGAGGCCTCAGACAGGGACACGGCCATCAGGATCATGCAGAAACTGCTGGATCACAGCATCATCCATCATGGTACTTCCTCTTAGGCCCTGACTGGGGCCCTGGGAACAAATAGGATTCAATAGAGTATTGTGGAATACATGAAAATTATCTAATAATTTGGTTCAATTTCAAAATGCTCCAATACTGTCATTCATTTTCACTGCCAAAAAATGTTATGGTGAAATTCACCCCCACTGTGAAAGCATTTAATTGCTTGTGCAGTAGCATGGTTATATTAACCTCATAAGATCCATTGCCTAAATCTGTATGTAACGAAGTTAGTTAGGCTACTGTTTTAATAAAAAGCACATGGCGGTTCAGAGCAAATGATGCCGCAGGTGATCCCCTCACCACATTTTGCAGTGATGTAACCCTTAAGAAAATGATGTTGTCCTCAGGCAGGGGCGACTTTGCCTTTTGCCCTGTGGTACTATGTTGAACAAACTGAGTGCGAGTAAGAGGCCGAATTCCTGACAAGTAACATGTGCTGTATGTATATTCACCACATGCTATTGCACATTTTCCTGATGTGGTAGTTTCTCACCACTCCTGGATGCTCACATAATTGTAATATTAAATGACAATGTTAATGAAAAATTATTGTTTGAAGGGTTGTACATTGGTGAAGTGGGTGGTGCAGTCTCCTCACAACACAAACATCTAGTCTCACTGAGTGTTCCCAAGAAATGAAAGTAACAGGTTAAATGAAAAAAGTAGCCAGTCAAGAATTACAAGTGGCGCCACACCGCTGCTTGGCATGTAGGGAGGTCCTTAGGCATTCTCCGTTAGAAAAAAAAAAAAAAAAAATTTAAATGGTGCATTTTGGTGCGTTCTACTGCATTTTAGACAGCTTAGTACAAGTATTTTTTCAGAGCAAAATGTTAGGATTTTCCAGTCAAATTTCAGTTTTTTATAAGTTGAATCTCCATAATTAAATAAGCAACATGCCTCCATTTCAATCACAATACTAACTAGCGCCACAAACGCTATAACATTTAGAACTGAAAGCAAAGCATAAATTAACTTGAACACCACAGCAGTTATTTATTTGAAGCATTTCTTCTATTCTATATTATTATTTATTCTTTATCTGGCATCGGAAAACTGACTTATCCTGTAGTATACCAAAGTGTATAAAAATATTAACATTTCCTAACAATTAAACTTTTATTTCTATATTTCAGTTCTTATCATTTATGATCATGTCTTCATTCAAATGCCTGTGGCTTTTTCTTTGACCCTGATTTAGCAGCCACTTGCCATCGTAACAACATGGAAATCAAGGAACAGCTTGAATAAGTTCCAAAGAAAACTGTAACAATATAAACAATAAAAACTGCACTCAATCCCAGGCAAAAATTACAGAATTGCCGCAAACAGAGCAAGTTCATCTAGCTTTTTACTTTGCAGCAAATGAACAAATAGCAGATATGACCAAAAACAATATTTGTTTTTTAGCTTGTCATTCAGCCTTCATGAAACACACCTCAAACAAATTAGATTAACTATTTTAATTAATGGATTTTTTTAAATCAAGTACAGGAAAAACATATGGAATCACTCATTTACTTCACTTATTGGGTTGGTAAGCACTGCTGAAAAAGTGAATTTTTCATATGTCTCATTTAAAATGCAAACATCAACTGATAAACTGGTTGTACTAAATTTGAAATATGTGAATTATGTTGCATCATTGTATACGAAATATATATGCCTAAATGCAAATCTGGGCCTTTCTGTGTGGATACTCCACATGTTCTCCCTGGGTCCATGTTTTCTTTGCAGGCCTACCAAAGAAAATGGCCATGCTGTAACAAAAGTTTGTCAGATGTCTACCTTTTTCAAATAACCAGCAACACAATATCAAAAACATGTCACATTCCTGCAAAACTTAGCACCACAACACTTTAAAGTTGATACATTTTCACCAGAACCAAACTCAAAAAAATCACACAGCCTGTAACAAAACCTAGAGACAAAACAAATGAGTTTTCAGTTGTGTGTTGCTGGTTCTTTGAAAATAGTATACATCTGACAAACTTTTGTTACAGCTAGGCTGTTTTCTTTGGTAGGCCTGCTTTGGGTGCCACAGTTTCCACCCGTAGTCCAAAGACATGCATGTTAGTTAAAGACTTTAAATTGCCCATAGGTATGAGTGTGTGAGTGAATGAGTGAGTGTCCTGTGATAGACTTGGGCCAAGTGCATACTGGGATAGGCTCCCACACCCCTGTGATTCTGACCTGTTCGGTGTAAGGTTTATTCGATAGAAAAGTAATTTTGAAATAATATATTGTTTCAATAAGTATCTGGTCCAGCCTACTATTCTCACTATATGTAAATTTGTTGCAGTCTGCGACGAGCATAAGGACTTCAAGGACATGAAACTCTTCTACCGTTTCCGGAAAGATGATGGAACATTCCCTCTGGACAACGAAGCCAAGGTTTTTATGAGAGGGCAACGAATTTTTGAAAAGTATGTTCACATTACTGTTGAGCTTTATTATGATTTTCTTGCATGGTTACTATAATGTTAATCGTTTTGAAATGGATAATATTGACAAGATTTTGTACAGTTGCGATTTTATTGCTTCACATTGGACATTTCAGTTCAAAATGACTGTACTGTAAGTAGTGGATAAATTATCTATTAATCAGTTAGTCAATAAAGAAATATACTTTAAAATTTAAGGACAGCATACAAGGTGGTGTACTGTAAAATATTAATTAGTGTTGGTTAATTAATAAAAACCCAAGAACGTTGTCCCGATGAAGAAGCAGACTCCGATGTTCGTAGCAAAAGCAGGAAAAAAAGTTTATTACACAGCTGGCTGTGGGAACAACAGCGTGATGCAATGTTCCAAATTCATTCATTTTGTAAGAAACTTTATACATGTTAAAGTACAGACATTTGCATATGATTTCTTTAATGTTATCAGAAGTTGTTGCTGATTGGTTCCAGGGTTTACACATTGATAAAAAGCAATACTCTACAATTGGGCCTCTCCTGAACCACTCAACTTAATTGGTTCAATAGATTCCCAACCCTTGGAAGTGAGCTCCATATGTGGGCATACAGAACCTCCAACTGAAAGGCGCTAGTGCATATCATGTCCTGTCGGAACTGAAGACAAACAGAAATCCCAGCTGGAAGTCGCAAATAGGCGATATGTCCTGTCGGACCCGACGGCTTCTCTTTATCTCCTAATACACATTCATCACCCATTGATCAAGCCGTCTGGCTCACCTCATATTGCTAACACCCAAAAATCCTGTTTCCCAACATTAGTTTGTATTATTTACAATGAAATGTATACAACATATTTCCTCATATTCTTCATGCTAAACATAAATTGTGGTGGTTTAGAATAGTTTACTGTACACAAATGCACAAATACTGAGTCTGCTGCTTGTAGCACATTATCTTTTTTCCCCAAAATATCTTGAGCAGCTTTAAGAATTGTGTGGGTTATTTCACATATTTTAACATTTCCAAGTTTAGGGATAGTTTTGACTAACTTTAATAAGTGAACTTCACAGCCAACCACAGAACACATCATTAACATGTCAAATGAAGGGCTTGGTTGGGGCACCTTGACATCAACGCGTGAGAATATTTACTGTAGTGAATGACTGTGGTATATTCATGAACAATATGTGTATGGTAAATATCCAAATGCTCCAAATTATTCTCGAGCCATTGCTGTCCTCTGTCTCTGCATGGGGAAGATTTTATTTATTTTTTTACTACCTTTTCAGATTTGGGTCTCTCATTTTTCCCCCAACAGGAATAACTTTATGTCTACATAATGTCTACCCAATTTACAGTACCTTACCATGTTGTTCTGGCTTGTCAGGGAGCTGTAAAAAGAAATTGCATGATATAACAACAAGTAACTCTCCTCCCCAAGTTACGCTGAATGGCGAATATTTTCTGTGTTGCCTTAATATCTTCTTTCTTATCAAGTTTTGGTTGCAATTCGCCTTTGAATTTTATGGCATGGAATTGGAGCAGACTTCAAGTACAGCCTGTTTAAAGTGATAAAAAGGGTACCGTGTTTGCCCCCTCCTGATTTTTGTATTTAAGTCACACTAAATAGTTTCAGATCTTCAAACTAAATGTAATGTGAGACAAAGAGAACATGGGAAAACAAAAAGTCATTTATAAATAAATAATCATTTATTGAAGGAAATAGGTTTGGTCAGGCCACAAATGTATAGTGCTGCTACAGCATCTCAATGGGTATCAAATCCAAACTTTGATTAGCCACTCAAGTCTTATTTTTCTGAGGCCATTCAGTAGTGTAAGTGCCCATTTGTTTTAAACTGTGGTTGTGCTGCACATTCCAGTTGCACTCAAGCATCTGGTTAAAAACTGTTGACTAGACATTCTCCCCCAAGGATTTTTGAATAGGATGCATAATTCATGGCTTTGTCAATTATGGCAAGTTTCCCAGGCTTTGAAGCAGCAAACATCCTAGACCATCACACGACTGCCACCAGGTCTGACTGTTGGTATGCTGCTCTTTTTGCGGAGTGCTGTGTCACATCAGATATGACCAACACCGGGGAGTGACCATTCAAGTAACTGCCACAAGGCTCTTGCTGTCCCTGTGTTTAATTGGCTGGTTAAGTGACTAAGTGGGCAAGTTCTATATGGCGCAGTTGGTGCTGGATAACTTTTTTGTTTTGAACGATTAAATTATCATTTAATAGCTGTATTTGGTATTTACTCTGATAATAGAGTAGAATCAATCGGAGGCAGAATATACTTTTTCATGGCACTATAAACTATAGAAAACTTGTGCACCTGGCCTTATATATAAATGCCCTCGTATTATCACTCTTCAGTATGCTGAAATGAAAGCCAAACAAAGATTTTTTTAAAATGCCCAATCATGTTTCATTTAAATGATTTTAACTCTTTAAACTGAAACAAGCAGTGTGCAATAGGCAATTTCTTTGGAATATATCTATACGCATTCTTACTGTGCAGAGGCGAACGGGACATTTCAGCTGTTCAGTGGTCCCCAAACTCAGTCCTGGGGACCCAGTGTGATTGCTAGTTTTCATTCCAACCACAGTTTCAATCCCAGAATGAATCACTGTTAGTATTTTTCATTGGGTTACTTTTCAGGTTAGAGAGAAGTTCCACTCTCTTAAAGTATGCTGACAGAAAAGGCCATGCATTCCATGATGCTTAAAAGCCCAATGTTCATATCATGAGATGTTCTGAGTCAGAAAGCCAAGCCAAGGTGGCAGTATATTTTAACTTGTCAAATTCAAGAATATGACAAATCAGTCAGCTGCTAATTAAGTTCCTGAATGCAGGCATTTTTGTTCTTTCCAAATGATTTTTCTACTGCTGAACACACAAAAAATATAAATAGGTTTAATTCATGATAATTTGCTTTGTATTTGAATGACTGATTACTTTATAAATTGTTTGATAATTAGCAACCACATGTTCACAATTTTAACAATTAGAAGCAAATTGATTCTTCAGTTTCAGGATTTGCAATTTTCCCTCTTTTCGAGCTATAAAAACTAATTTGCAATATAGAATTTGAAGATGAAGTTTTTCAGGGCATGCATACCTATTTCTGACATACTGTGGCTTCAAATGGTAAATAATCCCTGCAATGACAAGTAACTCATTTAACTTCTAGGATTGCAGTTGTGGTTGGAACAAGAACCAGTGGACACAGAGGGCCCCAGGACTGAGATTGGGAACCACTGGTATAGCTATGGTTTATGATCTAAGCCACAATGCCAAGAGACTTATGTAACAAGTTTGTCCGCTGAGAGACATCTGTTTTCTGAGTGCAGGGTTGTATTTCTCTGACGTGGTTTGGATGTATATCCTGCTCTGCTGTTCAGGAGGCATGTTTGCTCTCCTCATTCGTCAAGGCTAAATTGGGTTGGGCAGAATTTACATGAGGACCTTTCGTGATTTCTTCAAATCTCTAAATTTTGACACATTTCAATCTAATTGAAATATTGCTTGAGGAAATTACCCCCAATTGATATTGCTGTGATGTTAAAAATCAGGATTACCAGTGGAAGCCCCAAACTGTAAAAAGACAGTGGTGAACCATTGAACAAAAATGGAACTTGGAAAGAACTACTACGTAACAAGCAAAAAACGCACTACTCATTAAATGAGCGGAAAGCATATGTGTTACAAACTAAGTTTATTCATCAGCAGTTTCCTTAAATTTTTGCTTAAAGATGCTATCTTGACAAACATGATTAAATTGACAATTTGGCAATTAAGCTGTCTCTCGTCCACTCTGTAAGGCAAGAGGCTGTAGGATATTCAAATCATGCAGTCGGTTCTGCATGTGCCTACTTGGCCACAAAGAAGTAAATTAGAAAACCTAAAATAAAAAGTCTCAAACCCACAATGGTGCGTGACGTTCTGGGGTCATCAAGGTGACGTGATATGTTGTAAAGTGCTGTCCCTCTCTGATTTATATCATTATGAGCCCTTGCTGCCTCAAATGCATGTACTAGGTAAAGGCTTTAGAGTGGAGATTTGCATTGGGCCATTATGCTAACATACGCTTCCTTACATCCTCTGTCCTACCATGACCCAGAAATCGTCCCCCGTCCTCCATAATGGAGGATCTTTTCATCCCTTAAATGCAGCTCAAGGAGATGAGGAGAGAGGAGGCTTCGGTAGGAGCTTAGGACAAGAAATCATGTGGTGTGGCCTGCGCTGAAGACTTTTATCAAGTGGCTTGTCGTACAAATGCCGCAAGGATTAATCATTCTGAATTTCTGGCTCCTCTGTCCTGACATCTCCTCCTTGCATCTCTCCCTCACATCCCTCCTGGGAGGAGTTATAAGACTCAAGGAAGAGAAGCAAGTGAAGGAGGTTAGGAGACATGTCAGCGTAATGTTGAGCACCCCTGAAGCGATCGTGTATGCTGATTTTTAATATTATACTATTAAACGCTTCATTCACTGACTGGCTAGAGATTCTACAGGTCTTGTGGCAGCTGACCAGGGAGATGTTGAAGATCTCAGGTTCTAGCAAGAGCCAGCGAGTTCTTATATCTTGAATAATTAACTATGTTTGTGTAGAGGAGCAAGAACATCTGCAAACAGTCTAGTCTTGCTTTTCAAGGTGGCATCCAGCATTCTCTACATCGGTATCCACATTTTCATAATGCTTGTTCAATAGAATTTGACACAAAAACTTGTTGGCAGCCATGTCAGAAAATGTGCAAGAACTCCCTCGTCATTCCAGATTTGGGCATCTTTCTCTCATGAGACCTAGGGTGAGACCCTTTGCTCTTGAACATGCTTAGCAGGCTGAATGGAAAGCTGAAAAAAACCAGCAGAGACTGTGCTTGTAGGCCACAGATTGGAGTTACAGACCTGTGCTCTTCTATCTAAGCTGCATTCTAGACATATTGCACAAAAAATGAATTTTCTTAGTATTTAAATGTTTATCTTATTGACTGCAAATAAGGTTAAGATTTTGAGTTAATTGGTAAAGTAGTTGATTGGTTATTGGTCAAGACCTGTCAGCCTCAACAAAGGTTTTCCATTTTAATTGTCTCGAGGCAGTTGATAAACGGAATGATAGTAATAGGATTTGGACTGAACACGGTCCATTATCAGAATGACGTGGATCATTCGGCGCCTAACTACATTTAAACGGGAGCTGGAGTTGACTTACAGTGATAAGAGGAGATATGAGATTTTCCATTCATTATGTCTCTGATAGAGCAGTAGACATTCTGTCCAAATAATCAAATGTGTTATCGTAATGTATGCAGTATATAATAAGAGGCTGCCACAGTTACAGCAGTATCACATTACCAGATGGTGATATCCTGCCCTGGTAACAGACATGTATGATGTTCACTGAGTTTCCTCAAATATTGCCTGCATGGTTGCCCTGTTTCTCATCACAGTTTCTGCTTTAAATTATGTCTATATACTCCAATATATGAGAGCTGCCCTGGAATATTTTAATTGGTTTCGCCACCCACACAAATGACTGAGGGTTGAGCACATTTTTATGTATACTTTATGTGTCTTTGGCAATTAGTGTTGCTGCCATAGTTGATTTTCATTCATTCTGGGGGGCTTCAAATGTTGCTTCTGGTCATTGAGGCCCACTAATGTGTTTACAGGTGTTTACAGCCAGCGCGGTCCATTGCAGATCCATTGGAGTGATAAGTCACGCCATCAGAGTGGGCCTCACTCACACCTCAATGACGAGCATTAATGACATCACCAGTGGCTATTTTTCACTTGGTTAACGTTGCTGAGCTGTTTTTTTTTTCTTTTTTGCCAGTCAGCCGCTTTTAAACCAGTAGAATTCATATTGAAGTATTACTGAATTGGCCATTGTTTTATTGTTAGCCTCTGGCTGAATAGATAGAATAGAAAGTAATAGATATACCCTCCCTGTATATGAAACCAGTTGGCAGTTTATCCCAGGAAAACCTGGAATATTTCCTGAGAAAGTGAAAAATAGCTCTTGAAAAGTTCAGTGGCTGACGGAGTTGGCTGACAGCGGTGGACAGCCTGTTGATATTGCTGAGAATGGTGGAGTTGAGGGTTAAGTGAAGGATTAATTCCAGAACATTCACCTGTCCGTCTCTCCTGTGATAGGCTGATGAACTCCGATAACGTGTTACTGCAGACACGGGAGGAGGAGGGTGTGGCCTTTGAGCGAACTCTGGTGGCCTCCGAGTTTTTGGATTGGCTCCTGCAGGAGGGAGAGGCAGCCTCCCGGGAGGAGGCGGAGGTTCTGGGGCAAAGACTGCTGGAACATGGCATAATTCAGCACGGTGAGCTACTGAGAGGGCCCTTAAAGAGGCGTCTGTAGTTCAGACAAGTTCTGTAAAAATGTTGAGAATGTTGTGGGTTTCCTCCTTGTCTTGGAACTGCCTGTTTGGTCCCTATAGCACACTTTAGCTGCAGTTTACTGCATGGTTACTTTCTGCCAGAGAGTTGGAGCTGGCTTCTTGCCAAGGAAAAAAAATAAAAATGACTGATTTTGAAACAAGTCTCAAATTGACCCACTCATTTTGAAGAAGGTTTGCCCAACTAGCACAAAAAGATTACAGCTCTTCTCACACCTCCATCTGTAAACTGCTATGTAGTTGAGTGTGTCTGGTTATATAAGATATCCTATTTTCCTAAAATATGATATATTAGCAGTGTTTTCTAGTATAGCCAAGGAGGTAATTATGAAGGGCAGATGTGCAGTGTTCTACACCGGAGTCCCTGAAGAGGACAAACTGTGTTTCTACAGTGAACACAAGGATTGCATCTGGACTGCAAACTTTGATCAGCGCAGTCCTCTGTCAGTGCATAGAAGTCTGCCCTTAAAGGAGGAGACAGGGGTTTTTTTAAGGGGGTCCTCAATCACTTAAAGTTAGTTGGGCCTGTGGAGTGTCATTAAGTGAGAGGAATCTGTTCCTGCATCCCAGTTATTATTTTTATTGACACTAAATGTGCAGGAGATCCATTGACTGTCATTCCAACACACTGACACACTTAAAGTACAGTATTGCATACTGTATTGCAGTAATTCACTGTAATACTGTTATGATTTTTGTGAGGGAATATGGATTTGATTGCCACAATTTGCCATAAACATTGTGCTCGACTGGGAACGGATTATTGTGAAAGCATACCAGTCAGTGATACTCTGCGTGGTGAATTGTCAGATTTTTAGAACAAAAAAAAAATCACACAATCAAGGCTATTGCCACCACTTGCATTTTTATAATTTTACAATGGTAAATATGTGCGGTTAATCTCATTTAGCGAAGTAAAATTAGCCAAATAATGTAAAAAACATAGAAAATAAGAAATATGGTGATAAATAAGACCATTAGAAGAAATCAGAACACTGACTCAAATCGCTTTGAATGTTGGCATGAAGGGAAACATATTTAGTGTGCCCTGTCGCAGATTGTGTGTTGGACAATTTTCTATGGCAAGACACATGCCAAAGATGTATTCAATATGTATCAGGTCCAAAGGCAGGAGTTTATTTTCCGGTTAAATAGTTCAGTGACTGAGTCGATAATACACATCAGTTGAAAGAACATCAGAAACCTGTACGGTAATGCTCAGCTGGTAAATATAAAGTGAACTCACGCAAAGACTTTGGTGTTTTTCATCCATTTCATTTCCCCCCATCTGATGGATGAATATACTATTATCCTATTACATTCGATGTCAGAACCTGTCAACCGTATCTTGTAAGCAGGGTTATTGCTACAGTACTTCGAAAATGAACCAAGCAGAACTATTGCTACATTAATGTATTTAAAAATACCCTGAAGAATCTGATATATTCAAAAGACAGGTTGTTGGGTGGTATGTTTGTGCCCACAGTAACCAATAAGAATCATTTTGTGGATGGGGAGCTACTGTACCAGTTCAGGATGAATTTTCGCCGTCGGCGGCGGTTGATGGAACTACTGACAGACAACTATCGAACCATTCTGGAAAACCAAGACAGCCCATTTTGTCTGCGCAAACAGAATACTGACCTGCGGAACTCCAGCTTCCACTCAGGTAACCCCCGATTTGTCTTCACTTTACCACAATACCTTTTCCAGTTTGGATGCACATGCCCCCTGCCTTGAAATAAAAACGAGCCAAGCGTGACTGATAAATCATTTCTTAGCTCCATTATGTGATATATTAAGTAACTAACATTAACAGTTATATTCAGCGATGCTAATGATATTTATTTAGAATGAATAGAAATTTACAATCATCACAATAAATCACAATTTGGTCTGAAACTCTCTTCTAACAATTTTGTGTTAATTTTAAGCATGGTGGTTGGATGTTCAGTCTCTACAGAGAGCTTAACATTGAAGAAAATTCCTGTGTTTTCTT
The DNA here is from genome assembly GCA_029692085.1 of Gymnothorax javanicus. Taxonomy (NCBI): domain Eukaryota; kingdom Metazoa; phylum Chordata; class Actinopteri; order Anguilliformes; family Muraenidae; genus Gymnothorax; species Gymnothorax javanicus. The sequence continues at coordinate 81,604,825 of CM056197.1, read as the reverse complement.
TGTGATAATAAGTTGTCCCTTTAAAAAAGTCTGGCCATGCAAAGAAGTTCTGAGAAGCAGTCATTACCAGCAATTGCTTCACAAATTTTAATTGATTGAGAAATGACAGAATAAAACCAGACATCCCTCTTAATGAGATTATGAGATTTCAGTCATATCCTATTGTATTTGCCATCCAATAAGCAGTATGTTAGTTTCCCAGCTAGTGAAAGATGTACTCTCAATGTTAGTGGAGTGTTTTCTCAATTGTATATAAAATTGCCAGTACATTCTGACATCATTATGTGAAAGTTTTTTGTTGCTTGGGATTATGTCTTTTCAAACATTCCAGTAAAGCAGCTTCGACAGAGTTTATTCAATACAAACTGGGACTATCGACTGGAGTTAAAAGTGCTGTATATAGGCTTTGCAATGAAGGTTTCCTCTCCATGAAACCATTCTGGCATCTTTGCAGACTTCATCTCATTTGCAGCCACAAATTAAGCATAGTCCTACATTGCATTAAAACTTTAATGGAGATTCACCAAAGATAAAAAATAAATAAATAACATACTCATGGACCAAGTTTAATCTGTGTCTATGAAACTGGTTTTTATCATTTATTGCTACATTTTCATCTTAATTTCTGACTTGACATTGATTTATGTAATTTCGTAAATTATTGTCTCTCAGACTGAGAGTAGAACATGCAAATTCACTTCAGTTATGCTGCTACAGCAAGAATGGGTTTTCAGTTGAGCTTTTGGCTGAGAAAAGAGGGTAAAATCAACCAAGTGCCTGAAGGGAACACATGACTGCCTGAGCCTTAATAATCCCAAACCTTATGAGACAAAATCTGCTCGTGGATCTTAGAGGAGAATTCCCCAACTCTTTTCCTTGCAGTTGTCATTTGGTCTAGGATTTACTTCACCTTTATGTTTTAATTTAACCTGGTGTTACGCATTTGAAAGTTAAACCTTTTACCCAAAACACCATTTGCACATGGTTTGGGGTAATTCAATGTACCTTTGCCATAAGATGCAAAGGCTGAAATTTTTAGCCTTAATGTGGAGAGATATGTTTTGTGCAAAGACACTACAGCTCATCGTCCAATGAACATCATTCTTGTTGTTAAGCATCATGCTTTGGGGCTCCTTCTCTACAGCTAGGACAAGGTGAAGGACTCCTTATATCAAAGTATTTAGACAGAAAACCTGCTGTCCTATGCTAGAGCCTGAAGATTAAGAGGAATTTCACCTCGTAAAATGACAACGAACCAAAGCATACATTTAAGTGGACTAAGATATGGCCTCAATAAAGGAAAATCAAAGCTTGGAATGGTCCCGTCAGAGCCTAGACCTGCATATATTCAAAAACCTGTCGACTGACCTAAGTCAAACTGTATGTAGAAGATTCCTGGGCCACGTGAAATAACTTTAACTTTTTTGCCAGGAGGAATGGTAAGAAATTCTAGAGTCTAGATGTGCAAAGATTATATGAACTTACTGTATCTCCAAAAACTTGTTGCAGTCGTCCATGCACAATGTGCTTCCATAAAGTATTAGTATGAGGGGTGGGGCAGATTTATGTTACCTGGGCATTACAGTCTTTTATTTACATTTTAGAACACGTTTTTCATTAGCATGGAGCAGAGCATATAACATAAATTGTGTATTTATGTTATACAGTGCTCATCATTCAGCAATGTTTTATCTACCCACATAAACTGGCACCACAAAGTACTTTACAAGAACAGGTTTGCAGGTATGTAAAAACTATTTAAAATAAAATCGATCAAAATTGGTATATTATGCCTACAGAGAAGTTGGCTGCCAGCCAGTCTGAGTCTTTTTTAATGGTTGGTGCAATCCTTCAGGATCAGGATTTACAATGTATTAACCCTTTGAAGAGCCTTTTTTTCAGAATTCTCCATTGCTCTAGAACAATCTGTTGATTTTTTGGGGCGGAATGTTTTCTCAAGATTCTTAATTTGAGTTCTGCCCTTCAGTTGTATTGAGTTACCAGTAATGACTGTTACATCCGTATTTCAATGTTTTTGTGAGAAGATTCTATTCACATATTGGTGATTGCATTCCTGAAAAAGTGAATCCAGAAATTAAAGCTGGTTTTAAAAATACAATACTGATATATATATATATATATATATATATATATATATATATATATTGATTTTCATGTAAATTTCCCCTTTAGTTGCTTCTAAGTTAGAAAAAGCCTTTTTAAATGTCGAAGGAGAGTGTCACTTGCGTATTCTGTATGTGCACTGGATGTAATGCTTCACTAAAGCTGCATCACACTTATGTTGAACGAAATATTTAAATTCAAGATGCTATCTTTTTATGGCCACTGTTTAACATCCTAATACCTAGATCTTGTGCGCCATTTTATACTTATTTCTCCGTAATTCAGAAGACATGCTTGGGATCTTTCGAAACCTTAAGATTTAAAATAGGCCAAAAGTTGCACAGGTTTGGATAGACCACATATTGGGCCTCAGTTAAAGGTACATTTATGTAAGTTGGCACTAAACATGCAAACATATCGACACAATAAAAATCCATGGAATTATCTTTCAAAAGGACAGATTGATACTCCATTACATCTTTCGTATTTACTTAAAATGCTCAGTCCTATCTAACTGTATGCCTGTGGAAAGCCCACAATCCCAGTTGTTCTTTCAGAAGAATGAATCATTTCTGCTATCTGGCCAGTTATCTTGTACCTCCCAACATCCACGCGACAAAGCAACCAAACCTCCCACATCCTCCATGTGGTCGGTATTGTTTGCATTTGGGTTACATTTACATTGGACAACTGCTGAGCCTGACCGCAAAGACTACTCTGTCCTTCTGTCGAGAGGCTGAGTTTCTTAGTTTTTTCACACAAGTGAAAATCTGGGAAAATTCACACAGGGGGCCCTGCATGACTTGTGAGTCAGCTCTTGACTTTGCATTGTTAATTGAATGCTTTTTATTTCCACAGTATAACATTAGTATCATTTGCTGGCCTTTCCACTGAATCCATTGCCTTGTATTTTGTCTTGATGCTGAGTGCAGGTCATTGCATTGCGCATTGATTGGGAACAGTGAATGTTTTTTACTGTCAAAAGAATGGGTGTACCTATGCAGTTCAGAGGGAATTTAAATGAATACAATGTCTATGAATTGAATAGGCCTCATGATAAAGAAAGAATCAAAGTGAGGTGACTTGATAAACAAAGGTACATAATTGTTGCATGACTTGGGAAAATGTAAATCTCTGGTCAAAGTGGGAAAATTCTTGTTGTAGGAACAGCACAAAGGCTGAGAAAAACATGGATTCTGTTGAGCAGGAATCCCTTTCTTTCTGTATTTCTCTCTCTCTCAGTGAGAGTCGGTAAGGAGATTAAGGTGGTATGTGTGTCTGCGCTTGTGTGTGTGAGGGTATGCTGCAAGTGCGTGTTTGTGAGTCTTCATGTATATGAGCGCATGTGTTTGCTCAGTAAAGTATGTGTTGTTCTCTGTCAGTGAGCCCCAGTAAGGAGATTAAGATGTCGGCGGTGCGGCGCAGCAGTATGAGTGGTATGTGCAGCAGCGGTGGGTACTACAGTAGCAGTCCTATCCTGAGCAGCAGCCCACCTGTCCTCTGCAACCCTAAATCTGGTAAGAGTCTCCTCCCCAACAACTTCTGAAGGTATCCCCAAATCATCCGACAGTCTCTTCATGTCAAGTTTTAACACAAAATTCAGCGTCATTATTTAGATTTTGCTGAAATTTTTGTCCAAAGCCAGATGCAGTTGATGTGACTAAGCAGGGGCAAATTCCCCTGGAGCATTGAGGAGTAAAGGGCCTCACTCAAGGGCCCAACAGCTGCAGTGATCATATTGAGGCTGAACTTGGGCTTGAATCAAAAACTTCCTTGGTCAAATGTGCGAGACTATCGGCTATGAGAACAACGGTCTCTGCACAATATCCATCAGTCTCTCCACATCCTCTTAAAGGCACGTCTCATGCTCTGACAGTGGTCCCCAAACCTCTCCTCCAGCCACATACCAGCCAAATCAAAAATCTCCACATTTTAATAGTAAATATGTGTATGTTTCTTTGAAATTTTTGGGGTCATATAGAAAGAACGGAAGTCAGGCCCTCGTCTCTGACTCAGTGACATCAGAAGTGCAACGCTGCAGTTTAGCACTGTGTCTTTCCATCGCACTCAGAACGCTTGGGGCTATACACCCACTGCCTAAAGGCTGAAACCTAGAAACGTCCTGTATGAAGAAAAATGTCTCAACCCTCATGTGAATCCTCTTATGTCTCCTCCCATCCAGCAGCTTGTCTGTCTATTAGAAATATGGACTAATTGATTACGTCTTTCCTGCTTTCCTCACCAGCTGTGCTCTTTTCATTTTTCCCTTCCTCACGCGTGTGTTGACGTAGTTATACCCCCTACTTTCAGTTTGCAAGTTGCCAGATTGTCACTTACTTTATGCCCTTTAGCAACCAGTCAGCATATGTGAGTAAAGCTCTTTGTCTTTGAAAATTATATGTAACCTTTAATGATAGTAAAATATGAAAATTCTCCTCCGAGTTCAGTTAATTGGAACAAGCCTTACTCTTGGCCCTCAGGATTGGGACCATGATCATATTAATGAAACCCAGTGGCGGCCTTAAGCATCTGGGGGCCCGTTTCAACAGCAAATGTGGGGCCCTATGAAACATAAGAGCTTCATCATTTTGGTAGATGAAAGCTTACACCTTAGCCTCTTCAGTGAAATGTTAACTTTTCTAGTTGAAACTTGACGTTTATTTGTGATGATTTATTAAAATATTGGCAATAAAAATATATGCATGTGTAAATGTGATATATTTCTCAAAAACTGAAATGTGCAACTCAGCCCAACAAGCTAGCTGCATTGCAAACTGCACTGCAAACCTATTCTTTGTTTTCTTCTTTGGGGACAGGGTTACTGGATAGCTCCACAACATAATCTCTGGGATAATGATACCGTAAAACTTGGATGTAATTCAAACTTTGACATCCCACCAGTATAATTTAATGTCACTTGAGTGGACTAGGCTTAGAATTAGAAGTACTCGATGACTTAAATTCAAATTCGCATTGTAGCTATAAACATTACACACTAGGTGACGGGATATCCCTCCACTTTGTCAGAGAATGAGGCTGCCTTTTCCAGAGCTATGATTGTAATGATGTATACTAAACCATCAATACTTTTTCAGCAGGTTCACCGTTTTAAAGTTTTAATAAAGTTGCGATGTAATGTGAATGAAAGAGCATGTTTTTTCACACAAAGTACATTTAGCTTATGGTATATTAAAACGCGGCATTGTGCGTAACGTTAATTTTATGCTCTGATAACAAATATGAGAAAATCGAACAGGTCCGCACTGGTAATTTTCTTCCCGATTGTGGTTTCTGCGCAGAGATGCCTGAACTGTGACTTGTCCCAGAAAACTATACTCAGTCAAACAAGAAACTTCACACTCGTTTGGAGGTCGATAAGTTGAACATACAAGAAAAGTGGTTTTAAATAATGATTTAATTCCATTCTGTACCCATTAAGGACTGTGTACCATAAAAATCATGTTCATAATGTAACCAGTTCCACCGGAAATGCTACGGAAATGTAAGAGAGTAAAAATGGTAAGTTACAACTTGATGAAAGCATGTCAATAGCGCGTATGCCCTCCATGAGCATTCACAACTGCGACGCAACGTCTCCTCATGGATTGAATGATGCGTCTGAACACAGCTTGGGGGATGCGTCGCCATAATTGAACCAACATGGCACCAAGTTCCTGCAAATTCTGTGGAGGGTTCCTTACTTGACGGAGTCTTCTGCCCAACACATCCCATACATGTTCTATGGGATTAAGGTCGGGAGACCTTGAGGGCCACTCCATGACATTGATGCCAGCATTCCTAAGAAAATTCTGCGTTAAATTGGCCGTATCAGGTCTGGCATTATCGTGTTGGAATGTCAGACCTGGGCCATGAGCTGCCATGAATGGCAAAAGCTCTGGAATGAGCACTTGATCTCTGTATCCTGCAGCAGTTAGGTTTCCTTGAATGACCATCAGTCGGGAACGGGCAGGACCATTAAAGGCACCCCAAACGATAACACTACTGCCCCCAAAACGGTCCATTTCCTGCACACAGCACTGGGCGTTGCGTTCACCGCGTCTCCTCCAAACTCTAACTCTTCCATCAGCGAAGTGCAAAGTGAATCTGGATTCGTCACTAAAAACGACCCTATTCCAATCACGCTGAGTCCATCTCAGATGTCGTTGTGCCCAGAGAAGCCGTTGACGTCGGTGTAACTGGGTTAAAATTGGTCCATGATATGGCCGACGTGCATGGAAACGAGCAGTGCGCAGGCGATTACATATGGTTTGGGCATTCACACGACCTCTAAACAATTCATTCCTAGTGGACGTTGCAGTGAGAAATCGATTACGCAAATGACGTAAGACGATTTGTTGGTCTTCTGCTTGTGTCGTCACACGTGGTCTACCCGAACGAGGTCGGTCTGCTGTGGTGCCAGTTTGTTGGAGACGTGTCCGAAGATCATGGATAGTCCGTCGACTGCATCCCATAACCCTGGCAACGTCAGTGACCGACGTTCCCGTATTCAGCATGCCAATGGCACGTTCACGTTGAATGTTTGACAGTCGTGGCATTGCAAATCAACGGATAATTGACTGTAAGAACTTGTTTTTCCGATATGTCACTCCACCGTGCTAACGTGGGCTCAATTGCACGTGTCTCATAAGGTCACGTGACTAAGAACATGAGGAAACATGCTTTTACCTTGATGTATGCTCGCACGTGCTGCATGCTTGTGCACGTCGGAGTTGCTGTGTCATGATGTCTTTGACAACGCATTTACCCCTAATAATAATAATAATATCTCTTGTATTAAGTTTCAAGAAAATATTTAGAAATTTATGAGTGTGAAGTTTCTTTTTTGACTGTAGCTTTTCGTTGGCTTTGGTTGGGTTATGTCCCGAAACTCCTTGGGTATAGAGTAGCTGGAAGTTACCTTATAGGCATAACTTTTAATTTTAGAAATCTGCACACATTAAGCGTTTCAATGAAAAGCTGGAAGCATACACTTGTTTTCAAGGCGCCCAATTTCCGTCAAATAGGCTACTGGTCAGACACCAATAAAAGCCAAGTAGACGAGTTCCACGACCTTACCAAGTCATTTTGGTGCCTAAACATGAATAACTAGTTTTATTGCTTAAACCTGACCAGGAGGTTTTGTTGTCTAAACCTTATCAAATAGTTCCGTTGCCCAAAGTTAACCACACTGCAACTGAGAATTGAAAATTATAGATAAAAGTGAAAACAATGTGAAAAAGTTTAAGAGTAATAATCGCTCATATGGTTTCACAAGGGATTTGCACCATGTTTGTCTGCATTGGATTTCTATGTTGAACCCATTCATCCCCCACAATTGGCTTGATATGAGGCTCTTTATGGCACATCACCTGACTTCCTAAAGGCTTCAGGACTAACGTCTCCCAACAGCAGATCAATCAAAGCCAATTTAAACAGAATCCAGCGCAATTACTGTTGGGGGCAGTCATTATAGATTTTTGAGATGAACAACGAAAGATAACCTAAATGCTAACTCAAATATTGCCAAAATCCAAACTTGCATTTTTCATGTACGCAGTCCAAACTTTGAGGCAGGATGCATCCGCCATGATGCCAGCCAGGTTTCTTTGCTCAGAGAGAGTGATCCAGGCCATATCTAATTTGTAAATCAGAAGGTTTCGGAACGCAAAGTACATTTGAGAGCGGAGGGGCAAGGAGATGGGTGCAGATCCTGGAACGCAAACAGGGCATGGTGCCGAACACAACAAGCTATGTATTCAAATGCCCACTTACAAAGATTTGGGGTTTACAGACTTCAATTTCAAATAATGTGCTTGATATAACTGTTGTGGCAATAATTTGAAATTATTTTCGGCTACTTTGCACAGCGTACACAAATGCCCACATCACCACATGCTTAATTGTGGGGCTTACAGTACTTGCAGTCCGCATTACGCAATGCGTTTCGCAACAGGTCTAACACATAGAAGACAGTAATACTTCACTGTTAATATAAAATAATTACACAAAGCTTTCTAACATATTAACAGGCAAATTGATTTGACACTCTTTTTTATAGAAGAAATAATAAATCTAGGCCATAGTCGATACACATATTTAAACTCGATTTGAGGCTGATTCTTACTTTCCCATATTTTTTAACCTTCTGCCGATTTTGCTGATTCCAGATTATAGTGTTCTCACTCAATACTGAACTGATTCAAAAAATACAAGAATTATCCAATGTCTGTCTCAAACATTAGACCAATCAAGCAAAGCATACTAACTTAACTTTGTATCAGTGGTGCCTGGAGATGTAAAATCCCTTGCTGATAAGTCTTGACCCATTTTCAATCATTTTCCTTTATTAACAATGCGTTCTCAAATAACACTCAACATTATCAGATACAGCCAGTTCTCCATGTCCCAACTCCCCTGGCAGCACTTGCTCTGATATTTGTTGGGGGAATTTCATAAACGGGAAGGTCCAATGCACAACAATGTGCATAATTTTAATATTTGTGGGCAAACACTAGCTACCAAGCATGTCAAGAAAGGCAACATTAGTTTGAAAGACAAAAATGTATTTTATTTCAGTTATGTTGGTTGCCGTCTTAGAGTTTTCATGCATCCACAATATTCATAGATTAGCATGTTAGCTACTCCATTGACATAGACTGTTGATTCATATGCCAAGCTACTGTAACCTCTGATTTTAAATGGTTAGCCTAACTAGATTGCACTAGCTAGGTTGCTCAAAGTTAAACTACTTAGACCATAATATATAACATTGAATTTGCACACCAAGATTTTTACTTGGAATTATAGTTCATCTGTGATGCTGAGCTGCATGCTAGTTAGCTGTGTTCACAATGAGGGGTTCGGGAGCTTAAGCTTTGTTAAAGCTTGTAAGCAGAGAGAAAGGCTGTTGGCAAGGGACAGAAATTCTGCTATGTCTGCTAGGGGAAAGAAGTTTTCATAAAAGAGGTCGCAATCCTGTCAGTTTCAGTGAACTCTGCGTGGGGGGAAGAATTTTGGATGCAATCACTATCTAACTAGGGCTTTGCGATGAATCAGTCTCTTAGGTTCCATTTCGGTTAAAACACTGTCTATGTTGACAGCTGCCTTTGTAGGCAGGAGACAGCAAGCCAGCACATTAGATTTTGGGGGACAGCTAACATTTTGCACGGTAGCCATTCTCATATTCAGTAACCTAATGTTCGCTCGTCCGCTAATGTAGCTAACTAACATAATCTAATGTCAGCTCGCGGTTTACAAATAGAACAAAGATAGATAATGCTACCAACCTTGGAAACCATCTCTTGAATTCACTGTCTATAACAGGAATGCTCATTGTTACATTACAATGTCATTTACATTTCCATAAAGTTCATGAATATTTTATAATGATCAGAATTAGTTGGTCTAGTGTTAGACAATGAATGGATATGTCTCTTTTACTACCACTATTTTTTATTCATTAAATAGATGGTGTTGTGGCTTCAGTCTCAGAAGGTATGATTCCTTCTTAGCTTTCACATATACACTAGTAAACTCGCATTGTTGTGGAAGTATAGAGCAGGTGTCAATTGACTGACGTCACACAGGCAACAGATAAGGTCACACTTTGTCTAGAGCTGGGGGTTCCCTGGTGTCATGGTTAAAGTCCCAGCCTGGCTCTTTCAACCTGCCACCTGATCTAATTCACTATAAAACGTGTCCTCTCCCTCTCCACCTCAACCCCGAGCGCTCCCTTGAAAAAGAGATTTTAATCAATTTCCTTGGTTAAATAATGGATAAATACAACCCCAATTCCGAAATAGTTGAGACAAAGTGTAAATTGTGAATAAAATCAAAACGCAATGACTTTCAAATCACACCAGCCAATATTTTATTCACAATAGAACAGAGATAACATAGCAAATGTTGAAACTGAGAAATTTTACAATTTTATCCACAAAATGAGCTCATGTCAAATTTGATGGCGGCTACAGGTCTCAAAAAAGTTGGGACTGGGGCCTGTTTACCATGGTGTAGCATCCCCTCTTCTTATTAACACAGAGTGGAGGCGTCTGGGCATTGAGGAGACAAGTTTCTTGAGTTTAGCCATTGGAATTTGATCCCACTCTTGTTCAATACAGGCTTCCAGCTGCTGGAGAGTTTTGGGTCTCCTTTGACCGGACTTTTGTTTAATTATGCCCCAAATGTTCTCAATCAGTGAAAGATCAGGACTGCAGGTAGGCCAGTTCAGCACGCGGACTGTTCTACTACGAAGCCATGCTGTTGTAATAGCTGCAGTATGTGGTTTTGCATTGTCCTGCTGGAATACACAAGGCCTTCCCTGGAATAGATGTTGTCTGGAGGGGAGCATATGTTGCTCTAAAACCTTTATATACCTTTCAGCATTCATGGTGCTTTTTAAAACATGCAAGTGTCCCACACCATATGCACTAATGCATCCCCATACCATCAGAGATGCTGGCTTTTGAACTGAACGCTGATAACAGGAGGGGTGGTCTTTCTCCTCTTTAGCCCGGAGGACACGATGCCCATGATTTCCAACTAGAATGTCAAACTCGGACTCGTCTGATCACAGGACACTTTGCCACTTTGCTACAGTCCATTTTAAATGAGCCTTGGCAGACAGAACACGGCGGCGCTTCTGGATCATGCTCAACAATGGCTTCCTTTTTGCATGATAGAGTTTTAGGTGGCATCTGTGGATGGCACTGTGGACTGTGTTTATAGACAGTGGTTTCTTGAAGTATTCCTGGGCCCATTTAGTAATGTCAATGACAGAATCATGCCGGTGAGTGATGCAGTGGTGTCTGAGGGCCCAAAGATCACGAGCATCCAGTAAAGGTCTTCAGCCTTGTCCCTTCCGCGCAAGAGATTTTTCCAGTTTCTCTGAATCTTTTGATGATGTTATGCACTGTCGATGATGAGACCTTCAAAGCCTTTGCAAATTGACGTTGAGGAACATTGTTTTTAAAATATTCCACAATTTTTTTACGCAAGCCTTCACAGGTTGGAGAGCCTCTGGCCACCTTTACTTCTGAGAGACTCAACCTCTCTAAGACATCCCTTTTATAGCCAATCATGTTACACACCTGATGCCAGTTAACTTAATTACTTGCTAAATGTTCTTTCAGCTGATTCTCTTATATATTAATTGCTTTTTTCAGCCCTTTTATGCCTGTGTCCCAACTTTTTTGAGAGCTGTTGCAGCCAGAAAATTTGAAATAAGCTCGTTTTGTGGAAAAAAATGTCTCAGTTTCAACATTTGAAATGTTATCTATGTTGTATTGTGAATAACCTATTGGCTCTTGTGATCTGAAAGTCATTGCATTTTGATTTTATTCACAATTTATGCTTCGTCCCAACTATTTCAAAATTGGGGTTGTAGATAAAAGAATAAATTAATAAAAAACATCTCAATTCCTGCATGCCCACTAATGCTTCATGTATTTCCCTCTCTGGTCTTAGCCGTTCTTTGCCACTACCTGGCCCGACGTACTTGATTTGAGCATTTGTAGTCGTTTTAGCGTTCTCATGCGTGCAAATATATTTTTCAATGCAATGTCGTGTACACAGAATTATTATTTTTTTTTTTTTTTTGACAGAGCGGGAAAATGACCGCTCAGAAAAATATCCATATGACTGTGGATGAGGCCTGGGTAGCGAGGTTTCAAAAACACATACTATTTCTGCTTATTGCCATTTGTGCTGCTAAAGAGAGCAAAATGTACATCTTCGAGATTGCTACTTGAAAGCAAAATTGAAAGTGAAGCAGGAACTGAAAATGCGTGCTGTGCAGGCTTGCAAGAGCATCACCACGAACGAAATCCTGAGTCTGGTGATGTCTACAGGTTTCAGACTTCATGCTTTTATTGGCAGCAAATGACTAGCAACTAGGTATTAAAAATAGCAATTTAATTTGACTTTTTTTCTAATTACTTTTTAAACCCTAAAATTAGGGTGCAATACATGAAAAATGCACAGTTCATACAATATATTTGACAAAACCCTTAAATTATACAGTAGTTGAAAGTCTACCCTTCAAGCTCCTTATGATTGATTCATTTCAAATCCATTGTGGTGGCACACAGAGTTAAAAGGATGTAAATTGACACTGTTAATATACTTATCGATCAGCCTGTATATACTGTATTTGTCATTACTGTATAGTGCTGAAGCGGCAAGTGAGTCCTGAGGAGCTGCAGACACCAGGTGGCCCATACATAAAGAAGACATTCACGGTACATCCTCGCCGCTTCTGGAAGGGTCCTGCGTCACTGCATAGTGTGACTGGAACATCATATTGTTTGTCAAGATGATTTTTAATCAGGATGATATATGCCAGGTAGAAAATCATGAGGGCAGACTCATGAAAATGAAGTCATCTAATGAAAAAGAGTATTCTGTGTTTTTTAGGGTTTGTTGAGTTACCGATCAAACTGTGTAAACATTTTCTCAGTTTGCTTTAACCCTTTGTTGCATGTTGTCCAATATTTTGGACATAAGTTAAGTGGGGTTTATGTTCTCTAGGCTCATAGATACCTTGAAAACACAGGACATTTCCAGATAATAATTTCTGGACATTAATAGATAATATACTGGAAAATAATGGACATTTCCAGATAATAATTTCCTCAATAGGTGCCTCTCTGATTAGTGATTTACCACAAACAATCACAATGGCTGCATCCTCAAGTAAAAGGTAAGTTGACGAAAGTCAGAAATAGTCTTATATAGTTCAAGTTTTGATCAGACATTTTTCTATTGGGGGGATGGAAGTACATTATATAGCACAAACTGAAAACACATAACCTATATAATGCATGCCTATTTGTTGGAATACATCTGAGTCTATGGTCTATCAAAAATATTGGACATTATGCATGCCGAGTAAATATCTCAAATAAGCAATGTCCAGAATATAGATAGATCATCATGCATATCAATGACCAGGTTTCTTCAACTTCACATTATTTCTGTCACTCCGCATGCATAATGTCCAAAATACAGGATGGCAGTGTGCATCCCACAAGCATAATGTCCAAAATAATGGACAGACAGACCACCCACTTGCAGACCCCCCCAAATCCCAACAAATGGTCCAAGGCATTTGTATGTACTGTATGCATCAAAGGGTTAACAGCATGCCTTGTTATGCTGGCATCACCAGACCAATTTGCAAATGTGAATTAGTCCAGAACCTTGCAGTTCATTCCCTTACAAAGATGACCTAAAGGGTTACCATATTGTACACAAGAATTGTATAGTGTTCTATAGTGTGGTTGTCATGTTCTATGGTACCTTTCATCAGCTATGGTAGCCCTACAATATTTCTATAGTAATACTAAATTCTTTACCGTGCCTTGCAAATAAACCATACAATTACTACAGTAATACTGATAGTTTTTTAGTGGTAATTTTTATGGTATTCCTATAGTGGTTTTTGTAAAGGCTTTCAATTTCCAAGGGGTGTAATGAAGGGGCTCAGATAAAAATGACTTTGGACGCAGTTTGATTGACCTAAAACCAATCAGAGCATAGAAATATGAACGGCTCATGAAATCTGTGCCTGTTAGCACCCACTGAATTGTAGTTCAAGGAAGCTAGCTAGCTACTATTAATGTTAAATCAAAGAGCGGTGTGAATCTTTATGGGCTAATAAGTATGCATTGGCATTCATAATGTCGTCAACGTCAACTCAACAGTTCTTCTAAAGATAGCAAGCTATGTACTGTAACTACTGATGGACTACTAGGCTAGATAGCTGGTTCCAACATCCTATTCATAGCTATCTCTTCTAGTTTAACATAATACGCTCATGTTTGGCATGACATGATTGTAGAAGCCAACACTCAACGTTACTATTTGAACATAACATGAACAATAGCCTCTGGGTTTTGACTTTTCTTTTCATTTTCTTTCTAGCTAGGGATGTGTCGGTCGCAAACGAGTAGGCTCTATGAGCCGGCTCCTTTATGTGAATGATGAAAGCCAGCTCCCATCTCAGAGCTCTCAGAGCCATTTATTTTTCTTTAAATCAATATCAGACGGAATAACAGGATGATATTTTGGCCACACTCAAAACTAGATGAGTGATTATCACAAACGAAGTAGTATTTGGATGCATTTTAGTAACATAGACAACACAAAGGCAGAATACAGAATTTGTAAAATAAGACAATCATGTCAAGCGGGGTCAGCTCACAACCTTCACAGGGATATTAGAACTGAACTTCCAATAGTGCAGTGAAAAAAGGCAAGCCAGACACACCATGTTCCGTTTTGTGTGTGATTTGTTTGGAATGGTTTGTGGTTTGGGTAGTTTTTTTTAATTTTATTTGCTATGGACATCACAGTAGGATAAGAATTGCAATGTGCATTTATGCACAAGGATCAGATGCACTGTGTTTAGTGTTTCTAGCAAAACGCTAATTTACAACATTCTGTATAAATCAAATGTTTAGTTCACATGTAATATGTTTGATGTTTTTACATCAATGTTTTTATGTCAAACATAATGTAAAATATTGGTATTCTAGAAATGATAAGGTTTAAAATTATTACATTGAATTTAAGTGATATACTGTATGGGCTCATATACCAATCATAAGTCAAAACATTGCAAAATTTGGCTTAATTATAAAAGCCAGAAGTAGTTCTAAATGAAGAGCCATTTGGGTGCTGATAGAGCTGGCTCTTATTGCTGAGCTGAGCCAAATGACCTGGCTCACCTAAAAGAACTGGAATTCTCATTACTATTTCTAGCGATGAGAGTAGTCAGTTGTTCAATTAAAATTTTGCCAAATTTTTTGGGAAACACTGCAAGCGCACCTTTCTCATCAACTAAAGTTTAGTCGTTTGTTCTTCTTTTAGAGATAATATCCTGTCTAGTCTGTTAAATACTGTCACAATTGCAGATTCAACAGACCATACAACACCTGTGCCAGCCATCTTAATTATTTATGAAAATACTTTAACATCGTCATATCAAACCCATCCCATTGTAGATAAATGGCTGTAACTGGCCTGACCTTAACTTTGTTGGATGGAAATCAGTTTGAATGGGAGGGTGGCCCTGATGCATCTGTCAGAGCAAATCAAACATGAGCCCCCAAATTTGTCTGGTTCAAAGGCTAAGCCTTCTGTATATTGTGTACAATTCACTGAAATTTCGCATTGTGCTTTGCATGGTGTTATGTAGTTGAAATCCAGCTCGTTCCAAGCTGAGAGATCTCAGATAACTTAATCGTGTTTAAGACCACTGTGTGGCAGCATTGACAATCATGAGTTGTTCACGTATGCATGTCAATCTGCAGATTGTGGGCGATGCAGTGGGCTGGGGCTTTGTGGTGAGGGGAAACAAGCCCTGTCATGTCCAGGCTGTGGATCCGAGCGGCCCAGCGGCTGCAGCTGGAATGAAGGTGGGCAGGAAGGCATTGCAGGAAGTGCACCCTCACAACAGTATCTGTTCAAGGGAAGCTTAGGTTTGTTGCCAAAAAGGCAAATAAGAAAACCTGTTTTCCAGTGACTATTACGGCATGCATCAACCATTAATAATAACTTCCTATTTTCATACACACAATAGATTATTTGACAAGTTAAATTTGGCAGTTTTCGGAGTTATTCCAGATATTAGGGTGAGTACATATCATTTTACATAACAGCATTTACCATGGTGACCACATCTCTAGTGTAAATAAGTCAGATCCCTTGAACAAACAGATATGCACCTGTTTGTGAATGGAAAGTGCCGCAGTACTTTCACTTCTATTTCTCAAATGTTGACTGAACAGGCAGTAAGTACTCCTGCAAACCCAGATGTGTGCACACACACACATCAGTGGGCCTAATGTAGCCTCCTTAGCATAGTACTTATGTAAATACATTATGGTAGAAAGGTAATGGTCACTGCAGGTTAAATGCTTTGCTCTAAACTCCTCTGCATGTTCATTTTCATTTTTGGTAAGAGTTGTATATGGGGCATAGTGAAGTAGACTACCTCTGTTTTGGTGCATCTCAACATGATATGCAAACAGGGTGCTGTCATATTTGTAAAAATAATAAAAATGCTCATGCACTTCCCTTATCATGGCACTTGCTTTATATAATTCAGAGGGAATTATGATTTCTTGAAATTGATGCATTTTTCTAATCTAAATCCAGGCCCTTTGATAATGCTATTAATACTGGCATATTTTGGCATTCAAAAAGCTCATTTTTGTCCTTTATTCCACTCAGGTTTGCCAGTTTGTAGTCTCTGTTAATGGGTTGAATGTTCTGTCGCTGGACTATCGGACAGTCAGCAACCTCATTTTGACGGGCCCACGCACAGTCGTCATGGAAGTAATGGAAGAGGTGGTGCAGTGACGCTGAGGAGGCAGGCTCTGCCCTCTGGAGACTAAGATGCGGAATTACACCTTCCACTAGAACAGGTCTTTTGTGAGAGTGGACCCAAGTACCACCTATTTGGACCTATTTGGTCTGTGCACCATTCACAAAGAGCAGCGTGCACTCCTATATATGAACTCTGTAGAGGAGAGCTGGTTTCTGTAGAGGAGAGTCATGTGGTGATGACAGTGTATCAGAATGCAGGTTATGTAGCATCTCAACAACTCTGCGAGTGAAAGACTTGGAGAATATAACACAGTTATGGAGTGATGGTGAAATAATATCTACGCTGGAGCCGAATTTCAAGGCTAACAGACTGTAAGTCGCTTTTTTGTAAAAGCACATTGTAGTCAAAGGATATCATAGATTTCCTTTAAAAATATGGTTTCCCTTTGTCAAGAAGGTAGTCACTCCACATTTAAGACTCATACACTGGTAAGTCCATCAAATCGTGTGGCAAGGAAGTGGTTGGAAAATGCAATGAAAAATGGGAACATCAAACCAATTCCCAATCAGTCAGATGACCTCGGAGTGAGTAAAAATTTCATGTCTCAGCTCTAGACTTGCTGAAAAGTTTACTGTTCAAACAGTAACAGTAAATCAGTACTGTTAAAAATCCATCTGATCCCAAAACTGCACGCATAGATGTATTCATAAATGGGTATGTTTATGAATACTGTAAGCGCTTAAGCTCAAGACATTTTATTTTTCATCTGATTGAAAACAACAACAGAAGGGTTATCATTATGTCTGTGAATTTCTGCTTGCCAATAATGTGTCTTTTTGGCCTCATTTACACTTGTCATTTCATGGGTCTTCTCATTATATTATTTACAGAGATGATTTTTGCACATTCCATTCACACTAAGCCGCATCAATGCATCTTTGATCGACACATACACATTTGATTTGCTGTTTTCTGCACAAAGTGCAATTTCAATTGATTTGCAGTTTTTTTGGTCTGGAATGGGACATTTCCAGGATTGTAGTTCTACTTCAATGCGGAAAGTGCATATTTTGCCTGCACATTTGTGGCGTAGCTGAAAATGTAATATTTTGGGAAGAGCATAATGCTGAAATATGTGGCTTCCCAATGTGGCTTGAGCAATTAGATTTAAACCTAGCCCAAAGTGGCAAAGTGAAACGGGGTCTTAGGAGCACAAAGCACAGTGCCACAATTAGCTAAAACAAAAACTATAGCTATATTTTGTAAAAATATTTTGTTACATATGTTCTTGCCAAAACTAAAGTGTCAAATAATATTCAACTAGCCATACCCGTGCTCCGCAGGGGGTTGATTGTGACCAATAATCCTAAAGAGTATTGACATCACCCGTCGTCATGGTAACAAGAGGCAAAAACGGATAAAATGGCCCAAATTTCAGCAACGGGGCGAGTAGGTTTGATCCCACATGGCGGACGACAGAGGCAGGCTCGTCTGGAATGCATATGCCAGAGGGTGCTGGGATCCGTTGGGCGGTTTGGGAAGCGATACATTGCACAGGCTGGACAAACTGAGAATTAATATAAGATATGGATTTGTATTTAAAACAAATTATGAATCCAAGGCTGAAGGTATATACAATATGTAAAGTTCTGAATAAAGATGTCATATCATGAAAATTGCAAATAAAATCAAAATGGAGTGATTTGAAAAGTCC
This sequence comes from Gymnothorax javanicus, assembly GCA_029692085.1. NCBI lineage: Eukaryota > Metazoa > Chordata > Actinopteri > Anguilliformes > Muraenidae > Gymnothorax > Gymnothorax javanicus. Next base: position 81,586,655 of record CM056197.1, on the reverse strand, counting down.
ATCCACTTTCTACTTGTGAGAACACTGCAAATACACTATACTTGGTGTTTTAATCAGTGAATTAAATTGTTTATTGGTAGTAATTGATTATTCTAAATCTGATTACTGCAATAGACTCCAAAAATGTCTGCGCAAGGGCAATTTAGGACTAATAATTACACAGAGAGGCAAAAGAGGCAATATAAGGTGATGTGAAACAGGTGATGTTAAACATGCGAGTTAATCATGGGATGGTATAAAACCATCAAAGATGGGTTGAGGCTCACCAGTTGCCAACTGATGCATGAGCATATAATCATAACTTTGAGAATAATGTTTCCCAAAGACAAATAAGTTTGATTTTGGACATTTTACCCTGTATTATGGTGTACATTATTATTCAAAGACGGAATGAATCCAGACTAATCTTGCTGAGTAAAGGGAAAGAAACCACTCCTGAATGCATGTGATCTCTGATCTCACAGCTTCACTGTCTTAACAACCGTTTTGCGACTATTATAGATATCATGACATGGGCTCAGAAATACTTTGGTAAACCTCTGTCAGTCAACATCATTTGCTGCTACATCCACAGATGCAATCAAAGCTATATAGTGCAAAGCTGAAGCCATACATCAACACTGTCCAAAAGCACTGCCGACTTTTCGGGCCTCAGTATCATCTGAGACAGTAAGTACCAGAGGAAAAGCATGTTTTGTGGTCTGACAAGTAAAGATTTCAAGTGGTTTCTGGAAAAAAACACCCTCTGTGTTCGCCGGGACAAAAACATCAAGGGCAACCCAAACTGTTGTCAGTGTCAGACCCAAAAGCCAGCGTCTGTCATTGTATGGAGGCGTGTCAGTGCACATGGCATGGGTGACTTGACGTGCGCAAGGCCACCATTAATGCAGGATATGCACCAATTTTGAAGCAACATATGCTGCCATCTTGACGCCATCTACTTCAGAGATGTTCCAGCATTTTCCGGCATGGAAATGGCAAATCATATTCTGCATGGATTACAAGTGCATAACTGTGTAAGCAGAGTGTGGGCACCAGATTGGCCAGCAGTCCTGATCTGTCTCTTATTGAAAATGTATGGCACATTATGAGGTTAAATATATGGCAACGAGAGCTCGTGCGGCTGAAGACCTGCATAATGATGGAATGGGGAAAAATTCTGCTTGGTAGACTTGACTAACCGTAGTCATCCAACTTGATATGTTGTCAGTTACTCTTAATGAGTGCAATTAAAAGACTTGGTGGTGTTACACAGTGGTAAACAGCCGACCGCGCAAACTTTTTTGGATGTGGTGTTGTAGTGTTTTCAATATAGATTTATTTTGTATTTTCCATGATGTGCCAACTTTCTTGGAATTGGGGTTGTACAAGGAATGCATTTTAATTAGGAGTCAGTTTCATTTAATTACCAAGATAAAGTTAGACTTTTCTACTTAAGTGTCTGCGTGCCAAATAGTTGAAGTATACCTCAATGGAATGTGACTCAACTATGCAACATTTACAAGCACTACTGTCCTCTTGGTTTAAAGGAGCAGTATGTAAGTTTGTGGCCAAAACTGGTAGTGCAATCACATTCAAAATACTGCAGAGCGCAGTATCCCCTCCTCCTCTCCCCCAGGCGAGAGGTTGCCAGCTAGGTTGCCGGATCCAGCAAGAACGCCTACTACACGGAGTTACCATGGCTACGTTTCAATATCACCAATGATTTGCTCTCACAGGGTTGTGTTCAGTTCAGTTCAGAAAAGATCGAGACAAATGACTAACTAACTTTAGCAATGGTCATTTTGGTCAACTTGCTCGTCATTCTTCCGTGTGGATAGCCCACTAAAGTCCATTCTGTAAAATGCGTAAAGAATGAATGAGGACTCATTTGACCGATGTAGTGTCTCAATTACATTTCATATTGCCATAATGACTGTGCTAATATTGGAACGGTTTGCACAGCGTCTCAGCATAAAGCCAGAGAAATGGACTAATAATGCTTTGCTAATGTTAGCAATGAAGAGCCACGGTTTTTATTTCTCAAACAATTTGTTACCTAGTCAATTCGATGACCCACCTGCTTATGCACTAACGTACCATGAACTAACATACATAACGTTATTCGACTGTAGAGAATATTTGAAATGTCCGTGCCTATATTAAATAGGATTAAGTTAGCCAAACTTAGCTGAATCTTACCTGCCCAGGAGAAAATTAGCAACTTCAGCGTCGGTCTTCAAATTCTTCTCTGCTTTCAGCCGTCTCCATCTTTCAAAGGCATGTCCTATACAGATCCTTGTTTTGTTTCTGACTTTGTCACCACGTATTTTGGAATCATAACAAAGCCTTTTAGGTTTAGTAACGTCAGACATTTGTGCTCCGAAACGCTGGTAGCTGCAGCTCAGTGGTAACTGGCAACCTGGATGCGGAAATGCTACTGACTTCGTGATTGGGAGATAGGTGGAGGGCGGCGCAACAGGCCAAAACACAAAATGACAACACAAACATTATTAGTTGTGGGCTGCAACTTCGCTTTTGTAATGAGAATATTCTGTCTGGGCTACTGTTGTTAGTGATATAAGTATTTGAAATTAACGTCATTCCTTAATGTCTGGTGATATATCAGGGCCATTTCATGATTAATCAACATACATTTCTTACATATTGCTCCTTTAACATATACAGTAGGTGATTTGACCAATGTCAAGTCTTATAGTAGTAAATAATTTGCTGGTTTGCTTGCATAATCAGGTAAGTGCATGGACAAATGTTTTCTTGAAGGATAATAAATACCGTTTTTTATGCATGAACGTATTATGAATTGGGCTATTTTAAGAGGGGCTACTACATGTCATGAAATTCAATGTTTCTCTTTTCTGATTTATTGTCTGACATCTGATAAGAACCTTGGTACATCTATTTTGCCGCCACAATTTTTAGCTGCCAACTGAGTTGGTGGGGATGGCGGGAGTTGAGACATTTCTTCATGATTAGACTCATGTAATCAAGGTACTTGGAGAATGCGTGGACCGAGGTATTCTTTGCACAATTGCGAGACTCACAATGCAATGTTGTATGGCTAACTTTGTATGGCCGTTAATTGGATCTGAGTCTTTGTATTATCATGGAGACGCGATAGCGCATTGGTCAAGTAGGCTTGACTTGGGATCGTGAGGTCCTGAGTTCAAGTCCTGGCCACAGCCTTCGCAGTGTGTTCTTGGGCAAAACACTTCACTCCCACACTCCACGCCTCACTCCACCCAGGTGTATAAATGGATACCAGCAAATAGTCAGGGAAACTTGACTAAGAGCTGGGGGAGTACCTGCGATGGACTGGCATCCCATCCAGGGGGAGTAGTAATACTCCTAGTCGCTTCATGCCACAGGGGTTAAGCACCGGCCCGATGGGCCAATAGGCTCGTAACAGGCTTACTCTTACTCTTTGTATTATCAAGGCTGTCCTTTCTACTATAAGCAGGAGATTCTTGTTTTATCTGAAGATGAGTAGACAATCACTGCTGTATTTCTAACTAAAGACAAGGATCACCAGAATTTGTGTTATGATCATCATAACATGACTGTTATGTTACAGCTCTCTGATATGCGTGAAATAAAATTTGTTTTCCACTTTGTATTGTCAATGTTATATTATCTAACTATTGGTGTACTAAGTACAAGTTGACATAAATGTTTTCCCTTCTATTGTTTTCTTGATATTTGGGCATACCACCAAAATTTACCAAATGTGTATTCTTTAAAATAGCCTTTGAGCTAAGGCACTCGTTTGCTTGACTAAATAATGTGTTAGATGTTTGTTTAGAATGTGATATTGCCGCTTGAAAGTATGGGCATATTTTGAATTTACCATACAGTCATTTTTAAAATGTCGTGATCAGTAGCCTGCAAATTATCATTTTTTAAATTGTGTCACTAGCCCAAAATAATCTCTGTAATGATTATTATGGAGAGCCACACCAGCATAGGAAAGAAGAAATGTTTGCTATCAATGTTTTACAACCACTGTTTGCCCGCCATTCTGTACCCGAAAATTACAGAGACAAATAATAAAAGGCATCTGCTTGATGGGGCAGCGCTTTCACAGAAATCTTGTTTTCTTCAATGGTAATATCGTTACATAGTACTGCCCCCTGTTGGCCATTTAGAGGTGGTACACTCTGCTTTTGTAATAAAAACTACATCAAAAAATGTAGGTAAAAAGGACCAGGAATTGTTTTATGTGAATGATGTATAAATGGATGGATATATTACACCTTTTATACAGTGATGAGCTACAATATTATGACCACTCAGACAAAGTAAATTATGTTTATTATACCGCGCTCCATCATTTTTGCTGAATAAAATCCAATACTTGTTTCTTACAAATTTTGGGGTGCTGATTCCAAAAATTGATTCTGTTTTGCATAGGTAAGTCACATTGTCTCACATTGTATGATGTTCATTTCATAGCATTGTCACTTTTGACAACAACTTGTAAGGTTAAGAAGCCTTGTATCCCCCCTTAATCACCATAAAACTGCCACAAAGACATGATTCTCATCTTACTTTAAGTCAGGTGAGAACTATTTGTTCAAACTATGCTGATTTTCACATGTATGAATGATTCTAAAGACATTATTTTATGCCTAATCCTGATATTAGGCTCTAATCCTTATATTAGTAATATGGCCACTGACAGAAAATGCTAACATGATCCAGAAGTTTTCTGCTACATCTGTCTGTTTAACTACACCCAAACAGCCATAGAAAATTGCAGACTTTGTGAAAAAAGCTATGATATAATAAGGAATTAGCAGAATTTTTGTTTCAACATACAGGGTGGTGTTATCTCATGACAGTGCAGGTTATGGTCTGAAATATATTAGACTATAAGTTAAGAGTCGGTTCTCATAGTCGGCAAGCTGGGTGCTGGAGAAATTGTCGGGTGTAAACACCTGAGTGATTTTAACAAGGGCTAAATGACTGGGTTGGGGAATCTCTGAAACTGCAAAGTTTGTGGCGTGTTGTTGGTCAGCACTGGTGAGCACCTTATAGCAGTGGTAAAAAAAGAGAAAAACAACAAACCGTTGACAGGATGTTGCACAACCAAGACATATCAAACTGTAGGGGCAATATAGGTTGTCCCATCTGGTCCAAATTGACTGTTGGGCAACTGTGGCAATAGTCACAGAAAATCTGAATGGTGGCTACATGGGAGGAATGAAACATAAATCAGGATGCATCACACCCAGCATTGTATGGAGCTGTGTAGCCACAGAGCCCACGCTTACCCCGAATATGGTCACAAAAGCATTGAAAATGGACCTTGGAGCAGTTTGATGACTCCTGTTTTCTTTTATATTGCATGGAAGGCTGGGTACATCCATGCCAATTACCAAGGGATAGATGGCAGCAGAAAGCACTGTGGGAAGAAGACAAGCATGTGGATGGTCTAACAAATGTTACACTGGGAAACCCTGGGTCTGGGGATTCATGTGACTATCAATTTGACACATGCTACATATCTAAAATTTTTTGCAGAGCAGGAACAACCCTTCATAATAACGCTATTCCCTGATGGCAGTGGCCGCTCTCAGTGGGATAATGCACCCTGCCACTTGGCAAAAATTGTTCAGGAACAGTTTAAGGAAAATTAAGAGTTCAAGGTGTTACCCTGGCCTCCAACTTCCCCAGATCTCTGTCCGATCAAGCATCAGTGGGATGTGCTGGTGTAACAAGTACATTCTCTCTCAAACATCATGTTTATTTTGAAATTCTGAGTGTACCAATACTCTTATGCAAAATTCTGCAAAAGTATTTTATGCATTTGCAAAAAAAAATGCGTTATGTGAAGAATGGAATAATTTTGGTTGTTTGATTCTGTTTTGTTTCAGCAATTTAACTCCTTCAACCCCACAGCCCTCTACAGAGGGCTGACCAACATATTCCCTTCAACCCCAAATTCCTGTAGGGAAAATTCAAACAATCTGACTAATTGATTGGAACATATCAGGTTACATTTAATGGGATTCCAGAGATAACAGTAAGATACAATGTCCAGATAATGACCAGCCCTCTACAGAGGGCTGTGGGGTTGAAGGGTATAGTGATGCTAGAATATCTGGGGTTGAAAGAGTTAAAGGGTTGAATTCCATTATATTACATCATTTTTGTTTGATTTTGTTTATTTTAATTGTAATGATTGTATTTCCTCGTATGATGTTTTCAGTTCGAAATATTAATATTTGGAGCCCAGTAAGAATAGCCTTCACTCTGGTGAGGATTAACGGGGATCCATAATAAACAATATACGTGATAAAAACAATAGTGGCTCCACCTCACAAATTATAGGACTTAAATGATCTGCTGCTGTCTTGGTACCAGATACCACGGGCATCTTTGGAGGTCCTGTAGTGTCCATACCTCGGCAGGTCAGAGATGTTTTGATGGCAAAACAGAATCCAACAGCTTGATAGCCAGGTAGTCATAATATTTTGCCTCTTCGTTGTACATACCAGATACTGCACTGTTATTTTGGAATACAGGCAGTCCTCCACAAAAGCACTCAACAAAGAAGAAAATTTGCCCCTTAATTTTGCAAATGTCTACCTCTATTTTTTTTCCTTCAGTGAGCACCTGCGAAGTGTACGTTTGTATTTTTTTTTTTTAAGCTTAATGTCAATTAAGGGTACAAAAGTGATAATAATCCTTGTCCTTCTATAATAATTTGTCCAGCAGATGGTAGTATTATATCACTTTCCCTGCAGCGTTTGCAGAATTCAGCTGTTACATTTGTATTTCATCGAAATATGTAGTATTTTCCATCTTCAGTTCGACCTATTTGACTAAACTGAGAATTTTCCATGAAACTCCTTCAGTGGAATGCCTAGTTAACCACATGCCCATCTTCATATGGGTTAGTAAGCATCACAGAGCGTCATCTTGGTATATTATCCAGATTTGGCAGCTTTATTTCCCCATCATATGCAACACACACAACAAAAAACTGCAGTTAATCGAGAAGTAGTTCCTTTAACAATCTATTTTGAGTCATGCTCATTTCCATAAGTAAATTCAGATTGTAAAACTCTCAGAATAGTTCCAATATGACAGGTGTTTCCTAATTTCCTCACAATGACTAGATTTGGAGAGTTTTTCATTTTTTAGCAGCCATACCAGCAATCATTTTGCTCCAGACAAATGGCTGAAGCTTAGCAAGTCTGGGCTTGGTTAGTTTGTACTTAAATGGGAGATCATCTGGGAAAATGAAGTTGCTGCTGGAAGTGCTGTTACTGGGCCAGTAGGGGACAGTCTTCCATCAGGTCAGATGAAACCCAGAGCGGCGATGGGGACACTGTGCTGTCGGAGATTCTGTCTGTTGGATGAAACATCAAATTGAGGTCCTGGCTCACTCCCATGACATTCATCACTATAAGGAGGGGGCTTCCTGACGTCTTGGGGTAATTCCCAACGTAGCTGTTTTATCCTGCGGCATCATCATCCCCTGATTATCATTGGCTAAAAAATTGTCCACTTCACCATAGCTGACATGTGGTGAGCGCTCTGGTGCAAAATGGTAGCTGTTTATGACGCAGGTGGGTAACACACATTGATGGAGGTCGGGGTGAGTATCCCCTTTATCACTTTAATGTGCTTTGAGTCCCTGCAAGAGAATGTTCGTTTATTCATTGAAGTGCTTTTGATGCAATGCAGACAAGCGCTAGGGTCTAGGGTGATTTTTTTCACTTAACTTTTCCTAAGGCAAGGGTAAGGTGGGTGGGATTGTTAAGGGTCTTGCGTCCAAGGTCAAAATTCCTCTCTCCATAGATGCCTGCATTGTCAAAACCCCCCGTACTACCTGGGGTGATTTTGGATTTATTGTCAGCAAGCCAAGGAGTGCAACACCACTAATCGAGTTACAACTGAATGAACCATTCAAGAACAAAGCAGTTAAAAAATGTTTTACATGCTTTAGAATCTCATGTCAGGCTTGGAAATACCTGCACATTTCCAACAGATCCAAAATACAATGACCCCATTAGCCAAACTCCAAATCTTAAATAACGCTGTTTAAGCACACTATTAGTAGTTTATGCATTAGTTTATTACCAGCAGTTCACTCATGTTCAAATGTTTGGGATGACCGGCCATATCAGGTGTTTTCCAATATAACCAATGCTGCTCTGATTTACAATGAAGATTAAACCTCTTAATTGACTGTGTTATTAGCACAGTGGATGACTGCGTATGTGCAACTCCATTTCCAAAAAAGTTGGGACGCTGTGTAAAATATCAATAAAAACATCATGTGTTGATTTTCAAATCATTTGAACTTTATTTATTTAAAAATAGTACAAAGACAATATTAGATGTTGCAACTGATAAACTTTGTTTTTTTTTTTAAATATCAGCTCATTTTGAATTTGATGACAGCAACATGTTTTTAAAAAAGTTTTCACGGGACAATAATAGACTGGAAAAGTTGCATGATGCTAAAAAAAAAGACAACTGGCAGAACATCTCACAGCTAATTAGATTATTTAGCAACAGGTCAGTAACATGACTGGGTATAAAAGTCTTTCAAAAGTAAATATGGTGAGGGCTTAACTACTCTATTCAAAGGCTGCAAGGGGAAATAGTTTAACAAGTTAAGAATATCATATTCAACTCAAAATAGCAAAGATTTTAGAGATTTTATCCTCTATGGTACATAATATCATTAAAATATTCTGAGAATCCAGAAAAATTTCTGTACACATAGGACAAGGCCAAAATCCGATTTTGAAAGGCTGTGATTTTCAGGTCCTCAGGCAGCACTCCATTAAAAACAGACAGGATTCTGTGGTGGGAATCACTGCATGGACTCAGGGACACTTCTGTAAACCATTGTCAATAAACACGGTTTGTCACTGCATCTGCTAATGCAAGTTAAAACTCTGCCATGTAGAGATTAAGCCATACATAAACAAGATCCAGAAACACTGCCATCTTCTCTGAGGTCGAGCTCATTTAAAATGCGCTGAAGCAGGGTGGTAAACTGCCCAGTGGTTTGACTAATCAAAATGTGAAATTCTTTTTGGAAATCATGGATGCCACATCCACTGGGCTGAAAAGGGGCCATCCAGCTTGCTATCAGCAAACAATTCAAAAGCTAGCATCTATGATAGTATAGGGGTGCATTAGTACACTTGGCATGGGTAACTTGCTCATCCGTGAAGACGCCATTCAAGGTGAACAATATATACAGGTTGTGGAGCAACATTTACTGCCATCCAAATGCCTTTTTTTAAGTGAAGACTTCACTCATTTCAGCAACACCATGCCAAACACCATACTCTGCACATATTACAACAGCATAGCTTTGTAGTAAAATAGTCTGGGTGCTAAAGTGGTCTGTCTGTCTGCCTGCTGTCCAGACCTGTCAACCAATGACAATATTTGGTGCATTATGAAATGAAAATAAGACAAAGGAGGCTGCAAAGTATTGAGCTGCTGAAATCCTACATACAGCAAGAAGGGGAAAATATTTTGCTTTCAAAACTATAGCAGTTGGTCACCTTTGTTCCCAAACACTTACAGAGTGTTGATTGAAGAAGAAGTGATGCAACACAGTGGTAAGCATGCCCCTGTGCCAACTTTTTTTGAAATGTGTTGCTGGCATCAAATTCAAAATGAGCACATATTTTTCAAAAACAATAAAATATCTCAGTTTCAACATCTGATATTTTGTCTTTGCGTTATTTTCAAATAAATATGAAGTTCAAATGATTTGAAAATCATTGCATTGTTTTTATTCACATGTTACACAGCGTCCCAAATTTTTTTTTTGGAAATGGGGTTGTAGTACTAGGCTCAATAGAAAACTACCATTAGCGCCCTGTGAGCATTTGGGCTGGAGTGCTCTAGTGTGAGGTCATCCATTTTACATGGTAATGATACTTCAAGGCTCCTGTCATGACCGTGACCCTGCTGTCATCTCAAAGAGCCGCATTCTTCCGCACACCACAAGCCTTGTACAGGCACGTCCAACAGTGAAGCCGACTCTCGCTTTAGGTGCAGCTCATCCCCCAGTAGATCTCAGTTATGCAACATTGTCTTTGCAGGGAAAACTGTCTATCCTTAGGCACTTGGGCTTTTCACCTGTTCACTATTTTTAGGGAGTCTTTCTCCTTGTCTCTAACTCTGTTTTTCTTTTCATCTCTCACTGTCTATCCCTGAACCAACTATGTGCAAATGCTCTACTAGTCAGCCTTTTATTTAACTGAGATTCAAATTCTGACCATGCTGATTAAAAGTTCCCACACTTGTGCCCTTGTGACTCCCATTTGATGTCTGACAACTGCATTATTATTATTATTTTACAAGGAAGTCCCATTGTGACAAGTGCCAGAGGGCAGCTCAATACATTGAAATAAAAATAGGAGACCAGTACATTAAAATAAAAACAGAAACAGTACAGAACAGGACTTTCAGGGGACAATTCAGAAACATATAGAAACAAAATTAGAAAATAAATGAATAAATACATACATACATACATACATATTTTCAACATGACATAAAAATTAAGAATTAAAACAGGTGCATTTGAAAACAGTTGAAAATTCTGAGACCTTTTTCATAGGCAGGTTAAGTTTGACCTGAAGTTCTTTCCAGGAACAGGTGCCATAATAAAACAAAGCCCTCTTACCAGCTTCTGTCTGTACATTGGGGAACTTGAAATGCAGTGCAATGCCAGAACTTAGATTATATGTACTCTGTGAGGGTGAAGACTTTTAACTTATATACTTCAGTAGCTTTCCAAGAAAGACCTTATAAAAGAAAATCTTCCAATCTTGCATCCTGCATATACCATGTGATAACCAATTCACCAAATCATATAAGGTACAATGATGTGTCTTACAGCCAGCATTTGAAATATATCTTCATGCACCATGATAAAGAGGATCAAGTTTGGACGATGTTGATGGACGAGCAAAGTGATAAATGATGTCACAATAATCTAGTTGTCAGAGGTTTCACGCAGATAGGCTCGAACCAGGAGCAACTTCACTTCCTCCAAGCAGCTCATTATAAAATGAAAACCGCCATTTTGATACCAGAAAGCCCATCATTAACCCAAAAGCTCTAATAAGCACCCTCCTAGATCTTCAGCTGTGATGAGCTATTTCCGCAACAACATACATTCAGGTCATGAATAGTTTGTTTTCCGTATAGAAGCCATCCCATGCTAGAAAGATACAAGGTAAAATGTTAATTCTGATAGGACCACTTTGTCAAAAAGATATAATTTATTGAAAGCAAACAGGCATATTAGCAAACAAGCATACATTGGGTTTGGCGACACGGCTCTGTTCTAAGAGATCCCTGCCCGTGCAAGCATGGAATTGAAGGCAGGGAGCTGATACTAACCCCCCTTCCATAGAACAGAGTCTACAGCAACAATGACCTCAAAAGGAAAAAATATTGTTTTTTGAACGGTAATTTAGTCACAAGAGGACATAATCAATGCATGCTATTAAAGACAGGTGGAGCTGGGGTGGAGGAGGGCTGCTGAGCTAGCGCACCGAGGAACAGCTACTCAAGAAGGCAAACTTAAATAAGCCCAACATATTACTGGCCAAGTGATCGTGTGACAGCAAGGTCAGATGACAGTCAAATTCACTCAGGGGACTCTCCAGGAGGTAGCACCGCCTACGTTAAGCAAGCTTGACTCCGTGGCCTATCAGAATTTCCGTCAAAGCTCCATTTGTAAAAAAAGTGAGATTGTGTAGGGGAGAGCAGGGTATGTTGGCCTGTGGGTAAGTTGTCATTCTGGTTGTTGCCTGATGCAGTTCCTGAAAAACTAAACAGCTATTTCATGTTAACAACGTCAACAACCTGATCACATTTAGTCACAGTCACAATAATCTGAGGTGAGAAGAGTTTCCTATTTTTTACCTTTAAAACTAGCAAAAACAAATTTGACAAAGCAAATTCTCATACGATTAATTTTTGAAGTATGTATTTTCAAAATTATATTTACAGTATATACTTACTGGAGGTGTGAATAAAGTGTATTTGGCCAACAATTGCGTAATTGGCCGTTTTTGGGCAGTTGTCTCTGTCATAATTCTTGTCCGTATGCCTTTCGTCTCCCCTCCTATTCAGCAACTTGTGTGTCTATTAGAAGTAGGCTGCCTTTGATTGGTTTATGTCTTGAGTATTCGTTCCTCCTGAGCTGAGTCTCTTTTCATGATTATTTCCTAATGACTATGTGATGCATTTTTAAGCCCCTTACCTTCATTCACAAGTTGCTGGATTGTAATGTGCTATTTGTGGTTGGAACCAGTCAGTATTCCTAATAGTAATACTTTGTCTTCATGATGTGTAACGTGGTCTTTATCCTGTCAGTTTTCCAGGTGGAAACTCTCTGTCTTTATTTAGTGTTATGTAACTGTTAAAACTGAATACTCTTTGTCATTACTGAGCGTAACGTCGTCTTTAATTACTGTATTATGTGGAAACTTCCCTCTTTACTCAGTTAACACAAATAAGCTTCCTAGCCTATTCAGAGCCCAGGATTGGGATTGCATTCAAATTAACCCGGTTTTAGTCAGTTCCTCTGTCCAGTTTAAAAAGAACAAGCTCCCACGATCTATCCAGGTTCCAGGATTGGAACCACCCTCTTGTTTACCCTTCCAGGTCTGTTCTTCTGTCAGCTCCCAGCTCCTTTTCCAGTCATCAGGATTGAAACTTAGTTCACTCAAGCTGCTACATTCATCTGTGGAAGAGCTCTGCTCCAGCGAAGTGTGCACTCTTCCTCCACCACAGCAGTCCCAACAATGGGCTCCACCCTCCAGGGGGCATCTCCAATGCGCCACTGACCGCTGTTACCAATGTGATGAGCCTGGCCAAATTGCACGCGACTGCACAGCCCTCGCACCAAAATCCAGAGCCACTCAACTGGCAGGAAACGTCAGGGGGAGTAGGCTAATGCAGGGACCACCACTCTAGTCTCCAGGCCCCCTCAAAGGCCAGTGCGCACTGGTCGGATGTTTGGGCCACAGCAAAGCACTGTATTTGAACTTAAACTTGACGGTCAACCCTGCCGGGCCCTGGTAGACATTGGGTCTATCATTTCCCTAGTGCGACCTGGCATCCTCCTCGACACAACTGGTCCACTCCCAATGGCGTGGTCCCTAGCCAACACCCAGGTCATGACAGTGAGAGTAGAAAAGGCTGGCATTAGTGGGAAAAAGTCACTGAGAGCCTGGGCTGGTGACCAGGAAATAGAGCATGAGTTCTCACGCACCAACATCCCATGCATTATTGGCCTGGACCTGCTGACCTGCTTGGGAGCTCGTGTTGACATGGCGGGGGGCAACCAACACCCTCAGCACAGAGACCATGGCACTCCAGTCTGGTCAGGGGAAGAAGAACCAGCCCAAAGACTGACAAAACAGTTGTCAGGCAGCTGCTGCCCTGCTGCACCCATGCCTCACAGCCCACCAGCACATTGACCACCAGCAGCCCTGCATAGCTACAGCTGACTGCAGCTTCGACTGCAGAGGCTGCTGCCCCTCTCTCTGCTGAGATAACTAAGGACATATACAACTTATTGCAATGCAGTAGCAATGGCCACGACCCACAGCATTGCTACTAGCTGAAAAACTTTGATGACTGCACAAATATCTTTGTTGCCAGAGAAGAAGACTGCAGACAAACTGGGCTGGTTCACCACGCTACTGGGACTTCGCCACCATTGCCAGTCCACACCACCAGCAAACTGATAAGGGCCAACCATTCAACTGGAATGACACCTGTACGACTGCCTTCATCTGTCTCAAGGCAACCCTAAATGAAACCCCAGTTTTAGCTTACCCTAATCTGCAACAGCCTTTCATTGTGGGCACTGATGCTAGCAATGTGTTGGTTGAGGCTTTCCCAGAGAGGGGAGGATGGAGAGCATGCCACAGCCTACTCCAGTCACACCCTGAGTCATTACAGTGTCAGCGGACATGAGCTGCTGGCAGTGGTCCTGGCATTACGGCATTTACAGCCATATTTTCATGAGAGCCACTTCCTCATCCGCACCGATCATGCCTCACTTACCTGGCTCCTGAACTTTAAACAGTACAAGGGCCAGGAGGCACACAGCCCGGAGGCCCAGCAAAAGTGTGACTGTGATATCCAGCATTGGGAAGGGTGACATTACATCAACACTAACGCGCTCTATCAGCGTCCCTGTGCAGCAGGGGAGTGCCATCACGGCAAGAAGAATGAGGCCAGATGACGCAGACAGTGGTGGCCATCTATCCCACCAGGGATGAGGAGGAGTGACCCCCACTGACCCCTGAGCAATTGAAGCACCAGCAGGAGGCAGACATGACCCTGGCACTGGTGAGAGGCTAGCCGGAGTCAGGGTGGTGTCCTGAGGGGGCAGAAGTGTCAGTGCTGGAGCCTGAGGTAAAGGCCTACCACTCTCAATGGGACAACTTCAAGCAGCACGTTGGGGTTGTCGTCTGGAGATGGCGAGTTCCTGGATGCTAGAATGACCTCCTGCGAGTGCAGGTGCCCTTGGAGCTCTGTTCCCTGGTTCTCCAGGTTGTCCACGGCTCGGTGGGGGCAGGGCACTATGGGAACGCCAAGACCCTCCATCGCCTCAGAATGCGGTTCGACTGGCCTGGCTGCCAACAAGACTTGGAGCTATGCATGCACTGCTCTGACTCCTGCACCACCCAGGGGGGAAAAACCCAGCACTCCCACGCCCTACTGGTCACCCAATGGAGATAGTATGAGTGGACATCCTTGGCCCCTTTTTGGTCTCCAACTTGGGCAGCTGCTATGTCCTTGGGACCATGGACTGCTTCACTAAGTGGCCCAAGGAGTATGCAGTGCTGGATCAGAGGGCCACCACAAGAGCAGAGAAGAGATGTTTACCTACGTCAGGGTCCCTGGCACACTCAAAAGTGACCAGGAGTCCCTTGTCTTTGGTGAAGTCTGTTGATGGCTGGGGGTGAACAATACAAGGACGACCTTGCTCCATCCTATAAGCAACTGGCTGGTGGAGCAGTTTAACTGCACCCAAGCCACCCAGCTAACCATCCTTACCGGCCAACATCAGCGGGACTGGGACTATCATCGTCCCTGGTCCTGTAATCCTACCAGTCTGCTGTCGTGGAGTCCAGTCAGTGCACCCCTGCTGTCATCATGTTCGGACGGAAGTTCTGGACACGACTTGGTGTTTGGAACCCCGCCTGACCCCAATATTGCTCGGGGGAAAGAAATGGGCAATTTTTGTAGGCTGAGGGATCGTCTACAGGTGGTCCATGACTATACCCGCCAGGCCCAGACCAACTCAGGAGTGTGGCAGAGGATAGTCTATGACACATGGTGCTGGGGACAGGCCTTCAAACCAGGAGACGAGGTGAGATGTAGGTGTATTGTCCCATCCGCAAGAAAGGGGTCCCCCCCAAGCTTCACTGCCACTGGCAGCGGCTTGGGAAGGTTGTGGGTCGACTGTCTGAGGTGGTGTACCATGTCAGCATGCCTAGCCAGGGCCGCTCAGTGTGCTGCATAAGGATAGGCTTGCACCTTACAAGCCCATTTGCACCGCCTGTGGTTGAAAAGGGGGAGAAGAGCAGTACCCCGTAAGCAAATCAGTGTGACTTTCGACCAGTTGCACTTCCTGTGAGCCCCAGACGGCCTGTTTGCCAGCGACAGCCTGGACATTTGAGAGACTTTGTGCTGGGGTCGCAGAGGACAACAAACCCCTCAGGTGAGGGCTGTGTAGTGGCCAAAAGAGGAAGTTGTGCTGATTAGAGTTAATCATGCATTGTGTAACGCAAAAGCTCATGGGACTGCCAATTTTCCAGTAAAAAATCATGTTTTAGCGATGTTATGTTCATGTTTTTTATGTGGATTTTAATGTTTTGTGGCCAAGACAGTGTTGAACTATGCTAAGTTTTAATAGAAATGCCACCACCATAATCAAGACTGCCGTTGTGTTGATTATCTGTGGTCAATGTTCAAGATATTGAGTCATATTTAACTGTGACGTCATATAAATAAGACTGCTTACAATTGGACATTGCATGAAGTGCAGAGGTGTATAAAACCAAGGCATCTGTATTAATGTGCATATTATATTGTCAGCTTCTCGCAAGTCTCTAAGCAGGCTACAGACAACTGAATAAGTAGCTTGTTAGCTAGCCATAAAACTACGCAATGAGTAAAGGTAACATCTGTTAAGCAAGCATGAACTTTATATTCACGGTAGTGCGACAAGCAGTCATGATAATAGTTTTACTACACTTGTTATTCAGTCTCTAACACTGAGAATGATCTGTAGCTGGTGTTTGTATAGTAGCAATTGTCAGCTAACATTCTATTTACTGCGCTAGCAACTCCATTAAAAATAAAGTGAAATCAATTGAAAGTGGTCATGCATTCTACATTCATATTGATGTATCTCATGTCTGGCTGAACTATCAATGGATTCTAAATTCACAGTCAATTTAGTAATTAGCTAGTTAGCAAGCTATCGAAACCACCGCTTCTTTGTAGTTTATAAGCTTATGTCCTGCTGCATAACCCAAGTGCACGAGGTCACGAACTGATGGTCGGACATTTTCCTTAAGGATTTTCTGGTAGAGAGCAGAATTCATGGATGCATCAATTACGGCAAGTCGTTCAGGTCCTGGAGCAGCAAAGCAGCCCCAGACCATCTCACTACCACCACCGTGTTTGACTGTTGGTATGATGTTCTTTTTATGAAATGCTGTGTTAGTTTTACGCCAGATGTAATGGGGTACACACCTTCCAAAAAGTTCAACTTTTGTTTCGTCTGTCCACTGAATATTTTCCTAAAAGTCTTGGGGATCATTCAGATGTTTTTTGGCAAATGTCAGATGAGCCTTTGTGCTCTTTTTGGTCAGTGGTTTTCGACGTGGAACTCTCGCATGGACGCCATTTTTGCCCAGTCTCTTTCTTAATGTAGAATCATGAACATTGACTTTAACTGAGGCAAGTGAGGCCTGCAGTTCTTTAGATGTTGTTCTGGGTTCGTTTGTGACCTCCTGAATGAGTCGTCAATGCGCTCTTGGAGTAATTTTGGTAGGTCGGCCACTCCTGGGAAGGTTCACCACTGTTTCAAGTTTTCTCCATTCGTGGATAATGTCTTTCACTGTGGTTCGCTGGAGTGCCAAAGCCTTAGAAATGGCTTTGTAGCTCTTTCCAGACTGATAGATGTCAATGACTTTGTTTCTCATCTGTTCTTGAATTTCTTTAGATCGCGGCATGATACATTTCTTTTTGAGATCTTGCAGCCTATTTCTCTTTGTCAGATAGGTTCTATTTAAGTGATTTCTTGATTCAACTGGTCTGGCAGCAATCAGGGCTGGGTGTGGTTAGTGCAATTGAACAAAAAAAATGTGGTTAATCACAGTTAATTCATGATTTAACAAGGCGGGGGGCAGGTAGGTTTGGATAGCTTTTTTCCCTTAATAAATGAAATTATCATTCAAAAACGACATTTTGTATTTACTCGGGTTATCTTTGTCTAATATTGAAATTTGTTTGATGATCCGAAACATTTAAGCGTGATACATCAAAAACCAAGCTATGCACATTTAACCTACGTTACACTTGGGATTCAGTTTGAATAGTAACAGAAATTGGAAACATTTACTTAGCTAGCTAGCAAGCAAATGATTCTCCTCGAAAAAAAAAATCAAAACCTGATCTTCTTTGTGTCTTCTGAAAAGAATAATACGTCCCCTTTAATAAAATTTTGTTCCCATTTTGCGTTGTACTGATCCAAGTTAATAGTATAAAGCAGTCAGACAAAAAGTGGATAGCACACTTATGGCAAGTTAACTGCTTTTGCCGATTGAAGCTAGGATGTTGCCATACAAAATAAGCCATAGGCGGAGATATTTAGATGAGCGGTGGGACTATTCTCACGAGCCTGCATGTGACGTTGTAAGGGGAGCCAAATCTGAATGCTATACCAAATGGAATGTTTTATGAAAAAGTTAGCCCATAAAAAAATGACTGGGTTGTTTTACTTCACAGTTAGTGGGTTGGTAAGCACTCCAGACCCTGAAATATATGAGCACAAGAACTGAAAAAGTGAGTTTTTCATAATATGACCTTTTAAGGCTTTCCCATTCACTAACGAAAGAAGACAAATTTAAAAAGTCGCATTTACATGCATAAGCAACCATTCCTTACTTCATTGACATAAAAAATACCAGACATAAGCTGACAGATGACACAACTTTGGTCAGAAGTTTTTGACACTAAATCTTCATCAAAGACAACAAATTATTTACTCAGGCTTCTGAGAATATGCCTTTTTCCTAATGAGGACAGAAAAATTTGCCTATGCACCACATAATTTTTATTAGGGGAGACCGGGTCTAGTTGTTACACTTTTTCTTTAAATGGCTGTAGAGTTGACATTATCAGGTTTTTGTGATCAATATGCACTGTAAAGATAGAAAGTTTATTAGACTACATGACTGATCTGCGGCAACCCCTATATTCTATGCATGCGTAATGCTGGTGAGGAAAAAATAGACCCCGTCACCTGTAACAAACTACCCCATATATGGGGTTGTTTGTTACAGGAGGGGTAGTTTGTTGCAGGTTGTGGGGCATTTTGTTACACTAAGAATTTGCTTAAGTGAGACGTGTTTCCCACTTAAGTAGGCAAGCTAAGGGGGATGCCTTACTACTATTATCCCATGAAGCCACAGTAAGGAACCTCTTGAGTCATTCTCTAATGGCATTGCCACGTTTCGTTATTCGTTTGTAATTTCAAGGCATCTTTCTGAAATACAAAAAGGTAGAAAGTCATTCAGTGAGGTAATTTGATCTTGCCCAAGTTGTTACAGGTTTTGGGGCAAGTTCTTACTGTAACAACTTGGGTGTATCAACTAGTCCATCAGCAACCCTTCGCCATTGTCCTGACATTTTAAAATGTTCCAGTGCAATCTTTACATGGGTGTGTCATGACACAGTGGCTAATGTCTTCCTCTCTCATAATCTAGAAAATCTTGGGTATGTATCAATTACACTTGATGTGAATCGAAATCTCCCAAACACCAAGAAAGTTACTTTTTCAAGCATTTTTCTGAAACACTAACCTGCGACTTTCGACGTATGTCCTTCTGTCACGTAAAGGCGCGGGTCACCTTCGCAGAGCAGCAGGAAAAATTAGAGCCCTGTCTGTGTTTTATTATCGGAACTATTTAGAATGTAACAACATGGACGTGTAACAACTAGACCCGGTCTCCCCTACCCACGACTTTCACATTTTCACTGATTTAGTTCACCCTAGGGGTTTTTAAATATATTTTTAAGGCAGCTTTTATATTTCACAACATTAACCATATCAATGAACTAAAAAATAGGCTTTTAGCAGAGTCTAACAAATTGACAAAATATGTAAGCATGTTTGTGCCTGTGGTCCACATTCACAAAATTTCAAGAGATTTTGAAGGCATTGAATGTGCTGGCAAAGACTGCCAAAACTATCAGCAACTGGTAGAAAGAATGTGGCACCATAGGCCTTGTTTACACGTACACAAGTATTTTCAAAAATGTAGCATTTTCTATGCGCTTTGGCCTTTCAGTGTTCCGTTCACATGCAATGGTGTTTTTGATTACTAAAGCTGGATCTTTCGAAAAACTCCCTCTGGGGTGAAGCTTTCTTGAAACTCCGTTTTCAGTGTTTACATGTTGACAGGGAAAACAGCGTTTTTGGCTTGTGACATCAGAGTGTGTGTGCCTCATTTCCTTTGTTAACAAGCGGCATAATCTTGTTCAGTGGTAGCATTGGATAAAATATAGCTGATTTTATCCATCCTAACAGGACTTTTTGCCTATTTGTTCATAAATGTGCTGTTACTGTATCGCTCCGTTGAGGAGTATAGGCATCAAAAGGTGCCACAGTGGTCAATACCACATAATCCAATACTCCCATGAAGCAGACCTCCTTCCTCTTTCTGCCATTGTGGTATCTTTTACTCCATCTCGTGTTATTGGGTCAGGCAGCCTAAGCTACTAGGTATAGAGATTTTTTTTTAAGGCTTGTGATTGGCCACTCATCTCCCATAGGCAGATCTTATCTGGCTTATAGGCTGTTGGGTGGCAAGACAGAAATCCTTTATTGCATAAAGAAAAAATAAAATGAAATATCAAAGTGTAAATTATGCAAAATAATACATTCAAATACGCAATCCATGTTGGATATTGTGCTAAGGTCTGAAGTGACAAAGGTTGAACCTTTAGGCCTAAATTTTAAAGGTATGCTTGTTGCGAAGACAATACAGCTCATCATCTAATGAACAACATAATGATTGTGAAACATGATGCTGGTGGCATAAAGCATCGAGGCTGTTCCTTTATGGTGGGTGCTTTGTCACAATAGATACGGTAATGAATTGTGCTCAACAATACAAAACCTGCTGGCCTCTGTCAGGAAGCTGACAATGAAGAGGAATTTAATCTCTCAAACCACACATCCTATTTGACTAAGACATAGCCTCAGAAAAGGGAAATCAAAACCTTTAAATGGCCTAGTCAGAGCCTAAAACTCAAACTTTAACTCTTTTTTTCTGCATGTAAAAGTGTGATGAAACTGCAAAGTCAGCAAAGACTTACTAATATGGGCTAGCTGCTGTGGTAAATAGCAAATGATTCAACAGTAAGTTGGGGGGGGGCTTGTACAGACTTTGTGATGTAACCAGGTACCATGCTTTCCCTTGTCTGTTATTGTAGTGCACAGAGTGAGATTCTTCTATGATGTATTCTGTTGAAGTTGTTGCAACCTATTCTGACCAGTCAAAGGCAATATGAATATAACTTTGAGGAAATTAAATTCGATGAATGCAGTTTTGCAGTCATTATATACAGTATCTTAGAGCACATTGATTGGGTTCCACTTTTTAAAATCCATTCCAGTTCATATAAGATCAGTTATAATTGTCAACATAGGAGCAATGCTAGGGTAGAACTGTGTACACCTATGAATAACCCTGAAAATTCTGACTTCAACCAGCCTTACATGGCGAAATTGGCTTAGTATGTGTTTTCTATACTCTAGATGGCTGTGGCTGGTTGACAATATGTCTACCAACTGAAAGTTAGTAGGCTCTACTCAAGTTTATCACCATCTTATTCAACCAGCTTTGACCAACCACAGGTCAGCTTTGACCAGCAAAAGACCAGCTACAGCCAGCTAGAGTAGCGAAAAGAAAGCATATACTAGACCAAAGTCCCAGCAAGTATTTGATGGATGTTTCAGGTAGGAATCACTCCTCCAGCTCATCTCTATGAAAGCAACAAGACTGCATCAAGAACAGTGAGAGAGTGGATTGTAAAGACCATAGCTGCTCAGAGCTCACCCTCACGTTAGCTAGTCTCAGCAGTGTTACCCTCTCCTCTACTCTGCAATTTGGAGCAGGATCAATGCTTCTCTCCATCCAGGATTCATCAGGCCCAGGTTGGAAACTGCAGGTGTTTTTTTCAAGTCAGCGGATATGTTTACACTTCAGCTGGTGTGCATTGGGAATCTGCCAGGATGACGGTCAATGTGTTCTTAGCTGAAACTGAGAACTCTGGATTGCATCACATCTAGGCACAACATCATACTGAGACATTTGGAATGAGCTGCTCTCATTAAACAAGAATCGTTTTAGAACCTAAAGCATTCAAACCACTTCCCCTCTAAGATGAAAAAGAGTACCATTAAATTGTTTAATCATGCAAGCAAAACCACTGAAAATGGATTATAAATATTCTCCACAATACATACACATTTTCAGGCTGAAGAACAGGTGAAAAAAAAACTGCAACTGATGCTTCATGACTATCAACTACATTCTGGCATTCTTCAGAAAACTTTTTGTACAGTAACTACCTCCTGGGACACATATACCTCCACAAGTCACACACATGCATGCTGATGGAATCAATCTAGGAAAATGAGTTCACTTTTCAGTGCTCGAAGAGAAAATAGCCACCAGTCTCTTAAAAATCGTCAGATAACATAAAAACGTCTAACACATTTTATGTATCCACTTGAGATCAATACCTACTCTTTCAGTAGTAGTTTTTGCCATATGGAAGTATTACAGATAACTATGATGATGGTGGCGGTGGTGCTGATGATGACAATGATGATGACGACGACAACGATGATGATGCAGGCCTAAACAATGAAACACAGGACAAAAAAACCTTGGCAAAACAATTGG
The DNA here is from genome assembly GCA_029692085.1 of Gymnothorax javanicus. Taxonomy (NCBI): domain Eukaryota; kingdom Metazoa; phylum Chordata; class Actinopteri; order Anguilliformes; family Muraenidae; genus Gymnothorax; species Gymnothorax javanicus. Next base: position 81,564,426 of record CM056197.1, on the reverse strand, counting down.
TTCCTCTATAGCATTGCCAAATGATATTTATTTATGTATTTATCTATTTATGCTATCTGTGCCCTGCTGCGGTCTGCAGGTGGGTTTACCTAAACGCCTCTTGGTGATCAAGAACTGAACAAGACGCGAGAAAAAATTGACAAGTTTGTTGCGGGAAACTAGAATTATTCCTGTTTTCAGCCAGATTAGAGATCTGTAAAGATAAGGAACACCAAGGTGGTATTTTACCGATGCTAGAGGAACAGCTTTCACGACTCCCGACTAAAAGAATAATGCCGCACCTGGGTGCACTCAGCAAACCGACATTTTAAGCGGAAAATATTTCTGCCGTCTCACTTCGCGAAATTAGGGTCCTGCCAGATTTCTGTCTGAAGTACCCATACGATGGAGGTCGTCAACAAGATATTTTGACCACGTCTGTCTCAGAATAATGTATCTTTAATATAATGAACACCTGCCACACCAGAAATTAGGCTCTTGTCCAGCCGTCAGTCTCTTCGGCTTTAGTGAAATCGTACATTTTCCTTTCGAAAGGTAACATACCTGCCTGCAAACAAAAATACATGCCCCTGAGATACGCATGTTTTTTTGTTTTTTTTTTTTTTGCTCACAGCTTGACCAAAATTGCGTCTTTGCGCTCTCTCTCTCTCTCTCTCTCTCTCTCTCATACACACACACATACACGCGCACACACACACATTCTCTCTCTCTTTCCCGCTGAAGATGAAAGGTGAAAAAATGAATTGCTCGAGGGATGAGTAAGTGAATAGCGCCGCGTAAGAAACACCCACCTTAGCAAGTCGGATACGGAGCTAAGGAGAGTTTGCAAGTATCAGGGGAAGTCAGTCATTCCTACAGACGAAGTGAGGGTCCTCTGGGAGAATAATTATTTCTCCAAAAGGTATATTTTGTTTCTTCATTAGTTCCATGCTATTTGCTTACGCATGTGCACGCTTATGGTTTTGCAGATGATCGGTGGGACAGTTTTCCGTTGCTTTGCTGAGTAGAGTAGTCGGAAAAAAAGACAGTCACTGATGTAAGAAGATAGTTGCACGATGCCTGTTTCAGCTCAAGTGTACACTTCTCCTACAAACAACTACTGTTATCAGCGATGCGTACCGCGACATAGCACATCATTTGCATTATTTACAATATGCCAGTGTGTCCTTGCACTCATGCTCAGAATGTGGTTGATCAGCATTGGCCCGTGCGAGTCAACTGCATATAGCGTTATTGTTTAAATATGCTTTGCAACTGCAGATGAACGTGGCCTAAATATAGCGTTTAACAGGTTTCATTTGCGTGGAAAGATTTGAATTTGTGTTGCCTGCAGCTTTAACTTTAAAATGGGCTCTGTATTATGAGCTCTGTGAATGATCTCAAAACTAAAAGGACTCACATAAAAGTACTTTAATCGATTATAGGTATTGCTAATATCATCGATATTTTGGGTTTAACATGCAGGCTCTGCTAAGATAAATAATAGGCCTATTATAATATTACGGATTGAGTTAACTGGCCAGTAATATTTATTCAGATCCTTTTTTTTGTCGTTTTCTTTTTTACTTGTAGTTGCCTCTGTCCCGTTTAATTTAATATTCTATTTGAATATTTTTATTTCCAGTGTTTGGCGCTTTGTCTTAGTAATCGCCCAATGAGAACGCTGAGACAGACACCGGGACAGATTTGACCTTTTAGTATTTTTGTCTCCAAAGTGGAGCCACATGATTGAATATTCTCGTTCCTAATATCTCAATCAGTGCTTCGAAGCAGTGACCTTTTCTTGTGGCACAGTTAATGTGTTGTGGTGTACAAAAGTATTATTTACGTGTATTTCAACTGTTGCAATCTTAGATCATCATTTAATGTTGTGTACTGTATGAAGGGATTATCTGACTGAACAGAACATGAAATGTTGATGAGGATCACTGTTTAGGAGTGGTGTCTTCAGATTTAAAAAAAAAAACACTTATTTATTTATTTTGAATTTGTATTATTGGTCTAGTTATTCTAATATGCTATACTTACACTGGGAACGTTAACCCCTGATGCACTATCACTACTTTTACTGCAAAATGTGCTGGATATTGATCAAGGACAAACTAAAGATACTGAATTGTGTAAAAAGCAATGGCTTTGGTGAAAAAATCTGGAATCTTGCATCAGTCCTTTTGTTGGATGATTTTGTGAGTTCAGGTTCTTAATTTTTGAGCAGCTGTTTCCTCACTAGCCTTATGGCAGCGCAGTTTTGAGGTCTCATTGACAGGTCTGTCTCTTCTGTGGATCCAGGTGTCCTGTGTAGCTCCCGCGCTGCTTAAAGGATGCAGTTTTTGGGACTCAGGATGAGGGATTGCTTCCCAGTCCTCTTGGTCACTCTAGTCACCATTTTCACCAATTCAGCTCAGGGTCAAGGTAAATACTACTGTGTGTCTTTATTTGTAACATTTCATTTGATGTGCAGGTTTGGTCATTGGACTGCTTAATCATTTGCTGATATCCTTCTTAGACCCAGCAATTAAAATTTGTCCCTGAATCCCCATGTTGTTAACCATAAGAAGCATTATGTGAAAGTGAAATAATAAGGGATCTTTAATTAAAATAAAACTGAACGTATTTTTAAATAGTTTTGATGTAGTATTCTTTTTTGTCATCTAAGACATTTGTCTTTCGTCAAACATGAAAAAACCACAATACAGTTTTTTTCTGGGTCTCAGGAGGATACGTATGTGATGTTTTTGTGAGTTGTTTTTTTCCTTCTGTTGTTGCCTAATATGAAACAAATTCAACTCTGTGATGTCCACACCTTATACAGTACAAACAGCAGCAGTGTAGTACTGATGAACTGAATTAAAGCAGTGCCATTTTGACTTTTGTTCGTCCCACTTGACAAATTACTGATACCTGAGAGGCTGGACTTTGCTTTGTCTGTGAAAGTTTAATTAGTGTGTCTGAGGGGGTCGAAGCTGACATTCCTGCATGGCCTTTAAGTGAAGTCAACCACAAAATTTATTTAAAGTGCACTCAATGGGCAGCTGCGGAACAGTTCCTCTCCATAAAATATCCAGTTGCTAAGAGCCTGAATTGGTCACTGTGGAGAACGCACGGTGTGGACAATTTGTTCAATCAATCTCTGGAGAGTTTCCATTGGGCACAGCTCAGAGTATTCACTCATTGGAGAGTGCCAGGCAAGTATTGGGTGAAACGTTCTATCAGAGGAGTGGCGGGGGGAGACCTCCTGTTAAAATGCTGCTCCCTTGACAAGAGCCAGCGGATATACGCAAAAGCCTTGCCCTCTGGAAAGCGCCCGGCAGGTAACAAGTCGAAACCTTTCTCAGGAAAGCCGCCATAAGGTAGTTAAGGCGTCTGCCCTCGGAGCATTTGTGGGAAGCACTGGCTGCGGGATCAGTGGAAACTTCAGTGAAGGGCATCAAGTGAAGACTAAATGGCTCATTTATGCATGAAGGAAGAACTTGGTTACCCTAAAAGTCAACTTTTGTTCCTCACTGAGGCAATATCTTGCAGATAGAATGCTTAGTTTTGCTGTGAATGCCTATTTGTGTGTATGGTCATGTTTTTCATGTTTTAAATGACTTTGAAAGGTTGAACTTTCCATGATTTGAGGAGCAAAACCCTTAGTGATGGAGAGCTTATCAGCAGAAGATTGATTTGTTGGTGAAAGATAAAGTAGTCAAGAATTTCAAAATGAAAGCGAAGCAAATGTCAAATAGTCCTGCTGAATGAAAATGATGAAGAGGCTCTGATAGCACTGAGTTATGCTCACTAACCGAACACATATTCATCTGAATGAGTGACTGATAGCCAAGCCAATATCAGCAGATTACTGTCAAATGTCTGCGCTTTGCACTTATTCAGAGACCATTACCTGTAGCCTTCGAGTCTCAAGTCAGAACTTGATTTGGTAGTGCTGGAAGCCCTGCCTACTGTCAGAGAATGAGATCATGAGAGGACAGGAAAGCAGAGGAAAAGTACAGAAATCTGAGACAAAGATTTTTTCTGTTATTCAACTATTGGTCCTAAAGAATAAACCTTAATACAAGGGTGGGCGATTCCGGTTCTGGAGGGCCAGTGTGTACGCAGGTTTTTATTTCCACCAATTACATTGACTAATTGAGCAATGCAGTAGATCAAAGAAAAATGTTTCATTTAGGGAGACAGTGTTTGTTGGTCAATTGTGAGAATTTAAAGAGATACAGCAGAAATGTCAGTTTTCATAAATGCTATAGCTAATGAAGGTAATTAACTAATTAAAGGCCAGAAATTGGAGTGAAAACCAGGGACAGATATGGCCCTCATTGCCTTGCCCACCTCTGCCTTATTCCATTTTTCCTTATTCAATTTGCTGTTGTGAGTAACTTCCACCCGCATTTCAGTGCAGTTCAGGACCCGTTTCTGAGCAGTGTGTTATTGTGGCAGTATGTTTAACAACTTAGTGTACGGTAAGTTAGAAAATCTGTTCTTTGTATGATTGCATAACATTGGTTATTGTTGTGAAGTAATTCTCTGAGCTGTAGTGCTGCGAGACCTGCAGGATGGGACATCATTGCAACTGAATCTCACCCATAGGTTCTGCCCATTGTGTTTTGTCCTGAAATTTCATGCTTACATTTTTTATTTTCTTCCAAGAAATGTGAATTTTCCTCAGTGTGTTGTTGGTTCAGCAGGTCTATCTGTGCTCTGTGTTGTCAGCGTGACACGTACAGCCTCTTTGTATTGTTCTGATACACACAAGAGCACACACACATACACACCTATGCAAAAATGCACACATGATCTGACCAAACAGGGATTCAGTATTGCCTGAAGAAAGGAGAACTTTAAGTCCTGCAAAGTACCCATCTGCCTATTTCAATTTGGTGAGTTCGGTCCAATATTTATATTCCTGTTACTCATCTGCCGATAAATATATGTTACATTTGCGAGACCATGGCCTGTTTTCATATCCACACCCAGACTCTTTGGATGACAAGTCACTGAGTTCAGCTCATTTTGTGTCCAAAGACTCACTCTCACTTTTAGGTGGGACTGCGTGTGTTGGTATGTAAAGAGAGCATTTGCTCGAGGCGTCTTGTCTGTTTATGAGGACACAAACACAAAAGTTTGTGGGATCTTTTTTGTTTTCATTTACCGAACTGCATCAATATGGAATGGGAATGATCTGTTGTTGGGCCCCGTCTTTCTGATGTTTACGAACTGTTGTCATATGTCTAATGCATCCTCAAGAGGAATGGTGGAACTGGTATGCAGCTGGAGCTGTGGGTAGATTGATATGTCCTCTATTCTTTGTAATGGCAGGAATAGATGCTGAAAATACTATTCCAGTATTTGCTTGTTCGTTGCATTTATTGACAAGTCACATTCTCTTTTTTAATCATTCCTCTGAATCTCACTCAGTCAAGTGATTCAAAGATATTTAAGAGACTTGCTTATCACACTCAGCAGAAATTGGCGAAACCAACCAAAAGGGAGCAAAATTAATACTAGAAGCTAGATTTTTCTCTGGTGCACTCATTGAGAAATGAAAATTCAAATGTTCCCTAAGCAAGCCTCTTCTGCTGTGTGCAGCCACAGGAAATGTAAAAGTTGTCACAGTCTGATAAACTCCCTTTTGCTGGTGTGCATCATCAAACTTTGAGAAAGAGAATATGACTTGGTTTTCTATGTGACATCTGTGGTGTTTTCCCATGTATGTATCTTTTTGTTATGTCAAGATACAATCTTGCCTTCATTGCCATGAAAACACAGATGGTTCATTCCCACTTTTACATTCTGGCTGGACTCAGTCCTTCTGCTTATGGTCTTTCACTCAAAAGAAGGAAATGTTAGATTTACTTAAAAAATGTTTTGCCAAGTGGTTCCACACAATTGAGTTTAGTAACTTTCAATTAATTTTATGAATTAAACTTTAACTAAAATTTTATTATTCGATTAGAAGTTACTAAAAATAATTGCGTAGGGCCACTTTACATTACATTTTCGAGTAAATCAAATGTTTCATTTCTTTGAGTGTAATAGTCATGAGCATAAACTTTGTTCTTACTGCGAGTGTTAACATGACGTTTTTAATTTGCTTTTGGGTTGAATTCTGTCCTCTCTTTATTTCTGACAATACTTACATCTGGTACCCGATCTAACACCCTGATTATTTGTGTTTGTTTTATCTTCATTTATTTCTCAATTGCTACTGTGTGTGGAATTATGCCATAATTAACCAGAAATATTCCTTTTTATATTTTCTTGCAGTTTCATCTCCGCGGCGACTGCGTTTTAAAGTGCTGGGTTCAGACAAATTGCTTGTGTCATGGAAGGAACCAAAAGGAGATTTTGAAAGCTATAGATTTATTTATAACACAGAACCAGGTAAGCGTGATTTTAATATTATTGGGCTTGACTCTGCTGGAACAATTAGGCTCATGGCTTTCCTATCATTTTAAAATATTTAATTGAGACTCGAAAATGTTATATTATCTGACTTAAATCCTTCGTCGTTGACATTGATTTTCTCTCTAATTTTTATATTCATGTCCATTTTTATATTACTTTTGTAGTTGTGATTTGTGTTATCATACAAAGGAAATGCATGACATGTTTCACCATAATCATGAGCCATGGATGTGACAGCTGTGAATATAAAGACTCCTGCTTATATGTTCAAGACAGTAATTCGATCTAATCTTTCTTTGATACTGGAAAATAAAATAGTCACTTTGTGATCCTTCTTACTTGAGAGTAGCATTTTAGATTGTCTTTTCGCCACGTTATGGCCTGGGTGTGTTAATAGACTTGGCAATAATAGGTGAGCTCAGCATTGCACTTCTGTCGAGAAGGTATGTGCTAATTAGCACACCTTCGTTTGATGTCATTACTCTTCGACAGACAGCTTTGCATAAGTGTGACTGTGACCCAGCTCTAAACCAACAACACTGAAGAACAACATAACTTTCCCCCACAGCATTCCTCATTTATGTGCAGTATAGTTATTAATCAAGAAGGCATAGGCAGCACTCCGAATGCATAAAATAAAATATACTTTATTGCCACACTATAGGACGTTTCGGGTTGTACCCTTCCTCAGCATGTATGGCAAACAAGATCAATTGGCACAGGTGTGTTTTATAGGCACAGGTAATCTCATCACTATGGGCATCGAAGAGGGGTCTCTAATACTACTTAATTAGCATGTATAATACACACACACACAGGCTGTAATGACAAACCCCAGTCACTGATTTCATAGTTACATGATTTCATGAATACATAGTAAATACAAACAAAATGATAAAAGATCAAAATGATATAAACTAAAAATGAAAATAATAATAAATCTCATTCAGGCCATTGAGAGTGAAATTTCCCCATAAATAAATCAGCATAATTCGGGGCAACTGGTGAAGCCATGGCTGAGCCCCGTAATTGAAGGTAGTATGTGTCTTGAAACATAAAATAATTCTTAGCTAATACTTCATTAGTTAATAATAACAAAAAAAAATCAGTGGATGGATGCATCACAGTCCTATCATTCAAAAAATATTTCAAGGCGTCTAAACCATCGGTGTGAGGTATACTGGGATACAAGCTAGAGACATCCATAGTACAAAGAAAGTCATTCGAGTCCACAGTACATTCCAACAATTTGATCAAGAAGTCCGTAGTGTCTTTGAGATGTGAAGGCAATGCATATACTAGATCTTGAATATGAGAGTCAATGAACTGTGAGAGTGGCTCCGTAAGAGATCCATTTCTGGCTATGTGCAGCATAGTTGCAATTGCAGTGTACGCTGTACGTGCGTGATGTATTGTTGTAAAAAAAATATATATATTAACAGCATAACTGACCAATTCAGTTATAAATTTCTCTTGCTGTTCATCCTAAATGTGAACATAAAATTACATTGCTGAAGCAGCCATGCTTGCAAGTAGATGCTGTCATGCATGTTCCCATTATCAATCAGAACTTGCTGTAAAATTCTGCACACATCATACTTCTCAACTCTAGACAGTGCGCACCCTAAAAATGCTCACATCTGGCCAATGTGTTTATTTTAGAAAATCCAGGATCCAAATAGAATTATGAAATTCACTAGTTTTTTCATTATGCACTCCGCATTCTCTGTTGGCTCAGATACACTTTCCCTGATTGTGCCGTTTGGCTTCAGGTAGTGAATGCTTTTCATTAATATAATTAGCAGCTGTAGATGAAGGCCAGTCTGTTCAGGTCATTTGTTGAAGGTCTTCCCTTCAACATGAATCACTTCTATTGGTTGATGGTATTTGTGTTTTGCAATGCTAGGGTGTTTGGGCTTAGAACAGAGCAAAGCATTTGAAGAATGCAGGTGTGTGTGAACTGAAAGCCCCCCCCACTTGCCCCTGAAGCAGACTCATTACTGGGCCGTTCCCCTAAAAACAGACACTGATAATTTACTAATTGGTAACCTCACACTTGGCAAACCCCACCCACAACTCAATGCATTACCATGATGCCACATTTTCCTTCTAAAACTCTTATACTGAATGGACAATTGAGATTTTTTCGATCACAATGGAAGTTATTTTTGTTGTGCAAACATTTCTGTAGAGCAAACATTGGTCATTTCAGTTTATCTGCAATACCTTCTGGGTCATTTTCAGGTGGGAGAGAGCATGAGCTGCAGATTTCTAAGGCGGAAAATAAAGCAGAGATTGAAAACTTCAATCCAGGGAAGGCGTACAGCGTAAAGGTCATTGCTGTGAGTGGAAACCAGAGGAGCAAACCACTGCTAGGCAAATATACAGGTGAGACATGGTCATTTTCTAACCAGGAAAAATAAGTCTGAACCTAATGTAATGCTCTTGACAATATGATTGCTAAAGGCTATCAAAGTGCCACTTAATCTGTGACAGGCATCACAGTCTGGTACATGAGTATTTGGACAGTGACAAAACTTTCATATTTTTGGCCCTGTATGCCCCCACAATTGATTTGAAAATAAACCTTAGATCACTGAAATAAATTTTCAAAAAATTATAAATAAATGATCTTATGCTGTTGAAAACTTATCATGCGGTGACTTGTTTAAAAGAGCTCCCCTGCAGGAGCTCTTATAAACGAGTTGCCACATGATAGGTTTTCAACCGCTTTGATTTTTATATCTTACATCATTTAGCAACAATAGCTGCATTTAGCACTCTAAGGGTTAATCAAGATGTGATGGAACTTTCAGCTTTTGAGGGTTTTGTAAAAAAAAAAAAAATATTGTGCGAACCATGTAGAAATTACAGTTATTTTCATACACAACCTCTGTCTGTTCAACAGTAGCTGGACAAGCTAACATGATCTTAAATTAAATTCTCATTTTAATACTTTGTTACAAATACCCCAAAGTCAATGACTGCTGAAATCTAGAACCCATAGACATCACCAGGTGCTGTGTGTCTTTGCTGGTGATGCTCTACCAAGCCTTCACTGCAGCTGTCTTCAGATCCTCGTTCCTGGGGATTTTTTACCATCTATTTTGCCTTCAGCAAGTGAAATGTGTGCTCACTCGGATTCAGGTCAGGTGATTGACTTAGCCGCTGTAGAAGATTCCACTTCTTTGACTTAAAAAATCTCCTAGGATGTTTTCCACAGTGTGCTTTGTGGTTTTTTCCACCTGCACTGTGAGGTACCATGGAATTAGTTTTGAAGCAATTGGCTGAATCTGCTGTGCACGTAATATAGCCCTATACAATTTAGAATTCTTGAGGCTTTTGTCAGCCGTCACACCATTAATACAAGGAAACCAGGTAGCGATACACCACCTCCCTGCTTCACAGATGAAGTAGTATGCTATAAATCAATAGCAGTTCTTTCCCTCCACCATACTTTTATTTCCCCAGCTTTCTGCTGCAAGTTGATTTCTCTCTCTTCTGTCCATAACATACTGCTCTCATCATTCTGTAATCTGGTTTTGATGCTTACCAATGGAATAAGTCTTCTGGTAAACCCTCCATGTTTATTCTGGTGAACTGTTCTCTTCATAATACAGTTCAGGGGTCTCAAACTGGTCCATAAAAGGGCCAGGGAGCTGCAGGTTTTTATTCCAACAGAGCAGAAACACACCTGATACAACTTATCAGCTGTGCAAACTGAGATCAGCTGATTAAATTAATTGTATCATGTGTCCTTTTGCTCGGTTAGATTGAAAACCTGTTGGCCCTTAGCCCTTTTATGGTCCAGTTTGAGACCCCTGACATAGATGCACCTCCCCCCTGAAGGGTGTTTGTGATCTGGCAACTGTCACAAGGGAGGTTTTCTACACCAGGGAAATAATTCTATCAACCTCAACAATTGTTGTCCATAATTTTCATTGCTGTATGCTTTTCCTGAGCTCACCAATGCATTCTTTTTTTTTTTTTTTTTTTTTTTTTTAAGAATGTTGTAGATTTAGTTGATTTGAGCCCACGCGTAATGTTTTTGCTACTTTGTTGATTGGTTTGTTTTGATTTTTCTGCCAAATGATGGATTGCTTCACTCTCAGAAACAGCTATGCAGACTTTATTTTGATAATTAACAACCACAGATTGCAAATGCAAATGTCTCGCTTGAAATAAACTCTAGACCTTTTTCTACACCTCCCGTGAAGGCCTTTTAATCACTTGAGAAGAGTGGGGGTGGGGGCTATATTTAAAAAGTGCTGTATATTTCCTAACCAGCCTTCCAATTTCAATATACATACCCTTAAATTAAAGCTGAAAGGCTACACTTAGGACTCGTTGTCCTCATTTAATTTCAACCCTAATATTCTTTGGTAGACCACTAAGATAATAACTTTGTCAATGTCCAAATATTAACGTGCACTCTAGGTGTATGGTGCAATTTACAGGGCTAAAATAAGTTATTAATATCAAGCAAAATATTTTGCTGTATCACATTAAAACTGAATACAAGGTAGGTGTTGCAAAATCATGGAGCATGTCCATTTCTGCTTAATCTTGCAAATTTTCTGACTATTATGGGCATAGTACTTGGGAATTCAGATGTTTGGCAAATAGGTGATAATTATGTGACCAGAAATCAGTTCAAGACCATTTGGATGTACTTGCATGTTTTTTCCTCCAAAACATGACTTAGCCAAGAAAATTTTGCAATCAAAATCAATCATTTTTGGAAAATGTCACAGGCAAATATCGGTTGAACCCAGGACACAAGTCTGCATGTCCATGGCCTGACTGTGCACTCTCTATGTTTAGGTCTATTATGCTGTCACTCACTGCTGTTGATGACTTACTAATGTCTTACAGTGCATGCAGCTCCTCCTGATGACGTCACTGCAAGTGCTTCTCTCCAGAAACTGAAGGATACCACTGAGGACACCAATGAGATTTCTGAAGGTAGCGTTGAGGATCAAGGACTGCATTAATGAGGGGAAGGCTAATAAGAAGGACTCATGTCCCTTGACATCAGGTTCAGGGTCTTAATCTAATCCACTTTGACCTTAAGCTTTTTTTTTGTCATTGAATGAAATAAATGTGGAGGACCTGAATGTTTACTGTAAGTTTAATTTGTATCAAGGGTCAATATAAGCCAAGACGTATAATTCTTTCCAAATATTGGAGTGATTTATAAATTGATCTGTGGTTAGTAAGCCCCTGGGATATCTGCATGACTGGTGTTAAAAACTTCAGGACCCCTTCAAAGCACTGTTGTGTCCCTACCAAACGTGAGAGCATTGTCACAGAGTGAAGTTATTGCTGCCCTGTTTGGGAATATAGATTTAACTGAGGTGTCATGGTCATTAGGTTTACGCCCAACAGAAGGAAGGAATTTTATGCATGTGAAAAGCTTCAAGATTCAACATAAGGCTTGGCGTCTCATTTATCACACATGTGCAAAGCCATTTCTTAATTTATTCTTTTGCCCATAATGTTGCTTCTATCAGTCATGCATGATGTATATGCAATACTTGATTATTAGGTTTGATAGAGAATAAATTACTCAGTCTTTTAAGAATCAAAGGGAAGTAAGTGAAGCTTCAAGCGCATATCAGTCATGGAAAGGAATAACAGAGCTGTCAGGCAAAAAAAAAAAATAGTGAGCGTGAAATAGAGATAATTGTGCCGTCTGAGGTGCATGCAGACAGAATTAAATGTGTTGCTGGTGAGAATACTGCGTCTGCTTAGCAAAGCACTATTGTTAGAGTCCTGTATCAAATATTAGTGTGTACAGTTCTTCTAATAATCTGCAGTTCATCCAGTTATGATATTAATGCTGCACTTCATACCTGAAACATATATTAATTGATTTCCTCATTTTATTGGACCATTGTTTTTAGAAAAGTAATAATGCGTTATGCGTCATAATTTTGAAGATAACAATGTAAAATTTGTGAGGGTATTTCTTTCAACATTGTGGTCTAAAATAACTGAGAAGAATGATTGAAATAATCCATTGCAGCAAACACTTAGAAGAATTATTCTCCGTCCACCAGGTATTAATGTATAATTAATTGGTCTTCGTTGAATTCATAGGGGTCCTTATAATGCCATTGAGTCTTGGTTTGTGGCAGTATTTCTGTGCTCAAATTCAACATTTTAGTATTGCTAAAACATTTGTACTTCACACTATTTGAAAATGTGAGATGATTTTCTGTTCTTTTAAAATTGCTAGCTGATAATTGTTTCTTTTTTCTTGTAGTCTATGAAGTACAATTTATATTATCCTTTCACTGTGGCCAATACAGTGTGAAATTTGCACGGAGGCATCTGGAAGCATTTGTTATTGGTTACCCTGTTATTGATCGCTGAAAATCTTTTCATTTTCCCTGGCGCCTGTAGGTTGTGTGCCTGAAGAGGTTAATCATATTGAGTGGAAATGACCCAGTGCTTGGTTTAGTTTGGAAATGCAGGCTTGATGAGGAATTCAGGCTTAAGGTCCTCAGTCGATGAGACAGTGTTTTGATAGCGAAGGTGCAAAAATGTCTATAGCAAAAGTTTCAACTTCATGGTCGTAGACACACTCTCTGTCCTCAGCTTTTAGCTTATCTGTATTTTCTCAACAAGTCAAGTGGATTTCAGGAAGGCTTAATTTACATAAGTTGGTTGGCCCACGATCAAACGACATACAGTGTGTGTGCATGTGGAACAGTGGAGCACCCAGGCTCTGGCAGTGTGTGTAGCGCCAAAGTTCTGACAGTGTGTGTGTGTGTGTGTGTGTGTGTGTGTGTGTGTGGGGGGGGGTGGTTGCAACCTTCGGCAGAAGTCAACATTTTGGGGCATAACATTAATGTAGAGGTGTGTCTTTGGTAGCTGAAGTGGCTCTTTTCTGGGCTTTCACACCCTGAGTGCAACTTTTTGCATCAGTAAGATCATTTTGCAATGATCATATCTCTTTCAACCCAAAATTCAGGTGTAGAAATGGCATTTATACTGCTCCTTTGTGCCTTGATAAAGTTGCATCAAGGAATGGGATTGTCTGTGAGAGCTCGGTGGTGCACAGACAAGGTAAGCATGTGTGCTGTACTATTCCCTGCCACATCACACTCTAATGTCTGGAATAATCTGGACCATTTTGTTCTCAGAGCACTACTATGCCATATGTGATTTATTCTTACAGAGTGATGAACTTTGAATATATTTGAAATTTTCACCCCGGGCAGCGTTTATGGTGGTTTTCTGCATTTATTCATCTCTGACATCGCTCAGTGAGGACAGGAGGGCTTGAGGAAAGGCACGCACTTGACCTCCACAGTGCATGTCAGAGATTAAGATGAGAACGGCTCCCAGCTGGCTGTGTCTGGACCTGCAGGGAGGCGCCTCAGGTCAGAGGTCATGGCTCTCATTCACACTGCATTCCAAATCGACAAAGGAAAATGCGGGCGCGATTCACCGTGCGTTGTCTGACCTTCTTTGTTTGAAAAAGTGGTCAGTAGAGGGGCGTTTGCAATGAGCAGAATGTGCAAGAATATTCTAGGACCAAGTGCTGTGGCTCACTTGAAGTAAATTAATTGAGAAAATTAATTATGAATGAATTATTCTGGGGAATACACAAAGATGGAGAGGCAGTTTGTGATAGAGAAATGCGCTTTTTAATTGGACATACAGTCGCAAGTAGTGACTAATGTGGTCATACACAATATAAAATATTCATGCTTGAAGGGAAGATTTCAGGAAGTATGTGTTACGTCAGAATTTTTTGTCAGATGAGAAAACGCATTATGCCTCTTGGCTTCATGTCAACCGACTCCAAAAAAGGTATTTATCACAGCATTTATGATATAAATATTTTATGATACTGGAATTGTTGAGAGCATTTTCAGACCATGATGCACTGTGCGGTTCATTTGGAGCCTCACAGCGTCACTTGCGAAGGCAATAACATGATACTAATGACTGAGATCCATATTTGTCCTTGTATTTGACTTAGAAAGAGATGCAAGTGTTCATTTCATTCATTTTCTGCTTCATTCCCTGTTACTGGCTTCTTTTTTAAGGCCAAAATTCTTGCATGAAGTTGGATATTTGAAAGCAAGGCATGGACCCCCAAGAGACACTTTATATTCATTGCTTTATATTCAAATCTGCTGCATATTTGGTACTGACTATGCTCGAGCAGCAGCGGATACAAGCAAAAACGTGAGATTACAGTAAGGCAGGGTAGTGGACCTTATCTTGTAACACAAGTCATGGAGCCCTACAGTGCGAGGTACACAACTCTCCGTTCAGCTCTAATGAGCTGGCCCATGGTTACATTTATAGGCAAATGTGTCCTCGCAAGTGCCTGTAGCAGGCTGCTGTTCTTCCTCAGCTTCCTGTTGATGTGTCCAAGCTCTCTCCGTTCCCAGAGACGCGCACCAATTTCAAGTCTATTCGCAAGGGCAGGTGTGCACAGATCTGGAACCTGCGTCAGATGCCCCTCCTTCCCACCTCTTCCCCCCCTTCCCTCCCTCTCCTCATTCCTCATCTCTCCTTCCCTCCTTTTCCCTCTCTTTTCTGCAGACAATTGACTCTGCTGACAGAGCTCCATGCCCGCACTTGCCAAATACCTTTGCAATGTAATCAAGGCCCCTAGTAGAAGGCCCCAGCCTGTGTCATAAATCTCCGCTTGTCTAGCACAGCTCCCACAGGGCATGCAGGTGGGCCAAAGACCTGGGCCAGTGCTCAGCTCCACAGCCGCCCTCTCTCTCTCTCTCTCTCTCTCTCTCTCTCTCTCTCTCTCTCTCTCTCTCTCTCTCTCTCTCTCTCTCTCTCTCTCTCTCTCTCTCTCTCTCGATATTAAACTCGGCTATTTATGTCTTAATTGGAGCTATTGCTCTACCACAGGACTGTTCTTCTCTTTCAACAAGGGTGTTATGAGGTGAGACACTGACTGTATTTAGTTTATCTGCGGTGTGAATAACTCATTGCCACGACGCTGGATGTGCAAACGGATTAGAATCACTGAGACAAATGACCCGGGGGCGAGGCGCTTGGTCTGATGTGTGAGTCTCTCGGATGAGACGATAAACTGAGCTGCCGATTCGCAATAGTCATTGAAGATCCCATGATACTCGTGGCAAAGTGGTGTAGGTTCCCTGGTGTCCTGCCTTAATTCGTAATCTGGCTCTTTCAACTTGCTGCCTTATCACCCACAGATGTAATTGGCAATAAAAATTGTCCTCTCCCTCTCCATTTCAGCTGATGTATGATGAGTGCTCTGGGACAAAATGGCTGCCATGCATCACCCAGGTGGGCAATACACATTAGTAGTGGGCGAGGGGAGCTCCCCCTAATCACTATGAAGTCCCAGTGAGAAAAGCCTAATGTATGCAAAGTTAGTTCATTCATTCAGTCTGGCATGTCATCGCCAGATGGTTATGTTTGGCACAGTTACTGAACTGCTGCCTCCTCCTCATTGAGAAAAAGTAGGACATGTGTGTACGTGCCAGATAGCACAGCATCAGGTGAATCACAGCCTAGTCTGCAGCGGTTCTTTTTTGTCTATCTGGACAAAGCTGGTCAAATACCAGGAAGATACTTTGGTTAATGTCATTAATCGTGATGAAACGCTTCATCTGCTCTACTGTAGAAACATGACCACTGTCAGTCATCACGCTGATCCTGCATGGTTTTTTTGTCTAGGCACATGAAAGGAATTTTCTGTATGCAGTACTATGCAGTCAGGGTAATAATTATTATTCAGTTGCGTAACGGTGACAGAATTGTATTTCTGTGCATGATTAGAGCCTCTCTGTGAATGGATTGAATAAGCATAGCTGCCTGTGACCTCTGGATGTAAATAAAATTCCTTGAATGAGGTAGAATTGCTGTTAAGTAGTCACGTTCAGTGCCACATGATGAACCATGAATATAGTTAAATAAAAAGGGGTGGTTAAATTGACATGTAGTAGCATGCATCTTTATTCCTTCTGTGAGTTGATCTAAACGTTAGGTGAATCAATGAACTCAGTCCTTTGTGAACAAAAGACTGTTGCTATTGGAGAAAAAAACTCTAAGCTTAATGAAATTTAAAGTCTAATTTATGTACAGCATGCTCTGTTAAATATCTCTGGACTCAACCCAAAGGAACTTTCTGTCATAATGTCTAGTTGATGTGGACAAGCTGGATTGTGCATTTTTTAAGAGGGTCATTAAATGTAGAGTGGTGTGAAAGAGACTCTGCACGCATGGACAGTTGCGTGCATATTTGATTCTGCGCAAGCAACTACGCCCCACAGGAGAGCGATGACGAATGTGTGATTGTTTGCAATTGAATATGTGTGTACTTTTTTTCCTGCAAATATCCTACTTACTGTATTTCTTGTTTTCAGAGGGATTTGAAAAGCTGGGCTTTGTTCTTTAGTCTACGAAGGATTAACATGTGTTGCATTCCTTTGCCTGGGTAACAGTTTAGTGGTGGAAGGGAAAATGTATTTGTTACAAGTGCACAACCGATATGGGATTTTTGAGATCGATATTGATTTTTGGGTGAGTGGAAGTCTCTAATTACTGATATGGCAACCGATAGGGAATTTTTGAGCTGGAATGAAAATGGACCATTTCTTAGACGATTATGCACTAATTTTGCACCAATATGGCAATGCAAAGGTACCGAGAAGTGACCAGTCATCAAACTATTTTGACCAGAAATGAATACTGATCAACAAAGAACAACAAATAGCTAGGTAAACATCAGTGCTGTGTGCCAAACTACAGTAAACTAAACTAAAGTACTAACTAAAGTACTGCATTTCTGAATAATGAAAAAAAGAATAAATAGGTAAATAAACATCAGTGCTGGGTGCTGAATGAAAGTAATATTTAACTTTTCAATAGAGTCAGTCAGTTAGGAGCGGGTTGTAAAGCAAGGAGCATAGCTTGTCAACATTTCCACCTGCCAGGGAGCTCCTATTGTCGTGTTCCTTATTGTGCTGGAAAAAAAAAACTTCTCGCTGGGTAAATTGAAGGGCAGCAGAGTCAGGAATTTGCTTAGTTTAAATGCAGAGTTTATTTAGTATTGTTTTGTTTATCTAATTTATTGCAAAACATTGTGTTATGACTGACTGATCATCTTGCAGCTGCAATGGAATGTATTCACTGACACACAGACACAGAGGCTCAAACTGTCATGAACGTTGGCTAGTTTGCAATAAAAATAAGTGCTGTGAGCCCTTCAAAATGCTGATGTTAATTCCATTACTTTATGTAATATTAAATGGAGTCCCTCTGCTTTACCTAGCTAAAGTACTGGGATAAATGTAAATGTATGCTGTCCTTAGTATACATTTTATTCCTGAATTGGCACTCATGAATGACAATGTTAGCTGATGATTGGATAACTAATTAGGTTGCTAAATACTTCAGATAAGAAAGTACAACGGCTCTGAAACTGGATGCATCTCACTTGCTGATGGCCAGCAAGAAATGTTATCATAAGTTAACATTCATTGGAAGTTTGCAAACATTAACATTCATTTTGGAATGCATTTGCAAACATTAATTTTTACAGGCCAAAATAACAATAAATGAATGACCCATTGATGTTTTTATGTTTTGTCTCCAGTTCAAAATCTTTGGATCCAAGTCACTCCCGATATTCAATGTTCAATTCAATAAAGCAAAAAAATTCATCCACGTAGCCCGTTTAGAAACATTACTAGAATGCTTTTGCCAGATTTGTACTCGCGATGCAGCATGTTCACATGTCCCACAATTTGACCGGGAGTAGTCTGCAGATTAGCGTTTTTAGGAAATCCCATGCCTCTTCTGACTGAAAATACAGTGCTGGGTGACCTGAGTGATAGACTAGATAGAGTGCTTGCTGCACCTATTGGTCATTCCTAAAAATGAAACAAGTCACGAAAATGTAATTACTGGCCTGATTAAAATCTAATTGTAGCCCGCAAACATTACTTCAAAATCTTGCAGCCACAGATCCCATTTCCTCTAGCTGAGTGATAGACTGTTTTGCTGCACCTATTGGTCATTCCTAAAATGGAGCAAAATGTAATTACCAGTTTAAAAAGTAATAAACTGTTTAAAACTGTTTTCCTCCACTTTCTGTGTTTCCAGCCACATACAGAATGGGAACAGTTTGGGTTTCAAAACTGTTTTCTCCTTTCTGGAACATGAAAAATAGAGCAGATTATGTCTCACTCACTGCCCATTCACAATGAATGTGGAAATATTCATTCAAAATAATCTGGTTTGTCACTGTAAAGATGCAAAGCAGTCTGGGCATTTCCTTTCCATAAGTGAATGCTAGCCTGCCTCACAGCGCTGGCAGTATATTGGTGTGGTGACTAGGAAGCATCTACATGAAAGTCGTAAATACAAGTGGATGAGGCTCAATTAAACAAAATAATATCAGTGTCTTCATTACATTAATACGGAGCTTGGAAAGCAGTTTTGTGTTTCTCGGTGGATTATTTAAAAGCTTGGGCATGGCCACATAGTTGTGGCTTTTTAGCCCAGTCACACATCCAATAAATGGCTGCAGCCTCATTCTTTTAAACAAAAGTTCCTCACATAGCAAATACAACGAGTGTTGTGGCCAAGGTAAAGCAACTGATATGTAAAATTATAACTGATTGACTCACAATGCATGAACGCATGCCTGCCTGACCTGAAAAGGTTGTGTGTTGACATCAAGTGAGCACTGCAAGGCCATTAAAAAAAAAAAAAAAACAACCTATGTTGGCTACTTATATACCGGTCCTACATATTGACCACATTTTGTCCCTGACTATCAATACTGATGTGGTCAAAAAATGCAAATATCGGCCAGATATATAGCTTGATCAATATATCAGTTGGTCACATATGTTATCATGGACACTGAAGCAGACAGTGGCATTGAGGACTGTGGAACTGGAGTGGATATCTATATTAGTCTGGAATATTTGAGGAAAGTGAAAAGAAGTCTACAAATCAAGTGTAAAATGTCCAATGTTAATTTATCTGTATTATTGTTTACCGGAGTCTAACATGGACCATATGTAAGTTATATGAGTTAATTACTGGTGGAGCACGTGTCATCTCTACTATTTTGCAGCAATATTATGGCACTGCTGTAATCTGACAATGTTGCTGCAATAGTCAAGGAGCTTAAGGAGAATAGCACGTGCTTCCTCAATCTGGACTGGATGGAGATAAACACATTCTACCAACTGTACCTGCTGCCTTGAGTCTGCCATAAATCTCTGTGTCCAAATAAATGGGTCACTGAAATAGGTCGATAAAGGTATGGATTGCAGCGTAGTTTGCTTCATTCTCAGACGGCTGAAGTTCCAGCATGAATCACGGCAGGCTTGAAGAAATGGATCGGGGAGAAAAAAATGTATAAGAAAAAGTGCAATGGAATGTCCAAAGTAATACCAGCGTCTCCTTGCTCTGAATGACAAAGTCCTACTAATGCATCATCGATTCTTTTTAAAATCTGACAGGCTCATTTCTGAGGCCGGACTGGAATTGCAAAGCGGAGGAATGTGACAGATGATGGATTTTTTCCATGAGGGCAGTGGTGTTGGAAAGCGTGGTCTCAATTTATACTGCTTAACCCTTAAGAGAGAAAATCAAGTTTTTTTACGTGCAATTTCAATGGCTCTTGGAGATGGAGTCTGTAGTCTGTCAATGTTATTACACAGGACATTGGCCCTCAGTAAGATCTGCTGCCCAGTGACAGACTTATAATGTGTGAAGCTCCTGTGGACATCATTTCATGGGTTATTTTACATGGTGACAGAAGGAAAAGTCCTGGGAAAATCGATTGGTTTGGATGTGACGGATTCCTCGGACACCATTCAGGGAGAGTTAACAGTTCTTTGTTTCAGATTCTGTCTTTGCTATGAAACTGCAGTAGAATAGTGCTCTTGCTGGAGGCTGTCTATATGTCAGAACGGACTCTAATTCCCCCGGGTTACTGGAATAGATGGGCGGTTCGTCTCTTGCACTGCTAGTTTGGGTGGATTTGTTTAGATTGAGTGCAGACATTTAATTTGACCATTTCTGCGTAAAATGCTCATCAAGTTTGAACTTTTGGAGAGCATTTGAGGCATTGATGACATGTTTGAAAATGTTGATCGGAATCAGAATGCTAAATTAGAGTCCTGGCCATTCTGTTAGAAGTATCCTCCGCACTAGTTCAATTCACACAGCTCTCAAGCTGCCTGTCTGTACACAAAAACAACTGTCTGCATCACAAGCGACAACATTTAATTTTGGAGTGGAAGGAAGTGTTTTTGCAGGGCATTGCGATGCTACAAGAATTCAAGGATGTAGTGAAAATTAAATGTCAGTCTTTGTAATATGTGTTGCTCTTTTGTGCTTTTCAGGTGCTCAGGAGTGACATGTCACTTGTCTCTTTTTCTTTTTTTTTTTGTCTTTGCAATATCATGTTAACAGCTTTGAATTGTATTAGCAAATATAGATTTAAGAGTGCTTTGTCAGTTTTTCTTCTTCCCATTTGATTGCAAACCTGTTCTGAGTGTTTTCTTATCATTAGACAATGTGGGCTGGGCTCCAGCACCCTCGAAGACCCTGGCCAGGAGTGAGTGGGTTTGATAATGAATAGGAGGTTGGATTTTCATCCTCATAAATTCTGTTGTCTGTTGTCAGTGATCTCTGTTACAAGGCTTCGGACCATTAGCATTACTTTTGGGGTGAGATATCGTGAATTTACTTCTGAAGTTTTGTGACTTGGGATGCCTACAAAGGGACTTATGTTCTGAGGAGATTTGCAAAAAATACACCTGCTGTGAGTTACTTCTGCTGCACTACAAAACTCAGTGGGAAATAAAACTGTTATTTTTTTTGTAACCTGTTATTTTCCGAACTGATGTTGTCAAATAGCAACCCAATTTCCATTCCAAAGTCTCCAGGGCTTTGAATCATCTTGATAATTATCAGTTAAGCAAGGAGTTTTGTGTTTTAATTTACTTGAATATAGATTAGGCTCTGAAATTGTTCAGAGTGGAAATTTAAAAAAAATTCTCTGCCTGCGTCTTGCTGGTTGCAAGTTGAAAAACATGAGGTTACACCAGCTTTCTTAAACAGCACTTCAGGATAGCAGTGAGGGAGAAGTGTTAAAATTTGTTAGGTGTCATATCCCAGTATGCATCTATAACAGAAAAACCTGTGATTCGTTCATCAATTAACACAACAGTCTTTCAACCCTGATGCAATCATTAGAATTGATCAAATGCAAAATGCCAACTAGATAGTGCTGGCTGCATATTCTTCAACTATTGTGCAGAAGTACCTATCCGACTAATCTGGCAGTTCAATTTATTTTTTTTTTAATATCTTTTTTTTATTATTTTGCAAAAACTAAGCAGTGTAGGCAGCAATTAAAATGTAAAATATCTATTTTATTGATTAACTTTCCTGCCGTTGCTCAGTCCTGAAGCCACTTTCTAACACTTTGTAAGCTGATGTTGGACACATTAAAAAATATATGCAAAATCAAAGATTTTAATTTTCATTAATTGCTAAATGTTTTCTGCTGCCACAGGCACCTTTGGAATCTTGTTTTTGGCCAGGATTCAACTGAAATTCTCTCTTAACTTTGACAAACAAGTAAATGTGAACATGATCATCTTTTTATGCCCCCGACCTCAAAAGAGTCGGTCGGGGGCATTATGTTTTCACCCCTTCTGTCCGTCCATTCGTCCGTCCGTCCGTCCGTCCATCCGTCCATCCGGGTGTCCTGTCGTGAACTTTTCCTTTGTCGCGCTCTAACGTGAACAGCCTTCAACGGAGGTTTATGATTTTTGGTGGGGTGAATGGTCATACATAGAGGATGATGCCTATCGATTTTGAGCTCGCTCCACCAACCAATATGGCCGCCACAGCAGCCATCTTGAAATCCTTTAGCGCACTCGGCGGAGGTTTTTGCTTTTTGGTGACCTGAATGGTCATACATAGCAGATGATGCCTAACACTCGCTCTCTGTACATGTTCTTCGACTGTTTCAGTTGGGGGCATATGCCTCGCCTTGCGTTGCTCTTGTTCTGTCTCAGCATTCGTCTGGTCCCGGCACTCCTTATTGTGCTGGAAAAAAAAAACTTCTCGCTGGGTAAATTGAAGGGCAGCAGAGTCAGGAATTTGCTTAGTTTAAATGCAGAGTTTATTTAGTATTGTTTTGTTTATCTAATTTATTGCTTGTGTTATGACTGACTGATCATCTTGCAGCTGCAATGGAATGTATTCACTGACACACAGACACAGAGGCTCAAACTGTCATGAACGTTGGCTGTTTGCAATAAAAATAAGTTGTGAGCCCTTCAAAATGCTGATGTTAATTCCATTACTTTATGTAATATTAAATGGAGTCCCTCTGCTTTACCTAGCTAAAGTACTGGGATAAATGTAAATGTATGCTGTCCTTAGTCTGGTCCCAGACTGTGTGTTGAGAAGGAAATGCATCTACACTTGGGTCAAGGACAGAATGATTAAATCCAGGCCTTTGTCTTGAGTGGGTGCTAATACCATGTAAGTGTGGTTTGAACTGGCAAGGCACGCTAACAGAGACATGCTTGCAGCATTGTATGCTTTTTAAACATCTGTTGTCTCTGAACACCTGTATCTGTGGCATACAGGCACAGAATCTTCGCATTTCCCAAGCCGACTACTGCTTTTCCTGCAATCCTGCGTGTCAGATGAGGCCGCAGTGCGCTACTGGGCGATCAGTCTAGACCTGTCCAGTGTGGGGCAGGGACCAGGCAGGTGAAACATCACGCTGTCATGTGAGAATGTAATCCTGCTGGCCTCCGACATGTCCTCCTCCCATCCTCTGAAGCCATGACTTAAAACAAACGTGAACCTTGACCTCGGCCAGCATGACAGTTCAAAGGCTCAGCCACCCATCTACAATCCTCTGACACAATGGTATCTCTGCAGAGAATCTCTCTTCCCAGCTTTCAAAAACTCAGCAACTCAATCAAGGGTGTGAAATCCAGGTTTAGAAAGTAAAATGCTTGTCAGATTCAGAAAGTGAAGGTTTATGTGGTTTTATTTTGACAACGGAATGAAATAAAAATGGCAACAATGAAATTTAGTGACTTTCATGTTTGGCTGTACAAACTAGGACTTTGAAATTTAAATGTCTTCTCCCACGTAGTATTTCATGTAAAATACTTTGGATGGCTTTGTAGCTTGGTTTCCCTCTGGTTTTTTTTCTGCGCATTTGCCAGCGGTGCCATGTTTTTCTGCTTTTAGTCTCAAAGCAAAAATTCCTGCTCTGCAGAGACTTGCACAAAGCGACAAGACAAACTTCACTGTGGGTTGTAGCTTGACTTTATATTTTTAGATTATAAAGCGGCTTCAGAAAACATGTCCTAGAATGATGAGCTGATTTTTTTGTCTTAGGTTTGTATGTCATTTGCTATTGTTAAATGCTCATCGAATCATAATTTAATTTGACTTAGCAACTGTAAAGTACTTGTAATTCCATTGTGGTATGAGGTTTGGCAGCCAAGGCATTTGTCTTTACAGCTGCTGCAGAGGAGGAACCAGTCATAACCATGTGTAGTAACATGTGAGCCTGCTGATTAGTCATTCCATACTGTACATGCACATCTGCAATGCATTTGTTTTATTTCACAGGTTACACAATCGTGTTTTTGAATTATTGCCCTTATAAACCTTATTTGCTTCCGTCTGTTTGTTTTCCTCTTCAGCGAAGCAGGAGAAGAAGGTTTCCTGAAGATCTATTGATCTCAACATGGACACCTGATGGTGTGATGTGAGGGTCTCTCACTCCTGCAATGCACTATGGGAGGAGAGCTAAGGAGAATAGGATGTCGCTGATTGCAGCCGATCAAGAGGCTCTCACCTGAAAATGAGTCAGCGTAGCCCACACTGTTGAAGAACTAATTGGAAGCAACAAAGAACAGCTCATCCTCACTGTCCCAAATCTTAATTTGGCATGTTAATGGGAAGTTGGGGAACTGTGACCGCACGCCGAGCAGCCTTGTTTTTCAGGATTTCCATTGACACAGGATTTAAGCTTCAAATAATTATTGGTGTTGGAAAGCCTGCGCGTAATGGTCGTCCTGTTCCATTCCTTCTCAAATTAGTTTTCGATTCTAATTCAGGAACACAAATTAAAAAGGTCGCATTCATATGTGCCCCTACCTGCAGAGAGAAATTATTTTTTGTATTTTCAATTGACTGCCTTTGATTGAGGTGAACCAGCAGTGCCCAAGCAGTTGAAAAATGTACTGCATCAGTCAGACATCTTTCTGATTAACAAAAAAACTATTTTTGTGTGATTGGATTTAGTTTGAATGAGAAAACTAGAAATAAAGACAGCATACACAGCAAATGTGAAAATAACTGCATCAATGCAAAAGACAGTGCTAATTTAAAATTTAATGTAAAGCAATCAGTTAAATGAATCAGGGTCATATCTCAAAATTCAGTTTCTAAGCAGGTGTGTATTAGACACCTTATTATTTGACTCCACTCTAGCAATGGTAGACTCATATAAACTCTGTGTGACTTCATTTTACAGTCTAATGCCCAATGCCCTTTCAAACTATATCCAAATGCTACTGATTTGTTTTTTGTTAGGCGTTCTTGGTTCATTGTATACAGAGTTAAACTTATCTCTTTGTCAACATTCAATGGTCTTTTGATTTGCATGTGTTGCTTTAAATTTGTTTCCTCACTGCATCATTTTACCTCACTCAACCCAAATGTTTTTCTGTGCTCTTGACATATATCTCTCGATCCTCAAGCCCTCTCCTGCCGTCCACCTAAATGTGTTCCCTCTGCAGCGCTCTTTCCTTCCGAGTGCTTTATCCAGGCTTTCAATGACATCTGGATGATGTCGAGAGCCATCACGTTTTTGTATCTCACAAAAAAGATGTCTGCTTGTAGGGTTTTGGGGTGGATAAGGGGAGACAAAGTTGTGCACAATAAATCTCAGAACGCATTATCTCCTGGAATGAATGTCAACCTTTTCAATAAAAATGTGTAATTCAAGAGATGTGGTCAAAACGTGTTTTCTTTATCTTTAATTCAGAATATTCAGAGGATTCTGTTTTTTGTTTGTTTATTCGTTGAATGCCTTGAACCAAATCTGCACATGAAAATTTTTTTTGCATTTTAATCATCATCTGTCACGGTCATATGCTGTGTGCCTACTTTTGTGGTGTTAAGTAAATGTTTAGAAAATGACACACTTGTTTTCCTGTCTCTCTTTGCAGGAGGATTGTTTGAATGCCAGACTCCAGCAATAGCAGACATTGTGATCCTGGTCGATGGCTCCTGGAGCATTGGCAGAATAAACTTCCGTTTGGTTCGCACCTTTCTGGAAAACCTGGTGAGCGCTTTCGACGTGGGTTTCGACAAGACCCGTATAGGTGAGTGCTCTTGATGCATGTGACCATCATCATTCATTATGCGTATGTCATACAGGGCATGGTTTTCCTGCATGCACTAGGTCTGATGATTCTGCACCAAAGAACAGTCTTGAATATGATAATATTAATGAATTGTTTTATATTTGTCCACAAAATAAAGCCTAGTGCCTTAAGGGGACCTATAGTTAAGCGAAATGCCAATTTTGGTTCAAAATTTTAGTTTTGAGGTAAGAACATGAAGTGGTCCTTCAAATAGTCCATAATATGGAGCCGTGTTCCGAAGGAAACATTCGTCACGAACACTGTCTTCAAGGCTGGAACAGCTATGAGTGTGGTGACTTTCAATGATGGCCAAGGAGGAAAATCCTCCATTCTTATGAAACTTGGCATAAAGCCAGGGGCACACTCAATGAAAGGCTATCACGAAATGGACAGAAAACGTGAAACAAAATGAAAAACGTGCTCTAGAACTTGAAAAAAAGAAACGAATAAACGGTCCACAAGCACGTAAAACTAGGGAAGAAACACAGATTGAAGAAGAGGGAGTTACTTATGACGCTGGTGCCTTTTAAGGAGGTAAAAAAAATCCTAAAAACCACTAAAAACAAAATACTAAATGTATTCCTCCTGAGAACATTACTGTCGAACTTCGATCACATTATTACTGCCGAACTAAAATCACGTTTTTCTAAAAATACAGATTTTCAACAAGAAAATACAGATTTCTCAGGAACTGCACATCCAATTAACTTCATATTTGGCAGTTTTCTTCATTTTGTGATGATCTATGTCTGTACAGAGCTATTTTTGCAATATGTACCCCTTAATATGAGTAAATCAAAATATGCATATTTAATTTGCTGTTTCCCGCCAAAATTGATTTAGGGGGGTCAAAATCAATACTACAACGTAGAAACCTGGAAAAAAAAGCTCTGTAGTGAGATTAGGAATGTTTTTTCCTTCACATTACAGCTGAAATTATAACCAAACACTGTTTAGTTATCTCAATAACTGTATTTCTCTTAGTATCTATATATTCATTAAAACAACCGTTGCCAGGGCAACCACTGATGTGATGCTACAGAAACTGAGTGTTTTAAGTTGCAATTTCTAATAGAATTATTTTGATAATAATTCTTAGTTTAAAAAATGAATATCTTGGAAAAATGTTTTCTTAACTATAAGTCCCCCAAAAATAAAAAGCAAAAAAGTCAATTACTTGTTTGCGTTTCACATCAGAGGCTCGACACAGGATGGCAGCATTGGTTCTGTGGTTGACCCATCCTCTTCAGATGGAACACCGCCCTTTTAATCACGCCCACTTTGGGCTGTGGTATAATACATGTATTTGTTTGATAGTTATGCTGAAGGACTCCCATTTGCGGATTGCGGAAAAGTTTATTAGGACTAGTTGCAACGACTATTACATAGGGAGAGGGAAAATCAGGCTCGGAGTTTACGGTCGTCTTGGTAACTAGCCTGGTCACTGCACAATTAAGAGATTTCTATTCTCAGCTTAGCCAAACGGGATGTTATACTCTGTTACAAACTCATTTAATTAGAAGCCTCTTTACTCATATATGGGGATGGATTTCAAGCTAATGAGTCATGACGGTGATATAACTGTATTTGGTGAGGGAAAAGCTTGAAAGTTTTAAAGCACTTGTAATTGTCATGCAGAAACTTCTTAATTACCTTTTTTTTTTTTTTTTTTAGCTAATTTCTTTTTTGTGCGAAAATAAGTTGACTGAGCTATTGAACAGATATTTTTACTGACAATAGCTTGATACAATACTAAGGCACTTAATTTCTGTTTTTAGAGGTCTACTGGTTTTATTTGGTGTATCAGTCAGTTACCTTTTCTGTTTAAAATGGCTCCATAGTACCACATTTTCATAATGATCTATCCTGAGCTATGCGATAAAGTTAAACTGTTTTGGATGTGCGCCTCTCAGAATGACTAGAAATGCAAAATATTTCTGAATTAATACTGGGACATTTTTGGCTTATGAAATTCTGTGAAACATAAGTCCATCTGTCTTCTGTGTTATTTGCTTTGATATTTTGCTCCAACTGTGATGTCACCAGAAAATAAAGTGAGTAAGAGTGCTATTCAGGCAACATTGACTCATGTGTGCAGGTCTGGCTCAGTATAGTGGGGATCCCAGAATCGAGTGGCACCTGAACGCTCACTCCACCAAGGAGGCAGTGATTGAGGCGGCGAAGAACCTCCCTTACAAGGGAGGGAACACACTGACGGGTATCAGCCTGTGCCTTTTCTTCATCCTCTCCTATATTAATCCTTTCATTTTCCTCAGACATTTCAACTAAAATTTCACTGTAACTTGTTTGGTGGCTTCTGTTCGTGGAGATTGGTTTTCACTCTCATGCGCCCTTGTTTTCATATGCGTTTTGAGCAATTTTGCACTCAGATAATGTAATCTGACACCTGAAGATCATTGTTCAGTTCAGAGCAGGGTCTGACCTAAGATTCGAAAATGGCTCCTGGAAAGCCATGTGTGTGCTGGAGTATGTTTTCACAGAGATATCTACACGTGGTTAAACTGTATCAGACTCCTTTGTGTTTCCCTTTGATTTTAAGCTGCTTTACTACTGGAACTGACATGATACAATATGGTATGGTATTTTAATCATGATATCATTTTTGAAACATCTCACAGGCGACGATTACTCCCCGAGTACCCTAGTGTTTGCACGCCTTTCATGACTTTTTAATGACATGCCATGCCATGACATGAGATGGTATGAGATCTCACTCAGGGTGTCATTAGTAAAACCTCTCAAATGTCCCATTCACTTGTGGAACTTTCCGGCCCTTTTTCAGGCCTTGCACTGATGTACATTCTGGAGAACAG
Organism: Gymnothorax javanicus; assembly: GCA_029692085.1. Classification (NCBI taxonomy): domain Eukaryota; kingdom Metazoa; phylum Chordata; class Actinopteri; order Anguilliformes; family Muraenidae; genus Gymnothorax; species Gymnothorax javanicus. Next base: position 81,535,733 of record CM056197.1, on the reverse strand, counting down.
CTTCAAGTCTGAGTCTGGCTCCCGAGAAGGCGTTCCCAAAATTGGTATTTTAATCACGGACGGCAAATCCCAGGATGATGTCATTCCTCCTGCCCAGAGCCTTCGCGATGCAGGCATCGAGCTGTTTGCTATTGGTATGAAGAGTTTTAATAAATCACAAAATGGCATTTACTTTGTCGCAAGCCAGGGTGCGTCAGGTCTGTGTACATATTTCGCTGACATTTATTTACAAGAGTCAATCCCAAAATACCCTGATACGAAATTAAGCTGTTTTTCAATTTAACTTTAAAAGCCAGAATTCTTTGAAATCAATAAAACTGCTAACACTATGGCATGATTGAGGTCTTTTTTTCCAAACTGTATTTTAAAATGCTAAAACAGGTTTAGATTCTGCAAGGGCCCTTATATTCTTATTAGTATACTGTATTCACTTCTGGGGATTTATAGGAGGCAAAGCATGAGCTGTACTCAGTAACGGTGAACGCAATAGTGTATTTTGCTCTACTGGAGATTTAGTGTAAATAAATAAGTCTCCCTAAATTGGAAACTCCACTGTCCTATGCTGGCCAGCAAAAAAAAAAAAAAAAAAAAAGCAGCCACTGTTGTGAGAGTTCCGGAGATATTATGATTTGCCATGCTGTTTCCGTGTGAAGGTGTAAAGAATGCTGATGAGAATGAGCTGAAGGCCATCGCTTCGCCACCCGAAGACACGCATGTCTATAACGTGGCCGACTTCACCATCATGAGCTCCATCGTGGAGGGCCTGACCCGGACACTGTGTGAGCGCGTGGAACAGCAGGACAAGGAAATCAAAGGTGAGCGTTGGCCAATCACAAACTGGGCAAAGTGATGGAAGGTGACCTTTGGCCAACTACTGGGGGAAAAAGAGATCAGAGGTGAACACAGTCAAATTGAGGAGGGGCAGCAGTGTCCTTATAGAAGATGCAGACCTCTGCTCTGGCAAAATGGTCTTAAACTGAATCAATGAGTTTCCCATAGTACGTTTTAGTAATTTTAAATGCTTCAGAATGCATTAACTTAAAATGCTCTATACTTGCTCACACGGTATCATATCTTGAAGTTACTGTGCAGTCTGCAGGAATTCAGACAGTGAAACTGTATAAATAGGTTGAAACTTTCACATACTTCAAAGGACATGTATTTTGACTCCAGCAAATTAAACCTGGTAGTCTTTACCTTTGCCTCTGTGTTTCCAAATCCAATTTACTGGAGTGCTCTGACAAAGTAAAAGTTGTGCCATTATCCAACTGCGACTACTGCAGTGTATTTGTCCCATTTAGTGATTTGTAACTGGTGAATCTAATTCAATTAATTGGCTTTTCCACCAGCAGTTGCATTTCCGTCCATTGGTTACATTCAGGCGTGTGTACAAAAGTGGAGACAGCTGTTCATTTTCATTTCAATTTTCCCCATTCATTTAAAATGCAGGAGTGAACTGCATTTGAATGGGCAGCATGCTAGCTAGCTTCGTTTTTGTGGCTTGGAGCATAATGAATGTGGGATTTAATCTGAAGCTTTCAAATTAGTTTCACAGATAGGGACGATATTATTCTCAATTCCAGTGAGATTCAACCTGTGGGACTGTAAAGAGTTATTATTCATTTTATCTTCTAGAAGCATGTATTGTTCATAAAGACAGACTTTGCTATTCATTCACAAACTGTTACAAGTACTCATGATTCAATACTTTCCTTTGATTTTAGTGGTTGTTGATTGAAATGTGCAGTGGTGCACCTCAAGAGGATAATATAAGATGGTGCACAGCATGTATACATCTGTAATAGAATACCAGTAAAATACCAGAAAAATGATGAAGGTTCAGTGTCTCAGGGACACAGGCTCGTTAAGAGTTCATGTTACTTGTTGTGATGCTAATGGATCTCCATCTCCTCCTTAATAGATACAGGACAAAAGCAGGGCAAGTGCTGCAGCTGAAACTTAAAGCGCTTTCGCACTAAACACGATTGTTTCGCACCGTGCCGCAGTACGATTGTCCCCCCTCCCCTCTCCCCTCGCTGGTCAGTTTTCACATTGGTAATGTCGTACCGTACCCCTGTACACTTGTCTGCGTATGTCAAAATTCCGATATAGAGGGTGGCAATATGCACCTAGGTGGTTTTTTAAGTAGGGAAATGTACACAAAGAAGAAGCCAACCACGGAAATTTATCTTTTTCATCATTGACCTAAGATTCGAAAATGGCTCCTGGAAAGCCATGTGTGTGCTGGAGTATGTTTTCACAGAGATATCTACACGTGGTTAAACTGTATCAGACTCCTTTGTGTTTCCCTTTGATTTTAAGCTGCTTTACTACTGGAACTGACATGATACAATATGGTATGGTATTTTAATCATGATATCATTTTTGAAACATCTCACAGGCGACGATTACTCCCCGAGTACCCTAGTGTTTGCACGCCTTTCATGACTTTTTATGACATGCCATGACATGAGATGGTATGAGATCTCACTCAGGGTGTCATTGAGCTGCCAGGCTTTCGCACCGCGTTTCGTGCTTTAAGATATTGCGGACGCATTTTTTTTATTTTGTCACGGCACTGTTCTATTCTTCTGCGATAACCACGCCAATGTAAATACTCAAGAATTATTCCATAAATCTCCGCGTTTCTGTGTGTAGTTTCCTGTTGTGATATTATCTTTTCGTCTGCCCAAATTTCGAGCAAGCATTAATTTCCTCATTTGACCAGAGAGATCCTTTTGCCGCTATGTTTGTTAGAGCAGAAGAAATGAATTGTTTAAAGACGTCAGGTAACAGTCCACTACTGTGTTCAAGTACAGTTACTTTCATATTTGGTATAAGTACGGATGAAACCGTGCCTGAGTCCACCTCTTCCTAGCGGACTCGCATACCGTGCCCGAGCACGGTACGATTGTGTTCACGCTTACCAAATGAACTGGACTTTGGGGTCAAGAGTACTCGGATCCATGCCCGAGTCCCTGGTGTGAAAGCTACCTTAGTGGATTCTGTGCTCCAACGAAAATATACTTGTTTTAAAATGATAAGAGTGAGCATAATCCTTTTCCATTATTCATTATATCAATTTCATTCACTCTTTTCCATTTTCCACCTCATTAATTTTGGTATGTGTTTTTCTCTTCTTAATCAAAATAATCTTTCAGAACATATTTGATTAACTGATAATGTTTATGTTGCTTCAGAAAGGCTGAAGTCTTGTACTCTATGTGGTAATTACCTTATGCCCCAGCAGGCAGCTCAGCTCAGCTCAGAGTTAAAACCTCATTTTCAGGATCATATTTTTGATGGTGGCCTGAGGAGATACGGGCGGAATGAATAAATGAGTGGCCACAGTGCCATTGCCCCGCCCCCAACTAAAAACTGTAAACCACTTGTGAACACAAAATGAGCAAAGAGCACTTGGGTTGTCACCAGGCTTTTTTAGGGGGCTTTTGCCCAGCTAAAATGTTCCTTAAGCCCCCAAATAATGTGTATTTTTAGTTTAAATGGTCTATAGCTGGGGGAGAACATGCCAAACCAGATCCCCCTGCGTAAACGCTTAGCTCCCCTATCCACAAATCTCCAGTGATGACCCTGAAGTCTGCCCATTGGAACTACAATAATCCTACCTACATTATACAGTAAGATTACAGCAGAAAAAGGGTAAACTCTGCAATTCATGTACATTTTTTGTTTTCACGTGTGAAGGCTATAATTCTCACTTTTGAAATTAATTAATGTTTTAGGGCCAGCCAAACATGAAGGATTTATGACTGTCAGTGCTGTCTTGCGATAAAGTGACAAAAGCCAGATTTGTCGTTTCAGGAGTGTCCGGCGCCCTCACGGCTCCCAGCGCTCCAACAGACCTGGTGACATCAGAGGTGACGGCGAGGAGCTTTCGTGTGTCCTGGACCCACGCCTCTGGAGAGGTGGAGAAGTACCGCGTGGTGTTCTATCCCACCCGGGGGGGTCAGCCGGATGAGGTAACACACTTTTAATCCCACGACAGTGAGATGCCCTTGTCCCTTTTTAACATCAGTCATCTCGGTGTGAACAATGATTTCTGAGCTTTTTACGTGGCAAGGCTCTTTAAGTCGCGGACGAGCAGCCTGTTACAGCCTTTTTAAAGGGTGCGGCAGTGTTTCAAACTACTGAAGTTCTTCCTTAGTACAGCTTGTAATTTTCCCAAATGGCAGGGAAATTTATGGACAGTCTTTGGTTGGCGCGGCCAAGCCTTCATAGATTAAGGGTCAGTTCTAACTTTATCCAAATTGAGCACATTCCTGGGAGTTCATTTTATTCCATGTGTCAGGTTTATTTCCCCATTTAATCCTAATAAATAAGTAACAGGATGACGCTGTCATTGATATTCCTAGCCAGCATGGAATCCTTTTTTTCGAACCCAGTCAAGGTCATGACTAGTTGCATGCATACAAAAAATTTCATCTAATTAAAGAGTTTCTGAAAAAACTTGTCCCCACTTATCTGGACAGACAGACTGACGGCTGGACGGATGAGCTTTATTGTAATATCCCCCGCTCCTATTGGTGTCATGGAGGGGAATAGTAACTGAGTGAAATGAAAGGACCCCGCTGAATAACTGTCCCAAAATGATGTAACACTAAGTAAATGTGCAGAAGTGGGAAGTCTATGTTCAGTTAAGTTTCCCACAGTATTTTCTTGCAGCCCAACACATTCTCATCCCGACTCGTCGTGTAGCGATGCTACCTGACCAAGCGTCAATATACGATGAAAAAGGAGGCATTTGGCATCCTTATTTGACATTTAGGGTTAGGGTTCCCGGTAAGGGTTTGGGGTTACGGGGTAGGGTTTGTTCTGAACTGGCATCAAATAAGGATGCCAAAAGCCTCGTTTTTCATCGTATATCAACTCATGGTCAGGTGGCGTCACTATGAGGAGTCGGCATGAGAATGGGCCCTGCAACCAAATGGATTTGCCTATTGGCATCATGCAGCAAGCAGACCTAATCAGTGAGATCAGCTGAATTAAGCTCATGAATTGAAGAAACACATGACAGGACTTCTACTGTCTGACCGCTGGACTGTCCTCCTCTGTGGTTGTGTTTACAGCTGGTTGTCGGTGGGAATGAGAACTCGGTGGTCCTGCCCTATCTGAACTCTCTGACTGAGTACCAGATCGCCGTGTTTGCCGTCTACACCAGCTCCGCCAGCGAGGCGCTGAGAGGCAGTGAGACTACCCGTGAGTCCCCGCGACCGCGCCTTCGCACTCTCTCTTCTATCTTCTCACCTCCCTCTTTCACAGCTCCACTCAAAGCTACCAGAGCTAAAACCAGCTTGAAAACACCTCTTTGTCATCATCTTAGCATACTTGAAAACACCTCATTAATATATTGTCTTTTTATTCTCTTCTGTCACATCAAAATGGTCTGCGGTATTTTTGTCAGCAGTGGTGATTCAGAAGCGCCTGATTTGGTTCATTATGAGCGCATTGTTCGTTCAGGTACATTGCGCATGCTGCTGATACGCTTTCACATTTCCATTCACTAAACATTGGGGTTGTTTCCCCAGACCCTTACCCTGTCTCAAGACAGACTGGTTTTCCCCTCCCATCATCTCAGAAACAATGTTCCGGCGTGTTCTGCATCCAAGTTGTCAGACAGCCTGCTGGGACGAGCAGTCTATCGCCTCTGTCCCTTTCGAAACGGTCTTTTCCTTGCATTCATCTTGTGCGTAGAGATTGACTGGCAGTAGTGCCAAGCCACTGAGTTTTGGGTCATTAGGAGGCCATGGAGACTTGACGCCCTTTTCTCTGCCGGACAGTGGCTCTGCCCATGGTGAACAACCTGGAGCTGTATGATGTGTCCCACAGCACCATGCGCGCCCGTTGGAGGGGCGTGGAGGGTGCTTCAGGGTACATGATCCTGTATGCCCCCCTCACCGAGGCTGACGCCGCCGATGAGAAGGAGGTGAGAGGACAGAGGGAGGGGTGGGGTAAGACGAGAGGATTGGGGCACTGTGGTTGTCGTGAGGTATTTGATACAGTTCACCCTAGTCCCACTTAAGCTGCCAGTCCACCTTTCCATGTTACAAATCATCTCATCTGTCTCACTTTATGAGGTGATTGATGAGTTGTTCCGCCCAAGACACGATTTGGGCTCATTCCTGTTTTATTGTTTTGTTTTATTTTTTAAGTAAATAAACTAGGTAGCCTCTAGTAGCTATGTCTTCAAAAATGATTCCAGCATTCTAAGCAAACTAATCACATAACAAACCGTGTTTACACTTGTAGAGTCAGTTGTTTACCAAATTTGTGTTAATTATGTCCTTTAAAAGAAGTTTCAAAAATACAGGAAGCTGTCTTGATTTTACTTTTCAATATAAAATTCTGGGTTCTTTACTATGAAATATTTATTGTGTGGAAGTGTTTTTCACTGGCCTTGTGTCTGCACAAGCAAATTTGTCTAACAAGCTTTTTTTATGTCTATTAAAACAAAGGTGACTAACAGGCCTTCTTTATGTCAGGACAAAACTGACAAACAGGTTGTCTGTTGGGACTAAAGTTACTGTTAGTACTCTGTAAAGATAAAAGTGACTAATAGGCCTTCTGTCTATAAAGGAAAAAAGTAACTGACAAGCCTTGTGTCTGTAGAGGAGAAAGTAACTATCAGGCCTTGGGTTTTTGATGCCGTGAACGTAATACATAGGCCCTGTATTTCTGTGCAGGTGAAAGTAGCTGAGACTGTGAACGATGTGGAGCTTCAGGGCCTGACCCCAGACACAGAGTACACCGTTACCGTGTATGCCATGTATGGGGAAGAGGCCAGCGACCCTGTGACCAGTCAGGAGACCACACGTGAGTTCTGTATACTGGAAAAAGGGTTACAAGGGCAAACCTGTGATTCCAAAGAGGAACCATTTCCATTTCAGAGTTTTGTAGTTGGGAAAGATAAAGCTAAGTCTGGAAGCTTTTGAAATTCACATCTATGATAAAGGGTTCTATTAACTGCTAAACCATTTTACCCTTTTGGAGAGCGTATAGCATGTCATCACCTGCCTTGTGTGCAGTTCAATAAAGGCTTTTTCAATCTTCGTAACTAAATTTGCGAAGGATTACTGTATAAAGCTAGGTGTGAACAGTGCAATTGAATGTGAGAGAGTTGTTCCTAGAGCTCTTGCTTTTTGCCAATATATATAGGGATGCATTTAGGACAGGTTTATATCTCTGAAAAGCTTCCGGACATGCTAAAAAATTTTTTGTTCTTTTTCAAATCTTTTTCTGCAGTTCCACTGACTCCGCCTCGCAACCTACGGTTTTCTAATATTGACCACAGTTCCGTCAAGCTCACCTGGGATGCGGCATCCGGTAAGGTCAGAGGTTACAGGATCATGTATGTCAAGACTGATGGAGCACAACCGAAAGAGGTGAGCTGCAATTTCATGGTCAAGAGGTTTTAGAGCTTGCACTCACACTGTGAGCGGGGCACCCACACAGTTTACTGGGTTGCAAGCTGCCATGCATAAAATAGCACAATAATACAGAATTGCATTGTTTCAATCATGCGTTATATAGCACAATCATCCAGCCTTGCAGGATATAATACATGAGTAATTTAGCATTCTCATGCAGACAGATCATCACATGTTTGCACTGCTTAATAAACGGGCACATAGAGTTTTATGATCTTATTTAGCTTGCCTCTCCAATGAAACTTTTCACTCTTCCTGTCATGGTCTAGTATCTGTTTAACAGACCTTTGTAACTCAGTCCGCTGTGGTGTGATGCAGGTAGAGGTGGGTCCGGTGACGACACTGCAGCTGAGGAACCTGACATCGCTGACCGAGTACACGGTGGCCATCTTTGCTCTGTATGAGGAGGGCCAGGCTGAGCCCCTCACCGAGAGCTTCACCACTAGTAAGAGCTCAGCCTCCCTGTACCATTGGTAGTGGCACTGACATTCATATGCAGTGCTAGTGTGCAAGCATTCGTTTTGACTCTGAGACTGTTGTGTTTAATGTGTATTCACTGTAATTTTAGTTTAGCAGGGGTGGTTCACACTCTTAGAAGTACATTGAGGAACATTGAACATCTTGTTCCATATACTATTACATGTTTTAGTGCACTCTGCACAGCCAAAAGTATGTGGGCATTTGTTTGTTTGGGCTTATTCACCTCCGCCAAGGAGGTGTATGTTTTTGCCCACGTTAATCTGTTTGTCTGTCTGTTTGTCTGTTAGCAGGATATCTCAAAAACGGCCGCACAGATTTTAGCCAAACTTTGCAGGATCTTAGAGTAGCACAAGAGGAACAAGTGATTAAATTTTGGCATATCTAGGCCAAAATACAGCTGAGATTTAGGCCAAAGTTCAAATCCAGCTTTGCTGGCAGATATTTGAAGTCTTTCCAGTGGGCCGGATTTCCGATCGGCTGCTGCCACCTGGCGGTGGAATGCAACAACACCCTACATCAGCCAACGAAAATAACTAATTCACAGAGTTGGCTTGGCGTGGCGGAGGTGCTGCGCACTCTGAGTGCTCTTGTTTCTTTTCTTGGGTCAGCCTAGTAGACCTCTTAGTTCCACTGAAGGTAAATCTTGATACAATAGGAGACAGTGTCTGCTCAGATAATTCAGTTTTTCCAAGTTTGGTGAAGGCTCATTTTTATTTAAGCATTACAACACCCCTACAGACAGAGGTCCATGCATGGTGTGTTTCAGAACTTGACTGGCCTGTGCAGGACTTTGAACTCAACCCCATCAAATATTCATTGCATCAACAGGAAAAAAGAACTTTGAACCTAGCACAATTCCCTAACATCATTTCCCACACTCGCAACTGCCTTTTTGGCAGGAATGATGTGAGCTCCCTGCAGAAATGTTTTTATATCTAATGGAAAGCTTTCCCAGAAAAGTTGAGGCTGTAGATGTCAACATACTTTAGGCCATATAGTATACTGTATGTAGCATTCATCCATTCAAATGGTTATACTGTTAAAACAATGATAAGTGCAAAAAACAATAATGAACTAATATGGTTCCTCCTATATGCTGGGCATTGCCTCGGTATGTTTTGCTCCAGATCTCCTGGAGGTTTTTCCTGTGATTAATGTCACATGTTTCTGTCACTCACTCAGAGATGGTTCCAGAACCCCTGGACCTCAGGACCAGTGAGGTCTCCACGGAGAGTTTCCGGGTCAGTTGGGGGCACCCAGCGTCTGATGTGGTGCTGTACAGAGTGTCCTGGACCCCCACGAGCTGGGGAGACACTAAGGAGGTCAGTGTAAAGGATGGTGGAGAGGAGCGGTGGCAGTGTTTACAAGTCTACAAGCTGACCGCACACTTGTGCTGTAAAAAATGACTGTCTTAATAAGTCATTTAGTCTTAATATAAGATGTAACTTCCTTGTTTTTCTCTCTTAAAGGGCATCTAAAGTGGATTCCCATTGTTTTTGTTTATCGGCCAATCAGCGAGCCACACCTGCGCAAACAAACCGAAATAGAAGGATTATCTACGCATGTACACAAAACATTGGTTTATATGAATGAAATTTGTCATGTGACAATGCAAGATGCCAACAAAAGCAAGTGATTTTTTTGTAAACATTGGACGTTCAACGTCCCGTCTGAGAATCAACTTTAGATGCCCTTTAATTGGAAGATATTAGTGCTTGACAATTGCAATTGCCTTATCCCGTTGGCAAATCTAGAAATAAGTCAAAATTACACTACAGGCCAAAAGTTTGGGGCCACCCTCAGATTTTTAAAAAAAATCACGCATCAACTGTTCTTTCCTAATTTTTTGCACATGACTTCAGTGCATAAAATATAGGAAGCCAATAGGTTTTGGGTGAATTCCAGACCCCAGACCACATTTTAAAGCTGTCTTGACTGATTGATCACTGACCACAATGTTTTATAACTGAGTTCCAATGCCTTTGTGTTAATATTTTTCACGTCCTAGTGACATGAAATCATGTTATGTAACAAGAAGGCATGCTGTATAAATGCCTTCCCCAAAACCAAGGTGTCACATTGCACTCGGTGCACCATTAAAAATCTGAGGGTGGCCCCAAACTTTTGGCCTGTATTGTATCTCACCTCATTAGCAAATTTTTATCTAATTGAGAAAAAAGGTAATAGAAATAAGCGTTTTAAGTCTTAATACAAGATTAAAGTGCTTGGTAAGATGGATTTATTTTTCTTTTTTGCAGTGTGCTTATGCTGCTGTGATTTATACATAAGTTATACGTTGTCCTTTTTCTTTTACTTTTTTTTAAGCGAGCTCAGTTCTTTGATTACTGGTCTCACTAAACATTCTGGTTTCTGAAGAAACAACTTAGAACTTAATTGTGAATCCAAGTAAAGGTCAACGGCTGATTAACTTTAGGCCATTATCTAGTACACATCAATGGTGAAGTCAATGAGCAGGAACTCAGGTGGCCACTGAAGTGTTCAGAGTTTGTTAAAATGTATTGGGTTCGGCTAGAATCACAATAAAAAGCATCTGTTGTTTTATCATTTTCATCAGATAGCCTTGGAGGGCTTTCTTGTGCAGACAGTACCTCCCCTCAGCTCTGTTCTGCATCCTCTCCCTGACTCTGCCTGCGGTTAACATGAGCTTCACAGCTTGGTGGTAGCAGCAGCCCTGAACAGGGCCGAATAGATAGCAAACACCCAGACATGCGGCCCCACTTCCAGTGCGCACCATTTGATTTTTCGTGACGGTTTGGGATTTGTCCCTGCTGTGCTTTATAGATAGCGCTGTGGTTCAATATGTTCACTGAGAGCAGCCTGAGCAGGATATGACAGGTGAGGTGGGACAGGATATTCTGGAGCTGTGAAGAGAAACACCCTCCCAAACTCTGGCAAAAATTAGTCTGGGAGAGATTAGCAGATGCTGACTTTCCCCAGCGATGATAATGCATTGTTAATTTTTGTCATTGTCCAAAATATTTCCTGTTTGCTTGTGTCTGCCTGTGTGTGTGCGGGTGAGATGTTGAATTTCTCAACGATTAATAACACATCTCTCTTTTTTGCAGATGCTTGTGAATGGAAAACTCAACACCTTCCTCTTGACCAATTTACAGCCTCTCACAGAGTATGAAGTGTCACTTTCAGCCATCTTCAAGGATGAAATTGAGAGTGACACTGTCACTGTTTTTGAAACCACAGGTTAGAGCCGTTGGATTTTTATTTAATATAGATTGTCTCAAATCTCCAGTTTTTGTATTTCAATTTTCAATTTGCAATTTATGCTCACATACGTATCTATATATGTATGCATTTCTTTATGTTACGTTGTTTTTCAATCTATGACCTTGTTTACATTTAGTTCCGCTTTGTGGACTCGCTCCAAGAGCTGTGTAAATGCAATGCAAGCTGAGGTAGACTGTTTTTTAGCACCACCAAAGTTGCAGAGATGAACAGCATGTCTCAGGCAGTGGTGGCTGGTGAACTGGCGATAGGGGAGGCTCAAAACAATCCCTTATAATTAATGATTGGTCACGACCTGTTTTCAATCATTCATTTAAACTACCATTACAGAAACTCTGAAAACTCCTGGTTAGTTTATGTGCAGTACTTCAGATTGGTATGCTTGTGTTACTTTAGTCAGCATCAATGTGGCAGTTTCATCATAACGTTGCCTGATTGTAGCTACTACAGTTTAAGCTAACTGGATAGGTGTTGTATGTGTCTGCAAAGTTGAGCTGAAAAGGCTGCAGTTAGACAAGGAGTAGGTTTTGCAGAACTTGGGATACGTGTTTGGGTTTGTTCACTGCTACTGTGAAATGATTGTTTTACTTATCCATGACCGAGGTCAGCCGGGTACTTTACCAATGTGTGGGCTAGCTCTCTGAGGCTACCGCGGTGAAAGCAATCGTGAAACGCACCAGCTATAACATGTCTGGTATTACAAACGATTTCTCTGCATTGCCATGGCGGAATTTCATCCCCCGTTAAAATTGTTCTGGCTAATAAAAAGCTGAAAAAATTGGAGATTGGATACAAAATTCTTTCCTGTAGAAGTTATCGATTCACTAGCTCCACATAAGCAACTGTTCATGCTAACGGAACTTACTGTCTATAAAAAATGTATTGCACAGTAACCTTTGTCTCTGTCGTTGTTATGAACACTTGTTTACTCCCGCATGTTAGTTCGCGTGCCGTGCTACGTAACAATGCTCCTAGGTAATGCAGTAACTCAGATTGGTATGCTTGTGTTATTTTTGTTAGCATCATGGTGGTAGTTTATCATAACGTTACCTGACCATAGCCGCAACAGTTAAAGCTAACCGGTATGCATGTGTCTGCAGAGTTGGTCTGAGACCAGAAGTAGGTTTTGCAGAGCTTAGGGTACGTGTTTGGTTTTGTTTACTGCTGCTTGTGAAATAATCGTTTTACTTATCCATGACCGGGTCAGCCGGGTACTTCGCCAATATGTGGGCTAGCTCTCTGATGCTACCGCGGTGAAAGCAATCACGAAACGCACAAACAAAAACGTGTCTGGTATAACAAACGATTTCTCTGCATTGCCACTGCGGAATTTCATTCCCCTTTAAAAATTGTTATGGCTAATAAAAAGCCGAAATATTGTGACGGTGCGTTCAGGAACCACACGCGAGAGAGGGAAATCCACAAAACGTATGCCTTTAATGAGGTCCGAGTCAAAGCCAAAAAACACAAGAATTGCCAAGCCACAATACGAAATCCAAAAACAGTGTCGACTAGACAGGCAGGGGTCAGAACCAGTAAGAAAGATGAGCAAAGGTACATAGACGGTAGGCAAAAAGTCGTAGTCGATGAACAAAGCCAAGGGTCATACACAGGGCATCCAAACACAGAAATCGTGGTCATACAAAAAATAGGTCGAAATCCAAAAAGACAAAACAGTACAAAAAGGGCAATGGCAAGAATAGTAGTCGGACAAACCAGTCGAAGAAAAACAATACTCAATGGCATACAAGGCGCTCTGCACAAAGAAATATTGACCAACGTTCTGACAAGGAGCTGGCTGTGAAAAGACTGCTTAAATAGACGGGAGGAAAGTCACATGCTATGCAGGAAGCAGGTGAGCTGGATCAGACTAATTACAACGGGAGAATCACATGAGGGAAACCCTAACCACGAAAATTGGCGAAAGCCAAGACACGGACGGGAATCACACAAACAGCCTATGACATTTAAACAGCTCTGGTCAAGGAGTTCTAAGTGCACAGATAACGAGTGCAGGAAAGTAATTAAGCACGTGCGAGATATCTCGCAGAAACGCAGGGGGAGACAGGTACAGCTGAGCAAGAGGCGGAGACTAGAACAGGGCGATTGCTGAGAGGGAATTAGTATAAATTAGTAGCGGTGCAACTTTACAGATTTAACTAGAGTGCTCATTAGTAAGTTAGTAATCTGTATACATGGATAAGTTGTGTTAGTAAACTATGATACAAAATACAAACGTTAGTTTTGTTAGTAATCAGAACAGTAAGGCGAAGGAAGTAAACGAGAATCGAAGGAATACGTTAAACACCAGAATACATTTAAATCACCCGAAGTAAGTGAGCACACAGACCGGGAAGACGGACTGAACCTACTAGATCACAAGACAGGGGAGACAAGTGCAATGGAACTGAGAAATGGAATGAACTAAAACCTGCGTATACAATAACCAAAAAGAATAAATAAAAGACAAAATCATAAACACAAAACCAGAATCATGACAAATATATGTAGATTGGATACAGAATTCTTTCCGGTACAAGTTAGCGATTTGCTAGGTCCACATAAGCAATTCTTACACGGTTTGTGAGTGTTTGGCTACAAGCTTATTCAATAGCTTGGTGCTGGAATTGTGTTTCGTTTTGGTAAAAATGGTCATCAGGAGCCTTTAGCAAAGTTTCTTCCAGATAAGTGGGTACATGACTACATAACAATACAGCTACAACCACACACATGCAAAAATTTTGACTTACCACTCATTGACATCCTGCTAAACGTTGCTGCAACACTTCAATAGAATCCTCCTTCCGTTCGGGGTCAGATTCGGTATCAAACATGTACGGTCTTACAGCAATAGATGCTGCGGAAAGCTGTCCTGAAATACCTGCCATCTTGGTTTCCTGGTTTTTAGGGCCTGCACCCTCCCCGGAATCGAAGCGACCAGGCAGCCAATCAGAGCAGCGCCTCATTAGCATATCCTCCTCGCCCGTTTCAAAACGGCTCGTGTTTCAGGCCGGCACAGACACAGAGGCCGGCACAGAGGGAACATGTCTCACTAAGCCTGGATGTGTGTGGTTTCTTTTGTAATTGAATTCTTAACATTATTTTAAAGACCCATTGGACATATTTTAAACAACTAAATATAGCATAATAGGGGACCTTTAAGGGCACGACTTTGACGTCTCGCAATGGCAGCATACGTATGGCTCAAGAAGCTGGCAAAGATAAACCATTCCCTCCACTGAGCATATTTCAATATAGATACTCGTCTGGGAAATCCGAAAGGTTTTTGTGATCTCTAAAAATTCTTGCCTTCCTGAGAGACCCTCTCACTATTTTTGCAACAAGATGTTGAGGATCTTTTTGGAATGGAGATGCCATTTTCCAAGAGAATTGATCAGTCGGTCAGTAGGTGGTTTTTTTAATCGTGTTGATCTGTTACCTTGAATGTAGCCTGCTCCCAGGCACATTGGGTGGACAGCAAAAGTTACTGTGGTAATCTACCGCAGTACAATGTGAACCACCATCATGACCATGAAAACTCATGATGAAACCTGAAGTTACCTAGTTAAGCCCAAATACTGCTTTGTAGTACAGACTTCAGATATCTTTGCTTTAAAGGGGGGAGCTTATAGAAGCAAAATTACCCCATGAGCCGAAGTTGACCTGGAGTCAAAAGTCAGTCCTCCAAGCGGAACTAAGTGTAAATACAATGTAAAGTATAATGACAGGTACTTTGCCTGAGCTTTAATGGTCTTGGTTTTTATGAATTGACTTTTTGAATGGCAGTGGTGCTTGTTTGTTCTTATAAATTTTAAAAATGTAAATGTCTGAACAAAATCAAATCTCTGTGTTTTCAAGTGGAAAGAACAACAACTGTGGCCACTACTCCTGCTGGTATGGTAATTTTAATACCTTAGGTTTAACCCTTGCTGAAATTATTGATTATTAACTGTAAAATGTTCTGTGTTAAATTTCCTCTTACAGCATTTATATGTGGTCCTTAGGCAACCTATGAACTCTGCTAGAGGACATTTTATTATGTGCAGTTGATTCATGCCTTTGTACAGCCCAATCAAAAAAAGTTGGTCAGTGTGTTTGTTTAAAATAAAAACTGAAAGCAGTGATTTGTAAATTGGCTTTGACCTTTTATATGTTGGAAAAAAATACAACGGCACATTATTTGATGTTTCACGGCATGCATTTTATTTATTTTTGTTTTCCAAAATTAGCCACTCCTCCTCACTACACTTCATAAATGCTTAGGGACTGAAGGCACTAAGTGATGAAATATTTTAGGTGTAGTTTTTTCCTTTTCTTCCTACAAGTAAGTCTTTAGATGTGCAATAGTACAGGGTCTTTGCTGTCGCGTTTTTCATTTCAAAATGTGCCATGTTCTCTATTGGTGACAAGTCAGGACTGCAGGCAGGGCTGCCCAGCACCCGCTTCCTATTCTTACAAAGCCGTGCCTTTGTAATGCATGCAGAATACAGTTTATATTGTCTTGTTGGAATATTCATGGACGTCCCTGGAAAAGATTCTGTCTCGCATAGGTTGTTTCAAAGTCTCAATGAACTTCTGAGCACTGATGGTGCTTTATGGGAGTGCAAGAATACTGACACAACTCTAAGTCATGAAAAAGATGGCTTTTGAACTTGTTGCTGGTAACAGTCTGGATAGCCTTCTTCTTCTTAGTCTGGAGGACACCATGTCCATTCCTTTCAAAAAAGACCTGAGATATTGATTTGACTGAACTCCATTCCCACTTTGTATTAGTCTATTGCAGATGCCTTTGAGCCCAGAGAAGTTGACAGCTTTGGCATTTGTGGGAATATCTATGCATTGTAGGTTTGCCAAAGCAATCCTGAGCTCATGTGTTTCTACCACTTAGAGGTAAATAACGGCTCTTGATGCGATGTGGTCTGAGTAATCGGAGATTCCTGCCATTCAGCTTACGCTTGCGCCTTAGCCCTCACACAGAAATTCCTCTGGATTCCTTACAACTTTTAATCATATTATGCACCAATGAGGGCAAAATATCCTAATCTCTTCCTTTACTTCATTGAGGAATTCTGTTTTTACCTCTTTCTGTCATTTTTTTCATGCATTTTTGGGCAAATTGGAAATCCGTGGCCCTTCATTTCTCCTGAAGGACTAGGCCTTTTTTGGTATCGGATCCTGATTGCAGTCGCCTGCTGAAATCAACTGTCTCAAATCACAATATGATTCAAATTTTTACCTCATTACTAGTCCTTAATTACCCCGTCCAAACTTTTTTTGAATGCGTCGCAGGCTTGAAGGGCAAGGGTGGTTGTATATTTTTAAATAAAATTAACTTAACCGGACAAAACATTAAATGTCTTTATACTGTCTGGAATTAAATATATATCACAGTAAATTTATAAATCACTGCTCTCTGTTTTTATGTGCATTTTTCATACCATCCCAACTTTTCCCAAATTGGGGTAATAAACTCCTAATACACTCAACAGTAAACTGGGATTTCTTATATTGCATTCTCTATGTACAGCATTGCATTAACATGGATGTACATACAATACATCTCTACTTTATGTTGTGATTAATACCAAATAGCATGATGGCTCTTTGGCTCTTCTTGGGTATTTCCATGTGTTGTGGTTTGCATGTGTGACTTCATCTGATGTGTTACATCAAAGCTTTGCAGTGCTATATGTATATGTCCTGGGTGCTGTTACTAGTGTAATGTTGCTGTATTAATTACGCTGGTAAGCCTTATACTTTTTGCAACTGCATGTGCATAAATTTTATGCCCTGGCTGTGCATTGTGAATTTTTTTGTTACATGTGCAGAGTGAATGTGTTTGTAAGTCATGTCATGTTATCCGTTTGTCTCCTAAAGTGATGCGTCAGGCAGTGAGGAACATGCGAATCAGTGATCAGACCACCTCCAGCATGGAGGTATCCTGGGAGCTTCAGGATCCCAAGGTCCAGCAGTACCGAGTCACTTACGTCAGTGCCAGGGGGGACCGTGCAGAGGAAACAGTAAGCATGGCTTTTAAAGCCCACTCTTATAGTGCACTCTGCCATGCCTGAGCGGCAGGGTACCTGTCATCAACACTGAGTTCCTATATGTGCACTGAGGTGATATGCACCACTGGACAGCTGAACCTCACTGATAGCAAGCTGAGACTTGACTTGATTGCCTGTGATCTACACACAGAACAATCTGATTCTTGTCCTTACCTCTGATTGAAGACCCAGTTGCTGTCTGTTAGACTGTGTCTTGCAAATTTTACTGTAGCAAACCCATCAGATATTGTTATAAACATCAAGTAAAGTAAAATCACATTGAATTTTCTAAATAATTGACTTCTACATCTACTTTCTGGATGTGTAAATTAAGGTCTGTGGACCGATATTTCCAGGGTAGTCTGTCAGTTTTTGAGTTTTTTTCCTGCTTTTTTGATATTTAAGACATGAAAAAATGTAATATTGCTTGCTAGATGTTGTAATGCAAAATCTCACTTTGACACCAAATATAAAATAATTCATTGCTGATGTGCCGCAGTGTTCCTTAATACTAAAGATATTACCATGAGAGGAGAACAATGCAAAGTCATTGACTTTTGATCACAAATGGAATTCTGGTCAGAAAGACCACATGAATTCATGATGAGGAATGCTATGTATAGTAAACTCTAGCTGCATCGCACCATCTCAGACTTCAGCACCACAGTCCTCGTGGACAGTTCTTCCCACAGTTCAAATAGTCTATCCCCTGAGTGCTGCTGAGCTGCTAAAACGTGGCTGAACTCTGTTCCTCTGGTGAAGTCCTATTATAGATTGGTTGCAGCACAGACTATGAATATTTTATGTGGGGCGCATACATTATAAAATCTAATTTCAAGCAATTAAATTGCATTCAATCTGATCCTGGCCCGGACATTCTGACCTCGAGAAATGCCTTTGATATTATTATTATGGTTGCGGATTTGTCGAGCTAAATACTCAGACTTGTCATGATCATGAAATGCTTGGACGGCTAAGGCTAGAGCCTGCATGCCTGGAAAGCAAATACATGAGTGAATGTCAGGAATGCACAAACAATGGCGATTTCTTTCTCAGGCTGTATTATTGCGAAATTTCCTGTAGGTTAATGGACAGACAGTATGTTCTCTGGCATTGCTGCGGTAGCAATAGATGTTTCAGTGTTTGTATCTGGTCTATAATAACCAACATGATGGTCATGTTAGTGTTTTCATCTTTATAATTTTGTCGTTTCATATCCTTGATCCTTCCTTTCTTATGCTTCCCCAGGCTTTGCCTTTTTTCCAGTTTAATAAAGAATAAGTACATTCAGTTTTTGAAATGTTTTAACTGTGTTGTATTCCACCCTTATTAAAATATTCAGCTTCTTTGAAAGAACATTGTGCTGCTACTCGGTACATTAGACCCCTGATGGAAGATCTTCGCTTGAAGTTAAAATTGAGATGAACATTACACATTGTTAATCTGGAAAACTACTGATAATAGGACTAGCCCAGTAATGCAATGTTTTTATATTTCTTTTTTTTACTTGTCTTTAATTAATTTTGTTGTGCTTGTTTAAGGAAAACTACTGGAATGTTGAAATAAATATTTAGAACCATTTTTCAATACTAATGCAAGTGTGAAAAGGCTTCCGTCTTAACTGAGTTTATCTGAGTGCAAATCCCAATATCAGTGACCTCTGTTGTAATGTCACTATTTGACTTGATTAATTCCCTGTTGCCTGGGAACAATACAACATGCCAGTCCATGTCGACAGGCCAGCCATTTATAATCACAAAGGGACAACAAGTCTCTGGTTTCTTTTCTTAATCAAGATAGGGAGGGGAAGCGATGGCAAGAAAGCTCTAAAAATAGGCGGCGACAACGCAAATCTGAGTCAAATGGACATGTCAATACGAGACACAGTGACAAATTCTCTTTGTTAAAATAACTGTTCTTTAAAATAATGAGCTACCACGCTGGAACAAAAGACTACTGACTGACAAAATAATTGGCTTTCTCATTTCATCAGGCCACTGTTTGATGCATCTTGGACTTTTAAGTACCTTTTGGAACGTTGTGGAACGGAGCTCCCTAAACCTAGTCTTCAACCGTTTTAGAGCTGGATAGACTCGAGCTAAGGGAGTACAGAGCAGTTCGGCTGAATGCTGCAAGATCAGTCAGCCACCAGCGCCAGCGAGGTTGCAGATTTGCCCGGTCAATGATCTATTTGAGGTTTAGATTATAATCAGCAGGCTGAATTCCCCCATGTTCTCATCAGACTCCCGAGCACATCAGTGAACCCCGAATCCTGAATGAAGGTAGCCCAGCCTCATGCAGTCCCTGTGTTAACTGCTATAACTGAGATCCATGCTCTTTCAGGTCATGGTGCTCAGCTCAAAGAATTCGCTCCTGCTGCAGTCGCTGCTCTCAGATACAGAGTACAGGGTGACCGTCACTCCAGTCTACGCTGACGGAGATGGCCTCAGTATGACCCGCTTGGGCAGAACCTGTGAGTGCGCTGTCAAACTGTGGATTTTAAATAGTCTGCATTTACTTATACATCACTGATATTGGAGGTCCATTATATATTCTTCTGTTACTTTCTTTGTTATAGCACCATATTTCTGGCGATTAACTTCTTGTAGCATCATTTTGCCAACTTGTCATCATTCACAAGGCTCAAGGTCCCAAACATTGTACTTCTGAATACCTTTCCAGAATTCACTATTGTATTTTTCATAGGTCAGAGTGCAACCGCAATTTCAAAAAAGGTGTGAAATGCTTAAGAAAACAGAATCAATTATTCTATTTTGACCTGAATTCAACCAAAAGCAGAATACTGACAAGATCATTTTTTACCTAATGAACTTTAATCTTTTTTGTCACTATACAACACATTTGATACCTGCAACACATTCCAAAAAAGCAGAGATAGAGGCATGTTTACTTTGTATTACATCACCTTCTCTTTTAAAATAAGTCAGCAGTCTTTTGGCAACAAAGGGCCATTGTAATTCCAAAAGTGGAATTTTTTATCCCATTCTTGCTTGATATAACTGCTCAATGGTCCGGGTTCTCTGCTGTCATCTTTTGCTTCATAAATGTCTTTGGGTGACAGGTCAGGACTACAGGCAGGCCAGTCTAGCACCTCACTCTTTGACTAAGAAGTAATGTAGGTGTTACAAATACTTGACCTTGTCTTGCTGAAATAAACAGGGGCATCCCTGACAAAGAGTTAGAATAGATGGAGACACATGCTACTGCAAAATGCGTTCATACACTTCAGCATTAATGGTGCGCTCACAGATGTGCAAGTTACCCATTCCGTGAGCACCCCATAACATGGCAGACACTGGCTTTTGAACTATTTGTTTTGAAATGTCACTATCCAAATACCTACAGACAGCATTCATTTTGAGGTGCAAGTATAGAGTCTATGCCCTAATCCACACTTGATAAGGGTCATTGTTTGTGTATCTTGAAGTCTGTCTCTCTGTGTTTAAGATTTAATTTTCCAACTAATAAATATGCATTCAGATGCATATCTGTATTTCAGACCAAATGACTGCAGGGTGATTTTACTAAGCCTTCTGATAATTATCAGTCAAAAGTGATTCCGTTGGAAGACCCATCTCACTTCACGTACACAGAATGTGATATACTTCATCTGCTCTGAGTGTCAGTACCGAGTATCTAGACTTCGGACTTCAAGGGTTGAGGATCATTAATCCTCATTCTGATAGTGGAAGTGAATGATAAAAAGTTAGCCTTTTACTGCTCTGCTGGTTTTCCTCATGCCTGGATGGTTTATCCATATTTCATGACCTATTTGTAGTTGGTATTTTGGTACTGCTGTGGACTTGCTTTTATTGTGTATGCACTCTGCCATTTATTTAGTGCTGCATGCAAATTGGCCTCTGGGGAGGAGAAACACTTCCTGAAACTTAAACTTTCTGTCTCTCTAAAGTGCCTCTCTCTGCTCCCCGGAATTTGAGGGTGTCTGAAGAGTGGTACAACCGTTTCCGCATAGCCTGGGATACGCCTCCATCACCAACCATGGGCTACAGGATAGTCTATCAGCCAATATCTGGTAAGTTGCAGTGCCTACCAATTTCTTTCCATGCAAAATGACACATTTTGAATATGCTGCTTTTATTCACCATGAAATGTGTCTTTAAATTGTTAGGTAAGATAAATTATGAGAGACCGCTCAATCAAATGACTCAAATGACAAGTATGACCTCAAAATGTTACAAATGGTCTCCTTTACTGTGAGAATGGGTAATTGTTTAATTAAGACTTAATTGGGAGACAATCTCATTTGGCATACAGTATGTTGAAGCACACAATTTACCCTAAATTTCTGTATTGTGAGACAAGAGAAATTCCAAGGGTCACCTGCATTCTCCAGAGTTGTATTTTAGTCAGCAAAGGCAGAACTTGATTTTGACTTCTTGTTTGCCTAATGCTTTTTAATATATAAAAAGCTTAGGAAGGAGTGTTGTGATAAGACTCAAGCGTCAATCACTAATCAATCAATGAATAAATCAACCAATTTGCCGTTAGCATGACCACGGGTGGTAAGAATCACAAACAGCTTATCCAGGAGTTAACGATAGTATCACTTTGATTAGAGACGCTTTCTTAGGCGTATCAAGCTGATCGAACGCAGACGCAGAAATAAACATATTCCATTTTGTGAACTGCAGGAATTCAGAAGCTTCGTGAGACTTAGATGTTTTATGTCTCTATAAATATGGATAGGAAAATGCCAGATAATTATAGCAATGAACTATAAACCAAGCTGAGGGGAAATGGATACGGATTGATCCTCGCACCTGAACAAATTAAATTAGTTGGTAATTAGGAAACCTAAATTGGATCGAATTTGGAGATATAATATGGTTTAAGGCGAGGTGAGAGCAGTGCCAATATCCCTCTGATGACAACTCTGGAGTGGAAGAGGTTAAAGGGATATACTGAAAAAGTTAATAACGCTAAATTGTTCAGGCCCAGTTCTGTTTGCGAAACTGGGGGTCACATACAGAAGGTTTTCCAAGTGCAAATTTAGCACTGGTGTTCGGAAATATTTTTTTCATGCAGAGAGTGATAACAGTGCAGAATAGCTTGCCTGCCCGTATAAAGAGACAGAAACTCTGCCGTTTTAGAGACCAGGCTTGATACAGTACTGGATGGCGTCTAGCCCTGAAGTATCCATAATGTTAGGTTCATTTTAGTGATAGGAAAATGCCAAGCTTTATTGGGCTGAATGGCCTGTTCTCACCACTCTTGTTATTTCATGTAAAATTTCAGGGTATTAAGCCAGAGATCTTGCTGCAGTGCTTTAGAGAAAGAATCATATTGATGTTCTGTGAATTCTCTCTATGCCATATCTCCTAAGTAGTACCGCATCTTGGATTATATTTTGTCCTCGACACTCTCCAAGCTGGCATAAATTATTACCACTGAAAAGCTGAATGTCCAGTGTTTTAAGTGGCCGGAGATTTAACAGTCTCCTGTGTGCAGCACCCGGCCCTGCCCTGGAGACCTTTGTGGGCGATGATGTCAACACCATGCTGATCTTGAACCTGCTGAGTGGAACAGAGTACAGCGTCAAGGTCATCGCCTCCTACACCACGGGCTCCAGCGAGGCACTGTACGGCAAGGCCAAAACATGTGAGTCCGCAGACCTGCCAGCTCAGGCCCAGCATGCCCTGAACACGACCTCCTCTCCCCCCATCTGCAGGGCTGCGGCATGGAGCGTGTGAACTGTGTGTGGCACTGGCTGTTGTGTGTTCCTACAGCTCCATTTCAACTCATCCCACAGTGACCTTGTGTTATGAGGGAGGCCTGCACACTGATGTGCTCCTTACACACGTTTAATTCAGTTCTCGAGAATGAATTCACTGGAATCGAAAAATTGTACTAAAGGTGTATCAGGACAGAGCAGTCTGCTGGCTTTCTTTCTTTTCTTCATTATGTTTGTCATCCTAGCTCTTCATTAACTTGATGTGTTTATGAATTTTGGTCATTGACTGGAGAATTATATCTACTGTCATCACAACTTGTCATGAACTGTCCTCCCTCTTGGAAAAAGCATTAGTTCTGCACTCCAGCACTTTGTGTTTGAAAGTACACCATGACAATGCAGTTGAATTGCAGACCGTCAGTTTGACAGTATTTTCATCTATATCAGGTGATCCATTTAGAAATGACAGGACTTTTTATACACTGTCCCCCATTTTCAGACACATAAAAATATTGGATGGTTGACATGTAATATAATATGCAGAACAAAATTAACACTTAACAATTAACAAAATTAATATTTGGTTGCATATCCTTTGCATATACCTGAAGTATGTGACATATACACATCATCTGACACTGGGTATCTGGTAGTGCTCTGATAGGCCTGTACTGGAGCAATCTTCAGTTACCACCTGTTTGAGGGACTTTTTGCCCTCAGTGTCCACTTCAGCATGTAAAATGCATGTTCAGTTTGATTCAGACCCGGTGATTGGCAAAACCGATCAAACCAAAAAATGTATTACTGGCTAATGAATTATGGTGCTCGCAGTATGTCATATAACCTGTTGTTGATTCATCCATAAAGTGTGTCTCTACTGTCCTTACACTCCAACACTTGTTTGAGTGTAAATTTTCCTGAGGGAAAACATTACTTGACCTTTGAATCTGGCATTGAAAGTACTGTAAATATCATATTATTACCTGCAGCATTTATCCCTCTTTGGACATACTGAATATGCAGAAATTTTTCATTTTACAGGACTGTGAGTTTAATATTGATACATTGCCTTTTAGATCCAGGCACGGAACCAGATGCATTTCCAGGGTACAATCCAAGAGGGAGTATTTATTGATAGGAATACAGTGATAGAAGTGAAGTGGTCAAAGCCCAAAACTGGGAGTAGGGCAGTCTAGCTTAGTTGATATTGACTGGAGCCGGCAAGGGGGTGTGTTCACGCCCGGCCAGTGGCCGTCTCGGGGCAGAAGCCAGCTGATTAATTCCCCTCACTGAAGCAGGACCACTTGACATCAAGACCGAAGAATTTAGCTGGAACACAGTCTCAATGCTGGAGACCAATACTAAGGCTTGGGAGTTTGTTGCCATTCATAAGACTCCAAAAGTAATTACATTTTTCTCTATCATTAATGTACAGATAAACTCAGGAAGATAAAGTGAATGATAGGCTTTAGTAAGACAATAAAAATCCGGCAACACCACTAGACCCAAAGAAAACTTATATACACAGACCGTACACACAAGGGGAGGGGCACATAATTGATTACACTGGGACAAGTAAGGACACACGACAATTAAGAGGCAATTGAGGACACATGAGGGACAGGCAGACAGATGGACAGGAGGATAGACGGAAGTGTGAAAGGGCACATTTAGACAATAAGATGAAATTTTGGTAAGAAATATTGAACAGTTTGGGAGTTCTGGCCTGGAAAAAAAGTATGAAGGCAGACAGATGGACGGATACGCAGAAATACAGCACTGATTCTAATATCCCCCTTCCACTTTTGGCGGCGGCTAATTATGTATCATGATTGTACCTGTTTCATTGTATCATCAACGTTTATTGCTTGCAGTCATCCTTTTTGCATTGATAATAATATAACCCAACTGTGGAGCCTGTGTGCTATTTCACACAGCCAGCTTCACCCTCCTGCAGAATCTCAGTTACAATGGTGTGAAACTCAAAAATTATTTAAGTGTTTTATTTGATTCTACTTTCTCAGTTTTGAATAGCATTATTTGTGTGCTGAGAATGAGAACTGTAACATTTTTGTCTTTTGATAGAGTATAAATACATAATTATCAAGAGGCGGCAATGCATTTTCGGTCAAAGAGTGCCAGAGACATCTTTCCTGAAGGTCATAGATATCTGTGATCCTGGTGATCCAAATGCCCACCCTGTTGCAGTCAAAAGTACAATTTCCCTGTCCTTATATCCGTAAATGCCAATTACAGTATGTCTCCCCTTTGGGGTAGGGGGGAGACATATTAATTGTTTTTGGCTCTGTTCCTGTTAGCGTCTGCATCGGTGTTCCCAAATTGTTTCTGGACCATAACTCATACATCGCTCAATATTTATTTACTAAGTTTTGTACTAAATGCATTAATCAATTAATCAGCTACTAAACTGACGCCTTTTTTGGTGGGGGGGCATTTGTTTTTACTAGTAAAAACACGCACTAGTTTGTAATTCACTTCAAAATTAATTGAATTCTGTATTTGTATTGTGGTAGCAAGTATGACAGGACATACTTGAAGGAGAAAGGACTATGAGACTTAAGATTTGCCAGTATGCCAAAAATACTCAAATAAAGTATTACAATGGCCAGACTGCAGTTATTAATCATAACTTCTTCTCAGTCATAAATAGAGTTGTCTGAGGTATCTAGTATCCACTGGTTCTTTTTGTAGTATGTAGTAAACAAGTATGCAATTTTGAACGTGTCCATTGTTCTCTTAGTGAACACCCTGAATTAATTTGGACATAAATGCTCCAGCTTTCTTGTCATAATATATCTTATTTATAAGACATGATGCGATCATTACAATTCTTAATTAATGTTCATAAAATAAAGGCTAGGGCCTTCATGATTGTAAACAAAAAAAAAGCATATTCATTGTGCAACTTCCTTTTGTGCATACACAAGATGTCCAACATATAGTAGCAGGCCTGATTTTGAAGTTAATCCAGCCTCTTTTGATGGAGTTACATTCATATTATCATGCCTACTTACAAGTATCATCTAGCACACGCACATATTTCAATATAAGCAGAAGACCCACTTCCACTGATGGATCGCGGAGGTTGCAATGGCCCTTGCTTTAACTGCATATGATGGGAATAATCAACCTCATAGTGTTGTATTTAATTGCTGACTTTGAAATTGAACTTCTCATGAATTTGCTTGAGTGTTATTTCACCGTAAGTATTTTTATCAGATTAGGACTGCTGCAGTGTGAGAGATGTTCAATGCCTTCCAACAGAAAATATATTAATTGAGATCCTCAATTCTGATGAATGCTGGTAGATATCAGATATATAAACTGTAAACAAGGGTAATTGCATTCCTTTGCGTTTTAATGTGACTAGATAAATGACTTAGTAAGGTGTCTGACGTTCTCTTCAATGTAGAGATAAGCTTCCACCAAATTATGTGCCTGCCTGTTACCTTCTTCAGTTCTGCCAATCTCATATATGGATTCATCAAATGCAGTTGCTTTATTCAAACCTGTGGAACTTCAGGCCTATTTTCAGTTCTAGTGGAGATCTCAATGGTTCCAAAGATCTCGAATATGTCCTGAGTTACTGGGAAATTTTTATTAAGTGATGCACTGGAACAAGCTATTTTCAATTAGATGTAATGCTGTGACCATAAAAACATGGTGTCCATGTGGGTTTGAATATCTTACTTAGGATTCCTGTGATGTCATTTCATTGAAGCGCTGCAACCAGCAGACACAGGATTTACTCTGGTGCAGGATGTTTATCTAGCTTTTTTACATCATAGCAAATAAAGAAATCGCAGATATGACGCAAAACAATTTTTGTTTATTAGCTTAGCATTCAGGCTTCATGAAACACTTCAAACAAATTAGATTAAGTAAATTAATGGCATATTTTTTTCATAATCAAGTAGAGGAAAAAATGCTGAAATTGTTGACAAAAAAATTTTAATTAGTACTTTGTTGCTTCTCCTGGGGCTTTTATGACGGCCTGAATTCTTTGAAGCATGGAATTCTCCAATGAAACGAAATATCCTCCATCAAGCTGGTTCCATCTTTCTGGAATTGCAGGTGGTAACAGATCAGCTTTTGTATGATGGGGCTGTGTCATGGACCTTTTTTTTTTTTTTTTTTTTTTTTTTGAACCATAAATTTTCAATTGGATTGAGATCCTTTTGGACTGTTTGCAGGCCATGTCATTGAGTTGATATGCTTTTTCTGAAGAAAGGCTTTTACATTTACACCCTGTGCACTGTGGCAAGAAAGATTTTCTTCCTGAAAAATTAATTCATCATCGCCAAACGTATTTTCTATTGATGGAATAAGAAAATGGGCCAAAATTTCATTGACTGTTGAAGTAATGATTGCCATTTCACCTGGTCCTTTACCTGACATGCAACCCCACATCACAAATGAATGGGAAAATTTGCTTGTTTTCTTCAAGCAGTCATCTTTATATGCTTTATTGGAATGATACCAGACAAAAGTTCCAGCATTATTGCCTTGGCCAATGCAGATTTGTGATTGTGATCAATAAATATCACTTTCATCCAATCAACCACACTCTGTGATTGCCTCTCTTTTGCTGTCTGTTATGTTGCTCTCTTCTGTACAGGTGTAAGTGCTTGATCTCATTTGGCTTTTCTTTATGTAAATTTCATTTCATTCAGCCGATTTCTTACAGTTCTGTCACAAGCTTTGACTCCTATTTCTGCCCATTTGTTTTTCATTTGTTTTGAGCATTTTCAATTTTCAAGGCATATTGTTTGAGTTTTTTATCTTAGTGCTTTCCGAAGCCTATCTGCATGTGTTCCTTTTATAACCTTCCCATTTTGTTAATTTTGCACTAAATTTTAGACACAGCTGACTGGGAACAAGCAACATCGTTTGCCATTTCTGTGGCAAAACAGCTTGGAGCAGTTTTATAATCCTTTCTGTTATGGTCCTGGCCAGGAATTAAGTGCAGAGACAGATTTGCAATACAACTGGTGCTTTATTGGCAGCAGTACGGTACTAATGGGGACGGAACCCTGGAGACAGTTCAGCACAGATGTAATTTGCAAAGCTTGGGCTATTGTCTTTGCCTGCTGTTAGTACTTGAAATAATATTTAATTGTAAGATCTTACCCTTATTAACAGTCAATTATACCACTGTGACATTGTCTATTCTATAATCTGTTGTATCATCCACCTTTAAGGTGATGAGGAATAAGCCTTTGTGGCCTGGTTTATGACTTTAATTTAATTTTATCCAGGTTTCAAAATTAATGTAATATTTTTGTGCAATCATGCAGTGGAAGCTATTACCAAAAAGCATGCATTTGGCAAAACATTAACCAATATGTAATTGCTGTGATAATGTAATTCCATACTGTGTAATATAAAGTAAAGGAATATTTTTCTGAGATGCGAAAATTTCACAAAAATTGGTCACTGAAGTATAGTATAGTTTTGTATGAAGAAATGTCTGGTGTTAATTCAACTCTATGGTCCCTCAGGGACCTCGTGTATAGTAAGAGTCAATTCAACACTTAACATCTTTTTGTTCAGGAACATTGCTGTGTCGCTCTTTGGTTTAACATATGTGTTTGACCTGGTTTCGTGAGTCAAAAATTTGTTTTGTGTTCCGTCTCAGTGTACCTGGGAGTGACCAACCTGAACACATACCAGGTGCGCATGACCAGCATGTGTGCTCAGTGGCAGCCACACCGGCACGCCAACGTTTACCGCGTGGTCATTGAGTCTCTGCTCAGTGAGTATGTCTTTAAATTCTAATTTTTCTCTCCCGCTATAGCAGTTCTGTCACAGTGTAGGTCATGGGTGTGTACTTGTGTGGTAAGCAGTGCCAACGCAGCAAAACAGTGGTAACCAGTCCTATCTCTGTAGATCTTCCATCTTGTTGATTTTCAGAATTAAGAATACAGGGCTGAACAGTCAGTGTTGAAATGTGGAACTATTGGATGGTAGATCTTCATTAATGGGGTTGGTTATCGCTGATGTAACTCACTGGATTTAAAACAACTACACGTTTAAGGTTCAAATCTCTAAATGAATGTCTGCTTGATTTATTTTTCTCATAAGAAACAACAACTCATGAATCTGTTCCCCAAAGACATATTCTCTGCCTCTCTTGCTCCCTGCGTATTTCCAAAGACTAATATTTATTATTTAAATATCAGCTCCATTTTAGATTTAGAGACTACTATCCAACGGCTAGCTATCTGTCAGAATAACTGTTATCAATTTTCTCTCTTAAAAGTCTATCCACCAAGTATTTTACCTGACTGTGCTACCAATTGTTTAAAAATTTCACTATCAATATCAAAGATCATCTGCTTATTTTTTAGTCCCCAACTCTGTCCTTTTGTCTATCTGACCCCAGCTGTGTGCAAAAGAGATTTCTGTTGATATTGAGATATGACCTGGTCCTCAGTCATTTCCAATCATCAGCATTATGATTCATTCTAGGGATTAAGCTTAGATCTTATGGCAGAGCGTGTGTGTGTGTGTGTGTGTGTGTGTGTGTGTGGTTGTGGAGGTGTGTCCATAATCGCAATCAACAGCTTCCATGCCATTTTGGCATTTAATCAAATGTGGTCTGACAGGGAATTAAGGGAAGAATCAATTAAGTCTTATAAAGCAGCTGAGTTAAAAAGGAACTGTTTGGCCTACTGATTTTTTTTTAGATGAGATGGCATCAATGGAAGTAATTGCAGTGTGTCTGTACAAAAACAAGAAATGACAAGGAACAGACACATCTTTGTCGCACTTTTGTTTCATATGCTTCAAATGTTTTCTTCCACTGTCTTCTGCTTCATGTCCTAATTTACGGTGCAAAAATTGTAACATAAAACAAACAGAACGTTGAGGAAGAGTTCCTCTTGACTTCCCTTTTATGGTTCTTTCGGTGTAATAAATTATCATTCTACAGAGTCTACACTCTGAACCTACGGTGCTCTCAGGGTAATGTCATTTGCAACAAAAGGAGCAAAGTTTTTAGTCCATTTACCCACTGCACAATGAGTAGCTGTCTGCTTATAAAACAGCCTAAAGAATCAAACGCATTAAGGTTATGATGGATAGCCACTGGTTTGATCTCAAGGTTTTCTCAGTGGGAGCAAATTTTCATGCTGAAGTCTTGTCTCCTTAGCTTCATGGAAAGAAAACCCTTAAAAGGAGGCTGTATCATGCTGGATTTGTCGCATTGGGAGTTGCTGAGTGTGCAGCAACCTGATAAAAAGCCAGAGAAACTTCTCTTGATATTAGATCAGGGGCAGTATCCACAAAGAATCCTATCTTAGGACTCTGAGTACTTCTGAGTGATGCTAAAAATTGTTTACTAAGAGTTACGTCTCAACAGTGATTCACAAAGGTGCTCAGAGCAACTCTTACTACAGACTTGGGCGCACTCCTACATTTAGAGTAGGGGATGCGGTTGACCTTGTTGCTGAGGATGACATTGTGTTAAATGTATGCGCTCATCTACTATGTCCACAGTGATTGGTGGATGGGGGGGTGGGGGGGTGTTGTGAGTCCATTGTGACAATCGTCTGTCAAACCCCTTCATTAATAATAAGGAAATTTCTACAGTAAACTGCATGTGAATGATGTCTCCCATTGAAATGAAGACTTTTCTCAAATCGTTTGGCTCCTTTCAACCAACAAAAACTATTGTTTTGCAAACAAATGTAAAAGAAAAGCAAACTGGATGCAGGGACAACTTTTGTTATTGCAAGGCGAAATTAATCAATGTGAGGAAAATAATTATAAAAGGGAAATTTGAACAATTCTGGGACACAGGACAATACTGGAACAAATTATGAAAAGATGCTTTAGCTTCAGTATCAAACAAATATTGGTATTTCTTTTATCGTGTAGATGGTATGCGACTCTTTTCATCAGTTGCTTCAGTATTGGATTTGTTCTTGTCAATTATAGCTTTGTGATAAACAACAAATAAAACTTGCATGTTTAATGTATTGTTGCTAAATAATTTGCCTCTAACTCATTTACATCTAGCATTAACCCATTAATACTCAAATTTCTTTTTAAAGTAAAAGTTACATTTTATTATCAGATATGGTGCACAAATAACGTGTAATGCTTAAATTCTGGTAAAAATAATTATTTTGACACTGAGGATCCCAAATATGTATGTCCTGTAACAAATATCCACAGATCATTGAGAGTATGAAAAAAATCATCATTCTGAGAAAAACATATCTGGATAATGCTATAATCTCCAATTTTTCTTTTTAGTGTTGTATAAAAATCCAAAAAAAAATGGCACTCTCACCTTTCAGAGCGTCACATAGTACTGTTGCAGATTCAAGAAATTTGTCCAAATGGCGGCCCCCACCACTGCTGTAAAGGGAGACTACTCTCATAAACACTTTTCCTGGATTCAAGTTACTCCCCTTGATTAACATACAGCAGCTTAGGCACAGTAACACACTCACTTGGGTCACAGAGGTTAAAATGTGCTGCATCCCAAAAATGGGACAGTGGTCATTAATGGATTAAGCTTGTTTCTTTTGCATAGAATGGTTCATTCATCTATGAACACACGATGGCTGAAGAAGTGCTGTTTTTTGGGTTTTCAAGTCTTTACGTATATCTGTCATGTTAAATGTTGAAGCTTCCTCAAGGCTCAAAGTTGCCTGACAGAAATACTGTTATTATGAATACACACATTTTTCGAAAAGAAAATCCTTCAATCTAAAATGAAAAAGTTGCCTGGAAGGAACTTTCAAAACAGCATTTTGAGTATAAAGTTTCCAGAGATTCCAGCTGCTCTCGAGATCCTATCGATTTCTGCAAGATGGCCAAAGGCAGTGGGTTACATAATCATTTATCCTAAGCTTCCTAGTGATCGGGAAACCAGTGTCCCAAGTAATCATGAGTCATTTTGAGTTCATGCATGTGCAGTCAATGTGGCCAGATTTTGTGCTTCTTTTATGCCGCATTTTGCAAAACTACTGAAAATAGCTGGCAGAAAATAGCTTCTTAACATGAGCTAACTAATATATTACCTTCTCCATGACTAAATACAATAGGGTGGCAGCACGGTGGGTAGTGGTGCCTCCTCAAAGCAAAAAAGTCAGGTTTGAATTTGGCCTGGGGCCTTTCAGTGTAGAGTTTTACCGTTCTCCCTGTGTTTGTGTGGGTTTCCTCCCACAGTATAAAGACATGCATGCTAGGCTAATTGGAGACTCTTTATTGTGCATTGGCATGAGAGAATTGTATGTTAACATAAGATTCCCGAACTTGTCGTTAAGCAATAAAGAATCAACCTAAATACAATATTTTTATACAGGTATTAAAATATTTAATATATAAACACAAACATTTAATTTTTTTTAGTTTTGAGTCTGATATTACATCCTATTGACATTGAGCATGAAAAAAGGGAAGTATCCAATCTTTGAGCTATAATAGATGTGTTATGGGTTGACACAAGCTATTTGCAAAATGACCTTCAAAAATGTCATCTTTTATTTTCAAAAATGTATTGTAGTTTTGTGAAATGTATCTCACAGAGAAGATTTCTGCATATATAGGTATGTCTCCAAATATAGGTATGTTTTTTGAGAAAGACAAGAGACTCCTGTGGCTTAGAGAGGAATTAATTAATTGCTTAGGGTATAAGAGGTTTTAATATTTCAGTAATCTCACATTTTCAGTTAAAACCGCAGGTGATACAGAACATTACATGCTCAATTTTAAAATGATCCCCTGTTTGAAATGCTGGGGGATCCAAGTCCCTACAAATTCTAACTATAGGCAAAATACATCAATTGAAAATAATGTAATCCTTAATTCAGTGATAACGTAATAACTATGAACAGTTGATCAAGTATCTTTCTTAATAAAAATTTCTTTAAACATTCCAATGAAAGCATACATTTGAACATCTGAACATAAGATTCTAATACTTACAACTGAAAATAAGGGTTCTCTTTTTTTGTGAAATGAAACCAAAGTACAATGTAAGTTAGTTACAATGGAGTACACGTTGCCATGTGGAAGTTTAACATTTATAATAAAACTTTTTTTTCTGTATGAACACTCTGAATCTTTGTTTCTGTTTTACCAGCCCTATGGTCTTTTCAGCACTCGTATCTGTTGTGTCTTATGTGCTTCCTGTACGGATTCAGAACAGATGGACAGTGAAACAAACAATTCAGCCCAAGCTGTAGAGTGTAGGTGGAGCACTGTTACATTCTAATGTAAAACAGCAGGGCACACGTTGTTAATGACTGTTCTCACTTCATTTCAGATGGACAAAAACAGGAAGCAAATTTGGGGGGCGGAGCTTCCAGGCATTGCTTCTACAACCTTTCGCCCAACACTCAGTATAAAATCAGCATCTACGCCCAGCTTCAGGATACTGAAGGGCCAGCCGTTGTCGTCATGGACAAAACCTGTAGGTTTCTTCCCTTAAAATCCCAAAACCTCACAATATTCACATGGTGTTCCCAAAGCCTGGGCGCTATACATGCTGCGAGGATACTTTGCTTCAGCTGTGAAACAATCAGACCATGCAGGAGAATTAACTTCTGTCTCAGGGGGCCTAAATGGTAAAGCCTTCTGAATTGCTCGCAGGCCTTTGTTATCACCTTGGCTTCCCAGGTAAGTGTTTGCATTGAGATGCATGACTGCTCACGGCATGCAGACAGAAGATGTATTGCTTCGTTTTGACGCAAATTAAAACTAAAGCCCAGCTAAATTGCGGTGTGTTCCCTCCTTGAAAGCCCAGGAGCCTGCTATCAATTGTCATTTCGACCGCTTGCGGCCACCTGATTTACAGCTGCAGTGAGTTGACAAGGTTATCAGCTGAGTGCATGAAAATACAGTGGTTTATTCCTCATAAAAATGTTATGAGCTTAAATAGGTCACATGAACATCTTAATTATACTTAGATGAGGGACTGTACTACAGTAATACTGCTATTTGGTGCTATCTTGATAGTTGCAGGTTCATTGTTGGAACTTCTTTGTTTACTTTTTTTCGTTGGCTTGTTTAAATTGCAAGATTTTCAGTTACTGGCTTTAAAACCTTTTTGGTGAAATCAGTATGTTAACCCTTAGAGTGCAAAATGCAGCTATTGTTGCTCAACGATGTAAAATCAAAGTCAAAGCTCTTGAAAACCTATCATGCGGCAACTCGTTTAAAAGAGCTCCTGCAGTGAGTCGCCATATGATATGTTTTCAACAGCACAAGAAATTTATTTTATATATACATTTTTTATTCAGCGTCTAAGGGTTAAAGAGTTTATGTACAGCTGGAACAGTCATACAGTGATGGGCAATGGAAGGAACATTTGTAGTTTAGTCTTTATTTGGGCTAACAGATCAAACTTTGTGGTCAGCTATCATTGCAGTGTCCTCCATCAGCTCGGCTGGTCACACTCTAGCTTTTGAATCCTTTGAAATACTATGTTCAGCCAATCAGCCATCATCTCATTGTGTGTTGCTATTGCTGCTTTGCAGTGTCTTTGCTGCAGACCAAGACAGCATATAAGATCACAGGTGCCACATAAGCAATGATGATACCCTATTGATGAAAGCCCTAATGCTTATTGGTGCGACTGGCCAATCATGTGTCACTCTGTAGGACTTCCAGGCGCAGTTGGCCTTGACATTGTCCAGATTGTATTCAATCTGTCAGGTGTATAATTGGACTAAGAACAAAGCCCTGGCCTGAATTTGCCATTCATGAGGTCCTGAGCGCAGTATATTTATGGAAGAAAATGCATGGTCCTATGTCCACTATGACGCTAATTCACTGCTTTATTATTGTAGACCTAATTAGCTCTTAGTTTAAAGAAAAAGCATTTCTGTGAGTTATGTGGTTTGATTTGTTTATTGTAATGAGTAATTGAAATAGTAGTGGGTGCAAGTGCATATTGATCCGAAACAGTTATTAATTCCTGTTATATGCTAATGTGCAGTTCCTGTTCCAACTGAACCCCCGACTGCTCCCTCGACTACAACCCCCCTGCCAACCATTCCTCAGCCTAGAGAAGGTGAGAAAACTCTTTTTACTGGTTTTTTTCATAGCTCCGTGTTACAGACTGGAAAAAAATTGCTTTTATTTTTGATTGAAATATGGTGAGTTCATGAAATGCATTCAAATCCTTTTACAACAGTATCAGGGCTTTATTGAAATTCAGTGACATAAAAGCACATCCTGAAACAGTAAGTGTATTATGTGCAAACCATGCTCAAAACTAGAGGGCACTTGAAGTGCAGTATTACCATTCTGTGAATGGTAGTTCTCAATAGATCAGGCCACCTGGATCCACATTCGAAGGGAGTCAAGCAATAATTTTGGAAATTACGAGGTGCGGGGCCAACGTGTCTCTTTAAATGAGAGGCTGCATTTCCTTGATTCACCTTCCTACAACATTCTAGTCACATCCTTGTTTCAGGCTAATTGCTAAATCCTGCCAGATTGGAATCCTTCAGTCCATTTCCCCTGCTGGAAAACCTTGTTTACCCTGGTTGTATCAGACAAGTGTTGGCTTTTGTTTGATTTCCCTTCAGAAGGCCAGAATGTATCTTATCATAAAAAACATCTCAGAACAAAGGGTTCTTGTGAGGGTAAAAAAAAATAAAAGAGGGCCCAGTAGTAAAAAGTCCATCGTTGACTGGCTGTGTTTGATTTCAGGTACTGATATTGTTGCTGTGGGGATTTCTCTGTGAGTTTTAATCTCTGAAGGAGCTGGAGGGGAAGGCGGGCAGCTGCACTCTCGTATCTCACCACCGACCTTCTATCTGCCCTTTCAGTTTGTAAAGCAGCTAAAGCAGACCTGGTCTTCCTGGTGGACGGGTCCTGGAGCATCGGCGATGACAACTTCCACAAAATCATTCGCTTCCTGTACAGCACAACTGGCGCTCTTGATCAGATCGGCCCCGACGGGACCCAGGTGAGACCCAGAAAAAGGCAGAACACTAGGGTGTGTTACTCACCACTTCTTCCTCCAGTTGGACACTCTTAGTTTGGATATTGGTATATCTGATGTGTAATACCAATTCTAAAAATGTTGGCAAATTATGTAAACTGCAAATAAAATAAAAAGAGGTGATTTTGAATTATTTCACCCTCCTTTACGTGTATCTAAAACACTACAATAACTCATTACTCAATGCTTTAACTTGTGAATCAATTGTTTATTGAAAATATACACATTTCAAATCTGATTACTGCAACGGACTCAAAAAAAAGTTGGCACAGGGGCAATTTAGGGTGAATGATGATGTGACAAGTTGCAAAAAAGCCTGTTCCCTCAAGAGCAAAGCTGAGTGGAGGCTTTCCAATTTGCAAACAGATTCAAATTTGGAATTTGACCTCTGGCTTGTACTTCGACTCGAATTTGATTTGTTATTTCCTTTTTTTGCTGCAAGTTGCCTGATCATCACCAGTCTGGACTGCCTGACCCTGATTTGTGCTGCTTTACTCCAGTCTGTGCCTGGGTCCACTCCCCGCTCTGATATTAATAAAGTAGAGGGTGAATTGACTTTTCAAAACAGTTATTTTGGATTTTTTTTTTTAACATCTTCTATGACGTGCCATCTCTTTGGCATTGGGATTATAAGTCTAGCTGAATCCCTAACATGTTATTTGTCCTTCATTCTTGTTTTGGAAATGAATTGAAGATTGATTTTGAAATATTGAATGCTAGCTGCCCAGCTGACAAAAAGGATTTAAGACCTTGGTTCTGGATGCAAATTATTTTGGACTGACAGAGATGATTGTATTATAGCGCTCAGCCATTGCCATATTGAATGCAAGAGGGAGATGGCAGGGAGAGTGTTGGATTATCAGGAAGAGACAGTCACGTTTATCCTTACAGCTTCAGACTGCTTTGTCCAGAGCTATCTATTCAAACAGCCATGTGAATGAGAAGTAACGCTTTTGTCAATATGCTCATGCGGAAGGAAATGGGTCATTAATGTGCCTCCTCATCGTGTGGATACTGCTCAGCAAAAGAGCTCAGCCTATTTTTGTGGTCACACAGGTCATGGCAGCTGAGATAATGTGGCAAAGCACTATTGACGCTTCATAACTTTGAATGGAACAAAGGATTAGGGAGCTGTGGTACTGGTTCAGTTTGGCCAAGCAAAAAATTGTGTGTTTCAGTTCACTGATGACCAAAATATTAAGGCCTTACTGTGTTGCATTTACTTTGAAGTCAATCTACAGCACACATTTTGATTAAGTATTGATTAGTGAGACCCACTGCACAATACAGGTGTTATAAGGGGGGAAAACAGAAAGTGGGAGATTAATCTCATTCATTCTGAAGGGCACTTGTGAAATGGCAAGACAAAGTAATGTTGACCAATGCAAAAGCATTGCCTTCACCCTCCTACGATGTTCAAATGAATAAACCATTTTTGAGTTCAGGTTTGGCAGCGCAGTGGGTTAGCACTGCCACCTCACAGCAAGAAGGTTGAGGGTTCGAATCTGGCCTGGAGCCTTTCTGTGTGGCATTTGCATGTTCTGTCCATGTTTGCATGGGTTTCCTCTGAGTTCTCCAGTTTCCTCCCACAGTCCAAAGACATGCATATCGGGCTAATTGGACACTCTAAATTGCCCACAGGTAATGAGTGAGGGTGAACGGTGTGCGCGTCTTCTGATGGATTGGTGAGCATTCCAGGGTGGGTCCCTGCCTTTCGCCCATAGGCAGCTGGGATAAGCTCCCTCTCCCCTGTAACCCCATTGAGGAAGATGCGGTTTAGATAATGGATGGTTTGAGGTCAGTTTTATCCCTGCAGTGTAAAACTACGTAAGATGGTTATAATTGAAAGTGTTACCCAGTCTTTTGTCAGCTCATTTATGCCTTTCTACAGACCATGTTAATAGCTGAGTAAATAAAACATGGCTCCTCCCTCCCCTTCCATAAAGCATTTATTTCACATGATTATTGGGAAATAAATGAGAGCAAATGTGAAATGAATGAAAAATCAATTTGAACATGTGCTCAGTATTTGGCAACACAACAGAAACAAGATCAAAATGACCCAAACAAGATCAATGCTTTCAACATGTGTACAAGACATAAAATATATTTCTATGTTTTGAGTGAATTTCATGCTTTACCCATAAAGTTAGGAAAAAATCTTGCTGAAAAAAGAATGTTGGCCATGTTTTTAGGAACGGTGAATATTGAATCAGGTCAAACTGACCCCAAGCATAGTAGGTTGGTTAAAGTATTCTTTCCAGAGGTATACCACCCACATCCAGCAGGTGAGTTCTCTCATGTATTTTTTCCGGCACATGGATCTGCTCATTAGCGCAGTTATTCAGCCAGATGGTACGGCTGTTTGGTGGAGTTGGCTTGCTGTGTTCATTGGCGGGAGAAACACTCGGCAGGAATTGTACTTTCTGACCCCTGGAGTTAAATTTCTGGCTTTTTCTTTCCCTGCAATAGGTAGCCATTGCTCAGTTCAGTGATGATGCCAGAACTGAGTTCAGACTCAACGCTTACCGTGACAAGGAGAGTCTGCTGGAGGCCATTCAACGCATACAGTACAAGGGAGGGAACACTAAGACAGGTATGTTAAAGGATGGGTTAAGGACGTGCATGACAGTGCGTGAATGGTTTATCTGTCGTCCTGTATGATTTGTGTTTGTACATGTACGGTCACCTCAAGAGTTATTGGCATCCTTTTGGCCAGCAATTAATAATCCATGTATTGCTTTCAAACAGATGGGAAAACAGTATACTTACATTTTTAATACCTTTTCCTCATGTTTTAGTGTTTCATTCTTTATGAAAACCTTGGCCATAAAAATGACCCTCCTGATAATTACAGAAAATTAAATCAAGCGAAGGTTAATTGGAAGTATTTTTCTGTTACTCAGTTCATCTTTTGCTGAAGGAACTTATTGTGTCATTCCATAACTTCCTGTTTCACTAGGGTGTAAAAATAAGGTACAATACTTGCATTTCCCATGGAAAAAATCATAAGCTTTCATAAAAATTAAAACATGTAGAATGGAATCCAACTGGTTAAGCATTTTTATTCAAGAATTTTAGCAATTAGCTGCATCTGGTAGTCAAAACGTCGAAAAACATCTATTACATGCTAACTTCATCTCAATAAACCCTCTGGAGGGTTGGATGAAGAAAAGCATTACTGAGCATAAAAAATGAAAACAAGCATCTGGTGTTTGCTAAACAATTAAAACTATGACTGAAAGAGAGTATTGTTGACATTTTGGCCATTGGAATTGTGGTTTGAAAAGTGTAATGCATGCTCAGAGAAGTACCTCAAACCGACTGTCAAACATGGAGGGGGGGTTATTGATTTTTTGGGTTTCTTTTTTAATGCCAGTGGTCCAGGTGTGCTAGTTAAGATTAGCAGCAGAAAGAATTCCACCCAGTACTGTGAAATTTTGGCTGAAGGCCTTGTTGTCTGTTATTAGTAGTTGGAGAATTTTGCAGCTAAGTAATGACCACACAGAGGTATCAAATCCACACAGAAAGGGTTCAGTGTAAGCTGCATCCATGCTGTGTAATAACCACTTCAGTCTCTTGACCTAAATCCCTTGAAAATTAAGTGATTTGAACTGAGGGGGGTCAGTCCTTTAGTACAAATCCAGTGGTATAAATGATCTTGCAAATCTCTGCATGGACGAATGGTCAGAAATCCCTCCAAACCTTTGATCTAGCATTTTCACAAATAGCAACAGTCTCACGGCTCTCATCCTTGCCAGGGGTTTTTGCAAGAAGTTGACAAAGTCAGTGATTTTCGCTCTTAAGTTCTTCATTAAAATTTAAATAAATTAATGAGAAACATTGAAACTTATTGACTCTAGTTTTTCCATTTTTAACTTAACACATGGATATTGTGTCATTTATTACCTACGTGCAGCCTTTTTTTTCTTCCTTTTTATTAAGGATGCCAATAATTGTTTGGTTTTCTGGGTGTTTGTTTGTGTATCTCTGCTTGTGTGTGGTCATAAGTGTGTATTTTTGTGTTTCAGTAAGAATGTCTGTACACCAAATGTAATAATTACAGAGCATTTGGACTTATTCAGATGTGATCACAAAGATGGTAAAATTGATAGATATTGAGTGACCTTTGAAATGCCACGTGCAGAGGATCCTGTTTAACCCTGTCTGGCTGTACTTTTGGCAACCAACACATTAACATTACAGAGAAGTCAGTTAAAGGTGCCGTGAGCCAGGGTAAAATTGAATAGTGTGCTGAGTTATTTTTATGTCCCAGCCCAGCAATTATCAAAGTGCTTTCTTTAATAATACAATCATGCCAAACCCTAAGGCCTTCAGAACAGAAAAATATGATTAATTATTTATTGCAATATTTTATTTTGAGGACTGAGCTATAAGGTAATAATGGTTTTGAACACTTGGAAAATTGCACAGTGCAAAATGACTGTGAATACTCATCAAAAGACTATCCTTTCAGAAAAAAATGTACTGCTAAAACGGGTAGAGGTCTTACTTGAGAATAAATATATATTTCAAACTATATTCAGTGGTACTATGGATGTAATTTTTGATTTGATTGGAATTTTATTGACTTACTAAAGCATTACTTGTTTTTTGACTTGTGATTTACAGTTAGTCAGAAGTTTACCTGCACCTCAGCCAAATACATTTAAACATAGTTTTTCACAATTCCTGACATTTAATCCTGGTAAAGATTTCCTGTCTTAGGTCAGTTAAGATCACTGCTTTATTTATAGAATGTGAAATTTTAGAATAATAGTTGAGAGAATGATTTATTTCAGTTTGTATTTCTGTCATCACATAGCCAGTCAGTCAGAAGTTTATATACACTAAGTTAGTGGAAAAAAATTATTTACGATATGCATAAAGTAGATGTCCTAGTAGACTTGCCATGACTGTTATTTGTTAACATGAAATCTGCAGAGTAGTTTAAAAATGAGTTTTAATGGCTTGTGTATGTAAACTACTGACTTCAACTGTAATTACAAAAGGAAATATAAACATTGCTCCCTCTCTCTCTCTCTCTGTAGGACGGGCTATCAAACATGTGAAAGACTTCATCTTCACCACGGATGGGGGCATGAGGCGGGGCATTCCCAGAGTGCTGGTGGTGCTGACAGATGGCCGGTCCCAGGATGATGTCAATAAGGTTTCCAAGGAAATGCAAATGGAAGGTTTGTAACCAAGGGAAACTCAAAGCTTTTATCTACCAGAAGCCTAACTTTCCCCATGGTTTTTAGAAGATTATGGCCAAAGAGAAGATTAGAATCTTAAATGACATTCACTGGACGTGCTGCACACCTGAGCCGTGCCATTTTCCCTTTCATTCAAACTCCTGCTTTCTATCTTTGCTGCCCACCTCAGGCTACATCGTCTTCGCAATTGGATTCGCTGATGCTGACTACGGGGAGCTGGTGAGCATGGCTAGCCGGCCTAGTGAGAGGCACGTCTTCTTTGTGGATGATTTAGACGCTTTCAGGAAGATTGAAGAGCAGCTGGTGACCTTCGTCTGCGAAGCAGCCTCAGCAAGTGAGTCACGTCAGGCTGGTTTGGAACTCATTCAAAATTTAGCAATGGGGCGCAGCATAATCAGTCACAGTACTGCACAATGTTGCTTTTAGATAATCTGTGGGTATATTTTCTGTTTCAAAGAGCAGCTTGCAGCTGGAGAGTAAAAATAATGGAATGACTGTCTGAATGAAGGGGACTCATCATTGCAAGAAACATTTTAACTTTAAATTTCTCTGTTTAGCTTGTCCGTCTGTCCAGATGAGTGGAAGCACATTGGCAGGTAAGAGAAAAGATGGCGACCTCTGTCTACTGGCCCTTATCTCGAAACTCACTGATGCAATAATGGACTCCCGCAGAAAAATTGACAGTACTAATCAATGACCACGAATGAGTTTTTGCTCCCCAAGATGTTCCATAGATTGAAAGCTGATGAAATTGGCGTGGAGATACTGAGGCTGAATCTTCCATTTCTAATTTACAATTATTACTTTGTGTACGTGATGTCACAATCGACTTAGACTGTAAGCGCTGTGGTCAGGCTCGTTGTAGGAATGACAGTGACAGCCGTGAGGGCATCTATTACTGAATTATTCATTTCAGCTAGGACCCATCCTCAGTGTGAATGAAATGCTTTACTCTTTCACCCCTGATGTTAACCGAATATATTTAGATGTACAGTAAACACTCTAGTGTTGATAAAATTGTTCCAGGGTTAATATGACCCTGAAACAAAAACTGTGTAAAACCAACAGAACATTTTTATTCATGGTCTTCACCAACACTAGAAGTGATAGTTCAAAATGCCAAATGTGTCCCAAGATTTAAGATTTTCAGTGGTCCAGTTTTACTTTATGAAGTTGCATTTGGTCATTTCCTCCTTAGGTTTCCGGATGATGGAGATGTTTGGCCTGGTCAGTGACCAGTACGCCGGTGTGGAGGGTGTATCCATGGAGCCCGGCACATTCAACAGCTTCCCTTGCTTTAGGCTACACAAGGATGCTCTCATCTCCCAGCCTACAAAGTATGTTGTGTGATGGGGCAGGGGCCTAGGGCAACAAAAAATCAGAAAGACCAGAATCAGTAGTTGGCAGTTCTGATAGCAAGGACCATCATGTGACATGACCATTTTTGTGGCCCATTTCCGAAATGGATATTACATTCGATTTGCTTATAATTTCTTGCTTTTTGCTAATTGGTTGAAAACTAATAAAAGGTTAATCTCAAAACAGGGAACTATTTCATAATTATTACATATGGTTTAAAAGAAAAACAAATTGAATACAGTTGCAGTAAGTATCTTATTATGTCAGAAATAAGTTCATAATCTTGAGCAAAGACCATCTGTCCTTAACTATGGTTCATTTTCATTCTTTACCTCTCTTGGGGAGCCAAACTTGGCAATTGTTGAACAAGTCAGATTAAATTAAGGAGAACAGCTAACATTTGCTTTCTTGTTCATCTTGTGTTCTAAGTGAATTTTGATTGAAATCAGCAGTAGGAACTTGCTTCAGAATTTATTACCTGTTTTATGTTGCCTTAAAGGTATGTTGCTTATTATATTCTAGGGACGTCTCTTGACATTATAAACAGGTTTTAGCTGTATCTTCTGTCTCAAGGTTACATGGAAAAATAATTACCCCTGAACGTGTATTGTTTTGCAACACACCCTAGACTGTAGGAACAATCTACAGCCTGATATGAAAAGTGTATTGCATATATTAGATACATTTTACATTTTACAGGTGTGCTCGCTATAATTATAACTGATTAGAAATTGTCATCTAAACTTCCTGTTTGTTACACCTCAGGTACCTTCACCCCGAAGGCCTGCCATCTGACTATACCATCACTGTGCTGTTCCGTCTGCTCCCTGAAACTCCACAAGAGCCCTTTGCATTATGGGAAGTCCTTAACAAAGACAATGAACCCCTGGTGGGGCTCATCCTGGACAGTGAGTGGGGTTCTCGCTTGTACATTGTGTCAAAGGGGATCTCTGGACGAGACAGATCAGCAGGCATTGCGTTTCTCTGATTGTATTTAGAACAGTTTGTTTTACTGGCCCACCCTGCATGCAGTGGCTCAGGAGCACTTGTAATGGCTGCACTTTTTCCCGATTCTACACAATGAGATTCTTAATCTACCTTACAATTGAGCTTGAAGATTGTAATGTGGACCTTTATAGTCCTTATGCAAATTTGTGAGGTGCGTCTTTGGTGCATTTGCGAGAAGGCAAGCAATAACTTAATGTTATTTCATTGGTTAGGTAGATGGAAAGTTTGGCAATTAAACTGTGCAGTGAAATATTTAAGTTTAAACAGTTGCAGTCTTTATGTATAAGGCATAAAAATCTGTCCATCTTAACTTTAGTTAGTGGAAAAACCCTGACATTCTTCAACTACGACTACAAATCCGAGTTCCAGACGGTGACCTTCGAAGGGCCAGAGATCAAAAAGCTCTTCTATGGAAGTTTTCACAAGGTTGGTGTTCCTTAGTGTTGATACCATGTGGTTATTTTTTTCACCCGTGTCTTGATATTAACCCCATAAACTGACTTTTTCACTTAAGTTTTCCCTTAAGTAGATTCAAAATTAAAAAAGCTTTTTTGCATATTGCCGGGAAAGTCACGTACATATTCTGTATCTGCTGGTTGCAGCAATTCACTGAGCCTATATCACTCGCGTATTGACTGAAATATTCAAACTCAGGATGGCCAAAGCATTACATCAAATGGAAAATATCTAGATCTCATTTATCACTTACATTTCCCCGTAATTCAAGAGGACATACAGTATTTGGGATCATTGGAAACGTTTGGTTCTCCACGAGAATTTAAAATGGGCCTAAATTTCCACAGGTCTGAATACAGCTGCTGCATTTGGCAAACTGGGGTTGAACACGGGCAGACCAGTCTTTCACCTTTGGTAGTGTTGTAAATGTTATACCAATAGGTCATTCCATGTCAAATCAACCAAGAATTTGCAGACATCTCTCGAAATTTTGTGAAAGTTTGTGGATGAGTGGGGACCTATGAGTAACGAATAAATCTGAAATATTTTTGCTCAACGCCTCCTAATTAGTGAGTAATTCTTTAACGAAGTTTTGACTAATTAGCAAACCCTTGCGACTTCAAACGCGTGTATCTCCCGTATTATAACAGCTAGAGAGTTGGTTGTGGTCTCATTGGAAAGCTCTTTTCAAGCCCTAGAAGTCTCTTTCTCAACTTTTCTCCATAGAGTCAAATGGAAAAAAAGTTATAGCAAATCAAAAACTTTAAAGGTGTATTGCAAAAAAATATATTTTTCAAATTTCTTAAAATTCTTGTGAGAAGTAGCTTATAATGTTAAGAAGCTCTCCTGTAAGTT
Source organism: Gymnothorax javanicus (assembly GCA_029692085.1). Classification (NCBI taxonomy): domain Eukaryota; kingdom Metazoa; phylum Chordata; class Actinopteri; order Anguilliformes; family Muraenidae; genus Gymnothorax; species Gymnothorax javanicus. The sequence continues at coordinate 81,490,902 of CM056197.1, read as the reverse complement.
TTGTGATGGGCACTCAAACGGACTTTGAGCTATGCGCAAATATGTGCAGGTACAACAGTCGAAATTTGCCATTTTAAAACGCATATTTTTACTTTTTATTTTCAACAAAAATGTCTTTAAAGCGTTCATATCACCTTACAAACCGTCTTTATACCTTAAAACACCACAGCAAGTAGTAGGAAATACATTTATCCATGAACTGAATTCAAATTCAAATCTAAAACGTCCCATTTTAAAATTACGAATTTGTTATGGCGATATGATCGCTTTGAGACATGTCAAACATGTCAAATGAACAAAAGATGGATGATGAAGGGTTCTAACATTAGAAGTGATTGTACTGTAAACTGGGAAATATTAGTATGCGTTTTAATTATTTTTCTACGATGACCCATTTGTCACAAAATTAAAAGCATACGAAAAAAGATTTATTAAAGGAAAGACCCACTACAGGGTCACTAAAATGCTAAATTGAAACCATGTGAAAGTTGCAACAATAGCCATGAATATTTCCCACTTTACAGTACTGTACAGTACTTTACAGCTATTGTTGCAACTTTCACATGGTTTCAATTTAGCATTTTAGTGACCCTGTAGTAGGTCTTTCCTTTAATAAATTTCCTTTTTTTAAGTGGCGTTTTAATTTTGTGACAAATTTTGTTGAAAATAAAACAGTAAAATATGACGTTAAAATCATCCAAATTTTCATTTGACATGACTGTTGTATCATATCGCCTTAACAATATTTTTAAAAATAGCTCAAAGATTCAGTTCATGGATAAATATATTTTCTACTACTGAGTGCCCATCACAAAAACTGTACAGGAGAGACATTTTAAAATAAAAAGTAAAATATGACGAAAATGACAAATTTTGAATTTTGTACCTGAAATTTGAAAAATAAGACCGTTTTTTCACAAAACAATTATCACCTTTAAAGTTTTTGATTTGCAAAATATTTTTTTCCATTTTTAAAGTTTTGATTTGAGATTTTTCCATTTGACTCTATGGAGAAAAGAGAGACTTCTAGGGCTTGAAAAGAGCTTTCCAGTGAGACCACAACCAACTCTCTAGCTGTTATAATATGGGAGATACACGCATTTGAAGTCGCAAGGGTTCGCTAATTAGTCAAAACTTTATTAATGAATTACTCACTAATTAGGAGGCGTTGAGCAAAAATATTTCAGATTTATTCGTTACTCATAGGTCCCCACTCATCCACAAACTTTCACAAAATTCTGAGAGATGTCTGCAAATTCTTGGTTGATTTGACATGGAATGACCCCAATTAATGACAAGCAGGAAAGGGCCTTGTGGAATTCTTCAAATCAGTAGTGTGAGTTCTTTCCCCTGTGGTATTCCGGTCTTTTTGGTTGGTTTTCCAGTCATGGGCTATAGGCTATCTCTAGTGGGAATCTGAGCTACTTGGGAACTTACTGGATATTTTTGTTTTAGTGCTTCTGCTCACAGCAGCCCTCTGGGACAAAATGAAAATCTCTAGTGAACCCTTTTCTGCAGCTGCATGCACTGCGGGATGAACTGCTCACTCTCAAATTCTAAGAGCTCATAGACTTAGAGCCTGCTGATTTTTAATCAAGCCAACCCTAGATGGTGCCATCTAAGTGCAGAGCTCCAGATCTGAGACAAGCTTTTCCTTTCTTATTAGCCTCACATGAGTGCTACTGAAAATTGAAAGTGCAATTTAAAAACTGCAGAATTAGTCATCGCTTGAGGCTGAAATCACAATGAGTTTGTGTTGTTTGTGCCAGATTTTCGCTATAATTTCAAGTCAGTCTTGACTGATACTTTTTAAAAATTAAAAGTTGCAAATTTCCTGCCAGTGTAAATGCTTTTGAGGTTCTACCTTTAATATGACATTCTCTTCCATTTGGAATGACTTGTGTGTTTTTGCTGTAGTAAATTATGAAGCAAATACCAAAATGAATTTTAAGATGTTTTGTCTGGTATTTTGAATATTTTAAGGCAAAACAGTTTTTAAATTATGAACAACACAGTCATCTATTTTAGTGATTTATCATCTAATTATCCCCTTTAGATGTAATCACTGCTTTGCGATAATTGGGCTATCAGGACATTAATTGTGCTGAGATATCACTCTCAATAGATTTTCTGATGGACTGCAATATTTTGTGTCGGTGTGTCTTTAAAGATGGGCACACTTCCCAAATTGTATGATCCAGGCAATCCCACAACAGCACCGTGGGGTTTAAATCAGGTCATCAAGTTTGCAGTTTTTTTTTTTTTTTTTTTTTTCCATTTCCCATCCAGGAAGACACTGCAGATTGTTTCAGGCTGTTGTCTTGCTGTAAAACAAAGTTTTTGCTGTTTAATCTTCATGAAAAGCACAATTACAAAATTGTGAGTGGTAATGCATGTAATAACATGACAAACTATGGCGTTGCACAATGTTGAAAAGTTGCTCTGAGTTATTTGTTAGGCATGGAAAAATTGCGCCAAACTTGAATTTTTCTTAAAGAGCTACATAGACAGGGTCAGTGTATTTGTGCATTCTTGTCAGGGGCGGATGCAGGGTAGTTTACGTAGTTTCCGGAACTCACCCAAACTTTTTCGAACCTGGGTAGATTGATTAAAAAGTAGTTTCATTTGGTCGTTATTTTGTACTAGAAACTCACTCAACTTCGTGTAGAAATCACTCATTTTCTTGTATTACAGTTATTTATTAAACAAAATACAACCCCAATTCCGAAATAGTTGGGACAAAGTGTAAATTTTGAATAAAATCAAAAACGCAATGACTTTCAAATCACACCAGCCAGTATTTTATTCACAATAGAACACACAAGGCCTTCCTTGGAATAGATGTCATCTGGGGGGGAACATATGTTGCTCTAAAACCTTTATATACCTTTCAGCATTCATGGTGCTTTTTAAAACATGCAAGTGTCCCACACCATATGCACTAATGCATCCCCATACCATCAGAGATGCTGGCTTTTGAACTGAACGCTGATAACAGGAGGGGTGGTCTTTCTCCTCTTTAGCCCTGAGGACACAACGCCCATGATTTCCAACAAGAATGTCAATTTTGGACTTGTCTGACAACAGGGCACTTTGCCACTTTGCGACAGTCCATTTTAAATGAGCCTTGGCCCACAGAACATGGCGGCGCTTCTGGATCATGCTCAACAATGACTTCCTTTTTGCATGAGAGTTTTAGGTGGCATCTGTGGATGGCACGGCGGACTGTGTTTACAGACAGTGGTTTCTTGAAGTATTCCTGGGCCCATTTAGTAATGTCAATGACAGAATCATGCTGGTGAGTGATGCCGTGGCGTCTGAGGGCCCAAAGATCACGGGCATCCAGTAAAGGTCTTCGGCCTTGTCCCTTACGCGCAGAGATTTTTCCAGTTTTTTTGAATCTTTTGATTATGTTATGCACTGTCGATGATGAGATCTTCAAAGCCTTTGCAATTTGACGTTGAGGAACATTGTTTTTAAAGTATTCCGCAATTTTTTTTACGCAAGCCTTCACAGGTTGGAGAGCCTCAGGCCATCTTTACTTCTGAGACACTCAGCCTCTCTAAGACATCCCTTTTATAGCCAATCATGTTACACACCTTATGCCAGTTAACTTAATTACTTGCTAAATGTTCTTTCAGCTGATTCTCCTATATATTATTTGCTTTTTCAGCCCTTTTTTGCCTGTGTCCCTACTTTTTTGAGACCTGTTGCAGCCATAAAATTTGAAATGAGCTCATTTTGTGGATAAAAATGTAAAATGTCTCAGTTTCAACATTTGAAATGCTACCTATGTTCTGTTGTAAATAACATATTGGCTTGTGATCTGAAAGTCATTGCATTTTGATTTTATTCACAATTTGCACTTTGTCCCAACTATTTCGGAATTGGGGTTGTACACAAAAAAAACACCTTATCTCATCATTCTTGCGATGAAACGGGCGCTCTAAGCGCGGGCTGTCATTTTTTGCCTCGTTCAGGCCTCAGAAACCGTTGGAACAGCTTCGCGGTGCAAATTTGTACGCAGTGGGTGGGTGTGACTTGTTACAGTTACTATCTGGAACTCACTCAAACACCTCATTGATTGGCTGGAAACACTTCCATTGTGTTGGATCTCACTCAAATCTCATTCTGATTGGCTATTCATGTCGCAAACAACCGTGGAAACTAACGCAAAACTATAAAAGGCGCAGTTCCTCCCCCAGCAGACCTCTTTCGTTGCTCTCACTAGAGTTTGTGAACTTGCTTAAGAGGTAACGAAGGAATTTCATTCTTTGACGTTACTAATATGACTCACGGTGATCCAGTCTGTCGGACTGGAAACTACTCACTTCAAAACCTGGATCCACCCCTGCTTGTCACTCTCAGACATTCGATAATTGAAGACCTGTGTGCAAGAAGTACTTAAGTCACATTTTGCAAAAAATGAGCTTAAACCAGTATTAAAAGCCACAATGGCCAGAGCATCATCTGATACCAAAGAGTTCTGCAAAGAAGCGCTCAAATCTTGTGTATTGGTGCGTTTCCATTGTCCATTGTCATGATCTGCAATGTGTTTTGAAAATTTTGACCCCCAAAATCTCAAAAGTATTATTTTGTGACTTAGATACTTCTTGCACACAGGTCTTCAATTTGTAATTAAGAGAAGATGGTTGGTTCTCAGGCTCACAAACACAGTATTCTCCTATCTTGGTTCTCTCCCAAGCAAATCTCTCTCTGACACGCTTCACAAAGCTCTGCTGCCATGAGTAAATCTGGGAAATGCTGATTTCAACAACATCTCTGCTTCCAGAGGGCTCTGGAGTATGGATTTGTATAGCTTTATCTGTATACTTTTAGCATTTATCGCTTGTATTTAATTACAAGAAAAACAGAAGAAGGTGTACTCTTAGTGCTTTGATCTTCAACACCTCATCCTTTGAGGCTGTGTGTAGTGCCTTGATTATAGAGACAAGAAGATTCTAAACTTGTTTGTCCCTTGAGCTAGCAATGGTTTCGTTGGTGTTCAGACTGTTTCCCCAGTGTCTCGGATAGACAATAATCTTTTTGAGCTTATCAGCTTTTCTGAAAGATTTTGTTGGACGTGATTGGTGTCCTGCTACATAGCTAAATTTCACAATTAATTGCATGTGGAATTTAAGGCCATGGCTGTGAAAGAAATTCTGGAACCAAAATCAGTTATGCTCTTGTGCCTGAAAAAGCTACAAACGGCAGCAGGCTTGCCCAGGCAGTACCCCACGAAAGGGCATCTAAGGCATTCTCTGGGAAAAAAAAAAAAACATGGTTTACCTCACAGGCAGAATCCTTTAGGCGAACAAACCAAACACATTTAACAGCACGAGTGCCTCAAACTACATTAAGAATCCTTTGTTATAAAAAATGAACAGATGTGTCACACTGGTTGTGAAATTGTTCCTGGATAGTGTTTGTATCTCGGGAGCAAAACACAAAGTCATTTTGTGTTCTCTTCAATGGCTGTATTCTCAGCGTTGTTTTCTTCCTAAGCAAGCATTTCTCATATTCTGTCTGTTACATATGGCTATCTGTTCATTGGCTATCAATCGGGTTCTGTGCATTCTTGTGAAACGCACAGGATGGTGCTCGTCTTGCTGAATGCCTTTATGCAAATTGGAATATTTCCTGAATTTTAATGCAGAGATTATTCCACTCTAAAAATCACATAAATAAAACTCTGCACAAAAGACTGTGTCTTTGTTTGTCCACATAAGCTGAACTGCTCGCACAGTTAGATTTGCAACCATCTGTTCACAAGCTTAGTTTCCTAACAGTTGTGCCCCTGGGTTTCAAACACTGTTTTTAAAGAATAGAATATTTAAATAATTATGATAATGAGAAAATTAGTTTGACTAGGAATTGGAGAAATTTCCTGTGAGGCTGAACGGTCTATTCAAAATTTTCAGAATATTTGATGTCTCGGTGATAATAACGGGTGTATTCATGCTGTAAGTTGCATCCTCCATGCATGCATATGCTCTCTCCACCATAGCTGCATATGGCCATCAGCAAGACCTCAGCACGGGCTGTGATTGACTGCAAGATGGCAGGAGAGAAGCCCATTAATGCAGCAGGCAACATCACCACAGACGGGCTGGAGGTCCTAGGGAGGATGGTGCGATCGCGGGGGAAGAGAGAAAACTCAGCGCCGGTGAGTATGACAGAAGCAGGCTGAGGGCAGCAGGGTCAGGTTGCCAGATGTTTCCAGTCTGGCAAAGGTACTTTTTATGCGCGTCATATTGACTCTGAGGTGAAAGCACAGTGGAATCTTACATTGTGAATCCGCTGTGCCAGGAACATTTAGGACCACTATTCTGTATAGTTTTAAAGTTCGCTATGAAAGGTGACCAAACAATGAAGATTGCTCTGTAAAGTATATTGGTGTTTTTTCTAAAACAGAAGTAGCTGATTTGAAGTTATGATTGATGGTAATAATATAGTACTGTGAAAAAGTATTTGCCCCCTTCCTGATTTCTTCCATTTTTGCTTAATTGTCATATTCAGACGTTTCAGGTCATCCAACTAATTTTAAAATGAGACAAAGACAATGTGAGTAAACATGAAATGCAGCTTTCATTTATTGAAGGGAAAAGTTATTCTAAACCTCTATCACCTATGTGAAAAAATATTTGCCCTCCTAATCATAATAACTGGCTGTGCCACCATTGGCAGCAACAACTGCAATCAAATGTTTGCAATAACTGGCAATGAGATTTTTTTACATCGCTGTGGAGGAATTTTGGCCCACTCCTTTTTTCAGAATTGTTTTAATTCAGCCACATTGAAGATATTTTGAGCATGAACTGCCTGCATAAGGTCATGTTACAGCATCTGAATCGGATTGAAGTCAAGACTTTGACCAGGCCACTTGAAAATCTTCATTTTTTTCTTTTGAGCCATTGAGAGGTGTACTTGCTTGTGTGCTTTGGAACCCAACAGTGCTTGAGCTTTAGGCCATGAAATGATGGCTCGACACTCTCCTTCAGGATTCTCTGGTAGGGAGCAGAATTAACTGTTCTATCAATTACAGCAAGTTGCCCAGGTCCTAAAGCAGCAAAGCAGCCCCAGGCCGTCAGTTCATTTCATTCAGTTTTATTTGTATAGTGCTTTTCACAGAAGGACTGTCACAAATTTTCTTTATAGAGCAAAAAAGGCAGTGCTTGACCTAATCCCCAAAATAGTAAACCATCACACTATTACCACCATGTTTCAATATTGGAATAATGTACTAATGTGGAATGCTGTGTTAGCTTTAGGCCAGGTAACGCTTATGATCTAGAGAAGGAACCAGATACAGGGTGCAGTCCAATAGTTGGGTTTATTGATAGTAATACAGTAATGATTGTGAGGCATGGAGCCCAGAGCAGAATGGCACAGTTCAGTTCAGATGGTAGTGGACTTGAGTGTTGGGCATGTCCAAGCCCGGCCTGCGACGTCTCCGGGCAGTACTCAGATTGAGAACACACTTGCCAGAGCAGAACTGTCTGATGGCGGGACTGGAGAGAAAAGCAGGAACACAGTCCGAATCCCGATGACCACAGAAGGCTTGGGAGGTGTTCCTAATTAACTGAGCAAAGGAAAATACTGGAGTGCGACAAACAGGAATATGGTCTCAAGTCTGGAAGCTTGTTCCTGTTAATAAGACAAGGAAGAGTACTTCCGTATTTAAGGGAGTTCCCGATAATGTAGGTTAATGAACAGGGCCACTCCCAATGCTCCTTCCTATTCGTCCTTACACCTATATATACCTCCTACATTCCCACAATCCCTGCTTGTCTCGTTTCTACGTCCCTCCCACCCTTCATCTCTCCAAGAAGGAAGCAAGAAACAGCCAACACCTGGGACCCTGGGGGGCTTGGGAGCCACACGGACTCCAATAAGAGATGCGAGCCCCACCCTGAGTCTCGCCACTCGGGAAGCGCCCAAAGTCCGCACAATCACAGACCAAGTCGAACACCACACCCGCCCCGATCTCCTATCCGCCCAATCTCCTATCCGCAATCCCACCCAATACTCTCCTCTACTTTGGGAGTGGTCCAGAATTAATTAAACTATCATTAAAGATTACGTATAATTTTCGAAGATGATAAGCTCTTTGCTAGCAAGCTGCTGGATGAAAGGAAACACGAAAGGAATTCACACAAGGGTTGTGACAGTAACGGGATCCATGTCCTCCAAAAATGTCCACTTTTGACTCACTAGTTTACAGAATATTATCCCAAAAGTCTTGGGGGTCATCAAGATGTTTTTTGGCAAATATGAGACAAGCCTTTCTTTTTGTTTGCATGAATGTTCTGTCATAGTTTGGGAAAATGGTTATTTTCAGTTGGGGTTTTTGGCTATTAAATGAAATAAGATACATTTTTGGAAAAAAAGATTGAAGTCACTGTTCTTTTCTACTTCGGCAGAAGGTTTAAGTTCATGGTTTTGTTTGATATGGCTGAAAATAATATGGTTCATGCTACATTGGCTGCTCGTTTCTCTATTTTTTTAATTATTCTGAGCCAGGGATTGTTGCATTAAATCCTAGATGGCTGCAGTGTTCCCTGATTTCTCATGGTCTATAGTGCAAAAAAAATATTTAACTCAGTTAACAACTAAAGAGTCCCATACTTGGTTCCTGAGACCTTTCTTGTTGACTGACAGAAGGGAAATCACGAAAAACTTCAGACACTGTGACCTTCCATGACAAGGAATAATGATCTCTGTGTACATCCAATGGTATAAATGTGTGAATCATGTCTGTGATATGCTGCTCTGGGTTTGTTGTTTTTGTCATTAGTTCCAGCTCCAGATGTTCGACATTGTCTGTAGCACCTCGTGGGCCAGCCGAGACCAGTGCTGTGAGCTTCCTAGCCTGGTGAGTGCTGCCACCGTCCAAAGCCTCATGCTGCCTTTCCAACCGGCTCACTCTCATGTCAGCCTCAGCTACTGCGTCCTGTATACGGACCTGTACTACCTTCTGTAACACTCACCCTTTCCTGCATTCCTACACAACCCTTAGCTCAAATCTCGCCTCAAGTCGATTTCCCTCCCTCCTTTGCAGAAATGATTTAAGATCAGTGGTACTTAAGATTGCCTCCATCAAAAATTTTTCGCAGGCTGCAATGAAAGGGTGTTTTTTGGGAAGCAGTGCAGCGATTGGAGGTGTATTGATGTCAATGTTTGTTTTCCCCTGAGAGGGTTTTGATGTGTTTTACTGCTTTGGGCTGGGAAGAGATGCTTTGCTGTAGACAGGGTGATGAAACAGTGATGATAAGAATAGCCTGAGGTCCAAAGGCATCACAGCAGGGGCAATGCACAGTTTACAGAGCTGTGAAGGAATATGCTGCATCTTTATACTCGCTGCTTCAAGTATGCAGACTAACAGGCTCTGCCTGTAACTTAACACCACTCATTCATTTTCTACATGGACTTTGGAATGGTCAAGGCATTTTATTAAAAAAAATCTTTGTCTGCATTTTTAAAGTCTTTTCTTATTCTTCCTCTCATTTTGACTGTTATCTCCAATAACAATGTATTCCTTGGTTAATTTTGGATGGCTCTTGCCGAGCATGATTGCTTGGAACCTCTACCGTTACATTCTCAGAACAGAGCATGTGTCTGTATTTCTCTGTGCAGAATATATCCAGCTATGTTAGCATGTGTTGTGTAAGCATTATAGTGAGCATAGCATAATCTGAATGGATTTTGATACGTGTGTTCTCTCGCAGATTAATGTGTGCTTGTGTGTTTTAGCGAGTGGAAGCTGAGTGCCCTGCTTTACCCAAAGCTTGTTCCTGCACTCAAGACAGCAAAGGCCCACCCGGGCCATCAGGCTCCCCTGTAAGTACTCCCCGTCATGGCAAACATACTGGGTTCATATTTCACCACATTTTGCATAAGATTTAGGAGAATAGCAATGGTGTACCAATGCTAATGCAGAGCATGTCAAAACAGAATATTTGGTCAGGCTGCTTAGTTGGCTCACATGTTCAAGGTTCCCCTTGCTGTACAAGAATTACCAATCACAGCCTTAGATTGAATCTGGCTGTCTAATCGTCTCTGCGCTGCTTAGGGATAGAGCTGGTTTGGTTATCATTGTCTGTTGCTTGTGCACCTCCTTCTGGTCATCTGAGTGCTGGTGATTTGCTCTCAGAACAAGCATGTTCCAGTTTTCTCTGCCTTCGTTCATGGGATGCTAGGATAGTGACCATGGTGTAAAAAGAAGCAGTGGCTGCCCGTGTGTTTTTTGGAGGGATCATCCGCGTACTATCTTTGGTCTCTCAAGATGGTAGAATGAGTCGCATACATAGACTGTATAAAAAGATAGACGCAGCACTCGGGTCTGAAAACTGAGGCCAATGCAGAAATCTCCGAAATTTGCATTCTATTTAATGGCCAGCAGATGGCGATGTCAGTGGTTGCAAAAGGAAGTTCAATCCTATAGAAGTCTATGAGAAAATGACCCTACTTTCCCACCTAATTTATTATTTAAATAATGATTTTCCACATTACTTTATTGTATCTATCACAAGTTTCAAGTCTCCTTCGATAAATCATGATGTTTATTTTTGTAAATTATGGTCCCAAACAGACTAGAATAAAGGATGAAGCCAGTATATGCTTTAGTGGCGTGGCTATCCTCTGGTCCTTGTCTGATACGGTCAGATCCACACATAGATCCACCCCTCGCTCCACCCTGGATATTCAATTCACGCTCTCGTCCAATAGGAATCACATCCAGTTTCAAAATGGCAAAATGGCGCAATTCAAATTGCCAAAATCGAGGCTTCCTTAATGGTATGCTGAAACCAATGAGTGACATCACGGTTGCTTCATCCATCTTTTTATTCAGTCTGTGGTCGCATACAAGCATGCTTGTACATAATTTGCTTATTGGACATTCCAGATTGGAGTGGGATTGGAGATGAAAAAGGTTTATTAAAAAATGCCCATTAGTTGTTGTTGCTAATTTGTGCAGTGTAATCTGATACTGGGAGGACTACATTTACTGTGGAGTCAATGGGAGAAAATGATGTTAATCGGCATTGGGAAGCAGGATTAACTGTTATTTATTTATGTGGGATTCGCGGGAGTAGTCAAACCTGGGGTTTGCAACCTATTCAAATTGATCTTTTTAAAAAATATAATATTTACTTTTTGTAACTTCTTTTGAACATTTAACTACATTTGTTTGGTCTGTTACAATTTTCTTATTTGAATTCTAAGCAGGCAGAACTTGTTAAATCTTTACTCAATCCCCAAAGGAGTCACAAGTGATATTTTTTAAAAATCAAAAACTAGTGTGTACATCCATGTTTATTTTAATTTCTGCTTTGTTGTCCAAATTTCAGGAGTCAGTATGCAAATGCTTGTTCAAGATGCCTTCCTTTTTCAGTCAGCTACATCAAGCGAATTACTTGCCTTGAGTTGCAAACAAATTAGATACTTTAAGAATCCTTTCCCACCGATGATGCCACCCAGAGTTTGCATATGAAGCTGAGAGCGCATTTAGAGTTGTGAATGATAAGATACCCATAATCCTTAGCATGGCATACCACTGTTTCCTACTCCAGTACAAACTCTGATGATCCAAAATGCATGAGCTTCCAGCTTAGATCAGCCAGGTAAAGAAAATTCCTCATTGGTTTAATACTGTGTGACATGCTGACATGATAAATTATGTATGGTCCTTGCCCGTGTTGAAGTTACAGCAGTGGCGTGGCCAGCAGTGGTGCTAAGACATGTCCCTTTTTGACTGCAATTAGTAGTTCTCAATCATTTTCCTTTATTGACGCGTTTTCCAATTATTGTAATTGGCAACCGAAGACACGGTTTCTCTCCATATGCGATCTAACAGCGATTAAATCATGGGCTAAATTCAGTACAGGTGTGGAAGAAGAACAGAGAATTGGGTTGCACAAAACTTCCGTTTAAAACAATTATTAGTCCTGACCTGTTCTCAGTGATTTTCATAATTAACAGAAGGTTCACTCCGAGAGCGCTCCACAGTTAACAGGTGCTGCTTGTTCTCCCCGGTTCGGTAAGACGACAATCATTCATCTGGACGCGTATTTGCTGTATTTAAATCAAAGTCATTCAAAATTGCATACCTGTCGACTCTCACGCAAATAGCTTGAGCCGCAGGCTTTTTATAGTCTATTTAACTGCCCAATGCCACTTTTTTTTCTCCAACCCACACAATACCGAGAATGAAAGTCCACGTTTCATTGGAACGCGGACCAGTTCAATCATCGTGAAGCATTGGCCTATTAAGTAGCTAAATTATTTTTCTGTACTGAATTTAGCCCATGATTTCATCACTGTTAGATCGCATATGGAGAGAAACCGTGTTCTCAGTTGCCAATTAAGATAATTGGAAAACGCATCAATAAAGGAAAATGATTGAGAACTACTAATTGCAGTCAAAAAGGGACGTGTCTTAGCACCCCTGCTGGCTACGCCACTGAGTTACAGTATATCCAAAGCACACAGCACTGGGTAACGCTGTGAGCATGGCCATAACCACCATTGAGGACACCGAGGTCTGGACCTCGGTTAATTGTCCCTGCATTTTCGTCTTTTTCCCCACCTATTTTTCCCCTCACTGTGCTCGTTTATTTAGCACATTGTTTGTGTGTGTGTGTGTGTGTGTGTGTGTGTGGGTGAGAGAGAGAGAGAGAGAGAGAGAGATCCCGCATCCTCATAGTGCTTGTGTAGGCTATCACGTCACCGTGCGTTCTAAGTACCATGGCTTTCGCCGTGAATGCGCAGCAGCGCAGGTTGAGGTAAACGGATAAACTCATTCGCAAGTCTTGCGAGAGAGAGTTCACTTGTATCATTGTTGTGAAGGGAGACCATATGCTATCCTGAGACTGACCCAAAATACGCAGAACACTGAGGCAGACACAATTGTTATTTTCGAAGCCGACCGAAGTGCAGGCAAAGAGGAGGCAGGGCTGTTTTTAATGCCGGCTAGAGTGAGATTTTCTCCGGGGGGTGTATGATAGGCTACTCCCGTTTTCAAAGGTGCATAGTAACGATGTACATGTACTTCGTTACAGTACTTAAGTAGGCTAGTTTTTTTTTTTTTTTTTGAGGATTTGTACTTTACTTAAGACTTTTTTTAAACCAGGACTTTACTCTACTACATTTAAAAGATAAAAAAGTATACTTTCACTTCGTTGCTTTGACACTTGCAACTTAGTTACTCATTTCACATTAAAATATGAATTTAATTCATCATTTACGGATTATCTAGATTTGGCATGTTCGAGAAGAACAGTGTTGCTCGGCAGGGTATCATTAGCGCTTTGTGCAGATGTGTCCGCCAGCGGACTTGGAGCTGCAAACTTATGCACACAGTTACAATATTATATCACTAGATGGCACACGCGGATCAGTTATTGAATATTCACAAGCAAGCCGAACAAGGTTTAGAATATGGACGAGTTCACTCCAATCCCTGTTTTTCAGGAGTTGCCTGAATAAAACTCCTCAGCTAAGCATGATGTGCAAACTATCCAGCAGTTAAAAAAATAAATAAAATAAAAAAAATCTCTTGCTCCAGAAATAATCGTTGTTCTCTGCAGCAGGCACTTCAGCTACAGTGAGCCAATGGTATCCCAAACAGTAGTTAAGAAAAATCAGTTTTCTGAAGCAAAAAAGTAGACATGTTATTGATACTATGTAATTCTACTATTAATTATAGTGGTTTTTAAACTGCCAGTAAACTCAAAGACAAAGTATATTAAGGAGAGACTGCCTGTTTGTTTTTTTTTTAATACTGTATCTTTCATTCACCTGAAAATTGATTAAAGAGCATGAGGAGAGAACAATGCGTGGTTTCTTTTCTTCTTACTATGCGTACTATGAAAAATACTTTGTACTTGTACTTGCACTTTTGATACTTAAGTAAATTTTTTCACGGAATATTTTTGGTACTTAAGTACATTTAATGTGAGTTACTTTAGGCCATTTGCTCAAGTAATTTTCTTATGGGTGACTTCATCTTTTACCAAAGCAACTTTCAGTTATGGTACTTCTACTTTTACTCAGTTTTTTCCAGTACTTTATACACCTCTGCCCGTTTTCCACCGTTAGTGAATGAATAATGCAGCTTTCAGAACGTTGTTGTAGCAGGATCACGTAAATAATTCCAGGATAACTGTGGTTTTTTTTTTTTTTTCATTGGTTGTTTCCCCAAATATTACCCAGATACGATAGTGCTATTATCTTACTGGCTATTGTGTAGCCCCTTTCCTTTTTTTGATTGGCTGGCAGGTGGCGAGCTGCCACCGAGAACTCCAGGGGAGACGTGTTTGATTCCTGCCGGTTTCCACAGTTATAGCGGTGCTGCTGCACATATAGACCAACTGTTGGAAATTGTAAGTAAAATTGTAAATTGTAAATCATAGGTCCGTTGCTACAGTCCAACTGTTACCACTCAATGTGTATCTGAAGAGGTTATTGGAAATAAATGTCTTATAGCAACAAAACAGTGTAGTGGTTGGAGCTTGGGGGAGGGGGGGGTAAGCGCGCATTATTGGACCTCGGTATTTCAAAAATCCTGGTTACGGCCCTGACTTTGAGATTTTTCTGTGCAAGTCAGTACTAGTCCCACACCTTTGATACTCCATTCAGTACAGCTTGATGCAATTTTTCCCTTCCCCTGCTGTAACTAGCTTGGAGCATGCAATTACACTACAATCACTGGTTCCATGTACCTGTAGTGCATGGTACCCTGGTAGCTACCATGTACGTGCAGATGTATTGAGCAGTCTAGTTTAGTGCATTTGTTCTTTTGTGGGCAGTATGTTAAATTACAGCGCTATGCTCCTGCTGTGAGAATGCTGTGGGAGATCTGTTGACCTTGTCACTTTGATGTGACAAGGCACATTATTTGCAGTATAGATGTGATTTTGGATGTTCCTTTAGTGGTGATGAAACGTGAGAACTGCATTGATGGATGCCTGCGTTCAGGTTTCTGTGCTTTTAAGCCACATCACTTGGGATACTATCTCTGAGATGAGGAAACTTTTAGCTCAATCTTGGCTCCTGGGAGCCAGTTCATTTGTCCCGTTGAGTGGACGCGTAGATAGCAGCTGAAAGTACTGGTGCTTCTTCAGAAGCACAAAAAGAAACCTGCGAAGATGTTGTTTATGAAGGGCTTTTTTTTTTTCCTGGGATCTCATGAATTTAAATCCCACCAAAAGACTTTGAGCAGTTTATTATGCTGTTTCCGGCTCCACAGGAGAAACAGTCTGGAAACTGCACCATGGCACTGCACCATGGCTTCCAGTCACTTTGGATCTGTCCTCGCTTAACATTTTTGAAACGGTCCCTGCTGAAATGAAATAGAAAACCTCCATCTGGTGCCTTCCTGGATTCCACCTTGCTTTGTCCCTTGCAGGTGGTTGGTGGTAGTGCGAGCAAACGCAGTCTGTGCTTTCTCTCTATAATTTATTTTCCAAGTTTCATTTCTTTTCCCTGCATTTTGAGTGTTTAGATAGTCCATCATCTCTTGCCTTACACTGCTTCCTGGCTCCCAGAAACAGCGGTTCTTCCATGGGAGTCAGTCTCTCACTGAAAGGTTTCTTCGGTTAAACAGCCATCTGTTCAGATATAAAGTACGTCCTGATTGGCATTTCCCATTAGGGCAGGGTCAGAAAATGACAGTTGATTGGAACTACAATGTCAAAGGCTAATGAGGTTCTTCATGCTTTACAGCAGTTTCCTGATTGAAATGTAATCATATGTATTCAAATGCTCCAACATTTGCATAAGATTTCCAGGAGCCAAACAATAATTGATGCGGTTGTGCCCTGAGACAATCTTATGAATGGTGCAATAAAAAGAGGTTTGATTGATAAGTACCTGGCACTGTGTTGTGTATATACAGTTCTAAATTACCATTTATTGTTTGCTCAAAAAATAGCCATTTTCACTGCAATTTTTCTTCATGGTCAATGGAGGAGTTTTTATGAAACCATCTTAATCGCCTAAGGGTCTATCACAGACCTTGACAATAATTACTCAGACCCTTTCGGGGTGTAATTAAAGCCTACCTGGTAAGAGGAAGCTGGGTTATTGGGGTAATTACTGTATCTGCAGCTGCCTGCAGCAACTAGTGCGGAAATGGTGAAGGTCGTTGCCAGCAGCTATTTGTAATTTTTGGTGATTGACACATCCTCATGGAAGCGGTTATAGGTTCTTACTCGTGACCATTTGTCTTGAGATCTGTTCTTTCTATTTAGTAGTGTTCAGTTACAATGTACAAGCACAGTTCACAAATCTGTCTCAATTAACCCACTCCCCGCCACTGATGAGATTCCCTGTCAATTATGGCAGAATCTTTTCTCCACCATTGACGACATATTTCAGCAATCAAGGTTTTCATTGTTTTTTCACAGACACATCTTCCGACAAAAATAGTCATTGAAAGATCAATGAATATCATAAAAAATGCTGGCAGTGGCTGTCAACATAAAAAATACACTGGCAGGGAAAGTGATGTTGTAAATCTATCATATCAGACTATTTGATCAAAGCTTTTTGATTTTTTTTTTGATGATTATTGTGCCATGCTCGTTTATTTGATGCAGTCCTGAAAGTAGTAAATTCTTGTTGAGATTGCAACCAGGCCTGAAAATTAGTGGTTTTAGTGAGTGAAAACATGTCTTTGAATGCCACTCTGTGTTTCCAAACTGCAGGGCGGCCCAGGAATCAGAGGTGCGAGAGGTGACCGAGGGGAACCAGGCATTGTGGTAAAGCATGCTCAGTCTCTCTATGCTAATATGCTATATAAGGCTGTGCACACACATTAAGGCCACCCACAACCTGCACCCCAATATGAATAGAAAAGAAAACCTCTACTTTTGTTTCAATACATTAACTCCCATGCTCCAGTGTTTTTCCTGAAGTCATCTCATTTTATTTGTGAACTATAGGTGGCAACATTATTGGCAGCCCTTTCTATTAGTGTAAATAATATCAAGCAAAATTAAATTGTCAATATTTTTTTATTTGGCTCATCACCGTTGGAGCTATACTGTGTGGGATAAAATACTGTGGTAGCATGCATTTGTAATTCTTTTGTCATCCATCACTGTGGAAAAAGAGGTTAATGTTAATTGACCTTTTCTGGTGCTGGGAAGGTGTTTTAAGTGCATGTTGTCCCCGAGAGTTAAGGGTGGTCTTGGAGGATAAAAAAGCCAAGGGTTTGTGGTTCAAGAATTGCAGTAACTAGTTGCATCTTGTCTGAAAAGCCACCATAACATGCAGTATTTATAGCAACAAATGTTTTTGAAGGTTTGCATAAAGAAAGCCCTTACTGAGTGTATACAAAAACAAGCATCGGGAGTTTGCCATACATCATCGTACAAATGACTGGAGGAGAGTGCTGAAGTCAGATGACACCAAAATGGAAATGTAGTCATGAACTCCCCGTGTACCAACATGTACTGAGAAAATGTAGGAGAAAACCATTTTTGTGGTTTTTACACTCAAGAAGCATACAACGTACATTCATACATAGGACCCAATATTTCAGCATGCGCTACATCTGGTGATACAAGCACAGAGCGATAGTTACGTCCAATCTTATTTTACTCCAACCACAAGGACTCAGCTGGGCGGAGAGATGAGTATCAAGGGTGTAGTTATGTCGCAGGGGGTGTTTTCCATGTAAATTGCCCTGGCCTTATATGCCCATTTTTTAATCATTCTATCATTACAAAATCATATTTTTTTTGCAAATTCCAGAAATGCATTTTGGAAGCTAGTTACGTTGCAGGTCACATAGGGGAGAATTGGTACGAAAGTTACGTGGGACAAAAGTAACATGGCAGTTGTCTCAGTGTCTATACAAGTCTGACATGCCAAAGTGCATCAACACATAAGGCCTACAGCAGGCAACATAGGCTAGAACCGCAAAAAATTGAGTTCTTATATCATCATACTTTCACTCAGTTTTACCCAAAGAGCGTTATTTTTTTGAATGACAGGTTGTTTTTATTGTTTTAATCATGTTTGTTGTATAATCATGATCATCCGATTGATTATGTTGTAATTTAACACATCCTGAAGTTCGCCATGTCAGAGTTTTCAGCATAGAAGCAAATGATGTTTAACTGTGACACTCGTTGTTGGGATGATAGCAACAGATGTTTTTTCTCCCTCTAGAGTAACAGCGAGCATATTTGTCGCAACTCTGATGATGAATAAAAGCAAATCTAAGCTAGTTATATGGTAAATGAAATGCGTAATTTTTACACTGTTATATCAATGATAACGTCCCACTGACACCAAGGTGATCGTGATGACTTAGAGGTCATGTGATTGTGTGGTTAAGGACATAGTTATTGTCATATTCTGGCCAATACACTGTATAGCTACTAACATATTGAGTAGCATGAGGTATCCAGTATGTACTGGTGCATATGTAATAAACGAGTATTCAATTTCAAACATGGCCATTGTTGCCTTGTGAACACCATACTTGCATTTGATATTTCTTTAATGACAAAAATGCATCAATGAACTTTCGTGAATATAATTAATAGTGCAATTAGTAAAATGCTTTATTAATGTCCTCAAAATAAAAGCAGGTCTCTTAACCAAAGTAAGCAAAGTCAACTAGGCTACGTGTCTACCTTCCTCTTGTGTGTATGCCAAAGCCCCAAACACAGAGTGACAGTATTGGTATTGATCTGAGCCGGCCTCTTTTGAGAGATCTCTGCTCTTCATATCACGCCTTCTTGTAGCTTTAGCATACTGCATGCATATGTTTAAATATACTCAGAAGAACCACTCCCACTGATGGATTGCAGATGAGGTTGTATTGGTCCTTGTGTATATTGCATATCACTGGAAAAATCAGCTCAATATCTGCACCAAAATCTTTTTGAGAAAACCACAATCATGTTCAGCTATGGCCATCTCAGTCTCCAGTCTTACATCCCATCAAAAATGTATCGTCAGAACTGGAGAGAGCAGGTCTGAAATGCAAATCTAAGGATGTCATTGATAATGAAAATCTCTACATAGAACCCTCTCGCAATTTACAGGAATACCCTCATTCATCCTTGCCAGGGGTGTTTGCATGAGGTACTGAAGCATGGATGAAAGTAATTTTAATAGTTTGGGTTTTCATTAAAAACATTATTACTACATGTGATAAATTGAAAAATGATAATCTAATGAAATAAAATAATATTGTTTTTCTATGTTTGAATTTAATATATGGATGGTCACCTTGTTTCTCCATTTTTATCAGTGGTGCAAATAATTGTGCTGTACATAAAATTGGAGTGAATTCTGTAGCTCATGTCTTTGGATGACAGTTGTTGCTCACTACATTGCCAGCGTGCCATGGAGATTTGATGACATTTGCTGTTACTGCCTAGTGCACACCTACTAACTATAACTAAGAAAATATTATTGATGCTGAGGTGTGCTCTTAAAACTAAGCCATGTACTGTATGTGTCTTTGCTGTATTGATGCTATGATTGTAGCTCATGCAGAATCATTTCCTTTTGTTTGTGTAAAAGGGACCCCAAGGCCCACCTGGTGAAATTGGTGCACCTGGACCACAGGGCCCCTCTGGCCCCCAGGGGCCCAACGGACTGTCAATTCAAGGGCCTCCAGTAAGGGTTCTGCTCTCAGCCTCCACATATTGCTCAACAAACCTCAAGTTTAATTTTGCACAATGTAAAGCCTTTATAATATCAGCATTCAAGATTAAGACCCTAAGACAATAGTACTATACAATATGTATGTGTTTGCTTGAGTGTGAAAGAGTGTTTTGAGGTAGTGCTTGTATGTTTCAGAACTGCTCTGAAAGGTCAGCTGTGGAGAGATGTATAGTAAAGCATATAACCCCAAATCATAAAAATTAAAACTGAAAGCAGTGATTTATTGTTGCAAAAGTATCTTAGGGACCCACTAATTCTACCAGTAAAATTTAATCGTGTAAATCAAACTAAATGTATACATAGGCTCATTTGGGGACTAATAAGATCTCCTGACACTCACGTGATTACATCAGATCTTGCAAAAATGGCCTGTCCGTAACATTTATAAATTATCTTTTGACCCTTATTACAGTGAAAACAATACAACAATACAACCACATTTTTGATGTTTCATCATATGAATTCTATTGATTTTTTTTTTAAAATAAACTAATTTCAGTATTGATTCTTGCAGCTTATTTTTAAAAAGTTGGGACTGTAAAGTATGTACCGCTGTAATATTACCATTTAAATTCACAAAACTTTATAAATGTTCGAAGACTCAAGGCATCAGGTGAGTGTTAAGGTACGCATCAATACAGGGTCTTCTTTGTTCTCCGATGTGGACAATTGGGACTGCAGGCTGGCCAGTCCAGCACCCTCACCCTCTTCTTTCACGGCCATGCCTTTGTAATATGCGCAGAATATGATTTTATGAGGGTTTTTTGGCTGAAATATGCTCGGGCATCCCTTGAAAAGATGTTGTTTTGAAGGCAGCATTTGTTGCTCTAAAATGTCAGGGTACTTTCCAGTATGAGTGGTGCTGCCACAGAAGTGCAGTTACCCTTGCCAAGGGCACTGACACAACTCTATACTGTGACAGAGCGCGGCTTTTGGACTTGTTGCTGGTAACAGTCTGGATGGTCCTTTTGCTCTTTGGTTCAGCGCACGCAGCTTCTATTTCTTTCAAAAAGACCTGAAATTTTGATTAGTCTGGCCACAATACACGCTTCCACTGTGTGATGGTCCAATGCAGATGCTTACGAGCCCAGATATTTCTCTGGCGCTTCTGGATACTGTTACCATAAGCCATCTTTCTTACACGGTGAAGCTGTTGCTTGTATTTGCAGATTTAAAGGTGCACTATGCAAGTTTGTTTATTTTCTGCGCGATTATATTTTTGTCTCAATTCGCCGACATCTCCCCACGATCCGCTAGCTGCCTGCCTCTGAATTCACTGTAAAAAAAAAAAAAAAAAACCCCGGCTCTGGAGACCGCACAGGCATCACAAACTGCAAATAAACACAAGGGGCACAGGCTGTGCCCCATAACATAACAAGCCGTTCCGGCCAATCACCGACAAGAGTTGACAGTTATGGAGGCATGGGAAGGAGGGAACTATGGGAGGGAGGGGCGGGCTACCTCTGTTTTGCTTGAATTCGAATGTCAACTGAAGTGATGTCAACAAACTTGCATAGTACACCTTTAACAATGTACAAAGGTTTGCCAAAGCAATCCTGAGCCCATGTGGCTGTATTGTTCGTAGATGAATAATGGTTCTAGGTCCAGTTCCATCCGAGTGATCGGAGATCATGGGCATTCAGCTTACACTAGCGCCCATGCCCTTGATGCACAGAAATTCCTCCAGATTCTGTGAAACTGTTAATCATGTTATGCTTCGTAGAGGGTGAAATACTCATTCCTTGCATATCGCTCTATGAGGAATATTGTTTTTGAAACTTTAAATGATTTTTCTCATGCCTTTGTGGGCAAATGAGCAATTCTTGGCCCATTTTTGCTTCAGTAGGACTAGGCCTTTCCTACATAGTGCTTTAGTACCAAATCATGATTCAACCATTTGTTGGAATCAGCTGAAACTAATCACATCATTATTGAAATATTTTTCCTCAATAGCAGTCCTTAATTGCCCTCTTCCTAATTTTTGGAAAGGGTTGCAGGGCTGAATTGCAGGAATGGGTGCATATTTACTAATAAAGTGAAATCGACCAGATTTAAATTTAATAACTTGTCTTCATGCTGTCTTCAATAAAATACAAGTCAAAGTAAACTTAGAAATCATTGCTTTCTGTTTTTATTTGCATTTTCCCTACAATCTGAACTTCTTCCATGTTGGGGTTGTAATATAAACTGTATCTGTGAAATTGGGAAAAGTTGCATTAGGCAATATTGGTCATACTACTCTGTCTGTTTTTATTTCTCAGAATGATGAAAGGCAGTGCAGCTCATTGTTTTTTTTTTTTTTTTTTTACATTCTTCTCCCCATTTAACGGTCTTGTAAATGTTTTCTAATTTAGGCTGTCCAAGTTCAAAGCTCAGTTGCACATAATTACCGATCACTGTTGTTAAATTACAGCCTTTAAGGGAAAGAAGACTGGCTGATTTGCCTGATAGAATGTTAAGATGGTGGTAAGTGCATAGAGACAGTAGGAGTGCCTCCATGTAAATTGGTTTTTCTAGGTATTTTTCTGCTTCTGAGAAATTCACTACTGGGGTGGTCTAGCTCACAAATGCTGTTTTATGGTTTGTCTACAGTTGCAAGGCATTTTTTGGGAGGATGAGTTGAATTAATTGGGATTTTTTTCAGGGAGCGCCAGGGGAGAAAGGAGAAAAGGGTGGGAATGGCCCTCCTGGACTGCAGGTAAAGAAAATTCATATTATGTCCTCTTCTGGAACAAAAGCAAAACCCTGGTGTGGTATTTAAATCAGAAGAGCTTGCCCAGCCAAGTGTTTTTTGTTTTTTTATTTTTGGAGTTTATACAGTCTTGTCCACTAATATTGGGATAGTGATACACTTTTCATGATTTTGGCTATGTCCGCCACTTCAATTTTTTATTTTTTTATGAAACAATCAACATTTGCATGAAGTGTGCACTTTTTAGTTTAGGGGTTTTATCAAAATATTGTACGAACCTTGTTGGCATTGAAGTTAATGCGCTGGTAGCTCATACTGATTTAGTGGCGAAGAGGTGACTGCCATCTGGGTATATGGGGCAGTCATAAACATTAGAAAATGCTGCTTATCAATTTCAGAAAAATCTTACTGACGTAGTCGGTGAGTTTCTAACCTGCTATGGGAATGGCTGGTATTTGTTCAATGGCTTTGCACAGACGTAAATGCCAGTGTCTATGGAACTGCACAACTGAAGCACTTTGTTGTGCTATCCTAATAATATTGGCTTGACACTGGGTAGATGCAAAATGTTTATTGAATATTTACAAGGAAGTGGTGCCCGTAAACAATTTAGAATTTGGATGCAATAAGTCCTGCCACTATTGCCCAGAAATTGTATGAAGTAAGCTCCTCAACTAAGCCTGATCTGCAAACAGCCTTAGATTTTTGCCAGTAACATTCGTCCAGGAGTTCATAAAACTTATCTCTCACTGCAGTAAAGTTGGTTTCCGTTGTGGCCGCAAGCTAAATCCACAAGATATGGCGATTTAGTTCTGAAAAAAAAAAAATCTGCTTTCTAAAGCAAAAATTCAACAGGGTATTGATGCTACGTCGTTCTGTTGTCCATCAGAGAAATCAGTAATTACAAAAAACATATGTTGTATTACCCTACCATTAATGTACCTGTAGATACTACATGTTCCTCGCTTGAGTCAGTGTTCAGTTACCGCATCAAGAATTCTTTCCTGGAAATACAGTCTCATTAGGTTTCCTGAGCTTTATCCATGTAAAGCACAGCTATTGTTGAAACATGAAACTTTCCCGGTAATTATCTGTTGATTGAAAGTGTTTTCTTCAATATCAGGCAGTACAAACTTTCCACGGTAATTGAAAGAAACTGATTAAGCCTCAAATCAATATTACCTATAAATGAAATGACAATGAATTAACACACACCCGGTGATGGAACAGCTGATCAGCCAATCACTTTTTATCCCTTAAAAGGTGGGACCACTTACAAAAAAAGGTGCTCCATCAGCTCCTATAACCTCTAGCAGACAGCAATATGAACAATAACTTTTCAAATTCCAAAATATTTGAAGACCACGAAGGAAAAACGATCGGAGTCCAAATTTTGCATTTTTGTATATTTTATATTTTATATATTATTATAATATTTTATATATTTTTTATTTTTTGCAAATTTTTTCAGTGCTTTGTTTGTAAGATTGTTTTGAATTTTTAATTCATCATTTCTCCACAACGTGAAAATGTGACTCTGATCATTTTTCCATTGTGGTCTTCGTTTATTAATGAGTTCAAGGGGCATTACACATTCCTCCATAAGATTTACAGTACACTTCAGTGTTTTAGCTGTTACTGTTATCCAGGGTGGCTAATTGCTGTGGAGAAGAATGAATACATTTACATCCTTAATATGATCTAAGGCCTGGATAACAACATCCCAGACCAACTATAAAGTGGTAAACAAGCCAGATTACTAGCACCTGTGCAAATCAACTATGTTAAAAACTCCAGTAGAGCCATGCCACATGCAGAGGGAACAGCTTTATAAAGTTTTGTCACCTCTCATACTGGATTTTTGTAAAACTGCTCTTGCAAATGTGTCAGTCTGAATCTCTTCATTCCTGATGTGAGACGACATTTTAATTAGAGAGTCTGAACCCCACAGTTGGTGGCAGAAAACTGTCTTGTAGAGAGAGAATCTGTGTGTGTCTGTGTGTGTGTTTGAGAGTAAGCTGCATATATGTGGGGGCTGTCTAATTAGGGAAGTTGGCACTAGAGACAGCACTACGCAGGGTGGTACATGTCACAGCATCTCTGTGCCACCTAGGCTCAACATCACCTTCCAGTTCCCTTACTTTTCTATCACCTCCTTCCGCATACCGCTAAACTCAGCTGTGAAAACAGATCTACCACAAGTAACGCACCATCCTGGGGAGCAGTGAGAGGCCCTTTGAAAAGCTTGAATGCCTTTCATGTTACCAGTCACTGAGAATGCAGGGCTAGAGTATTCAGTAATATGCCTTTATTGGGTCTAATGGAGTTGTCTTTGTTTTGTGTTTTTTTTTTAAGGGTGTCCCAGGGCCTGCGGGGCCACCTGGTCGAGACGGCGCTCCAGGGCAAAGGGTAAGACGCTGATAATTAATAGGCCACACTTCAGAAAGATGAAAGTTTGCCTGAGCCCATCATGCAGCAGATTCAAGAGCTTTTTTTCCAACTGTATTATGCAAATTCTATTCCTTTCTCTCACTTTGAGTCGCCTGCAAAACGATTTAGATGTAAATTTCAGAACAGCAATTCATTCTTTTTAGGAAAAAGCTGTTTCATGAATCCCTCATCAATTTAAATTTATCCGGGGTCTTACAAATGCATTATCAAAAGTTACGGGCAGATAGCCATGATGTTTTCTTCATCAAAAATACTTCAGGAAGTTGAACATAAATGAGATACTCTGTGCGTCTCAAAACTATCCTGTATGTTTTTGGGTTAATTTGCGCTGTAGTAATGATAAATGCGGTTATTTAAAGCGATTTATGTTTGTTGGCTAGAGGGTGTTTTGACAGGATAAATCCTCTCAAAGTAACCCTTGAGTCCTTTGAAACTTACTTTCTAGGGTTTTATGTCTGCATTTAAGGAGTGTTTATATACCTCCTCCCCTGAGCTGTCTCGAAATAGATCAAACTCGCATTCTGTTTCCTGCGTGAGGCAGTGTCATTATCACAGACATCCCAAAGACTGGAGCACTATACAGAGCTGAATCAAGCAGAGTGTATGTTTTGCCCTTCCTTTAATGAGGGGTGGCACTGTGGCTTGGTATTTCATTATTGGTGCTAAGAGCATCCTGGATTGTGTTCAGTTAGGCTGGTCTAGTTTAGCCCAACCTCATGTATAGAGTCTGAGACAGTGTCCGCTAAATATGGAGTTGGTGAACTTTACCAACTGTTAGAGCACATGAATATATGTTCTTTATCCAAGAGAATAGCTAAGGTTCACTTTTAATGAGTAAATCAGCAGGTCTAGTCTGCCTCCTGTTTGGATGAATGGTAGGATACCATGAGTTTATGTGGTTTAGTTCAATTGGCAGGTGGCATTCACAGGAATTTGCTTCTCAGATCACTTGTGCTACTGTACATTTTGGTCTACCACCAGAAAGGACTGTTTATAATCAGAGAGTATCTGAGAGAGGCTACGTCGGACGCACCATGAGGACTCAGGAGTTCTCTTGAAGTCGTCCATTACTTCTTTAATCGACCAGAAAATGAAATAGCCTTTTTTCCTTCAAGTTAGGAGATTGCCTAGCTACAGATGATTTGGTTTAAATTCTGCCGGGGAATTTTCATTAATATTTTTCCTTGCCTGGTATTGTGCACTTTTGTTGGAGCATTGAATGTACACGGGGCACTATACTTCACTCTGGCTCACTTTTAGCCGCATGGAATATCTCTTCTGACCAGGAATATTTTGACAGTACTTTTTGCTGCAGAGTAGAATGACTTGAGAGTGCAACTGGGCTTTTGTGAGCTTATTGTAAGTTTGTTTGTTTGTCTGTGATTTTTTTATTGCAGGGTCTGCCAGGGAAAGACGGACCTCAGGGACGACAAGGTGCACCTGGAACTATGGTGAGCATTGAAGAACCTCTGTAGACGTCTGAGTAATGAAGGTTAAGATTAAATTTCAGAGTAACAAAATTCAGTCATGCAGTTAGTAACAAGATTACCATTTGCACACAGCTTCATTAAAACAGAGCTATTTACGTGGTGAAAAAAAGTAATGATGCTTTTCTTGCAAGATTGATGGAATGTCACTACATGCTTGTCATTTCATAGTGGAACTTAATCTATACTAATTTTCCAATTTTGTGAATTAAAGGCTATATGGATCTGATAATATTTGCTTGCAGAAAATTGCGATTGCTATAGGAATATAGAGTGTGTTTTTATGTTCTCCGGGCAGCGTGCGGGACACACACAGGCTTGTGGGAGAACGGAATTAAGCTCCTAACCCTCTCATTTCTGACAGGGTCCCCCTGGAGGTCCTGGATCACCAGGGGCACCTGGACCCCAAGGCACGCTGGGTGATCGAGGCCAGCCGGTAAGTCCTGGAGCCTGGATGTAAGGTTATTATAATTAAAAATAACAGAAAGGAAAACTGTTACAAAAGCATTTGATCTACAAAACAAAAACAAAACTAAAAGCTTTAGTGAAGCACAAAAACTAAATAAAAATGAAGACTACGCACTCCAGTACAAACTAAAATAAAATGAATGGAAAAAAAATCTTTTTCTTACATTTTTTTATTCAAATTCCAGCCTGTAGCCTCTCTGTATCAACTTACAAAACAGCCGTCCCTCCTCTCTCAATCAATGGAAAATGTCAATGATCTTGTTCTACTTCTTGGGGGTAAAATGTATACCAATTGTCTCGGATTGATAAAATGACTCATACCCTCTTGAGATTAAAACACAATAGCTGTTGAAGAAGAGGTCGGAGCATTCTGGGGGCTTCTTCCTTTCTTTTTAAAAACTGAAATAAAATGAGAACCAAGAGGTTGAGGAGTCCAAAAATACAAACTAAAATAGAAATGGTCATATGTCATAAAACTTAACTGAAACTTCCCTGAAAACAAGACAAATTTCAAAACTAGAGGGCACTCAGAGAGTGCATACCTCCACCAGAAGAATTTGATCCATTGGCATTTATAATCAGCTGCAGAATCCAGATCTGTGTCCGGATTGGTTTTGAAATGTAATCACCTCCTGCCATTCATACAGTCCAACTTCCCATTAAATTTCATGGAAATTTGTTGAATATTTTTTGAGTAATCCTGCTGACAACCTGATGCATAAAATACCCATGTACGCACGCACAGGTGATCACAGTAGCTCATGGTGGAGATAATAATACTGAAATAAAAACCGAAATGAAAAAAAATGGAATTAAAATTAGCTTGCCTGGGTGGCATCCATATAATGACACTCTGATTGTTCAAGGTGGCTGGAACTAGATGAATTATATTAGAGTCTAATTCATCCCCTTGGCTCATCTCCACTGCACTCTGAGTTGGTGTCTGAGTCCTGTCCCATCTTGCAGTGTTTTGATTATGCTTGTATGTTCTCAGATGTGAGTCGGCAGGTCTATATATCCGTTTATCCCTCCTCAATCGGAATACTTGGATGGCATTGGTCGAAAGCAGTCACGTGGAAACCCTGTATATTCCCATATTACGTATCCGAGCCCATACACGGCGTGCAAGCAGATTATCTCCCTTAGCGTCTCTGGAGCAGCCAAAATGGCATGCATGTGAAAAAAAGGTCTTCGGTGGGATAAATTCGTTATCCAGTTTGTTAGAGGGCCAATACAGAAATGTATGGGGATCAGTAAATGGCAGAGCTCGGCTGACGCCTTGCCCAATATGGCATTTACTGACCCCATATATTTCTGTATTGGCCCTCAAACAAACTGTGTGTTATGGCCCCAATTTGTTATGGCGTTGATTTGTTATGACGTCACGGACAGCAAGGGATGACAGACAAAATTCTTAAACTTCAACAGATTTAATTAAACAAACACTTAGAACTAATTTACACTCTACCCTACTGACCAAGATTGAAATTAAAAAAAAAAAAGATATTTGCAGTCCCTTGGTAATGGAGATGGCGCTGCTATGTTGCGATGTCTTGGGACAGGAAAATGCTCCAACACAGGCAAAAATCCACGAAAAGCTTCACAGGTCTTGAAAAGAGTGACAGGTCTGGTCAAATGTATCCTTCCACAATTACTCCTTGCAATTTCTCCTACTACTACTTCCACTCTCTCAATTTTTCTCCTTATATACTCTTGTCCAGCCCCCTCTGAGGCATGCCCAGGACATGCCCAACCTAGCTCCAGACTGGGCTTAACAAAAAAAATTGTCAATACTGCCATCTAGTGGCTTTTTTTTTTTTTTTTTTTTTTCCCATTACATGTGTAACTTATAATATCTGCCTTCCAGCGAGTTTCATCCGACCGCTCTTGCGATTTCAGCATTGTCTAAACAGCTGCAATGCCTGCATGGAATCTGAGATTCCAGAATGTTAGGGCAGATATACATGCATTCTCTGCGCATTCTTTACAAGGAGCCTGTCTCCAAATCGAGTTTCCCTATACATCATTGGTTTGAACAGGTGCAGAAAACCAGGAGAGGAATTTATCTCCAAGTAGTGTTACCATCTTACAACCCCATCTCAATCTTTTGTTTTCTGTGACAGTACAGTGTTCTGCTTTTGTTTCAGGGCCCTCCCGGGATCAGAGGCGAGAAGGGTGAACGAGTAAGTTTTTGAAATTCTCAAAAAATATGAAATCCTGACGGTGAAATCTCTTTCCTCTCATGCGGCAAAACAGGAATTTTATGTAATGTTTGAAGAGGCCTTATGACAGCTTTGTGAGCTATATTTGACCATGCTTTTTATAGAAATTCTCCAAAGTCTCGCTGATCCGTTGTGCGCTTCATAACCTCATACACCCTTTAATGGAGATTCCAGATCTGCAGACATTAATGAGTATGGTATTAAATTGTGTTCATTTTTCTGTAGTGCAATTACAGTATATTGCAATGGATTTTGCTATGATATGACAATGCATCTTCACCCAGTCACACTAATTTGCAGATTAACTGTGACGCAATAGCTCACAGGTAATGGTAGATTGTCTTATCTTGGCCTACACTGGGCACTTCGTTAATGCTCACTGTCAGAACTGAGCACAGTCCCTGATGTGGTGTTTGCCTTGAAGGGTGACACGCAGTCGCAATCTACCGTGCAAGAAATAGCCCGTCAAGTCTGTGAGCAGCTGATTCAGAGTGAGTGTACCTTCTTTATTGCTTGTGTGTGTGTGCGCGTGTGTGTGTGTGTGTGTATGTACGCAGGTTTGTTCATGTGGATGTGTTAGTATGTGTTTCATAATTCCTAGAGCAAGGTGATATATTTACAAAAAGAATAATGATGTGGTATAATACAGTTCATATGCATTTTATTGATTTCTGAAATTAAACAGTAATTAATTAATGCATAGGGGGTGATTTTTGTTTGGTTTCATTGCCATGATCACTGGGTTAATTGACCAATGGAATTGGTTTTGACTCGTGAGAGCCATCGATCTCCCTGCACCTCCTAACAGGAGACTGCTATCTCCCACAGCCCACATGTCTCGTTACAACTCCATCCTCACCCATGTCCCCGTTCGGCAAGCTGTTGTGCGTGCAGCACCCGGACCCCCAGGGGAGCCAGGACGGACGGGCGCTCCAGGGCCTCAGGGAGAGCAGGGCCCTCCAGGCAGACCTGGGTTCCCTGGGAGCAATGGAGAGAACGGCCGGCCTGGAGACAGAGGTACTGCACATTTGGCTTAAGTTCACGAAATCATTCAATGGTCTCTGAATGTGTGTGGCATCATCTATATGAGCTATATCTGAAAGGAATGGCTTGAGACTCCAAATGCAGTTCAGCAATGGCAGGGCGTTTATTAGGTGAGCTCATGGTCATACAGAACAGAAATCAAAGCCAGGCAACAGGAATGGTTTAGGCAAGGCAGAATCGTGAATCAAGGAACAAGCAGAAAGATCTATAAACCAGGATGTCAGTCCGCACAAAGACAGTAACACAGGGAAATACTAAAGGGATTGGATGGGGAAGGAAAAGGGGAGTTGGAGAGGATAAGGGTAGCACAAAGGAAATCTCTAACAAAGTTGGTACAATGGGAAAAAAGGGTAAACGTGGTACTCACAATCACTATCTCAATCACACAACGCAAACAACAACGTAAACAAGACTCACGGGAGAAATCACGAAATACAAACTTGCAGAAATCGAGAGAAAAAATGCAGAAACGAGACTTGACCAAAGCGAGCTTAGGCGGAAGAAACGAGTCGACAAGAAGCAGCAGGAAAGTGGGTCTTTTATACACAAACAAATTAAGTGGAGGCCCAGCTAAACTCAGAACAGGTGAGAGGAGAGGCGGATCTAGAAAAGCAAGGACGGTGATAGGAGAGAGAGAGAGGAAGTAGGTGGGATCCTAACTTTGAACTAACTAATCACCCGTGCCTAACTGAACTGCTCTAAGTGTGGATAGTCCAAACAGCAAGAGAGAAGGAAGAGGAATTACCAAACCGAAATGGAAAAGAAAGAGTGAGAATCTTTTAAAGACACCGCACAAAGAAACAAGAGGAAAGTAAGACATGAGACTGCAAGCATTCATTCTCTAAACATGAAACATGTAACTCAGAATAAATATATAAATACAATAAATACACTAGAAATATGCTAGAATGGACTAAAACCAACTAAAACCAAGCATACAAACATCACTTCTTAACAATATCTGAATGTTACATGCTCAGACCTTGCCGCTCCTGGTGTCTAACTGGTAGTATTCTGTATTGCAGGGGGTACTGCTGTAGTTGATCATGAAGATGTACTAAAACAGAACATTCTGTGTTGTTGGAATTGTTTCAGTGCTGCTATTTTTGCATGGATGAGTGGAATTGGAACACTAGTTAGCCTCTTTTTTCATAGTTCATGCTCAAGGGCACAAACACCTGAGCATTGAGTATCTTGTAAATTTATTTTGATTATACGGACTGTCTAGTTATTCTTATATAATGGTTGCAACCCCTTATTTAACATTCATGAAATGTATGACACAAGATCCATTTTACTCATCAGATGCCTCAGGAAGACCATCATCAGCCCCTTTCTCTCATGCTTTGTTTAAAATTCCACACCTTTTGTGGAAGTGCACTGTTATTTTGATGTTCCTGGTTTAAAACCCCCATGGGTAGCCCTTAATAATATAGTTATGTTGTCTCTGGACAGGGCTCCAAGGGGAGAAGGGAGAAAAGGGGGGCCAAGGTGTGGGTATCCAAGGCCCCAGAGGCCCACCCGGGTCCCCAGGTAAGACTGGCACTGCATGGCTTTGGCAGGAAGTCTCAAAATCAGTAGCAATCCTTTCAGCAAGAGACACCCATGATGGCATTAATGGAGATCTGGAGATTGAGTGAAAATATGTCAAACAAAATCCTTGCTGCACATTCAACATGGATGTGCTAGTATCCACCACACTTTCTGTGTTTCTGCATTTGTACTCCTTTGAACACAGACTGTGTTTAAGCACCATACCATCCGTGAACCACAGCAGTGGTTGCTTCATACTTAGGGGTTGTTTCTCTTCAGTTGGAACAGAGGCTCTTGTCAAGATAGATGGGACTATGAATAGCTCAAAATGTAACAGTAATTTGGCACGAAGCCTTCTGGCCTCTGTCAAAAAGCAGAGCATATAAATGAGTTTCAGTTTGAAGGGTAATGACCCAAAGCAACCAACCATATTGACCCAGGAACTGCTTCAGAAAAAGAAGTCTTGGAATGGCCCATCCAGAGCTTAGGCCCCAGTATCAGTATTAGGCCTGAAGAGAGCTGTACGCAGGAGATCCCTTGGTATTTTGAATGAACTTGATCTTTTTTTTTTGCAAGGAATAGAAGGAATCCAAAGGCTACGTGTGCATAGTAAATAAAAACTAACGAAGACTTGCTGCTTTATTTAATGCAAAAGGTGGTTTTACAACTTACAAATTCATTTCTGTAAAATTCGGGATGGTATGGAAAATGCAAGTTAAAGAGATTACAGTGATTTGTAAACTGTCTTTTGATTGAAAAGAGTGCAAAACTAAATATTTCATGTGTTACCCTATGAATCTACATTGTATATTTTTTCAAATATACACGCTCATTCTGTATTTGATGCCTGGAACATGTTCCAAAATTAGTGACAGGGCAATATAAGGCCTAGAAACTGTTGTAATTCTAAAAAACAGGTGCACAGGGGTTGAACAGATGGCACGATCATGCTTGGATATAAAAGGCTTAGTTGTTTACTGGCAACAAATGGTTGAGACTTGCCACTTTAAGAAAAACTGTGTCATTAAATAGTTTATCAGTTAATAAACAACATATCAATGCTGTTGTAAGGATTTTAGAGATTTAACCTTCTGCATTGCACAATATTATTGAAAGATTCAGAGAATCTGGAGAAACCTTCGTGTAGAGGATGAGGTTGAAAATCAATACTGTGATACTTCAAATGGCCCTATTGTGAAAACCAGTGTTCTTTTGTGATTAATGTAACCACATAGACTAGGACTACCAAAGTTTTTTCCAATAAACACCATTCGTTATTGCATCCACAAATACAAATGTAGGCTGCATTATACACCATGGTAGCTATGTATAAAAAAATGTCCCCAAATGTTTGAGTCTTCTCTGGCCTTGAGCTCAGTTGAAGTGGACTGAAACATGCTGTTGTGTCCCAGAAACCTTTCACATTGTTTATGGTAATACTGGATGTTGGGTTCCCTAAGCCAAAGAAAAGGACCATTCTGGTTTTTACCATAATAAGGTAGCTTAAGCCATTGTCAGTCCTGCTACGAGGGTGTATTATCCGTAACTTGAAAATCTTTTTTGGTGCCATTGATGTCCTCTAGACGATGTCTGTTCAGGAAAGCGCCAGCGTAATTCAGCAAGAAAATGCCAAGCCATATTCTGCACCCTTTGCTTTGATATCAGCATTTAATCTTTCAGGCATAGTTTTCACATATTTTTTAATTCTTCACTCACTTAACCATTCCACATGGTTTGAAGCTCATTCCAGAGAGATTATTTCGATGTTACAACAGATTTTTTCAACCAGTTTAAGGGCTGGACTTTGAGCAGGTTCAGTCGTAACTTTCATATCACTAGATGTTTCTTTTCAACTGAGATAATTCTTGCACAACTTAGAAATGTGTCTGAGATCATTATCTTGTTGAAAATAAAATTCATGACCAATCAGTCTCTTTCCAGATGGCAATGGCATGCCTCACAAGGATTTTGTGATACTTCTTTTGATCCATGATTTTGTTGATTTTTATGAGATCACCAGCTCCATTCGAGCAGATTGAACCCCAAACCATAATATTACCGAATCTGTGTTTTATTGAAGGGGTTAAACAATCATTTCTGGAATATTCTCCACCTCTACGGTGCACATAAATCTTGCATTTGTGTGAGCAAATTTTGAATTCAGATTCATCAGTCCAAGGGACTTGTTCCCAGTCCATTGGTATCCAATCATTGAATTTCTTGGCAAGCCCAAGCTCTTGGCAACAAGTCCAATTAGACCATTTTCACTCAGGTGTGTGGAAACAGTAGATCTTGACACTTTCATCTCTTAACTTCTGGCGCTATTAGTATCATCACTGAGTTGTCATGCTGTCAACCGCTGATTTTCTACTTGTCATACACAGATAATGAACATCAGAGGCACTTAACGTCCGTTTTGCTCCTCTATTGCCACTAGTTTTCAGCGAACTCTTTGAAATGCTTGATGATGTTTCTTACGATGCCATGGCGGCATTTAATGTATTCAGAATCATGTAAGGCCACAGTGCAGCTACAAACAATCTCAGAGAGCTCCTTCTGTCATGCCATCGTGTTTAACACTGTGACACTGCTCAAAGTTCATGACACCATATACTGGAACAGTTGACCATCAGAGGTAATTTTGCTGAATAATGTTGCCTTAAACCAGTTTAAACAATTTTTTAAGCATCAATAATCATGGAATGAGCCTTAAAACATGCATTCAGGCTATGCAAGAGTCAAAAAAATAAAATTTGCGACAACTTTCAATGATTATTAAAAAAAATTGATGTTTTCAGTGTTTTTGTTTATTACCCATATTTTTACCTCAGTATACTTGTGGGAATAATTTTTTGCTCTCATTGCCCACAATTGTGTTTTTATGCAGTGATGATTATACACCACCACTTTCATCTAAAAGGAGTCCTAAGTAATATATTAGGACTCCTTTTAGATGAAAGTGGTGGTGTATAATCATCACTGCATACTACTGTACATTTTACACAGCGTCCCTACTTTTTTGGAAATAGAGTTGTGTTTGTTTTTGTTACTAGGAAGGTTACATTAAAGATGGAAAAAGTTCAACATTTATTATCTTATTTTTGTCATTACAATTCAAAAATCTGCTATATCAATAGGAGTGTGAAGACTTTTTACATCCACTGCAATCATTGGTTATGGTGAATGCTCAGGTAATTAATAGGTCTGGATTTTACAGTCAAGGCTCTGCAAAAGTTCACGCTGTATCTGTCTAGTAATGTGTCTGGTAATTGTTGTTCTGTAATCTCAGGATAGAGATTAGATGTTACGATTCGGGTGCCCATGTGTCAGTGGACGTTAAAAAATATTAATTTGAGGTGATTATTTCCAGTTGAAATGTTGTGATATGTATCCTCCAGGTTTCAATTCAGTATGTTTATGAAGCCAATGAGAATGGACATGAGGACTAGAGCAGGCAATTGTGATTTGATGTCTGGGTCCTGGTGGTATTCACATATGGTGATCTCCCACAGGTCCACCAGGGGAGGGGAGAACAGGCAATCCAGGACCTCCAGGCAGACCTGGCAACCCAGGAACTTCAGGCCGGCCAGGAATACCTGGCCCCACTGGCCCATCAGGGCCACCAGGTTACTGCGACCAGAACTCCTGTATGGGTTTCAATATCGGAGGTAACTATCCCACTCCAATTTGACCCCCTGACCTTTTACCTCTGACTTTGACCTGTCCAGAATCTTTCTAAACTTCCTCATTATTCCTTTTGTTTCTTTGTGTGGACTTTTTAACCTTCTATTTATTAATCAGAC
Organism: Gymnothorax javanicus; assembly: GCA_029692085.1. Classification (NCBI taxonomy): domain Eukaryota; kingdom Metazoa; phylum Chordata; class Actinopteri; order Anguilliformes; family Muraenidae; genus Gymnothorax; species Gymnothorax javanicus. The sequence continues at coordinate 81,455,510 of CM056197.1, read as the reverse complement.
CTTGTCCACTGACCTCTTGGCAGAAATAAGAGGGAAAAGACAAAATCGAATATGACAACATTGGTAGTGTTTATAGATCAGAGTTTGTCCTTCGCATCATTTGTCTTCCTGCTTTCGACTGTGTGGTATTAGTGTTCATGTCTTTGTGGAGTTATGTATATGGTATTATCTTATTTGCTGTATTTGAAGTGCTGCACTTACTGTCTGGGTACAGTGTAAACAATTATAACAGCAGGATATTGATATTTATAAAACAGTCACTCTTTTTTAGAATGCAATATTGCAGTGTTAATGTGTGATGTTGGATTGTCATATTGTAGTGATAATATTCTTGCATATTTACTAACAGTCATTTAATTCTATCCTGAGTGTTTTTGTTGTTTAAAACAGAAGGAACATACGGTATTATTTCTTAATGGAGTATGTTTTCTTGTGAATGCAATTACTGTGACCCCATCACTGAATATTTTAATGAAACTAGTGAAACTGAGGCTTAATTTGTCCTATCCCACCTTTGAAAAGCCAGGCAAAGTACATTCAAATGAAAAACAAAACTGAAAATTGAACTCAGAATGTTTCTAATGGGTTCAGTCAATATTCAACACTGCTTTTTCTCATTTTTCTTCTCAAAAACAGCTTAGTGAATTCAGCAATAACCAGAATTTATGTCAGTGCTGAGTTAAAAGGTGATTTTATACTGGTCGGGGTCTTTATTGGCTTTCAATCATAGATGAAGCTGCATATATCTGCTGTGCTTCCACTGTATCTATGGTTAACTGCAGCATCTTAAAATACAAATATAAATGCATAAGTTATAGCGGCATGTTTTTCCAATTTGCTTTGAGTCCTTCATGTGCTTTTCTTCATCCCAGTTGATCATATTATATAATTGTTTCCCTGACCTGCTCATTTAAAGATACCACCTTTTTTCAGAGGTATCTTTAATGTGATCACAAAGGGATCTGAAATGTTTTCATTTCTTGAGAACTGTGCATTTAAAGATATCTGCTGATAATATTGATATCTCTAAATGCCAACAAGGTGCATGTATTTATGAATGTCTTGAGTGAGATGAGAACTTGACAAAAAAATTTACCCAAAAGGATTGACATCTGCTTGAATAGAACAGTCCTGTGAACTGATTATTTTCTCACAGGTATATCTGAAGAGGCCATAACCGATTAGCTCAAATGGTTTCAGATGGATTGTTCTGCATCCTTTAAAATAGTCATGAAAGCATGGCTGTGGCTAATGCCATTGTGAACAGCCAAACACTCCTAAACGTAGGCTTGCACTCTATCTGAGCACCAAGGTCCTAGTGTCACCTGTTTTCACCTGAGCAGCATACCAGTGGCACAAAAGTAAGTCATGTTACATGTAGCTTGGTTGATATTTGTGTCTGCCTGACTGACATGTGCTTTGTGTCTTTTTTGTTTCTCTGTGTTGGCTATCTTCTCGTCTTACTAACTATTAACTAAAGATGTATAACATCACTATGACTACTGAAAGATTTTCCACCAGTGCCAGTTATCTACATACACACTAACACACACGCTTGCACACATGAGCGTGCAAGCAAACATAAGAGCACTCAGGCCAAGCGCACATTACATGACCAAATGTTGTAGGACATCTCACATTATCCAAGCTACCAAGCTACCAAATTCCATCTTACATCGTAAAACTGCACACACTTTAGGATGAGGGAATGATGGGAGTTTGCTCAGTACAAGACTTAACGACAAGAGATGGCAGTCTTTAGCATGCTTGAATTCAAACGGAAACTGACGACAGCGGGCAAAATCTTATTGGTGGAGTTTGTTGTGCCCTCTCACTCTACATGAGCAACGACAAAGGTCTTCAATGTATTCAAAATTGGTTTGTACATATCAGATGGCCCCAGATTGCATCGGGAGATTGTGAGGTGCTGACCTTTTCACACTATGTGAGCAAAGACTTGCTTTTTTTTGGCCTGATTTTGACATTTTTTGGGACTATCTAGGAAGTCTGAATTGGCTGTGATGTCATATGGTATACGTTTGACCTCTCAAGCAATTAATTGATATAGCTGAGCAGTCTAGCAAAAAACATTCAACACGCCGATGGTCATGTCCCAATATCAGTTGTTCCTTTCATCACCTCAAACATTATAGTGTCATGTTCACTGGAGGTTCTTCAGTTTGCATCACTGGCATTGTGGAATCCCATACATAGCAGCTCTTAATTCAAAAACCCTTGACTGCAATAGAAACGATTAGTCCCCCTCCCTGATAGTTCAACTCACTCAGCACCCTAGCTCTTTTACCCAGCTGCGCTGATGTCAGCAGTAATGTCTGTCTTAATGTCTTTGGTCCCTCTTCTTCTAATGCTAACCCAATCCACGCTCTTGATGGTGCCGTTGGTGGTGGTGGTGGCGGGTAAAAGGTGGAAATGGTGGTGGCTCAACTGATCGAGATGTTCCCTTAGCACAATCGCCTCCCCACCCCTACCAACCGTACAACCCTGCTGAAAATGAAGAGGAGGAGGATGACCCTTACGACCCTTACCGCGTGTACCCTCCTGAGTACTACCAGCCCAACTACCCAGCCCCCCGCCCCGTCCAGCCAGACGATGAAACCATCGAGGTGAGGTCACCGGGAATCCACCGTATTAGCAGGAGCGTGTCTGCTAAAAAGAGAGGCTCAGGCCATAAGAGGGAGGGGAGACTGAACAAAGGCACATCAGGGACACTCAACTAAAAGCACTGGAGCATGCACTCAGAGTTAAATGGGAGTCGATAAAGCATTAGCTTTTGGAGGAACCAGCCAAGGTGTACTATCAGAGGCCAAACCAAAAAAGTGCCTGATGTTTGCTTTGTTTTTATTTGGGTGGGAGGGGTGGGAGGGGGGAGGGATAGGTATGTAGAATCAAGACTAAGTCCATTTTTCTTGATTTGCATGAAAATTTGGAGACCGTGTGAACATTGATTGTATAATTGGCATATGTAATGTTTGTTAATGTGCTGTAAGCTTCTTTTGTAAAAGCCTTACGCCATTGTCAACATTTGTACAGTTTGTGTTTTAAAACAATGACAATGTCCTCTATAAATTTCCTCAGACATTATCTGGTTATGCATTATTACACTACTGCAGAAATTACAGAGTATTTGCGACTAGCTTTACAAGGTTATTTATTGAGGAGAAGTATCCTTCATTATGATACACTTGTATCGCATTCATGTATGGTGGGACTCATAAATGTGGAAGACCACTTTCTTTCTTATTTAACCCTTCATTATGTAAAGAGGAATAATAGTAAGAATGTTGAGAGAACGTAACAAGTCCCTCATTTGACCATATTGTCACATTAAAGTCAAATTTGTGCAGAATGTAAAATGATACACACAAGCGTGGGATAAAGGAACAGTCTGTTTATTTCTGTTTTTTTGTCATGTGAAAGTAAATTTCATCATGCTGTCTGTTTTCTCAAGGAGAAGTTGATAAGATGTACTATGTGATAAGATCTACTCAGTTCATTAAATCTCTGGTTGAATCTGTGAAATATATTTTGCTGCCTATTTTAGGCTTATTGTCAGTTTCTTGGATTGTGATCTGCAACATGGGGAATCCATTGCTTTTTCACTTTGTACATGTGTTGAATAATTAGGCCTGTGGTCTAATAGCTTTTAAGAGCTTAAAGAAAAACTTACAATTGGACACAATGGCATGTCAAGTTTAGAATCCTCAAGAAACTTTTGAATCAAGAAAGTAATTTATTTTCTAATTTTTGCCAATAAAATTGAACCGTGAATACTGGTGCTGTAATTTACCTGGATTTTCTTGACATTGCGTGTCAGGAGCATTTCAGTGCTGTCATAATATATGGCAGCAATAGTGAATATATCAATGACAAATTTTTCACAGCTGTGCATTTATTCTACATCTGAATTTTGTAAAACATGCTTATTTGAGCCTGTGGGTTCTCTATTAAATCATACTTTTCCTTACAATGTTAATCTTTATTTAACTCTGTATATTTGTGAGAATAAAGATTGCATTTACACTGCCATGCAGGTGAAACTTCACCCCTCCGATGCTTCTCATTCTGTAGAGGAGAATGCATAATATTTGCATGTCAATGAGCTCTCTGAGAAGTTGTTCTAACATCTGAGGCTGTCAAAGGGTCAGAGCAGTGGTGCTCCCAGCTAATGCAAAATACTGTGTCTTCAGAACATTAGGGAGGATTCTGGAAAGATTGTCTTGCGGTAGTGAGATGACATTGCGAACATTCCCCAAACAATCTCAGAACATCTTGTTATTCTGTGCAAGTTCTGTCAAAGATGGTTCCAGCACTGAAAAATGGTTCTGGCTGGCTGTGCATAACTTCACTGAAGAATACTCTCATAGTTATCATTAACTCATGGAAAAAAATAATGGAAGACATTTTTAATTGTATTATATGATGGTTTTGAATGAAAATATTTAAGTGACAGATTTGATTATTATTTTTGGTGTAATATAATACTGATAATTCATGATTAAAATTCATTATATAAAATATGTAGCTGTCTTGTTGAGCTATTCAAAAACTATTCCTTGTGACAACAATTAAATGAATGATCAAGAGATACCCCAGACAGATGTTGGTGCCGGAAATGTTTTCCTTACATTCTGGGAATGTTTAGAGAAATTTTGTTGAAGGGAACTGTCAAACCAGCAGTTTCTTCTTCAAAATTACCAGAGCTACAAGATGTAACAAACTTTCATTCATGTCAAAAACAGCGATGTATGCAAGGACCAACACAACCTTATCCGTGATCCATCAATAGGAGTGATTCTTCGGTGTATATTTGAAAATATGCGCGCCCTTGAAAATAGCTGCAAGTGGGCGTGATATGAAGAATAGAAAGAGCCAGCTCAAATCAATACCAACACTGGTACCCTGTGTTGAGGCTCTGATTCATAAACGATTTATTATTTTTTATCATTATTATTCATTGTCACAGCTGTAACAGATACACTTGTTAGGCTGCTGTAAAGCGCTGATAGAAAAATCTTTCTATCGTCCCAAAAAAGACTCCCGTCAGTAAATCCTGACTTACTTTAGAAAAATACTGAAAAACTCTGACATGGTAAACATCAGGATGTGTTTATGTACTGAATTATCTGCCAAAGGATTATGACTATGACACTGGAAACAATGAACACAGTTTGTCATTCAAAAAAAGAGAAATATGGCTTGAATGAATACATTTTTTGTGATCCAACAACTTCTAAGGTAAAATTGCACAAAAGTATGATGTATCCGCGTGATTTTTTTGCAGTTCTGGTAAGTGTTGCATGTCATAAGTGCTGACGCTTTTAGACATATCAGACTTGTATGGGCTCGAAGAAAATCACTGTTACTTTCGTCCCATGTTACATTCATACCACTCCTTCCCTATATGCTATATATTATTTTTCCTATGCACAGGACTATGCATTGAGGCAAAATAATCAAATGTTTCAGCCAAAGTTCTGTGTTTGATGAATAAATATGTGTAAAATATCAAGTTGACACTTTCAGTCACGGACACTCCACGAAGCATTGGCATGGAATCATGAAGGAATCTCAGGTAACATGGAAATGATGCAATGTTATCAATTGTAATTAAATGTTTTATATTCTGAAACGATTGATTTGCAGTTGTTTAGGCTACATGACGTCCAATGTAACTTGCTTCCAAAACACATCCCTTGAATTTACCAAAAAAAAATAAATAAATTGAGAAAATTGAATGAATTAAAACTTGGCATATAAGACCAGGGAAATTGTTGTCTTGACTGAAAAGGGGACAGCATTTGGATTGCTTGGATGATAGATGTTGATGACCGGTAGTAAAGCTTGCCTCAAGCACTTCACCTCGGGCACATTTAGAACACTGACCAAAATGTGTCTCTACCTCCAGGCAGTTATACAGATTGACGGTAGAATTAAACATGGTTGTGCTTCTGTTTAGATATAATCCTGACAAGTTATAGAAGGTCTACTTTAAGCATCAGGAAGAATCCATAACTAGTTTAGGGTGACCTCATTTAAATTACACTCCCACTGGTATCATCCAATTTACATGGAAAACACCCCCAGATATTTGTCTCTCTGCCCAGTTGCATACAACGCTTGAGGGAAAATATGGTAGGAGGAAAGGAGTAGGCATAACAATTCATCTGTTGGCGCAACATCAGACATAACGCATGCAGAAAAATTGGACCCGACATAATTATCAGACATTTATAATAAACAGACACTCCGTTGATATGCCCAAACAAAGCATCAAGAACCACCGTATTGGTTACAGTTGATCAAGGCAATTATTCCTGAAAATTTTAATCAGCACCTACAAGACTGCTTTGAAAATTGATTGAACAATCAAGCCTTACTGGGCAAGGAACCAAATCAGATATTTAATGGCCGGTAGTATACGGAGGCCAAACGGAACGACAGAGGGAAAGAGAATAGCACAAACACAGTCCAAACAGAGAATAATATAGATCAAACACAAGTACTCGCGCTTCCAAAGGATGTATAATAGTCCGAACCACGGAAGCAAAGTGAGATAGAAAAAGGGAGAAGAAACTCCAACAATAAGAAGACATAGTCATACAAAACCTGACTGCAGATACCTTCGGCTACAGTGCGAAGCTAAACACAGACACTCTAGCGAAGGAGGCGTGCCGGACATCCTGCTTATATAGATTCTGGGGAAGCGCCACCCCAGCTCAATCAACCAGCTGGGTAAAGAATTTGATGGCCCAGGAATTAGATATCGTCCAGGGATGAGAACTGCACAGAAAGGTCCAAACAACACGCACACCTAACAAACCATGACAGGACCCCCCCCTCTAAGGAACAGCCCCAGAAGTTCCCAGAGAGCCCCGCGCACGGAATTTAGAAATAAGGGTAGAATCCAGGATATCCCGAGAAGGGACCCAGCACCGCTCCTCAGGACCATAACCCTCCCAATCTACAAAAAACTGAGCTCCATGACCCACACGCCTCTCGGCTAAAAATACGACGACAGTAAACCGCCCCCCCACGACCGGAGCCAGGACACAAGTCCTAACCGGTTTGAGCCTGGAGACATGAAGAGAGGGGTGAATCCGTAAGGATCTAGGGAGCTTCAACGGACTGTGACCGGATCGATCCTTCGCACAATCTTAAAAGGACCGATAAAGTGGGGAGCCAATTTCCATGACTCCACTCTCAAGGGCAGGTCCTGCGTGGAAAGCCAGACCCTTTGGCCAACCCAATAAGATGGGGCTGAACGGCACCTTCTATCTGCGGCAGTCGTTTGTTTCCGTCCAGAGCGCAACAAGGAGGAACGGACCCTGGCCCAAACTGACCGACAACGCCGAACAAAGTAATTAACCGAAGGAACCTCTGAATCCCTGTCAGTCTCAGGAAACAGTGGAGGCTGATAACCTAACTGAGCTTCAAACAGGGAAAGACCTGTGGAGGAGTTACCCAGTGAATTGTGGGAGTATTCGGCCCATGCTAAAAATTGACTCCATGAGGATGGGTTGTCAGCCGCCAAACATCGAAGAGTATTCTCCAAAGACTGGTTGGTTCGCTCAGTCTGCCCGTTAGTCTCTGGGTGGAAACCCGAGGAAAGGCTCACGGTAGCCCCCAACTGGTTGCAAAAACGCACGCCAGAATTTGGCCGTAAATTGAGGGCCCGGTCAGAAACCACATCTTGAGGGATGCCATGCAGCTGGAAAACATGGTCCACAACAAAAGGGACAGTCTCTCACGCCCAAGGCAGCTTGGGCAGCGCGATAAAGTGGGCGGCCTTAGAAAAACGGTCAACCACGACCAGGATGAACGTGTTGCCTTCTGAAACAGGTAACCCCGGTACAAAATCAAGAGTGATATGGCTCCACGGGCGCATAGGGACAGGCAACGGCTGCAGCAGACCAGAGAGGGGGAGGTGGGAGGTCTTGTTCCTAGCGCAAATACAGCACGCTGCTACAAACTCCCGGATGTCCTCCATCATGCTGGGTCACCAAAAACGTCGAGCCAAGAACTGCTTGGTCCGATGAACTCCCGGGTGACCAGCCAGATGGGAAGAGTGCCCCCACTGGAGAACTTGGGACCGCACTGCTAAAGGAACAAATGAACAGCCAGGCGGCTCCCCACCAGGACGGGGATCATTTTTCAACGCCTCTCGCACAACAGACTCGACGTCCCACTGAATGGGAGCCACAATCTGAGCTGCCGAGATAACCGGCTTTGGAATAGGGTCGTGACCGGAGTGGTCATGAATCTGCGACAAAGCATCGAGCTTGATGTTTTTAGACCCCGGGCGATAGGTTAACGTAAAGTTAAAGTGGTTGAAAAACAACGACCACTGCGCCTGTCGAGAATTACGTTGTTTAGTCTGTTGGATGTATCGGAGATTCTTATGATCTGTCCAAACCACAAACAGCTGTTCAGCCCCCTCCAACCAATGGCGCCACTCTTCTAACGCCAACTTGACGGCCAACAACTCCCGGTCGCCAATGCTGTAATTCAGTTCGGCCTCCGACAACGACCAGGAGAAGTAGGCGCATGGGTGCAACTTATTGTCCCGAAGGGGGCGCTGGGACAAAATGGCATCCACCTCCACAACAAATGGGAGGGAGGGGTCGGGCAAAACAAGAATGGGTTCTGAGCTAAATTGTTTCTTTAACTCCTGAAAAGCAGCCTCAGCTGCCGAAGACCAAGCAAACGACAAGGAGGTATTCTTCTTAGTGAGTGCGATAACAGGGGCAGCTACTGCGCTAAAATTACAGATAAACCTCCTATAAAAATTAGCAAACCCCAAAAACCGTTGCACCTCAACGTTTTGAGGGGCAGGCCAATCCCTGACCGCTGACACTTTGTCAGGATCCATGCGGAACGACCCTTCTGAAATAATGAAGCCAAGAAACGAAATTGTCTCGGCATGAAAAACGCATTTCTCAGCCCTGACAAAAAGCTTGGCTTTGAGGAGGGCCTCAAGCACTTGTCTGACGTGTTGTTTATGCTCCGAGAGAGTTGAAGAGAAAATCAGAATGTCGTCAATGTAGACAAAGACGAATCTCTCCAACATCTCTCGGAGGACGTCATTAACGAGTGCCTCGAACACAGAGGAGGCGTTAACCAATCCAAACAGCATGACCAAATATTCGTAGTAGCCGTCATGCATATTAAACACCGTTTTCCACTCGTCCCCCTCACAGATCCGAACCAAGTTATAAGCATTCCGGAGGTCTAGCTTGGTAAAAAAACGACGCCACCAGCAGCCGTTCAAACGCAGAGTTCATCAACGGAAGTGGGTATCGGTTTTTAATATTGATATTATTCAAGCCCCTGTAATCAATACAAGGTCTCAGGCCGGAGGGTACCATCTTTTTTGCCCACAAAAGAACCCCGCTCGGAGGAGAAGTGGAGGCCCGTTGATAATTCCATTAGCCAGATCCTCCTGAATATATTCCTGCCCCCTCTAAGTCAGATTTCAATCAAAGCCATCCGTTCCTCCGGCCCTTGACAGCGCCTCCCCCATAGGTATAATAAACCCCCCACTGGACGATTGGGAGTGGTACCTAAAACGACAGGAAAACAGGAGAAATGCCCCAGACCTCCTCAGAATGCATCCATAAAACAGTCCACGGCACCAGAGTCCACAAAAGCTTTGATAAACTCCAGGTGTCACCCCTCCCCAAAATGACCTGTTCCCCATTCTGTCTCCCCACAGTCAATTCTACAGGGATTAAAGTTCGGAGGGAATGGAATGTGGGTCTGTCCTCTAGCACCCCCATACCCCCACAGTCAAGAGGGACTTCCCGTCCCTTCCCCCCCATGAAGCTCAGGGCAGCGTGGACGGATATGTCCAGGTTTGTTACAATTATAGCAGATTATACGTTTCCGAACGGGCTTACGAGCCCGGCTCTCATATGAGCCATCAACCTGCATAGGCTCACCAGGAGTGGAAATTTCAGTGGGCAGAATGGAAGTTTTATGCATGCTGCTAGTAGGATTAGCTCCGTTGCCAGCAAGAGCCAATGCAGTACATTTCTCCCCGTTACGTTTGCGGATGCGATTATCAATTCGCACCACAGTGCGAACCAACGAATCCAGAGACAAACAAGGCTCCAATGTAGCCAGAGCATCCTTAACCTCCTCTGCAAAAAGCGTGAACGAACACTGTCATAAGAGGCGCTTCTGGCCAGCCTGTCTCTGTAGCCAAGGAGCGAAATGTGATTGAAAACGCAGCGACACTCTCAGAGCCCTGCCTGAGATGCATTAAACGCGTAGCCGCGTCCTGGCCGCAAACATCCTGATCAAACACCGATACCATTTCTCTAACAAGAGTCTCCACAGTATTCACTACCGGTGAACTAGATCGAATAAGTGGGCCGACCCAAGTGAGTGCTGCGTCGGTTAACAGGGATAAAATAAATGAAACCCGAGACTCTTCATTTACGAACCGTGAAGGCTGCGCTTTAAAAAATATCTCACATTGGGCAATGAAATCTTTACATCTTCTTGCCTCGCCTCCATATCTTGGGGATAATTGAAGCTTTGGCTCTCGGGGAAGATGTACGGACTGTGCTTGTGCAACATTTTATGTGATTTGCAGGGACAGGGCTCTAATATTCTCAGTGAGAGTTAACAGAACGTTCTGTCTCTCCACGGCATTCGCCTGAAGGCGGACTCTTTCCGCCAGCTCTACCTGTTTATTGTTCAGGCTAACAAGACCCTTACCATAACTGGAGGGAGCAGCTTGTTGGTTAGCCACAAATTTCTCTAACGCAGCCGTTGCTGATGACTGCATGCTGGCTAGAGTGTTCTGTAATGGCCGGTAGTATACGGAGGCCAAGCTCAACGACAGAGGGAAAGAGAGTAGCACGAACACAGTACAAACAGAGAACAATATAGACCAAACACAAGTACTCGTGCTTCCAAAGGACGTATAATAGTCCGAACCACGGAAGCAAAGCGAGATAGAAAAAGGGAAAGAAACTCTAACAATAAGAAGATATGAAGTCATACAAAACCTGACTGCAGATACCTTCGGCTGTAGTGCGAAGCTAAACACAGACACACTAGCGAAGGAGGCGTGCCGGACATCCTGCTAATATTGATTCTGGGGAAGCGCCGCCCCAGCTCAATCAACCAGCTGCATAAAGAATTTGATGGCCCAGGAATTCGATATCGTCCAGGGACGAGAGCTGCAAAGAAACGTCCAAACAACACGCACACCTAACAAACCATGACAAGATCAATGAAAATTAGAATATATGGAAGAAAGAAAAAAATCCGGTGTCTGAAGTGAAGGCTAAACCTTCACCGGAAGTAGTGGCATGAGGACTACTGCAGGTGGGCTCTATAATTAAGCTCATTTATGTTTTTGACAAACAGTCATGTTACTTTAAAGTCCCATATTATTCTTCTTTCCACCGTTGTTAACTTCTAAAAAGGAAGTTTATAAACATTTTTAGCCAAAAAACAAATAAAGATCTATCATTTCTCAGCCATTGGTTGCTGGTCATTCTCTCCCCTCTGAAGAACTGGCTCTTTTGAGTGGGTGTCCCCTCTATGATAATCAGCTCTGCTCTGACTGGCCGGTGAACAAAGCTAAACGCGATGTTAGTGATATGAGGGAGAGCAAGGTGAGGAGGTCTATAAAGGCTGCAGAGGGGAGCTGAGAATGCAGGGCATACAGACAGAAAACAGTCGGAATTTCAAACTGCGTGTTTCAAAGGCTGAAGTGGAAAAGGGGGGTCTAAAAGCTAGACTGGGGTCCTCAAAGTGAACCTTCACTGGGGTGGTGGATACTGTAGAGATCACAGTTCAGGTGGACCGAATTGGGAAAATGTGTTCTCCATAATATGATATTAGGCACCTATTTTCAGCTGAGCAAAGTAAATTGTAGCCCATAATGAGAAAAGGTGAGATTACTCAAAAACAAAGAATTATATTTCCAAAGGCTGAATTAGCATTTTATGGTGACACTTAGGCATAGTGCTGCAGTTCCAGTTAATGGCCTAGACTGGACACTCTGCAGCACAAGAGTTTAAGTTTTGGATCGCGATCCGAAAATCAATTTTTTTTTTTTTTTTTTTTTTGCGCGCGCATTCACACACAAGGCTAAAGAGTGCGATTTTGATCGCAATCGAAAAATCTTTTTTTTTTGCGCACATTCACACACGAGGCAAACTCGCACTCGCACTACAGCGAAGCTCGGAGAACATCCGAACTGCGCATGCCTGATACTCGACCGAAGAATGACCTCTGCAAGGGAATTTCCCGTGCGCGAGCATACAACCTACAAATCGCTGCAGACGCAACAAACAGATTCACCCATCCGGGCTCCTTAAAGTACAACTAAGCGACTCTACAAATCCTCAAATCACGTAGAACTATAGGATGTTTGTCAACGTCAATTCCAAATTCAATGCCCCTACTGTATACTGCTTACTTACGTGCGCACACATGTGCCAGTCTGTACACAAACGAGCGAGAGCAGATAAACAGCCGATTGCGAAATACAGGATGTCGGCCTGTGCGAGAGGAAAAAAAAAAAATCAATTCTCAATTCGCGATTCCGTTCACACACTGCATGGGCAAATAATCGTGCTGATTCCCGAAAAATCGCAAGAGCAACTGCGAATTCGACTGCGATCAGGATCGCGCTAATTCGTGCGATTTTGGTGTCCACAATCGAAAATTGAATTGCGCTCGGAAAATCAATTTTTAAATCTCATTTTTCCCGTAGGTGTGAACGCCCCTAATGTGAAGTCTCGTAAATCCACGCCTGTACGGCACTGTTAGTCTTGTTAGACTTTCTTCCGTATTTGCATATCAAAACTCTAAACTCTTCAAGCTTGATGCTGTTTATGTTTCTTTCAGCACTTTTTTATTAAGGAACCTCATTTCCTTTTGTTTTTCTATTTGTAATATGTTGTTACTGCAGCTGAAGCCCAGAGTCTGCATTACTTACAGTGTTAAAAGAACCTCGTTTCCATTTTGTATTGTATTGCAACGTTTGTGCCTGCTGTTGTGCAGTAGGCATAATAAATTCAAACTAGACCATCCTTGCACCTGAGTCCAGTCGTTGTCTTCCTGTCCTCTGCGCAACTGTACTGCGCACGCAGCACGACCGTTACATCAAGCTTAAAAGTACTTGTCATGCTGTTGCTTCCTTTCCAAGGGGCAAAGCAGATGTGCACATCTCTTAAGTGCACATACACTACCAAGCAGCCATTGCCAGAGCCCACGATCTTTTGACAGAGAAAGTGAGAATTTATCAGACAGAGTGAATACTGAGTGGAGTTGCTCTCCTAATGCAGTCTATGATTACACTGAGCAGCATCTTGCTCCTTCATCACACCCCCCAGCTCTGCTGGTAATTACAGTTGTGAGTGTATGAAACAGCTGGGCGAGCAGGGCTCTGTGTGCACACATCAGCTCTGTGGGGGCCCTGCACATGTCCTCAATTAGTGCAGTGCACTGGATCTGGGAGGTGTTAAAGGACAGGGGTCCTTGTATATGTGCCAGAGGCAGACATCAGCACACCTCACTTTACCTTAGCTGACAGACTGCTGTGCTGTGTGAATGAAGCTCACCCGGTCCTTTTTTCTCATGAACTTGGTATTGACAAGTCACAGCTTGTGCTGCAGCCATAGAGGGAACAATTGGCTGACCCAGTTGTTGATATCCTGTGTATTTCATCCATTTTCTGTGGGACCCAAAGAGATACAGGATACAGGACTTACTGCCACTGGGGAGTATGAGTTACCAGTAGGGACCACTGATAATAACTGTGAAATTGTGAGAGCATGGAACATTGTCAAGATGAACTCTCGGTCAATTGTCACCCAAACTCTTGCAGGGAAAACTGGAATATGACCAAATATGACTCCAAAGCAAAGTCAGCTAATTGCCAACAGCCCTGATTGAAACCTTCCTAGGAATGTTTTCTGATGCAACATTCTACGCCTAACCTTGCTCTGGCTGTAATAGACATTACCCATCACAAAGCTTCACAAAGAATTACTCTGGCTGACATTTTGTTTTGCTGTCCTCTTCCGTACTCAGTAACGTCCCTCCACTGCACTTCACGGCCCTCATACACAGCAAAGCCGCTTTAATGCTAACTCTCGTAAACGGGCTGAGCCTCCCATTACACTTCTTGGACTTTCCGCAAAAGCGAAAAATTCACACGTTTTTCCAGGCAAGTCAAGTTTTGATTATGACTGGGTTAGAAAGTAGTTAGGTCAGATGAGAAGACAAAAATAAACAAGTGCTGTTCCTGAGGATATTGCACTGGCAAGCTGAAGGGCTTGCCGACATTGTGGCTCTCAAAAAGCTCTCAACAAGCAAATGGGTAGTGCTCTTACAGGCGGCACCACTGCGACACTTGTAAACATTTCCAAGCTTGAATGAATTTTCTAGCTCGAGTAATGAAAAATGTACTGAATTTGAAAATTCCTCCAACAGAATCTGTCACGAACTTCAGGGAAGAAACCAGGCCCAGATCACAAAGTACAACTTTTGAAACTTTCATCATAGAGACACCAAATCAATATTGGCAAAATCAAAAACAAAAACTATTTGGACAAAAAGATTTATTTCATAAATTTTCCACCACTTTTAATCAGTGAAAATGATAAAAAACTTCTTAAAATATACAGCTCATCCCATCAATGTTAAACTTTGTATTTAACAATGAATATCAGCCCCTAACAAGTTTGCAAACGTCAAGTTCCCACTTCAAAAAATTATTTCAGCCATTTTTCAGACATTCAGTGTGAAACTAGTGTCAATATTCCATTACACAGTTTTCGCACTACTCGACTCAAATCTACTTGGTTTCGGTCATTTTCCATTACAATTGAGTACCACCTCAACGTGGGTGGGGTCATCATAGCAAGCATCACTCCCTGGGGCCATCCTTAAAAACATCTCCGTTGGGCGTAACCCAACCCTGTTTTGAGAATCAGGGCCGGACGGTCGTGTTTTTTTTTTTTGAATACTTTGTTCTTTATGCTTACGGTGATTGCCTGCCGGGTCTTGGAAGCGAGCTATTGCCATTCAATAAAATTGTGTGAATGTCTTTTGCTAGTTTGCTGTTTATTCATGTCACACATCAGATATCCAACATAAAAGAGTAAGACAAAACCAATTTGAAAGCGGTTCTCTCTCTGTCTACACTGAATTAAGAAGATTCTGGACGGACGTTTCTCAAAGCAAATAGCTATTTCTTGGACAATATTAAAGCAAAAATAAAAAAAAACCCAACAATGATCAGACTAGCAGAGCCTCCAATTTGTACAGGCGCTACTGGAAATTAAGTTCGTTGTCTATTAAATCACGTGATTCAGTTATCTGATAAACTGAGTGTTACACTCTCCGTCGTCTCATATTAAAGTTATAAAACTTGTTGAGTAGATTTTGGGTTGGTCAACAAAGGCAAAATTCACTCAACTCACGTTGTACCTTTCATAAGCAAATAGGATTTTGTGTTCTTTGCATCTGGGTATCAAGCCGATCCTGCTCTGGCATCTGCGCTTAGTGGAATTTTCTCGAGCTCAATGTCCGTCATTGTAAATGTGCCGCATTTTATCGACGGATTAAACATTTAAACAGTTTCAAGTGTTTGTTGTTTTTCGACTTCAAAAACTTCAGTCGAAGTTGAATCAGAACCTGACGTTGACGCATGGACTTGATACTCTGCCCCAAGTATTCATCCGCTTGGCCCATCAAACTGTCATTAATAATTTCTTTCCTCCGCAGGTCAGTGCAATATTCTTTCAATATGTTTTTCACGACACTCTGTAGTTTCGCCACGTTGCGCATTTACGCTGACACAAAAAAAATGTAGACATCTTCCTTGATGCTCAAGACGGACAATCAGTCAATTAACATGACTGTACTACTGCAAAAAATAATAATAGCCAAAATAAATAAATAATTAAATAAAAGAGCCGCCATTTTGACATGTGACTGATGGAGGAAACTTAACTCTTTCCTCAGAAAAGAGATTTTACAAATTTATCTCATTTGTGAAAACCCGCGGGGGGAAAAAAAGGTTTTTAAACTCCAGAAAAAAACTTTTCGGTCGGCGGCAATTTGATGGGTCGGTCAGGTTACGCCCATCAGACATATTTTTAAAGATGGCCTGGCCAATCAGTGGCCTGCAGTCTGTTGACGTCACATTTTCGGCTCGACTCAGCTTGCGTGGATCCCCGGCCGAGTAGGTACTAAAAAAGTACCTAGTACCAGGTACTATCACCTAAGGGAAAACCCTAAAAACCGAGTAGAGTCGAGTCAAGTAGAGCCAAGTAGGTGCTAGTGAAAAAGCCCTATAGGTGTCACTCTTTTCAATGCTCCGCTGTAGACATTTATCAAATTTGAAATGGATTGGATAAATGATGTAGCGGCCACAAACAATTCAATATTCTGCCTTTTTAAATCCAAAAAACAATAGTTAAGAATCTTCTGCTGAAGAACCACTGGTTTGATTGACATGAAATCATGTAAGTAGCATGCTAATGCTGAACCAAAAAAACTGTGTGATGTAAGACCACCGTTGTAAGTGGGCATAATAAATACAACCAAGTCCATCCTTGCACCTGAGTCCATTCCTTAACTTCCTGTCCTCCAAGCATCTGAACTGTGCACGAAGCACAACTGTTACAGAAGGCTTTTCCAAAGTCTGGAGCAGTATGTACAAGAAGCTCTACAGCAGGGCTTCATTCGTCCTTCCACTTCACCTGCGTCTGCAAGTTTCTTCTTCGTCCAGAAGAAGGATGGAGGGCTCCGCTCTTGGATAGACTACAGAGGCCTTAATGACGTCACAGTGAAGTACCAATATCCACTCCCCCAGTGCCAAGCGCTGTGGAGCAGCTGCAAGGTGCAAAAACTTTCACTAAGCTCGATCTCCGTAGGGCATACAACGTAATCCGTATCAGGGAAGGAGACAAGTAGAAGATGGCTTTTAGCACCAACATTAGGCACTACGAGTACTGCGTCATGCCGTATGGCCTTGTTAACGTCCCCTCTGTGTTCCAGTCCTTCATCAATGATGTGCTTTAAGAGATGCTGGGAAGATTTGTTACGCCTACCTCGACGACATCCTCATCTACTCCGGAACTTATGAAGAGCATGTGGAACACGTTAGGAGAGTACTCAAATGCCTATTACAACATCAACTTTATGTCAAGGCAGAAAAGTGTGTCTTTCACCAGTCTACCATCTCTTTCCTCGGCTACGTGATTGGACCAGAGGGAGTGGCCATGGAGACAAAGAAGAAGAAGGCAGTAGCCGAATGGCCAATCCCATCGATGATAAAGGAGCTCCGGCACTTCATGGGGTTTGCAAACTTCTATCGACGCTTCATTAAAAATTTTAGCGCAGTTGCCTGCCCTCTGACTTGTCTTTTCACAGGAAAACCCAAAAAACCTGAGATGGAATCCAGAATTCAACAAGCCTTCAACACACTCAAGAATCTGTTTGTCACTGCTCCCATACTTAAATTACCAGACCCGGCACAGCCCTTTATAGTGGAGGTCGACACCTCCAGTGCAGGGGTGGGAGCAATCCTGTCCCAGCGGCATGGGACTCCAGAGAAGCTGTACCCCGTGTGTATTTCTCACACAAACTCATAACCGCAGAGGCCAACTATGACGTAGGAAACCGGGAGCTACTGGCAATTAAACTTGCGCTCGAAGAATGGAGGCACTGGTTGGAGGGGGCCTGTCATTCATTCCTCGTGCTGACGCAGGGAATGCGTTTAAGGCTGGGCTTACACCAAACGACTTCTCAAGCAATTTCAAAGTGGCAGACAAATTTTCAAAGTCGAAATAAAATTGTGAGAGATTTGCTAGAGTTCCAGCAGACACTCGTGATCTTGGTCGTTAGATGTAAAGTGGTCATAAAACTCAGTCCAAGCTGTTTTAAGGCAGTCTTTTTTCCCATCTTGGCATTGCGACAATATCAAACATGTTTAACCCCTTTGTGCGGAATACTAATATCACCAATTACTACTGTTGTCCATGGGCCTATTTAAGGCTGTATAAGTCAGCATTTGCATCACAGAGACTGTGGAACATTAGTCCAGTGAAGCAAGACATTTGGAAATTTAAATACAGAATTATTTAGCAATGAAACCCAGGATGCTGGCGTCTAAATCCGCGCAGAGGGGATTTAATACTATTGCAGGCCTTTAGTCTAGTCTTATGCAAATTGTATTGCTCAATGACTTGACCATTATTAACAACCAGTAGGTGCGCTCTTCCCAACACCAAGCAGGAAGCACCAGGTGCAGGATGAGAAATTATCTCAAAAGGAATCTAGTTGTAGTCCTACAAATAGAGACTCTGCAAGATCCCCAGTCCCTGTGATTTGCTGACACATCAGATGTTACTCTTTTAGAGGTCTTCTTAAAGTTTTATCAATTTCCTCTTGTGTATAGTAGGCAATAACAGATAGAATCATAGATTTAGCCCTCTAAAAGAAAATGTTGAGGAAGAAAGGCCAGCTACCAGTTTGCGATGTAAAACTCTTGCATAACTGAGGTATGCAGCAGGACAGTGATTCAGAGCACACAAGCAAGTCCACCTCTGAGTGGCTCAAAAGAAATAAAATGGTCTTGGCATGGCCGGGTCATTGTCCCGATTTGAATCCGATTGAGATGCGGTGGCATGACCTTAATCAGGCAGTCCATGCTCGAAAACTTTCCAGTGTTTCTGAATGAAAACAATTCTCTAAAGAAGAGTGGGACACAATTCTTCCACAGCGATGTAAAAGACTTATCTCCCGTAATTGCAAACATTTAATTGCAGTTGTTGCTGCCAAGGGTGGCACATCCAGTATTTAGGTTTGAGGGCAATTAGTTTTTCACATGGGTAATGTTGGCTTTGAATAACTCTTTACCTTCAATAAATGGAATGATCATTTAAAAGCAGAATTTTGCGTACACTCATGTAGTCTTTGTCTTCTAAAAATTAGTTGGATGATCTGAAACACTTAAATATGACACATAAGCAAAAATAGAAGAAATTGGGGAGTGGGCAAATACTTTCTCAGAACACTGTATTTATTGCCCAGAAATTTGTCTATTGCCGCTCAGTTCCTTTCAGTTTCTTTTTCTCTCTGTACACTGGCCTTTCATTCTTGAGCTCTTCAATTTGTAAGGGATTTTAACAGGTTTTGCTGGACAGGCTGCAGTTTAAATTAGCAACACATTTGTTCTGCTCATCTAAATTGACCGAGTGTTTCAATAACACCATTTTAATGAAAGCACCAGAGGTGCTGATGCCTCGGTGTGTATTGCTTAGCCACTACTGATGTACAATAGTTGTACAGTAACATAAAAGCAAGCTTGAATACATAAACAGTCAATAGAGTGCGGTCCTTGTGCCAAAATCATGTGGGTGTGGCTTAACATTATGTACACAAAACGTGTATACTGAAACATGAAGTGCTACAAAAAATCAAAATTCTGGCACATTTAAAATCAAGAGAACAGTGTTTGTCACTCGTTGGCATTGTTACTTTAGCTTGGATGCACACGCTGTCGCAGTTATGATGGTAACAGACAGACAAACAAACAAACAAATACACAGACTGAGTACCGTATGCTCGCTGTGCGCATGCGCACACCGAGGCATAACAACAATGGCAGGGGTGGATGGTGGAGTGTGGTATCAGATTTCAGCTGAAATTTGTTTCAACAGTAAAAATAGAAATTTTATGGTGGAAAGCATAAAATTGTACCGTCACTGAAATAAGCCAGTGGCCTCCTTGACAGCCAGCCTGGAAGAATGCTGGCTGCACAACTAAAGGCCAGGTTTAAGTTTAAAATTTAATGTCCTACTGCCCTCTACTGGTCATTTACCTCGCTAAATGGGTCCCATTGAGTTGTGACCAATCTTAAAAAGACTGTCCAAACCTATTATATGACTGGACCATGTTTAGTTATTGCGTTGAATTGCAGCCAAATAGTTAAGCCCCCGTCACACATTCAAAATCAGCAAGAATCAAGCAGAACCAGCCGGAATGAAGAATTCACGCCACATTCCAGCGGGAATTACAAACTGACCAAAATTCATACAGCTTTGAAAGAATGCCGTTCGAATACTTAGAATGCACTTAGAACCTGCCTCAAATGATTCTTGCACATTCTGGGTGTATAGGGGATGGGGGCGTGACGTCACGGCTGCAGCGCCACAGGGGTTGATGGGAGAGATTGCCATACTGTGAGGCCACCACTTGTTGTTGCGCGCCGAGAAGTTACAGCCATGGGAAGAACCTGCTGTGTGGTCGGATGTAGCCAGTTTTCATTTAGCCTATACCGCATACCGATTACGACTCTGGACTTATCACGCTTTTCTTTACTCAGGGGTTGGAAGCAATGCATGCGTTTCATGATCGTTTAAATGAAATAAAATCATGTGAGACGTCTTTAAGCAATTCCATTGCTTCCAACCCCTCCACGCACAAGGACTTCAGTTCCGCACGAGAATCTCTTACATACGCATTGATTGAATAATTGCTGACTACAGCAGAGGAACGTAAATGTGCCACTTTAACACTCCGAATGCGTGAGTTGACAGGTTTGCGTTATAAATGAAAACTGGCCACATCAGTGTTGAGAGTTTTCGGGGTTTCTGTAATGGTAATTTAAATGAATGACTGAAAACAGGTTGTGACCAATCATTAATTTTAAGGGATTGTTTGAGCTTCCCCTGTTGCCAGTTCACGAGCCGCCACTGAGTAGCCTAATAATGTATGTCTCACTAATCACAGGTAGGTAAGCAAGCAAGATGATACACACCTTTGTGCGAACAACGCTGTTTTCACAGCTCGGTGGTTTGCAGACCTCCAAATCATGGACCCAGCCATTTGTGAATTGTACATGGGCTTCCATAGATTTCTAATTCCGAAATTCCTCCTCGGTATATGCACTGACGCCACAGACTAAGTACACAAAAATATCAGGAAACGCCAAAGGGGGTAAGGCGGGTTTCGACTCCAGTTTCTCACAGGCACCTCATACAGATCCAAATTTCCGATCAAAGCGATCTTTTTTATGTACTGTTTTCTTGCGTTCGGTAGAAGTTTGTCTCTGTATAGTACGTTTCTTTGGTTTAATCGACCTCTTAGCATCGCTTAATCATAGATGCCAAGTCTCACGCATTAGGCGTGAGTATCTCCTCTTCTACCACATTCATACCAACACACCCGATCGCAATCCGGTGCTGCTGCGGATCGGCACTCCCGCTTGAACCCATTCATATTGACCTGAAAACACCGTATAAAAGTCATAAAATGTCCGCATCAAATCGGCGAGACCCATTCATATCGAAATCTCGCCGCCCTATTAGTCGTCATGGTATCGTACACACACTTCCTGGACACCTGCGCCTTTGTTTGGCGCATGAGCGGAAAACTGTTCATTTTGTTGAACTGTTCGTTCAATGTTCAAAGAACGCTGACCATATCCGCTCTGCTTGAGTAAATTTAATACGGTGCTGAGCAGGAGTGCAATTCATATCGCACTTAATCCGGTGCTTCTCCGGTGCTACCCCGGAGCTAAACCACCTCCAGAGGTGGTTTAAATTACTCGGGTAAACTACGCCGCAGTAAATTACTCCGCCGTAAATCAATTCACATCAAACTTTAATCCGGTGCTGCTCTGGAGCTGCTGCAGTGCTGATACGGAGTGAACTGCCAATCTGAAAGGGGCTTTAGTGGCATTCACGTTCCTGTGCCGTAGTCAGCAATTATTCAATCAAAGCGCACTGAAGAAATTCACTCGCGGAATTTAAGTCATTGTGCATCAAGTTAATCAGTTTCACGTTCATTACGGTGGATTTCCCCACTAGTGACACGGAAATCGATTATGACTCAGGAATTCTCAGGCTTGTCTTTACTGAAGGATTGAAAGCAATGGAATTGCATAAAGATGTTTCAAATGGTCTTATTTCATTAAAACAATTTAAACGTTCATGAAACACATGCATTGTTTCCAATTCCTGAGTAAAGAAGCACGGGAAGTCCGGAGTCATAATTGCTTTCCATGTTACTTGTGGTGAAGTCCACCTTTACGCAAGCGAAACTGAAACTTCAATGCACAAGGATTTTAATACCGCGTGAGAATCTCATTAAGCGTTCAATGAATAATTGCGGACTACGGCGAATAAGCCTAAAAAATGTGTGAGACCTACGCCGAATGCGTGAGACTTGGCATCTCTGCGCTTTCAACAAGTTTTCACCTAGTTACTGTATCTCTTTGGCTCTGTTTTAATTTAGTCTCACTCGATATGGCCTCACAATATGGCGGCGCGCTATTGTTTACATCCCAGAATGCATTGCGCAGTGACGTCGGTTGCCAAGCCCTATTAGCTTTCGAATGCAGCTTGAATGTAGTTCAATACAGTAGGAATACTTAGAATGCTGTCAGAATGCAGTCAGAATTCCGCGTTTTTACAGTATAGCGGACGGGGGGGAAGGATTATTTTCCCCCTCGGCTCTAACCAGATGTGACGTTTGTGGCGTACCCGTTGTTGCCAACTGTATCTATGCATTCAAGGTGCATTCTGGCTCATTAGAGGCGCATTCTGGCAGGATTTGAATTGGCTTGCGTTTCGATTCTCCCTTGAATGCAATCAGAATGTTTTGAATGCTGTTGGAATGCCGTAAGAATATTTATAATGCAGTCAGAGCGCAGTTAGAATACACTTCGAATGCCGTTCGATATTTCTCCACTTCGAATGCACCTGGAAAGTTTTGAGCATGAGCAAAATATTCGGGCCGGCCGCAAGAACGGGCCTGAATATTTGGAATGCACTCAAAATGCAGTCAGAATTTTTAGAACGCACTTCGAATATCCAGGAATATACAAAGAATTTTAATTCCGACGGCATTCCAGCTCATTCCGCCTCTAGTGAGACTATAGGGTTTTACATGGATAGTCAGTGGTAACAATTAATCTCTGTAATTTTAATTCCTGGAAATTAACCTCATAAAATCTACAGACCCATATATGAGTCCATAAAATGCAGCTGGTGTATTCAGACCTGGGAAACTTCAGGCATAATTTAAATTTAGTGATGATTCCAAGGTTCCCAATGATCCCGAATATGTCCTGCTGAATCACTGGTAAATGTGCATAAAATGGTGTTCAAGATCTAGATGTTTTCTACAACCCCAATTCCAAAATAGTTGGGACAGTGTAAATTGTGAATAAAATCAAAACGCAATGACTTTCAAATCACACCAGCCAGTATTTTATTCACAATAGAACAGAGATAACATAGCAAATGTTGAAACTATAACTATAACTAAACTAAAACTATAACCAGTTTTGAATCCACTCCAGAATACCTCCTGTAACTCCAATGGAGCTCATTTTAAAAATAAGTCTCTTATGCAATACTGTATCAAATGCTTTCTGAAAATCCAAGTATATGATGTCATAAGCCCTGCTCTGATCATAAGTCTTGGTGGCCTCTTCAAAAAATTCCAGAAGGTTTGTCAGGCATGACCTTCCCTTACAGAAACCATGTTGGCTATCCCTCAAGACATTATTACATTCAAGAAATAATTCCAGCTTGTCTTTTATGATAGATTCCAGTATAAGCATGATGTAGCTTCAGTGAAACACCCAGCAGATTCAGAATATGAATGTGACATTATCCTACAATAAAAAAATGCTTTTTCTGACTTTGAACCTTCTTAAGGGAAAACCTAAGTGAAAAGTTTAAGGGCTTAAATAAAATATTCATCTACAATTTGAAAATTGTCAGTGCTGCCTTGTATTAGCCTCCAAATGATGTGACTGATGACTGTTTGCTGCCATTCATTTTGATCAAGCAATGGCCAATGGGGAAAATCCAGTGCTTGACTGACCAATGGCATCATATCATCACTCACTCACTCAGAATTTTGCGTTTGTAGGGCTGAACTCCGCTTTGCTAAGGCCCAGATAAAAAATCTTAAAAATCCTGAAGGTAGTCTGTGTGTGTTTGCTTGTGTGTGTGTGTGTGTGTGTGTGTGTGTATATATATATAAGCTTTAGTGTGAAATATCTTACTCAGAAACAGAAAGAATTTTTTTGTCCTTTTTACAGTAAGATTAAAAAACATGAACAGACCTGCACCAACTGCTTTGGTTCTTCTTTGATGGGATCAGGATGCTCTGACTTGTTAAACTGCCTCTGGGTTTCTTCGGTTCGAACAAAGCAGACCAGACAGAGACATTTTTTTTTGAAGAAAATATCCCATCCTAGACACTACAATATACAGTACCTGGTTCAAATTATAGCTTAGAGAGTTGGAGTACACAGTGAGACTGGAGAGCCTCAGAACTTGAGATGATATCTCAAGATATTGAAGATATCTGGGTCAGGCTCATTGGCAAACACAAGATAGGTTTAAACATAGGCGTATGCTATCGACCACCAGCTTTGGACAGTGCAGTCAATGAAATGCTCTTAATGAGGATTACGCAAGCTTGTAAAGGAGGAGGGACTATTATTATGGGAGAGTTAAATTATCCTGGTATCGATTGGGAAATGGTGAAAGGACAGGGTAGGGGGGAGGAAGAATTTCTAGATGTTATAAATGATAATTTTTTGGCGCAGTATGTTAATAAACCTACAAGAGAGAAGGCAATTTTAGACTTAGTGCTCTGTAATGACCCAGATAGAATTAGCAATGTTGAGGTACTGGAGCCACTTGGGACAAGTGATCACTCTACTGTCAATTTTGATGTTTCATGGGAAGTTAAAAAGGTGTCTTCAAAAACAACATTTTTCAATTTTAGGCAAGTAAACTTTGACAGGATGCGTTCATATCTAAGTGAAATAAAATGGGAGATACTCCTGGACTGTGAGTCTGTAAATGAGATGTGGGAAAGATTTAAGGGGGTTTTACTTGATTCTCAATGCAAATTCATTCCAAAGGTGTCCAAAAGTAAGCTGAAAAAGCAGAATCCTCAGTGGACCACAGCTATTCGTAGGAGTTTGAGGGAAAAGAGAAATCTTTATAAGACGTACATAAAGGATAACAATGAGAACACTAAGGCTGAATACTGTAAAATGCGGGCTGTGGTCAAAAAAGAGCTGAGGAATGCTAGAAGACTGTATGAAAGACAAATTGCAGAAGGGGCAAAAACTAACCCTAAGTCCTTCTTTCAGTACTGTAGCAGAAAAAGGAAAGTCAAAGAGGAGGTTAAGTGCATAAAGAATAAATATGGATCACTGCTATATGATAACAAGGATATTGCGGATACCTTAAACAGTTACTTTGTTGAGAATTTTACCTAGGAGCGGGTTTTTATTCGGCCAGAGGGCATGTCCAACGCTCAAGATTATTTTGCGGAAATTGAGGTTAGGGATAATGAAGTATTAGACAAGTTGCATAAACTAAAGGCAGATAAGGCTGCGGGTCCTGATGGCTTATATCCTAGAGTGTTCAGGGAAGTCAGTGAGATCATCTTTAAGCCGCTATCCGCCATCTACAGACGGTCTTTAGAAACTGGAGAAATACCAAATGATTGGAAACAGGGCAATATAATACCAATATATAAGAAAGGGGACCGAGCCAGGAAATTACAGTCAGTTTAACTTGCATTGCGTGCAAAATATTGGAATCTATCATAAAAGATGAGCTAGACTTATTTCTTGAACGTAATAATATCTTGAGGGATAGCCAACATAGTTTCCTTAAGGGAAGGTCATGCCTGACAAACTGGAATTTTTTGAAGTGGCCACCAAGACTTATGACCAGAGCAGGGCTTATGACATCATATACTTGGATTTTCAGAAAGCATTTGATACAGTACCGCATAAGAGACTAATTTTTAAAATGAGCTCCATTGGAGTTACAGGAGGTATTCCGAAGTGGATTCAAAACTGGTTACAGGACAGAACACACAGAGTGGTGGTCAGTGGTATCTCATCTGAGCTAGGTATGGTGGGGAGTGGCATCCCCCAGGGATCGGTGTTGGGACCCCTGCCGTTCCTCATCTACATTAAGGATTCCTTCGACCAAGTGTTGTTAGTAGAACTCGGGGTCACAAATGGAAGTTGACCAAAGGTAAATTTAGGACTGATATTCAGAAATATTTCTTCACCCAAAGAGTAATTTCGATGTAGAATAGCTTGCCTGACCATATTGTTGAGGCAGAGACCTTGGGAGTTTTCAAGAGCAGGCTTGACTTAAAGCTGGATACCATTGAGTCACTGAGTATCTGAAGTGATGTATTCACAATAGTATAGAGAAACTGGCGAGTCTTGTTGGGCTGAACGGCCTGTTCTCACCATTCATGTTATGTTATATTTTGTTAATTGTTAGTGATAAAAGACTTTTAGAACCTAACAATCATTTAATCCAATTAAAAACAAGAAAAGGGAGTTGCATGGAACCACAAGTGTATTCCCTGTACATCCCAAAGTTTACTCCATGGTACAATTATCAATGATTGATCATCATGATGTTGGTATCAAAGCCATGAGGTTATTGGACATAGATTGTGCAATGTGAGCCATTTTCATTTTCAGTCACAAGTTCATGTTATATCCTTATGTTGCCACTCTGTAGTACTATGGGCACAAGCCCAGGAACTTTCTTGCTGGCTCAGAAGTCATTCTGTTGATGAAAAAGGAAATACATATTAAGTGTTGTCAAAACCAAGTGTCTCCTGGAGGTATTGTGATCACTTGTGTGTGTGTGTGTGTGTGTGTGTGTGTGTTTGTCAGCAGGATTACTCAGAAACTATTCAACAGATTGCGACAAAATTTAATGGGAAGTTAGGCTGTATGAATGGGAAGAGGTGATTCAATTTCCAGACCAATCCAGATGCAAATCGGGATTCTGCAGCTCATTTTAAGTGCTAGTGGACCAAAACCTGCTGGCTGAGGAATGCGCTGCCTGAGAACCTGCAAGTTAAAAGTTATGTAATTTCTTCCAAAACCGCTCGGTTTTCTCCTCTTATCTCAAGCAAAGTCTGCACCAAATATGAAATTGACAGGAAAAAAAGTATTTGGATACAAGTGATTACAGGGAAATCTCTGCCGTGGCAGCAGTGGCAGCTGATCCATAGCATCTCTTGATCCTTTTGTGTGAAGGATGCAGTTAGCTTTCAAATGCAGATAGCTAATACAAGCTGACAATTGAATACTGAGACCATTCAGACAAGTGTGTCACACTGATAAGAAGGGACTACTACATCTGAGAGTCCACTCCTCTCAGCATGATTACTATATGATCCCACAGGGGTCATACTAGGGTTAAGCAGAGGCCAAGCAAAGACAGATGAAGCACTTCAGCCCCTGTTATGATCACAGTGTGGAGACACACTCTTGAATACCTGTGCACTTGCGTGTCACGATTAAATGATCAGTTCTTCCCCTGAGCAAGAGGAAATGGCTTTATCCCTGTATTTTACTTCAGAGAAAACAGCTTGTCACTGTCACTCAGAATCCCCCCGCAAGGCATATAATTGACAGTGTTACACTAAGGGCAAATAGTTACATCATCACTCAAGACCGCTGGTCAATGCACACCCACATAGGCACTGATGGGGTCATTATAGTCCTTGAATTCAACATCTTGTCTGATGAGTGCAATGAATGCAGAGGCAATTTGACAACTGTGCAGAGGCCTGCACGTTCGTTAGCAGTTGAACGTAGCCCATGTTTCAAAATCACTCATACCTCCCCATTGCCCCAATTTGTGTGCACACACCGAACACACATCCACACGCAGGCATTCAATTAGCAGCATAATTACAGCACGAATTTCATCACTGATGGGCTACACACTGAGAATCAGCACAACCATTATTACTCTGGGGGTGTTGATGAGCTAAGCTAATCATCAAAACGGACAAAATCAGCCGAGCAATTATAACTTTTAGAGTTGCGGGGTACAGTCATTGATAGATCTCCATTTTAAAAGCTGCTCAATTGAATGTGATTGCAGTGCCAAACTAAAACGCTAGCAATTTCCAGCTATTGTTAGAGCAGATCACTTACAGTATGTATACTGTAGATTTTCTGATTATTGTATTTTCAGGCCTTCACAATAGTGCATCCCACGATAGGCAAATATTCAGCTGCATATTATTCAGACTTGATGGGTGTCTAATGTGATAAAATTACCAAAAAAAAAAAATTATGCTTTTTTTTCCCCTTCAAAGATGCTGTTAATTACGCCAAGAGTTCCCTTCCTCCTTGTAACCTCCAGTCTATTCTTTTGACTTTAGTTGCCAATAAAGACTTTTGACGAGTTACCATCTTCCATCAGACTGTGACAGTGCCATCTAAAATTGTTTTTAACTGTAATGCACCAGAAATGTATTTACAGTATGTCAATAATATGATCCTTCACTGTAGTGTCAGCAGATGATACTCCCATTTATGAGAGCCATAGTATAACATGACACAGCCTCTGACCTGGCTAAAATATGCAGGTATATTGTAGGTGACGGGTGATAAGAATTGGTCAGAACCAGCACAAAAAGGTAAGATTTGTTTACAATCTGTTGGATAGACAGATAAAAAGTTGGAGTCTGTGCCCTCTCTGTCTTATGCTGTCCATCATCATTGATTCCTGTACATTTTTCATTGGAATGCCCTCCATTTGCAGTGGAGCTATTTCGCCAGGCATCTGATGGAATCCACTCCCCCAGGTCCCTTGTCAGGGATGGGCATAATTCTGCTGTGAAATGATTGACAGTTTAGAAACAGTGACAAGGGGCAGAGGCGACTAATCACATTCTGCAGCTTCTGCAAACCAGAGGGCTGAGGGGTTTGTCGATTAAACTGTAGTACTTTTATGGATGATATGGTATCTTGCTGTTGCAATTTGTTACGCTGAACACCAAGGAATATACACTTTTGCAATATTGTTTGAAGAAATCAGTTAGAGGGGTCTTGCGTAACCAATTTCAACAGCATTCCACAAAGTATTGCGTCAATATTACATGCAGCCAGTGCTCTGATTTATGACTGGGCACATTTCCATGCCATATAATTATGCTTACAGAATAATAGCACGATAAAACGTTTCTTCGATACAGTATCCCAATCCAATCAAATAAAAACTTCAACATATGCTTTTATTGAGCAATTGTCCATGTCCTTCTGCACAATTTTCACAATACATACCATTTAACTTCACATCATCATGTGTTTTGGTTTTCTTGAAAGGTGAATGTTTTTACTAGAAATATCCCCTGAGTTCATCATATTTTCCAGGTACTCATTGCAGCCACTGCGTATTTCACAACTTCTTTACTGAAGTCTGCTGTTTCTGCATTGTTTATGGATATAGTGGTGAAAAACAGACACGCTCCATAACCCACATGATGATTAAATTCTTGCATAGTTCTGATGTAAATGCGCTGAAAATCACGATAAACACAGTGATATTTAGCATTTGATTGAGACTGCAGTCAACATGTTTCAGTTTTGATTTATGACCATTCATTGACATTTCTATATATAAAATCATTATTACAACCATACAAATTCTGAAACAAACAGTATACAAACTAGCAAAAAATGTACAGGCAGAACAGGCCCTCTTTTATCAAAATATTTTGTTTTAAAAACCATACTTGACTTCATTAACTGAGTGCACAGCTAAATTAAGAAAGACATACCAAAAATACAATGCAGTCCTGCATAGATATCAAATAACTGTGGCTACATTGCATATTGTATCTCCCCAACGACAATAGTTGGGATATACTATGGTTTAGTTCCGGGGCCGCCGCCGCGCCTGCCACCGCCACGCCCGCAGAGATTTTCTGTTCCGGGATCTGGAAGCAACAATTATTACAGGAATTTTTTCTAATCTTGTATAGGGGAAGATATTTATTTGACAATGCTCAAGACCGATTTTCGGCAATTTTGGACGTCCAATATGGCTGCCGGTAGCCATTTTGTCCGAAATTTGGGGATCGGGGAGATACACGACTCGGTCCCTGTGGCGACGGAGTTATCTAGTTAAACATTTATTATATCTCCATTACTGAATTAATTAACTGAATCTGATCAATCATAGAGTTATGCATGCAATACAACCCCCTTCACAAAAAAGTTGGTAAATTATGGAAATGCAAATAAAGTTAAAACAGCATGATTTGAAAAGTCCATTCACCTTTTACTCTATTGAAAAAACACAACAAAAACACATTATTTGATGCTTTAACTTGTGTTTTCAGTTGTTTATAGAAAATATATGCTGACTTAACATCTGATGACTGCAACAGAAATTTACACAGGGCAATTTAGGACAAATAATGATGTGAAAAGTTGCAATAATTTGCTGATGTGAAACGGGAGATGTTAAATAGGTGAACTAATGGTGTTATAGTCCCTCAAGAACAAAGACTGGTTGAGGCCCACCATTTTGCCAACAGATGCATCAGGATATAATCCATCACTTTAAGAACAACACAGATTGGTAGGATTTTGGGCATTTCTCGCACTACATTGTGTAAAATAAGTAAAAGATAGAAAGAATCGGTTTGACTATCAGCGCATGACCTGCAAGGCTGAAAACCACATCTGAATGTACGAATCTCCAATTCGTTTGATGGCACTGTCCAAAGAACTGTCATGTGTAAAAAGGGATAGCTCCCTCTATCCATGGATCAACCACAGGGGCCTGAATTTTATCACTGTTAAAAACCTCTACCCTCTGCTGCTAATGGACTCTGCCTTCTCTAATGTCAGAGGATTCCACTACCTCACCATGCCGGACCTTTGCAACAACTACCCCCCGCTCTGCATCAAGCAAGGTGACAAGTGGAAGATGGCCTTCAACACCGGCAAATATAAGAACTTTGTGATGCCATTCAGGGTCACTAACGCCTTCGCAGTGTTCCAGAATCTCATCAAAAATGTCCTCTGTGACATAATTGCCCACTTTGCGTACGTCAACTTTGATGACATCCTCGTATTCTGCCACGCTCTGAAGCATCATACTCAGCATGTCTACCATTTAATCCAATGTCTGATTGAGAAAAAACTCTACTTTAAACATGAGAGGAGCAAAGTCCATTAGATGTCAGTTCAGTTCCTTGGCATCACAGTTTCCAAGGATGTGATTAAGATAAAATTGGCAAAAGGTATAGGCTTTCTTAGATTATACAGAACCGGCAGACTGCAAACAATGTCAAGGATTCCTTAACATTGCCGACTTTTACAGGTGCTTCATCCAAAGCTTCCCTACAGTCGCTGCTCCTCTTCCTCCCCTTACCTCTAACGAGGTTCCCTTCCACTGGACCCCTCAGGCCACTTCAGCCTTCTGCCAGTTTAAGGAAAAGTTTACCAAAACTCCTGTTTGGGCTCTCCCCGACCCCCAACACTAATTCATTGTCAAGGTTGATGCCCCCGATTTTGGCGCTGGGGCTATCCTCTCCCAGTGGGCAGCTGATGGCAAGGTCCATCCTTGAGCCCTCTTCTTTCAACTTTCCCTTGTGGAGAGAAACTACAACAACAGGGATTGCAAGCTCCTAGCTATCCAGCTGGCGTTTGAAGAATGGAGGCACTGGTTTTAGGGGACCAGCATTCTCTTCCTGATCATTTTGAATACCTCGGCTCTGCTTAAAAGCTAAACCCCCCACAGCCCAGATGAACACTCTTCTTTGCATGCTTCAAGTTCACCCTCACTTACCATCCGAGATCAAAGAACTAAAAGTCTGACGCCCTTTCCCACCTTCATGCACCCACTCCTGAAGAGGAGCCAGCGCCGGTGGTACCTGATGGGTGCCTCCTGGCCACCACTAAATTGGACGCAGAGCATGTTGTATTCCTTTCTCTTAACCAAGGGATGCCCCCTTAACTGACTCTTTGTCCTGGAAGGAGTAAGAGCCTGGGTACTTGCTTGGGCCCATGCCTCTCCATTGGTCTACCATCCTGGCACTGCCCACACCCTGTCTCAGGTCTGTCAATCCTTCTGATGGCCTACCATCTGGTTGGATGTTTGGTGGTATGTCGCCACCAGTGATACCTGTGCCAGGCCAAGTCTCATAACCATCCTCCTTGTGGTCTTCTCGAGCCCCAGGAGATTCGCCATCGGCCAGAAAATTGCATTACCATGGACTTTGTGACCGGGCTGCCTGAGTCTGACAGTCTCGCATTAGTCTTAACCATGGTAAACCATTCTTCAAAGGCAGCCCACTTTGTCCCTCTCCCTGTGCAGTCCTGCTCAGTGTGACTAGCTGGTTGCTATCTCCAAGCCACAAAGTTTGAGAGTGGGCATGACCCATTGATCGCTGTACCCCCAGATTCCCTTCCTAGAACTGACCGCAGACCTGTCTCTGACCACAGCTTACTCGTTGCAATCAATGCTGTTTGCCCCTTGCCTGACCAGGACGGTTCCTGACAATGTTTCTGCAGGAAGCTGTTTTAAGTGTTTATCTTCTGTTTGGGCCATCTGCGGCAGTATTCATTCATAAACATAGCTCCAACAGCTTTTTGGGAATCAGTGCCTGGTTCCTTCTCTGTTGCTCATAACATAGAAGGCCTGGCTGAAAATAAAAATGGTATTTTTATTTTATTTATTTGTTTTTTCATTTCGGCATGATTGTACAGTCATTCCATGACAATTTCAACACAACATGTATCATGACCGAAAGGGTCGCGGGAGAAGCGAAATCGCTTGTCAAAGTCCCGCCCCCAACTCCCAGAAAAACTGTTTGATTATGGGTAAGATATCATAAAGATTTATAAATCACAACAGAGCTGAGTGTCTATTTACGCTACGATTTAAACGTCACAACATAAAATCATAGAAATTTATGACAGTCATGAAGAGTTTTAATCACAGTATAGCTGAGTGTCTATAAAGTTTATCACTCAGCTTTTCTCCTGACTCTGTTGTTTTCCTGTATTGCCTGTATTGCGTGCAGTCGCTGTTCGGAGTTGTTGCTCCTTCAGTGACCATGACTGATATGCTGGTAAGATCTTAACACAGCTGAGTTAGCCAGCAAGCTAACTCACTACTGGGTGAAGTAAAGTAAATTATAATGTTAAATTACTTGATGGCTAAATTTAGGAGGCAAATTATGCCTATATATCTCTTTGGCAACTTGCGCTATCTGCGTTGCCTCCACCATAGTCCTTACGTTCTAGCAACCGATGGTTGTCTGCTTCTTGGGGGCCACTATGGGACCTATCGGCCTTTGGGCTTCCCGCCGGCTTTGACCCAAGAGCGTCATTACAGCCCCAGCAGCAGCACCCCCAGATTGTGTTGCATCATTGTCTATGCTTCCGGTTTCTGAAACATTAAGCTTTTTTACGGGGCGGGGTCGTTGGCCCCGCGCCCAATCCCCAACCTGGAGGACCAGGGGATTGCTCTTTGTCTGGTCTCTACCCTTTGACCTGTTCAGCATGGGTGGCCCTGCCAGGAGTTCAAGACTCCTGCCGACATAGCTCTAGGGGTCATTGAGACACGCAAACTGCCCCACCACAATAAGGTGGCAATCCCATTCGGGACAGATGCCTGTATATAACGTGCAATAATGCACAGTAAGCTGAACGTTGCACTTTGCCATCACTTAAGCTTTATCGGTTGGTGTTTTCAAAATTTAAGTTGTCTTGTTGAATATTTTGAGAGTGACACACATGGCTTGCTTCTCGGTCCTGTTGTCATCCGTCAATATTGATACTACTGACACTTTTAGTAGCCGTTTAAAAACTTTCGGTGTTTGACGTGCCGCTAGGCTTAAGGGACCATGTAGAACAATTATTTTGGAAGCAAGTAACATTATTTTTCTTTGCTCAGCTTTTTACCTCTGCCAAGGAGGTTATGTTTCCACCCCCGTTTGTTTATCAGTCTATCTGGCAGTTAACATGATAACTCAAAAAGTTATGACCGGTTTGGCATGAAGTTTGGTCGGGTGATGGGTGGTAGTCCAACAGTTTTGGAAGTGATCCAGAACATATTCTGGATTCTGGATCCGGAAGAATTAAAATACATCTAACATGGGTCTGTGTGATATTTCTGACCAAATAACTCAAAAATTCATGCACAGTTTGGCGCAGAATTTGGCAGGATGATAGATGGTAGTCCAAGGAAGAATTCATTTAATTTTGGAAGAGATACGGAACATATTCTGTAACCAAAAGATCGGACATATGGCGTGGCGGAGGTATGCCCTCTACCAAGTGCCCTCAAGTATTTTTGTGGAATTACCCTGTGGCGCTAAAATACAGGTTTCATTGAATCATCGTATTTTTCAGAGGAGGCTCAACAGCCAGTAGAGCTATTATCCTGCAAGGGCATATTCATATTAGAGTAATAATCACCTACAAGTGTTGCAAATAACCAGCACCAACAGTCAGCTCATAAAGACCGAGGCCAGAGGATATTTGAAATTTTGGAAGAGTTAAATTGATGAATAATTTGTAATCTGTTGCAGCTGATAAGTAATGCTATCAAAAAATAAATAAAAATGCTATGAATGCTATGACAGCTGCTGAGTTTCACTGCAGAGTGTCATCCATTAGAGTTAAACAATAACAGGCTCTGAAAGAGCTATATTCTCAGCATAAGTATTGTGTACAAGACTGTTTTTTTTCATATAAGAACCATACCTGTGTCATTTCATCGATCATACCAGCTCTATAATTATTAGGAGGACATGGAGATCAGTCTCCCAGATTTTCACAAAGTAACTTAGCTTGATTGCTTAGCTTCAACAGGCTGACCCGGGATAAAGGCCTAGCACTGGTACTAGTTTTACAAGAGAAACTCAGAAAAGCATGGTACTCAACAAAGTGATTGTATTGGGGATTATTAATCATTCATATACTGCCCATTTGTGTATAAATGTTCCATGTTCCCTGGCGATCCAAAGCCGCCTTATAAATCATGCATACCGATAGGAACTGCTGCCGCACAGTACAAAAACTTCGTTCCTCTCACCTTTCGTCAGTTATCACTCATCAATCGCGTGACTAATTAAAAAAAAAAAAAAAAAAAAAACAGACATTTGTACAAATATGTGCTCAGAAATGACACAAATTTCTGGTACAAAGTATCAAGCTTCTGCCAAAACATGTCTCTGCATAGAGCAGTCTCGAGAAAAGAAACTGCTCGCCAGAACCAATAAAAAAACCGCATGAATCAAAAAATCCAATCAGTTTTATGAGTATGGAATACCCTGCGATGAACTGGAGAGCTGTCCAGGGTGTGTCCCTGCCGTTCGCCAATAGACAGCTGGGATAGGCTCCAGCTACCCCGCGACCCTAGCGAGGAATAAGCGGCATAGATAATGTATGGATTGATGGACGGACGAAGTATGGCATAGCCTTTTCCATGTGACTTCGGAAGAACGTTGCTTTGGACGTAGTTTTTGTTGTTGATATTCAGCCAGACGATGTCGCTGTTAACCACGTATCTTGACTGACTGAATACGTATAGAATTCCAACTGCTACGTGCACATTTTTTTATTTTTTCTATAGTAGTATTCACAAAGGTTTTTTTTTTTTAAATACAAATAGCTACAATGCGATATACATACAGAATCCTATTCACGAAACCTATTATACAGCTAATAAACTTGTTGACTACACCACTCATGAGTTCCCATGCCCGTAATTACAGTAGCCAAAACATGCATTATTTCAAGGTGCAATCCAAATGCTCTCAACTTTGAAAAAATTATATAACCGTGAACAGATCATCATGATAAAACATAGACCAAATTACGGTATCCGAAGCCTGATCCCAAAAGGTCAGGGACAATTTTTTTACTTTATTCAGTTTGTAGCAGGCTCGTGATAGGTGGCCTTAATTAAAGCATCTTATACTTGGCCTCAGCGCTGCAGTAACTTAACGTACTCATTTCATTAGCGCAGAGAAATGTCAAAACAGCACTTGTCCCAGTCCACAAGGGAAGCCGGGATGCTGCGGCCCACTGACTTGATATGAATTCAGCAAATGATTAATGCAGTTAAAGTTCGCGACATCATCTTCCGAACTTTTAGGCAACTATCGGAACTGAAATGGAGCTGCGTCTGGTACCGTATGCAAATATTTGTGCTGACGTAGAAGATCATGTGGTTTTTGGCGTAGATCTCCGTGAACGAGAATTTTTTTTCTACTGTTGTCTTTAGGTATCGGTAGAATCTTTAGAATTAATCCCTCTAACTTAATTCCTTCTGTTCATCTAAATAAAAGAACCGGCTTTGGAACCTTGCGCTAGATAACCATACCATCATACAACGCAGTGGGCAGGTAAGAATATAATCACCAAACTCAATATTTCTCAAATGATGATGGATTTTGACACAGCTTGTTACGTCCGAGCAAGGTTCTCAAACGAGGTAGCTGGCTTGTGTTAACTGCATACCTATCGTTAGAAAGTTAGCTCGCAGTTAACACCACTTTCATCCTTACCATTCACAGCAGCCTGGCTGCTAAACTTTGGCTGTCCCCATATTATGCAGACAGTCGGTAAGCTGGTTGGTGTCTTTGCAAAATTACATTGCCCAAGGAACATTTTGTGTGACACACGGGCTCGTCTTCCTCCGAAGAATTCGTTTTCTCTCGCTGAAAGTTTTACTATCTTGGAAATGACTTCGGTAGCTAGCTGGGTTAGCTAGCTAGTTAGCTTGCTAGTGGTGGCTATTCAGTACTGAGGAGCACGGGTGGCCAGACAGCTAACGTTAGCTTGCTACTTTAAGATTTCGAAATAACCATTAAAATATGGCTCCCAATTTTGAGATGGCGCTTGCTTTTTTGCTAGCTACATTAGCTAGTAATTTCATTAACTTGGGTCTAATATTCATATCTGGTGTTTGCCTCTCCGTTTTTCAAATCAATTTTAGTTTTCTCCCACCATGAAATTAACAAACCCACCGGCTTCGCTGCCAGGTACACAGCACAAATAGTTAGCTGAATGCTGGCTGCTTAACCTTTCACTTGACTTTATGCTTTCCTTTTAGGTTAGCTGCGTGTTAATAATTCACGTAGCTAACGTTAGCGAATCTAAATGCGATGTGCAGCACTCCAACCAAAGGTCCTGCAACATAGGACCTTGGCAGTTACCGCAGTTGGCTAGCGAACTTAATTGACTTAAACTTACGTTGCTAGCTAGCCACGTTTGCTAGCATGTAACGGCAGTGTTTTGATTTTCTGCTTGTCTGGCGTCTGTGCTGTGATTCTTGCTATGACCTTAAACAGCCTGAGAATCTGCTAACAGTGGTCTGCATTTAGTCAAGGTTGGCAAAATTGGCATTAGCCTATCGGCAAAATTTTTATCAAACCATGAAACTAGACAGCTAGGTAGCTTGTTGTGAAAATGAAAAAAGACGTTTTTTTCCCCCCTTTGGTTAACTTTACCTGGATTGAACTTGCATAATTCATTGCTTTCCCCCGGAGCCCCGATAATTCTGAACCTGTCAATTTCTTGATGAGACTTCATAGTCACGAAGTGTCTGTCCTAATATTAGTTCTCAATAGATGAGGCTCTCCGAGGACTGCAGCAATCGTATGCATTTCTTGCATTTGTGACTCACATCTTAGTAGTAACATGAAAACATGAACATTGACCTTATCCGCACTGTGAAACTTTTTTTTTTTACCTGATACATTCGTTAAGGAACGCACCTCAGAGACGTGTTTGTGGCCCCTGTAATCATATAGAAGTCATATTTCTGCAAGAGTGTGAGAGAGAGACTTCTTAAGATCAGATCATGGAATAATTTTGAATTAAAAAACGTAATATTGCTACAATTCTTTAGGAGATGGGTGGTATTTTCTCTTCGTCACTATCCCTCACGAGTTTGTTTTATAGAAATAAAATATGCTTTCTGGGTGAAGTATTTGTAAGGATCATTCCTCTCTTATTTCTGTTCGCGCATCCTCGATTGTCTTCCAGTCTCCTCTCGTCTAAGGCCCTCCCACCTGAGATGCGAGCGGAGGAGAGAGGAGTCAAGGCAACAGGCGTTTAACAAAATGAGACGTCCATGCTTCAAAGCTGCCATTTTTAAGTAACGTCAATTAAAGATAGTGTTTCACAGCTGCGTCATTTGTCTATTGGTTTATTATAGCCTACCACTGCATTTTATGATCTGTCAGATGAGCACAAGTGTTCCAGACAACTTACATTCATAATAATATGTATATGTATGATGTTATCACAACGTGGCAGCTGTGTGTCACGTCTGTTTATGTCACGGTTGCAGAAAAGACTTCCACAAGGAATACTCCTGTACATCCTCACTCATAGATCCTTTTGGCAAGCTTCCTCTCTCCTTGAGATGTATTTTAGGAATTGAGGCATTCTTGAAGATGGTGCACAGAGATTGATTTCATGGTCACTTGCAGGAGGACAGAGGAGAGAGGAGATGAGGAGGCGCAAAATGGAGAAATGAGAAGAGCCCATTTTCTTGGTTTGTCAGGACATGAATAGGTGATGCTGTGACCTTGTAAACAAATTCTAACCTCTTCTGATGTTGACAGCCCTACAGTTTTAAGAGGCTTATTCACAGGTCGGGATACTTTGGGACTCTGTATAGATTTTGATTTCCAACATCCTTCACAATGCAGCTGTCTTAGAACACTGGGATAAAAGCACATTTTGCGATCAAGTTTAAATTAATATGCGTAATTGACTAAACAAAAGGAATAATGTGGATTAGGTATGAGAAGAAGAATGGGTTGTGGCCCATTGGATAATTTAATTTTGTGCATTTTGTTTTCTGCCAAAGTGTGTGCTCCTGTGTGAGTGCTCATATTCTTCAGAGTGTTGCTGTGCCCATAGTAGCCCTTTTCAGTCTACTGTCTTTAGCTTGAGGTGAGCGTGACCACTTTGCTTTGGAATTTTGACTGCTCTTACCATGTATTCAGTTTGTATTGACTGGATTCCTGGTTATTTTATTAAATTAGCATTTTATACACCGTGCTGTTTTGCAATTGGTGAGAAGGAACCTGGTCTCATTTAGCAGTTCCCCTCTTGAGACTCCTGAAAATAATTCCATGTCCAAGCCCCTGATTTTTGCCTGGAGTATTTTTTCCATTGTTGACCAGCTAACTTTGCTGCATCTCCCTGAAAAAGAAAGAAAAAACATACTATGTGTGACCGATGCTTGAAGAGAACCATTTTCTTTTTTTTTTTTTTTAATTAAATTTTTGATGGAACATTACTGCTACTGCATGTTAACGCAAAGAGATGTGAAGTTTTATCCTCAGCATAATGAGCATGTCATGACTGTTAAATTCACATTGTCAAATACTGCAGAAGGGCTTCACACCTGTTGGCATGCTGCTGATTCTGAGTGGGAGCACCGTTTGGAAGTCCTCATGCTTTTTTTGATACTTCATGAGGTTGAGGAAGCTTTGAGTACAGCGCTGGGTCGTTTATATGACTAGCTGAAGGGATGGCATATTGGTATATGGCAGTATGCATATGATGGTGACTGTTTGCCCCTGAGGCTGCAGAAAATTCTTTTAGGGGCGACAGGACTGGTGCAGGGGTCAATTATTTCACCCCTAACTGGCCAGGAAGAGAGAAAATGAAAAAAATGAGTCCAGTTGCTGCATTCTGTCATTCTTTGACTGACCTGACCAATCAGTCGGCTTTGCTCTCCTCAGCCGAGCGCTTTCATTGGTCGAAACAAGTCTTTGACAGTGGGCCTGTTAAGTGGTTCGTTAGGCTTCAGCAGCCCATCACTAATGTGAACCGCCTCGTCAAGAGCAGCTGGTTTCTGGTTTCAGAGCAAATGCCCGCATTGCTTGTAGACTGCAGTTAGACCAGCTGCTGCATCCCGTGTTGGTACTCACTGTGTACTAGTTGTGAGCTGGGCTGCAGTGTGTTGCTGTACAGTGAAAGAGGGCCATTGCACGCTGTTGGGTGGCTGCCCATATTATCTTGATGTACTTTAGTGGGTCTAGCACAGGTTAGGTCTCTGTATTATAGGAGGAGGCATCTCTGGGAATTAGTGAACTCCTCCTATGGGGCTTCATTTATCGTCAGTGCTACGGATGAATGCTTCTTTTATGTCGCGCCTGGCTGGTGTAAAGCTGCCTGCGTTTGAGAAGGAGCATGAGGAGACTACAAAACCCCTCAAAACTAAAACCTTAAAAGCAGCTGATCTCCCTGTTGTGTTTTTTTTTTTTTCCTTCAGCCGAGGGAGCATCGCTCTGGGAAATGGTCACCCTAGTCCTCTGTACTTTCTCAGTGTCTGTCCTATGGCAGTTTTCTGCTGGGACTTTTGGCCAGGCTGAGTCGAACCGTGCCGCACCGATTGGCCTTTCCATTACCTCAAAAGTGTTTCGAGCCACGCCCGGTATGGACTACCTTTGGAATGGGTCGCATGCCGAATCCACACTTAAGCGAAATACATCACACGTCCCAGTTGGTAATTTTTTTTTTTTTTTAAATAAAGATTTGTTATCTCCAATCCCACCTGAATCTGGAATGTCCAATTGGGGAACTATGTACAAGGCTTTCGCAGATGCGACCCCCTGTTGCCAACTCAGGAGACTGAAGACAGCTCGCAGCTCTCCTCCGAAGCACGCGCCTGTCAGTCACTGCTTCTTATACACTCATTGGTCGAATCCTTGCAAGTTCAGAATGAGGGCGGAGGATACCTGAACATGAACGAGCTTAGAATCTTCCTGATGAGCGCCCATCTGGCCAGCAGAAGGTGCCTAAGGAACAACAAAGCAACTTATATTACCCTTCCCGGCAGACCCTTCCCAATTCGCATTACTGTAGTGCATTGGCCAATTGCACGCTACTTCTGAAAAACGTGCCGACCACTGCCGGTTGGTACGACCGGGGCTTAAACCCACGCCGTGATAGTCGCTTCTGCTTCGCAATGCGATGCTTTAACTGAGTGAGCTATCCGGCAGCTCCCCAGTTGGTAATTTAACTAGTTTGATCAAATTTTGACCATTATTGTATCTCCCAAACGACGATAGACGGGAGATAGTATGGTTTAGTTCCGGGGCCGCCGCCGCGCCCGTAGAGATTTTCTGTTCCGGGCTCTGGAAGCGACAATTATTACAGGAATTTTTTCTAATTTTGCACAGGCGAAGATATTTATTTGACAATGCTCAAGACCGATTTTTGGCTATTTTGGACGTCCAATATGGCTGCCGGCGGCCACTTTGTCAGAAATTTGGGGATCGGGGAGATACACGACTGGGTCCCTGTGGCGACCGAGTTATCTAGTTTAGTTAGCTATATTGCCATAATGTCAAGATGTGGAGTTTTCAGCTTGCATGGCCATATTGTTTGGAGCCAAGTTCAGTTTTTAAAATATTCCAATTTTATGGCGTGGAATTATCTGGGATTACTTATAAATTGACACAAGGTCTTTCTTCTTTCTTGTTGAACATTTGCTTCTTTGATTTAATTTACTTCCTATTCTTGCACTTTCATTTTCGTTTAGACATCACTTAACTTGTCTTTGACCGCGTGCATATTTACTCCATAATCGATTATTCACTTTTTGTAGAAGTTGGAACATTAGCTGTGGTGCGTTTAAGTGGGTGTTCTGTTTGCTGTGAAGAAATCGGTATAGATAAGTGAAATGTAGAATTGTTGAACTGATAGGTTATGACTTTTTGAAAACTGCATTAGTGATAACATGGTACATGGTAATCTCACATGAACCAGTTATGCATGCGCCATTAGTTTCTGAAATGAGTACAGGCTGCCCACAGATTGGCAGCAGAGGTATAGTGGAGGGTATTCACAGGGACACAGAGTAAACCCACCTCTTTTTCTTTCAATTTACTGCATACCTATCTATCAGCAAAAAAGCTATTGTAATGTGTAGGAAAGTAAGCCCACTTTCTCCTTAGTGATCTGCCCATCTACTTTATAGAGTATATCCACTTCTCCGGGGACTTCTACACCACTGATGGGCAGAGTAGAAGCTGACCAGCTGTCAGTCTGTTTCATCTTAGTAGTGAAACCATTGACCATACGAAAAGATGGACGAAGCAACTGTGACGTCACCCATTGGTTTCACCATACCATTTAGGAAGCCTCAATTTTGGCAATTTGAACAATGTCATTTTAAAACTGGATGTGATTCCTAATGGACTAGAGTGTGAATTGAAGATCCAGGGAGGAGCGAGGGGTGGATGTATGGGTGGATCTGACCATATCTGACAAGGACCAGAGGATAGCCACGCCCCTAAAGCATATTCTGGCTTTATCCTTTATTTTAGTCTATTTGGGACCATGATTTACAAAAATGAACATCATGATATATCGAAGGGGACTTGAAACTTGCAATAGATACCATAAAATAATGTGGAAAATCATTTTTGAAATGATAAATCAGGCGGGAAAGTAGGGGCATTTTCTCATAGACTTCTGTAGCATTGAACTTCTTTCTACAACCACCAACGTCGCCATCTGCCGGCTATTAAATAGAATGCTATTTAAGAGACTTCTGCATTCGCTTCACTTTTTTCCATCTTTTTATACAGTCAGAGTGAAACCAACTGGGTTAAAACGGCC
The DNA here is from genome assembly GCA_029692085.1 of Gymnothorax javanicus. Taxonomy (NCBI): domain Eukaryota; kingdom Metazoa; phylum Chordata; class Actinopteri; order Anguilliformes; family Muraenidae; genus Gymnothorax; species Gymnothorax javanicus. The sequence goes on along the minus strand of CM056197.1, from coordinate 81,413,014 downwards.
TCTGCCTAAAGCAGAAATTGCTTTTGAGAGAGCTATACTGCTTCCCAAAAGTCCAAATCAGCATGAGACTGCCGCAGTACAAAACAGATAGTGCCTTTTAGCTAACTGGGTGGGAACAAGATCATAAGACTTAAGTATGACAATTATTTACCAAGACTTTCCTTTTCTAGCTAGCTAGATGCCAGTGTAGTCAAGACAATAATGTTATATGCGATCACTTGCATACTGTAGCTAGCAGTGTAACAGTCTGACCACCATAACATAATCAACACGCAAGCCACTATATTAGTTTACGATTATTAATGGTTACTAAATTGATCTCTTGAAGGAAAAACATTTTTTATTACAATAAAAACTGGCTAGGTACCTAACAATCAATGAGGACAGTACTGTACAGTGCTTGGCACTGAGAAATCCTAAGCCAGATGAAATGCAGGTTAGTGTTCTGGCTTCATTAGCTGAAGCATGCACAGTGCATTATTAGATGACGCATATGAGATTGCTGATTATGAACATCATCGAATCAAGTTAAGCGCATAGACTCACCTCTTAGCGGATAGCCCTGATGTAATATGGAAACGCAGATCTCAGTCATGTTGGGCTGACATCCGAGTCACATTGAGTAAAGCCTGGCCCTCACGAGTATGGGTAATCTTGTGTCCAATCCTCTAGGCCTGACACCCACCATCTCAGATGTTGCTGAAACTCTATCAGATGGTGCACATTGATGACAAATATTCTTTAAGATTTTTTTTTTTTAATAAACATGTTGATTGGTTCCATAAATAATGTTTTTTTTTATGGGACAGGTTGGTCATTTAGAATCTGTACAGATTTTTTTTTTTAAACTCTCAATAACTTATAATCATTATAAAAATTATGACTCAGATTTGGTCTAGCTATTGCAGCATTACTGCATAAGATGCAGGGAAGCCAAAACAGTAATCAAACACCCCTCATTAGGCCTCTGAACCCCACAAGTAGAATACTTAATGGCACTGTATACAATGCAATTGCTCTGTGTGGGACGAGTCATTATGCAGCTGAACTTTTCATTTGAATTTATGTGCACTTGATAGATTGTTCTCATTGAAAATTGATTATTTTTTTCTTGTCAGGAGAATTGTGTATCCAAATTTATCATATTATGACCATTATCACTGTAACAATAGGGACATCCCTATGGGTCGTGTAGTGGACTGTGCAGGTGCTGGAATGATAATGGTCTAGTTTCTGTGGGTAGTGCTACTAAAGGGGGGCGTAGTGTCTAAAGCTCCTTCACGGTCTTATGTACTAATAATTTGCCTCTGGATGATTACTTGTTCCCGAACTTCACTGCTGTTTTGACAACCATTGCTAATAGTTGTTCAAACTTGAATGTGAAGTTCCTTTGGTTTTGGCTGAGATTGTATCTGTTGATCACTTTTGAACTGCTCTTCATTTTTTAGGTTGAATTAATGTGCAATTGACCACAGCAGCAGAACTGATCTTGTTAGTCTGTTATGCTGTCACAAGATGATCCTTATTTAATTTCCCTGAATCCTTTTTCTTTCATAACTTTTTGATGCTATTTTTGTAGGCTTGTCACATTGCAGTTTCTTATTTTTTGTTCGCAAAGATTTTTCTTTTCTTGCCTTCCAGATTTAAAAAAATGATATTGGAGCCATTTATTGCAATTTTGAGTGATATGGTCATAAATTTGTGAGCAGTTGAGGGGACTGATGAACCAGCTGAGAATCTAAGTCTTTTAAACCCTCCAGCTAAATCGGATGGCAGCATACAGCCCTGAATGCCTGGATACAGTGTCCTGTGTGGACAGCTTTTTTTTATTTTTAATTTTTTTTTTTTCTTTTGTTGAGAATGAAGAGTTTTTTCAGGGCCTACCCACAGTAAAAATCAATTTGTTAGAGCACATGCTGATTTCCCTAATTTTAGTAATAAAGTGGTAGTTTTTTTTTTTTTATGTTCCGATCTTCTAATTTCCTGCCTGTGTAAGATTGCTTTAATGTGAGATCTGAAGAGACCGTCTTCACGACAGGCGACCAGTTTCAAGACCCTTACTCCTGAAACTCACACTACAGGATTAGTCTTTACAATGAACTTTGGTTGTGATGGCAGCCTTGAAGTAGGTAAAAAGAACGTTAAAAATGCAGGGCACAGTACATTGTCCTGACGCATGGACAGAAATGGATGAAAGCAGACATTGTTGAGTAGAATTAGGCTCCAAGGATTTCCAGCATCCCCCAACAAATACAAATTCATTTGGAAGCTCTATGAATGTTGGGAAATAATGAAGTATTTGAGAGCTCTTTGGTTTTAAGAAATTTATTTGAGTTTTTGATCGATAAATTGCCATAGAATTGCCTTATTTTTCATGGGGATATTTTTCTTATTTTCAGCTGAATTGTGTTTTATTTGCAGTGCTGTCAGATTAATTGCTTCTTTCCTCTATTATCTTTTGATGTTTTTGTATTTCTTGCAAAAACAGGATTTAGACTTGCAATAAATACTCTGGTTTTATTCCTCAAAACTCCTGACTGCATGATTAACCATCAATGCCATTTTGTTGTGTTTGCAGATTGCAATAATGCGTTTCAACTAGTATTTTCACCATTAGACCAATGTGTGGTCAGACCTCGTTGGCTTAGCCTTGTGCTTGGTACCCGCTGACTGGTAGTTTTTCTAGTGCCTCGCTCCATGCAAACCTATGAAAATCATGCTACACAGAACAAAAGTATACCACAACAGTCACTAATGTCAACAAAGCTATGGAGTTCAGTGGTAATAAATGTAAATCAGTCAAATGAAATGGGTTATTTTATCTATTGCCTGCATGCCTGTGGGTTGCAGACTGTGGAATGTTGTCCCTCTCCACTTGAATAGCTGTGTGAAGTTTTTATGCCCCCAACGACTAAATGTTTCGGTATATAGTTATATACCAAGAATTCCGTCCGTCATTCCGTCCGAAGACATTGTTCGTTCGATCGATATCTCGAATATTATTCATTGGATTCTTTTCAAATTTGGCACACATATTCTCTACCACAGGGAGAGGTGCAGTGCAACGTGTCGGCCATCTGGGATGATTTTTTACAAAAATATCACCATTTTCCTGTTTTTGGACTTAGAAATTTTCAAGTGGGTTCAATTTCAATTTATCGGATCGATATCACAAATATTATATGTTGGATTCTTTTCAAATTTGGCACACACATTCTCTACCACAGGGAGAGATGCAGTGCAAAGTGTCGGCCATCTGGGATGATTTTTCCCAAAAATTTGCCGTTTTTCTGTTGTTAGACATTTTCAAGTGGTCTCAATGTCAGTTTGTCTGATTCATATCTCAATTTTTATTTAATGGATTCTTTACAAATTTACCACTCACAGTTTCTAACATATGGAGAGGTGCAGTGCTAAGTGTCATAGATGTGTTGTTATTTTTATCAAAATTGATTTTCGGAATGTGATAATTTCTATCATCACCAACAGAAAAAGCGTGATTGGGGACGTCGGGGGAATTGGTAAGCTCTGCTTACTTTTTCACTTGTTAGTTTTTGATGTGAATTGATACACACTGTTGTGATTAACCCTGGTGAAGGCAGCTTTGCTGCTGTAATGTTGGTTTTGTTAATCTCTTTATAAACAATACATTTTTTGCATCAGAGTTATGAGTGTGCAGCCAATTTCAATATTTTTCACATCCTGTCATCTCAAACATGCTCAACAGTTGAAATGTCTGAGTTTGCAGGCCATGGAAGAACTGGGAGATTTAGAGCTCCCAAGAATTTTGTACAGCAGTGGTTCTCAACGTCATCTTGGGGACCCCTTGCATATGTTAGTTTTTGCTCTAACTACATATTCAATCCCTGAAGTTTTGACACGGTATTCATTTTTCTTCTTCGTTTCTATACAGATTTATAAGCCACATTGTCATAAATGGCTGTCCTTGCCCTGAAGAGTTGTATATACTGAAGAGTTCCACGTTCATGTTGTGTTAAATTGTAAATGTTTTGTTTTTTTTTTTCTTGCAATATAATACAGGGAAACTGCTGCAAAATGTTGGGGGGGGGAGTTGATGCAGATCAATAGAATGGGTCAGTTTGCTTCTTTTTGGTTGAAGTGTGGACACATGGTCACTAAAAATCAAAGTTTGGGATTTAATGACAAATTAAAATGTATGGCAAATGATAATGAGGGGGGAAAAGTCACATGTTCAGCATGGAACTGGGACATTATTGTATCTCCCCGATGACGATAGTCGGGAGATACTATGGTTCAGTTCCGGGGCCGCCACCGCACCCGCAGAGATCTTCTGTTCTGGGCTTTGGAAACGACAATTATTACAGGAATTTTTTCTAATTTTGCACAGGCAAAGATATTTATTTGACAATGCTCAAGACCATTTTTTGGCAATTTTGGACGTCCAATATGGCTGTCGGCGGACATTTTGTCCAAAATTTGGGGATCGGGGAGATACACGACTGGGTGCCTGTGGCAACCGAGTTATCTAGTTTATTTATTGATTTTAAATTCGGTCTCTTAAAAAATATGCTGGCTTCTTTTTTTTACAGATGTTTGCAAAAAAGCACTACTTTTATCCAACATGGCATGCAGTTAAGACTGTATCAGACGAAGACGCTAAAGAGAGTAAAAAAAACATAATTGAGATAAAAATGACTGCTGTTTGACAACGTGATTTCATTTACAGCTGGAGTGAAAGGGAGCATACGGGGGATTCCCAGGGTCGGTGATGGAAGCCACTCTTGTACAGACTCTTGTGACATGGGGCTTTGCATTGTCATGCTGAACCACAAGGCGATGGTGGTGAATAAATGGCACGACAATGGGCTTCAGTCGCTTTACAGTATTTTTCAGTGCTCAAATGGCCTTGTATAAAATGCGCTCGAGTTTATTGCCTGCAGGATATCGCCCAGACTAACACCCCCCCACCACATGAGCCACTCATTCACAACACTGACATCAGTAAACTGCTCACCCACGCAATGCGATACACGCTGCCTGCCTTCTGCTCTGTATGGTTCAAACCGTGATTTTTCAGTGAAGAGGACCTCTCTCCAGTGTGTTAGTAGCCATTGAAGGTGAGCTCTCGCCCAGTCATGTCGATTGTGACACCTAATTTCTGTCAACTCAAGACCCAGGTGTGGACATTGTGCACACAGATGAGGTTTCCTGAGGCGATTTCTTACAGATTTTGCTGAAATTATTGGGTTGTGCGAACTGAAGTGTTTCATTAGCTGTCCAAGTAGCTGGTCTCTGGCAATCCTACTGGTGAGGTTGTTGGATGTGGTGATCCTGGGCTTGTGTGGTTACACGCCTCTGGTTGTGAGGCCTGTTAGATGAACTTCCATAATCTCTGAAATGACGCTGGAGGCAGCTTGTGGCCTATTTAATACTCTGGCATCAGCTCTATGGCATTCCTGTGGTCAGCATACCAAATGCATGATCTCTTAAATCTTGAGGCATCTGTAGCATGATGTTCTACAGTATGGACTCAACCTTTTATTTACCTCATCAGAAGGAACGTCTGTGTGATCGTGTTTTTTTTAATCTACGTCTTGATATGACACTCCTGGTCGGAGATGGAGCATCTTAAATGTGCTAGCAGCACTGTGAACACGTGGGCAATACTTGAGAGATCTTTGGGTGTATAGCAACATCTTTCCATTACTTTGAAACATAAAAATAAGAATTGCAGAAAAAATAAGTGTTGCCTTTTTATATTTATTCAGGACTTAAACAATCATTAGAAAATGTTTTTGAAAAGCTGCACTTTGCCCAAATGGCTTTCTTAATGATCAAACATAAAATGTCCAGCTGTCTACAGATTTCCTCTCGACAGTGAGCTTCCATTAGAGATGACAGAATTACATTGGTGAAGACGTACAGTTGCATTTTTTTTTTATTACAGTTCTAATTATACTTTGGTAGACTATTTGTAGATTGTTTGTCGATTGTTTAAAAAAAAAAAAAAAAAGTGGCTGTGGTCATTTTGAAAACATGACATGATCTCGGTCGTCTTTGTAGGCTTCCATTTCAGTTTCTGAGAATATTCTGTTCAAGCCTGGGAAGAGCAACTACTATATGCAAATAGAACAACAGATTGTTTTGAAGTATTTTGGAGACCACATTTAATAAGAAGCACATGTACATGCAAGCAAGCATTTGCATTTTTCAAGATGCACCCGGTGAACAGATAGCCAGATCAAAGCCATTACCCTTCAAACGCGCTGGAAATTTGGAAGATGGGACTGGACATGTTGAAAAGCCAACAATATTCTGGACTTTCTCTGAATCTAGATTTTATTTTGGAGTGCTCTGTATAGTGAGCAACTGGAGATGGCGAGTATGAACAGGAATGGTGTTCTGCAATGGTTCTGTCGAACAGTACTGAAATGGCCTATTATGTTTACTGATATGGAAGCACACAAATACTGACGATAGGATTAAATGTTGGTATAATATATTTTTGTGGCTATTATCATGGGTTCATGCAGGCAGAAGTTGGTGAACATTGTTAGCTGTCCTACTAGCTTATCCGTCTTAATGCCTGCTTACAAAGCGCCTGTGCATGGCTGCTGGCATCACTCTCAAGGAGATTCCAGACGTGGGATCAGTAACAGTGTTTTGATATGTCATACGCCGTGGTGCTTTTGACCTGTTGGGGCTGAATCCTGTACCAGCTGAGATGATGAATTCCACTAAGTGCATTGGAGGTCTGTTGTTTCGGCACCAGTTGTTCTTGCATTAAGCTTACTATTATCTGTGAGGCAATGGCAAGCCCATATTGTGAACCAGTTGCAGTCTGTTGCATTTTGCATCCATTTTGGAATGTTTTTCCAGTGCAGTTGGATACTAGATTATATGTTGCTGTTGGCAGTGAAATTTTTTTACATCTGAAGCAGGCAGATATTTTGTTAATATCCTCATTACTTTCCCTCTTTTCGGTCTTTGATTGTTGTGAGATGCTGTACGCTCTGGCAGCATAGCTTTCTTCAAAAAGTGACAACTCCGATACAAGTTCTGCTGATGGGGTGGGGGGGAAGGTGCTAGTTTGCTAGGTGTGCAGTGAACGGCAAAATACCGTGTCTTCAGGGGTGTGCCTCTGGTGCTTTTATTACTGAAATTTTCTGAATTGATACACGTACTCTTGGAAAAACTACACCTGTTCATTTTTCAGGCACGCATGCTCACAACAAGCGCTGTTAATCAAAGTGCTGAGAAACGTGCCAATAACAGTAAAGCGTTAAAGATGGCTTTGACAGCGCTAATTATATTCATGCCTGCACAGAGTAGTCCAATAAGATGAATTTGCAGACTGCGTTTGTTATTTAAATAGCCTTCTAAAGCCTCCTTGCTTTCAGCTCAGGTTCCCTAGGTAACAGCCGTCTATTTTTCAAGAAGTATAAAGCAGTGCAGTCCGAGTTGTTTGCAGGCGAAGACTTTCAGCACAATTGGAATTCCTCCTCTGCCATTGGGCCGGGGAGCCGGAGGGAGGACGGGAGGTGGGAGCGGTGGGAGGCACAGGAAGTCCAGTGAGTAATGCTCAGCCAGGCGGGCGTCACAGCCGGGCCTGGCTGTCCTCAGTGTGCCTGTGTGATGAGCTCATGAATGAATATTTTATTATTGCATCTCCGGACAATGTACACACCGGGTACGCTCATGATATGTGCTTGCGATTCTTATAATAATGCGGGAAAATGGCATTTACTCCCTCCATGTGCAGTGGAGTGCTGTAGAGAATTCATGCCAAGTGCTATGGTTTCTGTTATGAATGGATATTGGGATGCTTTTTCAGCTGCGATGTATTGTTTTTTTCTTTTTATTTTATTTTGTTTTATTTTTTGCGAGGAGTGCCCATGTATGGCATTGAGGGCCAAGGTGGGCTACTGCTATGTTTCTCCTCAGCTGAATTTGCATCACTTTCAGCAGTAGCTGTATTATCAGACATTAAAATAAAAGTGAGAATCTCTTGATTGAATGGAAACTAACTGGAAGCTGGTATATTAAGCAGTGCATTCCCTGAAGCTCCTAATATTCATGTCAGTTGGTATTACTGTGCTGTGCGGAAGTATTTGTCCCCATTTTGATTTCTTCTATTTCTTGCATGTTTGTCACACAATCATTTCACCTCTTGAAACATCATTTAATAGAATGTAGGACAGCCTGAGTAAAGGCAGAATACATTTTAATTTATCATTTGTTGATGGCGAAATATCAGCCAACATGAACTGGCCTTATGTGGAAAAAGTAATTGAATCCTTACTCACCCTATCAGCCAAATTAACCAAATTTAATTGATAATTGGGTTAAATTGGACTAGAGACACCCAGGCTTGATTACGGCCTGCCCCTTATGAATCCAACATCATTCATAATGTGACCTGAAAGTTAGTTGAATGTCCCAAAAAGCAGACCGCTGTGCCATAATCAGAAGTAATTCAGGAATGGATGAGAAAGTTATTTAAGCAATATGACATGAGAGGGGGCGCGGTTGTAATAAATGTAGTCACTGCTGTGATCATCTGTGGCACTACAACCAAGTTGCAATTGTGAAAATTTTAAACAACTGTTGAACAGTTGAAGCACTTAAAGGCAGGGTAGGTAAGATTCTTAAGCCAGCAGAATTTGAAAGTAGCATCTCCTCAGGGCTCTGCCTAAAGCCCACCCCCTGCCCCCAGGGCTCCTTCCAAAGCCAAACCTCACACACAGTCGTGCACGAGCACGGCAGTGCACATGGGTCGTGTAATCAATCCGTGTTTCAGCTGTCTGGAAGTAGAGTGATCCTTCTCATGACTACATAATTATAATAATAAACAGACCCCGTATTAGCACATTTGCGAAAAGCTGATATCTAAACAACACCTTCTGACTAGGGATGTCCCGATCACATTTTTTTGGTCCCGATCCGATCCCGATTTTTTAATGATGAGTAATTGCCGATCCCGATTTTTTCCCGATCCGATCTTTTTTCTTACCTTGAATAAACTGAATCCATTGGATTCAGACTTTTCTCTTGGTGCATTGCAAAATAAATTGGATTGTTTGCTTCAATGATCAATCCATGCTTTGCTTTTCCTCACTGTTTTGTTTATTTTACAAATCGAAGAACACAGTGAGCATACTATATAAAACATATAAATGAAATTAAAAAAAAAAATTATGTAAAATTGTGCTTATAAAGTAAGTACATTCATTTTCAAAGTGCATTCGGAGCTTGGTGATGACTTCACTCTTTGCTCAGTAAATACAATGTAAACTTTGTAAAGATAAACAATTAGTTGGAGTGTGTGCGCAACACAACCAAGGCTTGGCACCCCCATGCCATCCATCGCCTTTTTCATGTTACGCGCATTATCGCGCAATATTACGTGGACTCGCTGTTTCTCAAGCCCCCACTCCTGCAACGTGTCACCGATTGCCTGACGCACGTTATCTGCCGTGTGTCCACCGCGGAATTCGTTAGCGTGCAGAACAGCTTGCTTCATCTCAAACGTTGCATTAATCCAGTGCGCTGTGAGGCTGAGAAGGGACATCGGGCAGACGTCAGAAGTCCAAAGGTCTGTTGTGAATGAGACGGCCGCCCCATCCGACAGAAGATCCCGTACGTGAGTCCGAACTTTGTTATAAAGCTCCGGTATTGCTGTGCTCGTTATGAAGTGCCTAGACGGTAGCTCGTGGCGTGGCTCCAAGAATTCCAAAAAGCCGGCGAAAGCCGGTGTTCTCTACCACGAAAATGGGCTGGTCGCCTAAAGCAATAAACTCTGTGAGCCTTTGGGTAATCATCCTGGCCTTCTCTCCACCGCGAGGAACCTTGTCTTTTCTTAAACTAGCGAGCAGCGTCTGCTGCTTCAAACCAGCTTTTGATTCGGTAGCAGCGCTGTATTCCTTATATTCTGCTTCGTGTTTCTGGAGATGCCGAATTAAATTAGTTGTGTTACAGGAAGCTCTGTTGCTGCCACCACGTGAAACCATTACCTTGCAGACATTGCAATTTGCTGCGGGTCTGCATTCGTCTTCCAACTCTTAGAATCGCCACACGGCCGACATAGTTGTTTTGTTTACAAATGTGGAGACATATGCGGCCGGGCGGAAACCTTCAACCTCAATATGTCACGTCCGTTCGGAGCACGGCAGTGATGACTAGTAGAGGGCAGAAATGCGCCTCTTATTTATACACTGCGGACTATAAATGTATAACGTTATTGATATATTTCAAGATCGGATCGGGGATTTTGAACGCAGATCGGCGGATCACCGATCTAATAAAATATGCTAAATCGGCATGCCGATCCGATCCAAATGATCGGATCGGGACATCCCTACTTCTGACACTGACAACCATACAACGTTATACAAGTTAGCGTTTTGTTAGAAAGGTATATGCAAACATACATTAGCTAATGTAACTTACTAGCCTGGATAGACGGGAAGGCTAACGTTAGAGTTGGGATAATATGACTATTGTAACAGGAATGGTTACTTTGGTTAAGCAATTCTTGGAAACAAATAATCCTCCACCAAAAACAAAACAAGTACTTACTTGTCCAACAGAAAGACGGCAATCATTGCATCACTTTTCAGGCCTTTCAACTCCCTTAGTCACCTCCATCGCTGAAAAGCTACACCACTATTGACTCGTGTTCGTCCTCTTGCTGTATCTGCAGCCTTTTTACTTGAAGCTTTTTCTGCTTTGGACTGTTTCTTCGTGGCCTTTTTGGCAGGGCGCATTGAATTTGAGCTCACACACCACAAGGCTAGAGTAGGAGCAGGGAGGTGAGGAGGCTTGTCATTGGTTCTTTCCAACCGGGCCGCAAGGTAGTGATTGGTTGGGGTTTATACAGGATTGCAGTAGCTACAGATGACCGATCTTCAGTCCTTTTTCAGAATTCCTAAGTTATTTATTGCTGTCGGAGTGCAAAGACCATTTAAGAAATTAAAGCAAAAACTGTATATTTGATTATTTTACCTTCCCTGCCTTTAACTGGAATTGACTATATATAATGAAATTTGAAATGGGTTAAATATAGGGATGTACTGATGGAGATTACCACTAAATCTGCATCTCTTTGGGCCAACATTCGTGTCAGTTGTTTTGAGAATTTTATCTTAAATGTTCAGTACAAATTGGTTTAAGCATTTTAGACATGCTTCTCTTGGGCTAATTACAGCTGTTAGAACGTTGAGTGCTTCATTGCTCCTTGTAAAAATTGGACTGTATGATGTGACTTAAGGGGAGGAGAAACCTTTTGGAAAAAAATTGTCATTTTTGGATAGAAATCATTCATACTTGGTGTATTGACAGTGTATGACCTGAAATACACAAAATATGAATTTGACCTAATTTGCATAATTAGGTCATGTGATTCAAGATGGCCGCCACCCCGAATTCACCATTATTTCTTTGCCTTATATCTTAGGACTGAAGCAAGATATTTGAATCAGGTTTTTTTTATTAGATTTAGTTATGTTTACACCTTCTTCTGGAGAATAAAGCATTTACACATAATACTAGAGATTTAGTGGGGTAAAAGAGGATTTTGCCATTTTTCGCCCCCTCGATATGAAATATAAATCACCATAAATCACAGACCCAAAGTGCTAAACCAAAACTTTTAGTTCAGTAGACTTCCTGATATGTACACAGACTTCTGTCAAAATTTCATGAGAAAAGCTCCACAAATAAGTGAGATATAGTGCCTTAAATGATAGCAATCGGGGCAAAAATCAGGTTTTGAGAAAATCCAGGTTAAAGTCAAAGTACACCTACAAATCATTGTAACAGTCAACTTAGAACATTAAAATGCCCCTGAAGCATAAACTTCTCTCTGCTGCTCCCTCTGATTGTCCTGTTCTTGAGCAGGTTGAAGTGATTTGCTCTTTCTTTTGGCTTTTTCAGAGTCTAGGTTGGCCTTCTCTGCCCCCCTAACGCGCGACGCATCCACCTGCTCTTAATTATGAATGATTAAACTTTTAATTAAGGCCAAAATTAAAATTTTGATAAAAATTGTGAAAAACCATAATTTTTTGGGTTTCTCCTCCCCTTAAAGGAGAACTGATCTGAAGTATATTTTTAGAATATAACTTGTCCAGTTTCAGTGATGGTTGCTTTTATCAAAACTTATAACCAAATAAAACTCCGGTCTCATTCTGGCATTTCCTTTGAACTTACCAGTACGACCAACACAGTTATATTGCGCATAGATAGTCAGCAGATGGTCACTGTTTGAAATCAGACTCCAAATCTTTTTGTTATTTTGTTAGTTATTTCAAAATAAACAGACTATACTTTCTTTTAAATCAACCTTTAAAAGTTAATTTACGGATTATTATTGGAAATTAAGCAATTAAAACTGCCATTTGCAGTTCTCCAAACATAACTCTCATTGATGCTGGCATCAGCATTCACCAGTATGAACCAGTCCAGTGACAGCTGAATAATATTGCCTACTTCAGTAATTCACAAAAATAAATTATTATGAAATTAAAAATATTCTATTATAGAGCGGAAACAAAAAACAAACAAACAACAACAACAAAAAAGACAAACAAAAATGGGCCAATTAAACTGTTCTGCTAAGGATTTGAGTGCTATGAGTAAACCATTTTGGCTTGTCTATTATGGGAGATTTTTCTCCGACAAACGGGCATTTAAGTTTTTAAACTTGTGGTGCGATTTCATTTTTTGTCAATTATATGGGTCGATGTTGGCGCAGAGGGCTGCAAGATGAGTTACAGACAGTTTCCGTTTTTGTCCCTGGTAACGAATGGACTTGCATTCCATGGGGTCAGAGTCTTTGACAGATTGCTCTGAATTTGCACATCTGAGTGACTCGTCAAATCCAAGTCCACACTCTTGCTCTCCTGGATAATTTTGTTGCGCGCGGACTGTAGCAAGTTCATTCTTGGTTCACTTGTCCCCTCTTCTGTGCGTGGCTGCGTCCTCTCTGGCTCATCTTCCTCCTTGTCAGCTGTGACAGTCTTTCGTTCAGCACTCTTTGCAACATCTTTCTTGCAGGTTGCTTTGAGTCTGGCGTGGAGACGTACCTGTGATTGACAGGCAGGCGAGCAGACCCATTACCATCTGCTACTTAACATATGATGGAAATGGTCTTTGCCATGCATCAGACATAATCTAGGTCATAGCTGATGCCTATGTCAACACAACTCCTGAGCAGTAGATAAGTCTATCAAATGAAATAATATTTATTTGTAAAATACGAAGTTGCTGCATTAATGATCTATAAGAGAATAAATTGGTTAAAAAAATGTGTTTAAGGGCTGCACTGAGGCCCACATACCTTTGTACCTCGCATGAGTGCAGAGTACAGAGGCTCCATTTCAACATCTTGAAATCTGTTTTTCACTGCTTCTAAAAATGTAGTTTTTGCTATTCTCACCATATGATCAGATTCTGAGCTTTTTCTTGGCAGATGTGGTTTAGCAGCTACAATGGAATTACATCAGTGGCAGAGATTGACAAAGTGCTGATTTGTTTCATTTAATCTAAAAATGTGGTGAGTATGGTCAGTTTCTTATCAGAGACTCCCTCGATTGGCCTTAAGTGTGACTGGTCGTGATGTGCCCATTTAACAGACTGAACTGGATCACTGAATATGTAATGCTCCATCTTCTTATAGAATCCTATATGAAGCTTTTGACTTGGAGTTAGTTCTTCAAGAATGGCTGTGAGACAGCCATATGCCAGTGGAGAATGCGTGAAATGTTCTACTGTTTTCCTTCCAGCCGCCACAGCATTGTTTACGATGTGCTGTGCAAACACATCCTCGTGCACAGCTAGGCGCAAGATTTGTGCTATTCATCTGATATCAAACCCGCTCATTGCCTTTGCCATGTTTTTTTAATCTTTATCTCATAAAACATACATGTACACCGATGAGCCAACACATTGAAACCACTCACAGATAAATAGGGTTATTTTCTTTATCTTGTAACCACAGCGCATGTTAAGGACAAAGACATTCCTAGATGGTAAGTGAACAGTTGGTTCTTGTCGTCTTTATGTTGGATGTGGGAGAAATGGGACATGGGTCACTTTGACAAGAGCCTAATCGAAATTGCCAGACGAGTAGGTCAAAGCATCTCCAAAGCAGCAGGGCTGCTGGGGTGCTTCCAGTCAGCAGTGGTGATTTGCTACCGACAGTGGCTCAAAGAGGGACAAGCCATGAACCTACAGTGGGGTGTTGGGCGCCCAAGTCTGCTCAATGCACCAGGGCAATGAAGGCTAATCCGTCTGGTCTGAACTGACAGAAAAGCTGCTTTAGTACAACTCAGAAATAATTTTAATGATACTTATTTGAGGAATGTGTCACGACACAGTGCATGGGACCCAAGTGCATATAGCGTTTTGGAGTTGCTGACCAGTCAGAGCGCCCAGTCTAGCCCCAGTCCACCGCCAAAAGCACCCACAATGGGTGCATGAATGTTTGACCTGGACCTTGGAGCAACTGAAGAGGGTCGCCTGGGCCAGTGAGTGTTTTTTTTTAAACATCATGTGCACCGACATGGTACATGTGCACCAGTCACCTGGGGAAGAGATGGCACCAGAATGCACTGTGGGAAGAGGAAAAGCTGGCAGAGGGAGTGTGATGCTTTGGGAAATGTTGTGCCGGGAAACCCGGAAACACAATTCAGGTGGACGTCAGTTTTGAGGGGCTGTGTTGCCAGCACAAGGGGGACCTACACAATATTTAGAAAGTGGTTTTGATGTTCTGACAGATGGGTGTGTGGTAGTTTTCAGATTCCACTGGTCTTTTTTTAGATTTTTTACGAAGATCTGAACGACGTTATTGGACAAACATGCAAAAATGGCACTTGAAGTCCTTCTAGTTCTGCTTAAGTTGTGTTATCAATTACCATGTTACCATTGGGCCCAAGAGTTCCAACTGCCAACAATACACCAATAGCGTTTCTCCCTTTGTTGACTGCAGTTAGTAGGGCTGTCGTATAGAAGCTGTTCCGAATAGCAGAATTTGTACTTTTGATTAATGCAAGTTGCCTCCTGTCTGTGCTCCTGAAATGCTGCAATACCATCTACAAAGTACGTTCTCAAGGTGGCCAGATTTTAAATGATACATTTTCAATGTAGTGGTGATTGACAGCTGTTAAAATGAGCTTGACCTAACAAATGTTTTGTTTTGCACAAATATTTTGTGACTTTTTATTGTTTTACTTTTAAGAATGTCGCCTCTTTGTGCTAATGAATTTTTTCATGTTCTATCCTCCCTTGTATTGAAGGAAGGATACACTTGTTTTAATGAACCAATATTTGTTTTGACTTCAGAAGCCTGGGTCAGCTCAGTCTCGTAATTATTTACTTGGTTGTTCAGTTTCTTTGATCTAATGGAGGAAGTGATGTCATATGTGCAGGAAGAGTACATAAAGCAAAGCAAAGATGTTTTATGTGTAGAGGAGTCTTCGGATTTCCTCTTGAGCGAGAGGGATTACCAGAGTTGTCACCTTGTGATCGATGCCATGTTTGAGGAAATCATCGCAACCTCTGAACATTCTGACTCATGGCCATCAGCTCCCTCCCATAGCCTTGCTCGACCTCTCTTCGTTGTAGCACTAAGGTGTTTTTTTTTTTTTTTTTTCCCGGGTTTGTGAACAACCTTCGGAATGAAGTCAATCTGAGTCTGCTTAAGAGCAGCATTTATTTTGTGTTGATGGAATGAAAGATGAGCATTTTTTTTTTTCATTTGTAATATTTTAAAAATCTTAACATTAAAAATTATAATTGAAATAATATTTTCATTTTAGGATTATTAAATCAACCTTTTCAGTGAAGAAAGGCACTTTATCACCCCCATAACAGTTTTAACACTCATATAACAAGCATACTATTGAAGATGATGGTGGTGTTATCATGGTGTTTGGTGAAGTTTCCACACATCAGGGACCTTTGCATCCTGACCTGCTGAGCAGTATTTGAAAGGCTGATGGTCGCTCTCCTCCTGAGCCTTTCAAATGCTGAATTATCATTGCTGCCTGCTATTGTTGGCGCGAGACCTTTCGGCACTGTTGGCACACGCTTCTGCTGCATATTTTTGACCTAAGATTTAATTTCTTGTATGTCTGGCGTGCTCACCCCCCCTTCCCTCATTCTAGGCCTGCTTACAGTCCTGCAGTACTGCAGAGTGTCCAATCTATGGGCTGGAGCCACCAGTGCAGGTGATACGTTTCTGCTCTCGCCAGAAAACTCGCGTTTGGCCACGAAACCATATGTTACGTGAATGGTGTTTAAAGGGCAACCATGGGTTATACTGAATGAGTGAATGAATTTGATGGTTCATATTGGAGTGTATTCATGAAAGGAAATGAAGGTACACAGCAAATTTATTTGATTATTCATTCAAGTCTGGTAAAAGTTAACCCTGTAGAACTTGAGGGAAATGAGTTGGCATCAATTTCAACTGAGAACATGACCATGAAATGCCTTTACCTGCCTCGCCATACCTTATTAACTTGCCCAGGTATTGCTTTAAAGAATACGTACACAATCCATACAGATTGTAGCCCGATGGTATTCCCCCCCTATCTGTCCTAATGTGTTCTACCTTTTGAAATATGCAGCTCTTGAAATGGTGCCTCTTGGGTGTTTTTTAAGGTTTTTCCTGACCCTTGCCTTTTGCTGCTCGTTAATGTGAAGGGATGTGTTTTGTAGGGAGGGTGTCATTTCTGCTCTTTGATCTTTGGCAAACGGAGAGGTTTACGGATCATGTGTGGCTGATATGTGCTGCTGCAAAGACCAGTCACCCGTGAAAGGAAGGACTGCCTAAATGATCTCTTTGTCTGCAGGGGTGTTTGGAAGATGGAATGGAGAATTGGCATTTTAATACAGTTGGACTTGCATAACCAGCTTACAGTGTGCTGCCAAACTATTCCCGTGCTTGGCTGGCAGCTGAAATAAAGGTCTTTAAGATGTTCACAGTGTCCAGACAAGATGGAGGCGGGGACAGAATTGGTCTTTTTGTTATTTCTGGTCAGTGATTAGCCTTACACCATACAGTTCTGACATTCTGTGTCCTGTGAATTGTCCGGTCTTGCCTATGATTTGGATGACTGAAATTATAGCAAGTATGGGGTGTGTCTAGTGTAGGTTTCTGAACCCGTTCAAAGGGGGCCAGTATCTCTCCAATGCAGCGAACTCCCTCAGGGGAATCCTCTGTGAAAAATTAAGTTTAAGTAGGTTCAGAGTCAGAAAAAAGCTTTTTTTCGTACTGTAGATCAATGTCAAGTATATATTCTTTATCTCCGGGTTGCAGCACCTTATTGAAGCCACATCACAAATATTCAAACCCAGGGCGCCATGTTTTTACGGCCGCTGCAGTATATCAAATGGAAAATATGGAGATCTTATGCATCATTTTTTGACACAGTCCCTTGTAATTCAGAAGAACATATTTGGGATTGTTGGAAACCTTGGGGTCTCCACTAGAATTTAAAATGGGCCTGAAGTTCCTCAGGTTGGAATACAGCAGCTGCATTTGACGGGCCCATATATGGGTCCGTGGGGCTAATGGGGTCGAAGTAGCAATGGCAAGCATCTTCACCCTGCTGTCACAAACTATTCTTTGCATTTTTGCAAAAAAAAAAAATAGGCCAAGTTGCAAAGAGAGGTATAGCTATCGATTACATTTAATGGAGGATAAATCTCCTTTTTTGGCAATTACTGTATGAATGTTAGCCTTCATTATGCCAAATTGGCCTACTTGCGACTTCAATCAGCCTCCAAACAGTTTTTAAATCTCCCTTGAATATGGTATTTAATTTCACATCTTTCAAGTTGTTGATTTTAAGAAGACATTTCAAAGTTTGCCAAATTGGCGCGCGGGAGACATTTCCCATCAAGATATCTGTGGGGAAATTAGATGGCTCTACCTGCTGTTTTCTGGTTGTCATGGCAACATATTGTTCTGGAGCACCACCACTGTATTTGTTCAAGTTTTCATTTTTCTTAGTCGCAACTTGCATGGCAGCACAGACTGTCTTTATTTTCACTTCTTTTTGTGTATGTATGAGGGTGTGTGTGTGTGTGTGTGTGTGTGTGTGTGTGTGTGCGCATTTGTGTGTTACAAGCTGTAGAACTCTGTGCAGGCTGTAAATTGCACAATATAGGGTGTCTCTGCTCACACTATCTGTGTCGGTAAGTAGTAATGGTGATGAGGAATGAACGATCTCACTGCATATAAATTAATTCTATCTTAATTTGCACTCCGCTTTTTTGTCTAACGGGTACATTATATTTTAGAGAGGTTTCTATGCCTGCTGTATTGCAGTTGCCTCCATCACAGGAAAGAAGCACAGCTGTGTTGTGCCAGTGGTGGCAGGCTAATGTGAATCTTAATCCCATCTAATGAGTCTGTGAATCCCTTTTGATATTATCTGCCTCCGTCCTTTGGTATGGTTTTTCTGAACACATATTTTAAATTTAATCATTTTTGTATTCAAGCTTAAATGCATGCTAGGACAAACAATGTCTCAGATTCATTGCTCAAGTGTTGTTCTTTCAAGGGCAGACTTATGTGCCAGAGAAAAAACACTAACCGTAGCATTAATCTCTTGATGAGTTCTTGTCTTCGGATGTTCTGTAAAATGCAAATATGAGCATTATTCTCAGTCTGTGTTTTCTGGTGTCAAGACAGGTTTTTCATGGCAGTTAGTTGAGCTTGAGTGATGTGTTGATCGTGTCGTTTTGTGTGATGTGATTGAGAGCGGGGGCTAGCCAGCGAGTCAGCAGTATCTCTCTCCTGGGATATATTTGACATGCTTTCTGCTGCTCTTCCTGCTGGCGTAAAAACTATCCGTCAAAGACACCGAGCTAGGCTCTGTCAACACGATCAAATGGAATTGAAACTGCTGTTTTGAAATGGCGCTGATGTGTCAGATGCAAGAGCTGTCTAGATACCTGGTTAAGTCCAATTTCCCAAACAGGAAAACGTGATTGTAACAATTACTGTCTTCATGTGATGGCAACTTTTTTTGGAAATAAAAGAAAATAAATGTTATTGACTGTGAATATTACCACCCCAATTCTGAATAAGATGGCACATCATGGAAAATGCCGATAAAATCAGAAAGGAATGATTTGAAAGGTTCTTTCACGCTCTGCCATATTGAGAACACTACAACAAAACAATATTTGATGCCTTATCATCAAACTTTTATTGAAAGTATATATTTATTTCAAGTCTGATGACTGCAACAGAATCCAAAAAGTTGGCACTTGGCACAGGGGCGATTTAGGACTAATAATGACACGACAGGTTGGAGTAACAAGGTGATGTAGTGGTAAGCAGGTGCCCTAGTCTAAAGGGAATCTCCAAAAAAGGTCTAGTTCCTCAAGAGCAAAGATGGGTGGAGGCTCCGCATGTAGCCAATAGATGCATATAGACCAAGAGCCAGCTTGGTTTCAATTACACCATTGCGTACAAAAGGTTTGATGATGGCCATCTTCAAGTACTAGTGTGGTAACAGAGAAAATCCATTTCTTGAGTTTGGAATTCCTGGCGTTAAGGGGTGGGGGACCCCCCCAGACCCCCCAAAATTCACTTTCAATTACACTTTTACATACAAGTCTGAAAATTGGCCCTGTGATACAGGTAATCATCAGTGATAAAAAACTATCTCAAGAAAAGAAATTGCCTGGCATTATTATTTAAGAAGGGCCCTTTTAAGGGTCCAAAAAGGGGTTCAACTACACTTTTGCGTACAAACAAATTACTCCGCTTTTCTTGTCTCATCTAATGTATCTGAAACAAAAATAATGCTCAAGAAAGACTCATTCCTGGCATTTTTTCGATAAGAAGGGTATTTTGACCCTTATATGACAAAAAAAGGGCCATGCGCCCCAATTACACTTTTGCATACAAACAAATCACTTTGCTTTTCTTGTCTCGTCTAACATATCTGAAACAAAAATAGTGTTCAAGAAAGGCTCAATACTGGCATTTCCATATAAGAAGGGGTCTTTTGACCCTTATGTGACAAAAAGGGGTCCCATGTCCCCTATTACTCTTTCGCGCATATGGAAACTTCTTGAGCTGGTTGGCATTAACAAAGTACTGGATACAAAAATGATGCTCAGTAAAGGCTCATTCCTGGCATTTTGAAATGATAAAGGGTCTTTTGACCCTTCAGTGACAAAAGGGGGCCATTAATACATATGAGAAATATTTTAAGGGGACTTATAGTTAAGCAAACATTTTTTCCAAGATATTCACTTTTTAAACTAAGAATTATTATCAAAATAATTCTATTAGAAATTGCAACTTAAAATACTGAGTTTCTGTAGCAGCACATCAGTGGTTGCCATGGCAACGTCTGTTTTAATGAAATATTGATACTTAGAGAAACACAGTTATTGAGATAACTAAACAGTGTTTGGTTATAATTTCAGCTGTTACGTGGAGGAAAAAACATTCCTTATGTCACTACAGAGCTTTTTTTCCAGGTTTCTATGTTCTAGTATTGATTTTGAACCCCCTAAATCAATTTCGGCGGGAAACGGCTAATTAAATATGCATATCTTGATTTACTCATATTCAGAGGTACATATTGCCAAAAGAGCTCGGTACAGACATAGATCATCACAAAATGAAGAAAACTGCCAAATATGAAGATAATTGGATATACAGTCGCTGAGAAATCTGTATTTTCTTGTTGAAAATCATCTGTATTTTTATCAAGGTTTTAAAGTGCTTTTTAGTGTAAAAGGCTAATTTCAGAGCAATTTCAGGGCAAGTTTAAGACCAATTAGGCAGAAAGTGAATGTTTGTCCTGAAAGTAGACTCTTTGAAGGACCACTACATGTTCTTACCTCAAAACTAAAATTTTGAACCAAAATTGGCATTTTGCTTCACCACAGTTCCCTTAACTTTAATGGTCCCATCAGAGGGACAAATGCCATATTCAGACAGGCCCTCATTCCTAGTATTCGCAGATAATGTTGAAACATCTTGCAGATGGGAAAGGGTCAGGGCCAGGATGTTGTTTTACCAGATCTACATATAATTTGTATCCATTGAAATTTTGAGATTTCTGGCTTAGAGGAGAGTTACGGTCTGTTTGAAGTGTATTTTGTCCTCCTCATCTAGATCATTTCACTCAATCTTTTCCAGATAAATTGGAGATTCAAAAGGCTCCAGTAGATTTCTGCAAACTGTGACTACTCAGAAAGAATTCGTGAAGAATTACTATAAACCAGCAGCAGATACAAGGCTGTGTCTTCATATGCTCGATGCAGATAAAGCAGCCATGCCACTATTTGATCTGCTCCAGTCACTTGGCTGAAGCTTAAGCAGGTGTGGGCTTGGTTAGTACTTGGATGGGAGACCACCTGGGAAAATCAAGTTGCTGCTGGAAGAGGTGATGGTGGGCCAGTAGGTTGCGATCTTCCCTCTGGTGGAATAATCCCCAATGCTCCAGGGCAGTGATGGGGACACTGTACTGAAGGAGACGCCGTCTTTCGGATGAGACGTTAAACTGAGGTCCTGACTCACTGTGATCACTAAAGATCCTATGACACTCATCAATAAGAGTCGGGAGTTCCCCGGTGTCATGGCTTAAGTCCCAACCTAGCTCTCTCGACCTGCCACCTAATCATCTAATTGGCTGTGCAACTTGTCCTCTCCCTCCCCACCTGAACCCCCAGGGCTCCCTTGAAAAAGAGATTTCAATCTCAATTGGACTTCCCTGGTTAAATAAGGGTTAAATAAAGATGCTGACATGCCCAGAGGCGACACTGTTGTGAGGGCGGCAGACACTGACATTTTGGTAATACCATTACACCACTTGCACAGAGTCAAAGCGAATGTGCAAGTGATCAATGACTAGACATGTGTGCTATATGGAGCACGGTAGTCGGTCCCCCCAATAGCCATCGCTACAGAGTATTTGAAAAAGTCTATGGGCCGAAAGACACAGCCAAACCATTCCAAAAACTGAAGGGAATCGATGCCAGCGCCATTCCTCCTTGCAAGGCTGTTATCAAGCAGAAAATTGCAAGAACAAGCTTTGTCGCTAGAATTTGGCATGCGGCTTATAGAAACTGTACCGAAGCGCCCAACCTGTGGCTGGGAACTGGAGAACAATGTCTACAGTATTGTATGGTTTGATGGGCCACAGATGCTCGATTATGTTGTGCCTGATAGCCCCTCAAATGGCGACAGTGAACGCGATGAGGAATATTACACTACTGACGATGACAGTGACGACAGTAATACTGATTAGTCTGATGCGATCAACATCTGTCAGTGGAGATTGGCAACCCACTCTTTAAACATTCATTTTCAAGGCTGAAGCCATGCAATTTAATGATATTGATTAGCCTGATGCGATCAACCTTCGTCAGTGGGCATTGGCAGCCCACTCTTTAACCCATTAACACCCAGACCCATTTTTGGTAAAATTTGAATAATGGCAAAAATTCTCAAAAATCACCCAAAACCTATCATGTTGGTATTCATTGGAAAGGGCTCAGCTTGTCGATCCCTTTCCAATGAATACCAACATTATAAGTTTGAAGTGATTTTTGAGAATTTTTCAAACTTTGACATTTTACCTAAAAATGGTTCTGTAAACATTCATTTTCAAGGTTGAAGCCGTACAGTTCATCCAAGCTTGTACTGAATGCGAGGATGAGGCTTCCAAGTACATGTACCTCTTAAATGCGTGATTCTCAAATGTTTGTTGTTAATAAAGTGTAATTGGGGACATATGACTGCTTTTTGTCACTTAAGGGTCAAAAGACCCCTTATCATTTGAAAATGCCAGGAATGAGCCTTTACTGATCATCATTTTTGTATCCAATACTTTTGTTAATGCCAACCAGCTTAAGAAGTTTCCATATGCGCAAAAGAGTAATAGGGGACATGGGACCCCTTTTTGTCACATAAGGGTCAAAAGACCCCTTCTTATATGGAAATGCCAGTATTGAGCCTTTCTTGAACACTATTTTTGTTTCAGATATGTTAGACGAGACAAGAAAAGCAAAGTGATTTGTTTGTACGCAAAAGTGTAATTGGGGGCGCATGGCCCCTTTTTGTCATATAAGGGTCAAAATACCCCTTCTTATCCAAAAATGCCAGGAATGAGCCTTTCTTGAGCATTATTTTTGTTTCAGATACATTAGATGAGACAAGAAAAGCGAAGTAATTTGTTTGTACGCAAAAGTGTAATTGAACCCCTTTTTGGACCCTTAGAAGGGCCCTTCTTAAATAATAACGCCAGGCAATTTCTTTTCTTGAGTTAGTTTTTTATCACTGATGATTACCTGTATCACAGGGCCAAGTTTCAGACTTGTACGTAAAAGTGCAATGGAAAGTGAATTTTGGGGGGTCTGGGGGATCCCCCACCCCTTAACGTCAGGAATGCCAAACTCAAGAAATAGGTTTTCTTTGTTACCGCACTAGTACTTGAAGATGGCCATCATCAAACCTTTTGTACGCAATAGTGTAATTGAAACCAAGCTGGCTCCCTAACTAATAAGCATATAATCCATCACTTTGAGGACAATGTTCCCAAAAAACAAATTGGAGGAGGATTTTAGGCATTTCACCCTTTTCAGTGAGTGATATAATTAAAAGTAATCCAGTCAAGTCTCGTTGTGAAGGGAAAGGCAGGAAACATCTTCTGAATGTGCGTGAACACCGATCTCTCAGACTCAGTCCTAAGAACTGTCATAGGACTGTAAAGGATATCATGACATGGTAAACCTTGTCAGTCAACACCTCATGCCACTGAATCTGCAGAAGCTAGTTGAGGCTTTACATTGCAATGCCAGACATCAACAATTTTCCGGGGTTAGTGCCAGCCAAGATTTAGACAGTAGAACAGTAGTGTGTGTTTTGTGGTCAGAGTCAACATTTCAGCTGTTTTTATGTATTTATTTTTATTTATTTTTCATTTTTGGGAAAGGAACAGCCATGGTGTTCTCCAGACCAAAGATGACAAGGACAACCCAAGTTGTTATCCATGCCAGGTCCAAAAGCCAGCATCTAATGTGGTATGGGGGTTTGTTTGTGCTCATGGCATGGGTTACTTGCACAATTTCTGGGCCACCATTAATACAGGAAGATATTTAGGAACTTTGGAGCATTGTATACTTCCATCTAGATGGTGTCCCTTTCGGGGATTGCCCAGCATTTTCCAGCAAGAAGATGCCAAACCACATTCTGCTGGATTAAAAGTGTATGGTTGTGTAAACTGAGTGCTGGTGCTAGATTGGCCTGCCTGCGGTCCTGATCAGTCTTGATTGAGAATATATGTTGCACAATGAAGCAAAATATGATGATAAAGGCTCAGTACAATTGCACAGCTGAAGACCAGCAGAATGGAAGAAAAAACTCTTTTAGCTAGTTTTAGCTAAACAGTGTATTCAATGCCAAACCCTTAATGACTATGATTAAAAGAAATTGTGATGTTACACAGCAGTGAGCAGTCCACTGTGCCAATTTTCTGGGAGGCTTGCTGCAGTCATATCACGGTATGTTTTCAATAAGCAATGAAATGCGCGTTACAATATCAAATAATACTGTTTTCAGTATAGTAGACGGCTAATTGACCTTTCAGATTAGTCCATTTTGACTTAAAATGCATTTTACATGACAGTTTTTATTTATTCATTTTTCTTTTTTAGAATTTGGGGTGTGTATGTCTTTGTCTCAGAAGCTGAAGTCAATACTATACTGTCCTGACAGTGCTAAAGTTGGAGGCAGGAACAGTGTTGGTCACAGATTGACTCCCTTAAAAAAATTGTTCAGAATAAAGGTCAGAATCTGTAAACTGTAAAAACATCCTGAGAAATGCCCTCTCTCCCTATTGGCTGCATAGAATGCTGTAAACAAATGAGTAGCTAATTTTTTTTTCTTTTTTGTTAACCTGGGTATTGAGCCATTGTGGCATTTTCCCTGTTGACACATTTAATTATTATCTGTGGGCTATATTTGTTAACTTTCTCATTCATTCATTTATGAAAGGAGCTTTAGAGGAAGTGTGCAGATAAGCCCGTTTGCGAGTGCGCATCCCCAGCCTGGCTGCACGGTGGCAGGCAGCTCTTCCCCCAGCCCCTGGGCTCTGGGAGAGGATGTGAAAGGAGACGCAGGCTCATGCATGTTTTATTAGGCGAGGGCCGCGCACGCGCGCGCAGGGCACATCAGGTGAGCGCCGGGTCCCCATGGGGGCACGCGGGGTCCCGCCAGATTCCAACCCCCCCTCCCCACCCCACCCCCGCACTTCACCTCGGCTCTGCCCCGCCGCACGCCCGCCCGCCTCGACTAATTAATACCTGCCAGAAAAAAAAAAAAAATCGTTAACTTGCGGGAGCGAGGTAACAGAAGGGCATCTCGCTGAACGCGGTTGCCATAACGACAGCATGGAATTGAAGCTCCCCTTAATTCTGCATTTTTAATGAGGAGCCTCTGAGGCTCCCAAAGTTGGGATCAAGGAAGTGCCCAAATAACGGATGGGATATTTATACTGTGCATTCACTTTTTTTTTGCCCCTTCTGCATGACTGGTTTTAGTGAATGAGAGGCAAACCATGGATATGATTCACTTTTCTTCCTTAGACAAGGTCCTTCAGGAATGGAGAATCTGAGGTGGGTGGTGCCATTTATGCATTTTATATTATTATTTTTTTTGTTAAGGCTTAAAGCTTGTTCTTGCCCCCCTCTTTTTGTAATATGAGGTTTTGACTGAGTTGAAGGTATAAATGACTGATAAAAGCTGGCACGTTGATCTCACGTTTTACATATTGGGACCCATGCAGATTATGGATTTTTTTGAAGGAACTGTTAAACATTATTTTCAAGGAATATCTTGTACCTTATAATCATGATGCAGATTAGATCATGTGCTGTTGTAATGTGTACACATTTGTGTTTGTGTGATTAACATTTAACACC
Source organism: Gymnothorax javanicus (assembly GCA_029692085.1). Taxonomy (NCBI): domain Eukaryota; kingdom Metazoa; phylum Chordata; class Actinopteri; order Anguilliformes; family Muraenidae; genus Gymnothorax; species Gymnothorax javanicus. The sequence goes on along the minus strand of CM056197.1, from coordinate 81,387,073 downwards.
TCAGAATCACACCCCACCCACTTCCCCTCTGTGTGTCGGGGGAGGGTATTTGCATATATTGGTGCTGAATTAAGCGTGGCGTGTTTGAAATGACAAGTTGAGGTTATTTTGTAATTATAGTGATTGCGTAATTTGAATTTCAGCCATTAAACCCAAAGTCCAGTGTGGATTCTGAGCTCTGTTTATTAAGGTTCTGCTTGAATTGAGTTCGCAACTCAGACTATAACAAATACATTGAACTGTGCAAAAAAAAAAAAAAAAAATAGTTGGATAGATTCCAAAGTAAATGTTTTATTTTTAGTTAACGATCAGACATTGTCGCACCATAGAATGGTTAGAATCTACATGCAAGCAGCTGACCATTTTTTAACTCTTCCCTTTCCACTTAATGTTATGTGACTGCAAGCATGTCATAGTAAACCTTACCCGAGCTGTATCAATGAGACATTATTCTGTTTAAAATCTCTGATTTTTATGCAAGTAGGATTTAATGGCATTAAGAGAAAGAATAGTGAAGAAAATTTGTCTTTTGAAAATTACTCCCAGTGAAGATCAGATTTTCTGCCTCAGTCTGGTCGTTTAGCAGCAGGGCTGGAGAGGAGTCATGATCTGCATCCTGTACTGATTGCGCTTAGGGGTGTCAGCATTTTTCTTCAGCCGTCCTCGTACATGTACATTGCCGGCAAGTGGTCAAGTAAACAGCACAGGTGTTAAATGTGACTGACGGCCTGCGTCACGAGCAGCGACTGCCTGAGCTATACAGTCACTTTACTGGTGGTGCAGAAGAGCGTGTCGTTGATCAGACTGATGCTCTGTGCACAAGCCCGCATGGTTTTTCTGAATCACATATACCCGACTTCTCTAGCTGATTATTTCAATGTGGTCACTGTGTGTGTGAGTGCTTTCTCCTGCATGATGAATGATATTATTGTCATGAATGGGGCAACTCTTCCAGTCCTTTTGATTAATATAGATCATTGCTGTCATTACCTGTAAATTTACAATGATAAAAATAAGTGTTGGTTATGCATGTATTGACTGCCATTTCAGTTTTCTGCATGGCTGGATTCCAGCCAGCTGCACATATACTGAAGATCAGTCATTTTATGGCACATTTTTATCACAGAGCTATTAATAATACTCTGGTGGCCCTTAGTTATCAGTATGTCCCAAGGAGGCAATTTGCCACCCGAATGAGATATTGATGTCAGTTTCCACCGCTGTAACTTATGAATATGGAAATAACTGCCACCTATATAAATATGTGCAAAAAAAATAATCACTGAGACCGTTTATACAAAAAGCGTAATCAAAACTGGGGAATGGCATTTCTCCATGTCTCTTGAGTAGTTAGGCTTTCTAATTTGAGCTGAATGGCTGTTTGGTGCATTAGCTGTGTTGAAGCCATGCCTCTCCTGGCAGAAATTCCACACCTAGCAACAGAAGCTTCTGGTGAAGGCTAATGCCCAAAAATGTTACTAGGCAGAAATTTCACCTAATGCTGGCGTACAGGCGTAGCATCAGAAAATTTGCCCTACTAATCTGAAAATCATGATTTCATCTTCAGATTTATAAATTATTATTAGTTTGGTTCTGAAAAAAATGAGAAGTCTGGTTGTCATATGAATATCTGATTGGCTAAGGACGGTGGCATTTTTAATGACATCCAGGTAAAGGTGGTATAATTTGTATGAATTTCTGGTGATGGGAGATTGAATGTGGCAGCTTGGCTATAAGCATTCTGTTTTTGGTCAGACTAATGTTTGGAGTTTGGCTTTTGAATCCTGGCTTTTGTTTAGATGGTCGTCGGAATGTTTGTATGTAGGTAGATGTGTAATGTGAGAAAACAACTTTTATCACAAAAGACTGTTTTATCACTTTTTATACCTCTGGTTTATCTGCTCATTTCAGACACTTTCTATCTCTAACATTTTCTTTTTTCAGTTTAGGATAACCAAATTAGTGTGTTTCTGGAGTATGTACAAGCAGATGGCTCGAATGTTCCCTTTGCAGTTTATCCTTCAAGCTAGCAATGAGAAAACCCACAGCATGCTCAAACAAAAAAACGGGATGGAATGCCCTGCTGAATTGAGCCTTTCCTCCCAGGTGAATTCTGTTGCTATTATTTGGCTAGCTTACCACGGGAGTCAGTGCTCATGGTTGCACCAGCACACGATTCAATCTGGACAGTGATACTCTGAGAGCATAAACCAGATGCTGTGATGCAGGATTTGAACTTGGCTTTACCAGACTAAGACAGGAACCACACGCACGGACACAGAATTCATTCTGGGCAGTATTGCACTAAGTACATGAGTTGGAGACACTGACGAAGGACTTGATCTGCAAAATACTGCATTATGAACAGGAAGCAGGTGATGGTTTTGCATGTTTATTGTAATCCATGATCTCTTGAATCTCGCATTTATTGAGATTTATTAATTTTCTGGCATGAATATTTATTGCCTATTGTGGACGCAACACTGTGCTGCTGTTTCAGCTTAACATTCACTGAAGTAACCCTTAATGCATTTTGTAAATTTAAATTTTTTAAGGTTAATACTGCAAAAAAAAAAATTAAAAACTGTGAACATTATTATTATTATTATTATTATTATTATTGACTGGGGAGCATGCGTAGAAGCCAGTTACATTGTAATTTGCCGTGATATTGGATATTGTCATTACCATCTGCATACACAGTAGAAATATGTAGAAATCCTTAGCTTGGCTAGCTGACGCTTGTAAAATTTCATTTTTTGGAATGGGAGGTCTCTACTCTGGAATTTGTATTGATTAGGCTGTGTTGATCAAATAAAGCTCCTGGAGTAGTTATGCTTCAGACACAGGTACTAATGGAGTTGATTCTTAACCTATGAAGTATTAGTTTACTCAACCAACTATAATTACTGAATGTGCCATGTCTGGGAGTATAGGGTACAAAAATGTATCAAGTTTTTGCTCATTGCCAACTGACCGACAACTGCCAGTCGTGGTTATGGGCAATTAAAAAACCCAAAATACCCCAAAAGACTTTCGTCAAACAAGTTTGGCAGCAGAGGAGTATGTGCTGAACACTTCCTAGTTTGAAAGGTCTCCCTTATAATTTTAGAGGACCTACTCTGTCTTTGTCCGATACAAATTTTGAGAGACATGGCCTGCTTTTGTAAGGTCAATGAACGTGCATAACTAATCAGAGAATGTGACTTAATTGTAGGAAGATCAGGTTACCTCCAAGGTCACTTTATCGATTATGCATAAATGATATACGTTGGTGAAAGAACAAAAGGAATTTGGCATAATATCAATGACACATTAGACTGATCAGCTGCATGCTATGTGGGTTTCTGCCCAACTCCTCTATCCTCTTTGTAGCCAAGCTGCGATGCTCAAAGAAAAAACTTGTAGCTTGTGGCATTTGTTTAGCCAGCTAATGCGAATGGCCTGCTAACTTAGCAGTGTCAAGTTAAAATGCATGAAAGTATCCTGACCATTGTGCATGTTATCATTTGTACACCAGAAGAAAATGCCTGAAAAAGACACGATTTCTCACTCTTGACTCAGTTGCAGTCTTGCATTTACTTGGATCGAAGGCATTTCACGAGATAAGCTGGCTTCACCAGGGTACCCTTACATGTTAGAAATAATTGGTATGTCGAAACGTGGTCAATGACTTCACTCCCGATAGCATGATGGGGATGAAATTTTTTATCCTGTAAGCTGATTTATCTGGAACCGCAGGGTGCCTTAAAATTGTTCTTTCTTCCAATCGATCTACACTCATGTTGACATTAAAAATCAGCAAACTGTCCCTTTACTATGTCACATTTTTCAGAGGACTAGCCCCTGGTAAGGCTTATTGCCATTTTGATCAACTTTGCCATTCCACCATGAGAAATATGGATTAAATATCTTAATACAGGGATGGATGGTCGGCTGAAGTGGAACTTATATTTACATGGCTTGGATAGCATCTTGTATGGACATTCTAAAGGAATGGTACCAAATAGGATGTTTACTGAATCATTCTCGAAGAAGACTGATCTAAATCTGCTGTTTTCTGTTGCATTCCTTTGTCCTGAAATCTGTCCTTTCTCTTGCTTTAGGGCAGAATGTCTGTAATGAACTTGCATGAAGTGCCACATTGGAGCTGACACGGAGTCGGCAAGAGACTCCAGTGCAGACTGAAGAGGGAGACAAACGACGCCCTCCTCAGAAACTGACAGGACCTCTTCCCCACTCTGCCAAAGTTCCATTGTAAGGCCCATACATTACTTGCTGTTATGGCAAGTCGAAGGAAATCGACTACCCCATGCATGATCCGAATAAACAATATAGCTGAGCAGGATGACTGTGAGGACTTGGAGGTTACCACTGATGACACAGTGGATAAATCTCTGTCACAGACTATGCCTTCTGCACAGCCCGCTCCAGAGAGGGAGACAGACAGGGAGAAGCTGGATCCAGAGAGTCGGTTACAGAGGAAGCAGCAAGGGGGCTATGAGTGCAAGTATTGTTCCTTCTCCACTCAAAGCCTGAACGACTTTAAAGAACATGTGGACTCCAACCATCCCAATGTCATACTGAACCCTCTTTACCTGTGTGCGGTATGCAATTTCAACACAAAGAAGTTTGACACCCTGACAGAGCACAATGAAAAGTGTCATCCTGGGGAGAACAACTTCAAGTTCAAGCGAATCAAAATGAACAGTCAGACCATCCTAGAGCAGACAATCGAGGATTCAAATGGTGCAGCTGGCCATGATGCTACTACTGCTCAAGGTGCGGAGGGTTTCTCTACATTTCCTTTGGGAAAATCAACTACTGTCATGATTGGTAAGCCAAAAATTGATAACAAGCAAATTCTTCAGAAAGGGGAGAAGTTGGGAAACCATGTAGATGCCCTCATCGCGAAAGACCAAATTGCTGCTGTAAATGTGAATGGGACAGTTATCATCCCTGAAGCTACTATAAAAGAAGGGGTGTCTCATGTTACGCCATTATTGCAGCGGCCACCCAATTACAACTTGGTACCAAAAATTGCTGTGCCTCTGAACACCACCAAATACAATCCCTCTCTGGACAGCAATACCACCCTGATCACATCCTTCAACAAGTTTCCCTACCCAACTCATGCTGAGCTTTCCTGGCTGACGGCACAATCCAAGCACCCTGAAGAGCAGATCAAAGTCTGGTTTACAACTCAACGGCTAAAGCAAGGTATCACCTGGTCCCCAGAGGAGGTTGAGGAGGCCCGTAAGAAAATGTTTAATGGATCCATCCCACCGGTGCATCAAACTTTTACTGTTCAGCCAACCCCATTGTCCCAACCAGCCAAAGTCAGCCAACCCCTTATTCAGACTGTCCCTTGCCAGCTCCTTGGGCAGTCTAGCTTAGTGTTAACAACTGTTGCTAATGGGTCAAATGTGACCTGTCCTCCTGTTGCACTGACTGTATCAAATCAAGTGGACACCTTTAAGAGGCCCCTGCCAGCCCCCGCAATGGCTCCTGAGGTAAAGCGCAGTATGGTCAGCCCAAAGGCAGTGCCATTGTTGGGCCCTGTTAGGAAGAGGTCCACTCCAGCCCTGTTGGCGGCACCAGATGTGAAGCGGGCAATATCAGGTCCATTTGGAGCTCAAGAAAGTAAACGGCTTATGGCACCACCAACAGTGCCCTCTGAAATGAAGAGGTCCATGGCACCCCCACTTGTTGCCCCAGAAATGAAGCGACCCCTTGTGAGCCCAGTTGTTGCTCCTGAGATGAAAAGGCCTATGGTCTCACCACTGGTACCCTCAGCAGTAACTAATGAATCTAAGCGCCTTACACCAGCCCCACTGATCTGCCCTGATGGGACGTGGTCCACATGTCCAGGTCCTGAACTCAAACAGACCATAACAGCTCCTGTAATGTCTTCTGAAGTGAAGCGACCAACGATCATAAAATCCATCCAGCCTTCCCTCAAAGCAGCTTCCCCAGTCCCCAGCTTTCCGTTAAACTGCTCGAAAGGAAGAGATCAAATCACAGAGCTGCTAGCTTGTCCAGTCATGAACCAGCAGCCTGAAGACAAGGCAGTAAATCTGCAGATTGAGACCAGTGGTGTCACCCAGACAAACATCAAGAATTCTTTCAACAATGAGCACTATAATAACCACAAGCCCATCCCGCACTTTGGTACTGATCCTCTACCGAAAGACATGTCAAAAAAATCTATCCCCACCCAATTTCCTCTCCTGGAGAGAGTGAAAGGGAAGACCTCTGAGCAGCTGAAGATTTTAGAAGACAGTTTCCAGAGGAGCAGCTTCCCAACACTTGGTGAAATTGATGGCCTTGTGACTGAAACCAGACTTTCAAAGAATGAAATCAACAGCTGGTTTTCAGAGCGCCGCGCCCTGAGAGATAACTTGGAACAAGCCCTTCTGAACTCCATGAACTTAAAAAAGGCACATATGGAGGAAAGCCAGCACCGGCTTGGCAAGCAGAATGGCTTGCATGAGCTGGAGAGTCATAACAGAATATCTCCACTTCCGATTATTGCTCCCTCCAACTGTTCCACGATTATAGACGAAACGTCACTGGGACAACTCAGAAACGTTTTTGCACTAACAAGGTGGCCTTCGCCTGAGGAATACAATAATCTTGAGGTCCAGACTGGTTTGGCCCGCACAGACATTGTCCGCTGGTTCAAGGACAGCCGGTTGGCCTTGAAAAGTGGAAACTTGGAGTGGATGGAGCTTTTCCAGAAGCTGGGCAATAAAGACCTGAATGGTCTGGGCTCACCAGCAAGCACTGAATCTACCCAGAGTATCCCCAAACAGCACTACCAGGACAAGATGCAGCGAGACCAGGATGTTAAAAGGTTCTCTGAGGGTGCTACTCTCAGCAGCCAGGAAATCAAAAACTGGTTTACCAATAATCTGGGACAGAATATAGCAGGCAGCAAAAATGGTATCCAGGACGGACGACCCAGACAGGATCGCGGGGGCTGGGTGAAGATGACTGTTGGGGTGGATGGAGGTTTAACTGGAGAGAAGCTGGTCTCCGATGCTGACAGCATGATGGAAGACGTCTCTGGAAGGTTGACAGGATAAAGTACACAACAGGTAGTCACCATGTAAGAACTACCCTGAAGTGCGAATTAATCCTTAAAAAACTGTTTGCTCCTAATTTACCTTTAGTTGTTCAATATAAGAATAACAAATGCGGGAAGAAATGTTTTTTTTTTTTATAGGCATTTAATGTAGTGAAGATGTTCTACATTTTTAGTGATCATCAATGGTCCCGGCTCAAGCTACGTTTTTAGCAATTTAAGGCAATTCACTGGTGTCTGTAAAACAAGGTTTTCAAGTTGGGTGAAATTTTGCATTTGGCAAATTTACCATTTGCTGCCAGTCTACAAAAAAGGCTGTCAAAACCAAAGCATGTCTATACTGGGCTATAATATATTGTTGCATAAAAAATATGCGCAGAATCTAAACCTGTCATTCAAGAATCTTATTTTTTGGGAAGTGCACAGCGGCCACAATGCCAGGACAGCCTGGTTTTATCAGATGGATGAGAGCGGACGGGAAGTTGATGCCTGAGGGCGAGGAAAAGTTCCATTTTCAAAATGGGGACCTTTCATACATCAAAATTCTGTTTGCATTTATTAGCCCCAAGTTCTGACTTTTTTCTATATTTGTTTTTAAATGATGGATAGATTACTCAGTAGTTAAAAACCTCTTGATCAATGTGCTACGATAAATGCTGGTGTCCAAATGGATGAATTGAGTATGATCATTAATGGCTATTTCTGTTTGTTGCACCTAACAGGTGAGAACGGTGGAAAGCTGTCCTTTGCACAGAAGAGTGGAAGGAAGGACAGGAATTCTATTTTTCGTATTTCGGAACCAATAACTTTACATCTGCGCTGTCCCAGCTAAATGCACACCATTCACCCAACATGGCTGTAATGTTGAAACAGATGATAAAACATTACAAGAGCACTGTGGGAGCATTTTGGCCTAGCTGAGATGTAATCAGAGGCACAGTGAGTGGACTCCAACTGACCAGGAGGTTACCATCATGTGCCAAAGCTGGACTGCTGCATTATTACACTTTTAAAAAAAGGGTCCTTGTAAATATTTTTCTGTATTGCAACAGATTTGTACAATTTTGGGGGAATTTTGTTACATTTGTAATAGGAGTGACGTGTCCCTTTATGTTCCAGCTGGTCCTTACAGTGGTATGTACTGTGTTTTGTAACAAGACACCATGAACCACTACATCTGTTGGCAGTACTCGCAGTAACAGTGTTACAGTGCCCAGCTTCATTGCTTTCTGTCAGGTGGACACACTGTAAATCCAGTCCAAGCTGCCTGTTTGTGCATGGGGCTGTGTGTGTCGGGAACTTTACAATGGCTTAATTTTTGCAATGAACACCTTGATCGAGTAATATCGCTGATCTCCCAAAGACAACTGCATCTCGCCATAGGAACAAGGAGATCAGAGCACAGCCTTTTTCCACCAGGAAACCCAGCTGAGGAAAGATCTCCCTGCAACAAACCGGACATACGCCGCGGATGCCATTTCCTTTTGCTCTACCGTAATTGTCATTATTTCTTGGATGGACACTTCAGCACATTATACATGTTTGCTTCCTAGGAGTACTTTACTGCATGTAGAACTAGTTCCATTTCTTCTCACACCAATACTCAAGAACAGATACACGCTCTTTGTTACGCTGCTGATAGTCATTTTTGGACATAATCTATCAAAATTACCACGCTTCTAACAAGAATCTTGCTTTTTAAAAACCGGTTGCTGTCTGCTGTAATCCAATAAAAACAGCCTGTTTAAAAGTCTCATTCCTGCTAAAGAAGCTGTATTTCTCTGCACTGCCAATGGCTGTCTTGGCCTCTGCCCCTTATGGCAACTTCGACTCCAGTATGACCCTTGCCTTCATGCTGCGGAGTGACCCCGTAAGTGGCTGGAGCCTATAAACCTTGATGGAACTGCTAAAAGAATATCCACTAAAGCACTTGGATTACAGTTGCAAGGCCTATCACAGGGATTTGAAAAAAGTGGTTTTTGAAGCTAAAGCATGAAGTGTAATACCCATCTAAATGTATTCTTATTTTTAGCTAACTGGACCTATGGGCCGATAAGCTATTGTCGTGGTGTGGCGTCCGTCGTCCGTAACATTTTTTATCTTTTTTCCGGCTCGATGAATTTTCGTGTAAATTTGCAATAACATACTACTAGACCATTTCTCCAGACGTTTTTCTCGGATTTTTGATTGAATCATTTTTGTCCGTTTTATGGGCCCTTGAATTTTTGGCTCCAATGTTAAAGATATGACTTGAAATTTCAAAAAATTACTTCTCAAAAACATAACTTTTTTTCTAAATCTGGCAATCATCTCACCTTGATACACTTTATGTACAGTGCGAGTGCCATTTTGATTGAATCGACGGAAGTGGGTCTAGTGGGGGCGCTGTACTTTAACATTGGGTCTTATGGAGAATGGGCCAAATCGCCTGTGGAAGCTAAATGGTTGCAGATAGAGATTAAGTTTGTATTACTGACATACAGGAAGTAATGTATGACCAATACTTTGGCTGTGTTAAAGTTGACCTCAGATGAACTTGAAAGGTCAAACTTGAGATCAAGCAAAATGTTACAATTTTCAAAGGTTTCTAGGCTTGAAAATATTGAAGATTGGGAACATATGTGCATAGAGCACTTATAGGAAGTAATGTATGAACTTTCATTTGGTGGCCTTGAACTTGACCTCCGGCGACCTTCGAAGGTCAAACTTCACATAGTGAAATTTCAATTACTTCTATCACCAAAGCTATTACAGATAGAGCTTAGGTTTGTATTGCGGGCATATAGGAAGTCATGTATGAAGTTTCATTTGGTGACTTTGAACTTGACCTTTAGTGACCTTGAATGCCGTAACTTCACAGTGAAATTTCAATGACTTCTATCAGCAAAATGGTTACAGATAGTTTTGGTTTGTATTGGAGATGTATAGGAAGTCATGTATGAAGTTTCATTGGGTGACCTTGAACTTGACCTTCAGTGACCTTCAACGGCCAAATTATACAGTGAAATTTCAATGACTTATATCAGCAAAATCGTTACAGATTGAGTGTAAGTTTGTATTGGAGACGTATAGGAAGTCATGTATGAACTTTCATTTGGTGACCTTCATATTGACCTTCGAAGGTCTAACTTGACCTAGAGAAAATTCAATGACTTCTGTCACTGAAAAGGTCACAGATGGAGCCTAGGTTTGTGTTACTGACATAGGAAGTCACGTATGAACTTCCATTTGGTGACATTCAGCTTGACTGTTGATGACGTTTGAAGGTCGAACTTGACATAATACAATTACAATGACTTATATTGCCAAAATGGTCACAGATGGAGCCTAGGTTTGTATTAGAGACATATAGGAAGTCATATTTGAACTTTCATTTGGTGACCTTCGTATTGACCCTCAAAGGTCAAGTGTTACCTAGTGAAAATTCAATGACTTATATCATTAGAACGGTCACAGATGGAGCTTAGGTTTGTGTTGCTGACATCTAGGAAGTCACATATGAACTTTCATTTGGTGACATTCAACTTGACTGTCAGTGACCTTTGAGGGTCAGACTCGACAGTGAAATTACAATGACTTGTATCACCAAAATGGTCACAGATTGAGCCAAGGTTTGTATAGAGACATTTAGAAAGTTATATATGAAGTCCATTTACTGACCACAACTTGACATTCTGTGACCTTCAAAGTTCACAATTGACTTATTGACATATTATAATGACTTGTATCACCAAAACTGCTTCAGAGCTTAGGACTGTATTACAGAAGGTCTTATAAATGTATGTGAACTCTTATTTAGTGACCTTGACATTGATTTTCATTGATTCAAATGTCAAACTTCGCATGAAATTTTCCTAACTTGGATCATCGCCGTAAGACTGCTTGCCGGTAAGCTACAGGACCCTTGGTCCTATTTTTTTTTTTTTTTTTTTTTTTAATCAATATGAAGCCCCTTTCACAGCAGTTGGGCAGGATGGTTTGGAATACATTGCTCAATTTCAGCATTTGGGTCTGGTGGTGTTAGTATAAATTTTTCCTTGTTCATTTGTACTTCATGTACAGCCAAATGCATCTTAATGTTTAAACATCCTTTTCAGAGCATAGGTCAGAGCTTCTGGCTCTTGCCAAATATCTAGTGCATGATTGAGATTTTGAGACATTCCTACCCTAAAATGATGGCTGCTCCATTTGCAAAGGTAACTTGTGACACTCCTTTGTCCACACTTCAGGAAGACATTCTGCAAGAATATACACTCACTGGCCATTTCAGTAAGTACACCCTGCTAGTACTGGGTTGGCCCCATTTGCCTTCTGAATTGCCTTAATTCTTTATGGCATAGATTCAACCCAGTGCTGGAAACATTCTTCAGAGATTTTGGTCCATATTGACATGATAGCATCACGGAGTTGCTTCAGATTTGTCGGCTGCACATTAATTCCTTGGATGCAAATTTCCTGTACCACTATTTCCTAAAGGTGCTCTATCGGATTATGATCTAGTGACACTGGAGGCCATTAGACTGCAGCGAACTCATTGCCATGTTCAAGAAAGTGGTTTGAGATGATTTGAAGCTTTGCGACCTGCCGTGTTTATTCTGCTGGAGGTAGCCATCAATAGATGAGTACAGTACACTGGTCATAAATGAAGGGACATGGTCAGCAACAATACTCAGGTAGGCTGTGGTGTTTAAATGATGCGCAGTTGGCACTAAGGAGCCCAAAACATGCAAAGTTAATGTCCCCCACACCACTTTACCACCACCACCAGCCTGAACCATTGAGACAAGGCAGGATGGATCCACGCTTTCATATTGTTCGCTTCGAATTCTTACACCAGCGTCCATATGTCACAGCAGAAATGGAGACTCATCAGACAACATTTTTCCAATCTCCTATTGTCCAATTTTGAGGAGCCCGTGTGAATTGTAGCCTCAAATTCCTGTTCTTTGCAGACAGGAGTGGCACCCGGTGTGGTCTGCCACTGCTGTCGCCCATCTGCTTCAAGGTTCAATGTGTTGTGCATTCAGAGATTCTCTTCTGCATATCCCGGTTGTAACAAGTGGTTACTTGAGTTACTGTCATCTTTCTATCAGCTCGAACCAGTCTGGCCATTGTCCTTTGGCATCAACAAGGCATTTTCACCCAGAGAAGTGGCGCTCACTGGATATTTTCTCTCTTTCTGACCATTCTCTGTAAACCCTAAAGATGATTGTGTGAGAAAGTCCCCGTAGATCAGCAGTTGCTGAAATACTCCGGATTAGCCCATCTGGCACCAGTAACCATACCAAATTCAAAATCACTTGAATCACCTTTCTTCCCCATTCTGATGCTCCATTTGAACTTCAGCAGGTCCTCTTGACCATGTTTACATGCAAATAGTTCCTGCCATGCAATTGACTGATTAGATATTAGCGTTAATGAGCAGTTGAACGTACCTAATGAAGTGGCCAGTGAGTATGAGGATGCTGGATTCCAAACAACCCTCATGTATGACATTTATTAGAAAAAGGAAATGCGAGCAGTTGCCATACTTCAGTTGGGACTTTGGTATTAAGGCATTAAAATTGTAAAATATTTGGAAGACTTACCCCCCCATTGCATAGCAACTGGCTCAAATAAAACTTGAAAAAATGGCCCAAGAAATGGCTAATTTTCTTCAGAAATTTATCATTAAAAATGGAGGACATCTGTTTACTAGTTAAAACCAGACTTGCACATTATGCGGGAATACAGAGCACTGATTAATGATGCGGTTTCCACATGTCCCACATAGTGCGAGGATGCTCGCTCCCTCAGAACTGCTCTAAAATACAAAGCAGAAATGGCGCTCTAATTAAACAGAAACAAGTGAAGATCCGCAGTCATCCAGTTAATGAAAATTCTCTGGTAAATCCCACCAAATTCATTAAAAGTACATTTCCAGTAGGCCGTTGATTATCTGGGAACTGAAAGGAACAATCCTCTACACAGTGCATTAAAATGTTTTATTCAACACCACATAAATTGAAGGTGTAGGAATATTACATTTATTCAAAATCATCTCAGTAAGACAATCTCCGGCAAATACACTCTATATTCTTACCGGAAAATTAACAAAAGTATGTTCACACTAGCAAATGGCAATCAGCAAAGCTACCCACTAATGGCATCAAAGGATTTATTCACCAAAGATCAACATCTTTGTTTTCATTAAATTTGGATTAATAATTACATGTGTACATATGTATAGCTGTTCATTTTAGACAGTATGCACATAGGTCTCATACGTTCATCTTTAACTCATATGGACTGGACATTTGCCTCAGTATTGTAGATGCTCCATTCTCAGACTAAAGACAGCAGAACATTTTACTTTCATTTACAATTAATTTTATACACATAGCCTGTCATCCTTTGTGGAGTTGTCACTGATACAGAGTCAGATGAAACAGCCACTCGCAAAATTTCGAGATGCCTTTTCCCTTGGAAATGGCACTGGGCATCCTAAGTCTCTGATTATCCGCTAGAGCTGGTACTCTCCCAAAATTCAATGCCAGTTAAAAATCTACAGAACACATGCCTCTTGATCCTCATGGCGCATTTCCATTACATTTTCATTAGGCTTCCCTGCAGAGGGCTTAATGAGAGTGGTTGCAGAAGATATGGCACAGATTTAGATCTGAATGACCTGGGTTCATCTCCCCTCTGGCACCAAGCCAGTCACTGAGCTGACAAACCTCAAAGGACGGCTATTTTTGCCACACAAAAACTTATAAATCAGCAAAAAAAAAAAAAAAAAAAAAAACACTACCCGGACCAATCTGGACATTGAACAGTATATTGCCACCTCAAGAAACATCCTACTAATGGCAGAAAAAAACTTCATGTGTTAAGAAGCCTGTAGAAAAAAAAAAAAATAAAAAGCCCAAAATTGGTCTTCAGTCCTCTCACACAGTGAGTTCATCAACAGGAACATTTGTGTTCTTGTGGCTGAAGGCAAGTTTAAAAGCAGCGTTCTTGAAGAGCGAATGCTGCAACTGAGCTTGGTGCTACACACGACAACCTCAAATTACAGGGCAAGACGATATCGTAATTAAAGAGCAGACAAAAACCGAACCAAAATCACATGCTGATTCGCAGGTGCGACACTGCCAGCGGACAAATCTTACACCTGTCCCAAGAGGGTGGCACTATAAACGAACATTAACATCCTCGACTCGTTCTTCGCCTTTTTTGCCTGCACGAAAAAGATCAGTGTCTCTGCTGATGGAGAACCTGCTGCTGTTCCCTCCTCAGTGGGGCTCAGTCGTCCCCCAGTCTGAAGCCCTGGCCCCAGTTATGACGTCCCCCGCCAGCCCCTCCCTGCTCTGGAGCTGCCGGTCTCCTGCTGGGGGGCGGGACCCCAAATCCAGAGACTCCTCCTCTTCTGCTGGGGAAAAAGCGGTACCTGGGAGGAGGAGATGGTAACAGCTTTTCAACATTCAAACTGCCAGCATTTTACAGAGGTCACAATAGGAGGTTAACGCCCACTGATGAGACTGAGTATATGGAATACTGTAAAAATCAGATGTGGGTTATTTAATGGTAAAATTACGGGGTACAGTGCTTACAGGAACTGAGGGGTGGATAGGAAGGCTCTGCCACCAAAGTCCATGGGGTATTTAAACATCAAGAAGAAGTAAAGATGACCAACAAGGTTTCCAACCAGCTCGTTGATCAGCCTGTGGATATGGGGGGAAAAATGGAACGCACTTCAATATGGCTTCAGAATCCTTCATGGTCTTCCATCTTATTTTGATAACAAATCACACAAGCAAACCTCATCGCAACATGTCAACCTCACGTAAGAGTACAACACACTTGCATACAACAGCAAGCACATCTCTGTTCGACTACGGCTGAAATACAGCAAATGTACCGCAAAGATAGACAATACTTACGAGCCTCCAATAATGTAGTTAAATCCAAGAATGACCCAAGGAAGATAATATGCCTTTGGAAAGAAATGAGCAATTACCTTACGTGCATCCATTCAAACAACATCTTTCAAACAGACTAAATTAAATGTCCCCCAATTATGTCTTTATTCTTGGGTAGGCGGCAATACTGAAAAAAGCAAAGAACACTGCACTCTCCCATGAAGTCACTCCAATGTGCGAAGATATCCAATAGTGAAATATATCACAAATAAGGAAAAAGTATGCACACTTTTGGACTTTTCTTCATTCAACACAGGGAACCAACAGCAGTATTACGTGGCAATACTGGAAATGAGCAGGAATATTCTAAGTGTACCAATTTGAGCAGAGAAGCACATCCCAAAAACTAAGGTTTGTATCAGTGCAAGTATCAGTGTAGGAATCCCAGTACCTTGAATCTTGTTCCAAACCAGAAGGAGACTATCATGTCTCTGTTTAGCTGGGCCCAGATATACAGCACAGACATGATCAGGGGAATCATCAAGAGCTGAAAAGGACATGGAAGAGAAACTCTGACAACAGGGCAGGAAACCTAATTTTTCATCCACTGACACCAAAACTGGTGCAAGCAGTTGTTCTCCCGCCAAGTCCACCATTTTACCAGGCAACTTGATATTTAGAATAGCAAAAAAAAAAAAAAAAAAAAAGAACCTCCAGAGGCAGGGGGCGGATAAAATATAAAATTAACAGCATTTGTTTGGACTCATTTCCCAACCCGACGGAGAATCATGCCACCCTTGTCCACCACTAAACTGTAAATTTGCATAAGAAGAGCAGCAACCTGGTCACCTTTTCGAAAAGTGACATGGATAATTTGTGAAAATCAAACGGGCTGAACATTCAAGACTTCCAAGAACTTTCAGTGCAAAAGGTATCTGACCATCAATCCATCAATGTATAAACAGTACTTTTCTGCAAGCCCAGCAAAATTCTCAGCTCAGGTTTAAAAGAAGTTGTACACCGCCAGGAGAAGTTTCCTAGAGTTGGGGTTGCATGTTTACACTGTGTTTTTTTCTTCAGAAAGCTGAAGGTTTATTTGGTTTCAGCTTGCTTTAATGAGAAAGAGCAGATCATAGAGCCTCCCACACATATTCAATGCAAATCTACTACATTCCTTATGCGCCCTGGGAGCTGACAAAACAGAGCGACTGGAGTGTTCATGTTTGAGGGAGTCGTGAGTCACTGCCAGCAAGACAAAGAAGAAAAACAAATGTTATTTAAACCATGTGTTGTTCCATGTTCCAACTGCATTGAAGTCCTCAGAACAGAAAGTAATTGTATTCAAACAATGATGCACAAGAGAACCACTTTCCTCAGCACCGATACTCAGAGACTGAGCTGGGCACATCAGAAAAAAAGTTGGAAGTGTGAGAGAGTTCTCTCAGTGGTGCCAATGAGACCAACCCTTCCTAAGTCATAGTGCACATCACACTCTAATCCTCTGAACCCCCAGAATTACTGGCAAATTTAAAAGGCATGTTTCCTTTCTTTTTTTTTTTTTTTAAATAAAATACACCACTTATCATACCCAGAAACTGTAAAATCAGAAAAGTGGAGTCAGATTTTCAGCTTTACAACAGTCCTTGAACAAATCAGGAAAAATAAACAAATCACTAGACAAATTACCGAATAAATGCCCTTCATTCTACGTCTCATTTAAAATTTCACAAAAAAAAAAAAAAATATAAGGGGGAAAAAAAAACGCCCTGACGCCCTGTAAAGAACATAAAATGCTGGGCTTCAGAGGGTGAACAACAACTTTCTGACAAAGCGTAGTGTGATCAGCAAAGTGAAATTGGCACAAGGATGTAAAAACACGGACAACAATAACAGAATAGTTGAAGCAGCCACAGTTCAAGCATTCCAACAGCATTCCAACCCCCCCATTCATTCACATTTATTTACTATCAGAGATAACATGTGTTTTATTGTATTCAGGGCAGAACCTACCTGCATGTCCATCATCAAACCTGTTATCTGCACAGTAATGTCAAGAAAACCAAAATCCTAGCCATCGCTGGAACAGCCATGCACAATCTATAATGATGTAGAGCCAGTGATCATAGCTCATAGAAGCAATGCTAACTCACCCACTCGCAACAGTAAGAATAGTAAGGCTCACAGCAGATCACAAGAGATCTGAGAACATAGCCATGACTTCTGAGCTATATGCAAGCATGTGTTTTTTTTAATTCAAGGCAATTTAATTTTGCTTTCCACTGAACACTTGCTTCACTGGTCTACACACACATCAAAAAATTTGTGATCCTTTCCCAGCTAACATTAACCAAACTAGAATATTAAAAGGGCCAAAAGTAGCGCAGATTAAACTGTCTGTGCTTGCAACAGGCTTTCATGTCAGCTGTGACCTAGATAAAGCTCACTACACACCCTGTTGGCGAGGTACCTCGCTGACAATGCAAATGCCAAAATGAATACTGCAAGTTGGGGGCAGCGGAAGTGGGGTGTGGAATCTTGATCGGGGGGGCTCAGCATTTGAACCTCCTGCAGTACAATACAGCCATACCTCTGTGTTACCTTGGCCTTCACTTAAGTAGAATGCAAGGGAGGCTTGGAGACTGAAACGTGTGGCCCCCTGCTGGCTGCATCAGGGATTGCCTGAAGGGGGCCAAAATTTAGGGACACAGTATGCAATCTCAGAACAAGGCCGTGCGAGTGGATGAAACGAGCTGTGACGCACGCATGATGCTTACTGCTTACCATGTGCCTTAAATCAGATTTAACAAAGACTAATTTGCATCTCTGTGATAGGTGAATGCTGGCTAACATTCTCAGCATTACTGGTGTCATTACAATACCTTGCATCTCTGCTTATCAAAATATTCAGGAACTGCCAATTATCCCCTCCAATGAATAATATTTCAATAATATCTACCAGCAGGTTATTGTCAGGGGGGATTTGAAACCATTTAAATAGCAAACAAAGGGCGTTACTCATGAAAAGCACCCACCCATCCTCCCCTCGATCGTCTCCGATGTGAAACTATGGGGGGAGGAGACGTTTTTTGAGAACTCGGATGTACCCAAGGTTATGAGGACGCGATACTATTTTAGAAAGATTGAAATTGCATATCTAAATGGCAGGGGCCAACAATGCACTCTCCTCAAATCTGTGGCGAGCTCTGACAGTTTGGGAAAACTGCTGAGCAAGCTTTGAGGCTCATGCTGAGCAGGACGTGGAGACCGAATGAGAATGAGCTGGAGGCCCTCCAGGCCAGCAGGTTCAGAGATGGTGGCCATCCTCCCGTGGTGACCAGAGACATCGAACGCTCCAACGAAAGGTTTAATGAAATCACGCCGACTGCAGGACGGTACAACACCATCATCTACACAATCTCAGACGTTGACCATGTACTTGAAAGCTTCACAACTACACCATTTTGATATCATGATGAAAGCCAATGCCATAAAAGCAACAGATTTGAGCACCAATTAATTATTCAATAATAAAATCCTCATTACAAGTATTCAAAAATAGGACCAAGGGTCCTGTAGCTTACCGGCAAGCAATCTTATAGTGGTGATACAAGTTACGAAAATTTCATGTGAAGTGTGACATTCGAATCAATGAAAATCAATGTCAAGGTAACAAAATAAAAGTTCACATACATTTATAAGGCCTCCTGTAACACAAGCACAATCCTAAGCTCTGAAGCAGTTTTGGAGATACAAGTCATTGAAAATTCAATATGTCAGTTGTAAACTTTAAAGGTCACAAAAGGTCAAGTTGAGGTCAGCAAATGGACTTCATATATGACTTTCTAAATGTCATTATATGAACCTTGGCTCAGTCGGTGACCATTTTGGTGATACAAGTCATTGTAATTTCACTGCTGAGTTTGACCCTCAAAGGTCAATGACAGTCAAGTTGAATGTCACCAAATGAAAGTTCATATATGACTTCCTATATGTCTCTAATACAAACCTGGGTTCCATCTGTGACCGTTTTGGCAATACGAGTCATAATTGTATTATGTCAGGTTTGACCATCAAAAGTCACCAACAGTCAAACTGAATGTCACCAAATGAAAGTTCATGTGACTTCCTAGATGTCAGTAACACAAACCTAGGGTCCATCTGTGACCTTTTTAGTGATAGAAGTCACTGAATTTTCACCAGGTCAAATTTGACCTTCGAAGATCAATATGAAGGCCACCAAATGAAAGTTCATATTTGACTTCCTATACATCTCCAATACAAACCTACACTTTATAACGATTTTGCTGATGTAAGTCATTGAAATTTCACAGCGAAGTCTGTCCATTGAAGGTCACTGAAGGTCAAGTTCAAGGCCACCAAATAAAATTTCATACATGACTTCCTATAAGTGTTCAATACACATTTGTTCCCAATCTTCAATATTTTCAAGGCTAGAAGCCTTTGAAAATTCTAACATTTTGCCTGACCTCAAGTTTGACCTGTTAACGTCATCTGAGGTCAACTTTAACACAGCCAAAGTATAGGTCATATATAACTTCCTATATTTCAGTAATAGAAACTTAATCTCTATCTGCAACCATTTAGCTTCCACAGGCAATTTTGCCCATTCTCTATGAGACCCGATGTTTAAGTACAGCTTCACCACTAGATCCACTTCCGTCAATTCAATCAAAATGGCGCTCACACTGTACATTGACGATACCAAGGAAGGTTGATTGCCCGATTTATAAAAAAAAATTCATCACGCCGTTTTTGAAAAATAACTTTTAAAAATTTCTCAGTCCTATCTTTAACATTGGGGCCAAAATTTCAAGGGCCCATAAAACGGACAAAAATGATTAAATCAAAAATCCGAAAAAAATGTCTGGAGATATGGGGCTCTATCTTTCACACTGCCCTACCCGTTGCCACTACCCACTACCCGTGAATTACGCATTTAGCAGCTTCCACTATCCCTAAACAGTATCTTGCGGCCACACTACCCGCTTTGCATTATGCCGACTCCCTTATTTGCGCCTGGAGGTGTGCCCGTGGGCGTGTTCATGCACTTTCCCTACAATTGCTACCTTGACCACACACGTTAGGGAAAGCGTATAGCGGGTCCTCAAACCACCCGCTACCCATTTGGGCTTTTACAAGAGCGTGCCCAGGCGGCTTCCACTTGGACACATGTGGACGTGCACATGCGGCCCCACTTCCCGAATTAACTCGCCTATTAAAAGCCACCTTGCTTTAGCCTCAGTTGAACACCTGAGAAAATGGCAGAGATAGTACTAAATCGCCTTGATCGCCAGTTAATAGAAGACGCCCAGAACGCGTGTACCACCAGCGCACCAGCTACCTGGCCCTTTCAGGTAAGTCTATATTGTTTGTATTTTGTATCAATCATTTTTTCTGCTTTTATAATAGTATATAATTATTATATATAATATATATTAATGATATATATTATATATAATATCAGGGCCGGCACTAGACCTGAAAATTTGGGGGAAAATATCCATCCCTTTATTGACTACAGTCCTGGCTAATTCTAGATGGTTTTCCTTTATTAACACGTTTTCCAATTCAAGAATAATCAAGTGGCAATTGAAGACACGGCTTCTCTCCCCATGCGATCTAACAGCGACAAAATAATGGGCTACATTCAGTACAGAAAAATAATTTAATTATAAATAGGTCTATGCACTGGCACTCAGCACCAGTAATTTTTTTTTTCAGCGAGGCGCATTTCAGAACTCTTTCGCGAATGAAGGTAATTTCGCGACAAGCACGCGACACCTGTTTTTGCAGCACGGTCCGCGTAACTTGCTGTAAAAAAATCGACAGCCGTCCGATTGGAAAATGTACACGGACAAAACCACGTACTTGTCACCAGAATTACCTTCATTCGCTGAAGAGTTCTGAAATGCCGCTCGCTGGAAAAAAAAAGTCGCTGAGTGCCAGTGCATAGACCTAATTTTATTTTTCTAAAATGGGATTTTGTTCTATGCTTCATTTCAGGCGGAGAGGGAGTTGGAAGTGCATGGCGAAACGCATTATTTTCTTTTTTTTGAAGTTTCCATCACAGAAGGGGTAGGCTTGATGTTTTTTTTTTATTATTATTACATACCAAACATTAAACAATATGTCAATGTCAAATAATAATAATAATAATTATAATAATAATAAAATAATACAATTCATGATTAACTTAACAAAAACAGATCCTCCCATGTCTGGATTTGACCTCATGCACGAGCAATTTAACTTCGTCTTCGGAGAAACGTGGCGACCTTCCTCTCTCCATCACGGGTTTCGGTTTGAGAATTTGGGATAGCGCAGCCTGCTCCTAAAGGCAATGGCACCTGGCACACTGATTGGTTTAACTGGCGAACGCCCAAACCACGCCTATGCATAATGTAACGGGTAGCGCAGGTGTTTTAGGGATATAGGCAGGTGTGCAAGAAAGCAACTTTTGCGGGGGAACGCCTCTTACGCAATGCTAAATCCCCAAATAACGGGTTTAGGGACTCTGGCGCAAGATAGGGCCCATGGTCTAGTAGTATGTTATGGCAAATTTACACGAAAATTCATCAGGCTAAAAAAAAAAAAGATAAAAAAATGTTCCGGACAACGGACGCCAAACTACGACAATAGCTTATCGGCCCATAGGCTTTGTGTCGTCAGAAAGGATACAACAATGCAAATCCAGTTGAACAGCAGCATGAATAAGTAATCCGCCGGTCTCCCATCAAAGGCACCTGAGGGGAAAAACACAAAAACTGCAACGTTAGCCTGGAATAAAACTACACCATTCCAGAGAAGAAGACTGGCTTCTGAAATGCATTGAAGTCACACATGCAAACAGGGAGAGATGGATACAGGCCTAACCTGTTTCTAGTCTGGAAGAGTACTGGTACAGGAAATAAAGGTTGACCAAGTAGAGGAATCCTGTTGTTGGTACTACAGGGAAATAGAGTGTTGATGTTACTGGTCTCCATATCTGCAGGGAGGGGAAAAATTAACAATGATGTCCGAATGTTAGAAAGCTAAGTTCACCATGGGGAAAGAAAAATAAGAGTTACACAGTCCCCCCCATAACACCCAAGTGAGCCATTCACAGTCTCCATGTCTCCATAGTGGGTCATTCCACCACTGACACGGTCTTAATTTGAGGGAGAGCCAGCTAGTGTCTTCAAACAACAAACCTGTGCCGCCCAATTCTGCACACTCGTCCCCTCGTCCTTCCCCCCAGCCCTGGCACTCATAGGGTGGAGATGCGCAGCCAGCCTTCTGGAGGACTGCACTGTTTACGCAGCTGCTGCAGGCAAACCGCAGCCAGAAACTACAAGTCTAGTGCAACGAGGCCAGGACCTGCCCTGTCAATTGAAATGCAAAACCGCCCAATGAGCATGGACCTGTGAAGCTAACCAACCAGTCAAACACACATGGGGGAGGAGCTAAATTACAGACTTCAGACCCTATGGCCACACTGAGAATAACTACCTTTCCCAGAGCCCGAGCTCCTCAGTGCTCACGTGCAGGCCTGGGCACAGATGGCAGTGCAGCTGCGTACATCTGACGGAATATAAAAATGGGCAAAAGCCAATAAACAAATGGATATGCGCTTCTGGCGGGGTGCGCTGGAGGTATAAACTGTGCTGTAAACAGCGCGCTCCAGCGCCCTGGTGAGCGGCCATTTTGCGAATCAGACGGGAGCCGTACATGGAGAGGAGCAGTCGTCAGCAGCGCGACCCAGTCAGACCCAGACAGTCTGAGCGTGCAAGGCACCCCCACCCTCTGCGCAGTCATCTCCGTGGAAACGGCGGGCAGAGCCGTGACGGCGATAATGCCAGCATTCATCTCCTCTGTCACCATATTTGCTTCATAACTTTCTGGCACAGGAAATTAGGTCAGTAAACAAGAGGCGCTTTTCCCTCCCCGGCCCGCTCCTCCTTCCACTCCTCCTCCCCCAAACGCCATTTTCCAGCTAACTAGCCTGTCCCTAGCCGCCCCCCATCTTGCCCCTCCCCCAGAGAATTAAGGCTGAATTGGCGTGCAGCGCTTCAAAACAACCGTCCACCCGCGTCCTGAATTGACACTTACATGCGTGACTGCCTGCCAGGCTACCCGAGCACGCCAAGACGTCGCGCTTCGCACACGCCAAGAACTCGCGACGCCGTCCGCAATCCAATCTTTAGCGCCGTCCTTTCGCCTTCATGCCAGCTCGGTAACAGCGTGGACCGCGCAGGCCAGAGAAAGCAGGACAGCTGCAACAGAGGATTGATGCGCCAACGCCAAGGTTTACACGGGGAAACGCAGCGCAACGCAGCAAAAAAAAAAAAAAACAGCCGAAGACGCCGAACAGCTGCTTCACTTTCACGAAGCAGCTTGCGGGGAGTTGAACAAAAGCACAGGCCCTTTGGTAGAAATTCAACAAAAACATGACAGCAGATTTTCACTTGGGCCAGCCAGACACTTGCATTTAGATCTCACATTCAAAACTGGCTCTCACTTAGCCCTTCCACTTTAATTCTTAACAGGGCGGACGTTCATCAAGTAACATTAGACAGAAGTCTCCAAAAAAAACACAAAATCTGCCATTAGCTGTTCTGCCAAAGACTGAATCAACCCAAAGGCCCCATTACTACTCAAATGAAAACCACAAGGGACGTATTCACTGTACTGCCACTGCAATACCAAACATAGCTGAGTGTAGCTGTGGAGACCTGGCCAGACAGCATGACTGATGTAGCACCCAGTAGTCCTCTCTGCAGAGGGCCACACCCTGCCTCCACAAACAGGACTTCACCTTCTGTGGGGGAGCACCACACGGGGTCCACAGAGCGTGCTCCAAGGCCACCCTGGCTGCAAGGCGTGGCATCAAGGTGCGAGGATGCAGCAAAGGCATTATGTCATTAGCACAGCAAAGCAAACACCAGCCTCTGTCTGTTTATTCAAGATGGATGTAAACCACTGACTGCAACCACTGTGACATCAGAGAAATAGGGATCCGTGCAGTCAAAAGTTGAATCCACAATCATTTCCAACCAGTCCGCACACAACTGCTTTTCAACTAAAACCAACTTAATATCCTCAGCTAAAATGTGACGGGGCAGACAGGACTCCCATCAGTGGATACCTCTCTGGCTCGGTGAGCAGAGGAGGGAGGTCATAAACAGAGCTGGCCCACTGATGTACACAGTCCTGCCTCAAGGGTTCTGCCACGACAAGTAGTCCAATCGCTTGCCAACAGTTAGGTCATGTTCCAGGTTTTTTTTTTTTTTTTTTTTAACCCCACCCCCCCAGGGCAATTCTTGCCATGGGTACTGTCACTCCTCTGCCATGAGTGTCCATCTGCTTCCCTCAAGCCCCTTTTACACCAGGCTGCATAGGGGCACAGAGCAGCGCGGATGGTCATACGCAGCGAAAATGACAGATCCGCAGGAAACTGAGCGCGGATAACCCCTTCCAGAATGGAAGCACGTGTGGATCACACGTGGAACACGTATGGGCGCGTTTGTACTATGTTCAGATGATGTGTGCAATACGCAGCAGGTGCGTACTGACTGCGTTCGTAACACGTTTCATTGCATATGGGAGGCCTCCACAGCGGTCGGCGCAAAAAATCAGACGTTTAATTTTTGCGTTCGATGTCTGCGCACCACTGCGCATTACTGCGCACCCCTTCACATTTGCGTTCTCCATGCGCATGAACGCGCATAGCCATGCGCACTGCTCCGCGCCCCAATGCAGCCTGGTGTGAAAAGGGCTTCAGATTCTGAGGTTTAGGCTTGTGGCCCCTGCTCTTCAGCTGAACCCACAGATGTTCTTTAGGGTTAAGGTGAGGGAACAGTGATGTCCATGGCAAAGCCTTCATTCTGTGGTCAGCGAACCATTTCTGTGTAGATTTTCAGGTGTGTTTCAGATTACGGTCCTGCCCGAAGTTCCAACCACGGCCCACTTTAAGCTTCCTGGCTGAGGATCTTTGGTTTGCATTTAATTTCTGCTGGTAACAGGATACACCGTATCATGGGCTCCATCTAACAAGATTCCCAGGGCCTTCAGTTGAAAAACAGCCCCATAACATTAAAGATCCACCATCATACTTCAAAGCAGGTATGAGGTGCTTTTCTGTACTTCTTTCCGTCTACGCCAAACCCAGCTTTAATATTTGTAATCAAAAAGCTCCATTTTGGTCTTATGTAACCTTATAACCGGGTCCAGGGGGCAAAATTAACTATTTTGTCCACAAACAAAATGGCTAGAGAAAGTTAAAATTTTACCAGCCACTCATTTCTCAGCTAAAGAAAGAAGCAAATCTACCGGCCACTTCTATATTTTACCAGCCATTGGCAGGTGCCAATTTTGGTCCGCACCCCAGTTCTACTGAAAGTCCCAGTAAAGCCTGGAAAACTGTTGGCAGTTTAGTTTGCATTTGATTGACAGCAGAGGTTTCTTTCTGACAACCTTCCCAGAAGCTTGAACTGGTAATGGCGGCATCTATTGGTAGTTTTGGAGACTGTCTGCCCTGATGACCAGGGGTGAAAGCTAGCAGGAACGCAGCGGTACGCCGTACCGGGAAGATATATACAGTCCTCTACAGCCGGCACGCAGGGGTACGCCTTGGAAGAGCAACTTTCACCCCTGCACACAACGCGAGCCCTTTCAATTTTCAAGCGAATTTCTCCGAAATAAATGTAAATTTGATGAAAACATGAAAATCATCAACAAAATGCGCCGCCCATGACGTGCTGAAGTAGATTTTAGTGCGCTGGACAAACGTTATCATTTGTAGTAGGCTACTCGCTTACCGTGATATGTTGCAACTTGTAGGCAGTCTACACTCTGCATTGTAACGTTAATCCAATGGTAGTGACTCAAGTGCTGTGGATTTTTGCAGACAGCAGTGAGCAGTCGTTTTTGTAAAAAAAAAAAAACAAAAAAAAAAAAAAAAGAAAAATTCCCAAGTAATAAATTGTGAGGTTTCACAATTAACAATCTAAATCATGAATGACTCTGTCATGCGAGCGAGTAGTCCACCACTCACTTCTGCAAACAAACATATGCGGAAAGTGGGAACACTCAATGCGTTCTTTTGATTGGATGCTGGTTGCCTAGGTGATGCAAGGCTGGGTGCTGGAGGTTGCGTGCTTCCTTTAGACAGGGAACGGTAAAACCATAGACTGTATAAAAAGATGGACGCAGCACCCTGGTCTGAAAAATGAAGCCCATGCGGAAGTACCGTAAAATGGCATTCTATTTAATGGCCAGCAGATGGCGACGTCGGTGGTTGCAGAGAGAAGTTCAATGCTATAGAAGTCTATGAGAAAATGACCCTACTTTCCCACCTGATTTTTCATTTAAATAATGATTTTTCACATTATTTTATGGTAGCTATAGCAAGTTTCAAGTCTCCTCTGATAAATCATGATGTTCATTTTTGAAAATTATGGTCCCATATAGACTAGAATAAAGGAAAAAGCCAGAATATGCTTTAGGGGCGTGGCTATCCTCTGGTCCTCGTCCGATACGGTCAGATCCAGAGCCACGGTCCTCCCCGGATCTTCAGTACACGCTCTCGTCCAATAGAAATCACATCCGGTTTCAAAATGACAACAAGGCGCAATTCTAATTGCCAAAATCGAGGCTTCCTTTATGGTACGCTGAAACCAATGGGTGATGTCACGGTAGCTTCGTCCATCTTTTTATACAGTTTATGGGTAAAACACAACTTGTTCAAAATGCAAAGAAAAACTGATTATATGTTTAAAAGAAAGAGATGATAAAACAGTGGCAGTTGAGGAACAGATGGAGGAAGATGCAGAAGAACATGGAGCAGGTAGGCTATGCAGACAGACCAGAGATGGGCCATGAAGTCTATCCTTCTGTCGAAAATGGCTGACAATGTTACTATATCAGAGCACAACTGTACACAGTAGGCTGTTATTATGATGAATTTTTAATTTGTGTAAATTTACTGTAGGCTGTAAGCTAGCTTCTGTGCACCTCATTGAACAGTGCAGCAGCATGAGATAGCCTACATTTTTATTGTTACACTGAATTAAGTGAATTAAGAATTAAGAATTTACCTGAAAATAAATGTTTTGCCATAAATTACGTTGCGTGTCTAACATCATACATCATGCACTCAAGGACGTGCACAAAATTTATGAATGTCAAAGTCAGAAAAGAGCAGTCTTTAATATCTTCAATATGATGCGAGCGCGCAAAGTGCGCGAGCAAAAAAATTTTTTTGAGAAGCACAGTTCCTGCAAGAATCTAATCTTACTTTCACCCCTGCTGATGACTCAACTAACTCTACACTTCTCCTGCGGTGATCCTAGGAGATTCTTTTACGAGTCAAACCTTCCTCCTCATGGTGCGTGCCGTCAATGTACGCACATCCTCCTCCAGGCTGATTCTTAACATCCCATGTGGCTTTAAACTTCTTACTTACGCCCTGGTAGTGGAAAAGTGCATTTTCATCAGTTTAGAGATTTCTTCTTCTGATTTCTAACTGGTTTGTGCAGCTCATCAACTGTTTGTCGTGCATCATCACTGTGTTCTCGAGTCTTTCTCATAGTGATGAATAACTAAGCACATTTGGCCCGAGTCACTTCATATTTGTACCCAAGTGAAACAGAAAGTCATGCTTTACCCCTGAAGAGTTAATTATCAAATAGGTGCACAGTGGTACAATGTAAAATATGACTGGATATATACTTTAGTTAGATTTTAATCACAGGATTTTTAAGGGGGGCTAATAACTGCGACACACTTTTGGGAGAAAAAATATTTAATGTCGACATTTTTTTTTCATTTAAAAATATTGTATTTCAAAAGATGAGATTTATGTGATTCAGGGTGAAAGACCAAGAGGATAAACAAAGAAATTAATTCATAGCCAATTTTGCTCATTCAAAAAGGGTGCAAATAATTCAGGAGGGCACGTTACTTTATTATTCAGATTCCAGAGCAAAAACTCAGAAATCAACAGTAGAATGGTCAATATACAGGCTAGACCGGGGCATAATCAATGATGACGCACCAAACAACACAACACAGTATTGGGTCTGTGCCTGTTGTGAATAGTTCCCTCTAGTGGTGTGATTGAAGACAGCCAGAGTAATTATTTCATGACGAACGACAAATCACCAGAAGAGCCGCTTAGAATTGTCAAGTGCACAACCCAACAAAGATCTTTAAGGGGGCATCAGGAGGTAAAGTATATGAAAAAATTACAATTTTTCATAATAGAAAATGATACAAGAGACTAAGAAAAGAGGAGGAGGCTCTTCAGAAAGAGGGCAAAACATATGGCACAGGGGAATTTTAGAGGGTAAATGGTTGTCAATTTGTGTTCCTTTGCCTTTGGCAGCCATTCCTGAAAAATGACATTTTTGCCCCTTTGAACCCAGATTTCTCCGTAATTAATCATTAGAACCTCATGAAATTTTCACCAGTTTTTCTGTGTAATTAGTATAACAGTTTAACAAAGAGATTTTTCAACTTAAGTGTATAGCCTATATGTGGTGTCAAATCCACCGAAAAAAAAATATAAAATCCCTTTTTCACATTCCAGGTGAAAAAGGGCCCAAAAATGTTTTTTTTCTCCCCTGAAAGAAATTAAATCCAGGGATGTTAAGCTGTTTGGCTATGTAAAAAGCTTCAAATAAAACAAATTCCACTGTGCTAACATGTATATTTACCAAGAACTCTGGGGAAAAACTAAAGCTACTGAAAATTCAACATGGCCGCTGTTTCCATGGCATCGGGCAAATTTACATAAGTGATCCATTTTCCATTCTTATCCAGAGAATACTTGACTGGCAAATGAATTGTGTCTATTACTACGAATGCTTTAAAAAGTTGCCATTTACCCCCGACGTGCCCTTAAGAAGAACAGACAGATAATGATGTTACAGGCCAAATGATAATTGTTTGCCTGCTATCCGGTATTTATACAGACTGCTCAGGTATGGAAAGTTCTTGAAAAAAGTATGATACTAATAATCTGATTTCTGATACACATTGTGTATTTCTTCCCCTCATTGAGGGCAGTAGCTTTAAAATTCAATTAAATTTAACAAGCAAAATTCATACTACGATGATGCAGAGATCAAATATCTCCATTGATATTAGCACAACATGCTCCCAATATTATGAGGAAACCCCAGAAATTGCGATGTGCCTGCCCATAGATATATAAAAAATAACTGAAGGGATGGCGAAGAGTTTTTACGAGATCACCGGCTCCTTTCGAGCAGATTGAACCCCAAACCACAATATTACCACCTCCATGTTTTACTGAAGGAGTTAAACAGTCATTTTTGAAACATCCTCCAACTCTACAGCACACATAAGTTCTGCGTTTGGGACAGTAAATTTCCAAATTCGCTTCATCAATCCACGGACTTGTTCCCACTCCATTGGTGTCCAATCCTTGAATTTCTAGGCAAACTCAAGCCTTCTACCAGCTCTTGGCAGCAACTCGACCAGTCAGACCATTTTCACGCAGGTGTCTGGAAACAGTAGATCTTTTTCATCTCTTCACTTCTGGTGCTATTATTATCACCACAAAGTTGTTGTGCTGTCAACCGCTGATTTTTTTTTTTTTTTTTACTAGTCATACAGAGATAACAAACATCGGAGGCACTTAACTTCCGTTTTGCACCTCCACTGCCACTAGTTATCAGCAAACTGGTCTCTTTGAAACTCAGCGTTTCTTACAGTGCCATGGCAGTATTTAACACCTTCAGCTTCATGTAAGGCCTCAATGCGGATACCAACAATCTCATAGAGCTCATCCATCGTGCCATCGTGTTTAACACCATGACTCTGCTCAAAGTTCATGTCACCTTATATGCTGGAACAACTGACCATCAGAGGTAATTCTGCCAAATAATATTGCCTTAATTTTATTTATTTTATTGAACCCTTATTTAACCAGGGAAGTCCCATTTAAACCAGTTTAAACAATTTTTTTGCATTAATAATCATGGAATGAGCCTTCAAACATGCATTCAGGCTATGCAAGAGTCAAAAAATAAAATTTGCAAAAGCTTTCAATAGTTATATTCAAAGGCGCCCTCAATGAGGCAGGGATAATGTAACTGGTCAACCCTATACCTAGCATTTTATGGGAATTTTGACAGGACTAACATACAAAAAAAAAAAAAAAAAAATTATATATATATATATCGAAGAGCAGAGCAGAAACCTGCGAGCAGCCGTTTCACACGCACACAAAAGCACCCTGAGTGAGAGAAGGGCTGATGCTGAAGCGCAGGAAATCTGAACAAGCAAAGCAACAAAAGATATGAGTGCAAAGCAAGCAGTCTCAGCTGAAGCAGAGCAAATCTAAGCACAAGCAGAGGCAGTCTGAGCGCGAGGGCAGGGTTTTGAGGGAAAGCACTACAAAATCTGAATGTGGAAGTAATAAGTCATGCTCTCAAATTGAAAGACTACACTCTTGAATAAAGATGGGGGGGACCCCATACAATGCAGTCAGAAGCCAAAGGACAAATGCTAGCAAATTATCTGTCATGTGCATTTGCTGTTGCAGTTACAATACGTTGTTCAATATTGCAGTGGTATGGGGAATAGGGAAGAAACATGGCGGCGCACTATGCACTGCGGGAAAGTATGCATACAGTCAGGTCACATCTGTGAACACAACCCGCAGCAACTTGTCACATCATTACTAATCCTAAATTGTCCCTATGTCAACTGTTTTAGAGTCTGTTGCAGTCATCAGATTTGAAATAAGCATATAATTTTGATGAACAACTGAATTCACTAGTTAAAATGTAAAATAATGTGCTGTACTGTTTTTAACATATTAGAAGCTGTGTACACTTGGTGTCATTCCACATGACCTCAACTAGAGGTTCCATGGTGACCCAAGCAGATTTGGCTCAAAAAAATAAATACCGGTAAATAAAGTGAGAGTTCTTCTTCATATGTAATGAACTCATGCAATATTTTGGAGCGTCAACTCCCAAGGGTTTTTGAGATTTACCCCTCCATAAATGGGGGGACATGTTGACTTTTTTACAAATGTTAATTTGTAGGGGGTTTTGGAGGCCAATATCCTGGAAATCAATCAGACCTTTGAGCTGAATATTGCTACCCAGCATTATTAACCCGCTGTAAGAGACCCTGGGCTGATAGAGGTTCTTGAAAATAGAATATTTGATTTCTGCCCAAGAAAAGATTCATGTATGAGAGGGCAATAACACTGAAAGGAAAAGAGGTAGAGCACTTTTAATGGCAGATTCTAAGATACTGGGCTCCAACTACCCCAGGTAGAAATTTTCAGCCCAAAGCTCCGCCTAATTTCTAAAAAACTTTGGCAAGACCATTTCTGGAGGGGCATATCAGCGACCCTTTGGAGCACCAGCCTAAAATTTTGCCTCTGTTCATTATACCCTTAGAGGTACTTCTCCCCCCCCCAAAAAAATTCAGCTAAATCTGAGTCAGTGTCCATGGAAGACTGCTTAACTTTGGTTGAATTCATATGAAAAGACCCCTTTTCAAATAACTATTTTTTTTTAATTTTATTTGCATTTTACAAACTGCCCCAGGTTTTTTGGAATAGAGTACTAAAGTGATGACGTCACGCTGGTGTCGGAAGTAAAATTTCCCATTCATTTTACCCATAGATGTTTTTTTCAGTTCACTTTTGAAGCACTTTCCTTCGTTTTCCAGCCTCCGTCGATTTCGAGATCTTACGTCATAATTCTGAGTAACAAAAATGTTGTTTTCCTTGACCAGAGTCAGCTACAATTTAAATCATTTTAATGTTTCGCCACCATGCTAATCCTATTTGTAGTCTAAAAACTACACGTCCCACGATCCTCCTGATTCCCGGGCAGATCGAGTTTAAAATGCGTTACAAATTACCTGCACCTTGCCAACTGCCATAGCTATTTGTTTGCTTAGCTTGGTGAGACTGTGAATTCGACAGCCACTCTACACTCTACTTATATTTACTCGCTAGATATCAAGTATTACAACTAGCGCCAATTTACTTTAATAGCCAAGCATCTCCGGCCATCATTTGTTTGGTTACAAACTCGCTAGCTAGCTAGTGAACGAGCTAATCAGCTTTGTCAATGCATAACAGACTGAGCTACGGAGCTAATTCAGGTCTGCTTGCTTATCCAACGCTAGTTAAGTGCCGAAATAATCGCAATTCATTGTTTTTAGCGATTAATATTCACCATGTGAGGCAAGCCGAGCAAGCAAACTGACTTTTAGCTGGCTAACTTAGCCAGCGAGCTAGTTTACGGACTTCGGTGGCTGACTAACGTCATATTAGTTGGCAATATGTAAATGCCAACTCGCGAAATGTTCCCGGCTCAACGCTAGCTAAGCAGCCAAACAATGGATATTCACCATTTTTATTGACTTAACTAGCTCACTAGCTAGGCAAGCGAACGAGCGATTTCGCTGGCTTAGCCATTCTTGGTCGGAGAATTTTAATGCTAGCTAGCTTGCTAAATGACAGTGACATTACACTAACCATTTACTGTTTCTATTGATTTAGCAATGTGCACAAGATGTAATAAGCTCACTAGCTGGCTAGCTAGGTGGTTTGCCAGCGTAGCTAAATGCTAGCTAGCTAAATGGCGAAATAACTCCTCGTGATCCGTTCATTTCTAGGCATGTAGCTAGCCAACGGTGGCCCCCTATGTGGTAACGGATGCACAGACATAGACAACGGCAATATATGGCACTGATCAGCTACCCTCTTTGCATGTTGTGAACGTTTGCTGAAACTGAGGTACCCCATTGGCTGGGAACAAATCACGGGGTACTCGTCAGCTTATGCAATGGATATGTAGTTCGCAGAAGTGGACTACAAGTGCAAAAGCATATAATTTTTGGCAATAAACAACGAATTTTATGTGATCATTTGTATCTGTATACCCCATAGGCTAATCTCAGAGCGAGGCAGCTCATAAAATTAATACGAGTTTGAGCAATGCCAGAAAGTGTCCAAACCCCATTATAAATTCCCTTAGGGATTTTACTTCCAACACCAGAGGCTGAGTAGCTGTGACGCCATCACTTTAGTACTCTATTGGGGTTGTACATTTATGTTGTGCATCCCTGACAGGAATCCTTGTACTGATCGTTAATGCATAAGGCAGATTTATTTAGTGAGATTCCTCAACATAATAAATCCACAGCTCAAGACTTGTCTTTGTCGGTTATTCCCATTAAAATTACTTGCATGTAAACACAATAAACTGTTTCCAAAGTGAATTCTTTGTACATTGTAAAAACAAAGCACTATAAGCTTCTAGCCAAATTTGAACTTGACACGTGAAGGAGATTTGAGGAATGCAATTTGAGGTGCCACTGGGTTGTATAAAAGGGGTTTCCCCCATTCAGAGCAGCTGCAGGAATGAGGTTTCCTGAAACCACTGACAATCACCATTTTCTTCACCGCCTTGAAGAAAACAAAAAAACTGCAAGTTATCAGATTTTGACAATGGTTATACAAAGGACATTAGTTGATGCAAGAGGATTATCATTGTGACACATAATCGTGTTCTGATCAACATTCTTGATATACAATGCCTGGCCAAAAAAAAAAGTCACCAGCCGGCAAGCAAATAGGTAAGAGTCTTCCACTGGATAATTACTGCAGTGATTAATACGTTTCAGCTGGCAAAAAGTTATTTAACCCAAACTGATGCATTGAGTACCTTCTCATTCTTGAACAACGACGTTGGAAGACATATCCTGTGGTCACGAAAAAGATCTTACCCTGTTTCAGTAGAGTCAAATTAGTGGCCTGCATCAAGCAAACAAAACAACTAAGGAGATTGCTGAAACTACTAAAATTGGGTTACGAGCTGTCCAACGCATTATTAAAACTTGGAAGCACAGGGGTGAACCATTATCTTCGAGGAAGGAATGTGGTCGGAAAAAAGCCCTTGACTGATTTTTATTGGCGATCACGTTTGGTGAAATCACATCGTTAAAAACAAAAAAATCAGCTGTGAGGTCTACTGTTATGCTTAACAGCGTGAAAGTAAGACCATTTCCACATGCACTATGCAAAGACAACTCAAGGGATTGGGACAAAGCAGCTGTGTAGCCTTAAGAAAACTATTTATCAGTGAGGCTAATTGGGAGGGCTTCAATTCGCTAGGAAGCATAATGATTGGACTCTGAAGCAATGGAAAAAGGTCATGTCGTCTGATGAGTCCAGATTTGCCCTGTTCCACAGTTATGGGCTCATCAAGGTAAGAAGAGAGGCAGATGAAGTGATGCACCCGTCATGCCTAGAGCCCACAGTACTAGCCTGCTGGGGCAGTGTTATGATATGGGGTTGCTTCAGTTGGTCAGGTGTAGGTTCAGCAACAACATGTGCAGAAAAATTAGGTCTGCAAACTACCCGATTATACTGATTGACCTCGTTTTTCCATCTGTGGATTTTTTTTCTTCCCTAAGGGCATATTCCAAGGTGACAATGCTAGGATTCATTGGGCTCAAATTGTGAAAGAGAGGCTAAAGGAGTATGAGACATCATTTCACACATGGATTGGCCACCACAGTGTAACTCCACTGAGAATCTTTGGGATGTGCTGGAGAAGACTTCACACAGCAGTCCAACTCTCCCATCATCAATACAAGATTTTGGCAAAAAATTTATGCAACGCTGGACAAAGACAAATGACATTGCATAAGGTTATTGAACCGATGCCATGGCCAATGCATGACGTAATCAAAGCTAAAGGCGGTCCCGAAAAATATTAGAGTGGGTGAGTTTATTGGCCAGGCAGTGTACCTTAGACCTGTAATTCCCAAAGTTGGTCCTGGAGGCTACTTTTTAAGCTATTTTCTTTCCAACCACAAATGCAATCCCAGAATTTTAATCTAAAAAAAAATTCAATGTTAAAGCAAATGACTTGGTTTTGTTAATATTGTGTTAAGATCATGGTGGGGGGAGTAATGAAATAATACTGGTGTGCAGCAGCTCATTAATTCGCTATAGTGTTACTTCGATCTGTAAATTTCATAGATCTCGAGCAATTACATTAAACACCGCGATATCAACACAATACGATCATACTCAGGAAGAAATTGTGGCTTTCACTGTTGATGGTAGGCGTAGCCATTTGCCTCAATTTGAAGTTAAGGATAAACAGCCCCCTCTTAACAGTGAAATGCAACTACTTAAGACTAATTAACTGCTTGGTTTAATTTATGGATTGCAATTGTGGTTGAAATGAACACCAACGTACAGTTGCCCAGTGGGACCAAGTTTGACAATCACTGGCAATATTGCCGGGGTACAGCTTGCATTGCCCAGTCACGCAAATTCAGAATACATTCAAAGTTACAAATTATGAATCAAACTGGAATTAGACTACACACACCTGAGGAAAGAGTCATCCTGAAACCTGATCCCATGCAAACGGAGATGGAAATGTAGTTTTATATGACGACCCGGAAGTTCAGCCAATTTGATGCTCTACTAAAAAATTTTGGGATTGAAATGCTGATCATGAACTGCAGAAACCTCGTTTTAAATGCAGCTAAGCCGCTAGGAATTTACACAAATAAGCACTGATTGAAGACTGGCACTTTTAAGTTAATTGTACTCAGCCAACGTGCCAATGGGCCATGGACGGGAACACTGCACAGACTTCAACTAACGCACTTCCAGGCCTAGCATTAGCTAGCTAACTAATTAGCTCCAAGTATGTTGATTATGTGGTTTCGATTTCACGAAGCTTAATATGAAATATTCATCCAGTACGAAATAACGTCCGAGTGTATTTATCGACCACAAACCGATAGATAACTCTGAGCAGAAATTATGAAACTTGAAGCAAACGAGCTAGCTAGCTAACGATGCATGTCCAAATTAAAACGGCTAACGTTAGCTAGCCAGCTAGTTTTTTAACCATCTCGCATGGTTGGCAAGGTAGCTGTAAGGATACGATTAACTTCCCAATGGTATTAACGATGACAAGAGGCAAACTACATTAACTTACCTGAAATTTGTGAAAGAAATTTTCTGGCCATAAAACGAGGTGCATTGGGTTAATGAGCCCTAATTTTCCGATGAGAGGAACTATGACAGACCCAGCAAACCAATATCGGGTGAGGAGAGGTACGCTTTTAAACCAGTCCGCGATATCTGACATGTTTGCAATCAAATTTCAGAGGCCGCAGTTCTGACAGTAGCCAAGTCCTTGGAAAGTTTGACAAGTGTTCGGTTAAGAATCCTCCGTAGCGAGCTAGCCGAATAACAAACTCTTGTCTGAGGTGTTGCTATACCAAATTTGCGTTTGAATCTGTCATCATTGCTGGTTCGGGCCAGTTTCCCTGACGTGGCTTCCAAGGACTCGAGCGGAGTAAAACTTCCTGTAATGGTTTTGAAGAAGTGAATGCCGGGAGGTGTTGTAGTTCTCCGATTACATTACATTTTGTAGAAATGCCGTGTCCAATAATAAAAGCGCACATAAGTGGAATTTGACATTAACTCCTCTTCTTTCGGGGAAGAAACGTAAATAATATTCATTTGGTCACTACTGCACAAGTTCAGTTTAAGCAGCTTGCCGAATGAGCTTGGAGGCACGAACGCCTTTTAGGTTAACCTCACCTTTAAACACATGACTACTCTGAACATGATCACTTTTATATGCGCCTGATTGACCAAAAAAAAAAAAAAAAAAATCCATATTCGATCGTTGGTTTATGTTCCAGTTTTCAACCACAACTGCGATCCCAGAATTTCAATGAGATGTTAATTTTTCTCAATTGTCGTGGTCTTATCCATAATTATGGGAATTATTTACCCATTTAAGCTTCATGAAGTCATAAATTGCTTGCATACCCACAACTCCATCATCAAATTAGCCTATATTTTAAATTATTTTTATTGCATAAAGGGTGAGAATTCTGATACTATCCCCCTACTGCTTAGAAGAGGGTGACGCTCTGATACTCAGTTTCCAATCGCATGATGCTGAGTGGAAAGAACAATCAAATTTGTTTAATTTAATGTCAATTTGCCCATTCTGCGGGAAGTTATTACAGAAAAACAATTTGTTTTAAACTTTGGCATATATCTTTGTTGAACTTTGTCCAACTTTCACAAAGAGAAATAAATAGATTTCTATTTTGGACAAAGGCCTTTTTTTGTGTGAAGTTTTGTGAGGATGTGGGTGCAGGTGCAAAAATACAAACAAGTAAACAATCTCAACTGACCAATATGCTTGTACCTTTTT
Source organism: Gymnothorax javanicus (assembly GCA_029692085.1). Classification (NCBI taxonomy): domain Eukaryota; kingdom Metazoa; phylum Chordata; class Actinopteri; order Anguilliformes; family Muraenidae; genus Gymnothorax; species Gymnothorax javanicus. Next base: position 81,349,823 of record CM056197.1, on the reverse strand, counting down.
AATAGTATGTACCTTATGTATTTTTATGCATACATTTTATTGCATGTATTTTATGTTCTTTGCCTGGCCAAAAAAAAAAAAAAAAAAAAAGTTGCCATTTGGATTTAAATTAGCAGATACTTCTGAGCGCATGATTGAATAATTATTGCAGCGATTAATATGTTTTAGCTGGCAGCCATTCTTTTAACCCCGACCAATGCAGTGTGTAGCCTCTTATTTCTTAAACAACCATGTGCTGAAGATGTATCCAGTGGATGTGGAAAAGATGTTACGGTGTTTTAAGAGGGACAAATTATTGACCTGCATCAAGCAAACAAAAGAACTAAGGAGCGGACTGAAATTATTGGAAGTGGGTTAAGAAGGTTTTCAAAACCTGGAGGGATAGTGGTAAACTGTCAACTTCACAGAATAAGAGGGTCAGAAAATGGTGGAGATTACTAAAATGCTTGGTGAAGTCTCATCATTTAAAAAAAAAAAAAAAAAATTTGACAGCATTTCAAAATGTGTTCAACATGTCCTCATTAACCTTCCTTCAGCACTTGATTTTGTGTAACAGCATACATCACTCAGAGGCTACTTGGAAAGCAGAGGGAAAGTGGGATGGGGATTGAAATGGAGCGCACTTGCCCATGTACACTTACAGCCCAATCTGTCTTGGATTGACCACCAGTAGTACACTTAGCCCTTCACTGCTTATTTACACATCATTAGAAATACTAGCCGACTCTTTTTAATTAGGCGAAGGTGTCTTCTGCAGGCAACTGAAAAAAGTCAGTACTTTGGTAGTCTAATTAGCTGCATCAGTTCATGATTTAGAAATTTATATTTGAGATCAGTTTCACGCTGGATTACTCTCATTTATGTTTGCCTGATTAACATTCAACAATTCACTTGTTGAATACTGTAAACCAATATGAAGCCCAAGAGTTGGTCTCACTGCGTTCACTTCAGTTTTTCAGACAAATGAAACAACACTTAGGATGGCAGTGAAGATTCTCCTGAGGGCAAGTGCTGAGGGGAAGTGAAATAGGGCAGTTTGAACAATTTTTGTAACACAGCCTACATTGGCACTTGGAAATTTTCTACAGTTCTGTTTCTGATTGAGAAATTTTCATGTTGGAAGTATTGAAGGCCAGCAGTAACCTCACCTCTCTCGCTTGACTACTCTTTTTTGTTCGCCTGATTAACAATGAGAAAATTGATTTGCTGAAAGTCTAAACCAATGTGAGGCCAATAAGAAATCCATCCATCCATCCATTATCTATACTGCTACTGCTTCACTAGGGTCCCGGGGAACTGGAGTCCATCTCAGCTGACTGTGGGCAAAAGGCAAGGACACACCCTGGACAGCTCGCCAATCCATTGAAGGGCTCACACACCATTCACACCCTTTTCATGCACTGATCTTCACTATCTACTGGAGATCAGTGCTTTTGTGCACACGCTGACACATTCAGGTAATTTAGAGTCACCAGTTAGCCTGATATGCACGTCTTTGGACTGTGGGAGGAAACCTAGGCAAATATGAGAACACGCAAACTCCACACACAAAGGCCCAGGCCAGATTTGAACCCACAACCTTCTTGCTGTTGGCAGTGCCACTCCCTGCACCACCATGCCATCCTTCCTATTAGAAATGATAATGGCAAAGTTCTTGTCTGTTGACTACATTTATATAATGAATGATGCGATATTGTAGGAATGGCAATAATCCGACTAAATGCAATAAATAAATAAATAAAATTTAAAACATTAAAAAAAATTTTAAAAAAGGAAAAAGTCTTGGAAGCATCAAGCCATGGCGATCTTATGGACGATAGGCTTCAATTACAAAAAGCTTCGCAAACGGATTTATGAAAATCCGTGCTATTTCACGAGCTACATGAGCTCAGAATCTTGAAATGATACTACGCGCTCATTTATGTGCATAGGACAAGTATGCTAAAATAATCCGCTCAAAAATGAATTCACCAGTTATGATACACATTAGTCTTAGCAACTGAGCAGATCAATGTTTTATCACAAATCAGGCAAGGTGACCTGCAACATGTTTAGTGCAGTTAAGCATTGAAAGATGTGGGCACCGCAGGCCTTTCATACTGCCGACAGCACATCTTGCGCATCTAATGCTTCCACGCTTTCTTTGGTGGGTAAATCCAAGATTTGCGTACATTACTGCCACCTAGCGGTGGCTGAGTTTTTAGCACCAAATACAAAAGTGCAATGCAAGTGAAATACACGGAACGACTACGGCAAGCCGTTTTAGCATTTAATCAGTAGAGGTTATTGCAATTGTAGATATCAACAATTGCTTTTTGACTAGTTAGAATTCCAAGCCAACATATCCATAATGTAATTTTGACTAGTTGCAATTCTAATTAATGATATCTACAATTCTATTCTCACTAGTCACAATGTTAATTATTGATATCAACAATTGATTTATTACTAGTGGAAATTGTCATTGTAGATATCTGTAATTTACTTACAATTAGTAAACTTTTACCATTGACTTCTATTCAAATTCAATTTCAGACATCTATAATTCAATTTTGACATGTTATAATTCCAAATCGACATATCCATAATGTAATTTTGACTAGTTGGAATTCTAATGATATCTGCAGCTCAATTCTCACTAGTCAAAATGTCAATTGTTGATATCTACAATTGTTGTTACATTACAGATATCATAAATGGAATTCTAGATATCTAAAATTTAATTCTGACTAGTCAAAATTAAATTACTGATATGTCATATTGGGATTGTAACTAGTAAGAATGTAATTTCAGATATCTAGAATTGCATTTCAGATATCTCAAATACAATTGTAACCAGTGAAAATTAGATTCACACTAGTAACAATTTTATTTGAGATAGCTACAATTCCTTTTATAACTAGTCAGAACTGAATTTTAGATATCAAAAAAGGAATTTCCACTAGTCAAAATGTCATATCTGATTAAATGTTAAAATGGCTTGCCAGCATTTAATCGGATATGTCGGACATATCCGGAATGCAATTGTTGATATGTCAGACATATCTGAAATGCAATTGTTGACATGTTGATATGTTGATATGTTGGACATATCCAGAATGCAACTGTTGATAAGTGGGACATATCCGAAATGAATTTGCTAATTTGGGCTACAAATCCGAAATGCAATTGTTGATATGTCGGACATATCAACAATTGGCTACATATCCGAAATGAATATGCCAATTAGGCGACAGATCCGAAATGAATAAACTGATTTTGCTACATATCCGAAATGCAATTGTTGATATCTGAAATGGGAAAATACATTTCCACTAGTCACAATTCTTTTTTGACATGTGGAAATTCAATTGTAGATATCTATAATTGTTATTCTTACAAGTGAAAAAGGGATTACTGATATCTATAATTAAATTAAAGATATCTGTAAATCAGTTTTGACAAGTCAAAATGTAATTACTACATGTGAAAATATATTTGTAACATGTCAAAATTGTTTTACAGATATCTTGAAATGACTCGACACGTCAAAATTACATTTTGACACGTCGAAATGTCATTTCCACTAGTGGAAACAAAATTGCAACTAGTAAGCCCTACTGATTAAATGTTAAAACGGCCATAGAACGACAGCGGATGTTGACGCTCCCTGACATCGACATTGCAATGGTTCCTCATTATGCTGCCAAGTATGCAGCAAATTAAACTTGCAATTAGCTCCTTAGAATGCTGCTTCTTTGTAAAATATATTCTTAATTCAATTCAGTTTTATTTGTATAACGCTTTTCACAGGCAAACTGTCACAAAGTGCTTTACAAAAACGCAACAAGCAACAATGTACAAAATTTTGTGCAGATAATGTAATAAGGAAAAAATAAATACAAGGATATTTAAAGTATTAGCTCACAAATGGTGAATTGTAACAAATGGGTAAGTCTTCAGACCACGTGCCAACAGCAATAATCCGATACCTGAGCCACGCCCCAAATGATCCACAAAATGGAGAGCGAGCAAAGAAATGTTGTATGCATTGTTCAATATTTAACCTTGGGTAAAAAAAATCCTGGCTTGAAAACTTCAAGTTTGTGAAAAGTCATGATGCCCCGATCGAGAGAACAAAACAGATCAGGTGACTGGAATGTTGATGGCCGGAATGTGTGCAGCCAGAGTTGTGGCACACTCTGGAGTGCAACCTTGTTTTGCCTATTTTTACTGATGGGTGCCAATAATTCTGGAGAGCACAGTATCTGATCTACAACCCCAATTCTGAAATACTTGGGACAAAGTGTAAATTGTGAATCAAATCAAAACGCAATTACTTTCAAATCACACAGCCAGTATTTTATTCACAATAGAACAGAAATAACATAGCAAATGTTGAAACTGAGAAATTTCACAATTTTACAAATTTGATGGCTGCTACAGGTCTCAAAAAAGTTGGGACAGGGGCCTGGTTACCATGATGTAGCATCCCCTCTTCATTTTAACACAGATTGGAGGCGTCTGGGCATTGAGGAGACAAGTTTCTTGAGTTTAGCCATTGGAATTTGATCCCACTCTTGTTTAATACGGGCTTCCAGCTGCTGGAGAGTTTTGGGTCTCCTTTGACGGACTTTTTGCTTAATTATGCGCCAAATGATCTCAATCGGTGAAAGATCAGGACCGCAGGCAGGCCAGTTCAGCACACGGACTCATCTACTACAAAGCCATGCTGTGGTAATGGCTGCAGTATGTGGTTTTGCATTGTCCTGCTGAAATATACAAGGCCTTCCCTGGAATATATGTTGCCTGGAGGGGAGCATATGTTGCTCTAAAACCTTTATATAACTTTCAGCATTCATGGTGCTTTTTAAAACATGCAAGTGTCCCACTCCATATGCAACAATGCATCCCCATACCATCAGAGACCCTGGCTTTTGAACTGAACGCTGATAACAGGAGGGGTGGTCTTTCTCCTCTTTAGCCCTGAGGACACGATGCCCACGATTTCCAACAAGAACGTCAAATTTGGACTCGTTTGTCCACAAGACACTTTGCCACAGTCCATTTTAAATGAGCCTTGGTACACAGAACACAGCGGCGCTCCTGGGTCATGCTCAACAATGGCTTCCTTTTTGCATGATAGAGTTTTGGGTGGCATCTGTGGATGGCACGGCAGACTGTGTTTACAGACAGTGGTTTCTTGAAATATTCCTGGGCCCATTTAGTAATGTCAATGACAGAATCATGCCGGTGAGTGATGCAGTGGCGTCTGAGGGCCCGAAGATCACGGGCATCCAGTAAAGGTCTTCGGCCTTGTCCCTTATGCACGGAGATTTTTCAAGTTTCTCTGAATCTTTTGATGTTATGCACTGTCGATGATGAGACCTTCAAAGCCTTTACAATTTGACATTGAGGAGCATTGTTTATAAAGTATTCCACAATTTTTTTTACGCAAGCCTTCATAGGTTGGAGAACCTCTGGCCACCTTTACTTCTGAGAGACTCAACCTCTCTAAGACATCCCTTTTATAGCCAATCATGTTACACACCTGATGCCAGTTAACTTCATTACTTGCTAAATGTTCTTTCAGCTGATTCTTATAATTGCTTTTTCAGCCCTTTTTTGCCTGTGTCCCAACTTTTTTGAAACCTGTTGCAGCCAGAAAATTTTAAATAAGCTCATTTTATGGATAAAAATGTAAAATGTCTCAGTTTCAACATTTGAAATGTTATCTATGTTCTATTGTAAATAACATATTGGCTCATGTGATCTGAAAGTCATCTCATTCTGATTTCATTCACAATTTACACTTCGTCCCAACTATTTCGGAATTGGGGTTGCAGTTGCAACCTTGACATATCCTTGATTTGGAATGATAGAAGATACACAAACAAGCAGTTTCAATTGCGTTTTTTATTTTTTTCATTCAGCAATGTATGAGGAAAAAGAATAGCTTTTGCAAACTTATGTCATTTCATTGACAACCTTTGTATCTAAAAGCAAACATAACCAATGAGAAAACTTTGTACCATGTAATTCAATACTTTGGAAAAAAAAATTAACATAGCGTAATAATGCACAATACTTACAAGTGTAAACACATTTTAAGAAAAACTTTGCCAAATCATTAAGGACCTTGATGTTACATGCTGAAGTTAAGACCCATGGTCCAGGACAGTGCCATAGGAAAGAACTACAATACGCATAAATTGTATTCAAAGGTTTACTCTTTTACAGTTCTTACACAAATGAGTAGCACAAATGATAAAATTAACATATCTATTCAGTAATTGTGTTTTATAAACTACACACAAGCAAATGGCTTAAGTCAGACTTAAGCTGAGCTTTAGAAAAATGGAAAAGGAATTTTAGAAACAATTAAAATCAATAGACAGATAACCTTTGGAAAACATATTTTCTAGATAATCTCACCTATATCTTGTCCTAGTGGTTTTGCAACAGAGTATCCTGAACCAACAAGCAGTTCCGAGTCAATTATTTGAACAACTGTGACCTTGGTATTAATGCTCATCCTTGATGAGTGTCACTCTACTGCGCTCTTTGCAAACAAGTACAAGTCCTGGACCATGTGTTATGTCTGTCTGGAGCTCTCCATACTCAAATTTTTCTCGGATAAAATCAAAGCACGATGCCTACAAATCTTTAGAACATTACGGAAAGTCTATTTACAGACCAGACTGGAACAGCCGCCGATTACGTCCAGAACATTTCCATCTGTTATTGCTCTAAAACTGACTATAATTATGTTTTTAACATACAACAAATAAATAATTTCATAAAGTACTTTCATATTTTAAAAAGCCAGTTGTTAAAAGGAATTAAAAAAAAACAATTGTACCACTTCAAACTGACCCCGTAAATTACAAAACAAAGCTACCTTCTTTTCACATTTTGTTATATTGTTGCATATCTGAAAACTCAACAGTCCAACTACAGAGGAGGACCAGTCAGGGATGTCCAGCCAAATTTATGAAGAAAAATGGTAGATGCGTACATCCAGGCACATATGCACACGCACACATACACAGGCAAACACACACAGGCACGCGGACACACAATGAGGCAGAAAATACTCCTCTTTCCATGAGCCCTGAAAAATGTTTTAACATTAATGTGTGCACATACATTGCATCTGAGGATACAACTTGTCTGCATGGTTTACACAGCTGCTAATTCACTGCACTGCCTCAAGATAATCTTACCCGTGATTTGCAAGGAAATCTATACATATAAGAAGCACGATTTTGTGCACTAGAGTGAACTACATTAGGAAAAAAAAATGTGTTCCTTAGTGCAGGGAAACTTCTCTGGGTCTTTGTGTTAGTTTCATTTTAAACATGGAAAACATTGGGACCCTTCAGAAGGTTCCCAATTCTATTTTACTTCACCAAGAAAGAAGCACGTCTCTTACGATCGAGGTGAACTACAAAGACAAATAAAACAACCCTGATATCTATCCATAAAAACGGATAGAAGTTTTAAAAGCTCCTGTATTTGGTTACCAAAAAAGCACTTGAAACATGAATACTAGAATAAATATAGTCTTTCATGGTTGTGCAAAGACATTTAAATACTAGTAAAACATAATTTAGGATCTAAAAAGGTCAAGGGACAAAATGTACCGGCTTCAATGATAACTACCCGTCAGAGTATCGTTCCCCATCTCCTCACAGGTAATATCTAAAAGGATGACCTTGGACAATAAATAAGGGGAAAAAGAACACTTGATGTTACAAACTTACGTCACAATTTGGTCTGAAAAAGCCATAACATTACCAGTAAGAATTATGAGAGGTTTTACTGCCCAGAAGTGGTCTAAGACCCGTTAAAAAACAGAGGTAGTGGTCAGTTTGCCTAATAAATAATGTGCTAATAGGTTATTGATCAGGGTGAAGTCGTGAGTCGAGACAAATTCTCAGAGTATTCCATCTGCCGTGAAAAGTGTTACTTTGGCACCAAACTCAACTTCACTGGATTTGAAAATAACTGTGGCTCTCCCTTTCCCTTTGGTTGGTCCGCTACGCAACACAGCTGAGGCTCATTCCACAGAGAGATGAATGGCTTCATCTTCTTCTGCAATATTCATGAAGTGAAAATTCTGAGGGAGCAAATTGTGGAAAATAATTAGGTGCATTTTAAAGACATCGATATGCAAGGTAAGAAATTGTGGTGCAAGTGCACATTCAATGACTGTAATGCTTGTGCATTTGTGTGATTTGTGAGGAAAACCACAAGGGCAACGCTTCAAGTGAATGAGGACCTCAAAGCAGGATGCATCAGCAAGAGCAGTGCATTGACAACTACACTGACGAGGGGATTACAGTATGGCTGCCGGTTATGAACACCAAAATACGAAATGCACACTTCATAGTTCAGTAGTGCCAAAGCTATAGGATCTGGCCAAAAGAGACGCAGACAAAACTGTTACAGTCAGATGAGTCATCTACCATATGCACAATTAGAAGGCCAGAGCATGCATAGCAAACTCTAAGAGAATGGTACAGGGCTTAATACTCCACCCCTACAGTGAGTGGATCTAGTGGCTCCATTAAGATGGGGATTTTTCATAGCAGGGTTTGGGTTAGAGAAGACAGGGTAACTGCAAGCAGGTCATTCTAAGTGATCATCTTCATCCCATGATGAAAAATTTCTATCCTGATTGAACCCATCTCTTCCAGTGACAGTACCCCCATCAACAAAGCAAATTGATAAGCATGAAAATGATGATAATCATACACTTGCTTTTGAGGTCACCAGATCTCAACCCAAATGAACACCTATGGGAAATTTTGGACTAATGTGTGAGGAAGCGCTCTCCAAAATGGAATACCTTTCGGAAGAGTGGTGTTCTATTCTACAGACACAATTCCAGAAATTTATAGTCTGTCTGAAGCTGCACTTAAGCTTGTGGCAGCGACAGACCTTGACAAGACCATGTTTTTCCTTTTAATTTGAGACCCATCAAAGTGCTTCTGTTGAGACCATTCTTCTTCCGAACAGAAAATAATTGCCTGTGTTAAGTTACTGTTTGTCTGAAGTGTGAAATTTTCTTACACAATCAGCAAATCCCTAAGATGAGTCAACCTGGTCTTGCCTAATTTGCAATGTTTCGTTTCAAGTAGAAAAAAAAGTATTTGAAGTAAGATTTTAGGTTATATTTAAGACAAATGGTAGAATTCTTGAGACATTTGATCTCTGCAGTTATACTATTCATAGGATGGTTGCAGGTAATGACCAATAGAAGTATCCGAACACATTTTACTACTGCAGTAGATTCATGTACAGTGTTTCTTCATCTTAATTCATGAAAAGAATGCACAAATTGAGATATCACAAATTAAAAAGCACTGAAATCAGGAGCATTGTGAGAACATGAAAACATTGGCATTTTCCTTTCCTGCAGACATAATTAATCTAACAAATTTACAGTGCAGCAAGAAATGTGCTAAAATGTTTACCAGCGCTACGCTCAAACGCACCCGGATCATCACTGCTTATCCTCCGATCCCGACAGAGTTCGTCTTACGCTCTGAGGGGGTTCCCAACCATCACTGTCATTCCCTTCATTGCCCTCTTCTGTATTGGCGGCATCCTCAGTCTTTGGCTCCACCTTAGTCTCTCTCCCATCCCCCACCTGCAACTCCTCCACGCTCTCAATAAACGGGTCCATGCCCATTTCCTCCTTCTTCCTAACGTCAGTAAACCAGTCCCGCACCTGCTCATAGCCCATGCTGGACTTCGCTACCAGCTCATCCAGATCCTGCTCATTCAAAAATTTGTGCTTGAGGTAGTACTCCTTCAGAATCTCTTCGCCCATCTTGAACTTCATAGCAGGCGGAGACTGGGCACAGCTGGAGGAATGTTTATTCTTCCGGGTCCACAATCGACCTCGGTTTCGTGCCCGACCTTTCCCCCTCTTCCTATATCCACTGCCATTTATAGCACCTATGTTCCCACTTTGGTAGTAATAGTACCACTTGAGGTTGCCATTTTTCCAGGCATATCGAGTGTCCCCAAACCAATTGACAATGTAAGTCCTCGGCAGCCCACTTTCCTCTGCCAGTTTATCGTACTCTTCTGCTGAGGGCCACTGGGTGCGCACAAATGCAGCCTTTAAGATATGGAGCTGCTCTGGGGTTTTCTTTCCCATCTTCTCCTGGCTCTGTTGCCGTCCACTGGGAGGGGTTCGGCTCCTCTGCCGGGGGGAGGACTTAAGTGCTTTGCTGTCCTTTTGCACCATTTTAGGTTCCGTCTGTTCTGGTGCTTTCCTCCTCTCAGTGAACCAGGTGTCTAGCTCCCGCCGGGTGAGCTTAGTTTCCATTCTCAGCCTGCTCAGCTCCTCATCACTAGGCATTTTGCACTTCTGGTAACTCTCTTCCAAGAGTAGTAGTTGTTCGGGGGTCTTTTCCTTGAACTTCTGAAGTGTGAAGTCTGGGAAAGGGTTGCGGGTTTTGGCACGAGTTTCTTTAATGGGTGCAGATGTGGGTGCAGATGTGGGAGACTCAGATGTGGTTTCATCACTAGAGTCAACTACAATAGGACCACTGCAGCCAGCACTTGGGGGACTCTCACTAAAGACAAATTTGCCGTTTCTGGAGTTACGCTGGTTGTACCTTGTATCGCTGAACCATTTTTTGATCTCCCCCTTCGTTAGACCAGTCAGCTTCATCAGCCGATAAATCTCTGAATTATTAGCAAAGCGACTCTTTAGGTAACTCGCCTTCAGCTCAGCAAGCTGCTCCTTGGATTTCTTAATCCGCATTACAAGGCTATCTTGGCTGAGGGCAGAGTTCTCCTGAGGGGTCAGTTTAGGGGGCTGAACAGTGGGTGTCCTCTTAGACTCCACAGCAGGAGGGGTCGTCTGGATGGTTGCGGGTTTTGGAGGCTGCGCTTGGTTGGGAACTCCAGCCACAGTGAGTGTGATGGGTGTAGTCACTGGCATGGAGCCGGCTCCACCAACCTGCGTCAGGACAAGGCCCGGCTGTCCCACAATCTGACAAGTCTGAAGTATAGACTGCAAACCATTGGCAGCTGTGGAGAGGTGAGCAGGGATGACCGTTATAGTTTGCGGCACGGTGTGAACCGTACCGTTGAACTTCTTCCTCCTAGCTTCCTCCACCTCGTCAGGGGTCCAGCTCACCCCATGCTTCAAACGCTGAGCAGAGAACCAGATTTTTATCTGCTCCTCAGTGAACTTAGTCTGAGCTGCAAGCCCCATGATCTCCGACACCGATGGGTATGGAAATTTGTTGTAGGTGCTGACCAGCAGAGCATTGTTATCCATGGCTCCATTGTACGTGGGGATACTGCTTACGGGTATAAGTAGTTGGGTCTGGGGGCTCTGCTGCGCCTGTAATGCTGTCAAGACCTGGGCCAGGCCTGCTGGGAGAACAGTAGCAGAGCTGATGATGGTTTTCTTCGGCTCAGCTGGCAGCAGGTTGGAGCAGTTGACAACAATGCCAGGCTTTACTTGCTCGACAGGAATTGGGGTGACAGCAGGGGCTGGGGTGCCTGCCAGGATTACCCCCTTGGGTTCCTGCTCACCCTCGCTCTCCAACTTAATCTCATTTTCCTCAGTCACATTTTGCGACACAGCAATCTTTTTGGCCTCAGACTTGTTCTTCGTCTTCATGATAGGAGTCTTGCTGAGAGAGATGCCAGACATGGGGCGGTCCTCTCCCTCCTCGCCAGCCTCCGGCAGCATGAAGCTACCGTCAAACGTCAAATCATTGACTGTCTGTTCAAAGATTGTTTGGTTGTTGCGCTTCACCATGGTCCTTGTAAAACTGTCCTCCCCAGGATGGCAGCGCATGTTGTGCTCTGAGAGCGCATCATACCGCTTGGTTAGAAAGTTACACTCCACACACACATAGGATGAGTTCAGAACAACGTTGGGATGCTCAGTGTCTACGTGAAAAGTGAACATGTTGAGGTCTAGGGTCTGGAAGCTGCAGTATTTACACTCATAGCCTCCTTCTGCCACACTGGAATCCATGGTTTTGATGCAGCCGTTGACTGCCTGCATGTCATCGTCACTGGACTCATTTCCATCTGAGGGTGTGGCAATTTCAGTAGGAGACTTCTGCGCATCCTCAATTCCTTCCTCCTTGTTTGCCAACACTTCCATGCTTGGGTCCTGTACTTCTGTTTCAGAGGAAATAACCATGCAAGGAGTTGTTGACTTCCTTTTGCTTGCCATTGTGTGTCAATAATGCCCAATTGAAAGGCTCAGTTCGAAAAAAAAAAAAAAAGAATAAAACAATATTTGAGCTGATCTCTTAATTGCTATTCCTCATTGAAAATTTATTTCATGTTTTGACATTGTTGTCGGAGGTAATGTAGTAATCCCTTGTATTGCACTGGGTTCTGTAAGAGAGAAAACGACAAACTTTAGTTTTAGAGTTAAAAAAATACTCCTGTAACAACTGGGGGGAAAGCTATATTTAAAAAATATCAACCGGCCAAAAGGATGTCACTGGTACAGCATTGGGAAGAAATGGTTTTGGCAATGATCCTGCTATCGTTAAATTTCTTTATGACAGGGGCAGCTTATACAAAAACCTTGGGGGGGGGGCATGGACCGAGATAATTCTAATCTATCAGCTTCTGCTGAAGGCAAAAAAGGGGGAAAAACACAGGAAGAAATGCTGAAATAGAAAAGTAATAATGAAGAGATAAATGCATTAATACTAAAGACGTGAATACAAAAATTGATTTAAGAAACGACAATAAATGTCAAATGTATTCTCATTGTACACATTTCATCGCAGGTCAATGCATCCATTGTAGTTTATTTCTGATGTCCAAATTCCCTCAGTTCTGGACAACCATTCACAACCAAAACTCGGCAGGTGCGTCAACTATACGGGGAACACGGAGTCAATTTATTCAATTTGCTGCATTATAGACAACAGACTAAAAGCAGAGCTGTTCTGAGATCATCTGTGCATCAACAGCGAAAATTCCATTATGTTCAGAAGTTTTAAATGCTAGTGATTCGAGCCCCAAAGTAGTTCAATCGGTGAAAACAAATATGAAACCGCACAAATGCGCCTGTAGTTTACGCATGTATAAAGCACAAACCATTGTCGACAGAAACCTTCTCGTCAAAAAAATTGCAAGCGAACAAGTCTAGGAGTGGTTAATTAGTGAGTTGCAACAGTGCCAACTCGCTGTTACGGATCACATTATGCCACTTAACCAACTCAGCTTGTGTGTTTTATAGAAAACAGGGTCCAGACGAAGAGTCAAGTTATCTTCAGTAATAACCTTTCTACTGAGCTTCCGTCTTGGCTAAATTCGTTAGCAAGCTAGTCTGCATTGGTGTACAACGCTAGTTTAATTGGGAAACAAAGACACAACGTAATTTTAATTGTTGACTATACCAGCGAGAAAGCGGCTGTGAAACCTGAGAGATCATTCGCACAGTGGACATGTAACGTGCTGAAGGCCACCAGAATAAAGCCTCGCTCAGCCGATAACTCCACGGAGGGCAGCTCTGCCCCGTCTTCCGCTCCAGCCTTTTCGTTTCCTCCGTAAAGTGAACAGTCTGTTGTTGCGCGGCTACAGGCTCCTGAGGCAAAGAGGCAGGCAGATGAGAAGAGCCTGACTACAGTGGCCACTGATGGGCAAGAAGAATTTCAGTGTATCTTTCTGGCTTGTTTGTCGCGCACAGAATCAATGCTAAATCTAGACGCTCGGGGAACAGGGCGTTTATTCCAAATCGTAGCTAGTTTTTTTTTTAATCAAACGGGCGTCATCATCTATGAGTACGTAGTTACGTCATAGCAAGGCGACTCTTCCCCACCCAGTTGCGACTTGTGCGTGCAATCGCAATCAGACGCGCAGCTAGCAGTTGCCACAACGCTAAGCGATATGAATTATTGCATCAACCGTGAGTAAATACTCAGTTCATTGCGTATGGGATAATTTTCCCGGGTATACCACCTTCGGTTATCACGATCCGATGGCAAATAACCAATCACAGATGAACCACTTCACCAATATCCAAGCAGGTCCATGCATTTGATAAAATGATGAGCGGCATTATCGAATCCGTTCCCGTCACTGCATTGCTAGTTAACGACTCAGGCGACACTAGCCGACTGGGGTGCGTTTTCCAAAAGCGTAGTTGCTAAGTCAGCAATTTACATACTTCGTTCGTTCAGTCAGTGGTTCTGACTATGTAAATTAGCATCTGTGATTTCAGGAAACTCACCCCTGGTTTCATTCCCCCGCCCCCGCCTTTGCTTACAATAGATTGGGCAGATTAGTACCATTTATGGAAAGGGAGTTGCCACGGGTACGGCAGTTTTTCAATGTATTTGAATGTGGAGAGCTACGGCAGTCCCCATTTCAAGCCCTGCCCAAACCTTACCCTAACCATAATCCCGAATCCTTATCCTAATCCCTTGAAATCGACTGCCGTGCCAATAAAAACTACCGTGTCTGTAGACTGCGTTATGGAAAGACTTGCTTGCTTCTACAGCGTGATAGCGGTCACAGTTGTCAATCAAATAGTAAATCGTGAAAAATAAACAGCAAGCATCAGTGGAGTTAAGTGTGTGGTGGGATGTGCGTTTCCCAGCGGAGTCTGCTTGCCCCGTCAAGCAGCACCACAGCACATGCAGCATTAGGCTCGTTCGAGATGAACTGCGCCTCGCCTGGAAAGTAAACGAGAGCAGGCGGCTGCAGCGGGGGGCGGTGATAACAAGCTGCAATCAAGTCGGACAGTTTCCAGCAGCCTTAAGAGAATATTCAGGAAGTCACAGAAATACGAACATCCTATTCACCCGAGGTGTCCCCCCTAAAAATCCTCACATCCCACTTACCAGAAATATTTGCGCTGCTAAATACTTCAATAATTAAAACAGTGCAGTGTCAATATACAATAGACTATATTCAGTTCATGATCTGTGACATGAATCCCAAGTAAACGTCACCATCAGCCACACGTTTTCTGTAACCAGACTAAACCTTCAAATCTGACAAATAAAATCAAACTCTCTCCCATTCAACAAAAGTAGAGAGTGTATATAAATCGTCATATTGTTGAGCCAACCTCTAAACCAATCAGCTGTTAGATCAGGTTAGAGCCAGTCGGTGGAGAGCAACTGCAGCGCCTGGCTCTAAAAACTACGGCCGCCTCGCTGTCGCGATTTTATCGCCGTCCTAATACGTCAGAGCAAGGTGGGTTGAAGTCGGACACAAAACTAACCGGCATGCATTGTGCGCCGATCGCCGGTGGTCGAATCTGCGCAGACCTGGCTCATCTCGAACGAGCCTATTGTCCAGCCCCGACCAACCGCTTCCAGGTCAAATCAGTCCTGCCGACCCACTAGATACAATTTTTTTCGGATATAATTTTTGTATTCCAAGCATGTCACAATAAAGAATCCATTCATGCGTCAATTTAATTTTCTACAGCATAGATTTAGTATCCGTTGTTGTGTCTAGTGACATTCAGAAACTGAAGCAAATCCTCATCAATAAAATAGAATCTCCCACAGTGCACGACATTAGCAACAAAAGAGCACTCAGGAACCGCACATCTCCGACCGCGATTGGCCGAAAATTTAATCACCTTTTCCCATTCATACAGTGTTATCTCCCATAAAATTTTGTGGTAGTCCGTAAAATAGTTTCTGAGTAATCTTGGTGACAAACGCACGCATAAACACACAGACATACGCGCACGCACACACACAAATGTTCGTTTTTGTATCCCCGTGGGGACTAAAAAATTATTTTTGCTCTAAAATCCTATTAGCATCCCCTTAGACCTAACCCTAACCCTATCCCTAGCCATAACCTCAATGTTAAGGCTAACTCTGATCGTAGCCCACACACCCCCCCCAAAACAGCCAAACCTTTAACCTTAATTTATGGTCTTACCTTAATCTAGAGCCTAATTTTAATAGCTAACCTTAAAGGAATAGACAACGGAATTGAAGTATATGCATTGATAGCTTATAATCTTGAGAGCCCATGAGAAAATTTTCAGGTAAACTTGGCCATTTATGAAAAAGTTGTGAGCGTTTTCGTGTGGCAGCCGGAAGGCCACTACTGAGCTGCCATTTTGCTGCCCGGAAGGGCGATGCATGACGTCACATGGGCGCAAGGGAGAATCTCCACTCATCATTACTCTTGTTGGAGCATTTGGTCTTCTACCGTGAACTTGCATAAATTCAATATTTGGTTGCTGTTTTCTGTACACAAGACCATTAGAAGAGCACTTACCTAAAGCCTAACCATCAATGACATTTGTTTTGAATGATTAAGAATGAATTGGATACATTTAATTGTTGCTATACAGAGCTGTGGTGACATTACATCATATCTTCATGAAAGAGAATAGCTCCAGTTTGGTGTGCGGCACCAGTAACAGAATGCCAGCAGATAAGTTACTTTGACTTATACAGAATGAATAAATACAGGAAATTATTTTTAATTCAAAGTCAATGCAAAGACGCGAATACACGCGTTTCGCCTGTATTCGCGTCTTTGCACTGACTTCCAATGTAATCGATCTTGAGAAAAATTCGTTTCGCGTCCGATGTGAAAGCAGCTTAACTCAGACACAATCAACCAAAGAAAGGGTTTTACAGGCGGAACGTGTGTTCGATTTGCTTTGCAACAAACTATGGACATTAGGTAGGACTAGCTTGCGGACTTGATGATAATAAAGAAGTGGTCTGCTCTCCTGCATCCAAGGAGCTGCTCTAACAGTGGATTATTGTGGAAAAATTCGTTTCGCGTCCGATATGAAAGCAGCTTGACTCTGACACAATCAACCAAAGAAAGGGTTTTACAGGCGGAATGAGTGTTCGATATGCTTTGCAACAAACGTAAGGTAGGACTAGCTTGCGGACTTGTTGATCATAAATAAGTTGTCTGCTCGCCTGCATGGAAGGAACTGCTCAAACAGCGGATTTTTGTGGAGACATCGCTGATGATGTGCCCGACATAGCAGATATGTATAATGATGGAATTGGATTTTCCTGCTTGACATTTTACAATTGACTAAAAAAAGTTTCATTGCCGGAATGTTTTTTAACGGTTTGCTTTGCAACCAACAGTGGACGTTGGGTAGCCTAGTTTGCGGACTCGTTTTGATCATAAAGAACTGGTCTGCTCGCCTGCTGCATCTAAGGAATATTTACTCTAACGCTTGTGGATTATCGTGGAAATAATTCCAGATGAGGTGGCTGGCATGGATTTTATCGGTTTACAAGAAAAGGTAGGATGTGCATTTAATTGTTTATGGGCCTGATGACAGGCAGGCTAGCTGACAGGGAGATGTGTGAGTGAGACGTAAGCCCCTTTCAGATTGGCACTTCACTCTGTATCAGCACAGCAGCAGCTCCAGAGTAGCACCGGGCTAAAGTTCGATGTGAATTGATTTACGGCGGAGTAATTTACTGCGGCGTAGTTTACCCCGGAGTAATTTAAACCACCTCTGGAGGTGGTTTAGCTCCGGGGTGGCACCGGATTAAGTGCGATATGAATTGCACTCCTGCCTAGCACCGTATAAAATTTACTCAAGCAGAGCGGAAGTGCTCAGCGTTCGTTCAACAGTATTCCGCTCATGCGCCAAACGAAGGCGCAGGTGTCCAGGAAGTGTGTGTACTGCTGATCAGCGTCATTCGCCCTCAGTTTGATTAATGAACGTATCGGTTTTATAGCGAGACCATCACTGAGATAACTTCGCACCTCGCTCAGGGTGTAATGGTTGCCACCATCAAATCTAGCATATAACAATCCCAGTACAGAGCACAGTGCCTTTGGTGCTCCTAAACACACGTTTCCGTATCTAGAGCACGTGGCTTCCCAGTAGTATACCGTGACATCGCAATTCTGTGATGCTTTTACGATCCTATCACTATTTAATGAAAAAGTACATGTTGCGCACATTGAGGTATTTTGAACAGAACAAGCCCAAGGAGGTTTTAGGATATATGGACACAAATTTGGCCATTCGGTAATAGATGGAACAGCACATTCAGTATACCCGAATAATCGTTAAAATAGGCCACTGCAGTTGGTGGTAATCCATTAAGATGCAAGCCACCGTTGGGAGGCAACAGAGTAAAACAGTGAGCAAGTTACTCTGCTGCCAGCAGTTCAGACTTCACGGGCCAGTCTATAATTCAATAAAAAAAAATAATTTTGACCATATATAGACATTTACTCAGTGCTTTATAAATCAGTTGAATAGGTGAAATAAATTGGCTCACCTGAGCATTTTGTCTTAGATTGTACTTGGGCTAGTTCGCTTCCTAAGGTTCTTGAAACCATTTCACTTTGGCAGTTGCTAC
The DNA here is from genome assembly GCA_029692085.1 of Gymnothorax javanicus. NCBI lineage: Eukaryota > Metazoa > Chordata > Actinopteri > Anguilliformes > Muraenidae > Gymnothorax > Gymnothorax javanicus. Next base: position 81,331,503 of record CM056197.1, on the reverse strand, counting down.
GGGTACGGCAGTTTTTCAGTGCTTTTCAATGTGGAGAGGTACGGCAGTCCCCATTTCAAGCCCTGCCCTAACCTAAACCTAAACCTAAACCTGACCCTAACCCTTCCTCTTACCATAATCCCGAATCCTTATCCTAATCCCTTGAAATCGACTGGCGTACCAATAAAAACTGCCATGTCTCTAGACACTTCCTTTCATTTTTCATGCATGTTGTAAACTAGCTCAGTTTTCCGTGTAATTACTGATCTTACGGATATTTACGAACATTCCTGACAAACTGCTTGCTTTGTAATAGTATAAGGATTCAGATTTGTTAAATTTGGGGACAAATCACTCCCAAGTGGCTTCATATTGCCTGTACAGCAAGACTATGTTTGAGAGGTTGTACAAATAAACCCATGACATATATCTATTCAGCATTATATTTACAAATTCTTAATTATTAATCTGCCATTCCTTCATTCCTTTGCAGCTCAAGTTGCAAGTGCCATAGGAAACAGTAGCCACTAAAAAAATAAGTTACGAATAGCTGGTTAATGGATGTATAACACCAGGAGGCATAGCATTTCTGCACAAGCTACTTTACCGCTTACATCTTTCATCACTCTTGTAAATCTTGATCACTGTACGCCGTTAGACCATCTTGGCAGCATTACGTTTGCACAGTAGTAAACAGTTAGGTAATTGACAAAGCTGGCATTTAGCTGATCTTGCGCAATAATCTAAACTGCTACAATTACAATGGTGGCAAATGGTAAATAATTCACTGGAACAAATCGTGGGACATGGGTAAAATTTTGAATCCCCTCTATACTGGGGTTAAACAATTTCACATAAAGGCTTTGGACAGTAGGACTCAACATCACACTAACACAACTATAAAAAAGAACAAAATACATTTCTTAAAGACTGAGCCCATGAAAATCTAAAGCCCATTACTAAGCTGAAAAGCTTCGGGTGTGACCGAACGAGAGGATTCCATGATGCTTCCTTGCTTTAACTGATACAGCTCTTCTACAGTTGCGGTTTCAAATCATGAGCAATGTAGGCCTGGAGAAGCGAGGTATAATGATAACACTTGAAGCTATGAGAACTCCCAGAGAGAAAAAAAAAACTCACTGGCCATCAGTTGTCCTTCTATGTCACATGACTAGGGCATGAAAGCACAGTGCACAGATGATCACAAAACCAATGAGATCACATACTGCACACAAATGTAACAAATATGAACCAAAAAAAAAAAAAAAAATGAGCAAGGAAAGCGGAAACAGAACAATAAAACAGCTTGAAGTCAAAAGCATTTTGTTTTTGTCAACAAAGAGAGTCGACCGCAGATTAACTGCTCCGCCTAGTGGGGAGGCTGTCCGCCCACAAGCATTGCACAAAACACTCTGCCAACTAGGCCTTTTTTCGTGCAGCCAGATTTCATGCCAACTTCTTGCAAATCTTCCAATTTGATTATCAACCTGGTTCACTCCTACGCTGGATCACAATAGAACATTTCAAATAGGGCCAATTCCATTGTTTTGTTTTCCCTTGTCTGTAATTCATTAACTCTACAAGAAATACAACTAAAGATATAAGATTTAGGCTGTTTGGGCCGGTTAAATATTTCCAGGCAAAAATTGGCATAAAGGCAAGAAAAAGACACCAAACATAAGTAAAACTGAACTCTGGGCAGAACGCACCAACATTACAGCACACTGCGTATACCTTTTTACAGACAGGGTTTCATGAAATCCAGGCAGAGGTTTTGCCTTCGAGAAAGAACGATGCACACTCCTGCTTTAACTAATGGCACATAGCTGTGCAGTGGTGGGGAGTTGTGCAGTTAATGGCAACGCCAAGATTCTCCCACCCAGAGGGAGTTTGGACGCAGGGATCTACGCATGCTCCAGCAGTCACTGGAAGAAGGGTGGCGCACTGCGATTCACTGGATCAGCACTCGGTCCCAGCCTCTCGCAGTACCTGAGGAGAGCCTGCAGGAGGTCCCCCACCCTCCATTCCTTCTCCTCAACTTTCTGAAGCACAGCTGGGAGCAACTGCAGCTCCTTGACAGGTGGCTGGCTCAGCTGTATCATAGGAAGGTTGGACTGAGAAGCTGTGATCCACTGCAGCACCACGCTAACCTATGGGTCTGGGGCTTGGTCCTCTAGGTGTGTTGTGACCATTAACAGCCCTGGTTCTGATGGAGGAGGCAGAGTCTCCACACAGGGGGGACCATCTTGGTGCTCCTTGGACTCCAGCTCTTTGTCCTCTATGCCATTGCTGTCAGATGGGGAGAGGGACATGGGATCCTCACATGCATCCCCCTCTAACCCCAAGCTGCTCCAGCTACTGCTGTTTCCATTACTGTCGCTCAGATGCAAAAAGCTGCTGCTCTCATCTTGGTGCTCGTCCTCAAAGCTGAGGTTTGACCAGTTACCGATACTGTCCTCCCCCGCACTCAGCTGTCGACTAACTGTAGATTCTGATGCGTTTGTCCGATCCCTCCCAGGCGGACTGACACTGGCAGCCAGGCAGATGTTAGATATTGCAGAAGCCATGATGTCTGTGGTTAGGCTTTCAGCAAAGCTTGCAAAGTTCTCCCAGTGATGGTCTCGCTTGAAGTCATCATTATTCTCCCCAAATAGTGAACTGTGAAATGCAGCGTAAACAAAGTATTTTCTTGCATTTCACACTGGTAAATGAATGGATTCACTAGTATTGTCTGAACACCATATTATTTTCTTTGCAATCTCCATAGCAACCGTTGACTCATAAATCGATTTGTGTGCGGTTTTAAAGACCTAACTGGGCAACTGATTGTCATATTATGTAATTTCTCGTGCAAAATGGGCGTCATGTATAGAAGCTGTTGTATTATTTTTGTCTAGCCAAAATTAAATTATATAGTTTATGAAAACACCAGCACAGGATTTGAACCTTTTGCCTGCCTTAATAAAAATAAAGATAGTAGGATAGGTGACCAGTCGTCAAATAGTAGGGCAGTATTGCATGCTTCAAGGCATTTTAGCCAGTGGTGTTTGCTATTATCAAAGCCACGCAAACATTGGTGGGAAGGCTACTTCAAAGAATCATGTGCATATCAATTGTAAGTACATGAACAAGAAAAGCTGCCGAATCTGATATTCAAACAGGTCCGCTCAAAATCACTGTGGTTACAAAAAATGTGTTACTCTCCGAGCACTTTGATAAAATTTGAGTGCATATTAATGTGAAATTACTAGAAATTAAAAGCTATGGTTGGTGGTGACAGTGTTGTGATATGGTGGTTGCTTGAATCTGCCAAATGAATGACTTATTCTCTAATGCGTCTCCATGCTGTTGTGCTTTAGTCACTTTATTTCATAATTGTTCTTGTGTATAGCTTACATTCAAAAATAATCTAAGGCTATTTTGTGTTATTTAAAATACTGAATGTGTTCAGTAGATTTGGCTTGGTATTAAACATGTTCTGTTACTTGGGCTGCGTTCGTTATATTCATCCAGTGAAGCACTGTAGCAGGCAAACAACAAATATTGTATGCTGACTTGTGTACTTTTCCTGCTTATTTGTATCTTGCCAAATTAAATATTAAATAATTTATGTAAGTTTATTAAAAAAAAAAAAAAAAAGTATCGGTTTTATATATTTATATTTTTTTTATACCAATGCCCACAATGCATCGCGCGCGATCACGCAAAGGGAATTTCCGGCCCATGCCAGGGCCTCGGTTTAGGAAAACGATACCATGACGACTAATAGGGTGGCGAGATTTCGATATGAATGGGTCTCGCCGATTTGATGCGGACATTTTATGACTTTTATACGGTGTTTTCAGGTCGATATGAATGGATTTAAGCGGGAGTGCCGATCCGCAGCAGCACCGGATTGCGATCGGGTGTGTAGGTATGAATGTGGTAGTAGACGAGCCTGCACCGACTATCACTGACCGTAACTTCAGGGCTGTACAGTAACAATGCTTTGATGCGCGGATAAACAAAGCCAGAGTACCTTAACTCAACGTCAGCGTCCCGAAACAAAGGCTAAGCACAGTAACTGCAGTTACGGCGCTGTCATGGTTTCTGGTGGGATTTTTGGAGTTACTGTTGACACAGACCTTGATTTTTTTCAAAAAACAATCAAATTGACTCAAAATATTCATCCACATGATAAAGGAGGTCTTCAATACCCCCAAAATGACCAAACGTGATGTTACGGTGTTTTGCCTTTGCACGACAGCAGAGAACGTGCGGTCATGCTGCTGACCTGAACCAGTCCTGCATGTACACCCAACCGCTGTACACGCAGGCATATTGTTCTCTCTCTCGGCCTTCAAACAGCCTTCTTGAATATTTTCACGAATAGTAGGGTCTGTTTGTGACTAACAATGTCCTTTGGCGCAGAAAAATGGTGACAACAGCGAGTAATTTAACAACTATCCCAATGCTTCTGCAGTCTCACTCGCCATGTATAGCTTCAACGTGCTGCGCCCATGTGACGTCAGAGCATCTCCGCAAGGATTCTTCTGATTGGTTGAAATATTTTCAATGGCGGCATCTGTGAAATAGTCAATTCTGCTTCAGAACCGACTTTCGGAGATGGATAGCTTAGTTGTATGAGCTCTATATGTTCAAACATTCGCACGAATCATTAGTTTATGACATGATCTATCTTCCAAACTGTATTTTGAAATTCCGTTGTCTGTTCCTTTAAAACTAGACCTAAACCAAACCATAATTCCAATAGCAACCCTAGACCTAAACCTAGCCCTATGCCCTGAATTAAGATTCGTACAAATGTCCTCATGAGGCATGTTTTCTCAGACTTCACAATCTTTGTGAGGTATTTTGGTCCCCAGCACGATATAAAAACAAAAACACACGCTAACAGATCAAAATGCCTCCCGGGGGAAGAAACAAGGTTGTTTCACAAGCAAGAAGGTTAAGGTTACTTTATGAATTAGTGCCCCTCTTTTCCTTGCATTGCTCCAATTGTTAGGTGACAAAGATTTTGCCACCTGGCAAATTTGTTGGTCGCAAGGAGTAGTTGAAATCTGCATCGCACACCTACCTTACTCAGATTGAATTTATAGGATGTCCAAAATTGCTCTGAAACTACCTTTCATGCATGACAGAACAAGGATACTGGTGCAATGCTTACTCAGATTAAAATATGACTTCACGGGTTCAATTTATGAGTTAAATAATATATGTGTGAATTAATAACCATCATTGGCATAATAGGAGTTGCTCAAGTTACTTTTTCTTCTTGGTACGTTTCCAGCTGCACGGACTCCAAGCTGCATTTTTTCACAATCTTGCGGCAAATCTATTATTGTATTCTTGCGTTTATGAGAATAATTACAGCAGGGACGAGACAAGAAGGGAGCAACGACGTAATTATGCTTGACAGGATCCCTCAAAGGTGCTCTCTTGAATATACTACCATGTTGGACTGGATTTCATACCCAGACCGAAAGCACACACAAGAATCTTTTGTACGAATGCACAGTCAACTGCCAAAGTCCATTAACTTACTCAGGCTGCACACTGAGGAAGTGTATGTGCATTGTATTCCACAATGACCAAAGAGCCTGAAATGTCTAACAGATGGCACACTGTTACTCAAGTCTCATTTTAGTGCAAATGTGAAAGATCTTCTGACGCCCCTCAGTTCAGCTTTTAAACACTCATGCCTTTGTCACATTCAATAGCATTTTATACGCACCCATTTTGCTCATGAATTACCTCTGACAAGGAGGTTTTTGCCGGGGTTTGTCCTTTGTGTTCGTCAGTCAGTCTGTTAGCAACTTAATGCTAAAAGTTAAGAATGGATTTTAATGAAATTAAAGGATACGGTGTGGCCGAAAGAACAATCCATTACAACAACAACTCCAATGAAATTGGGACGTGTAAAACGTGAATAAAAATAGAATACAATGATTTGAAAATCCTTTTTGACCTATATTCAATTGAATACACTACAAAGACAAGATATTTAATGTTCAAACTTTTAACTTTATTACTGTATTTTTTTTTTGGAAATATTCACTCATTTTGAATTTGATGCCTGCAACACATTGCAAAAAAGCTGGGACAGGGGCAACGAAGGACTGGGATAGTTGAGGAATGCTAAAAAACACCTGTTTGGAACATTCCACAGGTGAACAGGTTAATTGGAAACAGGCGAATGTCATGATTAGATACAAAAGGACCATCCCCGAAAGGCTCAGTCATTCACTAGCAAGGATGGGGCGAGGTTCACCACTTAGTGAACAACTGCATGAACAAATAGTCCACTGGATCGTAGTAAAGTTCAACGCAGCAAAATTTGGCCGGTCGTAGAAATACTGATTGCCCTTGCTGATGTGCTGATCATAGAAGAGTGGACGATTGGCCTTGGCGGAGGTCTCTCCTCTCCGAGTGCCACTTTAACCCCTTTGCACAGAAGCCAAATATGACTATTTATGTGTTACCTTATTTAATGCTTTATAAACCAAGATTTGAGTTTCATAGTGAGGGGGGAATATGGCTCATCTGAGACAAGACACTCGCAGCATTTAGAATTAAAACAATACATTTCTGGGATCATTAACTCCTGGACCACAAGTATTCTTCACCTGAGCATGAAATTCTAAATTATCCACTCTTTAGGAGCCAAATAAGACCGCTCTCCAGGTGGCTCCCCAAACTCTCAGAGCCCTCAAAATTGCACAGTCAAATCATAAAATAATTATATTTTGAACAAAAATCAACTTTTGACGCACGAAATTCAATATGAATGAATGATTTTCTGGTTGAATTTGGCATGAGTTTATCAATGCAGGCGCAGTTGGACATCAATGGTCACCAGTAACCTCTCCAAACTCAAAATATGCCTTTTCTCCATGATTAAGTTTAGAATTTTGTCCATTTCTTCTTCAGAGTCCTACAAGCCAGCACACAGTCATTAAAGGAACTCTTTATTCAATGATCAGAACACTCAGCCTGCCATGAAAAGCTCGCAGTTCCCAGATCTGAGCTCACAAGCTTATAAACCCTTTCCACACCTTATAAGGAACGAGTACAACTCACTAAAAGAGTAATATCTCAAATATACCTTAGGCTGGGTGCACACTACAGGAAATTGGGTCAGATTTTGCCCTGAACTGGCCTTCCCGAAAATCGGGGAACTATCCGAATTCGGCCGTGATGTTCGGCCCAGTTATCTGTCAGTGTGCGGAGGTTACAGATCCGAATTCGGCCCCTCTTGAACTGATCGGGACCTCCCCGATTGGATATTATCGGGTGTTCCGAGATGATCCTACAGGGCATTACGTCATCGAGCGGAAACCAGAAGTAACAAAGATGGTACGTTGGACTGGAGAGATGGAGGAGCGCCTGGTGGCGATGTGAGAGGAAAATGAGTGCCTGTGCAATATTTCCTCGCAAGACTACACGAACCGCGTCATGAAAGAGAGCGCTCTTGGCGAGATGGCCAGAGCTGTCGGTGTAGCAGGTGAGTTAACGTTAACACTTAAATGAGAGCAGGCGAGCGACCATTAGTTATGTTAGAGCCCCCACACAGCTCAGACTATAGCACAACTACTATCTGGCATTTTGGCAAAACAAACCTGCTAACGTTAAAAGAGCCCTGACGGACAGCTGGAGACGGCTTTGTTTTGCGTTAACGCTAGAAAGCTTGCGCTGGACTCACAAAAGATAACACCACAAAACAAAATTCCCTCTCTCTCTTTTCTCTCTCTACGAACTAGCAAGGTAAAAACTACACAACATTACTGGTCTCGGGGCTGCCGGATAGCTCACTCAGTAAAGAATCGCGTTGCGAAGCAGAAGTGACTATCACGTCGCGGGTTCGATCCCCGCCTCTTACCAGCCAGCAGTGGTCGGCAGCTTTTTCAGAGTAGCGCACAATTGGCCATTGCCCTACGGGGTTGCAAATTGGGAAAGGACTGCCGGAAGGGAAAATAATAGTTGCCTTGTTCCTTGCTCAAGCGCCTCCTGCTGGCCAGACGGGCGCTTGTCAGGAAGATTCCAAGCCTGTTCATGTCCGGGTCTCCTCCGCCCTCGTTCTGAACTTGCAAAGATTCGACCAATGAGTGTATAAGAAGCAGTGGCTGACAGGCGAGTGCTTCGGAGGAGAGCCGCAATCTGTCTCTCTCTCCTGAGCTGGCAGCAAGGGGTCGCATACGAGCAAGACTTGTACATAGTTCACCAATTGGGCATTCCAGATTCGGGTGGGATTGGAGATGCCAAATTTAAAAAAAAAAAAAACATTACCGGTTTCTCTTCTTCCTCGTCGGCGGGTTAGTTACCGTAGTTGGGTTACTTAGTTCTCTGCAGCAGTGTGCAGAGTCCCTCTTCTTGACCGAATTCGTATGCAGCTCGTTGATTAAAATCGGCAAGGATTATCGTTATGTGTGCTGCCCCCCGCAATTTTAAGATCTTAAAAAGATTTGGAAACTCCTGTAGTGTGCACCCAGCATTAACAGAACAGACACATCACTATCAGGGAAAAGCAGGCAATATGCAACCCAAGATTGAACGGAATGGTGTAACGAATGTCGCAGGGGTTCTACCAAAGTGCTTAATCTGTTCGCATTTTAAACAAGCCAAAATTTTGTTATTCGCTTTCACTGAATACGGTATAAATTCTAAAACAAAAAGCCACATTGAGCAAAATGCAGTATTATTAGCAAAAACTAATGGTCACTCTTACTAACCAATGTGGCAAACGAGCTCTGTGATCATCATGGCTATTGTAAACAGAGAATAAATAAAAAAACTGCTGGCCAGCTGGCCATATGTGAAAAAATATATAATTGCTCTTACTCATTAATTGAAGAAAAACCTTTCTTTATTGAATTCCTCCTCCAGAGACACAAGTCTATCCAGTAGAAGGAATCCTCCAGTCCTGTTTCATTTGTTATAATTCCCATTAACCAGGAGTTGAAGAGTTGAATTCATATAACTCCTGGGAAACTGGGATGGGACTTAACTCGTCCATATTCTAAACTGTGTTCGAGCTTGACTTGCTAGTGAATATTTCATAACTGATCCGGGTGCCGCCTATTGATAGTGTAACTGCATGCATGAATACAGCATCTCTATGTCAGCTGGCATCTACATCTGTGCAGAGGGGTAAATTTATTTCTCAAGATTTGTATTTTATTTTGACTCAATATATCCTATTAATGTGCATGCCCCAAATTAAATGCAAAAACCAGGTGTTTTAGAAAACTTTAATTCATCAAATGCAATATGCAAAATTAATTAGAAATACAAGTAATTTTTGTACAGACACCAAAGGCTGGAATAGAAACATTAAATAATTAGCACATTTCATTTTTTTGATAACTAAAACAGTTAGATAAAGCTGTCAATTTCCGTTTTCATTTCCTGAAAGAGACAGACAAAAGGTTTTAGGCCTTACAATATGTATTTGACACTCAAGTAATTAATATGATAAGAAAATCAGAGGATTGCAATTATTTTCCTAAAAACATACATAAGTCATTATTGAATGTAGCAGCAGTACCTATAGAACCCACCACATGCATTTAAAGTACACTGAACTGATGAGTTATTCATTTTCATTTCACTCTGTAAAGTCGACACTGTGATTGCAGCATTTCAAACAGTTTATAAGAGAGTTACCCACCTCAATAAGTGCAGTCTTATCATAGTGTTTCCGATGGCGGTAGATACTCTGACATAACAACGCATAAAGCTTCTCAAGCTGACACACCTCACAGCCCTCAGTCTGTGACACCACTCTTCTCAGCAATTCCTGTAATACAAGAGGAACAATTCCTCATTTTAATGTTGTGGGCAGGTGGTACTACAAAAGGGCTTCTAAACTGCTTCTATAGAACAGCTTTGTATTATATGCTGCTTTAAACATTAAATGGAAACCCATGGACTACGCTGAAGAAAGAGGAATCAGTTTGGGAAGTACCTTCAGCTTCTCGTGGTCGACAACCAGCGGTGGCGTTTTCTGGGTGAGGATCTGAACGGCCTTCTCCACGTCCATGTGCTGCTGCACCAGGCTCCTCCTGCCACGGGTCATGCGCACCACCCCTCTCTCTGCAGCGGCACAAGGGGAGACGGGTGGAGCAGCACAGGCCACTGGGCAAAGGAGCCTCTTTACGCCCGTTATCCCCATACTCTATCCTAAATGCGCAACCACCCCTGAGGAGCTATAGGCCCTAAGTTCTGTCTACAGAGAAGGACAGCAGTGACAGCTGGGCACAATGTAAATTTAGACCATTTTTCAGACAAAATATAGATTTGGACCATTTCATTCAGTGAAATGGTGATCCAAACACTTCTACAGTTTAATCATCTGACTTTGAAGAGACACTAAATGGAAGAAAACCACACACGATCAGAAGTTTACAGCACAGGAATAATTTCCCTAATACATTGTAGAATATTCACAAATTTGGCTGAGGAGGATGTTTTCATTTGAATATGTTCATTTCTTCATAACATCCTACCTTATTTGTAGCATGATGGAAGCTTGCAAAAACATGGGGATAGGGGAGCCATTTTGCCAGAGCTAATGTCTGCTGCAAAGAATTCAAAACAGTTTATAGACCTGAACCACACTAACCTGTAATAATGTCTTCCTCTGTGGTGTCGGGCGCTGTGGACGCAGGGGGAGGTTTTTCCCCTGGATGGGAGGCCGCCGCAGTGGAGGGCTCCGGCTGGGTGGGCTCTTCCTCTGCAGGGGTCTGAGCAGGCGGCTCGGCACACTCCTCCTCCATCTTCTGCTCCAGCTCAGAGCTCTCTTGCAGCGGCGGGGCACAATCCATGCAGGAGTCCCCACCTGCTCCCAGCTCCTCCACACCCGACTCCTGGGCGTGTTCCGCCTCCTCTTCTCCCTCCTCGCTGTCCCCCACCTTCCCATCCTCCTCCTCGTCCTCCCCTTCCTCCTCCTCTCTGGAAGCGTGAGTGGAGCAGGAGGACTTCTTCTTGGTGATGATGCCGTTGCACCATCGGCTTCGCCGGCGCTTCTTCTTATGAGACACTGTTGAGCCAATTTTGGGAAGACAAGAAGAGTTTGCAGTTTCACAGATGTCCTGAGCCAGTTTAGGAAGAGGGCAGGGCAAATGGACAGGTCACCTGGTGCAGTGAATCTACGGTCCAGCATCTTTATGGACATCCACCCTCTACCTCACAAACCCTCCTCCTGCTTCACAAGCCCTGAACGCCAGTGCTTTCTTCACCTCACTCTGCTATAGGCTGAAATGCCTCCTGTTTGTAGTCCCGGGTCCTGCCTTTCACTCTCCTGTGCTGGCTCCATCTCACCCCTCCTCTTAGCTCTAGTGCTCTCAGGTTTACCCCCATCTCACATCATGTGCCCCATCAGCAGCCTCCCTCAGGGAGCAAAGCCCTTCCTCTTCACAGCTTTCAGGAACCCCTGGATACACTGGCGCTAAACCGCGCAGACTCGCCTCTCCCTTTACCGGTATTCCCGCACTGTCCATTTCCTTCCTCTTTTTAATTCCCACCACATTTTTACTGAAGTAAATCACTGTGCATGCACACCCTTGAACACAAAAACTGTTGACATTACAGCCCTTCGTGACAGAGGTGTATAAATTAAAAGACTTAAAGAAATACTGAGAAGGATTTTCCAAAAAAAAAAAAAAAAAAGTGTAGATTCATAAAAAACTAATCCCTCTCAATCATCACTTATGACCCACTAGAAGTGTATGGCAGTGTCTGTACAGAGACCCCACAGCTTGCATTTCCTGATTTTTCTTCGTATAGGATGTTTCTGGACATTAGCCTTCGGGGAGCGGGTGTGTAGCCTCGAGCTAATACCAGTGCACAGGGTATGAGGGCAGGACACAGTGCTGAACTGCAGAGTAGCGCTTTTGGCATCCTTGAGCCAGGGAGGAGGGGCTAACTTCAAATGTTGCATTTACAAACCACAACTGAAAATTCCTGCTCATTATGCCTTCAAGTGGTCACACTCGCAAGAGAGCACGTCAGCGTGTCCTTTACAAACATAGCTGTTAAAGAAACCTGTTGAGAGTGGACTGACTGCGATGGCTACCTGCAGCGCGTGGAGTGCTCGTCACAGGGGGTGCGGTCACTTCTTTAGTAGCACTGGCACAGGTTTTTGCAGAGTCAACAGCCCCGTTTGTCCTTGGCAGTACGTGGTAGTACGGCGGTGCAAACCGAGATGTTGAGCAACCTGAAAGAAAATCACAATTTGCATGACATTTAAAAAAAAAATCAAAAATAGAAAACGCTGCCTCGGCATCAGTCAAAAAATCTACATCATACAAATTATGAGACCGCGTTTCCAATCCCTGCTCCAGGAGCACCCCTGCCCAGCACATTTTGGACATCTCCCCGATTTAACACAGCTGATTCAGCTGATCAGCTCATCAGAGGAGTTCTTTATGAGCTGAACTGGGTATGTCATATCAGGTAAATATATGCATTCAACTTGTGCTAAAATGCAAAAGCAACATTCAGTTTTTCCATTTCATACCATAAAATGCTATGTTTAACTCAGAATTTGATAAAAACTTTGAGCATACCTGAATTGGATATGAGTGGTCTTAATTAACGTGGGCAGAGCAGACATGTTTCCTTTTGAACAAGCTAGGTGTCAAATGGTTAAATATCACCATTCAATTACTATGACTACTAAACTATTATTTAAATAACTATTAAAACTTTAAGCATTATAACAACTTTATCATTAAAACAGCCATTTTTATACTCATTCAAAATGCATATATTTGTCAGCACCAACTCCGAGAGTAACTGCACCTCTGTTGGAGCGAGATTCCTTGATTTGTTCACATATCTTTTCAAACTCCTCATCCAGCTCATCTCTGATGATGGCGTGCACAGTGTCCTTCAGGGTACATGCACGATGGCGGATCACACGATCTACAACCCAGACACACAAAGCATAACTAACGGAACCGAGATGGAAGGCCTCCATCACAGCCTGATGCACATTTCCCTCCCCTTAATGCATTGCAGAGGTTAACAGCCGAAGGAAATGCCATTACCAGGAAAGCACATGAGCAATGTTATATGCTATGAGAAAGGTTAAACAGTCTCAGAACCTGAAGGGTCCACGTCTGGGTTGTACTCCAGCGCGTTTTGCCAGATGAGGTCCACATCCTGGATGAACTCCTTCACCGTCACGTACTTGTGCAGGTCGATCTTCGACAGCACAGTGGAGAGGTCCATAGGCTGCTTGATCACCGTCAAATAGTCAGGAACCTACAGCACGGAGAACAGTTGCAATGAGCACATGGCATTTGGCTGAGGTCTGGCACACACGGGGCAGCCGCGCTCAATCCCCACCTCCTGCACGTCCACAGGCCTGCTGAAAGCCTTGAAGCGCTTGTCAAGGGCGAGGCGGTCGGCGACGCTGCGCAGGAAGAGGCGGAGCTCGCGCAGGGTGTCCTCCTCCTGCTCCTCCAACCGCTGCAGCTCTGCCTCCGTCAGCTGGCGGGGGGGCGGTGGGGGGGCCACAGGGAGCACCTCCATCGCCTGCAGCACTGGGAGCAGGAGCCGAGAGTCGGCACGTTATAAAGCCCACGGGCAGGATATACAAGCACACACGTGCAGAAAATACAAACAAGGACATGCGTATATATGTCAACTCCATGGAAAAGTTGCATTATTAAGAGATCTTAAAAATGTATGGGCCAACACAGTAAAAAAAAAAAAAAAAAAAAAAAAGTGCACAAAATGAAATATACAGGGATTTCACTGGCTACCAGCTTAAATCTCTAAAGTCAGGCTGGGGGTTTAGGGCCATTGAAGATGCTCCTGCAATTTCAGGATTTTAGGGGCTGATAGAGTAGCATTTTCAACATGAAAATACAAATCTTTGCCAGCTAGAACAAGCCAGATCTTTCTCCTTTGACATCTGACAGAGCAAAACATCTTATTTGAAATCATTTCTCCATAATTTTGTCCATAGTGCGAAAAGCTTTTTTGAAATATCCTATAAGTCACGATGGAATTCAACAACAGCGCACAAGTGTAACACTGAAACTGTGCCATAACACATCTGAATTTACATACTGTGGGTAAACGCTGTTCAGTTATCGCGTTACTGCATTTTCCAAATCATTTACAATGACCCACTCCCAGTTTTACATGGTCAATCACATCCTAAGTATGAACGTCAAGTGCATAGGCAAGATTCTTCGTGAACGTGAACCACAAGCAAAAATACAACGCCAACCTGCTTTCTTCTTTGAGGCCGGTGCCTTGGCAGCCTGGGTCAGGATGAGATCCTCAAAGAATGCAGTTCTCTCCTGCTGTGTGGGGGACTGCACCTCATAAACCTCTCCGTACTCCTCACGGAACAGATCCTGCACCTACAACAGAAAAAAACAGAGCTTACAGGAGAAATAAAAACCTTATAACTAGTGTGTGCAGACTACACACACACACAGCACTGAGCTATACAGTACCAGCGTGGATAAAGGTTCCACTTTCGCCAACACGCCGTTGGCCGTGTGTCAGCCGAAAGTCAGGCAGACGTGCCCTGCTCACTGAACCGGGAAGTTGAGGGAGTGAGAAGGCATGTTTGCTGGCCGTTTCACACATATCTTAGTGTAAATCCCCGTCGCAAAGAAGTCCAAATAAGTTCAGCTTTGAAATTTTTTTTTCGTCGGACAACATGTCGTCCATTATATTTGTAGTATAGTGTAAACGCCTGAAGTAGCCTAATTTTTGCTACAGATTTTCTTTCGCGCAGTTGGCGATATATTCATTTTCAGGAAAGTTAATGTCTGCAAATTAATTTATTTTTGCCATAATATTTTTGCCGTAATATTTACCGAAAGAATTAAGAAATGAAACCTTTAGTTGTAAAGCGCCGTTATCGGAGAAAGCAAAACAACATGTTTTGCCACCACTTTAATATTATTTAAATTATGAACAGAACCCGTACTTCTGAAAATAGAAATAAAATACGCAAATATCTATGTACTTGTAACTTACTATAACGGTGTCACATTTTCCTAAGTCCGCAAGAAACGTTTCGGCCTTTGGAAATCCGGAGGTTTTAGTCCTCATTGTGTATAAGCTGAACAACTCTCAGTCAAGAAAGCGGTGACTTGTTCAGTCGGATCAAACGGTTGAACGTAAAGTGTGCTAACTTTTGTCGCCTTTTACTCATAATTTGAGAGCTAATCTCAAGAATTAACTTTGGCTGTTACCGACAAATTAACGCGATAAAGCCCTTCTCAGTTGCAAGTGTCATGGGGTAGCGCGGATAAACAACTGTTCTCACAGCGGGACTGATTATGTTTTCACATTTGTGAGAAATGATCACTTATCCACCGAAGGTATACTGTGTAAAACATTTATATTCAGATTTAATGGTATAAGTTATCAATTTGCGAACTGTGTGCAAGCCAAAGTCTTACATTATTAAGACCAATAGCTATTTCGCCAGAGCAAATTATCGACATTTACAGTGACACAAGCAAGATTTAAAATTTTGGGCATTCCACGAGAAGTTATAAATGTATTCATAAATATTTTGTGACAATAAATTCTTAAGTTGTCATCCATAAGGAAAGCGTTTCTACTTCATGACTACTCCTACTTCTAACTGCCTCGTATAGAATTAGATATTTTAAAACTCTAATAACAAAAACATCGATTGACTTGTAAATAAGTCGTATCCAAAACAGTTGCGGTAGTTTGTTCTTGCCAAAATTCAAGGCCTGCTATAACATCTGGTACACACCAGTCATACCCAAAAACCGCTCCCCCCTATCGACAGTCCCCCCCAAGTTCTGCCTGCCAGGACTACACCGACACCTGTTGTAATCCTCCGCCACCCGCCAGGCCGATCAGAGAAAAGTTAACTTCTCGTTAACTTTAGTGGTACCTTTATCCACACTGGTACTGTACCTCAATACTTTATTTAAATTTGGTCCTGGATGTTGATTTTTTTTTTTGTTTTCTACAAAAATGTTACAGTAAATAAGAAATGTAAATTAAAATGTTCCTAAATGTTAAAGAAGTATTCAACAAAAAACTGCATTTAATTCAGGAAAGTTGAAAAGGATAACATAGTCTTGATGTCAACTTCATCAAGGCGGTCAGGAATGACTGGGAAAGACAAACCGGTGAGACAGTGAGCCTGTAGAAGAACTGTGGCACGATCAATACTGTTTGGAACAACAAAACTGCCAATTATCTGATAAAACAACAAAATTGCAGGAGTGTGTTCCTAAATTTCAGGCAAAGGGTAGTCAAACTAAGTATTGATTTGAATTGACCAACACTTCACAGCACATTTTTCAACATTTGGAGAACTTTTATTTATTGACTACTGGAGTTATTTTCGCCTCGCAGAATGGTTGTCAATGAGCCAAAAACTCGAGCACATTGCAGTACTGTTCATGTTCATGAGCGGTACCTCGGGAAAGAGTCTCTGATAGGGCATGCTGCAGGTGGCCAGCAGCAGGATGGGGCAGAAGGGGGCGATATCCTGCAGCAGGCTGAGGAAGGTAGACCGGAGAGCCGTCCCCACCGTGTCCCACCACAGCTGGATGTGGGGCACGTATAGGATGCTGGGGGCCGTTCTCTTCGCTTCGCGGAACAACTGCATCATGAGGTGAAAAACAAGCGTGCATTACAGCAGAGCAGTGAAAATCCAGGAGCATGTACCACGCAAATCTGAGACGGACTCGTTGAGAGGTGTAATTCAATAGAGCCGCTAGAAACAGTTGTTTTTGGCAGCCATTTTTTGATTTAGTTTTAGTCTTAGTCTTTTGAACGAAATGTTTATTAGTTTTACTCACATTTTAGTCATTTCTATCATTGATAGTTTTAGTCTAGTTTTAGTCGACAAAAACTAAAAGGGTTTTAGTCCAGTTTTAGTGATTAATGTAACTCAAAAAAATAATGACTTTAAAAGATTAAATTAGGCCAATACAGATATAGGAAATTGTAATCGAGGTTGACAGGTTGTGTTGCAATTCATAAAGCAACAGTTAACTCTCTTAACACTTTTGTATAATAACCAGATTCCTTACCAGTTTGACAGCGCTAGCCTAGACTTTCCCATCCATGAAGAATTCAATTCTGTCATGCTGTACTTGCTGATCTACTAAGAATGGAGCTTTAAACACAGATAAAGCAGTAACAGTGAGTGGAACCAATGTTCATCACTCCAAGACAGTCAAGAAACAAAACATTCTTTCTTTGTGGCTTTGTTTCTGAGAACCTATTAACGTGCAATTAACACACAGAAGCCCAAAATATAAGCAATAGATGAGGAACATATGCTCAACTTGACCTTGTCTGCCACTGCCAGTGCAATTGAGAATATGCATATGATCTCTCTGACTATTATGAAGTGTAACAGACATTAGTTTATACAACCCCACAGCAAAATACAGCAAAAAGCACAGTCTGTGGTTACGGCTGTGCAACGTCACTGTCAGACCCTTGTGGCTTTAGCCCAACAGCAGACTTGATGTATAATAGCAAAGCACATAACTCGACCTGTTTAACATGTCGCAACGCGCTGATAGAGCACAAACATGCCATGATGAACACACAACTAGAGGATGGCCGTGCTGTCCGTTAATGTAAATATGCTGGCTAAACATGCTACTAACGTTAGAGTAGCCAGGTGTGCTGCTGCTTATTTAGACATAAGGAACAGCAACAGCTCTGAAAAGCTTAATTTCCCCCCATATGTTTCACAGTAACTCAAATATCAGTGACCAGAGTAATGGAAAACATTCTTAGTATTTTTTGCTAATCATTATATCAATTGATTTGCAATTGTTTAGCACATCTGAAAAATGATTAGCAAAAATTATAAAACAGTCAATCAGATTTTAAATGATAAAAGGCTTTTTTATTCTTTCCAAATGAGAAATACAACTCCACTCTGAACGCAAAACAAATTATTTCCAAAAGTTATCAATTTTACCCGGAACAATCTTAATTTAATACAGAACACTTCCGTTTCCCAGTGAAATTTCTGTAAACCACTTGTAGCCTGCAAGTGCAGTCTTATCTATACCTTACTGTAGCATATTAACACCTGATCAGAGACGCGAAAGGATCCATTTCCATTAAAATCTAGTCACAAAAGGCACTCTCAAACTCAGAGCTGACGATTCAGAGTTAAAGCCGAAAAAAGTGGAGGTTGAATGCGGAATTCTCACTGTTAGGGCGAAAACCACATCACAGGGCTCGAATTTCACGACGGCATCAACGGCAATTGCCGTCGACGCCCTACCTGTTTGCCGTGCTGCCCACCTATAAAAGCCACAGTTCACGGCAGTAGAATGCCGTGCCCTTTCCCCGCATTGCCGGAAGTGCCCCTCGGCCAAAACACCTACCCAAAATAAATAAATCACACAGCATTTCCCGTTTTTACCAGTGGCGGTTCGTCGGCCGTAACAAAGGGAAGCCAAAACCTCGTCCTTCAAAGCTTAATGACTTAAACATTTCGCAGTTTACTTTTCTTGATCAGCAGTTGCTTATACGAATCAGTAGAAGGACAGTCAAATTTATTTTCGATAGCAAATGACGACGTAAATTATCAATACGTCTTTATAAATTAGTTTGCGAGGCTTCTTTCGCAAGAAGCCACAAGAATCCGTTTTCTACAATCTTAATATAGAAGTAAAGAATGCGATGTTGCGCAGCTTATTGCTTAATGAGCCTCACTAATCAATTTGCGAATCTATGCCGTTTCATGAGCTTCTTGAGTGCAGAATTTATAAAGATGTAGGCCTATGGTAATTTATGTCGTAATTTATGTGTGAAAGAAAACCCCTCATAATTTTGTAATGCAATGTAAACAATGCTATCGAAAAAAAAATTGACTCAATTGACTGTTCTTCTGACAATTCGTATGAGCAACTGCTGATCAAGAAAAGTACACTGCGAAAGGTTTAAGTCATTAAGCTTTGAAGGGCGAGGTTTTGGCTTCCCTTTGTTACGGCCGACAACCCGCCACTGGTTTTTACAGCTGTCTTTTCCGCCCTTTTCTTGCGATCGTGGGCGCAGAATTATTCTTTAATAATTTATGTATCTCCTAACTCCGATCACGATGCCGACAGGTGAGAGGAACAGAAAAAGAAAAAAATGCCGAATTACTGTCGGCAGCCGCAAAGTGTGGCAAATTGATGAAGTTATGGAGGTACTGAAATTCTCTTAGGTTGCGTGTTGTGTGTTGATAAAGCTTGGGAAGTGGTCTTAATATCTAGCGCTGTTGTCTGTGTGAGTGTTGGAATGACAGGAGAAAGTACGAATTTCGCAGGTGGCAGAAGATGGACAAAATGGCTAAATATGATTATTTTTTCAATGACCCGGCGATTGATTGGAACGTCCTTTGCTTGTTCTTGCATTATAGCAATGCCCAAACGATGTCCCAGTGCAATACTGAGCCAATTTCCAAGACGGCAAGCAGGGAAAAATACGGGAAACGTTTTCTTTCAAGAATGGTTTTGATTTGCATAGTGCACGCTGATTGGTCACTTTATGTGAGGAACATCTGAGACTACGGACCTTTAGTTTTTATTAGCTAAAGTGATGACCTAAAGCTCCATGGTGGATTTGCTGCTGTGCCCCCAAGGTAGCGGCAGACTTTGCCGTGGTGCCCCTTATATGGAGGCACATTTGCCGTAGAGCCCTTTAATTTTCAGCATGGACCATGGCAACTTTTGCCGTGCCCCTTATCACCTGTAGTTCGAGGCCTGACATCATATCGCCATAATATTACAATAAATGATTACAAAGATTTCCCCGAACTAGCATCTGCAAGGTAAGAAGATGGCAAGCTTTATAATCCAAAAAGTAACGCAATATGCGACAGTATGCGCATCTAGAAAATGCATAACGCACCGAACTGCCGCAAAACCTCAGATAAGTTCATGCCTATTACAGCTGGCAAAGTTAGAAAAGTTGCAGCACGAAACAAATCATATCGCCGTAAAATGATGATCACTCACAAATATTTTACTTGGTTAACATTTGTTAGCTTACTAGCATACAATGTGGCTGCATCCAAAGAGCAACGTAATTTGATACAGGACAGCTCGCATAGAAGTCTAGCCATCCGTCATGACTGTACCAGAAACTTTCTGGAAGAGAGCCTCTCTAATGCATGCACGCACTCCCAGAAGCTTATTGGTTGGTATGCAAATGAGGAACATCATTTTCCAGCCAATCAAAGTCATTAAAACTTCTGTTGCTATGTGGCTCGGGAATTGAAAGTTCGCAGGCCAGCGAGCCAACCCACTAACATTTTCGTCTCATATCCTCTCGTCAATGAAAACAACAGATACGTCTCGTCATATTTTCGTCATCAAAGAGCTATGTTAAGCTCGTCACCGTCTCGGTTTAGTCGTGAAAAAAAGGTGCGTTAACGCAATCATTTCGTTATTGTCATTTTTAACGAAAACAACACTGGCTAGAAACCAGAAATCTCAGACACGAGAGTCCTCAGATGCTAGAAACCTAAGACAGTAGAGTCCTCAGATGCTAGAAACCTCAAACACTAGAGTCCTCAGATGCTAGAAACCTCAGACAGTAGAGTCCTCAGATGCTACAAACCTCAAACAGTAGAGTCCTCAGATGCTAGAAACCTCAGACAGTAGAGTCCTCAGATGTTAGAAACCTCAGACAGTAGAGTCCTCAGATGCTAGAAACCTCAGACAGTAGAGTCCTCAGATGCTAGAAACCTCAGACACGAGAGTCCTCAGATGCTGGAAACATCAGACCCGAGAGTCCTCAGATGCTAGAAACCTCGGACACGAGAGTCCTCAGATGCGAGAAAGGTCAGATATGAGAGTCCTCAGGTACAAGAAACCTCAGACACGCGAGTCCTCAGAGTGCCATGACGGTGAAAGGTCTGCACAGGATTGATATGGGAGCTGCCCTAAAAGAAGTCAGTCATGGATGTAGTCTAAGAGAAAAGACCGATTCATTCATCTGAGTTACAGAAGAGTAATAGGTTTTGCTGTGCTTGAGAGAGCAATGATAGTAGCAGGTATACATGAGGAGATACCAGCTGCCTATGAGGAAGTAGGTGGTAAATGAGTGGGCATGAGGCAGTCTCAGGACCGTATGAATATCAGGAGCGTGTAAACTGGGCGCACCTGAGTGCAGGCCTCCTCGGGGGCCGTGGAGCTGACCCCATACAGCACAGCCATGTCCAGTGTGTACACACTGAAACTCTCCAGCGCGTGGAGCAGCGCCGGTGCTAGGTAAGAGCTCTGGCCTGATCCAGCCCGCCCTGTCAGCAGAAGCCGCGGTCGATGGGAGGTGGGCTGGTGCAGCGCACTCCTGAGGGTGAGGAGAAGAGTGAGTATGGAGGGAGAGGTGAGAGCAGTTGCAGGAAAAAGAGAGCAGGTAGGAGTGAGAAGGGAGAGCAGGAGCCTAAGACAGAGTGAATACGGAGAGGGGACATCTGCAGCGCTTCACATACATACCTATCCAAGCGCAGGAAGTTCCCCTTAGGCGGGGCCTGGTTGTGATTGGAGCCATTTCCGAACAAGGAGGGCCCTTCATCCTCGCTGTACATGAGGTCATCCTCCAGAATACTCGCAGCAAGATCTAATCACGCACAAACAACAGGCATCAACATCCCCAACCAGTATACCAATGCACTTCAGCAGCCGCATGACGGATACTGTTTTCCATCAAAAGATTTAAAAATCCAGATTTATCGTATCATTATGACCGTGAAAATTGCAGCATCCGCATGATCTGCTCATGTCATCTTGTGGATAATGCTGGAGCACAATGAGGGGTGTTTGGCTGCTGTATGGGATTCATTGTTCCTTTATCAGTAATATCGCCAAAACTGATACAAATCAGAGTCATAATTTTAAAGTTATTTAGAGATTTAAAAAAAAACTGTAGTCAAAATGGTTGAGTTGGTCATTTAATATTGTTGCAAAAAAATACTTAGAGAACACTCTCTCATCAGTGAACACCATCTGATAGGGGTTTCAGCAACATTTGAGAAGGTGGGTGTCAAAACCTTGTGTTTTCAGATGACTTACCCCAATACCAAGATTTTTTCAAGCTCAAATAGTGAAAGAGTAACTCTGTATGAGATTTACAAAACAATGCCAGGAAGAATGCGCGCCATGATCAAAGCTAAAGCGGGTCCAATAAAATATTAGAGTGCAGCTTTTTTAAGGCTTGGCAGTGTACTTAAATACAGAACATGAGCGCAGTATTTCAAATATCATGCGATGAGAGGCGTTGCCCTCTGGAGAATGTGGCTCAGACAAAGCCCAAGAGGACCCACCAGTTTTGCGGGGGCCCAGGAACCCCCTCTCTGCATGGGGGAACAGCTTGCGTAGGGTCCCCAGGACTCCAGCCAGGGTCCCGCCCAGTAGCGGCTGTATGACGGGCGTCAGGGCCCTGGCGGGTGAGGTGACGGCGCGGTGCGCGGCGGGGATGCTCTTCCTCATGGCCGCCAGGAAGTCACGGCTCTCCATGCTGATTGAGGACACGTCCAACTGCAGCTTCTGAGAGCTGGTGTAGATCTGTGGGTAGCGGCGCCTCAGTGCGCACAGCGCCGCCTCCGTACACACCGCCTTAATGTCCGCTCCGCAGTAACCTGGGGCACAGCACAGGCCTCAGTCACTAACTGTGCCCGAAGAGCCCCCTGCATTCACTCCATAGACTTTATTACCCTCCCACTGCAGTTTTTAAAGGTCTGGACCTCAATGGCAGAAACAGAAATGCTTAACAAAACATGAATGAAGAAAGTAGCAGAGCCCTACCAACACAGTGTTCTGCCAGCTCCTCCAGGAACACATCAGACAGCGGTGGACTCCATTCTCTCGTGTGGATTTTAAATATGTCTCTCCGAGCCTGCAGAACAGAGAAGCGAGGATTTTATTCTGAACAACAGAGAAACAGGCTCATGATTTTACCGAGGCTGCACAGTGTGAGGGTACAGAGGTGAAAGCTTATTTCCACAAATGGTAACGCTTTCATCAGTTTGGTTTAGTGATGATTACATCTGAGAGGAGGAAGGGTAACGCACATCTCTGTCTGGGAGGCCGAAGAGAAACTCCCTGTCAAAGCGACCAGGTCTCCTCAGCGCAGGGTCGATGGAGTCCAGCCGGTTTGTGGCTCCGATCACCACCACCTCCCCCCGGGCGTCCAAGCCATCCATCAGGGCCAGGAGGGTGGAGACGATCGAGCTGGACAAACAACACACACAAGCAGACCCTTCACACCACTGTCCCTCACACCAGGGTCTGATTCTACCTAGCATGAATTAGCTTGGAGTTAAATGCACAGCTTTTGGGTAACACACACTCCATACTGCATTTATCAGTAAATTCAGGTACTACCAAACCTCAGGAATAGGGGTTGATCAGTTAAAAACACGTCCAGAAGCAGATTGAGGACACACGGCTTTCACAAAACAGCACACACACTGCTTCACACCCATTGAAGGACACAGTAAACCATACTGATTCAGTTTCCTTGGGTAAAGGAAAGTCAGACAAGGGAGCCATAGAAATGAATAACTCCAGCCCTTGCCTTCTGAGGGGCACAATTGCGCTTACGCCTCTAAGCGCCTGTAAATTCTAGCGGAGGGCAACAACTGATCATACTCCTCACGTCTTCTGAGGTTAATCACTCGTGCTAATCCTATTTCAACAAGCGTGATTCAGCATCTCATACCTCATTCCATGTTTGTGACATTTGCAAATACTTTCGAGGCAGAAAATCATGCCCGGCTTCAAATTAAAACTCCTCTTTCGAAGTTTGGCAAACTGATGAATAGAAAAGGCCATACATGGACTTAAATTACTGCCAAAACCTAATATACAAACAGAACATCTTTTACAAATGCATTATCATTCACTAACAAACGCAAAGTCATTTACAAATACAAAATTGATTCACGTGCAAACAAAGTTTGGTTTGCAAATACAAAACCGATATGCAAACAAACACAGCGTGGTTTGCAAATATAAAAATGATTCACGTACAAAGTGTAGTTTGCAAGTACAAAAACGATTTGCAAACAGTGTGGTTTGCAAATACAAAACACCATTAACAAATACAAAACCTTCACAAATACACGACCCATTTCTAATACACAGCACTTCAATTCGTACGAGAAAATATTTCCTGCAAGTACTAAAAAATCACGTGACTTTTGGCACGTTTCTATCGGTGATATGGTGGTGACAATTTTCTCACAAATGCCCGAAAGATTTTCTCACAAATGTAATAGCTAAGTTATTCGCCCTGCTCAACAGCAGGTAGTGCTATGAATCCATTTCCTAATCTCTAAATGGCACAACACCAGAGACTGTCCTGAAAGATTGGGTTAATATCCCACCAGACAGAATAGAAATCATACCAAAGATTTTGAGGGCAAAGAGTGGGCCTGCTATTGATACTAAATATCACCTTATGCAAGGGTTTCTGACATTTTGCACACCATTGGTCAGAAGTAAATTTAAATGGGAAGCTGTAGGTTCAGAGGGCGAACATATTTGGCTCAATCAATACTAAACTGAACAATTGTATTACAATGGTGATGAAAATTCAAATACACCTTTTCCAATTCTGCAACCATCGACGTCGCCATCTGCTGGCCATTAAATGGAATTCAATTTCCGCATTGGCCTCACTTTTCAGACCCAGGCGCTGCGTCCATCTTTTTATACAGTCTATGGCGATAGTGCACAGATTGTTTGTTTTTATGGTCGTAACACAATATTAGGACACAGAAAAATTTTCATTATTTTTAAAAGCATGGGATATATGATTGTCTGACGCCTTGTGAAATTTTAATCCAGGAAGCAGTACCTTATTTTGCCGAGGTCATCTTTACGCAATTTGCATATATTATGCAAATTAACCCACGGGGATGGGCGTAACACGTGAGGACGCGACTGGTTACACCCACGACGGTCATTTCAAATTGCATTTCTGATCAGACGAGTCCCGATAATTTAGTGCAGACAATTGAAACCGTTATTATGGGTATTTCTCTGCAATATTTCATTTCACTTTCTTTCGAGGTATCAACAGACATGTCATGAGCATTTCATGAAGTTGGCTGCCATATTTTTCAACAAAATATGTCCTTCACAATGCCTCGGCTGACATCAGGAAACCACTTTTTCTGCTGCGTTGTTGGACCGATGACTGATTTTTTCTTATGTATATCTTCAATCCGGGAGTGACTAAATATGAACAATGCAAATCATTTAATTCTCCTAGAAAAAATTTTATTGACCATTCTTATACAACACAGTGAATTGTACAGTTTAGTATGGAGTGACCCACTTCTGCATATAGTAAAGCAAAATGTGCTGAAATATAGGAATCAGATCTCACCCCAAAAAACTAAATCAAAGATGTTCCAAAGAATTGTAATAAAAAAAACCATCATTTGGAATGCAATCAAATTATTATTTTCCTAATCAGAAGTAGTGTCACCGCTGAATCTTAGGATTATTTATGCAGCGTTATGTTTGTCGTGAGGCAGGAGAGCGATTAGCTCTGCTAGCAGACTGTAGGAGTGATCAACTGAACTCCCATAAATTCCTAAAGGCAAGATCTGTAACTCTGCTGATTTAGTGATAATATGGCCATTCTAAGGGACTTACAGTCATGCACAAACCTCACCTGTGAATCTGGTCTTGCCGGCTTGATCGAACTGGAGCCAACCCGTC
Source organism: Gymnothorax javanicus (assembly GCA_029692085.1). Lineage (NCBI taxonomy): Eukaryota > Metazoa > Chordata > Actinopteri > Anguilliformes > Muraenidae > Gymnothorax > Gymnothorax javanicus. Next base: position 81,305,809 of record CM056197.1, on the reverse strand, counting down.
AATCTCATCAAAGAAAATAATGGAAGGCCGCATCTGGTAGGCCTGCAGATTAGAATTAAATTGTGGTTTCACTTTTTCTGACGTAGCTCTGACTCTCCCCTTTCTGCTGAGGGGGTCCTTTTCCTGAGTGGATTTGGGTTAAACGTGTCATTTGTTACCTGATCAAAGAGCAGTCTGAGCTGCCTCTCAGACTCTCCCACCCATTTGCTCAGGCAGTCAGCCCCCTTCCTCATGAAGAAGGCCACCTTCTTATCCCCTTGGCTGCACTCATTCGCCAGGGCTCTGGCTACCAGAGTTTTCCCAGTGCCAGGGGGCCCATAGAACAAGCAGCCCCTAATGGCCAAGATCACAGTGATAACAACAAATGATTCACAGAGTATTAAAAGCTATTCAGAATGGACGTATAAATATCAACAGATGCAGGCAAAAACAAAATCGAGAACAAATCATTTCATTCAAATGTTTTTCCTTGGTCATGCGGTCATTCTGTACCAGCCGAGCACAAGCACGGCTGACAGGAAAGCCTACGACAACAGAAGTCACGTCATGCGCTGTAAGATCATACCATGAAATCAGTACGCTCAAGATATGTTTTCAAAGTGGTTTCCCAAACTACTACTAAACTTAAGGGGTGCTTTTGGCAGGGGATACAACAAATTATGTCATTAATTAAGGAGAAAACTGACTGGAAAGCTATCCTCATAGGCAATGGTCAGAAAAAGTCACATTGCTTGGTTATCAGTTTACTACTACCCTCAGTGTGGCTGTCCAGTTCCCCATTTCACTACCTGAACAGTGCAACCTCACTCCAGATCCCTCAATGCTTGACTATGAAAATGTTTGGATTTCAAACAGAAGTTTGGGTTGGACTGGATTAAAAAAAATAAAAAAAGCCACTGCGCCTTCTTCAGTAGCCGCTAAGATGACCGCGCACGTGCTCACCGTGGCGGCTGAATCTTAAATCTCTCGAAGACCTCAGGGTAAAGCAGAGGGAAGACCACCATCTCCTTCAGAGCAGCGATGTGACTGTAAAGACCCCCGATACTGTCAAAGCGCACCTACCAACAGAGACAGAAGCCAATGGCATCTCCGCTACATCTGCCACAACACACTAGCTCATCACTGCGGCTAAAGGCTTAATAACCGTTTACTCTGCATATAATTTTTGTTCACTGTTAAACTGCTTTGTGTGACGGAGTATACAATGGAAATTTCTTTCAGCTGAATAGAAGATGAATACATCACATACATTCACCATCAATAACGTTCATCTCCCACGAATTCATCTCTGATGGTCGTAAGAGGTCAACATCTCAAAAAGGCATCAACACCATGGATGCTTCCACCTTTTCAAGCTCCTACTTGCACGATACATAAATTGCCACCAATAAACCAGACATTTTCGTCATGTATATTGACCACGGAATGAAAACCCGATGAAATACCCCCCAATATGGGAGTAAAATATATAAATAAAATAAATGTCATTCTCAGAGCTTACAGACTGATCAATCTGCATGGGGTCAACGTCAGCGAGACTGGCACCAATCTTCATTCTGTCCTTGTGGATCCCCAGCAGGTCTTCCTTACGCAGATTTAACGGGAGGCACCTGGAGCAGAGGGAGGGTCGAGGTGCCGTTTCATTAACCTCAACTCAGTTTCAGGGTGCAAAGCCACTGGCACAATTTTCAACAAGGATGCATTTAGAATGTAACCATATTGGGGCAAACAGATTCTTACATGCATTTCATATACAGTAACACAACAAATTAAAGAGAAAAGAAATACGAGAAGAAATAATGATCCGCACTGAGTCCACTTGTCCCTTTACAGGAATGTTTCACTGCAAACCAATACGATGCAATTCTGAGCAACCATGTTTATGGGAGTCATCCATTCATTAGAAGCATAATAATGAAGTGCATCACATGTAAGGGCCTGAGCCGTCACCAGATCTCACCCCAACTGGCCACCAACGCAAGATTTTTGGATCAATGTGTTTGACTGCAAATGAAAGTTTCTCCTAAACTCTGTACACATTACTAATGGCTAACACATTACAACTCTATCTTAAATGTTCACCAACAAAGCACATATATGTTCCTGCATGGAAAGAATATAAAGTGGGCAGATTTACCAAATAAAAAAAGAAATTAAATAAAAAAAATCTTGTCAATCAACAGCCAGTCTCCCAACAATTGACCAGCCCACTAAATGGGGTCAGTGCTAAAACAGAGTATTGTAGGATCGGCATTTCTTTGGTGAAGAGAGGTGAAGGCTGCAAATAACAGCTGTTAACATTGCTTAGCTTAATAACAGTAGCTATAGCCAATCATGAGTAATCAGTGGGAACTAGCAATCATGGAATAGGGAAATGAAGAGACCGGGGGGATGGAAGGGGGAATGCGTCACCGTTTACGATCTATCAAGTAACCAACAGCACCATCTGCTGAGCAGCAAAGTTAAATATAGCACCTGTAAGAAAATCAAAATGTTGAACTGGAACAAACACACGTCTGAAAATTTCAGAGTTTTGAGAAGGTGGGATCTGAGCAGGTGGACAATGGAAACTCAAGCATTTCTCACCTGTTCATTGGTCTGTTCCGATTCTTACTCCGCCGCCTATCAAAGCGTTCCTCATCGTCAGATGAGGAAGATGACGACGTTGTGTCGCTGCTGTGAAGAGCATGTCGTCGCCTGAGGGGCAAAGCAACATAAACAAGAAGTTGGAGAAGGCCTCTCAATGAGTACTTGAATGAATTAGGGGTTAATACATGTCGCAAATAGATTTCCCTGTCACCATCACCTGCCACTGCGCTGAGCCAGAGGATATCACGAATTTCACTGTAACTTGTGCATGAGTGACATAATTAAGGCACTGAACAATATAACCATCGGAACACCAATGCTGCCGTTCAGCAGGGGGGTGCATCACTGGGCACCACTAAGTTCTAGAGGTGGGCCGAGAGGAGATGAAATCCAATACTGATGCGTTCATAGAACATAAAATTAGCCAATCAGCACGAATAAATCCGAGAGGAAGCATTTATCAGCAGTGTCACCATTGGTCTTATCTAGGGCCGACACCCCATTTAGTCGGCTGGTCAGTTGTTTGGTTGATGGGCTGCTAGTCAACCAACATTTTTCTTTTTTTTGGTTGCGCAATCGCAAATAATCCAAATCCATACATTACCCAATCTGGATGCAGCGGCATATGACAGTAATGGTCCATTACTCTCAAGTAGGCCTATCTTCTCAATAAATTCATTAAATAAATTATTTTGGCAATTACGGAAATAACAGTCTGTGCCAAATACTTTTTCCAGTACTAGGCTGCAAGGCTACTCAGTAAAATTTTTCACTCTTCACGAAACTGGGGGGGGGTTAGGAGGAACAGGTCGACTAACTGCTTTTCTTCCTAACTCATGCTGCTGTCTTGCTAGCAAGCTTGCTATAATTTGGCAAGCAGGAAGGAAGACGAGCACAACTAATGGGGGTCATATCTGATAATAGAGGGGCATTTTTGCTGAAAAAATCAGTTTGCGTGAGCCACTTCTGAGGATACTCAACTGTTAAAAACAACCAAGAAATGTCACTTGTGCTTCAAACCGTGAGACGGGTGGGTGGGGCTTAAACCTTTGCAGTCCCGGGGAACAGCTACCAAGTGGCAACGTTACCATTATTCATATTATATCTGACCCGTTTTCCGTTTATTTCTCCCCACAAAATTACCTCTGGAATATAATACAACGATATCAGCTCTCCATGACACTGGATGTACAGGTACGGAAATAAATAATTAACTGCTTTTCTGCAGGACTCATGTTTTAGCAAGCTCGCCACAGCTTTTTTTTTTTTTTTTTTTTAAAGCAAGCCCGATATATAGGGGACACACAATCACACTATTCTGGTCCCAGAATTACTACCAAAGACACTTTGTGTTACTACCGCGACTGCTCTTATCCTGGCAAAGCCAACAACGCTTTGGGGATTGCCCACTGCACGCCTGTTATTGTGCACTGAGTTGATCTTCTCTTGACTCAGGATATTTTTGGAGGTTTGCAAGACTGATCCTCCTGAAAAAAGGTAATAAAGGGCTATTTTCTCTTTCAGTCTGGCAGGCTAGCACAGCCAACACAATCACTAGCCGTTGCGATTTTTGCTAGACTTGGGTTTGGGCCAGTGGCCAATGTCACAAACTGAAATATTAATGTTGAGAATAATTTGGCAAAAGTAATTAAAGCAATATTTTATAGTAATTGCTTTTATATGTGTAAAACAAACATGTGTAACCCCCCTTTTCATGCATACGTTGTATCCTACTGACCAAAAAAAAAAAAGCTATTAGTAAAAAAGCTATTAGCTATTAGTAATGTGTACAGAGTTATTTACAGGCTACTTGACCTAAAACTGCATCCCCATCACATCGCGGGCATTCCCACTGGAACTTCAGGTTCAACTCAAACTTGGAGCTGAAGCCCGCCAATCTCAGAATTAAGAAAACAATGACGTTAACTGATGCTCTTGTCACCAAAGCCAATCTGGCCACTCTAATACATAGGAGAAAGTTAGGGCCAGCTTACTAAATAAAACTTGCATTTTTGCAAGTTAAATTTATTAGCAGAAAGCCATTACATCATAAAAATTTACATCACTGAACGTAAGCCAGGCATGCTTAGCCCATGGCATTTTTTGCGCAATTTAATGGTTTGATATGTGTTGTTGTTATGTCAGCAGAGTGGAACCAAATAGACCGAGAATTGTTTTAACTCCGCATGTTTTACAACGTGACGATAGAGAGCACTTCATGTTCACTCAGCACTGCAATTTGCAAGTTGCGATTTGAGGTATTACGCGGGAATTCATGTTATCCTATTTACTGCATTAGTTATTTCTTTGATTAGTCATTTCGTTATCAATAATATCTACTCAACATTGTTTGATTTTAAGCATACTTCTATCAGTTTAATTGCTACTGCTGTTTCAACTAATGTGAAAAAATACGGCATTGGTTACGGATGGGTGTTGATATGCTCTCCAACATCTGCCATTTCATTTAATCATGACTTAAAACAACTAATTAAACCACAAACAATTAATAGCCTAAATGAAAATTAAAAAAAACATTTGAACCAACCCTATTCTTTATTTAATATTATTTTCATTTTTTGCCTATTTGACAGACTATCAGAGTCCGTGAGAATTGTGACTTCTAGACGGTTATAGCTGAAGATAAAAACAATTTATTTTAAAAGAGATTTTAAATTCTTAGGAGACCAACCAGGTTTAGTAAATAAAACATAGCCTACACACAGGAATATGCTATGGTTTGGTCAAATAGAAGCGTCAGCCTATTCTGTTGTCATATTTCAACTTCACCAGAGCAACGGCAAAATCAGTGAGGGCAGCATGAAGAGGAGACTCTGAACAGAGGTCAAAAATTTTCGACCAATCAGAAAAAACGGCCGACTGTTGGTCGACCAAGATTTGTTTCAGTCAGACAGCCCTACTCTTGACATTATGAGCACTTCTAGAAGACCATACTTGAAGTCTTACCCATCTACAGACCAACTCCTGTTGTTGCGAAAGCCATTAAAAACACAAAACAAAAACACAATTAATCATGGTTTTGAGACACAATCAGGCAACTGAATACGGATGCACCAAGGCGCACATCGATAATGACATTAAGCATTTCTCTGAATCTCAAACAAATGCACAGGATTGCTGTTAAAAGTAGGCACAGAGGGGATGCCCCCATTATTTTACTCGCAAACACCCACCGGCTATCCCTCCTGCTGTTGTACGGGCTTCTGCGGGCCGCAGAGCTGAACGAGTACCTCCTCCTACTGGAGGCGGAATGTGTGTTGAAGAACATGGCCTGCTTCCTCGGTTCTGTGATTGTAATACCAGGGGATTGGGAACAGTTTAACACCAAAAAAGTCAACAGCCAAATTAAGAGTGCAAACAAAAAATAGAAAACGGTAAAATGCCTGTTACATATTTCATGATTTGCATTTCTGATTGAAAACCTAAAACTCCGTGTCAAACAGTGTAATTAGTCAAACTGACATTAAACAACTTTAAAAACAGAAGCTCAAACAATCCTGGAACCAGAGTTACAAACCCTCCAGTGGTGCCTGATAACGAACAACAGCTTTTCTCTGCCTGACTTCATAGCGCTTCCCGCTGTCTTCTTCCACATCCTCGTCGTCTTCGTCCTCTTCCTCCTCCTCATCTCCCTCATCCTCCGTGTACCCTGGAGAACAGATGTCAGTTCAGAGTTCAGAGTGAACCTGAGGACAAACGATGCGAAAGCCGACTGTAGACCTGAGCAGGGGTGCACCCACCCTCATTCCCTTCCTCTTGGGTATCAGGCGCTTCAGCAGTTTCGTCTGCTTTTCTCTTCCTCTTCGCTCCAGCATACATCACAAGATTCTAAAAATCACATCAGAAAAGCCAAATAAATTTCCAAGAGCAAACTAAGCAATCTAAAGCAGCACAGTCTGAAAATCCAACAACTGGTGGTCAAGCCCTTGTTTTCTTATTTGTAGGCCAAGTAGTTAGGCAACGTGCATGAAAATCCTAGTACTGCCCGAGATGAGTCACTAACAAAGGAAAGGATAAAAACAGGTCCCGAACCCCGGTTATTACTACAATGTGGCAAGACAAGTTGAAATAAGTAATTCTGCAAATCATGCACCTTATATCAGCCAATACAACAAAATACATGGTGCAGCTACAGCAGAGCACGTCATCAATGTACACGGTGTCCCAAAAGTTCATGCACCCCAATGGGCAACATGTTTGTCACCAAAATGGGTTGCACCTGGTCAGTCAGGTGTTGTGAGGTTGTTTAATTAGTTCATCTGTTTGCAAGAGGCCTATAAATTTCTTGGTTGACCAAGGAACCAAGAGAGAACTGTCACTGAGAGAACCTTTTAGGTAGTGCTGCCACGATGACCAAACAAAAACCTGGAAAGGCTGCTCTTTCAGAGCTTCAGGTCTGTGCTCAAGCCATTGCCTTGCGCAGGGCAGGGAAAGCTTTCAGGGAGGAGCTCAGGACCTTGGCAGAAGCATACGATGGGTGAAGAAGTGGTGGCAGAGACACCAGAGTTGTGACTCCCTTGAAGACGAGCCCCATGCAGGTCACCCCTTAGTCCTGAGTTCCAGGGCCAAGGACCTCATCCGAAAGGCCAAGGGAAAGAGACACCAATCCTGCCGCAGACTCAGTCAAAGACTGAAGAAACTTGGGGAAGCAGTCTCTAAGAGTACCATCCATTGTTTTCTGACTGAAAAACTGGGTCTGAGAGCATGCAGAAGACAGTGGATTCCTCGCCTTACCAAACTGCAGAAGGAGAAGCGGCTGGCTTTTTACAAAGAAGTATGCCACAATCACCCCAAGACACTGGGAAAACTGGGTTTTCTCTGATGAGTGCCCACTCTACTTATTTCCAACTCCCAACAGCCAAAACAACCGCATCTACAACAACGATCGAAAGAAAGTGGCACCTTCTGAACAAGTCAAGTTCAGCGCCCATTGCATGGTCTGGGGGGCGATGTCATCTTCAGGGCTGCTGGAGTTGCATGTTGTACCCCAGGGCACCACCATCAATGCTGAGTATTATGTCAAGAACATTCTCCAGCCAGTGCTACTTCCCATACTCACCAGAAAAAAAGAAATCGGGCCCCGTCACTGCTAGGAAGATGTTCAACAGGCGTGCAGAAATGGTCTTCGTGCAAGATGGTACCCCCACATATACTGTTCGTTCAACTCAGCAGTGGTGTTCTGAGCAGCTTCCTGGCTTTCTGCGCAAAGAGGAATGGTCACCCAAATCCCTGGAATTCAACCTGATTGAGAACTCCTGGGGTATCCTGAGCAGTCGGGTCTTCCACAGCCCACCCCCTACCACCATGAAGCAGCTCAATGCGAAGGCTGTTCAGGAGTGGGGCAACTTTGAGCCTTCTGTTCTAAACAACTTAGTGCATTCTATGCCCCACAGGCTGAGGGCAGTAATTAAGATGCAGGGGGGATACACTGGCTTTTGAATAAACGCATTCTGTTGAATATTCACAACCTGAGTTGATTTTTTCTGTGGTGCATGAACTTTTGGGACACGGTGTAGAGTGAAGTTTGACTGGTGTAACAAAGAATGAAAAAAATATTCAGGAGTGACTTCAGTTCTTCCTTTTACAAAAACACCATAGCCTGGGTCATGGTTCCTGCCGAACTCAAAGGCTCACCGCGTCCTCTGTGTCTCTGCTTCTCAGCCGACGGCGCATCTTCTGCATGTCATCCATCTTCTGCAGAACAGCCTCAGCAGTGCTGAGGAAAGAACAGAACCATGAGAAATACCACGATAAAAACTAATCCAGCACTTACTCAGGCACAGTCACACGGAAGTTCCAGCAACTACACAGAAAAAGACACAACCACTCCAACAGATGGGAGTTCTGCGCTTTAAAGCCTTCAGTCAACTACAGTCACTCAACATTCATGGGCCCAATTGCAGACCTTACAGAAGAAAGCCTGAGAGAACTAAGCAGCACAGCTTGAAGTATAATCAGCTGTCTTACTTGGTGATGAGCCTGTCGTAGAGCACAGACTGCTTATATCGTGTGACCCTGGAGCTGCGTCGCACAGCCCCATCAGCCTCCACTCCAGCAGCTGTGCGACAAGGGTTTCTGGAGGTGGGCGTCCCATCAACCTGGCCTGGAAAGGGATACCATTGAGGGTACAATAGATGCTTAAGGCAACGCTGAAATAAACATGCATTTGTGAAGCAAAGACCACAGCCATGCAAAACATCCGCATGGTACGAGTCAGTGAGGTCATATAAAATACCTGGATGCTCAGAGACCCTAAGCAAACCTCACCAACTATAATACTAAAATTAAAACTTTTAATTTTTAGGTGTCAGCCGGTATGTTTGTGTTCCACCCTCTACTCACTGAAAATGATGACAAGCGGGGTTTTTCCTACCATGTAAAGGCTTGGGTGCAGCACCTAAAAGCTTTTCAGAGCGCCTACACTGAATGATTGGAAAGATGCAAATAACGGTGAGGGTTCAACGGGCCGACAAAAAATAACAAATAAATTAAAAACAGAACGGAGAGGTGGCTTAATGTCAAACAGAAAGGTAACCTGGCAACAATAATGACCTGCCAATCAATAATCAGTGTTTGGACAAACGTTTTGAGTGATTGGTGTGTGACAAATGCTCATTGCCAAGCTATTCAAACGGTTGATTGAATATTTTTCAGTAGGATCAACACGGGATGGTAGTTTCAGCCATTGCTCAAAAAAGGAAAGCCTGCTTCAACAAAGAATAAGTACACACTTTTTTGTAAGGGAGGGATCCCTGAGGATCTTATAAATAGTGATAGAACATAGAGATGCAAGAGGACAACTAATGTGAGTTGGCCTATTTTACATCTATTGAAATGTCTAACCTAGCTGACTTGGATTCATAGTTCGATGTTTATATAAAGAATCAGCAAGAAAACTAGTTAGTTGACATTACATAAAGGCCTAGGTTACACTTATCGTTTCAATGCTACTTGTATCGCCTAATCCCAATCACTGTAAGATCTGATTTTGCTCACACTAGATGCCAGACTGCATCCCCAGGTGATCAGGATCACACTGTGATTGGATTCTCTATAGCCTCCCTGCATTCCAGCCACAATGTCTACATGAGCAATGCCAAGTAATGGATGAGTGGGATTAAGTAACGTAAACACGATCCAGCCACGTGAGAGGTCTAACAGGCATTATCGAGCAGTGTGTTAATACGCAGCAAATGCGATCTCACAACATCAGGTCTGGCAATACGAGTAGTTTAGTTCTGGCTGCTAAGCCTAGTCCACATACGCAAAAAAAAAATTAAAATAAAATATACTATTCAAAAAAAGTAGGGGATATTTTATTTTGAGATCAAAATTTTCACATATACAAAGGAATACGAAACCATGTTGTATAGTTCCTTACTGAGGAAGCATTTCCAAAGAAATTCATCACCCAAACACATCAATGACACTCTCACGATCTGCACGGGATGCTATTGATGATCAAGGGGGTTGTGCCACAAATTTGCATGACTCTGAATTGGAAGGTTAGAGCCACTGTAAAGGAAGATTTTGAAGAGAAAGCATCAGATTATCAGTGGTTGAAGTCGTTAATTAAACAGAGACCATGCGCCGCCTAACACAGGAGGAGAGGTTACGTGCCCTTGGCATGCTACAGGTTGGCACAAGACAGGTCGTTGTGGCAAGGGCAATGAATGTTTCCCAGTCTGTCATCAGCAGATTATGGTCCAGACATCGTGCTACAGGGGTCTGTTCAGGATAGACTACGATCCGGTCGACCAAGGGCAACAACTCAGGCTCAGGACAGATTCATCCGCACTATTGTCTTGAGAAATCGTATAGTAACAGCAAATCAGATAAGGTCTCAACTTCAAAGGGATACTGGCTTGGTAGTGAGTGGCCAGACCATCAGGAATCGCCTGCACAGATTTCACTTACACGCCCGCGTCCTCGTGTCATTCCCTGTTTGAGGGATCGCCACATTAGGGCCAGACTCCAATGGTGTCGCCATCATCAACGCTGGGATAATCGCCCGATGGAACAACGTAATGTTCTCAGATGAGTCGAGGTTCACTGTGGACTTCCTTGACAGACGCAGGAGGGTTTGGCGCCGACGTAACAAACGTTTCCATGACGTTAACGTCATTAGACATGATCCGTATGGGGGTGGATCTGTAATGGTGTGGGGAGGCATCACTGCTGCCGGCAGAACAGACTTGCATGTTGTTGCTGGACGTGTCACAGGGCAGTACTACCGGGACAACATCTTGGCACCCCATGTTGTGCCGTTTGCACGTCGTTATGGCCGCCGTTTCATTTTCCAAGATGACAATGCCAGATGTCATAGGGCCAGGATCGTTACAGATTACCTCCAGCAGCAGAATATCACCACATTACCATGGCCAGCACTCAGTCCGGACCTTTCCCCATCGAGCATGTCTGGGACATGCTTGGACAGTGGCTACGCCAACGCCAACAACCTCCTGCCAATGTCCAAGAACTTGCTGCAGCATTGCAACAGGAATGGAATAACGTTCCCCAAAATGACCTGGGGCGTCGTTAGGAGTATGCCACGCCCGGTCGAGCTTGTCTAGCCAACCGAGGGGGTTTTACCCGCTACTGACTCTGTTTCACAATGGTGGTAAATTTGCTGTGTGACCCTGTGTTTGTGCCGACCCTTATTCTGGAGAATCTGTCCTTTACTGACTGTACACAGGGTTTCGAATAAATTGACAAATGTTTCCTTAATGTTTTTATGTCATTTGTTTCCTTCCTGACCTCATGATCTGCATTTCATGGTACTTGTAAATCCAATATCCCCTACTTTTTTTGAATAGTATAAATATTGGTGGGATGTCCAAGTTGGAATCTGATCAAAATCTCACCCCATCATTATTCTAGTGATTATTTCGCAGATAAAATTTGTAACCTCCACCCCCTAATTCCCAACACTACACAGCAGCTTGCATGTAGAGAGGGAATAGCCGCTCCATGATAAAGTAATTTAATGACGAGTCCCACCTATTGGCTGAAAGTGAAAATCGCCTGACAGTGTTACATAGCTGGTTACACAGCATAGGCATTGCATGGTTCCAGCCCGTATAAACTACTTCAGTGTCCGTCTCAATAATTTACATGGGGGGGGGATTCAGCGACTGTATTACAAAAGTTGATGTTGATCCCTGTGGACAATTATTGCTTTTTATGATCTATCCCTACTGCATAAACAATCTGCATATTTCATATTTGTAAGGTGTTCCCATGTTCATTTTACAAATATGGCAAGAATAATGAGTAAAAGCACAAAAACCACCCACCCACCCCCTTACCCCAAACCCACTTGTTAAAAGCATCCCACTAGTCAAGAGTTAACATAATAAAACTAGCAATGAATCATACCGCCATGTTAAAAATACCAACAAACCATTCAAAGTTTCATTTTTACTACACTGAAGTCTACCTCCTTGCCCTGCTTGCTCCTCCTCGCTTGCTTTTCCATCAGCTTGGAGCCTCGGAGATTTCCTGTTGAGATGGAAAAAATTTACAATCGTTTACAAATTAAGCAATCAATCGCTGCATTAAAATGACATGAAATCTTGCTCTGAGCAATAAAATCACCCCATGGCACTCAGACGCTTAACATGCCATCCATTTATGGAGTATAACACCAGTTAATTCGAGAAGAGAACTACCTCATTCACCACTCCTCATGTTATACTCCTCTGTGTGACCCAACAACTGACCTGTCCACTCTTTCATAAACCCCAAACAGCTGTTCCAGTGATGTCTCCAGCCAAGATGCCACTACGCTCATTTAACCACCACCTTCCCCACCATCACTAGCTTCAAGTCTCCATTCGATATCCAGAGGATGACAAGACGGGGGTGGGGTTAAGAAGCTGCTGAATCATGAAAATCTTCCCACGATTGACCATCAGCGACAAATGAAGTTTTCGCCAAAGTCTGACAGGTACAACAGCAGCTACCCAACAGGAAAATACAGTAACTGCAACAACATACTGAGTATGAACCAGAGATGCCAAGGCAACAGAAAACACAGCTCCCTCTACAGACGAAACCATTATAAAACCCACCTCAACTCCAAAAATGTTTGGACATTACAGACAATGCATGTAGAAACAGAATGCAGCCATCGCTGAATTTCCTTTGACCCATATTTCACTGTAGGGTCATTCCATGTCAAATGTCCGAATTTCAGAGAAACTTCCCACTTGACCATCTCAGATTCGGCTGAAAAATTCCAGCGGGTGCATACACCTCCTAATAGGATAAATCCAAAATTTTAGCTCTCAACTCCTAATAGTTTTGTTTTAAAGAAAAAAGTTTTGCAACTAAGTTCCGGCCCTTTTTGAACAGCGATTTCTGAGGAGCCACTTTCGCATGGCTATAGAGTTCTAAAGTGATGATGTCACGCTGGTGTCTGAAGTAAAATTTCCCATTCATTTTACCCATAGACTGTTTTTTCAGTTCACTTTTGAATCACTACCCATTGTTTTCAAGCCTCCATCTTTTTCGAGATTTTGCATTATATTTCCAACTAAAAACAAATATAATTTTTCTTGACCGGAATCAGCTATATTTCAAATCATTTTAATTTTTCGCCACCATGCTACTCCTCTTTGTAGTCTAAAAACTGCATGTCCCATGATCCTCCTGATTCCCGGGCTGAAGGAGTTCAGAACGCGTTTGAAATCTCCCGTCTCCAATTTTCCAGAACTTTGCCATAGTCGTTTGTTTGCTTAATTAGTTAGCCACTCAACGTTCTACTTGATGACGCTTTCCTTGCTAGATATCAAGGTTTGCAATTAGCGCCAATTTACTTTAATAGCCAGGCATCTTTGGCCAATGTTTGTTTGCTTAAAAACTTGGTAGTCAGCGAACGACCTAATCAGCCTTGTCAAAGTATAACTGACAGCGAACCAGCTGTCAGGAGGCTAACTTAGCCAGCAAGCTAGTTTACCGACTTCGGTAGTTGGCCAACTTCATATTTGGCGCATTTAGTTAAATGCCAGCTTGTGAAATGCTCGCAGCTCAATGCCAGCTAAGTAGCCAAATAATGGCTATTCACTGTATTGACTTAGCTAGCTCACTAGCTAGGCTAGCGAACTAGCTAGCTAGCTATTTCACTAGCTTAGCTAGTGATATTTAGTGAATAATCATGCTAGCTAGCTTGCTAAATAACAGTAAGTGACAGTAAACTAACCATTTACTGTTTCTATCGGTTTAGCTATGTGCAAAAGAAGTAATAAGCTCACTAGCTGGCTAGCTAGGTAGTTCACTAGCATAGCTTAATGCTAGTTAGCTAGCTAAATGGCAAAATTTTTATTCATTGTGATCCATTCATTTCTGGGCATGTAGCTAGCAAATAGTAGCCCGCTATGTAGTCCCGGGTGCACAGACATAGACAACGGCAATTTAGGGCACTGATCGGCTACCGTCGTGGTACGTTATGAACGTTTGCTGAAACTGAAGAACCCCATTGGCTTGGAGCAAATCACGGGGTACTCGCAGGCTTATGCAATGGATATGTAGTTCGCAGAAGTGGACTACAAACTGGACTACAAGTGCAAAAGCATATAATTTTTGACAATGAACAGCGAATTTGATGTGATCATTTGTATCTGCATATTCCATAGGCGAATCTCGGAGTGAGGCGGCTCATAAAATTAATACGAGTTCCAGCAATGCCAGAAAGTGTCCAAACCACATTACAAATTCCCATAGGGATTTTACTTCCGACACCAGAAGTTAAGCAGCTGTGACGTCATCACTTTAGTACTCTATATCTAGAATAGTATTTCAGCTAGGTCCTTCAAATTTTCAGGGGTGTAAATCTGCTACTCTAATTTGAGGAATATGGACTTATGAATGTGTCCCTTTAGTTCATCATATATGCTTAAAGTGCTTAAAGTTGCTCGAAAATTTTACTGTGCGCTCTGTGGTGGCATATTTGAAGGACCGTAAAAAGCCTAATGTCAAAGACAGGGATTTGGTATTGCACATACAGCTTCCCATATATGTTGTGTGTTTTGTATTCTAATTCTGGCCCTCTCTTATGAATAAACTAAAAAATATTAAGGCTTGAAAATTTAAAAAAAAAAAAAAAAAAAAATGCCATTTTTAACAGTTTATACCAAAAAATGACACCATCCACCAACATCAAATTGACTGTTTTCGATAGATTAGATACCCGTTTTTAACATATCCAAAATTTGTGATGGGGTTCTGATTTATTTTCTCAAGATAAATTTTTGAAAATATGGTATTTTTGTGGACACACAGCATTTAATGGCATCAAAGGCATATTCGCTCCACTTCCTGGTGGGGATTAAAAAGTCAGGACAAGGACAATTTAGGCCTGGTAGTGAGATGAAAAAATGTGAATAATGATAGGAGTTGAAACAGCTGATGTAAGCAGGAGTTTTCGATCATGATTTGGCACAAAAGCAGCATCCATGATAGGTCTGGTCCTTCAGGAGCAAAGATGGGCCGAGGATCCTCAGTTGGCTCACAAATGCTTGAGAAAGTTATTTAAAGGTACAAAACCATTCTCCTCAAAGAAAGATAGGAAGGGATTCAAATATTTCACCATCTAAACTGCAAGACATTACTAAAAGTTTTTAGGAAACTGGAGGAATTTCAGTGTGTAAAGGTCAAAGGGCACAAGCTTCAGCCTGTTTTCCGATCACTCAAGTGCACTGCAACAAGAACTGTCATTTGTTTATAAGTAATATTACCACATGGACTCTGGCAAAATGTGGGAACGATGACCATGTACTGTTGCACACCTTCAGTTTTATTTGCAGGATGAATGGTACAATATTACTCCAGAAATGTGATCACTTGATGTCTTCAGTCCCTAAATGTATGTTAAGTATTGGGAAAAGAAATGGCAACATGACTAAGTTGGAAATACTTTACCGTCCAATCTTTTTTGAAATATGTTGCAAGAATCAAAAAAAAAAAAAAAAAAAAAAAAAAAAGCTTATTTGAGATGTAAATAAAATTTGTGTGGTGAAATTCCAAATAGCTGTTGCATTTTTAATGTAATACAAGCCAAAGATAATTTACAGTTCACCATTTTCAGTTTTAATTTTAATTCAACAGACCACCCCAGTTTTTTCCCTGATTTGGGGCAGTAGTAATGGATGAATGTGACCCGACAGTGCAACTTTTGGCTGAGACAGGGTGGTCCACAATTTGAAATTTTAGCATGTTGCATAAGAAATTCTTGATATTGCGCGTGATGACCATATGTAAGCGAAGCACACATCACGAGCGCAAAGAGTCCAGGAGTCCAGGGCCCGCTGAAAGGCCCTGGAAGATCTAGGGTTCTAGATGCTCTGTTGCTATCTGAGCCTTATTTTGGAATATTGACCACACAGAATGAGCTGTCATCCATGGACAAAAATAATATTTCTTTTGTGAGAAATTAACTTCATCATGAGTGATTAGGATTACATAATTTCAGAAATGTTGCATGATTCATCGATAGTCCTTAGACCTTAGTGAGTATACTAATAATGTACCAATTACCTAACATATAATAACAAGGACACCGTCTACTACTGGTTGGTGATACAGTTTTTAATGTCTTGCTCACTTAAACTGTTACGTACAGAAAATGTAAAGGCCATGACTACACCAATTTTCCAGGATGACCCAGTCTCAATCTGAAAATTGTAAATATTTCAATAGATGGGAAAGTAAATGAGAATTTGAAAAGAATTACATTAATACTTGTGGCTACACCTTCAAAAAAATGCTCTACAAATATCTAGATCAGATATGAAATAACAATTATGAACTTTTATTCATACAACCAAGAATCATGTTCATATTCATAAATTCAGACCTGACAGAATTATACTGCTAATGATAAATTGATAAAAGTCCTCTTACCAGCCCTAGCCTACAATGTAGTCTAAACTGAAAAGTAAGCAACTTTAACACATTGATCACCAAAGAATGAGATATCTCGTCTTTTCATATACAACTGTTCACCGCCAAAGACAAGATATCACGTCTTTTCCATGTGTATGCATTTCTCGATAGAGGGAGTCAGTGGCGGCTACTCAACAGAAAGCCGGGAGGGCAGAACGCATGCTTTTAAACTGATGACTAGATCTCATCCATTTTCAATCACTTTCGTTGATTAAAGATTTGGTAACTCTTCGAACATTCAGCTATTTAATGCGCGGCTAACTCGCTTCTTTGAGGTAGCTGAAGTCAAGAAACAAAATGCTTTATTTGGATGTGAGATACTTTCGCAAAAAGGATCATGAAGCATAGGTTTGCTAAACTGCTTTGCAGGACATGCCAAATTAATGCGGATAATCCATAGTAGTTTATTTAATTTCAAAAAGAGTAGTCCATTTTGGCAAGTGAATAAAAACTTTTTTTTTTTTTTGCATTAATTATTTACTCACCTTGACATTGCATTGAGAAGGAAGCCGTAGGTTTATCTGCCAATTGATCATTGATATCATTGGGAAAACATGTATAAGACAATGATTGGAAATGGATCAATAATCGTATGCTTCAAGGGTTATTTGCCGCTCCTCCTGTTTTCTGTTGGGCAGTCGCCACTGGCGAAAATCAGGAAAAACTCTGGCGGTTGAGATTTTTAAAAAGTGCTGGCGGTCAATGTGTTAATGTACGACTTCCAGTCCGCAGAACTAGTTATTGGCAAATATTTGAAGCAACCAACTTACCGCTGTCCTCCCCGTAACTTAGCCATGGGTACACCTTAAGCCATGGGCGATAGAACTCTGTTCTCTGACTGATATGTCTGCTTGTGCTTTTCAACCTTTTAGAAGGGACAGGTTCATCTCCCTCCAGCTCTGTGACCGTGTTCGCTTGTGCCTTGTCATTATCGTCATTAAATGTGGAGCTAGTATCAGAAGAAGTACTCGCAGCGGCAGGAGCAAAGAAATTTGCTTTTCTTTGATTGGGGCATTATTGTGAAATCGAAATCAGTCACCGGTCCATTCAATACCTGGTTAGTGCTGCTGACTGCCTTCCAGAAAGTTCCATCCATAGTCTAGTCTAGAGATAAGACTCGGTACCTACACATTCATTCCCCCTTGGCCTCATGAGCCTGCGCACGCATGAAAATCTTTTTTCTTTTCTTTTTTTTGCTAAGGAGCGAAATAAATGTGCTGTGCAATTCATCCGCTTGGTATTCATCTGGATTCTTAGCAAATTTGCGGACACTTTTAGGCATGGCGCTTAGAAGGTCACAGGTTTTTTAGGATGACGCGCAAAAATTTTAGCAAGTCGCAGCGACATGCTAAAACCCCTCGTGGACTACCCTGGCTGAGATATAACCGATTCATTTCACAGGATATTCTAAATTCTTAAAAGCTACATTTAAAAAAAAAAAAACTGAAATTACTGTGACACTTTGGGTGAGCTTCTGCAACAGAAATCAAGAGCCACACAATTTTTTAATAACTATTTAATAACTTTAATAACTTATGCACAATAATCTTTGATCTCCAGGGATCAATAATTCCCAGAAGGTTCTCAATGTCAGTCCTGGGGGCTTCCCTTGTGTGCTGGGTTTTCTTTTCCAAACAATGGCGATACTAGGATTTTAACTGGCTGTTAATTTTTCTTAGTTACACTATTCTTAACTGCACAAGTTTGAAGGGATTGTATAAATGTTCTAAACATGAAATGCGCCTCATCACGACAAATTAACAACTTGTTGAATTTGTTCGACTGCGAATATGGCTGGAACAAAACCCAGCACAAACAGGGGGGTCACAGTACCCCCACTGATAACCACTGCCATACAGCAACAATTCAGTTTTACCAAGGCTGCTGGTAGAAGTGTTGATTGACTTCTCACTGAAGTCAAGTCAATCCATACAGCCCTGCTCTGATCATAGAGAGATACCTTGTGAATCTCTTTCCTCCTTTCTCATCTCCGTGTAAGGACTCAGCAATCTGCCCCTTAATATCAGCAGGAGACACACCAACTTTGTTCTTCTGAGACCTGGTCCTCAGAGCACATCCGGCTAATGAATCCTCCTCTTTCACAGTTAAATAACCCTGAGAGAAAAAACACAAAATGTAACAGAAGTTTAAACAAGTTAAATATAAACTTACATGGTATATTGTTTTTTGGTGTGTTTTTCAAAAGTCTCCAATGTGTGAAAAGAAAGTAAATAAGGAGAAAATTATGATAAATAACATAGCTGAGCAGTGACACCTTGGTGGGGGGGGTGTGACTCCACAATAGTTTGTGCTCCTGGTAAGTGGGGCTTTCAAGACACGACTAAAGCTGAAACGAACAGTCAACGTTATCGTAAATATCAAAAATAAAAAAAATAAAAAACTGTCAACAAATATATTATCAAACAGTAGTTTGAACGCATGCAACTTCATAACTCAAAAGCTCTACTGAAAATAGTTTTTAGTTTTTACATGGACTCATTTCTCAAGGGAAAGTATCATTATTTTTTAAAGAAAATCCATGACTTGAATTGGGAGAGGCTCTGAAATTTGGTTGAGTTGGCATGGAATAATCCATTTTCAATTTCAAGTTTATGAAGGTTGCTCTCCTACATCTGTTAGTATTATATTTTCCAGCCATAAAAGTAAATTTGGGATACAATATTTGTGTATTTTTTGTTCTTATAAATAAGTAGTGCTGTGTGGTTTCCTACAGCCCCATGTAACCTTATACATTATACCAACAACAACAGTACTATGAATAATGAATGAACTAGTAATAATGATAATTATATTTTAAAAATAAATAAATAAAAATCAGCTCGGGTACCCAAATAATATCCGTAGCAGCAAAAATTTCAAAATTTGATCTCGGATTCGGAATTGAAAAAAGGAGATCGGTGCATCCTCACTGAAAGGAGCAATTTAAGTTTGCCTATATCACCAATCTTAGGATAGAATTAAAATGCACATTCGTGTGCCAATAAGAGGGATACACAGTAGGCATGAAAGGGGGTGTTACACTTGTTAGTTGTAAAATATGAACTAATTTAGTACAAAATGTTACCTCTATTAGTTTTGCAGAATTATTCACATTATACTGCCTTCACTGCATAATATAATTGTAAGAGAACACTGGCCGAGTGGAGAGTACAGAAGCGTCACTGCCAAACCCGCAGCATCCAGAACTGATAATTCTATGGATCTGGATTATTCTTGACCGCTCAACCAAAAAAAAATTTTGGTCAACCAACAGCCCAACCAAACAATCAACCATTCAACTAAACTGGGCCAGCCCTGAAACAAACAAGTTAATATTTTTACACATTCGAATGTCAATTTCATTATTCGACTAGTATATATTTATTTTAACATTCACATCACATTTGAATCCTGAAGTTTGCCCTCACAGCCCCTGTCCATAAGCTCTGATACAACAACAGCCTGCATGCAGCTGTCCATTTCCTTTGTGCGCTAGGAACAAATTTCTCGCGAGAACACGCCTAAGTTACACTACCGATGCACTAATCTGAATCCCGCACCTGTCAACTTTTCAGATTTTACTGCCCCTGTTCTTATAGTTTCTGCTCATCCGCTGCATTTGTTGGAAATAGTAGCATTCTTTTTTCCAAACGGTCAACAGAATACACAAAAATATAGTTTACATAATTATAATATTGGCTGTTCTGCCTTCCAATTACTTCACCTCAACTGAAAAGACATTGTTTACACTCATTCGACCATGAGAACCATGTGGACTCAGCCATTAAATTAGCAGCGCACTGATGGAAAAAAAAAAATTCTGAGAAACATTGTAAGGGCATACTTCCCCCCCCTCCCGCAAAGACCCTACTTTTCAAGGAGAAATGTCTTACACAAACACTGGAATTATACACAACCTGTTCAGATGGATCCACAAAATGCATTCTCGCAGCCCACAACAAAGTGTTGGTCTCTTAAAGAGTGCAGTCAGTGCAAGTCATAGGCTGACAAATCCCACGGCTATTTATTTCATTTTGGGGAGATTTAACGCTTTACTCAAGATGCGTGCATGTTACAACACTGAACATTTATATTTATATCTTAAACCCTTCGCATTTAGAAAGTGAGCAAAACATTTTTTCTGAGCAAAAGTTTGAGTGAAATCATGTTATGGAATAGGGTAGGGTTGATCCATTTTATACGGAATTCATATTTTCTTCAGAAAACCTTTGTGTATTTTGCCTGTAATTCAGTAAATGTAATTGGCAAAAATTTTCATATGGATATTACCATTTCTACGTGTCTATTGTTAGCTGCCAAATATTTAATGCAACCCCTAGCACAAGACTAATGTTAAATTAATCCAGAGCTGTTGCTTAATTGTCGTACAAATCGCTCGATATCATTAAACTAGTGGATTATTAAAATAATCGTTCACTGCGGCCCAAGACACGACTGACAATGCAAACCAAGTTATGCAAGTTCACGTTGCCGACTGGCCGAGTCATAAAACAACCTTATCTAATCACATCCAGCAACGCTGCCAATCTTAAGCCGCTTTCGCACTGGACGCGAAACCAATTTTCGCATGACCGATTACATTCAAAGTCAATGCAAAGAGGCGAACACACGATTCGCGTGTATTCGCGTCTTTGCATTGACTTTGAATGTAATCTGTCGTGCGAAAAATTCGTTTCGCGTCCGGTGTGAAAGCCGCTTCACACACCCTACGCAAGTTATCAAACCGCGATGAAAACGCCACCCTTTATATACCGACAACTTTGCTCGCGAGCTAGCTATTTTAGCTACAGGTGGGTTGGTTCAGAGTTGCGGAAATTCTAGCTAGAATCCCGAATTCAACTAACGTTGCAGGCGAGCTGACGAGCTACGACGGCAAACTGCGTAATCATGACTGTCGTCTCACCAGCAAGCTAGCAGGCCAATATATCAGGTTGCCAACACCACTGAGGAATAGGGCAGATATAAGTAAGCTAGCTAGCAACCACAGTTCAGTTCGCCAGCTAACTAAGTAAACTTTCAAATTCGATGTTACTTAACTAGCTATAGCCAGCCAGCCAACTGCGGCTGATAAGCGCACTTGCGCATTTCGATGCTGACTAGATGACCATCAAGCTAACGTTAATCCAGCGATAAACCAGCGACTCCATCTGACAACCAGCCAACTCGCAGGCAATAATATTGATGCATAAACAAGAATTTGACTTACATTCGTTGGTGTGTCAGTGCAGCTGGAGCCGTCAACCTGACTCCTGCGAACGGACTTTCGTGGTGACGGTTGCAGAGACAGGAACTCCGAGGTCGTGTCCAGCTCTGATGGCTTCTTCCCCGTTCCGATCTCTGCGCCCGAGCTGCTGCGTAACATCACCATAGTGTCCGATATTTCTTTCGAACCAGAAATTAAGAATATAGACTTTGCATTGGTGACTCGCAATTACAGGGCAATGCACGAAAATGCTTCTTATGATGGTAACGCACTGACAAGTCAAGCTGAGACACCAGCGCCTTTTTTTCGAGCCCTTGATTTCTGGCGCCACAAACGTCACAGACACATTACAACCCATAGTCAGCTTCCGACATTAAAAGTAGAAAACCATACAAAATGGTCTAGCTAATGGATTTTATTTTTTTACCATTGTGCGAATTTCATTTGCGATATTCAAGAACTAAGAAATTATTCAAATACTATTTAATGGAGTATATTACAGTTTTATATAAAGGCATAAAGACATCTGTTGAAAGAAGTGCCGGTCACTGTTTTGGCGCGCCATAAACAATGCGAACAACACGAATGTTATTGGTTAAGGAAAATCCGCCTCGTTTAATTGCACAACATACTCCCATGTTTGGATCATTGAAAACGCGGGCCATATAACGTCAACGTATGATTGCATAAATATCTGGCCAGCGAAAAGTGAATTGATTGTTCATTCTAATATTTGAAAATTTAAAAATTTTAACCTGTTGTTTTCACATTTGGTATTCTTGGTAATTCTTTTCAGTGCCATTGGCTGGAAACACCAATTCCCAATACCTGATTAGTATTAATCATTAGCGAGCATAAACCTGCACCAATCCAGCTCAATTCACCACCAAAATTATGTTATGAATTTTTTCTAGGGGTATGCCGTTACCCACCAAAATATTTCAACAAAGTTCATTCATAGGTTTTTGAGTAAATTTGCTAACAGACAAACACTGGCAAAAACATTACCTCCTTGGCGGTGGTAATTATTATTATTACCGTAAGAGAGATAATAGGTTCAAATCCAGCCTGGGGCCTTTCTGTGTGGAGTTTGCATGTTCTCCTTGTGTCCGTGCGGGTTTCCTCTGGGTACTCCAGTTTTCTTGCAGTCAAAATCTAAGTATGGTTATTGTTCGACTCTAAATTGCTCGTAGGTGTGAGTGAATGATGTATGAATGGTGTGTGCGCCCTGTGACGGATTGGCAAGCTGTCTAGGGTTCGTTGCTGCCTTTTGTCTTGCCAGGATAAGCTCCAGCTCCCCTGTGGCCCGAGTAAGGAAGTAGCAGCATAGATGTGTGGACTTTGTATATTCCTCCCATCTTTGAGTGGGTTTCCTTTGAGTACTCCAGTATTAGTCCAATAATAATGCAAGTCAGACTACTTGGAGACACTCAAATTGCCCATAGGTATGAGTGTTGTGAGTGAACGGTGTGTGTGCCCTGAGATGGATTGGCAAGTATTCAGGATGTGTCCCTGCCTTCAGCCCACAGTCAGCTGGGATAGGCTCCAGTTTTCACGCTAGTAAGGAGGAAGCAATTTAGATTATGGATTGATAGATAATAAGACATTGCACAATGATAACTGACAGAATATTAGAAAAAAGATCATGTAACCTGAATTTGCCGTCCCCCCAGCGATGTTTTTTGGAGATTGGCAGCTCAATGAGTGGGATACACTGCGCACATCTTCAGATAAATTTTGAGAAAGACCAAAGTTGAACTCTCTATTTAGTTTCGTGATATTGCTTTCTTTTTCATCGGGAAGTGACTTCCAAAACGTAGTTTCCGTTCGGACTAAAAATAATGTAACGCCCAAGTCCTTAGAAGAGAGCTCTAGTGGTAACGTTGAACGTTGGATTACTTTGACGGTTGGTAGCGTCAAGGATGAATGTCCTCTCAAAGTTGTAAGATTTGAGTAAAAGTCTAAATAATTTTACTGCGTTTCTGTATCTGCGAAAATGTATGAGAATGAGGTACATGAGGAATACGTCTCAACAGATTACGTTCCTGTTACTCCGTCCAGACAAGAATGCATGTACACCAGCTGCTACTGGTATGGAGCCGCCGAGGGAAATGCGAACAAGCAATCAGTTCCGAAACTAATACTGCTAAGCTTATCAGAGTGTTGTCTGTAATACGCACCTCACCGACTGAACATCATTAATTATGATGCATAGATAATACGCGCGCCTGCCCGTAAAGTATTATTCGGTGACTTTATAAGACTAAGCACGATGATAAATTGTTTTCTAGTGGGTCTTTCCTGTTTTCTTTAACTTGGTGTGTTTGATGCAGTGAGGAAAACGTTTGGAAGCTATGCGAATATGTCAGAACGCAGAATGAGGGCAACCTTGACCACATCTACGCTGTTTTCATATCCAATGAAAGGAGAATGGTGAAGTATTAGTGTGTGTGCTTGTGTGGTTGCATGCATAAGGAGTGGCTATTCTTGATCATTATGATGAATAGTAATTGGTGTAAGTGTGCTGTACCATTACTTAAAATACTTTGCTCCCTGTAGATCCCTATTTGGAAGCAGAAATCGAGCCACGGGGACCAGCCAGTTATTTGGGCAAGTAATCATCTCATTTCTACTTTATCTATACTGAATAAGCATTATTTTCTCTCAAAGGTATTCCACTAAATCCCTGCTCTGCGAATCCTACCTCTGACGTGACAAGGGGCATGTATGGGAATAGTAGATGTCTGTTAGCTGGGTCTACTAGCAGAGATATCCACTTTCTTGTCTTTGCTACGAGTATGTGAGGCAGGTTTTGACAGAATGCATCTAGGAAAAGAATAACACTTCCAAGTTCTACGTCATATGTGCCCTGCCCTCATTGCCTCGTCACCTGAAAAAGAAACTTGTTCTCACTGCCCAATTGGGAGGTAGCGTCCACACAACACCGTTCCCCAATAAAATCTTAGTGCTCTTGCTTCTCATCTCCTTTTTTCACTCAGTTTCTTGAGGAAGAAGACTTTCCTGTAAAGTTCAATTACTATCCGGTGTCACAAATGATTTGTCTTAATTCCTTTGCTCAGAATACAAATAATGCCAATTTTTCCTGTTATGCACAAACCTATTTAGGCTTTATAACTCAGTATTTGTGTCACAGAGACTATGGAAAATTATTCCAGTGAAGCAAGACATTTGGAAATTCAATTACAGAATTATTTAGGAATTAATTTTAGGAATTTACGGACGCCGGCGTCTATATCTGCACAAAGGGGTTAAATAGGTCTGCTAGAAAGTGTTCTTATTTTGCCATCTGTGATGCTAGGAGACTTGCACGAGGTCTACTTCCTCTGCCAAGGTTGGTGGCATCAGGCGGAAAAGGACTCGTACATCGTCTCGCGCTCCACCAGGAGCAGTGCAAAGGGTGGCTGCATTTTACTAAGGGCTCTCGCTCCCTCCACCCTGGCCTGGCACCAGCGACTGAGACTGCAATCGCTTCATCCAAAGCACGGGTTGACTACAACACAGAGCATGGATGTCATGTGTTTGAAGACGAAGCCCTTCCGTGCAGTAAGGAGGATGACTTGCCAACAGGCTACCGCCATCCAATGGATGATCTGCTTGTCGCATTTGGTTCGGGCCACCATCTAGATGACAATTCCATTTCCCCTTCAACCTCCCTCTCAGGTCCTGGCTGAATATTACACTGCAGGCCACTTTACAGTGCCTTTTGGTGGGCCATGCACCCATGTGGTTTGTACCAAGATGGTGGTCATCCTCAATTTAGCACAGTGTGAGTGGGCCTCTTCACTGACCGCAAAATCTGTGGTCAAAACTTATGGTGCGTATTCCACTATCAATGCGGGGAATGGGAAAAGGGAGTGCCTCCTATCAAATATGCAGTCTGGGTTGGTGTCCTCCTCTCCGTCTCCCTCTGGCTTAAAGTCAGCCACTCCACTTCTCCTATCCAAGAGAGGCAGAGTGGCGGCCAGTCTCTTCAACTACAGTTATACCAGTGCTTCTCAGAAGGTAGCATTGGCTAACAATATGGCTCTCCTCGTGGGGTTCCTGGATCGCCTAACACATCAGAGGACTGAGCTGGTGGTGTGTGAGATCATGTGGGTCCAGACAATGGTGACTGTCATCCAGTGCATGTCAGGGGCATCACTATCAGCCATGTGCGTCGTTAAAGTTGGAGAGAGGCACCTTTGTCCTGGTCTGTCCTCCCTCAAAGACTCCTAAAAGGGCCAGCTGATGAATGCTTTCCTTTCCAAGGAGTTGCTTTTTGGCCCCGACATTCAAACAAAGATCAACCGGCTGCAGACAACCAGGAAAGCTTTTGAACAGTTGAGTTCGCTTCTCTGTACTGTCAGCAGGTGCTGCAGCTACCTAGCCAATGACTAGGTCACAATCGCTGCCGCCCTACGGGCAGGTCCAAAGACTGGTCCTCTGCCAGTGGCAGCCATCATGGGCTGGCACAGACATTCCCATCTGTTGCAAGCAAAATTGTCCTTCCTCCTCTTCCATGATTATTGGCTGTTGGCAAACCAGTTTACATTATTCGTATCCTTCGGCTTTGAATCCCCAAATTCCCAAAAAACTCCTTGGTATAAAAAGCTTAATGCCTGAGTAACTAAAAAGTATAAATGCAATGCAAAACGATAACTGATTTGCAAGGATGGAAGTAGATTCTGACTTGCAGTCAAGCGGATTTACTTTGTTAAAGTTGTGAGCATGAGCAGTAATTGTGACATAGCTTCTTTAAGTCAGTTGCCAAACCCATTGGTTGCAAATACCCTTTCTGGCACAGTGGTTAAGTGTGCTTGACTTGTGATCAAAAGGTCCACAGTTCAAGTCCTTGTCATAGCTTTCGTGGTGTGTTCTTGGGCAAAAACACTTCACCCCCAAAGTGCCTCACGCCACCCAGGAGTATAATTGGGTACCAGCAAATTGTCAGGGAAACCTGACTAAGAGCTGAGTGAGCAACCTGTGATGGACTAGCATCTCATCCAGGGGGAGTAGCAATACTCTTAGTCACTTCATGCTACAGGAACCGGAGTTAAGGACCGGCCCGATGAGCCACATGTGCTCAGGACACACTTTGCTTTTTTGCCTTGCCCTAAATTAAAGAATTAAATTATATTTGTGTGTTATAAAACTCTTCCATGGGACTTGGGTCACTTTCCTGCCAAAAATTCTAGCAAAGACAATTCAAATGCATTTTTGAGCAGATTTAAGCTAAGATTTTGCATTTTTGCTGGTTACAGCTGGTGGTTGATCCATTAAAGCCAGCCTCTTGCTGGACAAAGTGGCTTTAGTTGGTGGTCAACTGATGGACTGGCTGCCTGGATGGGCTGGTCAGCCAGTGGATGGCTGGTTGGTCGGCTGTAAGTGCCAAAAACACTGCTGCTTCAACTGGTTTATATTGAGATATTCACCAAGGCTATGGGTGAACTGTCTAATGCCTCAGCTGCACTGACAGGAACTTATTGTACTTAAACACTGATGAAGCAAAATATTAAAACCACTCTCAAATGCAGTAAACGGTGCTGATTAACTGATGACAATGGTACATGTCCAGGTGTGCAGACAGATCATAGACTGTAAGCAAGAAGTCGGTTCTTGTATTCAACGTGTTGGATGTGGGAGAAATGGGAACTGAATGACTTTGACAAGGGCCAAATGTTTATGGCCTGACGAGTCGGATAGAGCATCTTTGAAGTTGCGAGAGTTCTGGGGTGCTCCCTGTCAGCAGATGTGAGCACATACTGACAGTGGTCCAAGGTGGGACAAACCATGAACTGGCCACGGGGTTTTGGGTGCCCAAGGTTCATTGATGAATGAGGGCTATGAAGACTATCCCATCTGGTCCAAACCGACAGAAGGGCAACTGTGGCACAAGTCACTGAGAATTTTAATAATATTTACATAATGATTGTGTCACGGCACACACTGTACCATACCCTGCTGTGGATTGCACTTTTTTAGCTCGCAGACCAGTCAAAGTGCCCACTCTAACCCCTGCACCTCTTGAAGTGACCCCAATGGGCACCTGAGCTACAGAACTAGACCTTGGAGCAGTTGAAGGTCGCCTGGTCCAGTGAGATCATATTCTTTTAAATCACGTGCTTCGACTGGGCACATATTCGCCATTTACCTGGGAAGAGATAGCATCTGGATGAACTGTGGGAAGAGGAGAAGCTGGTGGAGGGAGTGTGATACTCTGGGAAATGTTCTGGTGGGAAACCCTGAGTTTGGAAATTCAAGTGACAATTTTGATGGAGCTGTTATGACAGCACAAGGGGGACCTTCACTATATTAAGGTGGTGGTTTTGATCTTGTGCCTGATCAGTGTATATTCAGTATACACTGAATGGCCACAACTTAAACTGCTTACAGGTAATAGCATTGATTATTTTGTTACTGTGGCACCTGTAAAGGATGGATTATGGGATGTATTAAGCAGCAAGTTAACAGTCAGTTTCTTGAAGTTTGTGTGTTGGAAGCAGGAAAATTGGGCAAGTGTGAAAAGGCTAAATTGTGATGGTTCGACGACTGGGTCAGAGAATCTCTAAAATGGCAGGTCTTGTGGGGCGTTCTCAATATGCAGCGGTTGGCACCTATTAAAAGTGGACCAAGGAAGGATGACCAGTGAGCCGGTGACAGGGTCATGGGCGCCCAAGGCTCATTGATGCTTGTGAGGTGTGAAGGGTTGCCCCTTTGGTCTGAACCGACAAAAGAGCTACTGTAGCACAAATGGCTGAAAAGCTGGCGTTGATTTTGATAGAAAGGTGTCAGAATACGCAGTGCATCGCAGTTTTTTGTGTATGGGGCTGCCTAGCTGCAGACCGGTCACAGTGCCTATTCTGACCCTTGTCCACTGCCCAAAGCACCTAAAATAGGCACGTGACCGTCAACTGGACCATGGAGCAATGGAAGAAGGTGGCCTGGTCTGAAGAATCGTGCATTCTTTTACATCATATGGATGGGTCGGTGCATGTGTGTAGTTTACAAGGGGAAAAGATGGCACGAGGATTCTTGGGAAGACAAGAAGCCGGCAGAGGCAGTGTGATGCTCTCTGCAATGCTTTGCTGGGAAACCTTGGGTGCTGGAATTCATGTAGAATTTTTTTCTTTGACATGTACGACTTACCTAAACATTATTGCTGAGCAAGTACACCTCTTCACGCATTGGTATTCCCTGATGGCCGTGGGCTCTTTTTGCAGGATAATGAGCGATGCCAGTGCAAAAATTGCTCAGGAATGGTTTGAGGTGCAAAACAAAGAGTTCAAGGTGCTGACTTCGCCTCTAAATTCCCCAGATCTCATAATCACGTATCTGTGAGATCTGCTTGAAAATAAGCTCAACTCATGGAAGCCCCACCTCGCAGCTGAGAGGACATAAAGAATCTGCTGCTACATTTCACTGCCTTATACCACAGCACGCCTTCAGAGGTCTAGTGGAGTCCACGCCTGAAAAGTTTAGAGCTGTTGAGGCAGCACCAGAAAGACCTACACAATATGTATCAGTATATGATACAATATGATCTGGCTGATTGGTGTACATGATAAGGACATTCTTTGCTAGATTTGATCGTTCTCTCGACTGCAGTGAATGGAAACGCACACCGTTGGCTTGTCATCGCAACCCAGCAAAGATATTATAGTCGTTATAATTATGCATAGTTTTTTAAAGGTCTTGAAGTCAGAGGAATAGAATCCTCATGTCCCTTTTTATTATTTATACATTTCCTCTTTATTTTCCTTCAGGATTATCATGTTATTCTGTTACACCAAGGCCCAGTTGCACAAAGCTGTATTTATGATTTGGACACCACCCTTCCCTACCCCTGTCAATTTAACGTTTACATGAACGAAGCTTTCCGGTCAGAAGACTTCATAAAGCCAGCGTTTCGAAGGTAGGGTTATCATTATTTGTGCTATGCACACATTTTCAAAAAAATTAGCCAACACCTTGTTAAATGCAGAATCACATAGGTTTTTCAAAAATGGCATGTCTAATCACAGTGACAGAAGCAAGTTTGTCAGAGAACAAATTTGCATTTTGCCACATTTGCTGAAATTTAAACTATATTACGCCTCTGCATCATTAAGTTCAAATGGAGGCCGACTTTGCATGTATTGTCTTTTAGAAAGTTCAGAGTTGTTCCTGCTGATACGTACCTGAAGAATTTTGCTTCTGATCGCTCTCATATGAAAGATGTCAATGGGGCTTGGCGAATGCCCCCGCCTCCGTACCCCTGCATAGAGACGCCAGGTAAACAATCATCTTCACCTTTGATTGCTTCTTGTCTTGGTCCCATTATTCTTATAGAAACATTTATTTACAGGACTTCAAAGTCTTCTCAAATTTGTTTTAAAAAAATTAACTTATTGAGATGAATCTTATAAACTGCAATGTAATAATCTTGAATTTCCAGTAAATGCCCGGCTTTATGAATCAACCCTTAAATGCCCAACTATAGTAAAAGTAGAAAGAAAAATCTATGTATTCTGTTAATATGTCCTGGGGAAGGGCTAATAACAACCCAATAGCAATTTTTAATTTTTGGTGACCTTTGACCTCGTTTTAGTTTTGTGACATATGTCACAATGGGCATTTTGGGGACCTTATTGCTAAAATGACTTGAATGATGAAACAATTGACATATAGCTGAAGTATTAGGCATAGCTTGTTTTTCATTGGCTTACCTGTTTGTCTACTTTATCCAGTGATGAATGGGTGCTGATCTATCGTGTGGATTCCACCATGGGGGCGGCCATATTGGAAAGGTTAGCTGGTGCAGCCAGTGTAGTGTCAGTTCCACTTTTGTGCATCAGATGGCAGCACTAATAGTCTAAATATGTCACTATGGGTATTAGGTTGCAAAATTTATGTGGGGTCAGTGGTTTTGACAACCCCCAAAATCGTGCGACAAATTTGTCACGGGGGGCATTTAAGGGTTAATATATGCAGACTTATGCTGTTCAAGTTGCATAGAACTGGAAGCTTAGAAATGGATATGATTTCTACAAAAACCATTTTTTTCTGTGCAGAATCAAAGATGAACCTTGATGACTTCATCTCCATGGACTCTAAAGTGGGATGTGGAAATGTCTACACGCTTCCGGACTTCATTCGACAGTTTGGAGAGATGTAAAGAAAAACCCGTTCAACAGCTGTCAGTTTGAGCAACTCTACACAAGTGGACAATTCCTACTAACGGCAATGAAACCTGAATAATTTATGGCACACTGGAGCATGGATTGCTATGGAAACAATTATCCGACACTTGACACATCAAATTCATCAGTAATTTTGAATTATTAAATTTGAAACTGAAATTTAGGTGAAGGTTTTTTTTTTTTTTTTTTTTTTTTAACATCCAGTTATTTTGTAACTATTGAGTGGTGCTGGAAATGGCAATCAGATTCAGATAAACCATTAAATCTACATGTTTGAGTGGAAGTTGAGATAAGAATTTCATCCTTAATGTTTCTAACATCAAGAGAAAGAAATGAAAAATGATGAAGCATCAACTCAAAGCAGATATTTGTAATTACCTGTATTTATTTGTAAATTTCAACTGAGGTAAGAAAGGACAGAATTAGAATTACAAATAATAAAAATGCTATTCAAATGAAATTGCAGTTCTTGGAAAGTATTCAAGCCAATAAATCGATAACAAGGGAAAAAAGTACAGCTGGTGCAATGGTGACTTAGGCGATGGCTGCCAGGTAATCTTTGACCTCTGCAGGTGAGAGCCTTCTGAAACCTGCTTCATTGCAAATGCCCACCTCGATGTTATCTTCAGTCATCTGCCCCTCAAAGCTTTCCTGTGACAGATTAAATGTGGACAGAAAATTAAAATATGCAGCTTGTGCGCAAAACATCTGTCAACTGAGTTTAATGGACTGGTGACCTGGCCATAGCTTCTCACGCTCACCTTCAAGGTCAAGATTGCAGTGTGAATGGCATCCTCAAGTTCAAGATCCTCATTGTACCTGCAAAATCAGACGCAGTATGGATCAAAGCATGGCCGTTGTGTATACCCCGTGAAGAAACACTGGATGTGGTGTCTCTCAAGTGCCAGGAAATACCTCTGAGGTTATACTCCAGGATTCCACACCAACTTAAGTAGTTTTATCGGTTTAATTTATAATGTACAACTTGTTCCTTACACAATGAAAAGCTATTGCTGTCGACCAGCCATAAGCCAGTGAATTCTGTAGCACTAGTGATTGCTGTGGTCCGGTATAGCCTTAATGTGAACAGTAGTTCTGAAAATTTAACCAAGAACACACTGTACGCATGGAGATGTGCAACACTGCTAGAGAAAATACTGGAATACCAAATTCATTTAATACCAAAAATAAAAAAAATTTTAAGGACTACTATATAGTACACAATTAAGAGATGGGCTGTAAATGAAAATTCTTCCATTCAAAAAAAAAAAAAAAAAAAAGCAACAGTGAATGGTCCTAACTGAACAATGTAAGTAACATGACAATGGCTGACAACAATATTTTGCCAGGATACAACCTTGGCCAAGCTCGAGCCAGAGCCGACCATACACGAAAATCCAACTGAAGCCCAGGCTTTGGCTCTAGCAAGTAAAATCAAGACATCTTCCGGTATTTTTGGACCTTGTCCAAGTGGACATAAAAAACCATTGCCAGGAAAATAACTGACATTGTGTGTGTAAAATTATTCTACTGCAACCTCTTTTATGGGACAACTTAAAAATGCCACAATCTTCTTGGTTTAACCTGTGAGGCAAAACCAGTATTGGTCAGTTCAAGTTCAAATCTTGTCAGAATAAAACAGTACCAGCAACACCAGTTTCATACTGGATATTCTTAGCCTTGCAGTACCTTTTTTCCAGGAACGTTTTCCCATTAACATAGTTCTTTCCCATTGCTGTTGCTTTCCAGGCGAAATATGCTCCCTAAGTGAAAGACACACTTCAGTCAATACTCAAACATAGAAAGACAATAGCGATAGACACGCCTTTTAAGAATACAATTGTGAAATCAAAACGAGCGGTCACAAAAAGCTGAGAGACAAGCCACTCATCTTTAGATATTTCTATAAAACATTTGGTTATGGGCTGGATAGGCATTACAGTGAAAAAATATTTTAATGTCACGTCTTGATTCTTAGCTTTTGCTTGCTTCTGAGGTCTACAATGGGTCAATGTTGGCATGGTGCCTGTTCACTTATGATGGTGAAAATAAAGGCAGCATTTTAAGACTCAGAAATAAAGGGAAAAATTCAGATGCAAAAGCAGCCAAACCACAAAACAACTAATTATGAATGTAGTTTGGAATACCACTCGCACGATTCAATCCAATGGTCAAAAGAAAATGGCCAGCTTATTTGTCAAGAAGTAAAAAGAAGAGCCTACTCAGTTGTGGAGATGGGCAAGACAAAGATCTTGCAGTTTTTCCAATGAGCTTTCAGGTACTCCAAGAAAGCTGTAACTCAGCAGTTCTGTTTTTGCCGGTGGCAAGTGCAGGCCTACCAAAGAAAATGGTCAAGCTGTCACAAAAGTTTGTCAGATGTCTACCTTTTTCAAATAACCAGCAACACAAAACTGAAAACGTGTCACATTTTCACCAAACTTAGCACAAAAACACTTTAAAGTCGTTACATTTTCACCAGATCCAAACTCATTAAATCGCACGGCCTGTAACAAACCAAGAGACAAACCAATCACGCATGCCTGATGCCATCGGAGAGAATCTTCGAAATGGCTGCAGATGATGCCAGTGCCTCAAGTTGGTCAGTTGAATGCCACATATTTTTCGTTTGAGATGAATTTATGTCTTAACATGAATGGAATGGCATTTCAGCTGCATTTATAAACTGGAAATATGCCACCCTGACACTTGCACGATATTTTTGCCCGCAATGCCGCGTCGTGGCAAGGCGTGCCATTTCGGTGGTATGCAGCAAGCCTTGTTTGCGCCCTGTTCGTGCACTGTATGCGCGGCCAAAAATGTGAACTATGCGCGAACAATGCGTAAACACTTCGTGAGAAGTTCCTGCCATGCGCGAATGGTTCGTGAAGTGCGCGAAATATGCGTGAGCTGGGCGTGCCATGATCATTTGGGGGCGGCATGGCTCAGGAGGTAGAGCGGGCGGCCCAGGAAGCGGAAGGTTCCTGGTTCGATCCCCGGCTCCTCCAGAGAATGTGTCGAAGTGTCCTTGAGCAAGACACTGAACCCCGCACTGCTCCTGATGTGCAGGGTGGCGCCTTGCATGGCAGCCTCTGCCATCAGGGTGAATGTGAGGCATGATTGTAAAGCGCTTTGGGGTCATATCATGTGACTAGAAAGCGCTATATAAATGCAGTCCATTTACCATTTACCATTTACCATTTGAGCAACTCGTGACAACACCCTAACACGGCACGCACTGACACGCACCGTCGGCAGTGTTCGCGCCGAGTTCGCGTAGTGTTCATGCATGGTTCACGCCAAGTGGCACGAACATTGCGTGCCGAATGCGTGCAGAATTTTTAACATTTCAAAATTCTCTCTACGACATTCCACGCACCCTTCGCACACTCCTCTCACGCTCGTTCCCGAAGACTTTTATCATCGCCACGACACATTGCGTGGCATTGCGGGAACAAAACACGTGCAAGTGTCAGGGTGGCATTACTCCTGAAAGGTATCTATCAAGTGATGTTTGTGACGGGGAGGCACCGTTTTTGTTTCCCGGAAACTGCCCCTTTAGTCTTAGTATTTGCGCTCCACTACATTCACTCCCACGTGCGACTTCACCGCAGCTAGTGATTTACTTTATATATTACTCGAAATCTTATAAGAATATCAGTTGGTATCTGCACATTAGTGTAAATGTTAGTGTAAGCATAACAGGACATGCCCCATATAATCTGTCCCCATGCCTTGCTAAAAGAGTAAAGTATTGTCGATGACAGTTCCGTTAGTTCCATATGGGCATTTTACCTCAGCAGTTTAGAAATTAATGTCCTCATTGTTTATCAACGAATTTTCTAAAATGTATGCCGTGGAAGTTGATGAATATAAATTGACATGGGAAAACATGTTAGATTAAGTATTTGGAGCTGTCAAAATATTTTTTCATTTTCAAGTTGTTGGTTGAAATTTAAATTTATAAAGTGTATAAAGGTATAAAGTTGTAAAAAAGAAGTGTTCAGATCGCAGTATAGATCGCATGGGGAAGAGAAGCCGTGTCTTCAATTGTCACTTGATTATTACTATAATTGGAAAACATGTTAATAGAGGAAAATGACTGAGAACCAGCTAGGACTAATTGTTGTCATAAATGGATGCATCTTTGCCCCTGAATTTTTAGTTCTGGTGCCAGCCCTAGCATAAGGTGTCTGTATTTCTGAGTAAGAACATAAAACATCCTAACTGTGTTCTATGATCCTCGGGCATTTTCTCTCCGCCAGAACTTCCACAGGAGAGCATGAATGCGCAGATGGTTCATCTCTGAGTTGGTTACAAGCCGTGTGATTTAATGAGTTTGGTTCTGGTGAAAATATAACGACTTTAAAGAGTTTTGGTGCGAAGTTTGGCAGACATGTGACATGTTTTTGGTTTTGTGTTGCTGGTTATTTGAAAAAGGAAGACATCTGACAAACTTTTATGACAGCTTGGCCGTTTTCTTTGGTAGGCCTGAAGAGGCTAATGTCTAGCAAAGGTCTCTATTTCAGTGCGAGACATTCTAACACAGCAATGCCTGCGGGCTGAGGTACCTCTGATCTATTAGACAGGTTTTAGAGGATTTTTTCCTTATTATGGTGTAAATTCTTGTCAGACTATGGAGGTCATGCCCATTCAGTACTCAACTCACCATCACTTTTGCCTCTGTATCAGAGTGTTTTTCTCTCCGATATGAGAAGGCCATGAGTACATTAAGTCAAGTGATTTTGTACTAGGCAAAAACAGCTTGTGACCACATGCATCTTTCTAATACAAGACCTGTCGACTTAAACATAGCTAACAATTAATTAGACAATTTACGGGAGCATTTTGATTGCAAACCAAGAAACAACTGATCACCAAGACAAAAAACTGACAAGCAGTTTCTGTACTTGCTGCAGGGAAAGGACACTCAATGCAGAAAGATAATTGTACTTACGGACGGGTCTGACTGAAAAAGGAAAGGGCGATCTTCATCCCATCCTGCGATTAACAGCGACACACCAAATGGGCGCACACCACTAAAATGCAGAGTAACACATAATCTTATATATTTTATATCGCCCTCAACAGCAGAATCAGCAACAGTGTAAAACTGGACAGCTCAAAATGTTACTACATGAGTTGACAGACCCCCAGGACCAAAGAAAGGCAGTAGTAGTAGTGTTTTAAACTCCGTGAATACAAATGTGTTTCAGTGGTTACATGTCCCACTGAAGCTCTATTATAAAAGTAAGCACACCCTGATTGCGTATACTCCTGCATGACTGAGGCCACCCTTTGCACCAGCTGGGCAGTGGGAATAGGCTCCTGGTAAACAAGGGTGTACTGCTGGGCCAACTTTCGTGCTCTTCTCACCAGCACCCTGCAAACAAATGTTTTCACAATCAAATCTCAATTCAACACGCACAGCTTGTAGTCTCACATGCATTCAAGTCACGTTCAGGAAGAATGACTCACACACTTAACCAATCATAATCACATTCACATCACTAGCACACAGTGATTCAAGATTAGGCTAATTAGTAAAATTACACTCCCGCATTTAGAATATACTGCCATTTCAGAATTTTGCAGAATGTATAATCTCACCCAAGATGTTGAAAATTTTAACACTGTACTGCTAACGAAAAGCAATTAAATTAGTACCTGTAATCTGGACCCATGCCGCTGTAAACCATGCCTATATGTTTGGTTATAGGCTCCACTTTGTGCACGCTCTGTTCATCATACAGTATAGATTTCTGTTTCTTTTCTGTAGCCAATACCACTCCATTTGAGGCTGCACAACAAAAAGTGCATAATCACATAACATTCATATCGTGAACCAGCATTTCACTGAAAGTCTGTGAATGAAGCAGTTTAGAACAAAATTACAACATGGATATTCAAATGGCCAATACAGAGCATCAGTGGGGTTTGGAAATGAACCATTGTCTGTGCATGCCAACTGTGTCACAGACCAAATGCTGTCAAAAAGGAGTCAATCTTGGAAAAAAAATGTTCAAAATCATTTCTCTAGATTGGTTCAATAACTAAAATGTGAGTTAAAGGAGAAAAATATTTACCTTTGATACCGACAGATGGAGCTCCTGCTGCTACTGCTGCAAGAGCATACTCAATTTGGACCAGTTTACCTGAGGGACTGTGGAGACAGAGGAGCTCAGTCAGCAAGGTACAATTATACACAAAGCTACATGTTATGGAAAAATTGCATCCAACTGTTTTTTTTGAAAATACATACTCAATTCACCCAGTGTAAGCAAATGTGCGCCATTGCACAAAGCTAGCCCTTGTTAGGCTCAGTAGGTTGTTCAACGTTGCTCCGCAAATGCATACCCGTTCACAAAGAGGCTGAACTTGGCTTCCTATCCACATGTCTCAGCCCACCTTCAATGGCTGCTGCATTATTTTTGCTCGCTTCCCAATTTGTATGGCTCCATTTCCTGATCCTAAATCTAAAAAAACTGACACTGTGGTATCATCAACAATAGAACGGTTAAAAAATCCATAATTATGATCAATTTTACTGTGGTATTTTTTAACGAAGACCCCATGAACAATGTGTGACAATGGGCATTTTGTCTGATTACATTATCGGCGTACTTTCTATGATTAAATATTCTTCATGTCGAAAAGTCTCAAGAATTTGACATCATAATAATATTCCCATCGTTCAATACATGCGGACACCATAGTATTTTGAAACATTTCATTCATCGCAATCGGGTAAGTGTCCTATCAAATAACTGAGATACACAATGTTACTTTACCAACCTCTGACAATGTTCAGAACTACTAAAAAGGCCCATTTACTGAATATGAGTATTAGTTATCCATATACAAGTGTCAGATTCTTGAGCCAGTGAGGAAAAAAGAGATCAAGCCATGTAAAATACACAGAAATTGTTATCGGGGAAAAAAAAAGCACCAGTGCGTCCCATACCATGTTCAGAGGGTCATAATTTAAAAAAAAAAAAAGTCACAGTAGAGTGCCTCATATTTCTGGATTTTGATATTCTGATATATTGTCAATGATAGCCTACCACAGTGTCAGATTTTTGAGAATTCTTGAGTATCAGGAAATAAAGCCATGCAAATCGGGAAAACTGCAAAAATAACGCAGCGGTCGATGAAGAGGGACCGGGAAATGCGACCAAGGAGCCAAGTTCAGCCAAGTTTCACAAGAAACAGAACTTCAGAACTCCTACTAGCTTGTGTTATGGGGTTGGATAATATTGCTAATGCTCGAACATTGAATGCAAAGTTCCTCAACTGGAGGGTACTGCGACCGATAGAGTGATCTTAATGAATTCATGACTGACGATAATTAAGTGAAAAGCTATGGCAATCAGAACACGTAGTAAGGGTCAGTCCAGCCAAGAAGTATAGCCTAATGTTAAGCTCTTGCCTAGTTCATGAGCTTAAGATGGACTGAAAGTGAAACCACTTGCACATAGGAACGATTCTGAGCAATCCCCGGAGTAATTGCACAAACGAAAATTAAAGTCTAAAATACCCCAAAATTCACAATGAATTGTAATAAGTATTACTAAACTCACCACTCAGAGAATGGGGTGCAATGAATTATCGCTAGCTAACTAACGAGCAAAATAGCTAACCCGATACAGTGACAATGCAACTCTGCCGCACATGTCCACAGTACAGGAAGCCAACTCTTTTTAATAATATACCACATCGAGTTCGTGGGCTTCCTAAAATAGAAACATTCAACATACGCTCAATTCCCATCTAATATGTAATACGTGTTTGCTGTACCTGAATGTCGTGAGAGAGAAACTGTATCCTCTTTCAGCCATTTTCAGGGAATTCACGAATGACGGACCGGCGGAAGTTGGGATAATAAGAAATGCATTGATATCCGGTCTGTATCATTTGTAACCACTAGAGGACCACTGTCGTTCTTGGCAGCTCTAATGGTTTCTCAATGGATTGCAGTTGAGAGTACCTCCGAAGCGTTCCAAACAAGGCAATCAGAGATGGCAGACTTCATCCCATTCACGCACATATTGGCAAGTGCGGAAACACAAACAGACAGACAAACAAACACACACACAGAGCCGCTAAAAACAGTGGGGTGAAGTAATTATCAAACAAGCCATCAAACGCCTTTGCAAAATGCTGATATAGTTGTATTTTAACAATTATGTCACATGAACTGTACGATACACATCTCTCAAGTGCTTCATGTGCTTTTGCATCTTACATATTTTGTATTATCAGTTAAATCATATACTTTCAAAGGTTGTTCCATCCTTCAATTTTTGAGCCTTGAACATGGGTACCTAGTCGTGTGAGAATGACAGATATGGGAAGACCAGGGGCCTGTACCATAAAGCTGGATTAACATACCCGGGGTTTCTCTTAGTTATCTGGCTGCACTTAACCAGACTTCCGCATTCCTGATGAGCGGTACCACGAAGCCACTTATCAACTCGGTAACTGAACCCAGGGTTTTCCAATCTATGTATGTGCGCGTTCACATAAAAGGGGCGGTATTTGAAGCAAATGACCAATTGCAAACATGGACAAACCGACTGGAAGTAAAGCTGCGTACTTTTCAAATGCAGAGCAAGAGCTCTTAATAAAAATATGAAGAGAATAAACATATCATCCTGGCAAAAATTAACACCGTTGCAGCTGCCAAATACAGAAAGGACAGTTGGCAAAAAAAATCACCGACCGTGAAAATGCGTAAGTTAATTATAAAGATAAAATCACTGCAAATAACTCCCGTATTCATGATTGTATGCGGGCTATTGCTGCAATAGTGATGATTTAATTTTACTTCTGCTGCAGTAAATCATGACAACAGGCGCTATGTAGGCTAGTGAGCGCATCTCTCTCCCTTTCCGCTTTGCAGGATATGATCCAGCACGAAGCCTATTGGGTATAGGGATGTGCGTATCTTATCGTTTATAATGTCACTGCCCCATCAGTAAAATTACAGTTGCGTATTTCATTAAATTGACGTGATGCGAGGATGTAGGCCTATTCTTATGGCGTGTATGGATTTTTTTTTTTTTTTTTTTTTTTTTTCTAGCTGCAGCCCCGGTGGTGTCAAAAGAGCCGGAGAACAAATAATGAATTACTACAAAAACATAATTCAAAGCGGTCAGTAGGTTTACTTTCATAAGTGCAGCAAGTACAAGGCTTTAGTGCTTTTGCCCGTGGAAAAATACAGCATTGTGATACACTCAAAATGTGAAACTATATGCGCACGACTCCGCTACGGTCGCCACATGTCCCTCAGATGAGAACCTGTATCGTACATATCGGTATTCATCCGCGCACCGAACTCTACTGAAACCTCCACGGACGATGATGCTATTTTCTCAGAGAACTGGGTCAGTAGGCGGTGCTTTTGCACGCTGTGATCTGAATCTAG
This sequence comes from Gymnothorax javanicus, assembly GCA_029692085.1. NCBI lineage: Eukaryota > Metazoa > Chordata > Actinopteri > Anguilliformes > Muraenidae > Gymnothorax > Gymnothorax javanicus. The sequence continues at coordinate 81,265,428 of CM056197.1, read as the reverse complement.
AACTAAACCTGCTCCGGAGCAGGTTAGCCGTTCAGCTTAGGTTGCCGCGGTGATATACCTCGGTAAGAAGTAAGCCGCCTTCATGGTACAGAAAACTCAGGGTTAAACCTGAAGATACCGCGATAAGCCCAAATCTATGGGGTAAGGTTACTGTCAAAAGTTTCGTGCGTGTACACATAAAAATCGTGCACGTATTAAAAATGTGTGCGTGTTAGTCCATAGTTGTGCATAAATAAAAAATTTGTAAACTCTTGTTTAAGTCAAATCACGCATACATTATGCAGTGTATAAATTCTCTGTGAGAATTCAACTCATAAAGTTAAAACTTCACTAAATTACAAGTACGGATTGCATTTACGGACGTCGAATCTGAATAGAGTGAAATAACTGTCAAAACTACGTCACGAGGTCACGGGCATTATGTATCGAGTGGAAGATATCATCGATTCTACAAACTGCGCATGTGTCAGAAATTCGGCCGTGGGTTCAATTCAATGAGTGTATATAGAACGTGTCTGTCCTGTTCTTTCGCTAGCTGGCATTGGTTTATGTGATCTGTTGTGGGTATTGTGCAGAGAAATAATGATTCCATTAAAGTTAATTGTTTGAAATATCATGTGGCATGCTGGTTATCAGTCAACTCAGCTATGCTTGCCATCGCGTGCTGATCGTGCCAGTAAACCTTTGAAACGGTTATAATATCAAAATTGATTAAATCCACGCGTTGGCTTTTAGCTAGCTAGCATGATTACAAACACTCCCACCAAATTAGCTTGCTACCTAGGACAGCTAAAACCCGTTTCTCCGCAGCATACCCATTTCAAAATGAGTCCGATCTGCTGCCAACATTGCCTGCTACTCGCCATTGATCGTTCGCGATGAAAATGCCAATGCAGCACACCGCTTGCTCCAATAATGCTTGAAAGACACACATGCCACTTAGCTAACGTTATGAGAACATTGATCAATAATTTAAATAGATCGCTCAAAAATGTAAATGAGCATCAGGTTAGATGCTGAACGAGCGTGGCTGAGTAACTTAGCCAGCCAGCTAACGTTTATGGTCGCTTCGCGTTGAGCTATAGCCTGTACGATATCTGATTTCTACTTGAAGCAGCAATGGAGCCCCAATTAGCTAACATGAGCTGGCCAAATGCGTGAACGCAGTGCAGCCATTGTGCTTCGCGAACATTATCACCGTCCCCAACGTTTTCAATCTATTGCCTTTCGTTAAAGGTGGCAGGAAGAGTGAGATAATGAATGCGCGGTGGAGAAAATGAGCAAAATTCTCTTAACTGTATTGGACTGATTTTGATAAGGTGGTCCAACCTGACTGGAAACGGAGCCATAGTGTTGCCTACACCGATGAGCTGAAGCCTTTATTATCAGCATAATGTGTGCGAAAATTCCTTAGTGCAATAATTTGTCCATTTTAATATTTAATATGAATGTTAATTTTAATAAATCGGCATAAGCCCGTTTTCAGATACACCGTCTGGGCGTAAGATTTGGGTTGGATGCGCAAATAAAAAGGCGGAAGTATCTTTCACCTCGAACTTAACAATGACTGAAACCTGAGATGTGAATAACTAATGCTCCTGTATCATGAACAGCATGTGAAATCATGCGGCATACGTGATAATTCCTCCAAACTTGAAAGAACCAACCCCTATAGTATTTGAAACGAAAATTCTCATAGGAAAGGAAACGGGGCAAGGGCAGAGATCGAAATCCACCAGCAAACATTGTGAATTCTAAGGCACGAAGGAGGTCTAACAAGCTAGCAGCACGTTAGCTACAGCTTTAAACTGGGAATCAGGTCTGCACAGTGACCTTCAACTAGCTAGCTAGCTAGCTTAGGCACGCTTTCTCCAAGGCCTCGCTGTTAACCATGTCACTAACATTATGTCAGCAACTTACATAGTTTTTACTTACAGACTGTAAATGGTTCCAGCAATGCAAGGTGGCAATAGTGCTTTCACGCATTAATGTTAGCTGTGGAAAAAGCCCAGCTACCAAACGGAAAATACAAGGCAGCGTTAGATTTGCTGAACTCCAAGACCATAGTGCTGGTTGATAGCAATGCGCCTCGCTGATATGAGAGGACGACACGTTATACTTCAAACCAAACGTCCAGAAAAAATGTAAACCCGACAGTGACAACAGTCTGTGAGAATTAAACGAACCGAGTGAGACACTAGTGGGATGGAATGCTAGCCAGCTTTTCAGCAGGGGTACGGGCAAGCTCCAGAGAGCTAGACTGATGGTTTGAATTCAGTTTGGTGCGCTACATTACAAGGGAATAAATATCTCGCTAGCGTTAAAGTTAAATTTACTACCAATTTGAAGTGTGACATGACCACAGTAACGCGTTCGTGTTGTGATCCTCATTCCAACCGATTGGAAAAACGTACAGAGGCTTTCCCTGTTAACGGTTGGTTACGTACCCATTAGGCTAGCTAGGACAGCGCAAGCATCCTTAGATATGATTAATACCATACCCATTGGCACAAAACCGCTTTACGGCCATGTTCCCTGTGGGCTATTCATCAGTACCACGCGTTTGACCATTCAGAGTCAGATGTGAGGCATATATTGACCAATCAGTGCCTTAATCGTTGATTAAAAACAACTCCTTATAACTTCGTTCTCAAAAAGTGTCAACCAAAATTGCGCCTCGATTCATTTTTTAATATGTATTCCAGTACTACTTAAGAAGGAAATTCGATTGTATGCTCTTTAAATAACAAAAAAAAATGACAGGAATTTTTCCATTATAGTCAATGGGAAATTGAGAGGTGCGGTGCACTGGACGCCATATTGGTTTCTTCAACTTTTCGCTCCGACAGCCTCTCCGGTTCTATATACACTCATTGAATTGAACCCACGGTCGAATTTGTGACACATGCGCAGTTTGTAGAATCGATGTTATCTTCCACTCGATACATAATGCCCGTGACCTCGTGACGTAGTTTTGACAGTTAGTTCACGCTATTCAGATTTCGTATTCATTCTGAAGAAAGGGACGTCCGTGAACTGCATCCGTATTTGTAATTTAGTGAAGTTGTAACTTTATGAGTTGTATTCTCACAGATAATTTATACACTGCATAATGTATGCGTGATTTGACTTAAACAAGAGTTTACAAAATTTTTATTTATGCACAACTATGGACAAACACGCACACATTTTTAATACGTGCACGATTTTTATGTGTACACGCACGAAACTTTTGACAGTAACCTTACCCCATACAAATCCAGCTTTATGGTACAGGCCCCAGAACTGGAAGCACAGGATTTAAGAGATAAAACTGGATAGAAGACCGACTTAGTTTCAGATAAGTGGTTGCAATACTTAAGTGGCATGCTACATAGTTGTCAAATGTGATACAATAAGTTATACACATGATGTATACTTTACTAGCACTTGTTATCATGAAATATCTTCTAATGCTAAGCTAGGGAACATCATCAGTGATGATATCATCAGATGTATCAAACACCAGGCACCTGCACTCAGGTGACCCTGCTTTGGTTGATCAAGCCTCAACTAGTGCCCTGGCATCTCTCTCTCACAAATTCGCCATCTGCATCCAGAGACACCTGAAGGATTCCTCTGTGGCCTCTGTGTTGACCTTCCTTTTCTCGCCTGTCGTGCATAGTGCCGAGTAGGCTCTGCAGAGGGACTATCCTGCAAAGCTTCTGCACCCAGCCACGACAGGAAAACACCTTACCTTCCAGCCTTGTCTGTGGCAGTCACTGACAAGGCCTTTATACTTCTCCTTCTCTTGCTCAAAAGCCTCCTTCATAGTCTTCCCATGGTGCGGTAAGTTCCAGCATGACAATGTTCTTCGTGGTCTCTGATATCAAAATGATGTCAGGCCTAAGGGTGGTCTTGGTGACATGCTTGTGAGAATGGAGTTGCCTACCAAAATCCACTATCAGCTACCAGTGTTGAGAAAGCCCAATGGTGCTTTCAGTGATGTTCTTTGCTACTTTCTAGCTATGATGAAGCTAATGGTTTGCTTCAAGGGTTTTGATCATTGACAGTTGGTAATGGCCTTTCTGCAATGATCTTGAGCATCTGGTCATTCCACTAGCGTTTCCCCAGAGCCTCTGGACTGCAGCTCAAGAAGTGCTCCAGGGCTCCTTTTCTCAGACAAAGGGAGCATGCTGGTGTATGGACTAAGGCCAACCAGTGTAGATTGGATGGCCTGAACTAAGAACTGGATGCAGTGTCCAAGTCCAACCACAAGTCAGATCATGAAATCTTCCTCTCCACAGTTTGCTCCCCTTTTGTCCAAGCACCATGCAGCATCATTCCCACTGTTCACCTGAACTTCTCATTTGCAACAGTTGCGCTCACCTTGTTCTGGACTAGTTGCCTCCATTACTTTCCCCAAACCTGGGAATAACTTCGGGTTGTGAACAGTGGCGGTTCGTCGGCTGTAACAAAGGGAAGCCAAAACCTCGCCCTTCAAAGCTTAATGACTTAAGCCTTTTGCAGTTTACTTTTCTTGATCAGCAGTTGCTCATACGAATTGGTAGAAGGACAGTCAAATTTATTTTCGATAGCATTGTTATACATTGCACCACGAAATTATGAGGGGTTTTCTTTCACACATAAATTATGACGTAAATTACCATAGGCCTACGTCTTTATAAATTCCGTGCTCAAGTAGCTCGTGAAACAGCATAGATTTGCAAATTGATTAGTGAGGCTCATTAAGTAATAAGCTGTGCAACATCACATTCTTTACTTCTATATTAAGATTGTAGAAAACGGATTCTTGTGGCTTCTTGCGGAAGAAGCCTCACAAACTAATTTATAAAGACATACTGATAATTTGCGTCATCATTTGCTATCGAAAATAAATTTGACTGTCCTTCTACCAATTCTTATGAGCAATTGCTGATCAAGAAAAGTAAACTGCGAAAGGTTGAAGTCATTAAGCTTTGAAGGGCGAGGTTTTGGCTTCCCTTTGTTAAGCCCGACAAACCGCCACTGGTTGTGAAGGTTCCTTGCCCAGCCCTACCTCCGATTACTATTCCTGCTGGAACTCCAGAGCATGGCCGTGTCTCTATCTGCTCTACTGCAGCCTCTGCCCTCAGCTTCCTACCAGTTTTAACTGCTACCCATCCCAGAGACTTTAGGGTTGCTTAGCTATCAAAACAACAGCTATTCCTTTCTACAAAAGACCTTGAAACTCCTCGTTAATAGATTTCGACATGAGGTTCAGTTTGCTGGCATTTGCATAGAGGGTGATGCTGCACAAGCTCCTCCAAAGATCGAGCCATCTCTTCAGGTAGTGGTAAACTCACCTTTCCAGGTCTCAGATGGGGGGGATTGGGAACTCAGAGAAGCAGAGGCCACAGGATTGATTACAGAATCCCGTGCTGGTAAATCCCTGCCATGCAGGAACCCGATTGTCAAAGTTCCGAAAATTTCTTTCTAAAATAACACATGGCTTTGACTTTGGTAATTTCACATTTCTAATACAAGCAATGGGGCAATGATCACTAAAATCTTGAGCAAAAACACCACTGGATGAGTATCTCTGAGGCATAATAGTCAGAATGATGGCAACTAAAGAAGATTTGGAGCCATCTTTTGCATTAGATCATGTAGGTTTAGTAATTGATTGTGCCAGGTTTAGATTAGAACACAAATCTTTGAAACAATCTGACACAGGTTTCTCTACATCTGGATTAAGATCCCCCATAATTAACAACTCTTTTGATGCGCAAGAAGAAAATATGTCAACTTAATTGTCAATATCACAAGGGCGGGCTGAAGGGGGTCTATATGCTCCAGAAGTTCTGACCTGGTCGTTTTCCCCAAGACTAATGAACAGAGCTAGACATTCAAACTGTTTTGGGACGGGGGATGAAATCAGAAGATACAGGAAAACGTGTTTTAATATAGATGGCTACACTGCCTCCTTTCCCTCTTCTATCTGCTCTAAAAAAAATCATATCCATTAAAGAATACATCAGAATCTGTGACAGACTTTGAGGGGCACTGAGCCATAGACGTTGGCCAGGTCTAACCAGCACTACCAGATCACTCCTATTCTCATCAGCTTCTCTGAGAAGCTGTGAGACCACATCAGTGTGTTCAACACAACCTGTAACCCCTGGGATGCCAACTTCCTGCACTAATGTGTATTTATCCATTCTTGAGGAAGAGATCAGCCAGTCAATCAGCTATAATACTAAAGACAATCTTGCCTTCCTCTGTGAGCAACGAGAGGATTCTAAACTAGCTGATATCCTTGGAGTCGTCTATAGGAATCTGCTCTCCCTCTGCAAACCACTACAGCTGTACTGTTCTGCCTCTCCTCTAGATGACCTTAAAGATCCTCCAAAAGTGGTGTAGCAGCTTCAGCTAATGCTTGCACACCTTGTAGAATGGTCCACTTGGTCCTAGTGCTGACCTGGAGCTAGCTTACGTCAGCATCTCCGACACTTCTTTTAGGAGTGGCTCCTTCATGTTGAATCACTCAGCAGGCTCTGGTGGTCTTATCAAGGCCGAACATTGTCCCAGGTCTTGGTCTCTGGTGGGGTCACTAAAGGTGTCATGAATGTGTTGGTCAACTTCCTTCTTGAAATAGACTAGACATCCATTGCATATTTACCAAAGGAGCCGCCTGTTGAACACAAATGGGTCTTTGATGAAGGCTGTCCATGTCTGATCACACTCCCAGCGCTGCCTCTGCCAGCAGTCTGTTGCCCCCCTTCGCTAAATTCCTTCCGCCATTTCTGCAAGGCTTTCATTTCTTTCCTGATATTGCGGAAGGAGGGATATTGCCCTCAGATTCTTGGAGTAAGGGTTCTCGGCTCCCCGGTTTTCCTCAATACCAAACCTCTCAGTAGCTTAATTTACCATTAAGGTTTTAAGTTCGTAGCCTCCTCTCCACATTCGCTTTAGCTGTCGATTCCAGCACCTTATCAAACTTCTGCCACTGTTATGTTCCAAACTTTGGGCCGGCAGATCCTTCTCCTCTCAGATGCCCTGATTGAAGGGACTTTTTGCACCATGTGGAGGCTCTGTGCTGTGTGTTCTGGGCCAAGATCCACCTCTTTCAGACCTGTGCATTGCAGCACTTGCAGTCACTTCCTGTATTTCATCCTTGGCTGATTGATCTTTAGGCCTGCCTCATTCTTACATCATTTCACCACACAGGTACTATACATTCACATCGATTTTCATGCATAAGATCAAACAAACAAATATCATGGATATCAATGCTCACCATGCTTGCCAATAAAACAAATTTCTTCCATCAGGAATGTATTTAATGCTCAATTCAGTAAATACAGAAATAGAAGGGGGATATAAGCCCATGTTTATTTAATGCCAAACAAGTCTTCAAAATTTCAGTAATGCCAACTACAGAATATTTTCACTATCTAAGCTCATGTTCCTCCCTTTCAAGTAAATATTTACAATATGAATTGGAACAATTAAGCAAGACCATCTTAGACAAAGCTTTGTGCGTGGTTAATTTTAATTCACTACATTAAAGAGATTATGATCACAAATACAGTTTCGAGGCGGAAGCGGCCAGAAAAAAAATGTAAAACCCCAGCTAAGTTGTCAATTAAAAGCTGCAATAAAGAAAGTAACTGGGGTATTGGTAGCTGTGAATACAATATTAAATGTGGTTACACATTCAGAAATCCCAATCCCTTAAACTCTACGCAACACATACTACACAGACAAGCCTACAGGGATCAGATGAGGATTACACATTACAAGCATTTGGAGTCAAGAAAAGAACCTTACCAGTTCTATATACTGTAGCCATTTACAGACAGAATTGTGTAACAACTTTTATTGAGCTCAAATAAATACAACAAACATGCAAGATGTACAGAAATATGCAAAAAAAAAGTAATAATGTAATCCCTTGAATATGAAGGCCACTGAATAAGAAGAATAAGTAAAAACAGTCTCTGGCATTAATGGAGTCTGCTCTCTTGACTAAAACAGCTGTTTTTTGAGAATCTTCCTGACATTTAAACATTAAATATTCATTAATTTGCCTGAAAGAACTATAGCAAATGTACTGTATTGAAATGTATAGAAAACAAATATGGATTGAAACAGAATATGTTCAGACACACCGTTTGCAGAGTTCACTAGTACAGCACATTTTTTTGATAAACACCAAATACAGTTTGCTGCATCTCAAGTGCGGTCAAAAAAATAAACAAGTTAACCTGGTATTATTGCAACAAAAATGAAATTCGGAGTTGGTTCATAAATAAGAACTGTTCGAGGTGCTCAATAGGAGCGGATAGCCGGAGGGATATGTGCACAGTCTTCCTCAGACAATGAGCTGTCAATCACAGGTCTGTACTCCAGTGTAACCTACAGTGAATTCACACAAACACAAATCAAAGCCATCAGGAGGGAAATGGTAAATCAGGCACAGAGTGAAAGGTACATTCTGTAAAATACTTCCAGCAGTTTCTTGAGATATAACCAAAGAAGCTGGAGCAAAGCTATATGTAGCAAATATTATTTAGCATGAAAAATTGCAAGTTATAAATAAAATGCATTTCCAATTGTTACATGGGTCAATGACGTGACGCTCATTTTTTAGTGTCCATCAGGTTTGGTCAAATTTAAAGGGTTTAAAATTTGAAAATAAAAGCACAAATGACTTTTATACATTCCTTTTTTTAAGGACCAATTCTAAAATTTCAGGTATTAATGAATTTTGAGAGAATATCTGGGGTATGAAGGCAAAAATGTCAATGTGGTGTAACCGTAAAAACTTTCTACCAAGTAATTTAACTTGCTTAAAAATGTAAAATTTTCAATCAAACACCCTATCAACTACTTTGGGATAATCTTACATTTGAACTATTTAATAGTTCATGAAAGAAATTGAGCACATTGTTCTCAATATTGTTATAAATTTGGGGAAGTCGGGTCACCAAGTCAACTTCTTAAGGTGTCAACATAGTGTAACCGCCATTCAAGAAGCCATTTTGTTAATACTGTACAACACATCATGTGACAGGAAATGAAATTACAAAGAAGGACCTCTGATGAGCCTTACTGCTGCAGGCCAAGGTTAGCAACTCTTTAAAAAAATGAGATAATTTGACATTTTTAGGGCCTGGTCAGGTGTGCCTAGGTTTACATGTCAAATGGTTTGACCTCAGAAAAATATTGATCATTCATGATAATCACAAAAATGAGTATTTACTTTAAAAATTACATTTGAAATGTTCCCAACAAGGGCATGTGTTTATACAGGTGCCCATGATAATGCCTGTCAAATTTGCTTTTAAAATGAAATGTCAAATGGCGTAACCAGAAACACCATTTGACGTCTATAACAAGCCTTTCTGTTAGAGGCCAATTTTGTCAAATATCAGCAGTTTATTATGCTGATTAAAGATGCAATATGACCTAACTTACTATTTTGATGCGTCCAGTGTTATATTTTTTGAAAAAGTAATGATTTATCCACTCCATTTATCAATTTTATTATCAAAGGCCTACAAGATTAGGTTTTTTGAAATTTTTAGTTTTAAATTCCATATTTGTGTTCTTTTCACTTACAATGTTAAGCACTATATAATGTAATATATGTATGTAATTTCATAATGTATCAGAATCAAGGGTGTGAAAGTAGACAGCAACTGTCAGCAACTGAACATGAAAAGTAATTTCAAAGACCAAGAACTCCAATAATTCACAAGAGCAATGTTACAAAGATTAAAATTTACAACTGTTAAATACAATTAATAACATTCCTGCAATTTCATAATTAATACAATATAAGAGAGCCTTCTTTCAATTATTAGACGCCACTTTCAAGCAAAGAAATGGTGGCTCGTCACAGGGTACGAGTGAATGCAGATCCTGATGCAAGGGCCAATTACCTTGCAAAAAGAATGGTAGAATGGTAGTTTTCACACATGCACCTGCATGGAAGCACACGCATGCATGCATGCACACACACACACACACACACACACACACACACACACACAAACACATGCACACTCACACATGCACGCAGGCAAGTTTTTTTTTTCCCCGTAAAATACTCAAAGAATGTCAGGTTGAAGTCAGAGTAATGTAGTGATTTAGTAACAATAATTTATAAAAAATAATAATTAATAATTTAATTTCTATCTCCTCCTAGATTGTGCAATCAATTTGCTCAAAATTTGGTACACAGCATCTTCAGACTAAGATCTAAAATCCCAGCATAAAGAATTTTTTCTAGGTTAAAGGGCATTTCCACAGTAAACCAATTAAATGAGGGTGAGGCCTCTATAGATATGAGCTGTAAATCCTGAATGCAATGTCCAATCCTCACCAAACTTAAGATTTATCATCCACAGGCTATCCAAACTAATCTCTATCTGTAACAGTTTTGGTGATAGAAGTCAGTGAAATTTCACTATGTGAAGTTTGACCTTCGAAGGTCGCCAAAGTAATTTTTTGAAATTTCAAGCCATATCTTTTAACACTTCTCCGACCTCGAGTTTGACCTTTCAAAGTCATCTGTGGTCACATTTAATATTGCCGAAATATAGGTCATATATCATGTTTTTGTTCACAACTGCCAGGGCTATTTAAATGTTAGCTGGCTACATTAGCTAGTTGATAGGTATTGTTGCTACACAGCTTACGCTAGCTGAAGTACTGGTTTATTGCAGATGTCAATTTTTTTTTAACAATACATTTATTATTTTTTGCCATAGAAAATGTATAAAACATTGTAAACACCCCCACCCTCAACAGTACACGGGTCAATGACAAATAAGCCTTCTAAAAATGTTTTTTTTTCATAAATGTTTAAAAATGTACAGAATACATTTATTTGAAGTTGGAAGAGTGTGTTTAAACAAGTCTTAATGGTTGCACAACATTTACAGGGTTTTAGTTCAGTTTTAGACTCTACTTGCAATTTCACCAGCCAAAAAATGTCAGGTGGCGCAACCAAAAGCTTCTTGGAGAAAAAAAAAAAAAAAAAAAAAAAAAAAAAAAGTATTTTGGTTTTCCAAACAATTTAAGAACAATTAAACTATTAAACTTTGTTTATTTGAAAGGTTTTCAATATAAAATTATGCCCCCATATTAATATTATATTAATTAATATTTTAAATTACATTTTTAATACATTTCACATTGTGTTAACTTGCTCGGACGGTTGCGCCACCTGACATTTTGAGGGTTTGAGATGGCAAAACATAAAATATATATCATTTTTATGATAAACTGGAAATATGTTCAAATTAAACAGGTTTTATGGAATAAAATGATGCTTATTATCAATCATTTAAAATTATTTTAAACCAAAGTAGTGCACTCGGACAATGTCACGTCATTGACCCATACAAATTCGGGGACAGAAAAGAAAAGAAAAAAAAACCACAAGATCCATACTGGTCATGTTTATTGGTAAGAGGCATGCCAGTTTCCACAAGTGCTGTCAATCGAATTTAGTCATTAATTTCAGTCTGATCACTCTCCAGGAACTGCATAAAGGTGTCCCATATTTCTCTGAATTTATTTAGTTTCCCTTTGGCAACACAAGTTAATTTCTCCAGTGCCAAGCAAGATGCCATTTCCCGTAACCACTTTCCAGGTGTAGGGGTGTCCATACTTTTCCACCTCAATGCAATCACCCTCCTAGCCTGAAGCAGGGAAAGATCAATCATGGGCGCAATATTGCGACCCAGTGCAAAGTGATCAGGATAGATACCTAATAAACAGAACTTTGCCTCAAGTGGAACCACCATATTAGCCAAACATGAAATCAAGTAGGTTACATCTTTCCAAAATAACTTGATTTTCTGGCATTCCCACATGCAGTGCAGTAGAGTGCCAACATTATCACTACATTTAGTACAGCTATCAGGAATGTTGGGGTTGTACCGATGTAATTTTACAGGTGTCACATAAGTTCTGAATAGCCACTTGTACTGTATAAATTTTAATGCAGTGTTGATAGTCTTCGTTTGTGCCTTTAAACAAGCCTTTTCCCACTCATTTTCTGTAATAACTACTTCTAAGTCATCTCTCCATGCATTAAGTCTACAGTGGGAATTGTCCTTCGATTTGGCCCGTAACATACCATACCACACTGACAACTGACCTCTAGCATCCTTATTACTTACAATAAATTTTTCTATAGCTGACATGCAGATGTTAAATTAGGCTATTTTGAGCACAGTGACAGTCCGATGCATAGAGCAAGGCCATCCAGTTTTCAAATTAGCAGGGATAGGATAAGTAACTTTACACTGGTAATTCTGGGATCCTGAACCTTTACTCTCCCCTCTGCTTGCATTCCCCTCCGGGCCATCACTCATCTATCTATGCTAGGGACTGTATTCACTCGGCTACTGGGGGCAGACGATGGATGTCAGTTCTACCAGTAACAACCTTGTAGTCAGTAATTGATGCAATAAGGGATTGGAGTAGCTATACCCATGGATCTAACACGGCCTCAATATTTGGGAAAACATTCATAGGTCATAAAAATAACTTACACAAGTCAGTTATCTGAGTCTCATATCCTATTAATTGTTTTACAAAATTGTGACTTTTTCAAAACACAAGAATAAAATGCGCAAGTGCAACCACCTATTGAGGATGTATTATGTTATCAATGTAGGAACGTTACAATATCGTGACACAAATAACAAGCAAAGGCAGCTTTTAAAAGCAATCCTCAACTCTTTGAGGTTGGCTAATGCCCCAACGCGTTTTTACCGTTTCTATTAATATGCAGAATAATATTCATCATTGCTTCTCATGGGCACTGGTCCCTATTGCATATCCGCCATTGAGAAAGCTGAATGTCACCCTCGCCGGTGTTTTCAATGGGAAATGACAGGAGGTCGGAAAACATAACATTAAGAATCACACAGAATTTATTTTAAGATTTTTATGGTTGTGTTGTGTTGTCCAAATATGTCATTTGTTTGTTTTTAAACCAGAGAGGTACTGGATAAATAGATACAGGAAAGCAGACAGTCCAAATCAGAGATTTCCCGGAATATCCTCACCCTGGATCCGGCTCACAATGGACCTTTACCACTAGTTCCGACAAGCTCCACCCCCCTAGTTACAGTTGCTTTAGCTCAGGTTCGATGCAACTCAGTTCCAAAATGACAACCGCACAGCAGAAGTTTGAGCACCACTCTCTGCTACGTATTCCCAATAATACTGTGGTTTGATTCTTACCGAGTGTGTCCAACTTGTCTGGCAAAGTTGTCCAGAGAGGGCTTACTTATTTTACACAATGATTTATCCATGAAATCAAAATTTTTTAACGGAATGGGTGGAGATACAAGAGTCACAGTGAAGTGCCGGCAATCAATGCAGAAAAGCCCAACACCCCATAAACTGCACATTGAGATCAAACCGCACAAAATGGTGGAATCGTACTGCGCGTGTTAAGCAGGGCAAATAGTATTCATACAGATAGATTCTTGTTTAAATCATGAGTTTTCATGACGGCATGTAAGTGCATGCATCTGTCAAATACAACTTCATCTGAACCATTCATTCCTTCACGCTGGTCAGATCAAGTAATTTCACACCACTGAAATCATCAGAGCTGTAATAATGCAGCATGTGTTATGTTGTTTGGGCTGTGTAAAAAACTGATCAGATCAGGGGTCAAGCGCTGTTTCATTCTCGCTGCTTTAGCGTGATGATATTTAACAACACACATTTAGAACTTGTTTGTTTCCTTTCAGAATACGTGGACACTGTTCACATACTGTTGGCCTGGTTAAGTCCCTGCAAGGGTTGAAATTGCACAACTTCAATTAAATAGTGAAGGCGAAATAGCTAAAAACATCATTTGCTTACCTTTGAGCAAACAAAGCCTAATGTTTGTCCATCTTGTTCACATCGAGTTGCATGTGAGGCCATCCACATGCCTCAATCCATCGCAAACACTTTGCCAACTGCATTTTTGGCTTTAGAAAAAGGATAAATTGAGCTCCCTGTAGCCGGGCAGGGTATCTTTCGTCAGAATTACAAGTTCCCCAAGCGCATCAAAGAGCCATTTTTGAAAAAGTCAGCAACCGTGCCTAATAAACATAGCTAATAATTGCACTGGTTTTGCGACAATATGGTGGTACGACTGGGGCACACAGAACCTTAGTAAGATAAGGCAATCGGATTGGTTCTTTATCTACATGTTTGACAGATCCGAAAGGTCCATTAAGCGCTGGGAGGCTTTCTGAAAACAAAAAAGGGGCCAAACTTCGAACCCCTCACATTTCAAAAGGGACTGACACCCATAGTCACTGGCCCCGGCACTTTTAAAACAAACTGACGCACATTTCTAATGTAAAAAGAGAAGCTTTCAATTACCTTGCCAGTCTTTGGATCTACATATGACAGCGTGTGCTTCCTCCAGTGCTCTTCAAAGGGCTTCATCTGCTGCCCCTGCAGAGGCTTGGAGTAGTCATACTCGTCCACACGTTCCTGAAAGAGATGGCACACTCATTCAGCACGCCACAAAAAAGGTTCACTTGCTGGGCTACAATGGGTCCAAGAATTCCGCCTCGCAAATCCGATGAATACTCGATTGATTCACAATTGTTTCCATACCATCGAGGCAAATAAATATCAGTTTCACTTCACAGTAGAGCAGTGCCATATATCGTTCACGAGGAAACTGGTATAAATTTGAACTCCCAAAAGAGTCATATCACGATATCAATATCTCAACGTGATGACACATATATGAATTTGCAGACCTTAGCGTGCAGCCTACAGACTTCTCACCACTAAAACATAAAACATGGCTGAAACCCAGAGCTGTGTGCAGCCTCAGATGGAAAATTAATCCTTAGAACGGGGAGCCAAAGCAATCATCTGGAATTGGTTTGGCTACAAGCATTGCTGTTGTGCTTACACGCCGTTACAGGACTTGTGCATAATTTTTTCAATAGCAGAGTAGTAAGTAGCCCACTCAGTTTAACCTCTTAGATCCGAACGCCACCCCGCAGTAGCGCCCACACTACAGGACTTGCACAAGTCAGTCAAATAAATCATTTACTAATAAATAATTAGAAAAATACATCAGTATTGTCATTTACTATCCTTGAGAGACAAACATTCTTGAGAACAAAGTCATTGTTCCAGTCAAAATATCAAACAAGAGGCACTCGTAGAGTGCAAACCTCCGCCAAGGCAGCACAATCCAAATGTGCATGAGTGGGAGCAAAGTTGAGTTATCGCGTGTGATAGGATTTCAAGATGGCTGCCGTGGCGGCCATATTGTTTCACTGATCGCGGTCAAAATCAATAGGGTCCATCCTTGATGTGATAGCAACCCCCCACAAAATTTCAGACTAATCCGTGCATTACTTTTTGAGTTATCGCGTGTGATAGGATTTCAACATGGCTGCCGTGGCGGCCATATTGTTTCAGTAATCCTGGTGAAAATCAATAGGGTCCATCCTTGATGTAATAGCAATCTACCCCAAAATTTCAGACAAATCTGTGCATTACTTTGTGAGTAATGTTGTTCACAAACAGACAAACAAACAGGGGCAAAAAGATTACCTCCACCCCAACTTCGTTGGGGGAGGTAACTATAGCCTAAAACAAAACATTTTAACAGCAATATTCACTCACCTGTATTTAATGTAGGTCACAACCTTTGCCTAATATATGCCCTGGTAAACAGTCCAGGATCATAATAATCCACGAGACATGGTCTCGAAAAATCTTTTAACCTCTTTGTGCAGAAGCCAAATACGGCTATTTATGCGTTACCCTATTGAATGCCTTATATTTCAAGATTTAAGCTTCATAGAGAAGGGGAATATGGCTCAACTGAGACAAGACACTTCAAGAATTTAGAATTCCATCATATTTCAGTTTATTTTCATGATTTTCGTAGAGAAAAGGGGTTCCAAACATTTTTAAAAATCTTCATGAAAATTCAGCATTGAAATTATAAATAATACTGAGGATTGAAAAATGGCTGGGGGTTAAAACAATACATGTCTGGGATCATAAACTCCTTGACCACTAATATTCCTCATCTGAGCATGAAATCTTATCCCGGTGGCTCCCCAAACACACACAGCCCTCAAAATGGAGCACAGTCAATTCATTAAATAAGCATATTCTTAACATTAATCACCTTTTGGCTCATGAAATTCAATATGAATTAATGATTTTATGGTTCAATTTTGCTTGAGTTTAACAATATTCACATCAATGGACACCGGTAACCTCTCCAAACCAAAAACAAACCAAAAACATTCTCCTCTGGATGAAGTTCAGAGTTTCATTCATTTTCTTTACAAAGCCACATCAGCAAGCTCACGCACTCATTGCAACTGCTTATTTTATGGTCAGAAAGTTCACTCAGATGGAAAGCTTGCAGTTTACAATTCCGATCATCCAAGCGAAACATAAGCTCGTAACAACGCTTTTCACACCCTTATTAGGAGCAAGTATAATTCACTAACACAGTAGTATCTGCAATATTCTGTTCCGTTGAATGCAGTATAAATTCTAAAACCGATCGCCACATTAAGCAAAATGTCAACACATGCTGTATTTGTAGCAGAGGCTATCGACTACTTGTTACCTAATGTGACAAACTAGCTCTGTGATCACGGTGGTTAACAGAAAATAAGAAATAACTGGCAAATTAGCCAGCTGGCTAAAAGTAAGATAGAGCTACACCATAAAAAGACCGTTTTACTCACACTTCAAGAGAAAAAAACTCTCCATAATTAAACTGCTCCACAAAAGTATCAATGCTGTCAGCCCTCCAGTATGTTCCATTCAGAATAATTGCCATGTTCCATCTCAGAATCACATTTCCATCCCTCAAATAAGCTCAGCACTCCAGGCTCGGTTCTGGAAGTCTTTTTTTCCATACAATCACGTCATTCTCAGCTGCGCAAAGTTGAGAGCATACAACCCAACTTCTGTTACGCTCTGAGTGTCCAATCAATGTCTTTCAAGTACTGACGATAGCTTATGTGGTCTGGAATTGGATAAAAATCCAATGAATATTTTTGTTTTTTTCGCTAAATAGGCCCAATACAGAAGTGTATTTATAGATTTATAGTGTCATTCTAACTTACGACAGGTCTTTATTTTATTTGCACAACGCCTAAAGGCGTCAGAAGAGGAAAAAATAAAAATAAAAAAATAAATCTCAGGTTGATTCTAGTATCATGCTGGATAACATTATGCATACAAAACCTTCCTGAAGAGAACACCGGATGAGACGACTCATATAGGAAAAAAAAAACAAAAACATACTGAATTGAATAATTCATGAATTAAACAGCTTAGCTGTATAAAAGTATCATTATGCAAGCTCAGATTACTGAACATTCAGGTTGAAATGATGCCCCAATTGCTCCAACATGCTTCTCCCAGCCTTCTAAATTTCAAAATTTAATGGGAAATTTTTGGCTTTGCTGCTATGGTGTACTCATTATTTCACCACTACAGCACAAGCTCCAAGAGCATTACATGCACTATTGATGATATATTTTTAAAGCAACAAAGCGTAGTGAGGGGCTTGGAGCAGTGGGCACATGGGAAATCGAAGGGGAAGAGCGTTCGTGATAACCTGAAATGTTTTTATATAAATGCAAGAAGCATAAAAAATAAATTTCCTGAACTTGAGGCCGTTATGATTAGTGAGGAGTATGACATAGTTGGGATTACAGAGACATGGCTTAGTGAAGAGGATGGAGATGAATATAATATAGAAGGTTATAAGCTCTTTAGGAAGGATAGATGCAATAGGCGAGGAAGGGGTGTTAGCACTCTATGTGAACGAAAACATAAATGCGCAGGAAATTCCTGAAATTGAACATTCCTTGCCCTGTGAAGATATCTGGGTCAGGCTCATTGGCAAACACCAGACTGGTTTAAACATAGGAGTTTGCCATCGACCGCCAGCTTTGGACAGTATTGTCAATGAAATGCTCTTTAAGAGGATTACGCAAGCTTGTAGAGGAGGAGGGACTATTATTATGGGAGACTTAAATTATCCTGGTATCGACTGGGAAATGGTGAAAGGACAGGGTAGGGGGGAGGAAGAATTTCTAGATGTTATAAATGATAATTTTTTGGTGCAGTATGTTAATAGACCTACAAGAGAGAAGGCAATTTCAGACTTAGTGCTCTGTAATGACCCACATAGAATTAGCAATGTTGAGGTACTGGAGCCACTTGGGACAAGTGATCACTCTACTGTTAATTTTGATGTTTCAAGGGAAGTTAAAAAGGCGTCTTCAAAAAGAAAAATTTTCAATTTTAGGCGAGCAAACTTTGACAGGGTGCGCTCATATCTAAGTGAAATAAAATGGGAGACACTCCTGGACTGTGAGTCTGTAAATGAGATATGGGGAAGATTTAAGGGGGTTTTACTTGATTCACAATGCAAATTCATTCCAAAGGTGTCCAAAAGTAAGCTGAAAAAGCAGAATCCTCAGTGTATGACCACAGCTATTCGTAGGAGTTTGAGGGAAAAGAGGCATCTTTATGAGATGTACATAAAGGATAACAATGAGAACACTAAGGCTGAATACTGTAAAATGTGGGCTGTGATCAAATAAGAGCTGAGGAATGCTAGAGGACTGTATGAAAGACAAATTGCAGAGGGGGCAAAAGCTAACCCCAAGCGCTTCTTTCAGTACTGTAGCGGAAAAAGGAAAGTCAAAGAGGAGGTTAAGAGCATAAAGAATAAATATGGATCGCTGATATATGATAACAAGGATATTGCGGATACCTTAAACAGTTACTTTGTTGAGAATTTTACCTCAGAGCAGGTTTTTATTCGGCCTGAGGGCATGTCCAATGCTCAAGATTATTTAGCGGAAATTGAGGTTAGGCATAACGAAGTATTAGACAAGTTGCATAAACTAAAGGCAGATAAGGCGGCGGGTCCTGATCGCTTATATCCTAGAGTGCTCAGGGAAGTAAGTGAGATCATCTTTAAGCCGCTATTCGCCATCTTCAGACGGTCTTTAGAAACTAGAGAAATACCAAATGATTGGAAACAGGGCAATATAATACCAATATATAAGAAAGGGGACCGTACTGAGCCAGGAAATTACGGGCCAGTCAGTTTAACTTGCATTGCGTGCAAAATACTGGAATCTACCATAAAAGATGAGCTGGACTTATTTCTTGAACATAATAATATCTTGAGGGACAGCCAACATGGTTTCCGTAAGGGAAGGTCATGCCTGGCGAACCTTCTGGAATTTTTTGAAGAGGCCACCAAGACTTACCAGAGCAGGGCTTACGACATCATATACTTGGATTTTCAGAAAGCATTTGATACAGTACCGCATATGAGACTAGTTTTTAAAATGAGCTCCATTGGAGTTACAGGAGGTATTCTGAAGTGGATTCAAAACTGGTTACAGGACAGAACACAAAGAGTGGTGGTCAGTGGTATCTCATCTGAGCTAGGTATGGTGGGGAGTGGCATCCCCCAAGGATCGGTGTTGGGACCCCTGCTGTTCCTCATCTACATTAATGACCTTGATAGGAATATTGAGAGCAAATTAGTTAAATTTGCAGATGATACTAAATTGGGAGGTTTGGCAAATAGTTTAGAGTCCACTAAAGTGATTCAGGATGATCTGGATAGAATCCAGAATTGGGCTGAAATGTGGCAAATGAAATTTAATGTAGCGAAATGTAAAGTTGTACATGTAGGTAATAAAAACATTAGACGGGATTATTTCATGGGAGGTTTAAAACTGGAATGTGCTCTGCACAAAAAAGATCTGGGAGTGATTGTTGACCAAACCCTCACAGGCTCTAGCCATTGTGCCGTAGCAGTTAAAAAAGCCAATCGGATGCTGGGATACATTGCCAAAAGTATTGAGTACAAATCCAAGGAGGTGATGCTTCTTTTGTACAACACATTCGTCAGACCACATCTGGAGTATTGTGTACAGTTCTGGGGACCATACTTTAAGAAAGATATAGAGGCTCTAGAAAAAGTTCAGAGAAGAGCCACTAAGCTAATTCCGGGTATAAAAGATGAAAGCTATGAGAAGAGGCTGAAGATCCTTAATCTCTTTAGTCTTAGGAAAAGGAGACTTAGGGGTGATCTGAATGAGGTCTTTAAATATGTTAAAGGGATTAACAAAGTGAATTATGTAGGATTCCTTCGACCAAGTGTTGTTAGTAGAACCCGGGGTCACAAATGGAAGTTGACCAAAGGTAAATTTAGGACTGATATTCGGAAATATTTCTTCACCCTATGAGTAATTATGATGTGGAATAGCTTGCCTGACCATATTGTTGAGGCAGAGACCTTAAGAGTTTTCAAGAGCAGGCTTGACTTAAAGCTAGATACCATTGAGTCATTGAGTATCTGAAGTGATATATTCACAATAGTATAAAGAAACTGGCGAGCCTAGTTGGGCTGAACGGCCTGTTCTCGCCATTCATGTTATGTTATGTTATGTTATGTTATGTTAAGAGGTCAGACCTCCAGTAAACCACAAATTTCAGCAGAATATGCAAGAAAACTGTCACAGGTGGAAACATAGCTTATTTGTTTCCCCATCTGAAGCAAAAACACACACACCAGTACGCAAAAACTCAAAAGCCCCGTGAGGAGATTTTAGCGGCTGCAGCTGGTGACATGCAGCTCAAAAGCAGCAAATGATGTACAAAAAATTTAATAAATTGTTCAGTATTTTTTCTCAGATCATCGTGAATATCATTACTGCGGCAAACTGCCCTGAAATATCACCATATTATTTTTGGGCAACATCTTCCACCTACACTTCACACAAGTTTATTGTCTCCTGATTCGCTAAAAGATTAGGGGCTGGTTGCATTAAAATTTTTTGAAATATGCAACCTACGACCTCGTAAGAGTGGAATGGTTGGTCTCATCCCTAGCGATGGCCGTCTGCTCCAGAGCCTCTCACCTTGAAGTCCTCCCGGGCGTGAGCGCCCCTGCTCTCCTTTCGGGCCTCAGCAGAGTGGATGGTCTGGACAGCATTGAGCATCAGGTTCTGCAGCTCCAGGGTCTCCACCAGGTCAGTGTTCCAGACGATCCCTGTGCAAGCAGAGGGGAGGGGCTAACCACTGCTGCCTGTTATGTTTGTGAGCTATTCAGTGAATCACCTGCATAATGTATACTGTCCGTGAGTAGTGTGGGTACAGTGACATCGGGGTCTCCTATTCATGTAAACTAATAGCACTGAAGGTCATTCTATTCCAACACGAGAAATCTGGAAAGGACCAAATCTGTTCATCAAAAAAAAAAAAAAAAAAAAAAAAAAAAAAGATTTCTTCCGAAGCAAGGTTTCACAATTAATAACACCCCTGATAATTACTTGGTGATCATACCAAGTATATAATCGTGGCGTCTTTTCCCATACTGCTTAATGAGATTAAGGTGCACTCTTAAAGGGACTTTGGGCCATTTCTCCACAAATCCTTTCAAGATTAATCACATTTCTGGGCTTGTCTTAAACAACTGCCCCTCTTCGATCAAGTCCACAGGTTTTTGATCAGACTGAGGTCTCATGACTGTGATGACCATTGCAGCACACTGTTGGCATTGTCCCGGAACCAATTCTGCATGGATTGAGGTGTGCTTTGGGTCATTGTCTTGCAAGAAAAATGCACCTACAGCCAAGTCTCAACTTCGGGCAGAGGAAACCAGACTGTCTGTCATAAGTGCCTAATACTCAATGGAATCCATTAAGCGACTAACTTTAACCAGTGGCCTCAGACCATGGGAATGATAACATCCCCAAAACATCACTGGTTCACAATGATATTTCACTGTGGGCATGAGGTGCCTATTAGAGTATTCCTCAGCGTTAAAACACCAAATATGCACATGCTGTATCTGACCAATATTTGGTCTCCTCTGACCACAATTTTCAGACCACAATGTTCTTCCAACATTGGAGGTACAATGCCAAAAAAAGAGACTATTGACAGGCAGCATATATGCTCCATGTATATGCTCACTTGGTTTCAGATCATGTAAGGCCATTGGATAATAACCATCGCTCCATTTTGCTAACAAAATGTTTCTACAACAACCACATAGAAAATGGAATCCACCTAGAGATGAACACGGTCAATGCATTACTCCACTACCCTGTAGTACACAAGGGCAGGATACAAATTTGAACAACGGCATGCTCATTCAAAGAAACATAACATAACTTGACAGAAACAATTCAGAATTACCTCTGTCAAATGTCTTTATGTCGTCCAGCATCTGGTAGACGGCATCCATTTTGTCGCAGCCCTCCTTCAGTACGGAGCCAGTACGGAACACAGCCGCATGGCTCTGCATTGTCTGAGGGCAACAAGGGCATGCAAGACATCATAACTCAGATGTTATGACATCATATCTGAAATAAGGCTGGGATATCCATAAATAAAAACAATCTCCAACCACCCATATGCAATCTAAACATACAGTTTGTAATTAAATCTAGACCCACGTACAGACAAAGCAAAATGGTTTTTACTTCCCTTTTGCTAGAAGAGCAATGCAAGAACCCATAGAAAGGCAACACAAATAGCAGTTTTTTCAGTGCATTTAACTGCAGTTGCACAACCATTGCTTAACTGTACCTTTTGCATGTTCAGCCTGATCTCAGAAGTCCTGGTGTTACCATTAGCATATCTTATCTTGTCCAGGTTAGCGACAGACTCTTCTCCAGCATTAGGCTTCAGAGGGTCCAGCTTCTCCCCTAAATTAAAAAACAGACGTATAGGATCGCTCAGTCACCCCGCATTAACAGCGTATCTAGTAAGCAGACAACCACCTCATTGTGACCGATCAAGCAAAATAAAAGCGTATGCAATACCATAGACTGTATAAAACATGGACGTAGCCTCTGTGACGTCACCCATAGGTTTCTGGTTATCCACTTTGAAGCAAATTTGGTTGCCATCTTGGCCCTTGCTTGACTCCGCCTACCTCCCGGCTAATCCAAAAATGGGCAAAAAGGTGGGCCGTTGCTGGAGCTGAGGCGGGCCCAATGGGCGGGCCGAATGGAGCCTGTTTGCTGAAACACGCCCTCTTAGCTCGCAGCTACCAAGCTAGCTTCAGCTTCCATACTAGACTAAAAAGCCAACTCAGCTCGATGCTACCTGGTTTGCTAAGGCCGAGATGCGGGGTCATCTGTCCTAGTAAAGGAATGGACCCTGCCAAGTTGCTTGCAGTAGCGGGTCAAACGCTGTTTATATTCATGAAGCGGTTGCGACACGAATGTTGTTGGTATCCGTGAGGCAGTAGTGTGACGAACGCTGTACACTGCTGGGAAGTTACGGCGGTTGGCTCACTTAGTATCAATATCCCCCCGGGAGTGCGAGTGGGTGCTTGTCTTAGCTCTTGTACGCACCTTAGCCAGGTCCCATTAACAGTAGTATAGCCAGTCAAACGATAACATTGCATTACGTAAACTGACTAACAAACCTGATGGACCTCTATTTTCCTACCTCACACTCACAAATTTTGATATGAAGTACTATCACCCTGCATTTTGACTTAGGTGAATGCTTAATTAAATGGTTACTGTAGCCAGCATACGTGGGCTCATCAATGCCAACACATCTGGGTGTCTGGCTCCTAGGCTCCATGGTTATTTCATCAGCTGCCCAGCTAATCTCTGACCTTTATATTAGCAAAAGATATCACTGCGATGCACAACTTTTTCTATTGCGTCGTAAAATTGAGAGTACTTTCAGAAAAAAGCCTTTACTCCTAGCACACTGGTCGACATTAACACTGGCCCGATAGTGTTTTTTTTAGCAGTGGCGGGCCAATTCGAACCACCAAACTATCTTTTTCGCTGGCCCGATTGGGCCAGTGAAAAATACAAATGCTTACGGGGCCTTGTCTTGTTTATTAATCGCAAAATGTCACAAAATCCTCTGATTTGGCTGCAGATGCAAGGGGAAAGTGGCCCTCACACTTTTTCCCAGACTTGGGACTGGGCCTGTTTGATGTATTACAGTGTGTAAATTTCATGTAAAAATCTCAAAAGAAATTTCATGCAATGAGACAAAGTGTAAAAGTATAATACAGGACTGATAATAGAATTTATCAGATTAACATGCTAGCACCAAGTATAGAATTTTATTAGCAATTACTAATAACCATCACCACACATATCTACAGTGCACACTACTCTACAACAAGCAGGGTGGGTTAAGGCAGTGGATACTACATAGGCACACCAAACCACATCCAGTAGCCTGAAACAAAGGGGTGAAAATGTAACTTTGCAAAAAAGGAAAGCAATGCATGAAGAAAATGACACAAAAAGGATTATTGGTGCAACGTTTGCCATGTAAATTGAATGCTATGGTATCGCACACAGTATGAATGTTTATACGCAAGATGGGGTGGCCAGTAAGGTATGAATGGGGCCAGTAAATCTGAAATGTCAGTGGCCCTGTGGGCCAGTAGCAAAAAAGTGTTAATGTCAACCCCTGTAGCGACACCGAATATAGCCGAACGTGGCTAGTTAGTGACACTTTTCCGTTGCCGTTTGGCTTTAGTTAGGTTAATGCAGTTAACTAGCTTGTGGATGATGGTTTTTACGAAGAAACGCATTTGGCAACAGCTAGCTAGCTTGCTAAATAACGTGGGATATGTTAAATTAGTTAAACAGCTCGCTAGCTAGCTAGCCTTTCTATTTACAATAATACCGCATCAGTAATCACACTGAAAATGGAATGAATCCATTGGTGGCAAAGAAGCGGCAAGTGCAGTTCTATAAGATATTGCTGTGTGAATCTATTGAGTGTATAACTACAACAATCTCCAGTCAAGCCTTCCAAATACTCCGGGGAATCAGCTAAGGGGCCCCGTCATCTGGTAGCGTGCTATCGTGGTTCTAATGTTGTAGCTAACTAGCCAGCTACGTGGGGAACCTGTTAGGGAAGCCATGACGGTTTTCCAACCCCTGACTGACAGCTTTTGTTCAAAAGTATGTTAACGTTAAATTCAAACACTTTTCTGTTACGCCATTGCTTCACTGCATGCCAGTATAATAACTGTGTCAAGCGTATACTCCCGCTGGCACAGCTGGACATCTTGGGCAAAAACTAACTGGGGGGATTACGGTGTTCATTCTCTGGCTAGTTGGCTAGTTAGAAAAAACTAACGCTACTTCATGTTGACATATAAAGTTATATGAAATAATTTGAATTTCATCACCTTAGAAAATAGACCACAGACTCCTAACCACACAACAAGACATTATCATCCTGATACTTCGATAAAATATCTCCAGTCAGAAACGCGGCCAATAGATCAAGTTCAGCAACTCAAATGAGCCTAGGCAGGATAACGGACCTCAGACGACTACAAAAGGTCAAGGGTTAGCGGCTAGGTTAGCCGAGCAGAAGTAATCCCCCTCCCTCAGACAGCCAGGCTAGACCCGGGGTTAGCAGCAGGGCTTGGCGTTCCAACTCTACAGCCCGAGGCTGTATAGGCCTGTGCTCTAGCCTAGCTACGACATAACCAGATGAGACTACTCCCGTCCATAGACTGTGTAATTCAAGGTTCTATCACTCAAAGTGGCCACGGCCTTAATTATGCAGAAATTTAAGCCTTTATATAATGTAAATAGTAGAGTGACAAAAAATTCACTGCCCCCCCAGTTTTCAGAGAAGGGAAAATTAGCCATAGAGCCCAAAACCATATTTTGAACCAGTCTGTAAACATGTTTATTTTTGCTGTAAAATTGGGCTTTTTAACATGGGGGTCAATGGGGATTGACTCGTTTCTGCAGTCAGCTTCAAGTGGCCATTCAAAGGACTGCAGTTTTTGGTACTTCCGTATTTGCTTCACTTTTCAGCCCCGCAGGTTGCCGCTTGCGCAATACTCCAATGAACAGACTTCAACAAAGTCTAGCAACAGTTAGAGTAAAACAAAACTGCCTCAGAAACAAACTACTGGATGATTTGTCATTGATCAGAAAACCTTGATAATTTTAAGTGTACTGGTCCTACTCTGAGATATGGCTTCTGAAAGAGGTGCCAGGTTCACAGAGGAAGTACTCAGTGTCATGGCAGGGTTTCTTTACCAGGTGTGCAGATTTCGGCGATGGTGAGGGCGCAGGCGCGACCAAACACCACCAGATCCAGCAGGGAGTTTGCGCCCAGTCGGTTCGCGCCATGGACAGAGGCGCAGCCTGCTTCTCCACAGGCATACAGCCCAGGCACCACTTTATCTTCACCATCCTGGTATGTGATGACCTGAAGAAGATGGACATGCACTAAAGACACTTCAAACTGACCCATAATTCAACCGGTCACATGTACATCCATTACTGCACATCTGGATCAAGGGCAGCTATGGGCAGTGAGTTAGTGTCAATGAAGTAACAAACATAAAGCAGGGGACACCTGGTTAAACCTTTCAATACTGAATAAAGTAATACAAAACACAATTACACATTGGATACGCACGTCATTTTAGTGACTTAAAGTATCATTTCATCAATATCAGATGTCGATTGTCATAGACCTGCCAGTAGGGCTGCTCAATTAATCGAATCGCAATTATTTTAAGCGCAATAAAACTAACTGCCACTATGAGGCAGGCAGACGAGCTTGCTTATTATCTTTTCTATGACACATACCTAATACGGTCATTTGAAATGCTTCCAGTAAGAAAACTGATTTGAAGTCCGCTAATTACCAGCGAGGTTGGACAGCCTCCATCGCCTTAGCATAATTAGCTTACCTTAAATCAATTCTGTGTACTTTGTCTAACTTGCAAGCCATTTATTCAGCCAACTGACCAATCAAAACCAAAATGTGGCCTATAATGATTAAGAAGAGGTAATGAGAAGTAGACAACCAGGCTGCCGTGTTAGACTGAAAGAATGTTAATAATCTGAATTAACAGCAGACCTCTGAATTCCACCTCTCGTATAATTTTTACATATCATTAAAAAGATTTCTTAAAAATAAAATCATTTTAAGATGGTCCTGGTTTTTAAGCGTTTCAAAACATACACGAAGTGGAAAACATTTTGTGAAGCATATCAAACGTGAAGTGAGAGAAATGATTGTCGCATTGCACGCAATAGATAAATTCAGCAAAGACTTGGCAAACACATTCTGGTAAATTACGTGCTGAACAACTCAAAGTTAAGGTCTGCAAAGTCATCATCCTTTACCCGACAATCGCTTTCACTCCCTTCTCAATTACTTTGCTCAATTTGCAATCAAACAGTTGATTTGCTCAATTAGGCTTCACAAAATGTTCTTCACTTCACGTAGCCCATATTTTTAAGCAGTGGCGGGCGGTGGACAGAGAACAAGGAGGGTGATAAACATGTCTTCAAACTGCTTATTAGTCTTGATCTGTTTTCAGTCAATTTCCCTGGTAAAAGACACTGTAACTCTCCCCTCTCAGGTGTAGCTAAATGTCTCCGTTAAGACGAGAAATCAAGCGCATCAGTTGAACGCAAAAAAGAGCGCATTTCAGTCTTTTTCAAATAAATAATCATTACGCACAGGTTTGACGGCTTGCTTAGGATGTGACAAAATTGTACGTGGAAAATCCACAGTGGTTTTTTCGTGATGAGTTGCCTATTAAGGCATGTGAATTAAACATTTTATAGAATTTATTATTCACTCGCCAAAACATTTCATTATAAGGGAAACTAACATGTTGACCAAGTACAATGATTGAAATCGGGTCACTAATCCCGCCCGCCACTGTTTTTAAGCGCTTTAAACCAGGACCATCTTAAAATAATTTCATTAAGAAATATCTTTAATAATACATACAAAATTCCCCGATGAGAGGTGGAATTCAGAGGTCTGCTATTTATTCAGATTATTGATATTCTTTCAATCTAACACGGCAGCCTGGTTAGGTCTGTCTGCTTCTCATTATCTCTTCTTAATCATTATAGGCCACATTTTGGTTTTGATTGGTCAGTTGGCTGAATAAATGGCTTGACTGCAAGTTAGGCAAAGTACACAGGAATTGATTTAAGCCAATTATGCCAAAACGATGGAGGCTGTCCAACCTCGCTGGTAATTAGCAGACTTCAAATCACAGTTTTCTTCCCGGAAGCATTTCAAATGACCGCATTAGGTATATATCATAGAAAAGGTAATAAGCGAGCTTGTCTGCCTGCCTCATAGTGGCAGTTAGTTTTATTGCGCTTAAAATAAATGCGATTCGATTAATTGAGCAGCCCTACCTGCCAGGAATCGATACAATACTGGTGGGACGTACTGGTGGGGCGCGTTTCTCGTTAGGACTGGACGGTTTATGCGGGACTCTGTGGGTCAAATAAATCAGGGAAAAAATACGGAAATCGTCGACTCTAAGAATTACGTTGTCCATTTCCGAATTTTTGTTTCCTTTGGGACAAAGGCCATTTCTCAGAAGGCTGAGCTCATAGCCTCTGATGGTATAGCAACAGTACCAGAAAATTCTGTCCAAAATTATGTAATGTGGCAGCACAGTCAATATCAGCATATGGCAGTACTGTGCATGTGACATTCAATCTAGTTTGTCAAGTTCTGCCTTGTGTCTTGCTAGACTGTAGACCTTTTCCTCACTGATGGCACTAGTGCCACCTAAGCAACTGAAAAATTCAGTGCTGCTACACAGAAAGTGACTGGTGCAATAAGAAAATTTTGCGGCAACGATAACTTGAGTGGCATCAAACCGAATTTAGATTCTGTTTCTATGGGCGTTAACAGACATATCATCTAAAAGTGAATTAATATCGCTGAATTTATAAGCATGAATCAGTTAGCTTAGTCACCTTATGGTGTGCTTATTTCTGTTTCTACAGCAAGCAATTAGGAAAGAAGAATTAGGAAAAAGCTTAACCTCATTTAAAAGGAAACTTTTTAGCAACCCTGACAGGTCCCTAAATCATCTTAGGCAGCAAGGCAGAACTTTGACTTAGCACTGCTCTGCCCTAGTGGAGCAAACCGGTACTGCACAATGCATGAATGTTTAAAAGGCATCAGTCAGTACAAAGGCTCTCCTATTCCTTTCTCCATGGGCCTGGGAAAAAAATATTAATTTTACCTTTGATTTTAGTTCTCCTTATGGATCTAGAGCAATGTCATATAGCACTTGGAACTCAAAAAACTCGGCGAGGCAGACTTCGTTCGTTCCTCCTCTCCTCCCCCCCACAACCCACAATTAACGGGAAAATTTGGCTACCCATGACTGCAGGTGTATCCCATGTACCAAGACATAACTCCTCCTTTGCTAAGAAATCCTAAAAATACATTTCATCAGAACTGCCTTCTTTATCATGCGGGACCTGCAGCACGAGTATAAAAATACTTATAAAATCACAATGTTAACATAAATTGTAATTTACTAATACTTATAACAAGTGTTGCTACTAAATGTGGCCATGTCCCCCGCCAGGTCACGGAAATGGACTGGGGTCGGCGTATCACACTAATACACACTGAAGCCAAAGATGAATGAAATCGGTCAAACCGTTCTTGAGGATATCGCGTTCACAACAAACAGGACGTGACGGACGGACGGACAGAGCTGAATACTATGTCCCCCGCTCTGCTCGCTACTGCGGCGGCAGGGGACAATTAGCCAATCTCAACCAAAATCAATTGGGAGCCATTATCTCCCCATCACACAACATACCACCAAATATACAATCACTCAATCCACACCAGTGAACCGCAGAATGATAATGGAGTGTAGTTTTAAAAAAAACCATAAATTATTAATATTTACAATTAGCTGATCCTAAGCAAAATCAACATTACCACTAATCCCACCAAATATGAGAACAATCAGATTCAATTTTTAGCCTGCACAGCTATGAGGAGAATCATGTACGGACACCAGCGGCTGTGGAATGGAGCATGATGCACAGAATCCCAGATACCTTCATATGGGGCACACAGAGAGAATGCCTTAGCATCCTCGTTGCTCAAATGACCTTCCTCAACTTGAGGAGAGGGAATCACTTGGAACATTTTGTGCACAGAAATACCAGCACTTTCAACCAACTATGTGGATGAACCTTTAGAGCAGCTTGAGCACGGAGACTCAAGTTGTTTCAGCTACCTGGCCCTTATAGTTGGTGGGGATTCCACCCATATTGTAGTGCACAGTGGGGAGCACGGGGATGGGCTCTTTAGTGACGTCCACGCCGGCGAAGATCATGGCCGTCTCAGAGATGCCGGGCAGGCGGGTGGCCAGCTGCTGAGGGGGCAGGTGATGCAGCTGCAGATACACGTGGTCCTTCTCTGGGCCAACGCCCCTGTGAACACGTCCGCAGCTTTGTCAGCATCCAAACTAACGATACAACATTTTAAATCACCATTTTAACAGGCAGGGGTACCATCTCAACAGTTTGGCCAGTCGCCCAGGACCTTGAAAACAAATGCAGTGCAGTTCGCACCTTCCCTCGCGAATCTCGATGGTCATCGAGCGGGAAACCACATCTCTGGAGGCCAGGTCCTTGGCGTTGGGGGCGTAGCGCTCCATAAACCTCTCGCCCTCGCTGTTGATGAGGATCCCTCCCTCTCCGCGGCAACCCTCTGTGATCAGGCAGCCAGCTCCATATATACCTACACAGATTGCATCACAGCCACTGAAGCCATGGAGGCTAAATCCAGACATTTCCGTGACATTTCTAAAAACATAACACCAGGATGTTTGCTGACAGAACATTCAACCCTTCTAGGCAAATCATCCATGCCATCTGGGCTCATCCTGAGCACCTCAAGGGTCTCGGCTCACTAGATGGTGGCAGGTCACACAATGCATTTACAGAACCAGTCGAACAGTTAAAAATCGCCAACAATTTCTAATCTTATCCAAAAGAGCTGATCCAGGTGAGTGTGTTTGTTTTAGCTCAGCACAACATCTGATAAGTGGGCTGCAGGGCAGCCTAGTGTTAGGTAGCATGACTGGTAGCCATAGAGTTGCTGACTCAAGCTCCCGCTGGGGCTGGGGATTCTGACTTGACCTGGAGACAGAAGAACTCTGCCGTGGGGCATTAAAGCTACGCCCTTAAATCTGAAAAAACTGCCCCAGGGGCTTAACATCCGTTTCTCTTTGCCTCTTCTCACTCGCAACTGTTTTATCTGGGATTTCTCCCGCGGAATCTTTGAAAAACAGAAATATGTACTAAGTGGAATTTCCCCGGTTAAATAAAGGTTAAATTGAAAAAAAGAAAGATTGTGAAAAGTAAAATCAGATGTGTTTGTGCCGGGGTATCACAAGCCTTGTATCCACACCAGCCCTTTTCAGATAAGAATGGACACCCAGTCTTATCTGAAAGGTATTTTTTATTTTATTTTATTTTATTTTATTTTATATTTCCTGGAGATATGCATTCCATATCATACTCCACATCAACCCCCCAACAGTCTAATGTAGTACATGCGCTCACGGTCAACAAACTGCATGTTAAGAGCACACCGAGTACAAAAATAATGGTAAAATCCAGCACCTGTGGGGTGGAACTGAACAAACTCCAGATCCTGACAGGGAAGCCCAGCACGGGTCACCATGGCGTTACCGTCTCCTGTGCTGGTGTGGGCCGAGGTGCAGCTGAAATAGGTGCGGCCATAGCCCCTGCAAAGCCAAAAAAATGCACAAACCAATCAGGACGGCAGGAGAAGGCCAACAGATAAGATGGGCAGATAGGTATTTCTTAAAGAAAACCATTTTCCAGAACTGAATAGAAAATTACAAGTTATTCAACAACCACATAGAAACCGTTCACTTTCACGCTTTCAGATTTTAATAATGCAGGAGAACTCATGTACCCTGTGGCAATGACTGTGTTCTTGGCTCTGAAGCGGTGGATGGACCCGTCCTCCATGCACAGTGCAATCACCCCCTTGCATTCACCGTTCTCCATCAGCAGGTCCAAAGCGAAGTACTCCACGAAGTAACTGGTATCGTACCTCAGTGACTGAGAGAAGAGAAAGTCATCTTATAAACATGTACACACACACACACACACACACACACACACACACACACACTGTATGGAGAACTTCATGAGGCTATGGAAAGTGTTTTCATCCCATTAGGCCCATCCAACATTCAAAAGCTTTTCTTGCATTATAGCCACGTAGTGGTGCCCCGATAGAACACCAGAAGTTTCGAAGAACTGGAGTAAGTGGTTTCATTATAAATAGACTTCAAACTTTTATTTAAAAAGTAATAACAATTTGCGTGCATTTCAGCCCTTTCACTGGCCCTTTGAAAATAAGCAAATTATTATCAGTTTGCGTTATTGGTTCAGCGCCAAAAATAATTTCAGACGCACTACCATTTTCAAAGCACCATCAGTCAATAATGGTAAAGAT
This sequence comes from Gymnothorax javanicus, assembly GCA_029692085.1. Taxonomy (NCBI): domain Eukaryota; kingdom Metazoa; phylum Chordata; class Actinopteri; order Anguilliformes; family Muraenidae; genus Gymnothorax; species Gymnothorax javanicus. The sequence continues at coordinate 81,233,070 of CM056197.1, read as the reverse complement.
ATTTGAATTTTTACACCAGCATTAAGATCAGTGTACATATGAGTTAAGGCAGACTGAAGTGGTGAGCCCAGCCTAAAACACACTGCAGTAGGGGGCAAAGAAGCCTGCCTTACCCGGCCATAGAGGGTGTGCAGGAGGGAGTGACCAGTCCTGTCGGCCACGCAACAGCACCTGTGAGCCTGGCCACCCTTCCCAAATTTGAGGCTCTGGCCTCCGAATGCGCGCTGGTAGATCCTCCCATCCTCTGTGCGGCTGAACGGCATGCCGAAGTTCTCCAGCTGCAAACGCAGGCGGAAAATTAACGGGAGCCACTGCAGCATATATAATGAGCACGGTGCATCTACATGGCATCCAACTCGACATCTTCTACAGAAGCAGCACCCCACTCAGCCCATAACCTAGACAGTCATAGCGTGTCTTATTTTAATCTCATGCTATAAACCAGAGGTCCATAATCCTGGTCTTGCTCAGGAAAACAAGCATTTTCACCTGTTCTGGAGAAAGACGAGTGCGAATTTGGTTTAAGATCAGTCCTGATGTGGAAAACACCCTCTCTGCTGGCAAAATCAGCTTTGATTAGCATAATTTACAGTGCATCTGGTTGCCTTCAAAGTTCTTCCATACTTCGCAGCACATAGCTCTGGTAGCTATCGCGAAACAGTGTCCGATCTTTGAGCTACATCAGGCAAGCTTGCAATCAAATTGGTGCTTGACCACAGAGCCAATCAAAAGGGCTAATCAATGCAACACAGTCAATAGAGACCGCTTGCATCAAAATATTTTAACTCCATTTTGTTTGTTTACTATTCGCATATCTTTATAATGCAGCCAATAGTCATGTTACACATACATGTAGAAATATTTCTCAGTACTGGCTATATAGACAGATAGATGCAAAAAAAAAAAAAAAAAAAGTAAAAGAAAAACCAAGCGTCCTCAAATGCTGGTTTTAGAAGAAAATTTTTCCTAGAAATTCTTAAAACATTCTTATATTTGGAAGTGTTTAATAGTAATAAAGAAAGAAGGAACTAACAGTACTTAAAAAAACTCATGTTTTTTTTTTTTTTTTTTTGCAGAGTGTAATTCAATCTTCAGTTGGGCAGAGTTCTGACAGAGTCAAGCTTTGCAATGGATGTTTTAAATTTTTTGTATCCTTTGGATTATGTCAGACGGTGAGGCATGCATACTTAACCCTTTCTCTCCTGCATATGGAAATTTCAATAGTATGCTAAAAGACTGGGCCACTCTCTGAAATATGAGCCTGGAAGGGCAAATTTTCAAATAAGCTCCACCAAATAACTAGTGCATGTGTTTCTAACTACTACTGTTCTAGTTTAGGATTGCAAATGCCAATTTCAGAAAAATTGCATTTTGGGGAAAAATTTCCCAACTTTAAAGTCCTTTAGTTTTTCACCACTTTGTGAGATATGGGTCATGCTTGAAATTAAGGTAATCTTTTTGTGATTTGAATGAGCATCGAACTCAGCAGCAGAAATAATCTATTGTTGAGGTTATCATCTTTCAACTTTTGCAGCAAAAGTCCCTGCAGACTTAAAAGTTGCCCTCTTTATGGGGGTCAAAATGTATGGTGGTGAATGATGTCACACACGTAATGCATAGCAACAAAAGTTTTTATAAAATTAATAAATCCAAGGGAAAATATGAAAAACCTGCGATTATAATACCATACCTTCCATACTTGGAGGGTATTACTTCCTCAATCCCACAAATAAAATCGGTTTTATAGCCAAAAATGTACCTGTCACACACGTAACGCGGTGTTACATGTGTGACATTTGATGTTACATGTGTGACCAAAGTACAAAGCCTATGCCATGACAGGACATTAATGACCTGCTTCCTTTATCCTTAGACTAGTAAAGGTTTACTTCACGCTTCTGTCAAAAGGTAGTCTAGGTTATCTCTATCCAGAACAACAACAACAACGACTAAAGCCTTCAACATGAAGGTCAGCCACCCCATGACTTGACTGAAATATTTTGCCAGATTTTTGCAACTTTGATGTGAATACCCATGTGCAAAGCAGGAAAGAATTTAGATGTAATATCGTGGAATATGTAATGTTCAGAAAGTAATGTGAAAATGCTGTTAGTTGGATTAAATTAACCCCTTTGCGCAGAAGCCAAATATGGCCATTTATGCGTTACCCTATGTAATGTTTTATAATTCAAGATTTAAATTTCATAGAGAGGGGGAATATGGCTCTTGCAGCATTTAGTATTCCATTGTATTTCAGTTTATTTTCATGATTTTGGTAGAGCGGTGTTTCCCAAACCTCTCCTGGCATACCCCTTGTCCTGCATGCTTTAGATCTCTCCCTGCTCCAGCCCATGTGAGTCAAATGATTCGCTTATCAAGCGGCTTCTGAGGTTTATTATGACCTGATCATTTGAATCACCAGTGCTGGAGCAGGGAGAGATCTAAAGCATGCAGGACAAGGGGTACGCCAGGAGAGGTTTGGGAAACACTGTGGTAGAGAAAAGGGGCTGCAAACATAAAAAACCTTCATGAAAATTCTGCATTGAAATGATTAAAAAAAAAATTTTAAAAAAATACTGAGCATTGAAACATGGCTGGGGGGTAAAACAATATATTTTTGGGATCTTTAACTCCGAGACTACAAGTATTCTTTATCTGAGCATTAAATCTTATTTGGCTTCGAAAGAGGAAGCCAAATGAGACAGCTCTCCAGGTGGCTCCTTAAACACACACAGCCCACAAAATGGCACACAGTCAAATCATAAAATAATCATATTTTTAACACAAATCAACTTCTGATGCATAAAATTCAATACGAATGAATGATTTTCTGGTTGAAATTAACAAGAGTTAATCAATATAGGCGCAGCTGAACATCAATGGTCACCAGTACCCTCTCCAAACCAAAAATATGCCTTTCTCCAGATAAAGTTCAGAGTTTCTTCCATTTTTCTACAAAGCCGCATCAGCTAGCACAGTTACTCATTAAAGGACCTGCTTATTTTACGTCAGAACGTTCACTCAGACGGAAAGCTTGCTGTTTACAATTCCAATTTGAAGGTGACTAAAACTAACCTGTGAAATGTTTATGTTGTTCACTTCCGTCCACCACATTAATACTGCCAAACCCAATATTATTATCATGAACATTGGCTAGTACAAAGGATGTATGTTAAACACCTCCATGCTTACTTACAAGGACCTACAATAGCCACAGATATGATTTTATTTAAATGAAATGGACTCAAGAATTGCAGGATTTGCACGCGGTCACACACGTAACAAAGGCGTCACACACGTAACGCATGCAAATGAGGTTGCAGTATGCAAATGAGCAAGGTATTTTTATTAAAGTTTTAATTAATGCAAACAGGAATAACAATTTTTGAAGTTGATGAAGCCAAGTGTCATAATCTTTGTTCAAATCACTGAACTTTTGGAATGTAAATTAAATGTAGCAATTGACCCATTTTCTGTGTCACACACGTAACGCAGCCTCTTTCTGGTCCTGTACTTCCAATGTTTTAGGCAAATATAAAGTTGATGTGCCACATTGATAGGACGGCCCAGGTATCTTGTGGTTGTCCTATATTGATCTCCATCTGCAACCCAATTATAGTATAGTGCATTGAAAAATGTCAAGAATACCTTCCAAGTGTCACACACGTAACACAAGAATCACCCACTCCTCTGCCCGAGATAGATTTTTCCATGTTTTTTGATTGCCTTTAAGCAAGGATCCTCCATCTCATCCAGAAAGGGCTGGTGTTGGTGCAGGCTTTCATTCCAACTAAGCAGTTACACACATAATTCTACTAATTAAAGGTCTTTAACAAAGACTTTAGGGCATTTCTATACCAATATTGGAAAAAAAAAATGCACATTTAATATCCCAACTAATTATACTGTAACTGCTTCAATTTAGGGCCATTTCTATACAGGTTTAAAAGAGAACTGTAGGTGCACTTAATGACTGGTGGCGCAAAATTCAAACTGATCATCTATCTCGGAATATTTGCTCTTGATATGCAAAATCTGCTACATTTTGCGGTAAATACATGCATCCAACTCTTGTTGAAATGTATACACAAGAATCAATTCAACCATTTCATGCCATGAAATGTTGTAGTTAACTCATGATTTAATAAAAACTCTGAGCATATCTGAATTGGATTCGAGTGGTTTTTGCTGACTTTGGCAGAGCAGTCATGCTTAGTTTTGGGCTAGCGAAGTGTCAAAGGGCTAATAAGCCGACCATTTAATATTACATGATGATGGAACCAAACGCAAGAACCAAAGCATTCATTCAAGATCCTGCAGTCAGATGAGAAATTTCAGAGAAAAATATGTATATGGGAGTGTAAATGAGCCAGAGATTTTTCATTTATTTGTATTGTACAGTGATTAGGTGCAGTGGCGTCATATTCCAAGAATGTTTTCTCTTACATTTCCATAGAGTAAAGATATTAATTTCCATCTACTTTTATCTGTATGCAGGCATGAAAAACATGACTGGCCCGGTATACATCAACCAGACCATGAAAACCGAAAATATGCACCCGTCATGGTAAAAGCTTATCATTTACAGTAAGGACACAGGCATATCCAACTCATAATATGGTTCATTTCTGCAGAACAAGTTTACTTCCAAAACCAGAGGTTGCAGCTCTACTGCCATAGTCGTTACAAAGAGCCCTTTTAAAAAGGAAGCCAACACAGAGCTCCTGCCGACGGAGCCTACGCTGCCAATCCAGCAGCCCCAGTAGGAGCCCCTCCTCCTTGCATGAGCATTCTACAGGAGTACCGTCATGGCTACCCTTCAAAGAGGTGTCCAATTTCAAAAACAGAAATAGTAAACCTTTCTATGACTTTCAAAATCTTCTTCTGAAATTTCCAGCCATCTACTCACCATCCCATTTCACATTCTCCCCAGTGCTAAATAAAAATGTTAATCAATCAGTAGAGTGCAATGAGGAATGATGGACTCAGGGCTGGAGTTGGCAAACTTGAGCAACAACATGTCTTTACATGGAACACTACACTATGATCACTACAGCTTGATCACTGCAAAAACTGAATATCATTTCATTCATAGAGAAACAAGTTTTTGAACTTGGCTGTGTTCACATAACTTGTAAGCTGTGATTTAAAAGGGATTTTTTTATTGTTTTGTCCAAGCACATTGGTGTTTATATTTCTAGTAAACAATTTGTGACCACTAAGCAGTCCCAGAAGCCCCACCTCAGTCAGTATATAAACAAAGCCACACCTCCCTCCCCTTCTCCCCTCAGGACACCTGGGGGTGTTACATTACGTCTTGCATCACACAGTGGTTGTGTAGCTGATGTGTGCACTCATCGCCTCACAATGTCACATTGAGCATTTCAGTTGTCCCTTTGCATTTTGGATGTGCCTGCAAAACTGTACCCTAAAATATTGTTTATGAACCTAATTTTTGCCTTAAAGGTCCGCTATTGTGTCACCAGGTCCACAGCTAATTAGTTTTTAAAAGCCATTTCAAAATCTTTTACCTCTTGACATCACATGGGGAGGTAACCGACCAGAGGCAAGAAGAACTGACCACCTTCAGCCAAGCAGTCAATCAGATTTCATTATTCTGGGTGGTCAATCCCCCTTGTGATGTCAGGAAGGGGAGACTTTGAACTGGCTCATATTGGCCAATTAGCTGTGCACCTGGTGGCATAACAGGGGACCTTTAACCCCTATATTAACCCAACAAAATACCCCATGCCCCACTGCTACTTCAAGCAGAGGACTTATTTTGTAATTATCTAATTACAAAGATACACTTGTACATTTTCCTACTTGTAGCTGCTGGTGGCTGCAATTGCAACTAGACTTTCCCGAAGATTTTCAAGTGACCTTTACCAAACCGCTGATAAATTCTCAAAATGATCATAACTTTACACAGAGTGTACAACTAAATAGTGCTAAAATATACTGACATTTAGACTGACTAAATTATAGCCAACAAAAATCTAATCAGAAGGGGGTTTGTATTCTGATATCAGTTAAGGATCTTGCATCAATAGATGCCCAGCCCAAACGGGCTTACAAGGCAGACTATCATTTACCTTGTTGTAAATTACAGGCAAACATGAATAGTATATTGTTTAGCAATGTTCAAAGGAGCATATTCTCATGGTTGGCCAATTTGAGGGTTTAAATCGACAGTTAATCTGTCTGGAATGATCCTTCATTAAAGACAAATGCTTAATCTGATCAATGCCTAAAGCAAAGCTTGATTTGTATATGGGGAGAAAACTGTACATTTGAATTTGCTGTAGTGAATTGTGGCTGGGACATGTCAAATTTATGAAAATTAATGGAAATATTGGACATTAATTAATAGCCAACTTACAAGGCTATCAATAAGGGCCGTTGGCCAGCCAAAACAGCCACCTAATGGCAGTCTACTTTTATCTCATTTCTCAGTTAATTCTTGTGGTGGTCGACAAGAGCAAATGGATTAAAACAGCCCAAAACAGCTCCAGTTGAAGAAAGACAATGCATCTTCAGAAGCCAAACAAATTCAACAACAAATAAAATGATCCAAAACAAACGCAAGAAAGAAAATGCACAGCAGAAATTCAAATAAACTGGAAACGCAATGCAAATACATAAATACACTTAACAAAAATATAAACGCCCCATTTGACACTTTTAAACTTTAATTAGCATTAAGGGTTTTACAATATATTAAGTCATATACAATTCATTTTATAGTTCAATATGCAACAGATTACTGTTCATTAAAGCAAGATAGTGGTGTATGGCAATCAGGGATACTTGTAGACACGGTTGGGATCACAATGAGGACGACGAGCGTGGAGGTTCGCTTCTCTCAGGCGGTTCCGGACAGTTTGAGGTGTGATACGTCTGTTGTGCAGACCAACTGTTTCATCTGCTGTGCGTGTTGCAGGTCTGAGGCGATCACGTAAGTGGAGAAGCCGGATGTGACGATCTTGCGCTCATGTGGTCACACGTGGACGACGAGGGTGAGGTTGATTTGCTGTACTGCCAGTCTGTCTAAAATGAACTCTTAAACCACCAATTGTCCGATAGTGAACATTCAGCTGTGCAGCAACCGCTCTGGTGGACATTCCTGCGTCCAGCATTCCTATGGCGCGTTCCCGCATGATTTGCGACATTTGTGGCATGGTGACTTTTGATGAAATTTGATATTTTGGGATGGCCTTTCATTGTCCCCAGTTTTAGGGAGTGTCTGAGTTCTGTTCACGCTGTTTGAGCAGCGTCTGCACATGCCACACCTGCGTTGTGGGTGGAATCAATGCATGACTGAGCAAGTGCTCACAGACAGAGATGAACACAAATGTTGTATACAAATCAAGACAAATAACCATTTTGCGCAATTAAGACATTATCAGCTCATTTAGGGTACCACATTTCATGGTACATAAATAATTTTCATGGGGCGTTTATATTTTTGTTAAGTGTAGAAAAAAGCCGTATATCAATTCAACAAGAAAATGCCCAAGACTTCTTGAACGAGTGAGAAGTCAAGCAGTATCATTACAGACCCGAGAGTGTGTTTTTGAAGGGAGAAGAAAAGCGGAGTACGGAGGCAACATAACATTGACACAATGTTGCCTTTTTTCATTAGAATGTTCATTTTCGTCAAGGATGAGATTAGTGTTAAAAGGGTGTTGAATCAATATCAACCTATAGATTAAAGTAGATGGCTCTTCACACTGAAATCAGGGACACTGAATAAACATTAACAGATGTTGCATGGGAGATGATCTCCGACAGCTCCTGAACACTGATTTCAGCCGCATAGAATAAACGTTAATTTGTACATGACCAGGAAATGAACATTCCGCAGACCACACAATCATCAAATAATCATTTATCATTTATTTATTGTTGAGCAGTATCCACGGGTCCTGCACACTGCTTCTACCACTCACGAAGTTGTGGTAAGGTAAGCTATTGTCCTTATTCATGATATGCCAAAGCAAGTTGAAGGAAATATAGTAAATATAGTAACAAACTGACTCACTCATAATGAACCAATCGTAGAGCTTTCTTTACAGTGGGAAAATACATGTCCTAATGGGTGAGAAACTAGCTCACGCCCGCTGTAGCTGTTATTGCAAGCTAATCTTACTTTTTTTAAAAAAAGTTCTAGGCTTGTGAAAACTAAGAATATAATGTAACATTAATGATCAACTTCGCTCAAGTTAGCTTGCAACTGTATGGAGAGGGGTAGCAAACAGTATGGTTTAAGCCACAGATATTGAGGGGGGGGAAAGTATGGCCACGAGCCAGAGACCACCCTCATGGAAGCATCACATTCTGGAAGCATCCTTGTGTACGCATCTCTTTTACCGGTCTCATGCTGGGAGAGTCAGAGGAACTGGCATTGTGTGTACAAACAAAGGCCATGAGTCACTTTATGCTTGGATCTTTGTTTCACTGTCGTTGGATCACATAAAACCATAACTTTATTTTGTTTTGTTCTGTTTCAGATGCCCTTAAGTAATAAACTGAACTCCAGCTGAAAAAATGTGCGCAATATTGCTTAATGTAGCTTTATATATTCATTTTAGAAATCAGCAAAAAAGTAGCTTTGAATGGAGATTCTCAGGGGAAAATATAAAAGATTAAATGCAAAAGACTCACATCCAACAAGTGGAACAGGAACTTATTTGGCCTCAATATAAATGCTTGATCAATCACGCACGATCCCTTTGTCCAGTACTCAAACATAAGTACCAAACTTGTGGCATCGGTTTCCACGGTACATACAAGTTATGTACAATACAAAAAGTGACCAAAAGTGGCAGGACTTGCCTCCACCACAGCAGCTGGGGCTTGCTCTGTCATGTAATGGATCGCATCCTGGTCTCCCAACCAATCAGACCCTTTCACTGTATCGTAGAAGTGCCATCTCCAGTCATCATCCTCCATGTTGCCGAGGGCAGCATTAATTCCCCCCTGCACCAAAGAGACCAGTCATTAATATTTTGATAAAACATTCAATTTTGCAAAGGAAAAAAAAAAAAAAAATCACCATTCCAAAGCAACGGATGCTGCTGCTGTTTTTAGAGAAAATGCAAACAAGTGCCCCAGACCACAATGTAATGAAAAGTCTTTTTAGTTCCCTGAAAAGGCACTTGTACATAACTACCTTCTTTCCCAAAGCAAAAACAATCTCCAGGCCAACATGCTGAACAGAGAGACTTGCAGCCTTCCTCGTCTTACAGAGAACATTCAATGGCAACACTTCACCGTATAGTTGAATACCATGTTGTGCCACAAAGAAGACACAAGTAATTTTAACTTCTCTAAATTTTCTGCTTCTCATTAGAACAAAGGCAAAGTTTTAATGGAGAAAAGCTAAAAATAAAGATGAGTCAACTGAGGCTTCAAAATAGGAATATTCCCACCATACTTCTGGAGATAGAGGAAAGACAGCTGAACCAAGCATAATCAGAGAGGACTCTAGACTTTCATTAGCTGAGATTGTCATGCATGCTCCTAATGGCAAGGGCTTATAAACCTTTGCCCAGTTCTAGCCTGACGTACAAGTGGGTATACATACTCTTCAGCCAGTCACAATTTGAATAACAGAACATGAGTCAGCAGTAATGTGTGTGTGTTTGAGTGTTATCACCCAGGTTAATACTGAAGTGCACATGGGAGCACATGAAGGGTGCAGGTTTAGTACCTGTGCTGCCACTGTGTGGGATCTGGTGGGAAACAGCTTAGTGACACAGGCAGTGTTGAAGCCAGCCTCTGAGAGCCCAAACGCAGCACGCAGCCCAGCTCCACCTGCACCCACCACCACTGCATCGAACTCATGATCTACAACTGGGTACTCTGTGGAAATCTACAAGTCCACCATACATACACACACACGCACACACACACACACACACACACACACACACACACACACACACAAAGGGCCATTCTCAGTCACGTGTGTGACCAAAAATGTAACAAATAGTAGAAAAAATCTCCTTCAATTACAAAAACATTGGAGGTTCATGACTGTGGACCTTATATAGGAGTACTACTTATCCAAGTCTATCTAGTAAAAATTTTATTTGTTACATTAACTTTAACTACTTAAGGTCAGAGGTCAAATACGACTGGTCACGTGTGTGACTTCACACGGAAACAGGTTTTTCATAACTCTATTTGACTTCAAAAACTCTGTGAAGTTGAAAAATCTAGAATTTTCATAGTTTTGGGGTATGGAGTCTAGCAAGGAATAAATCTGATACCTTACATTAATTTTCAAAGTATTTCTTTATTTGATGACATCTGGTCACGTGTGTGACATTTTGGTTCACTTCTCAAAGAATGGCCCTCAATCAGTGCATGATGAGGTCACGCAGGTTAAAATGTTTTGTCGCTGCAATAGCATGACTGATAAGAAAACCCCCAAATATGAAAATAATTCATGGACACACATTGAACGCCATAAAACTGACAAACCCATATATGAGTCTGTCAAATGCAGCAGCTGCATTCAAACCTGCAAAGCTTCCAGCCCATTTTAAATTCTAGTGTTGATCCCAAGGTTCCCAACAATCCAAAATATGTTCCGCTAAATTACAGGGGAATGTGTATAAAATGATGCACAATATTGCCATATTTTCCATCTGACGTAATGCTGCGACAATAAAAACATGGCTTCCTAGGATTGAATATTACTTTCAATAAAAGTGTGATAGTAGCTTCACAGAAGCACTACAATCAGCAGATACATAATATATATGTGATGGTGTCCTGCTACATATTAAAAATGCCTTTTCTGACTTTGAACCTACTTGAGGGAAAAACTCTAACTTCTCACTTAAGTTAAGGGCTTAACTTACATCAGTTGAAACTTTCGCGTTGTCCCTTTTCCCGTAGATGGAAAAGTGCAAATTCCTAGAGCTCCCAGTACAAACTGCTGGCAGCTATCACAACAAAAAAAAAGACATCATCAGTGAACCGCAGGATTTCAGAGTTACCCACAGAGCTGCTGCCTAGCTAAAGACGCCGATTATTCATCAATGTGGCCTTTTTCTTAAGATGCACAATACATCGTGAACCATCATACTTCTAAACATAGACTGTTCGCTATTATTAGTTATTAAAACTGTTATTCCCATGGAAATGACCATGATTAGCAAATAAATTCAGGAAGACACCAGAAGCAGTAAGCAAGCGAACAATCCGACATTACTCCTGTTCAGTAACGTCAGCAAACTCACCTTACCTTGAGCAGCTGGACCATCCCCATCAACTCAAAACGATGTTAACTGCAATTCTGTCATTCCACTAGCTAGCTAGGAAAATTTCACCAGTTCTGCCCTACAAAGGCTAAGTGCAGTCACTACAAAATAATTAAAGCAGTAAAAAATGGCTTCAAAGTTTGTTTGCTTTCCCAGCAAACAAATAGTTAGCACATCTGTGATAGAGTATGATTAACTGACTTGCCATGATATAATTTCTATCCAAATAAATCCTAAACTCCATGTACTTTAAGGCCCAAAACTGCACAACTCACAGTTCACCCAATGTGTAGTTAATACACTTCGGCTTTGAAGGCAGAATTGTACTCTAGCAATAGCCACGTATCGTTAGATACCCAGACCAAGTAATCGAATAATCAAGACCGAATTGAAGATAATCTCCATATTCTTCTCCTCCGTTGGAAGGAGATCAGAGTGAAAACTTCACACATACTAAACTTTGAGGCGGGACGTTAATTTATCACCAAGGCATAACGTTGGAAGTTAGTAGATAGCTACTCATCAAGCGAGCTAGCTTATTACCTAACCTTGCAAGGAGGAAAGCTAGCGGTTTTGTAAGACCACTACAATGACCTTCACAAAACTTGTGATCACACAACTGCCCGGAGAATTACAGTGCCAAGCTAAAATTTAGATTCCAGAAAAGAAACAGCAAGCTAGCAAAAATGTCCCGATCACACGTAAGGGCAGGTCGCTCACTCGGACAGAAAACATAACCCAGACCAGATGATGGGGACCCTCCTCTCACACACGAGACGGAGCAGTTACAAAACAGGTTACAAAAGACCACAAACCCAGCCATAACAATAGGTCAACGCACAACTCGGACATAAAATATTTCCCATCTAAACACCAATATGAGTAACGTTATTTTGCAGCAACATCGGTTAATGTCAGATGACTCACTCGTTTAGATGACAGCACTCTTTTGGTGAGGACACGAGATAGAGCACAAACCGCGGCCATGTTGTATATGCAGTAGCGCGATTACCGTGCCTGCTCTGTAGCTGTACCAGGGAACTGATATTGGGCTGTGCTCTTCCGGTCGGGACATACCACATTTCTTAATCGAGGGGAGACTTGTGTCTTATGTAAAATCGCAAAAATAGTAAATTACGGCATAAATTCCATATACATACATTTGATAAATACGTTATGCAGTACTATATTTTTTGAGTTTAGACAATCCTATTTTTCGGTCAAAAATTTATAATATTGACATCACATGTTATTATAAGTGAACTACCCACCTCCGTCCGTTTTGACAACAAACTTAATGGTGAACTTGTGTGATGATATCCATTCTCCGGTTGAAAAGAAAGTGAACTGAAGACGACTTGTATTCCAAGGTGAGCTGTGTCAATGGCTTGCCCCGCACTGAAAAAGTATCGTTTATAACTAATCTATATCATTGTACACGAAAAATATCTTGAGATCGTTCATGGATGCATCAGCTCAATAAGGCTAGCTACGTTGATCACGACCTGTGTACAAACGGTGCTACATTGAGATGCCGCCGTGGGCCAGAGATGACATGAAACTGTGCCCATGCGTTTCGCATTGCACCTATAAAGGCTTTCATCTGAACTTTCTTTTGGCGGAAAGTTGTGGGATGTAGGCACAAATGCGAGGCATTTGCCCTGAATTGGCAAGGCAATACAGAAATCAAGACGCTGATGACAGTTGGTTAACTGCCTTTCAATGACATTGAATTTTGCATGCTGGATTTAACATTAAATTATTATAAAATCTAACCAACACTACGCAGTATTCATAATTTTGTTATTTGTGCAATGCAGAATGTTTTCATTTAAGAAATTAGGCGAGTCAGTCCTCTTTATCCATAGTCCAAATGGTTTCGATCATCGTTTTATTTCCTATTAGCCATTTAAGGCTAGCGGAGGCCTGGAAGGAAATGGGCTCAGAAGTCAAAAACTATGTTTTTACTCCTTGTGGCGGAGAGAAGCAGTCATGCTGTCTGAATGTACTATGATTTTTATGTGTGGCCAAATGTTTTTTTTTCCAAACAGGCACTCTCCATGAACAATTTGAATGAACCCCCGGTGTGGAACATCAGGCCAAACCAGCCAGGGGATGGCGATGGAAGCAAGTGGAACTATGCCCTTCTCGTGCCCATGCTTGGCCTTGCAGCCTTTCGTAAGTATTATGCAAGCAGTTCTTTGCTTGCAGGACCGTGCTGAAGTCACGTTTTTGTGATGACGGAAGACAAGACATGGAAACACCTTGCTCGTTCATCCGTGGTCTGAGGGAATACTATGCTAACAGTGTGGTTAACAGTACACCATTGGTACTTTAGTGACTAAATTGTTTTAAGCTGAGTAGTTTCGGTGAAGTGCATTTTTCAAAACTACAGTTGCTATGTCTTTCGTGCTATGATGTCAAAGCACTCAAACTCATAACCATCTGTTCATGTAACATATGGACATTTTCTCAGACTGATGGGTCATGCTGTTCTGAACAATTTGTCTACTTCAGGACCAAGCACTGTAAACAAAAAATAAATGCATCTTTGTGGTCATAGAGTAATGTGTTTTTTTCAGGGATTGCAGTACACAGTCGTGGAAGGCATAGTCACTTCCAAGAAAATGAAGGATTGTATGTACATTCATCTGTGTTGCAGGGTGGATATGGTCAAGAGAGTCTCAAAGGCAGATCCAGGAGGTTAAATCCAGGTATGATAAAGACATGAAAAGTGTCACCAAGGAGTTAGAAAGTAAGTACAGGCAGACCCTAACAGAGAACCGGCGGACGTTGGCGCACCTGGAGTTGGAGCTGGAGAAGGAGCGGCAGCGCGTGCAGGGGTACCGGCAGGCCCTCGCTTCTCAGAGTCAGCAGCTCCTGGAGGAGCGCCGGAAGCTGCAGGGCGACCGTGAGGCCCTGGAGAGGGAGAAGGAGGCTGTGCTGAGATCAGGCAGTGCCGGAGCCCTCCTGCAGAGTGCACTGGAGAGGGAGAATGAGTGGCAGCGCAAAGCAGTCGCAGTCCTCCAAGAGTTTGAGGGTGAGCTGGTGGAGAGGCAGAACGCCTTCTGCAGCGTCCTCATACCTCGTGAGCGGAGGCTGGAGATGGAGAAAAACCTATTGGTCAGGGCAGCCAAGGAGCCACTGGCCTCGGAGCTGAACATGGAGGCCGACCTCAAGGACATTTTCAAAATGGACCGGCACTGCGCTGACCTGCTGAACACGGACAAGCGCAGGAATGGCAGCCTGATGTGGCTGTACCTCAGGTATTGGGAGCAGCAGATCGCACTGCAGAAACACAAGAGGGCTGCAGCTGCCCTGGGGAAGCCACAGTCTGACCTGAAGTGACCTTACTGAGCGGGTTGTGAAGGGAGAGCGACTGGTCATCAGAAAAAGTGTTTTGTGCTGGGTGTAAAATTAATATAATCTGTAAAACAAATTGGTGTGATCATAAAATCGGATCCAGAATTGAAGATTTTATTTCACCTGGTAGAAATCATTGCAGTGCCACAATTTTCCAGACCGCTCGGGCAAATAATTACGTCCGCCAATGAAGTTGGAGCGGAGGTTATGTTTTTGCCCCCGTTTGTTTGTCTGTCTGTCTGTCTGTCTGTTTGTGAACAACATAACTCGAAAAGTAATGCATGGATTTGTCTGAAATTTTGTGGATGTATTGCTATTACATCAAGGAAGGACCCTATTGATTTTCACTGCGATCACTGGTACAATATCGCCGCCATGGCAGCCATCTTGAAATCGTATGACACGCGATAACTCAACTTTGCTCCCACTCATGAAGATTTGGACTGTGCTGCCTTGGCAGAGGTTTGCACTCTACGAGTGCCTCTAGTTAGCTTATATGAAGGTGAGGGAGTGCCGGTTCATATTTGGTCATCTTTCAGGTCTGAACTTCCAGTCAAAGCCACATTTGAACAACGTTAACATAGAGCTTAATATGCAATTACTGGTTTGTCCAATTCATATTATGATTGACTCCCCAAGATTCTACGCCTTTGTGGCGAAGAGGAGGTCTTTGAATTTCACCTCCTGGTTTACTTGCATTGCACCTACAACGATTGCAGGATATATATGATTTGTAGGCTGCAAATAAACTATCCAATACCTGGTGTTTGTTTTACTAATGTTCCACTTGATTGGTTTGGCCCAATTTTTATCGAAAAATGTTTTAGTTTGGTCCCATTTTTCTTTTGCAGAGGCATTACATGGCAGCGAACCTGCATATGGCCAACATTGCAAATGGAGCGTGCTGCTGCTCAGGGTGAACAAACGGGTCTTTGACGAGAATAGAATACCTGCAGTACTCTACATTACTGCAGAATATTGTCAGTTGGAAACATCTATTTAAATAATAAATAATAAGTCATGAAATGTATGTTGGTGGAATGAATCAATAATTTCAACAATTGAACCCAAACCCATGAATGACATCATTGGTTGCCGATTGAAGATCAGGAGCGATGTATGCTGTGGTCTTTGGCCATCAGTTATTCAAACTTCACATCAACACACTGTACGTTGTGCTGCGGATACAGCACTCTGTATTGCGTGTATGTGGGGATCATTTTCTGGAAAGAGACTACATCCTTCTATGAAACAGCGCAGAAATCAGGTCGTCTTTGATCAGGTTGATCCTCCTCTACAGGTCAAAGGACTTCCTGTCTGAAAGACTGGAGCCTACTAGTGTTAAAAATGATAATTACTCAGAAACCTAACTCAGAAATAACAAACAGACCCTTTTTAATATTGATTGTAAAATATCATCGTATTTTGGAAATATTAGACTTGAAACACACAAGTTTGTATTCTAAGTTTGTAACTTTTTCAATGCAAGTGAAGGAGGAGGTAAAATTCAAACACCCTCCCCTCCATCACAAAGGCGCGGAATCCTGGTGAATCAATTGCAATATGTATTGGACACATTGGTTACTGCCTATCAAGCCCTATATTCAATGTTGTGAAAATATCACTCCCAAGTTCATTCGCCGTGGATAGCTTTCCTTTTACCCCAGTATTCAAGAAGATTTCCGATTAATTGCATGTAAAGTTATTAATAACATAAGATTCTGCAGTCGTAATGATACTGACATTACTTTTCCATATGAGAACAAAGTCAGCATTCCTCCTGTTTAAAATACAACCTGGGTTTATATCAATTCTTTCTTTTTCCTCCTGAATTGGGAATGATGATGAGTATCTGCATCAGTGGAAATCCGGGTTCAGAAAGTGAAAATCCTCCCCAGAGCTTTAATCCTGTCACCTGGAGTTGTCATGTCACTGAAGTCTTCCTCCAAGAGGTGGAACTAATCTGAGAAATCTGTTGGATAAGTTAATGGGTGGAAGAAAATCATCTCTGGCTTTTTACTTTCTTACCCCTAGATTTTCCACCTCTGGGAAATTGTTTCTTTACAACCACATTCTTCACCACTCATGAAAAATATGAAGTTAGTGCATGTCTTTCCCAGAGCTTAGCCTTCCAGTTTACCAGGAATGGCTGAATGAATTAATTAATGAACATTGCATTTATATAGTGCCTTCAAAGTGCTTTACAGTCATATAGGGTAATCTCATCTTGGCACTACCTACGTGAAGCGCCCACTTGGTAGATGCAATGGCAGCCATTTTGCACCAGAACACTCATTACACATCAGCTCTGGTGGGGAGGGAAGGGACAATTTGCATTGCCAATTAAATCACTGATGTTGTGTGCCAACAGGGAAACCCTTTCTCCATTGCCTATGTAACTTACTGCGCTGCACTCCTTGGGATTCCTGATCACACTTGACATTACAGTTGGTCACATCCAGGTACAAATAACGAGTATCTCACAGATGCTTGTCAAAAGTACAATCTAACATACTGCAGTGTTTTGCAAACAATGCTGCCATAAAAAAGCTTAGTCCTTTAGTGTTTTAATACTTTTCTGAGATAGAGCAAAGCAGAGAGGGAAAAGGACAGAGAAAGGGCGATGACACAGCGGGGCCTTGAGTTGGGATAAAATCCCCAGCTGTACATATTCTCTTTTGGGTTTGGAGTCAGTTGCCCTACGGACTGCACCAGCTGTTTTTACCTGAGGTCAAAATATGGCCATCGGGCATTGCGAAGACCTTGTGTCCTTCTGTCTGTCCGTCTGTGTAGACAATAACTTCTTTCCTATTAATGTCAGGGTAATGAAATTCACAGGGACTGTTCTTGGGACATATAGCTTGGACAAGTTCGAAGATGGGTAACCTTGACCTACTTTAAGGGGTCAAAAGGTCACATTCTTTGTAAACACTGTTTCCTTGATTACATCCACTATTTTTGTTGTAGCCACGTAAAATTTACAGCGTGTATGTTTTGGATAATCAGCTTGCAGAACATTAAAGGTGGATGACCTTCACCTGGTTAATGGGGTCAAAAGGTCACATTGATTCTGAACAGTGTTACTTTCATTACGCCTTTGCGCTACCATGACATTTTTTGGTGTAGCTATGTCAAATTCATAAGGTGAACTCACTGGATAATCAAGTTGGAGGACATGGAAGCTACATGGCCTTCACCTACTTTAAATACCCTCTAATAATAATTTGATGTTGCAACATTATCAACCAAACTGTTCAGTCACCTTCAACATAACGTCGAATTTTGATGACTGCGCATCATGTCAGAGTTCATATTCTGAATGCCAAACGATGTGAAGTCCCAGCTGTCCTGTTCCACACTTTCCATATAACCTGCCAGGTCCTAGATGAAATTGGACAATTACCTCTGTCTTCCTTTTGACTCTTGAAACTTCTCTCAAGCCCGAAAGTATTAAACACATTGTGTTACATGGGCATACATTAAAAAACCCTTTATATGTTGTAATTCCTTGTCTTATGCCCATACGGCCGAGGGTACTTTAGCATTGCGTTCTATGTTTGATCGCACTGTTGTAAATTCACTGCATTCAAACTGCCCTTGTAGCAACACTGACATGTGGATTAAATGTATAATAATACTGGCTGTTAAAAATGTGGTTGCTGTCCATTCTCTCCATCTTTTTTTTCTAGATATTAACAAAAATCTAACCTTGAATTCGGAGAAAGTGATTCAAAGCCAAAAATATTCTCATATTATAAAAAAATGTGTTTTTAAAAATGTGTGCTAGCATCATTGGCACCCCTAGAAAATGTAACAATTTAATATCTTTGGTAGGGTCAGTAGAAAAGGATTATGAAGGATCTGGAGAGATTCTGCATGGAGGAAGGGTCTCAGATTTCTTTCCCCATTTTCCTCTAACTTCAATACACACCACAGGAGAAGCCTCAAAGCTGTTAGCAAAGGGAGGCTGCATAAACTATTAAATGATGGGGATCCAATGATTGTGGTACGCATGTTTGAAAGAAATAAACAAATTTTAATAGAAACACAGTAAACACAAAATGCAGCTCATAAATGATCATTTGATTTATTGAAGGAAAAAAGCTATGTGGCCCTATGTGAATGAGTAATTGCCCCCTTAGTAACACACAGTAATCAACCAATTAAATAAATTTAATTATTGGGTTCAATTTCATTATGCTCCTAGGTATGATTACTGCCAGCCCTGTTGAATAAAAATTGTTGCATTTTCTTTATCTTGGAACGAGCCATTAGAGGGAGTGGGTCCTCTTGTGCAGCCAGTTTTGCACTGCTGTGTTTCTACAGTAGCCCAGAACAGACTAAAATACTGGCTCTGGAGCAGGGGTCTCAAATTGGTCAATTGCTCTGCTGAGCAGAACACACCCGGTAAGACCAATCAACTGTGCTGACTGAGATCGATTGATTAGTTGTATTTGGTGTGCTTCTGCGTGGTTGGTTTGAAAAACAAAAGCCCCTGCCCCTTTTACTGACCACTTTGAGACCCCTGCTCTGGAGAGGGCTTTTTGGGTTTTTCATGGGTTTTGCGGTTAACGTCGGTTTTCCTACATCATCACCCTCATAACAAAAGTGCCTAAGTCATTTTTTTTTTTTCGTTTTGAGAAAATCACAAAAAACTGTTGCATTTTTATATCAATGAGAGTTAGGCATAAAATCTCAAAATGGGAAAAAAATGACTTAGGCACTTTTGATATGAGGGTGTCGACATGCTTGGAATAGGAGTGGTTATTAGCCGGTTGCAGTGTAGAATGTCAACGCTAGATGGCACACACGTAAGTGATCTGCGCACTGGTCCTGTGAAGCTGCATTTTTGGTTGTCCTCATATTAAAATTGGTTGGATGATCTGAAACATTAAAATATGACATATAAGCAGAAGTAGAATGAATCAGGATGGGGATAAATACTTTATCACACTCTGTGATAGGATAAATAATAAAGGTAATTATTCCTTACCACTTTCTTCCATGATTACCTATATTAGCTGTGGGCACTGCTGCTTTTAATGAAAGCACCAGAGGTGCTGATGCCTCGGTGTGTATTGCTTAGCCACTACTGATGTACAATAGTTGTACAGTAACATAAAAGCAAGCTTGAATACATAAACAGTCAATAGAGTGCGGTCCTTGTGGCAAAATCATGTGGGTGTGGCTTAACATTATGTACACAAAACGTGTATACTGAAACATGAAGTGCTACAAAAAATCAAAATTCTGGCACATTTAAAATCAAGAGAACAGTGTTTGTCACTCGTTGGCATTGTTACTTTAGCTTGGATGCACACGCTGTCACAGTTATGATGGTAACAGACAGACAAACAAACAAATACACAGACTGAGTACCGTATGCTCGCTGTGCGCATGCGCACACCGAGGCATAACAAACAAATACACAGACTGAGTAACGTATGCTCGCTGTGCGCATGCGCACACCGAGGCATAACAAACAAATACACAGACTGAGTACCGTATGCTCGCTGTGCGCATGCGCACACCGAGGCATAATAATGATGATATCAAATGTGGTGCAGTTGTATCCAGTTATGAGAGTACACTCAAAAAAATGAAACCCTATGAAATGTTAGATTTACTTAATAATGTTATGTTAACTTTTTCCACAAAACTGAGTTAAGTAAATTCTACTCAATGCAATTAATCAAACTGGCCAAAAATGTTAGAAGTCAAATAAAGGTTACGCAAGCTATTGCGTGGAACCAGTTGACATAACATTATTAAGTAAATCTAACATTTCATAGGGTTTCATTTTTTTGAGTGTACATAATTCTGGATGTAACACTCATACAACCAGAGTGACTGACCCACTTGTGAAACTGTCTGTAGGTATAAGTACAATAATAACCATCCATCTATATTTGGTTTCTTTAAACTCGTTACATTTAAACTCATGAATCACTCCTTGAGCATCTGTTATGTAAATGTTTCCTGAATATCATACATGTTGCAAGTGATGTTGAAAATGTTCTATGTGTGTATAAAACAGAAATGAAAATGGCCTTCTGTTTGTTGTGTATATCTTGTGTATTCACTTCAGCTGCTGTTATGGTAATAAAAGTCCTGGTAGTTGATTACTAGTCACTGACATAACAGTGATCCTCCACTGCATACTTCATTCCATCAGGTCTGTGATTTTATTAGTAACAGTGTCACGTTTGTGTGACACTCTCGTGAGTTGAGTTGTTAAACCAAAGAAAATTTAATTATACTGGGTAAATGCAGTTGTGATCAAACATTTAGCCAATAGCCAAACAGAACATCATTTAGGTTAAAATCAGACTTGTAAGTCAGACTAGTAACTCATTCTCATATTTGAGACATAGAATCTCATGCAATGAAAATTACTGTCTGAAGTTTTAGATGGTATTTGTTTCTATGTAAATCCAGGTGTCATGCTGTGAAAACATTAGGCACGAAAGATCTAATATTACTAAGTATTTGGACAGTGACCCATCTATACACCACCACAATCTATCATGATATGCTAGAACTGCAGACTTGCAGTTTTTGTGGGTTAATTGGACATAATTTTTTGATTATTCAAATGCCGCCCTGAATTCCACCCTGGCCAGTGTGCAAAGCTGTATCGTGTTGCAGCAGAGAGCAAGAAGACCAGATTAGAGGAGACCAGAGATGGCACTTACGGCTAAAATGTCTGCAGTGTGTTACCTAATGAATGAAGGTCAATAGAGCCACAATGAAATGGTTTACCATAGCATATGTGAAGTAATAGAAAGCAATCCTGTTTCTCCTATGTGACAATTGCATAGGGTGTCAGGACCCAGAAGGATTGCATACAAAAATTGAACTATACATGAAAATCAAGCTTTAATCTGACCAGTGCTTGTCAGATGCAAACAACCCAAAGCAAACCTTAGCCAGTAACGTCAGTCAATTACAAGATTAGGTTACGTTATGTAATGTATCATTATTTAATATTAGAGACCTCGTCACCATTTCTGGCTGCAGATAACAAGTACTGTGATTACAGGGTAGCCTAGTGGTAGGTTGTTTGGTTGGTAACCACTGAGTCGCTGAGTCAAGCCCTGGTGAGGATTGGGATTCTGAAGTTGAGAAGCAGGGCTCTTAATGCCTATAATGGCTCCAGGAGCTTCTCCCCTGTTTCTCTCTTTCCTTCCTCACTTGCAACTGTTTTATCAGGCTTTTCTCGCAGGGTGTCCCAGAAAGAGTGAAAAGTTCTCAATGGAAATTTCCCTGGTTAAATAAAGTAAAAAAAAAAAAAAAATACTGTGCAAGTGCACTCGCTTTCCATTGTGTGAGCAAAAACTCAAGTAGGGACAGGATTGAGCTCCATGAGTCCACATTTCATCGACCTATTCAAAGTCTTTGTGGCATTTGTGGAGTGTAGTTTGTGTCTACTCCATCATTTCTAAGAAAACATTTTGTATCATGAATGAGACAAATTAATGTTTTGGTAAAATCTTATATAGTGTGACAAAATGTTAAATACATCATTTTTGGAAAACACATTTTGACCTTTTTTGCGCAGATATAGACGCCGGAGTCCATAAATTCCGAAATTGAATTCCTAAATTATTCTGTAATTGAATTTCCAAATGTCTTGCGTCACTGTAATAATTTTCCAGAGTCTCTGTGACACAAATAATGAGTTATAAAGCCTAAATAGGCTCATGAATAACAGCAAAAATTTGGCATTATTTGTATTCTGCGCAAAGGGGTTAAACAATGTGGTTTAAGTGGTCAGTAAGTACATTTCAATGGCTGTAGCCTACATGTTATAGGAATAAACTCTTCCCATGAGAAAGGATTTGTTCTTGGCTCGGGCCTTCGTTGGCTGGTGGGTTAGTGGAGGGATTTGGCGGGATAGTTGAACCTTATTTCAAGCTAGTGCTGCTGGTATCCATCTCTCTACTCCCATATAGAGTCTCTGAAGCCTATCTGGGCTCACACACTCTCAGTTCAAACTGTGAAGGACAAAGCATTGCTGGCACTGGGACTGTTTTCAAAGTAGATGGGTAAATGATCGAAATACAACCCCATTTACAAAAAATTATGGATGATTTGGAAAATGCTGATAAAGGAAAATGGTCATTTGTAAATCATCTTTGACCAGTATTATATGGAAAACAGTGCAATGACATGATATTTCATGTTTTCCTTACTCGACTTTACTGTTTTTTGGAAATGAACACTCATTAAAAAAAATATGCCCACAAGACATAACAGAAAAATTGGGAAAGGGGTGTGTTTACCACTCTGTTACATCACCTTTTCTTTTAACTGGCCACCGAGTAATCATTTGGGGAGCTGAGGTTACCAGTTGTTCCAATTTTCAAGGATTTTTCCCCATTCTTTCTATACATATTGAGCTGCTCAGATGTTATGGGTATTCCTTGTCATATTATGTGCCACTTTAAGCTCCACTTTTCAACAGGAGACACAGGTCTAGACTGCAGGTAGGCCGATCTAGCAGCCTTTCTCTCTGATTAAATAGCCCTGCTGTGGTAACACGTACAGAATAGCTTTTGCCCTTATTTTATTGAAATAAGAAGCGGTATCTCTGATAAGATATCATTAATAAGGCAGCATATTTTGCTCCAAATTGCTTACAGATCCTTTAGCATCAATTGTGCTCACATGGATGTTCAGAGTCACCGATCCCGTGGGCACTAGCACACCAGGAAAGACACTGGCTTTCAACCCTACATTGGTAAAAAAAAAAAAAAAAAAAAGGTCCTTTTCTTCTTTGGCTAAGAGAACACAATGTCCACAATTACCTCAAAAAAATTTGAAAGGTTGGCTGGTCTTACAATGCCACATGTTTCCACTGTGCATTTGGTCATTTCAGATGAGCTGGAGCGAGAGAAGATTGGCTGCATTTTTGGATGTTTTTATGTCTTCCTCAGGATATAGTAGTCTTCACTTGCAAAGTAGTTCCCACCTGTATGCTTACATTTATCACAGAAGCATTTTGGTTTTCAGTGTTGTGCCAGCTGAAGGACTGAGGATCAGGAGCACTTGGCTCTAATTTTCAAACTCATCTTAAATGCAGAGATTTCTCCTGGTACCCTAAATCTTTTAGCAATATGTACTGTAGAGGATTTGTATTTATTGTTTTAAGTTCTTATAAAACTGTGGAGCGATTTCGTTGAGCAGTTTTTCACACTGTAGCAAGCCTCAACCACTCCTTGCTTGAAAACAACAGGGCCTCTTGTGGAGGGTCCATTTATTTCAAAGCATTACATCATCACTTGTTCAATGCCCGAACCCCTGTTTTTTAGTATTGCGACACTTTTTAAGTCTTATATTGCTCCCTAATCAAACTAAACTGGACTGATATTGTTTCAGTCGTGAAGCTTTCACAGGTCAGTCTCACTAGCTTCTATTGCATGAAATGACTGAATAAGAGCCAATTTCCTACATCTTGTTAGTCCTGACAATCTGGCTTGTCGGGAAAATAACATGCCAGTTTATTAACAGTGTGCCACCTCAGCACACGCATCATTTGAGTAGAGGACAACATATACTGATCTTGTAAAGCGACTTCAGTTCAGGTTTAATAGCTTTAAGCAGTGTGCTTCTGAAGGTGAGTGCCTTTGGTGATAATATACGGTGAAAATTTTGATTGAATGTTGAAAGTTATATATCTTTGCTCATTACTTTTCTGGTTGCATCAGAATTATTTTCTGATGGCAGTATACATATAAGATCAAGAGTTAAGGGAAAATGAATGTAAATCCTGCTTAAAATTCTCAACACTCACAGTCAATGTTTTGTGCAGAGTTAAAATGTTTAAAAAGTAAATTATTCTACTTGCAGGCACTATGAACAATTTAAATGATCCCTCAGATCAGAAAGTCTGGCCAGATAAGCAAGGGGGTGGAGATGACAAGAAAAAGTACACTGCCCTTCCTGTGCTCATGCTCGGCCTTGCATTCTATCGTAAGTATTTCACTTGCAAATCATTGCATCTAGACAGTGCTTATTGTAGAGATCTCACATCTTTGCTGTGATGACTATTTTTAGTGTGTTATTTTGTGATGCTCATAAGCTTGCAGATGCATGAAGAATTTGCAGCACCTGAAGGTGGCAGGCACAGACTGTACTCTATCATAGTTGTTTAGTCTACCCACACTGTGAAATCATAAGCTGAGCAGTACTGTATAAATGCAGCTGTTATAATGCCACAGTCAGTTTTAAACAGGAATGTTCACAGAAACATAACACCACTGGAGGGAACTCCACAAACTGGAAAAAACATCTGTTATTTCATACTGATCCTGTGAAATATAGTCATTACAAATAATGCACGATGATTTTAATTGAATGAATTGATTGTGCTTGTGGAAGATAGGAGTTTTATTTACAATATGATCCGCAGTTCATGTGATTGTTTCTATCAGACACCAATCAAAAAAGGAGGTAACGCTGTTATTCAACATGCCTGAACAACAGTCTCATACGCAAGAGTGGAGGCAGTCATGCTTTGAAAATTTAGTGTTGCAGTATGCAGTGTAGTGGCAGGAAGTAATGTTGGGTGATGTCCACCAAAGGGCAACTGCCAGCCTTTTAAACTGGAGAGGAAACAGCTGCCGTTCCTTGAAACTACCCCAACTGTGGCCCTTTGTCTAGTCATGTGCTTTTTAAAATACACCCTCCCGGCCTAAGAGAAGGAAAGATATGGGATAACTTTTAGATGTCCTTTTGTCTAGGAGTTGGAGGCTGGGTGTCTTTAAGTTTGGACTGCTAATGTGAGCAACTTATTTTAATGACTGATGCCATTTGTTGGTTTTTTTCATTATTTACTTTCATAAAAGGGTCAACTACATTGCGTTTTTCTGTTCATCATGTGCTGCCAAAGTCACGCTCAAGGCTGGCACTGCAGCATGCCAGTCATTCCTGTCAGAGAAGTGGGTTTGAAGCTGACCAGGGGCCTCATTAACAAACTATGAATATGATCAAAAAAGATTTGTATGTGAGCGGGGCAAAAATACTGGGGGATGCTGCTGCACCCAAGCCTGTGTGTGATGGGGGCCCATTGACTAAGCACCTGACCATGGTAATACTATCATTGACACAGTCCCATGCAGTATTGAAAGTTTGATCAGTGAAATTAGTGCTGTGATTAAGAGACATTAGCTTAATTTTAATTGCATGGAAGTATTCATTATATGAGTAGCATCAAAGTCAAACAAACTCTTTCGTGGTGAAAAACATTTTAAATATTTAATCAGTGTATGTGTAATACTCATGTAAATATTTAGGGGCCTACGTTAGACTAAGGTAATGAAATTTTTTTAATTAAAATTGACGCTGGTTGGGCTGCGCATTTTCTGTTAATATTATGGAAAATATCTGTCTTCTTGCTTTTCCCGCATGTGAAATGTGGAGACTGGTCAAAAGTCCAAGAGAGCTGTTTTGGTTAGCTGGCCTTTCTTAGTGACATAACTTATCCAAAAATGCAGGCACTAAAGAACAAACTAATGGGAGCAATAAAAGAAACTAGAGAAGAAGAGGAGGCAATGGGAGATCTACAACCCCAATTCCGAAATAGTTGGGACAAAGTTTAAATTGTGAATAAAATCAAAACGCAATGACTTTCAAATCACACCAGCCAGTATTTTATTTCACAATAGAACAGAGATAACATAGCAAATGTTGAAACTGAGGAATTTTACAATTTTATCCACAAAATGAGCTCATTTCAAATTTGATGGCTGCTACAGGTCTCAAAAAAGTTGGGACAGGGGCCTGTTTACCATGGTGTAGCATCCCCTCTTCTTTCTAACACAGAGTGGAGATGTCTGGGCATTGAGGGGACAAGTTTCTTGAGTTTAGCCATTTGAGATTGATCCCACCCTTGTTTAATACAGACTTTCAGCTGCTAGAGAGTTTTGGATCTCCTTTGACAGACTTTTTGTTTAATTATGCGCCAAATGTTCTCGATGGGTGAAAGATCAGAACTGCAGGCAGGCCAGTTCAGCACATGGACTCTTCTGCTACGAAGCCATGCTGTTGTAATAGTTGCAGTATGTGGTTTTGCATTGTCCTGCTGAAATACACAAGGCCTTCCCTGGAATAGATGTCATCTGGAGGGGAGCAAATGTCGCTCTAAAACCTTTATATAACTTTCAGCATTCATGGTGCTTTTTAAAACATGCAGGTGTCCCACACCATATGCACTAATGCATCCCCATACCATCAGAAATGCTGGCTTTTGAACTGAACGCAGATAACAGGAGGGGTGGTCTTTCTCCTCTTTAGCTCGGTGGACACGACGCCCATGATTTCCAACAAGAATGTCAAATTTGGACTCGTCTGACCACAGGACACTTTGCCACTTTGCTACAGTCCATTTTAAATGAGCCTTGGCCCACAGAACATGGCGGCGCGTCTGGATCATGCTCAACAATGGCTTCCTTTTTGCATGATAGAGTTTTAGGTGGCATCTGTGGATGGCACGGCGAACTGTGTTTACAGACAGTGGTTTCTTGAAGTATTCCTGGGCCCATTTAGTAATGTCAATGACAGAATGCCGGTGAGTGATGCAGTGGCGTCTGAGGGCCCGAAGATCACGGGCATTCAGTGAAGGTCTTCGGCCTTGTCCCTTACGCACAGAGATTTTTCTAGTTTCTCTGAATCTTTTGATGATGTTATGCACTGTCGATGATGAGACCTTCAAAGCCTTTGCAATTTGACGTTGAGGAACATTGTTTTTAAAGTATTCCACAATTTTTTTACGCAAGCCTTCACAGGTTGGAGAGCCTCTGGCCATCTTTACTTCTGAGAGACTCAGCCTCTCTAAGACATCCCTTTTATAGCCAATCATGCTACACACCTGAAGCCAGTTAACTTAATTACTTGCTACATGTTCTCTCAGCTGATTCTCTTATGTGTTAATTGCTTTTTTAGCCCTTTTTTTGCCTGTGCCCCAACTTTTTTGAGACCTGTTGCAGCCAGAAAATTTGAAATTAGCTCATTTTATGGATAAAAATGTAAAATGTCTCAGTTTCAACATTTGAAATGTTATCTATGTTCTATTGTAAATAACATATTGGCTCATGTGATCTGAAAGTCATTGCATTTTGATTTTATTCACAATTTACACTTCGTCCCAACTATTTCGGAATTGGGGTTGTACCTAAATTAGATTCTAATTTTAATTTTCACGTGTGATATGCTGCAGTAGCACAGTAGAACAGCTGACGAACAACAGATGGCGAGCGCCTGTTGCTAAGCTGAAATTTACCCACATTTGCCGTGGTGCTATCTCGCCAGTTAGCTATGTTAGCAAATTAAACCTACTATATATATATATATATATATATATATATATATATATGACGCTTTTGGCGTCATTATTTGAGGGTTAGGTTTAGGGTTCGGGTTAGGGGTTAGGGGTTAGGGGGTAGGGGGTAGGGTTCATTTCACACTGGCATCAAGGACGCTAAAAGCGACCTTTTGCCTCGTATATCAATGCATGTTCAGGTAGTGTCAATATAAGATGAGTCCGGGATGAGAATGTGTTGGAAAGAGCGACCTGGAGACGTCAACCACCGCCAGCTACAGTACATCAGCTAAGACAAGCACTGACCGAAGAGTGGAACAGCATTCCACAATCAACAATGAGACGTCTGGTGATGTCTATGAGACGCAGGTGTACCGCCGTGCTCGATGCTAACGGGGGACATATCGAGATACTGATAGTGTCATTTGTGTTTTGTAATGTCGAACTTCACCTTGTAAAATAAAAGCCAACATGGCGATATTCCAACCTGATTTTCTGTTATAAATTTTCTCTGAGACTCCCTCTTTCATTTGATACCAATGAAATGTTTATTAATAACAGTTACACTCGATAAAATCAAGAAATAGAAAATTGCGTTTCTTTTTTTGGTCAGTATATATATATATAGTAGTAGATATTGCATCGGACTTTGTTCTTTTTTTTTATATGTCGCTGCTTTATCATTCCCAGCTCGACCATTTTGCATACTCAAGACAGTCAGCAGCTGTATGTCACAATAGGTACCCAGCTAGCGCCCAATTTTTGTACAAAGTTACAGTGGACACTGAATTGGAGATAACAGATTTACAAAAATGTGTTGAATAATGAAAAAATATCAAAGTAACATAAATTGGCAGGGGTCTAAAAACGTGGAAAGAGTTCCTTTTGTTCCCCCCCCTCTGAAATGGGTTGAAATGCCATTAAGGGGCACTAGAATTACTTATTGGCTATATTGATTTTTAATTTTTTTTTGTTATTAAGATTTCCCAACTGCTTTGACATGGAAAGTCGCGCATTATTTTGTCATATTTTTATGGTTATATGTTTAACTAGAAAAGCACTCAGAGAGCGCAGACCTCCTCCAGGTGGCAGCAAAACCCAAAAGCACGGCGATCGGAACTCCGGCCCATTTGAAAGACTTGAAATCTTCAACTTTGGCATATATCTCAGCTGTACTTTGGCGTAGATATACCAAAATTGAATTACCTGTTCCTTGTCCTAATACCCACCTTCTCTGAAAATTTCATCAAAATCCATGCATTACTTTTTTGAGTTATGTTGTTCACAAACAGACAAACAAACAAACAGGAGCGAAAACATAACCTCCGGCCCAACTTCGTTGGCGGAGGTAATTAAAAAATTTTGAAGGGGAGAACATAAGGAATTCTCACCGAAAAGGTCAAATCTTGGTTCTTCTTCAAAAAATTCTAAAATTCTACGTTTAAAAACAATTGTCTATGCAGAAACTATGTGGGATGTTTGGGTTAACTGACTAGCTAGCAAGCTACAAGCATTTTTAGGTCCATGATCTTTGCATCAGTTATTAGCAGCCCCGACAATGTGGGGCTGCTTTCATCAGTACCCGCGCGAGTTTGTCCGCCGTCGTGCCCGCCGATGCGTCTGCTGCCGTACTTTGTTTCACTTATAACTTTGTTGCTATCTTCAACTACTTTCTAATACTTAAGTCACAGTTATTACAGACGTGGCGAATTCCTTTGGCATAATCACTGGTCACTTCAAAGTTCAAGGTCATGACTTCTGGCCACACACCTCAAAATGCTTGTTAACACAGTAGCTTCAAAAGTATTAATGATAGAAAGCTGTAACTTGGTATCTACCAACTATAGAAGAAAGCTCAGCTTCTATTAACTTTGGGCACATACCATGCAAGGTCAAGGTCACAATGAAGTCATGACATCTGACCACTCCCCTCAAAAGGCTTGTTAACACAATAATTTCAAAAGTGTTTATGATAGACACCTGTAACTTTGTACAACATATATACCAAATGTATAGTAAATCTTCAGTCAACGTTGGGTACATTCCACTCAAGGTCAAGGTCACAGCAAAACTTCATTACTGTTCAGGCATCTATAATTGTCTTGCTAACTTCAACCCATTGAGTACCTTCAACTTATTTTTAATACTTTAGTCACAGTTATCATAGCTCTGGGGAATTGTTTTGGCATAATCACTGGTCACTTCAAAGGTCAAGGTCATGAAATCTGGCCATGCCCCTCTAAATACTTTGTAACATAATAATTTCAAAAGATTTTATGACACCCAGCTGTAACTAAGTATATAGCAACTATAGAACAGGGCACAGCTTCTGTCAACTTTTCTGCAAATTCTGTTCATGGTCAACGTCACAGTGAGGTCATGGTCATGTCTGTACTCACATAAAGCTTCTTGTTGATACTATATTTTCATATGTCTGATTATTCTTCATGAAGTTTACTTATAAATGTATCCCAAGGGCAGGTGGAATGGAGGGGCTGCTCTGTTTTTCCGGTGTCCCGCAAACACTATTCTAGTCGAGGGACTGGCATCAGACTATAGTTAGATTATTAGCCAGCTGGCTATCTAGCAAATAAATCGTAAATATGATAATGGCAATGATGTTCGCTAATAATGTAACATACTATCTTGTTATCAGACAATAAATTGCAAAATTATTTGTCAGTTGTCGGTATTGTTAAAGGGAAAGTTCACCCAAAAATGAAAATTCACTCATCATACACTTATCCCAAGGCTAATTGAAGGGTCAGTTAATTTCTTTTGTCCTCAAAATAGTTTTGGAGTTTTAAGGAAAAACAGCATTGAAGAGAAATCCAAATGAATCGAATCCTATGGTGGCCACTTTTTCAAGCTTAAAAAAGCAACATCAAAAAACATAAAATGCCTCCATGCTGCTCCTGTGACATTTTTGAAGTGTCTGCAAGCCCCAACATTATGATTTGACTCGAAAAGACGTCATTTTCACTATGTTTTTCGCCTAAATGTCCAATGTAGCCACGTAGCCAGGAGCCATGTTTTTTTTCCTCGGGAAGAGTGAAGTTCCGTTACTTGGAGGACTCAAAATACAGAGAAGAAGAAGAAGATGACCTAGAAACACCCACGTTAAAACTAGAAGAAGAAGAGGACCTAGAAAACTTGGTGTAGCCTCAAGCTTGCGTTTACATGCAAGCAGTGAACTATGCCGCACGTGATAGGGAGATCTGCGCGCATGGTGACTTATCACGTTTATAGTTTATGAAGCTAGTTTCTTGATTTCTTAGTCAATGTTAAGATGCTTTCACACTGGACGCAAAACGAACTTTTTCGCACGACAGATTACATTTAAAGTCAATGCAAAGACGCTAATACATGCGAAACGCGTGTATTTGCATCATTGCATTGACTTTGAATGTAATCTGTATGTTTCGCATCCGGTGTGAAAGCGGCTTTAGCTGACAACCTTTTTATTCGGCACATTTAATGCCAGCTAGCTATATGCTCGCGGTGGAACTCCAGCCAAATTAGTTCGCATAATAATGGCTATACGCATTTTAAATTAACTAAATTTAAATGCATGAAATATAGCATTAGCTAGCTAGCAAGAGAGCCTTTATGCCAACTTAGTTAGCTATATTTAATGTATGTATTTGCGAGCTAGGTGCCTAAATGGCGAAGTTATAAGTATTCACTATTATCCATTGATTTCTATGAGCAAATCCAAAAATAATACAACTGCGCATGTGCACCGGAGGGCACGGCGAAATAGCCGTTGAAAGGTAAAAATGTTTCACGGCAAAATATACTCTTCGTAAACTATAAACAAGATACGAGCAGATCTCCCTATCGCGTGCGGCATAGTTCACTGCTTGCAGGTAAACACAAGCTCGAGGCTACACCAATGCCGCGTTTCCATCAAGAGGAACGGTTCGGTTCGGTACGGGTCGTGTCACATTTCAGAGCGTTTCCATTACAAAAGTTGTGGATGGTACCTTTGGAACCGTTCCTACCTGTTCCCATTTTTCGTCACCCCTCCGATTGGGGTACCAAGGGTGACCATCCGATACTAATGAGGCGGAGCTAAAACACGCCTTCTGTATTGGTCGGGAATTGTCATCACTGCCGTCTGTTGATTGGCCAACAGAATCGTCACTCTAGCGCAACTTCCATAAGGAAACGGCAGGAAAACACCCGTCTCGCCTACCGTTTTGAGAAAAACATTTTTGGAAATGTCTGTTCGCAACAACGCCCATGGAGCAATGAGGAGGTGCAGATGTATATTTCATGCATTTAAATTTAGTCAATTTAAAATGCGTATCGCCATTATTATGTGAACTAATTTGGCTGGAGTTGCACCGCGAGCATTTAGCTCGCTTGCTGGCATTAAAATGCGCCGAATATAAAGGTTGCCAGCTAAAGCCACTTTCACACCGGACACAAAACGAATTTTTCGCATGACAGATTACATTCAAAGTCAATGCGTTCCACGTGTATTTGCGTGTTTGCATTGCATTTTGCCATCCGGTAAAAAAAACCCCACTTACATTTAAGGGTACTGTCTGCAGTGGAAACGCTAACCAGATCTAGGGATTTGGTACCAAAAGTACGGTTCCAAGGGTACTATACCGAAAGTACCCCAATGGAAACGCGGCTCAAGTTTTCTAGGTCCTCTTCTTCTTCTAGTTTTAGGGCGGGTGTATCTAGGTCCTCTTCTTCTTCTTCGTATTTTGAGTCCTCCAAGGCTGCGTTCCAATCCGAAATAAGATACTCCCTTCACTTCTTCCCTCCACTCGAGTGAGCCCTCCGAATGACGTAGCAGGCGAGTAAGCCCTTCCCGAGCGAGGGAGGGCAATGGAGGGGACTCTGGGGGAGGGCTGTGGGAAATCGGATTGGAATGACCCTCGCCGCGTTTCTTCCGCACTTCGACATTTGTCAACAAGCCAATGGGAAGTTTGTGTAACCATGGAGCCGACTGAGTTAGTTGCCTGTACGTTTTACCTTTTACAGTTCACGTGGACTCAGTATCGAATGTTTATGGCAAGAAGAAGACGGCGTGCTCGTTTGATTGCTGCGGCACTTGCGACTGTTTTATGGGAATATAAAGCTCCGCAACAGTCCTCGTGGATGCTATAGGCCAGCTACAGCAAAAATGAATGTAAAGTTA
Source organism: Gymnothorax javanicus (assembly GCA_029692085.1). Lineage (NCBI taxonomy): Eukaryota > Metazoa > Chordata > Actinopteri > Anguilliformes > Muraenidae > Gymnothorax > Gymnothorax javanicus. The sequence goes on along the minus strand of CM056197.1, from coordinate 81,199,952 downwards.
CATGCTTAAAAATAATGTGAAACCGATGCCCCTCACCCCCAAACCTCGCTATTTGTATATAACTCTGTCATAAATTACACACTACTCGAACACAATTCTTACATGTGTATGGTAATTTCCCTGCTATAATTCCTCCTTTTGCCAGCAGAAAAAAAATGGTGGACGTGAAATTTTTACCGAGGGAGAATGAGCAAAGCATTCTGGGCAATATCAAAACTTGGAGGGATGTTCGTTGTTGGCTTCATTTGAGGGAGGATAATCAAAGGCTTGAGCAAATGAAAATGCGCCCTTCCCTCCTCAAAACTGGATTGGAACGACCCTACAAGTGGCAGCCATCTTACGTCTGGGATTTTTTGGGGATTCCCCCCTCGATTGGAGGGTGAGTGAACACGACGAAGCAAGCATTTTTTTGGATTGGAACGCAGCCCAAGTAACGGAACTTCACTCTTCCCGAGGAAAAAAAACATGGCTCCTGGCTAAGTGGCTACATTGGACATTTAGGCGAAAAACATAGTGAAAATGACGTCTTTTCGAGTCAAATCATAATGTCGGGGCTTGCAGACACTTTGAAAATGTCACAGGAGCAGTATGGATGCATTTTATGTTTTTTGACGTTGCTTTTTTAAGCTTGAAAAAGTGGCCACCATAGGATTCCATTCATTTGGATTTCTCTTCAATGCTGTTTTTCCTGAAAACTCCGAAACTATTTCGAGGACAAAAGAAATTAATCGACCCTTCAGTTAGCCTTGGGCTGAGTATATGATGAGTGAATTTTCATTTTTGGGTGAACTTTGCCTTTAAGGTTCATAATAAATGCTAATTACATTAGAAGCATTTGTTAACATTTTCATTAGGTAGCTGGTCTGCTGACCTATAATGCAAAATTTGGGGAGGCTATATACAAACCCCAATTCCAATGAAGTTGGGACATTGTGTAAAACGTGAATAAAAACAGAATACAATGATTTACAAATCCTTTTCGACCTATATTCATTTGAGTACACTACAAAGACAGGATATTTAATGTTCAAACTGATAAACTCTATTATTTTTTGGAAATATTCACTCATTTTGAATTTGGTGCCTGCAACACGTTCCAGAAAAGCTGGGACAGGGGCAACGAAAGACTGGGGAAGTTGAGGAATGCTCAAAAAACACCTGTTTGGAACATTCCACAGGTGAACAGGTTAATTGTAAACAGGTGAGTGTCATGATTATGTATAAAAGAAGTATCCCCGAAAGGCTCAGTCGTTCACAAGCAAGGATAGGGCGAGGTTCACCACTTTGTGAACAACTGCGTGAGCAAATAGTACAACAGTTTAAGAACACCGTTTCTCAACGTGCAGTTGCAAAGGAATTTAGGGATTTCATCATCTACAGTCCATAATATCATCAAAAGATTCAGAGAATCCAGAGACATCTGTACACGTAAGTGGCAAGGCCGAAAACCAACATTGAATGCCCGTGACCATCGGTCCCTCAGGAGGCACTGCGTTGAAAACTGACATCATTCTGTGAAGGACATTACCATGTGGGCTCAGGAACACTTCGGAAAACCATTGTCAGTTAACACAGTTGTTATGGCCCCAATTTGTTATGGCGTCACGGACAGCAAGGGATGACAGACAAAATTGTTAAACTTCAACAGATTTAATTAAACAAACAGAACCAATCTACTCTCTACCCTACTGACCAAGATTGATATAAAATAAAAAAAATAAGATATTTACAGTTCCCTGTAATGGAGATGGGCTGCTCTGTTGTGATGTCCTGGGACAGGAAAATGCTCCAACACAGGCAAAAATCCACAAAAAGCTTAAAAGGTCTTGAAAAGAGTGACAGGTCTGGTCAAATGTATCCTTCTTGCAATTTCTCCTACTACTACTCCCACTCTCTCAATTTTTCTCCTTATATACTCTTGTCCAGCCCCCTCCCATTTCTGGGACTTTCCCTCTGGGCATGCCCTGGACATGCCCAACCTAGCTTCAGACTGGGCTTCCAAAAAAAAGTCAATACTGCCATCTAGTGGCTATTTACCACATTACACCTCCATTCCAAAAGGGAAAATTTTGACTCATAAAGGCAAAATTTTTCTTTTCAACTCAAAAATGGTTAAGTTGACACTTGTATATACATACATATAATACAATATGCAAATAAACACAGGTGATATATATACACATATTCAAACACGGGATAAGCAATCGGCAATTACATTGTCAGCACCCTTTACATGCTTAATTTCCAAGTCAAACTCTTGTAAAAATCAAACTCCAATTCAACAATCTCCGATTCTTGCTTTTCATCTTACTCAAAAACATTAACGGATTGTGGTCAATATATACAATCATTGGCTTTTGCCCTGTACAAACATAAACCTCAAAGTGTTGTAAGGATAGAACCAGAGCCAACAGCTCCTTCTCAATTGTGGAATAGTTCTTTTGGTGGCGATTGAACTTCCTGGAGAAGTATGCCACGGGATGCTCAATGTCATCAGAGTCACTTCTCTGTAGGAGCACAGATCCACAAGCTTGGTCGCTAGCATCGATCGCCATGGAGAACGGTTTGTTGAAGTCAGGAGATTTGAGCACGGGAAGTGACATAGCAGGGACTTCAGGCGTCGAAGGCTCTTTGGGCATGCTTCATCCCAAGTGAACTTTACGCCTTTCTTCAGTTGGTTGGTGAGACTGAGAGCAATCTCAGCAAAGTTCTTGCAGAACTTGCGGTAGTACCCGATCATTCAAGGAAGCGGCGCAAAGCTTTTTTGTTGTCAGGAACTGGAAAGTCCATGATGGCTTGGACTTTAGCATTTCTGGGTGGCACACACCAATAACCCTTCAATAAATCAATCTTGGTCAGAAACTTTGCTTGCCCTACTCTATCGATACAATCATCAATCCTAGGTATTGGAAACACATCAGTTCTAGTTACAGCATTGACTTTGCGATAATCTGTACAGAATCTAGTACTTCCATCAGGTTTTGGAACTAGAACACAGGGTGAACTCCAATCGGAGTTAGAGGGTCTGATAATATCATGTTCTAACATGTACTCAACCTCTTTCTCAGCAATCTTTCTCTTTTCAGGATTCATCCGGTATGGATGCTGTTTTATTGGTTTGGCATCACCAACATCTACATCATGAGAGGCTATAGAAACTCTCTTTGGAACATCAGGAAATAGATCTTTATATTTCTTGATGAACCTCTCAAACTGATCTTTCTGTGAGGGTTCTAAGTGCTGGAGTTTTACATCAAGATTTTGCAACACTTCAGAATTTGACAATTTACATGAAAGAATTTCAGCTTTAATTCTAGGTTCATCATCTTGAAACTCCCCTCATCTTCACAAGTCTCGCCCATAGGAGGATCTGAAGTGACAGCTGCAACCCTAGCATTCCTATCATGATAAGGCTTCAGCATGTTAATGTGACACAACTGTTTTGGCTTTCTCCTATCTGGAGTCTTCACAATGTAATTGAGATCATTGAGTTTTGTCAGAATTTCATAAGGACCATGAAATCTAGCCTGCAATGGATTGGACTGCAAGGGAAACAACACAAGGACCTTGTCTCCTGGTTTAAACTCACGGCTTCTAGCCTTATGATCATACCAAGTTTTCATTTTTCCCTGACTTGATTTCAAGTTCTCTTTGGCTAGGTCACAAGCTGCACGCAGTCTTTCCTTGAACTTGCTAACATAGTCTAACAGACTGATATCTGCGGCTCTTTCTCTTGCCATTGTTCACTCAACAATAGCAAAGGTCCTCTCACTTCATGGCCAAACACTAGCTCAAACGGACTGAATCCAGTAGACTCCTGCACTGCTTCCCTAGCTGCAAACAACAGCAAATGAACACCTTCATCCCAGTCTTTCTCATGGTCATAACAATAAGTCCTCATCATTGTCTTGAGAGTGGAATGAAACCGCTCTAAGGCACCCTGACTCTCTGGATGATAGGCACTGGAAAGAATCTGCTTCGCACCTAGTTCATACACAACCTGCTGAAACAATCCCGAAGTGAAATTGCTACCTTGATCTGACTGAATTTCCCTGGGAAGGCCAAACAACGTGAAGAACTTTATCAAAGCCTTCGAGATTGCAGTTGCTTTGATGTTGCGTAGAGGTATGGCTTCAGGGAATCTGGTAGCTGCACACATGATTGTCAACAAGTACTGATTTCCAGATCTAGTCTTGGGTAATGGACCAACACAATCAACAATGACCTTGGAGAAGGGCTCCCAAATGCTGGGATAGGCTGCAATGGAGCTACAGGTGGGTCTAACTGGTGTTTTCCAACTACCTGACAAGTGTGACAGATTTTGCAAAAGTTGGAAACATCTTCCCGAAGTCCAGGCCAGAAGAAGTGTTTCATGATCTTATCAACAGTCTTGTTAACACCAAGATGACCTCCTAAGGGCAAACTATGAGCCATTGTTAAGATCTCATTCCTGTAGACCTTTGGAACAACAATTTGCTTGACCACTGCCCAATCTGCATTGGCAGGGATATCAGGAGGGGCGCCACTTCCGCATCAACACTCCATCCTTGAGATAATACCCAACTGGAACTGTGTCTATTTCTTCATCAGGAAGGGCTCTCCTTTTTTAGTACACAAATTTCAGGATCATTGGTTTGCTCCTGAATCAACCGCTTTCTGGACAGAGACAAGTCTCCAGACACATCAGAATCACCAGACCCATCTGGCTGGCTGAATAGAGAACTGATAAAAGTGTCTGATAAGTCCTCAAACGGAGAAACCATAGTAGGCTGAACGGAGTCATGAGGCGAACCACCTGGATCATGACTATTCAAGGTGCTGGACAGCACCACATCATCTTCTTCTTGAGCCTTCTTAGCCATAGCACGAGTCACTGCACAGGAAGGATACAGAGATGGGTCTTCATCGCCATCTTCAGTGCTCGGCTGTGAAGTAAGATGAACAGGGGGAACTACATTGCCCCCAGCCAGGTCATTGCCTAGCAACAGAGAAACACCCTTGATAGGTAGACTTGACATAAGTCCCACCTTTACCTGTCCTGTAACTAAATCTGACTTCAAGAATACAGAGCGCAGGGGAACAGATACAGTCCTCCCTTCAATACCTTGTACAAGTATGAAATCCCCAGAAGCGGTCTCATCACGTAACTCCAAGGAGTCCATCAACAAAAGTGACTGAGAAGCTCCGGTATCCCTTAGGATATATATGGGGACAGGAGGAGAATGCTCATTCAGAGCCACAAATCCCTCTGACACAAATGGAAGAAATTCCTCCCCTAACAAAGTCAGCAGTATCAGGCTTCTTAGCCTCACAAGGAGCAGGCAATTTAGCAGATCGGTCATCTACTACAGGGGTTTCTAACCTTGTCTTCACAAAGGCATTGGGTTTGGTATCCTTTTCTTTTTCTTTCTTAGCTTTAAGGAACCAACAGTTAGTTGTAACATGACCAGATTTCTTGCAATAATTGCAAACTAGACCACTTTTTGTCACTGTCAGCTTTCACACTTTGTTCAGACCTTTTACTGGATTTCTGAGTACCATCACCAGATTTGTCTTTGTCTTTGGGTGAGGAATCTTGGGTATCACCGTTACCTTTCTTCTGAAATTGGGACCATCTATTGTTACTGCTAGACTGAAATTTGGACTTATGTGTGAGAACATATTCGTCTGCAAACTTGGCAGCTGATTGCAAATTCAGTGCTTGCTTCTCATTAAGGTAGGTCTTAATATCATCCTTGACACAGTTCTTGAATTCTTCAACTAACACCATCTCTTTTAGTGAGTTGAAATCATCCTTGACCTCCATAGAAGTACACCAGCGCTCAAAGCAAACCTTCTTCTCGTTAGCAAATTCCACATAAGTCTGATTGTCAGATTTCTTCAGACCTCTGAATTTCTGTCGGTAAGCCTCTGGAACCAACTCATAAGCTGTCAAAATAACCTTTTTGACAACCTCATAATCAGAGGAATCATCTGCAGACAAAGCCGAATAGGCTTGTTGAGCTTTACCCTTGAGGACAGTTTGCAACATCAGAGGCCAGTGTTCCTTTGGCCACTGACAACTCTTAGCTACCTTCTCGAAGCACTGGAAATACTTCTCAACCTCCTTCTCTGAGAATGGAGGCACCAGCTTTACCTCCTGGCTAGCCCGAAATTTGTTTTCACCTTGAATTTTGATTTTTAGTAGCTCCATTTGGAGCCTTTCTTCCCTGTCTAATTTTTCTAAATCGAAATCTCTCTGTCTCTGTCTCTCTCTTTCTGCTCTTTCCTCTTTCTCTCTCTCAAATTCTCTTTGTTTTTCTTTTTTCCTCAATTTCTTTTCTCTCTTTCTCTCTCTCAAATTCTCTTTGTTTTTCTTTTTCCTCAATTTCTTTTCTCTCTTTCTCTCTCTCAAATTCTCTTTGTTTTTCTTTTTCCTCAATTTCTAGCATTTTTAATTTAAGTTCCAATTCTACATTTGGATTTTCCACCGGAAACTGTTCCAGATCTCCTGGTGCAAACACATTTTCATCAATGTAATATTCAACAATCTCTCTAGCCAGTCTTGCTTTTCGCATGGCTGGTTTTTACATCTGTCAGCTCTAACTGTCTGCATATTTCTAGCAGTTCTGTCTTTTTAAAGACTTCAAAACCTCTACGGTTGGTGATGCCAAGAAATCATCCATTGCTGTTGATCTGCCAATATATATCTAGGAAAATTCAAAAACAATTTCACAATGTGAAATTTTAGATTTTCAATAAATGACTTCGCACAATGGTCTACCCCGGACCCGAGCCCCCAATTTGTTATGGCCCCAATTTGTTATGGCGTCACGGACAGCAAGGGATGACAGACAAAATTGTTAAACTTCAACAGATTTAATTAAACAAACAGAACCAATCTACTCTCTACCCTACTGACCAAGATTGATATAAAATAAAAAAATAAGATATTTTACAGTTCCTGTAATGGAGATGGGCTGCTCTGTTGTGATGTCCTGGGACAGGAAAATGCTCCAACACAGGCAAAAATCCACAAAAAGCTTAAAAGGTCTTGAAAAGAGTGACAGGTCTGGTCAAATGTATCCTTCTTGCAATTTCTCCTACTACTACTCCCACTCTCTCAATTTTTCTCCTTATATACTCTTGTCCAGCCCCCTCCCATTTCTGGGACTTTCCCCTCTGGGCATGCCCTGGACATGCCCAACCTAGCTTCAGACTGGGCTTCGCAAAAAAAAGTCAATACTGCCATCTAGTGGCTATTTACCACATTACACAGTTCATCGCTACATCTACAAGTGTAAGTTAAAACTCTGCCATGCAAAGCAAAACCCATATATCAACAACGCCCAGAAACCCTGCCGGCCTCTCTGGGCCCGTGCTCATCTGAGATGGATTGATGCAAAGTGGAAAAGTGTGCTGTGGTCTGATGAGTCCACATTTCGAATTGTTTTTGGAAATCATGGACATTGGCCCTCATTTATCAAACGTGCGTACACCAAAAAAATGGGTGTACGCCAAATCTCCCGCAAGGATCGGCATTTATCAATCTGAACGTGAGCGAAGGGTCTGCAAAAATCTCACGCCAGGTCTGACCAGGCGTACGCAGATTTGAAACCAGCGAACAACATGCAGGAACGAGTGCAGCTGTCAAAATGAGTAACAAACCATATGCAGTGATGCGGACGTCATGCTACTGTTGCTCTTATTAATGAAATGAATAAATAGGCTAAATAAATAAATAAGACACCTGTGTTGAGAAATTAATTAAACTTATATTTTGAGACAACCTGCTTGTCAGGCCAGACGGCTGACAATTACAATCAATTTGATTAAGCGCAATGTGTGGCTTGGCAGACATGCAGTGTGGTATGTCAGATGCTTATCCAGTCAGATATATACTGAACAACGAAAGTAACGCAGTTAATTAAAGGCAGACTGGAAAATAAGTTTGCGAGTAAGTATTTTAGAAAATCAAATTTATTACTAGTGCGTGCACATTTACACTCGTTTCATCAAATATTTGTTTATTTTGCGGTCACTTTGACTGAGTAACCATAAGAGTACATTAACTAACTAGCTAACTTGCGTTTCTTTTGTTGCTCAGTATATATAGGCCTACGGACACTTTAACCGTGATCACATTTTGACAATGGCAGATCTTCTATTGTTAGAGGAAGCTTCTGTCCGACATGAGAGGAACTTTCGGCACAGAGAAGGTCTCCTCCGGGAAAGTGACGAGTGGCAGCTAGTTTTGTGTGGCACCCAATAAAATGTCATGGAGTAATACTAATTAAAGTACAATGAAGAGTGATCTCTGCAGACTGTATTTTAACAATTACCCTCATGCAGCTCCGATCGAAGCGGTGGGGACTCATCCATGTCCGCACCGCCTCGTATTCCCACAATGGAGAGGGAGCCCTGCTGCCACGCGCTCCTCGAATGGTGACAGCTGGAGGTTCGAGTCTGGTTGGCTTCCACCAGTCTGTGCGCTGCTGCGCCTGAGCGCCGCAACCCATTTTTTGGTGGCGATCTTAAAATCGGACCACTTTTTGTTTTCTTGTTTTTCTTACCTAAATTTGGATTGTCAATTACGTAGGCTATATAACATGAAATATCATGGATCTATAAATTGAATTTAGAAAGGCCGATGTTATTCGCACTTATACGTGTAGCCAATGCTGAATTTTTTTCTTGGCCACACTTATAAGTGCACCAGTTGATGACCATTCCCGTGCTGCTTGTAGAAATTACCGCTTAAAATAAGTTTGGCCAAGAAAAAGTTTTTTGCTTTGGACACACTTAAAATAAGCGTGTGCAATGGAGAAATGTGCATCTTGGCCACACTTATAAGTGCATCTAACGCGAATTTTGAACAATTTTTGTGCTCGGACGCACTTAAATAAGTGCGAATAGTCGCTTCGATTTATTAATGAATTAAATCAAACCTCTGCTGCAGTCCGGTTTTCCACCCCAACGGTGTTTACCGCAGCAGCAATAGTTTTCCAAACTGCAGCCTTCAAGGCTCCCTTTATGCCACTCTTAAGGCTTCCAAATAAAATTATTTTGTTTTTCTCCACCTCGGACGTGATAATTTATATTTCCTCCTCAGTGAAGTTCTTTCCTCTTTGCTGTCTTTCGAGAGTCCATGTCGTAAAGTGGGCAGGACTAACATATGCCTCCTGGAGCATGAATTTATAAGGGCGTGTCATGTAAATTACTATGGTTTCAGCCCCCAGATTTATCAACGCCATGCCAGTTCTACACCGAAATCAGCGACGTACACACTTTTAGTAAATCAGACGTGACACCTGGCGAACGCTTATATTTACACCAGAATCTACACCAGATCCTACGCAAGTTTGATAAATGAGGGCCATTGTGTCCTCAGGGCTAAAGAGGAAAAGGACCATCCAGGGGCCTCATTTATCAAAAAGGGTGTAAAAGTGCTACTTAATTTTTGCCTACGGCGAAAAGCCAAAAATGGCATACGCCCAAAATATTTACACCCTTTTCAGATCTATCAAACTGTGCGTACGCACAGCTGTCCGCAGTTTCCATTGATAAATCGCACCGGACCCAAGAAAAGTGCGGACGTGAACACGCCTCATATCCCGCCCTCTACACACCCAGACACAACCATATATGTTCAATGCAAATAAGCACCTGCATGTAAAGTAGCCATGTGCGCTCTGGGGATTTGTGGAGTGATGTCAGCGGAAGATGGTGAAGCATGGATGGAAAACGCGGAAAGAAGCGAAACTTCTCAGAGAGTGAGATACACGTGCTTGTTGGTGAGGTGCAGGCGAGGAAAAAAGTCCTCTTCGGCAGGTATTTGCACTAATTCTGTATGATCGCTTCGTCTTGTGGTTTATTTAGGAACAAGAACATATAACTAAGAACACATAGAGAATCACAACAGAAATGAACACATAATGTTGGACCAAACAATTTCTCCTCCAGAAATTAAAACAATCTCATCTAATCAGCCACAGCCCCGGCCTCACCAACAAGCATAAAACCGCCGAGTGCTGCGGTCACAAGTCTTACAGAGGCAATAAAAAAAAAAAAACCTTCTTGTCGAATCTTTTGTCAAATGCAGGAGGTGTGTGTTTTGTTTCAGTTGCATAGAGGGACAGACATTACAATGTCGTGTTTGATTTACATTAATTTATTTCTCTCTCAACTTGTGGAAATCAAATGTACGAGAAATGAAATATAATGAGGTTCTTGCAATACTGAAAACTAAACACAACTTTGCAAGACTGAAACTGAGAAACTCATAGGCTATATACACACATTCTCTAGCTCAACATGAGGGTTGAGAGGTGGGGGGTAGGGTGGGGGGTGGGGCGGCTTCACGACCGCTGCGTCACCGCAGCTCATGCCCTTAGTCCCCGTTGAAAACCCTCATGATGGGGAGGGGGCTGTGGGTCCGGGTCCACATGCTGGGGTGGAGGGAGGCCCGGCGGCAGCGCAACCCCACGCCTCACTGCCACATTGTGCAGGATGGCACAGGCCCAGATGATCCTGCAGACCTTTTTCGGGTGGTAGAGGAGCCTACCACCCGACCCATCCAGGCAACGCCAACGGCCTTTCAGGAGCCCGATGGCGCACTCCACGACGCAGTGCACACGGGCATGGACCTCATTATACTGGGTTTCCTGGCCATGCTGTGGGTCCGGGATGGGAACTAGCAACCACTCCCTCAGGGAGTAGCAACTATCACCTGTAAGTCACAACGATGGGGTGAGTGTCAGCCTTGAATTGATGATTATAAGCAGCAGCTTTCAGTGAATGAGTATACAGTGTAGCCTACATGCACTCACCTAGAAGCCAGCCATCACGGGCAGCACCTGCCCCCAGTCTCGCCCCCACACTGCTGTGCGCCAGGATGAATGAATCGTGCAGAGCCAGGCCACCGTGCCACTACATTCGTTAGGAGCATGTCGGCGTCACATATGATTTGGGTATTGATTGTATGCACATTTTTGCGATTCACATACACGAATTCATTCACCGATGGTGCCCTAATCATGATGTGAGTGCAGTCAATGGCTCCGATTACATTACAAAGTTCAAAAGGCAGCACCTGTGATGGTATGGGGATGTGTTAGTGCCCATGGCATGGGTAACCTGCACATCTGTGAAGGCACTGTTAATGCTTAAAGGTACATAAAGGTTTTGGAGCAACATATGCTGCCATCCAAGTGACGTCTTTTTCAGGAACGTCCCTGCTTATTTCAGCAAGACAATGCCAAGCCACATTCTGTACGTGTTACAACAGTGTGACTTTGTGTAAAAAAGTGCAGGTAATAGACTGGCCTGCCTGCAGTCCAGACCTCTCTCCCATTGAAAATGTGTGGTGCATTATGAAGTGCAAAATACAACAATGGAGACCCCGGACTGTTGAGCAACTGAAGTTATACATCAAGCACGAATGGGAAAGAACTCCACCTACAAAGCTTCTACAGTTAGTGTCCCAAACGCTTATTGAGTGTTGTTAAAAGGAAAGGTGAAGTAACACAGTGGTAAACATGTGCCCGAGCGTGTTGCAGGCATCAAATTCCAAATGAGTGAATATTTCCAAAAAAACAATAAAATTTATCAGTTTGGTCATTAAATATCTTGTCCTTGTAATGTAATCAATTGAATATAGGTCAAAAAGGATTTGCAAATCATTGTATTCTGTTTTTATTCACATTTTACACAACATCCCAACTTCACTGGAATTGGAGATTGTATTACATTGGGCTATTTATCTTACATAAGGCAGAGACAGCGAATCAAAGCCATTATACACACTGTGCCTCTCTCCTAATACACAAACTGATGCAGTGCCTTTATATTCTGCCAGTATATTGCTGTTTATGTTTGCATTAATTTGCAGAAACTAACGGGACAGGATCAGGTGCGTACTTTGTGAATGACTGGACTTGGGGTCCCAAAATTAATTCTCGCACTGGAGCCCATTGTCACACACTTCCACCACTGGTTTGTGACTTTCACCCATAGATATGAGATTCATGAAAGCAAATTTAATTTAAAACATGTACATTTTAATGGATTGGACACATTTGCAAAATTACAAGATGATTTTCTTTGTTAAGTAGAAACTGCATACAGTTTGTGCGCCCATGATTTTAGAAATGAGAATAATTTTGACAATGCAACATGTCTTATTTGACATGTATGCTGCACTTGAGTATGATTGCTATAGAAATTTTTATAAATGGGAACCCAGATCTTTTTTTCATCTCACTTTATCTCTCACACTTCCAGTGAAATCATACGCTAACATATTAAGATGCTTGATATTTTTCAGTTTAGCCCTTTTTTTTTTGTCATTTTTGGTCATTCTAATTTCAGGTATGTGTCTTGACTACATAATGTAAAAAGGGTCATTACTCAAATGTAATGTAGGACTTGATTGGAGATCAGGTTTGTCCTTCCATTTGCAGTCAACCCCACCTCTCTTTTTTTCTGAATGGGTGCCTGAGGCAATCTCATCTAATGCTGTCCTCAGAACATATTGCAATAAATAAAACTCCTCCATGCAAATGGCAACACAAAGTTTTGAATTTTGTTGTCCTGTGTCACAGGGTGGGTTTGGGAGAGAGACACGCGGAAGAGGATCCAGGAGGTTGAATCCAGGTATAAAGAGGAGATGAAGATCACTTTCGAGAAGCGGGAGGTAGAGCAGAGAGAACTGAATCAGCTCAAGGCTGTACAATTCCTGAATCAGGTCAAAGAGGAGTTGATTGAGCGGCAGAATATCTACTGCAGCCACTTCACTCCCAGGGATCAGCGTCTAAAGATTGAGAAGAAACTGCTGGATATGGTAGCCAAGGAACCTCTGGCCAAGGGGCTGAATATGGAAGCTGACCTTAAGAATATTTTTTGAAAAAGAGCGTCAATGTGCCTCTTGGTGGAACAATGACAGGGGTCGAAATGGCAGCATGATGTGGTACTACCTGGGGTACTGGAAGCAGCAGATCTCCCTCCAGCAATACAGTAATTCAAATGCAACTCTAATGAAACCACAGTCTGAATTGAAGTGACCTTGCTGATAGTGACTGGTAATCATTAAGAGGAAAAAAACATCTGTCTAATCTCATAATATTGTATTTTATATTTCTTGAAACAATGGTGTTTCAAACACTATATTACACAATGCTGCACTTGTAGGTCATTAGAATTGCAAAAACATAGTTTGTGTCTTTCTCCATATCAGAAATATGAAAAAATGAATAAATAGTTGTCCCATAATTTTTCAGTGTTGGTGGTTTTTGTTGTATCTTGTGGTGAGTGGTAGTCACATAAGTTCATTTTTAAGATTCAGCTTGCTGAATTTCATGGAAATAAAGCTTTATATTTGAACCCAAGGCAGCATGATCAACGTTGGCTGCCTCGTGACAATGAAAGAAGTTGCCATAATATTCATCAAATTTATTTTGGAATATGCATTTCAAATTTTACACTCTACCTTTCCATAGCCATTTTTTAATGTTCTGATGTGGTTGTGGCATTATATCGAACGTAAACAATGAACACAGCTGCAGTTGGCACTCAGAGCTAGAACTGTGGCAGCGGTTGTGCAGGCAAATTGAAAATGGTTTATGAATTGCTGGCAAGCTAGCGATAGCGTGCCATGATAATGTTCTATGTCTGGCAAAGCTAGAACCCCATTTCCCAAAAACTTGGGACACTGCGTAAAATGTAAATAAAAACAGAATGCAATGATTTGTAAATCACTTGAACCCTATATTTAATCGAAAAACAGTACATCGCAGCAAATCGAATTTTGAGACTGAAAATTATTTTTGGTTTTTGAAAAATGTCTTCTCATTTCCATGTTGATGCCAGCAACACATTTCAAAGAAGTTGGGACAGGTTCAACAAAAGACTGGATAAGTTGATTGAAGCTTTAAAAAAATACACCAGGGGGGTATACTACAAAGCTGGCTCTGTGATTAAGCCTGACTTCAACACTTAGTAAAACCAGGAAACTTCAAATCTGGAACATGGACTAATGTAAAAAGTGTTTTTCCAGGTTTTACTTAAAGGTGCACTATGCACGTTTGCATGGTTTTCGCGCAATTATATTTTTGTCTCAATTTGCCGACATCTCCCCACGATCCGCTAGCTGCCTGCCCCTGAATTCACTGTAAAAAAAAAAAAAAAAAAAAAAACCCAGGCTCCGGAGACCGCACAGGCGTCACAAACTGCAAACAAACACAACGGGCACAGGCTGTGCCCCATAACATAACAAACCACATTCCGGAAGGTACTATAGGGAACTATGGGAGGGAGAGGCGAGCTACCTCTGTTTTGTTTGACTTCGAATGTCAAGAGAAGTAACATCACCCAACCGTGCATAGTGCACCTTTAAGCTTTAAGTCAGGCTTAATCACAAAGCCAGCTTAGTAGTATACCCCCTGGTAGAACTGCTGTCAAACTGCAACAGTTAGTTTCCTCAGTTCCCAAACACCGAGAGAGTGTTGTTGAAAGTGGAGGTGATGCAACAAAGTGGTAAACATGCCCCTGTTCCGACTTTTTTGAAACATGTTGCTGGCATCAAATTCAAAATCAGCATATTCTTATCAGAAAATAAAGAAATTTCTCAGTTTCAACATCTGATATGTTCTCTTTGTTCTATTTTGTGCTATTTTCAAATAAATGGTGAGCTTGAATGATATGTACTGTATATCATTGCATTCTGTTTTTATTTACATTTTACACAATGTCCCAACTTTTCGGAGATGGGGTTGTAAAAACAAGAACCGGTAACACCTGGTTTAGCCAGACCCTGTGGCAATGGCATGCCGTCAGAGGCATGAGAGGCCTTGTGTTACCTCATCTTTTAATGCTTGCTTAATCTGACTCTGAACAGTTTACTTTGCTTTATTAGCTACCAAACACCGGTCAGTATAGTTCCCAAGAATCATCATTTTAATAATAGGCCAGTTTATTTTTAATAAAATATTGTTCACAAGTCATATTTGATCCACATTAACTGTGATATATAAGGTCAGTTCGTCTTCTGAAGATTCTGCGGCTCACAAAAGGCCACAGATTTGCATAAATTTGTAGGTTGGTTTTGAAGTAAAGTCATAACACCCGGTTAAGGGCCATCAGAGGTTTAAAACCTCTGTTACCTCTCCTTAGAATGTATGATTTCTCCAAACTTAATCCCAATTGCTTTTCCTTGTGACCAAAACATTACTTCCATGATGTGCGAAAAATAATCAGTAGAATGACTAATTTGTTTTTAGCTGTCATTATTATTATTGCATTACAAGGTAATCAGGCATTTCCTATCCACATTAATGACGACATAAAATGTCAATGTGTCTTTTGAAGATTCTAAATTTGTATCTCATAATACAGCACATAATGGTTTGTTAGGCATCACTGTTTGATATGGTTTTTTACACTCAAGAAAATGTTTACTAATTTAACTGTATTCTATTTAACACTGAAAACCTTTTCAATTTATTAAAGGCGACCTATTATGCTACAATTCCAAGTTTATATTTTAATCTTGGACGCCCCTAGAGTACTCCTGATCGTTCAAAGTCCAAAAAAAAGGGTACTTATTTAGCTCATATTGCCATCCTCAAAAACCCCATTTGTAGTCCATTGCAGTCTCTGCCTGAAACGCCTCGTTTGGGCTGCTCTTCCGCTATGGCCCCCCATCCCCGTGTGCCCACTTTCTTCTGATTGGCCAGCTCTGTGTAGGGCGGAGCTGGGCGGGACTCGGCAGAACACAGTTTTCCGGGTCCGCCTCCCTAGTGTGAAACGTGAGATGCGTCTGCCATCTGAGCTAAGGAATTTTGCAATCAAACGCTGTACATGTGTATAGATCTAATGAAATGAACTTGTTCTAATAAACGCAGCAGCGAAAGTGGAGGACGCAGTACGAAAGTCTGGCAGCTCAAGCTCGAATTTACTATCTACCTACGGCATGGTGAGTACACTGGTGTTTCCACTCTATAGCTAGGATTGAGGGAAAGCTAGAATCCACCCCATACAGACACATTTGTAGAACGGGTCGACATACCCTAGTGTAGACCGGAGACCGTAGAAATCCAGTGGGTCTGAGTTTAGAGAGAAACATGGACAGTGAGGAGCAGCAAAAAGTGGACCAACAACTTATCGACTGATTAGGTGTGTATTATAAGGACCTGCTGGTTCGTGTGCATAACTGTGGTGTGTCGTTAGCGTGGAGTAACGAACAGCTTCTGCGCTGGTGTATGATGGAGGGGCGAAAGCTCCAGGCTAAACGGCCTTTACGGAAATTGCCCATGGTAATGGTTTACTTATTGCATCAGAATGACCAGCATTTGCTAGCGGAAAATGGGCGCGTTAAGCCACTTTCATACCGGATGCGAAACAAATTTTTCGCGCGAGAGATTACATTCAAAGTCAATGCATTGTCTTTGCATTGACTTTGAATGTAATCTGTCACGCAAAACATTTGTTTCGTGTCTGGTGTGAAAGCGGCTTAACACACCCATAATGCGTGTATTTGCGTCTTTGCATTGATTTTGAATGTAATCTGTCGCGCAAAAAATTCATTTCGTGTCCGGTGTGAAAGTGGCTTAACACACCCATAATGCGTGTATTTGCGTCTTTGCATTGATTTTGAATGTAATCTGTCGCGCGAAAATTTGTTTCGCGTCCGGTGTGAAAGCAGCTTTATGGATAGTACGCGACAGCTAGAGAGAGCTCCAGTTATGTAATGAATATAATACAGGTTTTACAGACCGTAAGTTCCGTTAGCGTGGACAGTTGCTTAAGTGGAGCTAGTGAATCGATAACTGCTAGAGGAAAGAATTTCCTATTCAATCTCTGCCTTTTTTGGCTTTTTATCAGCCAGAACAATTTCTAAAGGGGGATGAAATTACGCCACGGCAGTGCAGAGAAATCGTTTGTTATACCAGACACATTAGAGCTTGTGCGTTTTGCATTGCTTTCACCGCGGTAGCATCAGAGAGCTAGCCCAGATATTGGTGAAGTATCCAGCTGATCCCGGTCATGGATAAGTGAAGCGATCACAAGCAGCCATAAACAAGCCCAAACACGTATCCCAAGCTCCGCAAAACCTACGTCTGGTCTAACTGCAACCTTTTCAGCCCAACTTTGCAGACACAAACAACACCTCTCCGGTTAACTTCAACTGTAGTGGCTACAATCAGGCAACGTTGTGATGAAACTGCCACATTGATGCTTACCGAAGTAACACAAGCATACCGATCAAAATTACTGTATATAAGTTAACCGGGAGCATTTTTAAGTAGCATAGCACGCAAACTAACATGCAGTAGCTGGTAACCGAACATTCATAACAACCACAGAGACAAACCTTTGCAATACAGGTTGCACAGACAGCAAGTTCCGTTACCATGGACAGTTATACCAAGCATCCAAATCACAAACAAGCATAAAAAGTTAGCTTCAAATGAGGTTTATGTTCACAAACCTTCTGTTGAATTTCCCGTGATATTACTCTTGCATATTTAGGACACAAACATTAGCAACAGTAACTTGGCTACTTTAGCCGCAGTGCTACAGCCACAATCAACACGCCATCACGTTAGGTAGGCTTATGCCGTAAAAGCAACTTACAGCTTCTGCTTCTGTGAGTCACGGACAGTCGCGACTGATCCAGGCTTTATCTTCAGATATTTTACAAAGCCTGCGTTTGAGGCCAGCTGTTAGTGCTAACTATCGTTAGCGGTCCTGCTAGCCGCCCGTAACACGTTAGCTTCATTTACATTATTTGCTGTTATATTGTGACTTACAGCTTGTGGCTCCGAGCGCTTATCGATGCAACTGCTTCAGGTTTGAGAAGTAGCTGAAATGCTTATCCAGCGTCGAAGTATCCTTTCTTGACAAAGCTGTCTTTGGTGAAATGCTGAGCACAAATGGCTAACGTTCCCTTTGGCCGTGGCTGTTCGCTGCCAGCAAACAAAAAAAGCTACCCACTGATTTCTGGTGGCCTCATCTTTTGGAAGAGAAATAGGTGCTTTTCTTTGCGTCCAAAAATAAACGGACAAGCAGCTTTGGGAGAGATACTGACAAAACTGCACCTCAAATGATCTGCGTTTCTTCTTTTGTATTTCCAAAAGTGTAGACGCTACTAAGGCATAGTATGATCCCCGGTTGTTTGCGCCTGCTAGAATAGTTTCCGGTGTGGGCAGGTCCAGCGCCGTGATTGGCTCTGGCTAAGTCTGTATTAATTGGACGGCACAACCTGACGTCAGGTTTTGCCCAGATCTCCTGAATATCTCGGGACGAGCTGTTCAGAGAGGAAATCACGTTCACGAAATCACGTTCTTGGATTACGGCAAAACCTCTGTAGGCCTATCTTATGTTTAGAAACTTTTCAGAGGTTGAGTATGGACATCTAACATGATAACATTATTTATATTTATTAAAAGAAGGATCAGCATAATAGGTCCCCTTTAAGTGCCACCTCAAAGAACACTGATGCTTAAAAAGCTAAAACAGGAGAAGGGAATTAGAAAATGTTTGGGATAAATTGTTTGGATAATTGCCATACTTACAATACCTCAGGTATTCTGTGTATGTTCTAAGCCCCAACTCAAAGAAAATTGGGATGGTATGGAAAATACTCATAAAAACAGATTTTACTTATTCAGAAATTTACTCTGACTTGTATTTCATTGCAGACAACCTGAAGGCAAGATATTTAATGTTTAGTCACGTCAACTTCATGTTATTAGTAAATATACATCCATTCCTGCCATTCAGGCCTAAAACGCACTGGGACGGGTCAAGTTAGGACTAGTAATAAAGTGAAAACTTTGAATAATCATGTCATATGAAACAGGTGATGTTAGCAGGTGATTTTAATCATGATTCGGTACAAAAGAAGAATCCAGGAAAGGACTAGCCCTTCGGGAGCAAAGATGGGTCAAGGATTTGCCCACAAATGTGTAAGGAAATCATTGAAAGCTTCAAAAACAAAGTTACTCCAAGAAAGATAAGGGATTTGGATATTTCAAACTCTTTGGTGCATGACATAACAAAGCATTTCAAGGAATTTGGAGTAATTTCTATGGATGAAGGGCAAGGGCAGAAGCCTATGCTGAATAACCGTGATCTTTGATCACTCAGATGGAATCGCATCAAGAGTCGTCATTTATCCACAAGTGATATAACCGCAAGGGCTGAAGATGATAAACCCCTGCTGCAGAGGAGCAGTAACCTCAGGCACAGGTGTCTAAATGATTCTGTAATTGTAATTGTGCTTGGAAAACATAACTATATATTGAATATTCATGAGAAGGTGGTGCCCTAGAACTATTCAAATGATGAGAGGTCATAAGTCTGAGATGTTGGTATAGAAGTAGCATGAATCAAAACTATCTATCAACCCTGATCTGCTACCAGCTTTTGCTATCTAGTTGCAGCATCTACCAGGGGATATTTTATAATATATGTTGATCAAGAAAAATATGTCTATCCTTTTAGTAACTGCATAAAGCCATTCATAGCTCAAATCAAAGTGAATACAGTAGTGAAACCCTGATTAGGGAATGACAAAATATTCCTGTGCTGTCCATGAATTATCAAAATCTCCAATTTCCTACTAATATACAATATTGCCATTGGTTACACAAAGAGAGGCTTTTTTTAAACTCAGCTTTCATTTTTTTATATTACTTGAGAGCCCTTCAAAAAAAATAAAAAAAAAAACAGCTCATAACCTGCAGAGCCAAGAGTCCAGAAATGCCATTTCTTAGCAGGTTCTTCCATTGTTTAATGCAATAGAACACAGTATTTGCTTCATACGGTGTATCTCTCAACTAAGAATATTGTTCTTGAAGGGTTATAACCTAACATGTAAAGAGACTTTGTGTTGTGTGTCTTTGGCCAACACATTTTCTTGTGCAGAGGCTAAAATTTATAAGAGCTATAGTATCAGTAATTCAGGCAAAATACTTTTATATCTTCACCATTTTTCCCTTTAGCAGAGCATTCTGTTGATAAATTTTCCATTTTTATTGAGTACTGCAATGTACTGAACAAACAATTAAAAAGCCCAGAAAAGATGCATACAGAGGCAAATGCTATGCTGTACTGTTAGTCAGATTTAATTTGTTCATTTTGTCTCATATTTTCCACATTTGTATGTTTGCTTTGATTACAGGAGAGAAATTGCAGCTTTTGCTTGAATAGCCAATTTTCCTTGGCATCCAACTTAACCAAAGTCACACCAATGGCACCAAAGCAATATCACAAACTCATGCTATGTCCACAAATAACCTTAATTTGCTTGTTGGATTGATCAGAAATTGTGACATTTTTAGAATGTCATGCTATTATAATGGAATATATTTTGGATTATACCATGGTCTGGGTGAATTCTCTTTTCTGATTGGCTGGCAGGTATACATTAAAACCGTGGAACTGCACAGGTAGTTCGGCTACGGTAGTCTCACCGTTCGAAATTCATCCGCCAGCCAACCTGTAACCACAGCAACGTTAGAGCACTGGCATTTTGCTGGGTGTAATCATAGACTGTATAAAAAGATGGACGCAGCGCTCGGGTCTGAAAACTGAGGCCAATGCGGAAATCTCCAAAATTTGCATTCTATTTAATGGCCAGCAGATGGCGACGCCGTTGGCTGCAGAAAGAAGTTCAATCCTATAGAAGTCTATGAGAAAATGACCCTACTTTCCCACCTGATTTATTATTTAAATAATGATTTTCCACATTACTTTATTGTGTCTATCGCAAGTTTCAAGTCTCCTCTGATATATCATGATGTTCATTTTTGTAAATTATGGTCCCAAATAGACTAGAATAAAGGATAAAGCCAGTATATGCTTTAGGGGCGTGGCTATCCTCTGGTCCTTGTCTGATACGGTAAGATCCCCCCGTAAATCCAGCCCTCGCTTCTCCTCAGATATTCAGTTCACGCTGAGGAATCACATCCGGTTTCAAAATGAGAAAATGGCGCAATTCAAATTGCCAAAATTGAGGCTTCCTCAATGGTATGCTGAAACCAATCGGTGACTTCACGTTTGTTTCTTCCATCTTTTTATACAGTCTATGGGTGTAATGAAAACCATGGATGTATTATAAGAACTCGATACTGAACCAGGGCTAAAACGCACGCCGACAAGGGCTTAGCAGTCAAGCTGATATTGCAAGTCACGTGATGCCATGGCGGGCAAAAAGAAAATTTTTCCATAAGGAACAATTGAAAAAGACACTCTAATAAATCCGTGAATACATTTTTTTGACTACCGCAAAAGACCAATATATAATCTGTTGATTTTTTTTCTTTTAAATCATTGGTGCCTTTTTCCACAGCAGGGACAAATTTTTTTATTTTAATTCAAGCTACACGAACACCAAGGGGACCTTGTCTCTAAGCGCGTTCTCGTAAGCAGTGCAGTAGCTGCGGTTCTCTGCGTGTAGCACTCGTCAGGAGATTCCGTGCTGTCGGCTTATGTTATTACCAAGTCAGTAAAGTGAGCAGGTGTAACGACACCAATGTTTTCATTTATTATATTTGATGAATGGCTTTGTTATGTAGCGATTCGACTGCTTCACCAGTCTTTTATGTAACGTTACAGAATAAACTGTAAGGTAGCAAAGGCTGTTGTTGGTTAACTTAGGTTGGATAACGGGCGTGTATTCGGTAACTATTGTAGGTGACATCCTATAATCGTGCATGTAGCTAACACTTGCTTTGCTTTTTTGTATTAAAATGTTAAAGATGCACCTAAGCTGAGTTGTTTATTTCCATTACTTTGAATATCTTACACCGACTCATGGCACTGTGCTTTACTGCTTCATGTATTATATGCTGGCTAAGTAGCATTGACTATGCCCATATGTGCACTTTCAGCATGGTGTAAATTCAGCCCAAAAAACTACACAGCTAATCATTTATTTACCATTGCATGCTCACTCTTAATTATTAAAACAATAGCAGATGTGCATACTTGATGTTGTGACTTTTCAGCAACTTTTAAGATAAGATACAAAATATGAAGTTTCTGTTATTTTATGCATGCGCCGAACTTGCATGGCAGCATTGCACAAACGGACAGTATTTGTTGTTCAGCCTGTGATGTAAACGACACGCTGTTCGTTAGTGGCATCAGTGTATGGGAGTGATGCTGTGGAGATTCGCTGATGCAGCTGATCTCCATCTGCGCAGAGAGAATACGAGGGTCCCAGAAGAAGAAAGAAACAGATGAGAACGAAACAAAGATTGACATTATGTATATTTTATAACTGGGCTGCTGATCATGTGAGGACTTATAAATGTGCTAATCCTGTACAAGGGGAAGGAAAATAATTCCATATTGAAACTCCACTAATATTGAATAAAATCAGCACTTTTTCTGTTTACCTTGATGTTTGAGTACCCAGAGAAACATTCTGGTTGTAAAAACGCAAGTGTGAATTTAGTCAAGAAATTTTGAGTTTAATTTCTAGTGCTGATAAACGTGGTAATAGCATATAACAGTAGTAGCTATGTTACGGATGACGCACTGGGTTGCCAGAGTATGCGCAGCATATGCATTCGCGATATTAAATATTAAAATTAAATTCTAATGAATGGTGTGTGCTCCCTGCGAGTCAGCTGGGATGGGCTCCAGTTCCAGGTATAAAGAAAGGATGGATTTAATGAGCTTTGAGCATTCGTACACTAAAAGTAATTTCGCTTATCAGAATTAGCTATATACTTTGGTCAACGTCATTTACTATAAAACTTATCAGTTCATGAAGCACAGGCAGTGCTCTGCACGGTTGGGTTATCGTCTAGAATCCAGTAACAATAGAGGAGGTTGCAAGCCAACAAGCTCGAAACGTTTCACTTTCTTCAAATACTTTTAGCTTTGAACTATGTGGAAAACGAGATTGAACTGTCATCTTACACAGTAGCAAGTCAACTGTTTTGCTGATATTGTTTGCGATAGTGAATAATTTTATTTCCCTGTTAAATAAAAGCAGTCCATCAACATTTTATGTTCCTATTAGGTATATAAATTGTTTTTCCAAACTATATTTAAGTCGAGTGCTATGTTTGCCCGTTCGGTACAGAGCTGTTGCATGGGTTTCGCAGTGGACATAGCTACATTTCGGGAGAACATTGGTCGTGAACACGCGTCCTGTGTGGGAGTGCTTCAGGCGCGGACTGTTGTCATAGATACCTCAGGCATCAGCGCGTTCATGAGCCCCACACAGCGCATGTGTGAACGAAAAGTCACACAGCGCACGTCTGCGTTCCCCTGGAACTATGGCCTCATGTCGCTGCGCTGCGCCACTGAGCAATTTCCATTGAAATGAATGGGCGGCCATTTTTGGTTCAGTATCCAGTTCTTATAATACATCCATGATGAAAACCTAAAACGGAAACTCATTGGCGGCATAAAGCTGGATTTATGGTTCTGCGTCAACTCCAAGCGAAGGGCACGCCATCGCCCCGACGCCGTCGTGGACCTTTCGAAGTTCTGCATTGAGGTCGTTTGCATCGTGCTGTGCCGCGAAGCAATTCACTTCCAAACCGCTAGGTTGCGTCAGGTTTCGGAAGGACCTGTCGAGAAATTACGTGAGACTCGTTGGTAGAGTGTTTACGTTATGTTATGGGCTGTATTTCATTCCGTAGGGTAATAATCATGGACCATCCTTGGTAATAATCCCTACCCCCTACGAAGTCACTACCCTTCGTAGTGAAAACTCTGAAGGGCAGCAGGCAGTAGGGTTTTCAATTAACGGTCGTTTGGAATGTCCTTCGACATATTTCGCGGCTGCTGCTTTCTGCTTATGCAAGAGTAAACAAACGCAGCCAGTTCAAGGGAGAACTGTTTTCACTGGCCATTTATCAGTTTCGCGGTAGCTTTATAAGCAACCGCATTGCTTTCATAAGGCAACCAATAGCCGCAGATAAAAATAAAAAACAACATAACTAGCGATAGCCAATCGACTGTAGTAAACCATCAAGCTAGGTTCGTCAGCTTTCTGTGCGCTAGGTAGTTGCTAGCCACCGGTGTCATTTTCTTGAATGACGTTGAATCACACACTTCACTAGACTCGGGTCGGACCAATCAGTGCCCTTGCGGTCTGTGTCGCTTTGACGCGCAGTTAGAAAATTTTTGATGTGCACGGCAGGCGACGCAGAGGCTCCGCGTTGGGGGTTCACGTCGCCGCAGAGGCTCTGCGTAGCGACGGCGTCAATTCGATGCAGAAGCATAAATCCAGCTTAATGAGTTGCATCCTGCGGGGTGGTTGACAATAGGTACTTCAGTGATAATGACCGTAAATATTCAAGCAGTGAAATAATCACATTTTATTCATTAAACGATAGTAATTGCGTACAGTTACAAAGGAAGCTAACATGTCCACTTAATGTATTAGCAACTTTTGACAGTTCGCTTGCTACGTGCTGTGACAACAGACTGATTTCAGCTTGCTGGCTCTCCAGAAACCGTCGTAAGTTCATTGTAATTGCGGGTAGCAAGTTAGCTACAGTCTGCATAATCGTGCATAATGTTGTGTTATGCATAATCTCCGTTTCAGCGGGAATCCGTTAATCCAAGTCATTAGCTGGTAAAAAAAAGCTGTTACGTCTGCAAAAAAAAAAATCTTTCTCCATGAAGGTGAGCTGAACTAAGTTAGCTGGTTCAGTTTAGCTTGGCCTATAGCATTGGCTATGAGAAGGCGCAGCGCCTGTTTAATGATTACCAGATAGTTTTTTTTTTAAGTGCAAAACTTTAATCAAAAATTTTTGAATGCTTTGATTTGATATTGCTGGTAAATGACCATGGTATAAGTGGGATAATCAACTCGTAGGTGTGCATCACACAGTTTTAAGGCACTTGGCGGAGGCAACCACCCTCCGCGTCATGCCTTAAAACCGTGTAATGCACACTTACGAGTTGATTATCCCTTATGTATAGCATAATGTGCAAAAGAGAATGATTTTAGCAGCATGTATTAGTGAAAGAGAGCCTGTGAGGATTAATTTTATTTTTTTGGGGAGGGGGGGACTATATGACATGATAAGGGAGGATGTTATTACATTTCTATGGCCAAATTACTTTTAATTAGTTTTCTGTTTAGTTTGGAAACAAACTGAATGGATAGGTAATGTATTAGCCCCCCACATTTCAACTGTCAAAAAGATTTAAAAAATAATAATATCCCCTTGCATTTGATGCAAAAGTTTGTACAGTTTATCAAAACAGTACCTTGGTAAAACAATGTTTTATTTATAATTAATTCCACAGCAAACATCTCTCCTAGGCTAATAGGGGAGGTAAGTGGGCAGCTTAAAATAAATGGAAAAAAAGTTTTTATGATATAAGTGTCTTGCTTCAGGGAAATCATTTTTCCAGTCTTTGTGACTCTGGATTGCTGGGTTATAAAGGTTTAAAAAGGGGTCATGCACGCTTAGGGGAGGATTGGCTAGATTCGACATCTGCATTATGAGGTTAAAGAAAAAAAAAAGGACCATCCAGATTGTTACCAGCAGCAAGTCTAAAAGCCATGCTCTCATGGTATTGGGCTGTGTCAGTCCCCTTGGCAAGATTAACTTCCATTTCTGAGAAGGCACCATTAATGTTGAAAAGTTCAATGAGATTTTGGAGCAGCGTATGTTTCCTTCAAGGTGACCTAATTTCCAGGGATGCCCATACATATTATGACAAGACAATAGCCCTCTGGACACATAACAAAGATATGGCTGCATAAGAAGAGGGTGTGGGTGCTGGACTAGCCTGACTGCAGCCCAGACTTTTCCCCAGTGGGGAAGGTGGCACATTTTGAAATACAAACTTTGGCAACAAACACTTAAGGCTTGTTTGCAAGAAGAGTAAGAAAAAACAAGACCAGAAACATTTCTTTTTAATCACGTGTATTTATTAATCAAACCTCAAAGAATTGTACAAATATTACAGATGTTCACCAGAAGCAGGTTTGACAGTTTTCTCGTGTTAAACAATTCATACAAACACAAAACATGTAGCCATCTACCCACCCATCCACCCCTCCCATTCCCTCTCCCATCCCCAATCCCAATGTGTCCTATTAATTACAACAAACACAAATTAATGGAGGTAAAAGAAAAAAAAAAAAAAAAAATAATAATAATAATAATAATAATAATAATAAAAAAAAAATAAAAAAAAACTAATCAGAGTGCGTACTAGATGACAGTAAATGTTGCAAGTGAGAAAGAAATGGGTCCCAAGTTTTATAGAATTTCTTAAGGGATCCCCTGGTGGTATGTTTTATTTTCTCAAGATGTAAGAATGACATTACCTCTTTCAGCCAGGAGTTTGTACCAGGTGGTTTAGGGCTCTTCCAGTACAGCAAAATTTGGCGTTTGGCTATAAGAGCGGCAAATGCAATAAGATCAGCTTGGTAGCCTGTAAATTTTCCCACAGCAGGAGACATACCAAAGATGGCAATGAGGGGACATGGAGAAATAGAAATATTCAGGACTGCTGATAGTGTGTCAAAGAATGATGTTCAAAAAGAGTATAACTTAGGACAGGAGAAAAAGGTATGTGCGTGGTCTGCAGGAGACTGAGAGCACCTGATGCAAAAATAATCCTTGTCAGAGAACAGTTTCTTCAGTCTAGCCCCAGTGTAATGGATTCTGAAAACCACTTTGAATTGAATGAGGCTCATACGAGCGCAAATACAAGTGGTGTTGATTCTAAGTAATACTTCCCTCCACCAGATCTCATCGATTGTGAGACCCAGCTCCTTTGCCCAAGTATCTTTAAGCCCGAGAGGGGGGATAATTGAGATGAAAGGAGAAGGTCATGAATTGAAGAAATATTATTTTGTGATGTTGAGGAGGACATAATGTCTTCTATTAAAGTTTTTTCAGGCAATGTAGGAAATGAAGTGAACTGGATTTTTACAAAATTACGCAAATGAAAGTATCTAAATAGTCCTCGTTTTGAGATACCAAATTTGGAGAGGAGGTCAGCAAAGCTCCCAAAAGTCTTTTCTAATTACAAGTCCTTAAAAGAGACAAGGCCCATCCTTCTCCAAGATGCAAAGGTGTGGTCTATAGCAGAGGGTAAGAACAAGTGATTATTGCATATGGGGATAAGGACAGAAGATTGTTTTAATCCACAGTGATGTCTGAAATGTTTCCAGATTTTTAATGAGGAGAGTACAACAGAATCATTTGTGTAAAGGGAGGGTCTCAGGGGAAGGGGTGCAAAAGGTTGTGCATGAAGTGATGATGTAGCGCAATAACAGCTTCAATAGCTTCAATAACACACCAATTCAGGTCTGGACAGTGATAGCATTTTTTCATCATTTGAATATTAGCAGCCCAGTAATATAAAAGCAGATTGGGTAAGGCAAACCTCCCTCTGACTTAGGTCTCTCAAAAATTCTTTTCTGAATCCTGGGAGTCTTGCCAGCCCAAATGAAAGACAGGATAAGGGTATCCAATGATTTAAAGAAAGTTTTAGGGAGAAAAAGCGGAAGAGTCTGAAAAAGAAATAAAAGTCTTGGTAGTACATTCATTTTGATGGTTTCAATTCGACCGACAAGTGAAAGGGGTAATGTATGCCACCTCTGAAGGTCTGACCTAATAATTTCAGTCAGTTTTGTAAAATTATTTTTATGAAGGGATGTAAGAGAATGAGCAATGTTTACACCTAAATACTTAAAACCATTGGGAGACAAGTGAAAGGGCAAAGCCCCTGGAGGGATTAACTTTGCTGGCTGATTAACAGGGAAACAGAGACTTTTGGCAATATTTAATTTGTACCCTGAAAAAGTTCCAAAAGTTTCAAGCAACTTTACTATCTCATCAGCGCTGTTCACAGGATCTTGCACATATAACAATAAGTCATCGGCATACAGTGACACAATGTGCTCCACGCCTCCTCTGAATATGCCTGTGAATGCTGAAGAACCTTTAAGGGCTATAGACAAGGGTTCTATGACCAGTGCAAATAATAGTGGTGATGGGGAACATCCCTGGCATGTGCCCCGTGAGAGATGAAATGAAGGGGAAATTTCAGAGTTTGTTCTGACACTGACCATAGGGGCAGAGTATAGCAGGCGAACCCAGGAAATAAATTTGGTGCCAAAACTGAACCTGTGCAGAACTGTAAATAAATACTGCCACTCTACACGATCAAATGCTTTCTCCGCGTCCAGAGAGATCACCATCTCTGGAGTTGGAAAAGTAGAGGGCGATAAAACCACATTCAAAAGTCTGCGCACACTGGATGACAGCTGACGACCAGAAATAAGACCTGTTTGGTCTTCTGATATTATACTAGGAAGACAAGACTCAAGTCTGCACGCCAACACTTTTGCCAACAGTTTGACATCACTATTAAGCAAACTGATGGGTCTGTAACTGCCACACAAGTTAGGGTCCTTATCTTTCTTTAATATGAGAGAAATTAAAGCTTGATTGAGTGTTGGGGGCAAAACACTCTGTTCTAAAGAATCGTTGTAGACTTCTAAAAGTAAAGGGGCAAGTTGAGTAGAGAACTTCTTAAAAAACTCTACAGGGTAACCATCTGGGCCAGGTGTTTTGTTACTCTGCATCTGGGAGATACAAAAAATAATTTTGCATAATCTTAGAGGTTCATCTAATGTTACTGCCATTTCTTCACTCAAAGTTGGGATGTCTAAATTATCGAGAAAAGACTCCATAGTAGAGGTGTCAGGAGGGGGTTGTGATTCATAAAGCTTACAATAAAAGGAAGAAAATTCTATGTTTATTTTGGATGGATCTGTAGTCAGATTATGGGAAGAATCATAAATTTGTGGTATAAAGCGGGAGGCACATTGATGTAGCAGTTGTGACGCTAAAAGCCGGCTAGCCTCATCCCCGTGCTCATAATAAGTTGCTCTTGTGTATCGCAGTAAGTATTCGGCTTTCTCAGTTGATAATAAATCAAATTCAGTCTGCAATTGCAAAGGTTTGGTCGTTAAATCTGGATCAGTTGTTGAGGCCTGCTGTCTGTCTATGTCTAAGATAGCGTCTATCAGTTCCTGCTGTTTCATTTTTTGGTTTTGGACAAATGTGCATTAAAAGATATGATACGTCCACGGATAAATGCTTTTAGGGTTTCCCATAAGAGCGATGGAGATATATCATCAGACCTGTTGGTCTCTAAAAAAAAGTCAATACTTGTGGATATGTGATCACAGAAATCTGTGTTTGCTAATAAACTTGAGTTAAGTCTCCATCTTCCTTGACTTCTATGGGGACCTGCTGGAAAACATAGGTCCAATGTGTGTGGGGCATGAACAGAAATGACAATGGCTGTATATTGTGAAGACTTAACAAAAGGGAGAAGGGCCTTGTCAATAAAAAAGTAATCGAAAAGGGAGTAGACCTGGTGGACAGCGGAGTAGAAGGAGAAATCTTTAGTGTTGGGGTGAAAAAAACGCCAGGGGTCAACACAGCCAATTTGATTCATTGACGTTGGCAGCGTCTTAGACATTGCTGTAGACATAATTGATTTGGAATGAGAACGATCTAAAATGGGACTGGTAACACAGTTAAGGTCCCCTCCCAAAATTAAGTGATGGGTGTCCCAGTTTGGTAAATGGGAAAATACTGTAGACATAAAATATGGGTTATCCCAGTTTGGGGCGTACAAATTAGCAAATACAACTGGGATTTGGAATAGCAAGCCTGAAACTATAATATATCGACCCTCAGGGTCAGAGTAAACATGGTCTGGGGTAAACCGGATTCTTTTATGCATCAAAATTG
Organism: Gymnothorax javanicus; assembly: GCA_029692085.1. Classification (NCBI taxonomy): domain Eukaryota; kingdom Metazoa; phylum Chordata; class Actinopteri; order Anguilliformes; family Muraenidae; genus Gymnothorax; species Gymnothorax javanicus. The sequence continues at coordinate 81,170,205 of CM056197.1, read as the reverse complement.
CAGTGCCTCTGGATTTACTGTTAAAGTTGGAATGAAAAATTTGTCCAACCCAGGGCTTACGCAGCCTCATATGATCCTCCACACGTAGGTTTGTCTCCTGTAAAAAGGCAATATTAGTGGAAAGGCTCTTTAAATGTGAGAACACTTTAGATTGTTTAATTTGCCCTCCCAAGCCACACACATTTCAGGTTATTATTTTAATTTGATACCCATTTAATCCACCTGGCGTTCTTGTGGCGTCTGTCATTAATAATGTTTGATGAGTTGAAATCCGAATTCTGTTTGCTTGGAACCATAAGATGTGAGCACCCTGCCATAATCAATGGTATATGGTATGTAGGTAGGGGGAGGAAAAAGAAAAAAGAAAAAAGAAAAAAAAAAAGGAGAGGACACCTTTCCCATTTTCCACCAGCCCAACCCACCCCTCCCATACCCATACACAAACCTCCAATATACCGACTGGAAACAAACGTACATATTCCTGAGGCTCGTCCACAAAAGGTGGCGAGGAGCAAGAACCAGTGTACATACAACCGATTTATCATGCAGTGATACCTGCTCCTAATAGTATATTAATTATATACCCTTTAACAGTGCAACATAAGAAAGGGAGTAATAATAAAAAGAAAAACATTATTTGAAAATTATGATCTGAACGTAAACCAGCAGAAGACAGTATTGCCTTGTAAAATAGTGACATGCCAACACAAGACATCCACGATTCCAGATTGAGGCATGATAGGCTAGCTGCAGCAAAGTAAGAAACCTGCCAGTAATAATGAGGGAGTAACCCGTTCGCTTGAGCACCATAGGCTAACGGATATGCGTAGGGAAAAAAAAAAGACCAGAAACACTTTATCACATGGTGTGTCCTGTCCCTAAATGTTTATTAAGTATTGTGGAAAAAAAACAGCAACAATACTAAGTGCTAAATACTTCACTGTCTCAACTTATTTAAAAAACCTTGCAAGAATCAAAATTGAAATCAGTGTTTATTAAAAAAAATCAGTAAAACTCATGCGGTGAAACTTCAAATAATGCGCTGTTGTGTTTTTTTTTTTCAACATACTACAGGTCAGATATAATTTACAAATCACTGCTTTCAGTTTTGCTTGCATATCGTCCCAACTTTATCTGATTTGGGGATGTAAATGTCGGCGGTCATGATCTCTGTCATTTCTTTATGAGTGATTTCTCAATCATAGGCTTATGTACTTATGTATTGGTCTGATGTCAGTGCTTAATGTTCAATTTCTGTTACTACCAGTATTTCCTACTTCACTATAAGACATACTGGAGCTCCTCATGTGTTTCAGTATAGCTACCGCTAGTGAACTGAACTCATGAATGAGCTTTGATGGAGAGAGTACAGGAGGGAAAGAGGGAGCAATGAGGGGTTGGTGTGTAAAATCAAAATCTCTCTCTCTTGCACTTTTCTCCAAAGTTACTGACTGCAGCTTTAAACATGAATTAATCTTGAGCAATCATGCCTTAAAACATGAGTTTACTGATGGGCTTAGATGGCATGCCACTGAAAATCCCGTAATGCCATCATTACCTCTAGGGAAAGTTGGGGTTGAAGAACCTCTACACAGCCCATCACTGACTATTTTATGAACACTGGTCATTTTTATGTTTTTAATATATTTTGTGTTTACATTAAAATATCTTTGTTATGATTGAATGTCTAATTATATTAGTGAACAGGTGTTTCTATTTTAACTGGTTAATGACAGTTTGAGCATTATGATAATGTCAAATAATGATTAATCTACTAGTTTTGTGCCCATTCCCTTATAACATTTCGTAAAATTGCCCCAGGAGATACAGGTGAGCACTCATTGGGGACATTTATGGATAAAGCGACTAATTTCCCATTTGAAATTTAAGTTAATTTACCATATGTTTTTCAATTAAAAATAACATGCTTTATTTATGCCTAATTGATTGCATATTAGTAAGAAGGTCATTTGGAATCCAGCAAAGAGCTGGATATAACAAGGACATTTAAAAATGACATTGAGAGGCTCAAACTGTAAAAATCAGTCATCTGCTTATTTAGCCATTTGTAAATGTATCACTGATTGCGCTATCCATCCACTGGAGCATATTGATACAGTATGTTTTCAGAATAATGATTATCATTAATTGTAAAGACACTTCGGTGACCAACTTAGAATCGTATTAAACTCAGAACAGCCACTTTCTGGAATAACTCAGCTCTCTAGATTAACCTGTAACATTGTCTTCCCACAAAGCAATTATTAGTAGAATAATAATTCCCAATTATGTGGTATAACACTGCATATCTTGTCCTTGTTGCTCGTAATCTAAAACAGAAATGAAAAACTGCAAATCATAAACCATCATGATCATGTTAATCCAGACAATCAAGTTATGCCAGGAATCACATGTGCTGTTATAAAGGACTCTACCCATTTGCAGGAATGGGTGTTATGATTCTGCCTCTTGTGTGCTGTTTTGTCATTGTGCTTATTACTTTTAGATTTGTGCTTCTGCTTTTTCTCCCGTGCCTCACTCTCTTGGTTTATTTTTCAGCTTTCATTCTCGCCGTCTGCAGATTGATTCACTCTTGCCCAAACTCCTGTGATGTCGAGTGACAGCCTTGGAGCATGCCTGCGTCTCGTTGTCCAATCAGGTTTCCTCTTTCGGAATCGGCTGTGGTATTTCATTCATTGCTTCCACCTGTGCTTAATTCTGGGTCTTGCGAAACTCTGAGTGAATGCGTTCTCTGATAGGATCATTACTAACCCGTACTAACCAGCACTTATTTGAGGGTGATTGTATATTTCATCACGTAGTATTAACCTTAATTAAAGCTGCGGTTGGTAACTTTGAGGAGGGAGAGGCATTGGCATAAAAATGTGAAAAAAATGCAACTTTCAGATCCCTCCCCTTCCCGATCCACTGCGCTCCTAAGACCCTCCCCCAGGAGGCTGCCGTGCACGCGAAGGCACGCGAGCTGTTATGCATGCGACTGTGGAGAGATTTTGCACGTTCACATTATGAAAACGGCCAAGTTGCCAAGGCTAGACGTTACTGTTGTGAACAGTCGACACTGCTGGCCAACAAGCAGGCGCGTCGTTAAACCTGAAAATTCCGGGGCTAATATCCCTCCCTTTATTGAAAATAATCAGTCCTGGTTAATTCTAGATGGTTTTCCTTTATTAACATGTTTTCCAATTCAAGAATAATCAAGTGGCATTTGAAGGCACGGCTTCTCTCCCCCATGCGATCTAAAAGCGACAAAATAATGGGCTACATTCAGTACAGAAAAATAATTTGATTATAATTAGGTCTATGCACCGTCACTCGGCGGCGGCATTTCAGAACTCTTCGTTCAATGAAGGTAATTTCAGCGACAAGTATGTACACCTGTTTTTGCAGGTCACTCAACTCGCTGTAAAAAAAAATAGACAGCTGTCCGACTGGAAAATGTAAACGGACTAAACCACGTACTAGTCACCAAAATTACCTTCATTCGCTGAAGAGTTCTGAAATGCCGTCGCCGAGTGACGGTGCATAGACCTAATTATAATTAAATCATTTTTCTGTACTGAATGTAGCCCATTATTTTGTCGCTTTTAGATCGCATGGGGGAGAGAAGCCGTGTCTTCAATTACCACTTGATTATTCTTGAATTGGAAAACGTGTTAATAAAGGAAACCCATCTAGAATTAGCCAGGACTAATTAGTTTTAATAAAGGGAGGGATATTAGCCCCGGAATTTTCAGGTCTAACGACGCGCCTGCCAACAAACGAGCAGAAATAAATCATGTCCCCGCCTCCCCCGCCTCCTCCCATGCGTATATCAGTGGGTGGAGTGAAGCAGTCGGTAGATGGAACTTTATATTGGCTTTGCTCTGCATTGTGAAATCTCCGCTCCTGTGCCTTCCCGAGTATTTCCTTTGTATGATTCCCGAGCCTTGTGTTTTGCTGCGCCCACGTCTTGCCTGCCCTTTGTCTAAGTCTCCCGGTGTTTCCGTCAGTCTAGTTAGGTCCAGTTTTTGTTTTTCTAGTTTAGCCACCCTTGGAGTGTGTACTTCTGTTTCCCCCTGCCTTGGGCAGTGTACCTTAGTTTCTCCCATTTGTTCAGTGCATGTGCACGGTGTTTTGTTTCTAGCCTGTTTGCCAACTTTCTCCTTTAGTGTTTGGTGTTTCAACACTTTTGGATTCTGCATCTGCTGTTCCCTCGACCTCTTAACAATGGGCGTGGAGCAAGAAACCAGTGGACTCCTCTGCCAGGCATTTTTTTTTTTTTTTTTTTTTCAGAAGCCTAATGTCTGCATACATTTATTAGTTTTTACTGTGTGTTTCAGATGCAAAAAAAAAAATCAGTGTAAGGCACGATGAAGCTAACAGTGGCATACTTAATGGTAAGTTAACTGTTGGCAACTGTTAATTTTTTGTATTTCTATGGCAATGGGTATTACGTAATGGGGCCTTTTGCTGACAGACTGGGGATATGGTTGGAGGTGAATTTTATGGTGCCACTCTGCTTGAAACCCTGTAACTTTTTGGAGGTCAGGGTATTATGGCCTCTAGAAATTTAGATGAATATATTTAGTTTATACATTTTACTGCGTGTAGTTTGCATGACCTCTCCTTGTTCGCTTGGGTTTCCTCCCTTAGTCCAAAGACCTAAGTTAATTGGAGACCTCTGTAGGTGTGAGTGAATGGTGTGTGTGAAGGGTGTGTGTGCTCTGTGTTTGGCTGTCCAGGGTATGTCCCTACCTTTCACCCAGCTGGGATAGGCTCCAGCTACCCTGCGACCCTAGTGAAGGAGAGGCCATATAGATAATGGATGGATTGATGTTTCTTAATAAATTTTACTTTATTGCTTTTTTTGTGATAATTTAAATATGGGGTAAATGACTGCAAATATGTGTTTGAAATGACTAATGAGCCTCTCATGTGGAAATAATGCATCCTGGCAAAGAAAATGCATTCTAGTTCAATATTTCCCACATTATACAGCCTATACAACATTCCAGAGGAGATTCAATGTGATCCAGGTAATGTTGAGTGCCTATGAAAGCTTTTCAGAGACATTTATTCCGAACTTTGATTCAGAACGTATATTAGCTTTTAATGTTTCCTCAGTTCTCATTTCCCTTGCCCGAACAGAAAATATGCATTTCTAAAAATAAAATCAAAGATTTATGCTTCTCAAGTTGACATGTAGTTACATATACAATATACAGTGCCTGACAAAAGTCTTGTCGCATAAGGACATAGTAACTAAAAATAGCATAACTTTATTTCTAACCAATCAATTGTTACAATAAATGATCCATTTTAATGTCAAGGGCTTTCACATTAATAATTTGGTGCAAAATGAAACCGTCAAGTGTTCTGATGTTCACAGCTTGGCTAAGCCCATAACATCTGTTTTTGCTAGGATAAAAGTCTTTTCGTCTCTTCAGATGATGCAACAAATCGCAGATTAGAGTTTAACCTATGACAAATACTGTAATTAACACATTCCCAGATGTGTATAGAAATAACCCCAGCACACCAGACTTTCATATGAGGTGCGACTAGACCTCTGACAACATACCAAAGATTCAACCACAGACCAAAGTGCTGATCATCAAGAGCCTGAAGACTGAGTCTGCTGCTGAAGTGGCAGACATCTTTAATGTATTCAAATGTCAAGTGGAGGGGATGAGGAAAAAGCTTAGAAGAAACTGGTGACGTTCATGGCAAGCGCAGGTCAGACAGACCCCGGTATGACAACTGTTTGAAAGGACCGTTTGTTGCTTCAACTGTACAAGGCTAGCCCTTCTTCAACTACAGCGAAGCTACATGAGGAAATGTCACCAAAAATCCCGGTATCTACAAGAAGAGTTTGTCAAATTCTCTCTCTCAAAGTGGTTTTCATAGCCAAATTAGTACACAGAAGTCTGCATTAAACAAAAAACCTGCATTGCATTTGCCAAGGCCCACAGCTTGCAGAAAGGATTGATACTGGAAAAGTGGCTGAAAGTTTATTTTTCTGGTGAATCATCCATTGAACTGCATGCCAGTCGCCGTACAAGACCTGTTGGAACCCTCATGGACCCAAGATTCTCCCAGAAAACAATCATGTTTGGTGGAGGAAAAATCATGGTTTGTTGTTACATCCAGCATGGGGGTGTGAGAAAGATCTGCAGAGTGGATGGCAACATCAACAGCCCGAAATATCAAGAAGTTCTTGCTGCCCTACTTATGCTGCTGCTCCTTCTCATTCTTCTGCCTCCATGTCACAGTTCCTGAAAGCGAAGAAGGTGAAGGTACACCAGGATTGGCCAACCCAGTCACCTGACATGAACGTTATTGAGCATTTCAGGGGTAAGATGAAGGAGGAGGCTTGGAAGATGAAACCATAGAATCTTGATGAACTCTGGGAGTCCTGCAAGACTGCTTTCTATGCCATTCCAGATGATTTCATCATCAAGTTATCTCAGTCATTGCCAAGACGTATGGATGCAGTCCTCCAAGCTCATGGGAGTCATACGCAATATTAATTCTTTTTTTTCAAGGCACCATGGCTTTATGTTCTGATATTATAGTGGCATATTTGTGTATTCAAAATAAAGTGTATGTATAATTTCCACATTTTTTTTTTTTTTTTTTTTTTTTTTTTGCGACAAGACTTTTGTCCAAGCAAAATCTGACCTTTCTGTACAAATTAAATTATAAAACTCAATCAATGACACAAACCTCTATTTTGGTATATTTCGCATAATCTAGAGGGCTTTGCCTTTCATATAAGCCATTTTTGATTCCAATTGATCAACTACAAGTCAGGTTATTATTTGTTGTTCCTACAACTTGGATAAGTGACAAGACTTTTGTCAGGCACTGTAGTGAATTTACAGTCAAATGATGTTCATGCAAATCTATGCTCTGAAACATTCCGGTAATACTGACCAGTAATGTATGGGTGCTGAAGTGATATTCTTCCTCCTGACCAATTTTTTTGGATGCAATTTGCTGGCTCTTAAACTCTCTGGATGAATTGAATGCAATTGCTTGCCAGACTCAAAGATGATGAGCCCTTGGAGTTACACTCGTAAGGAGGACGTAGAAGAGGACAGAAAAAGGGGCAAAAGGCTGGAGGAGACACTGGAACAACACAGCAAAAGGATTACTCAGCTCGAGCAGAGGGCAAAACAAAGAGAGGCTGAAGAGGCAACAGCCATGGAGCTGAAGAGTGTTAATAGGAGAATAAGTTCGGTGAAAGATGAATGGAGATGCACTCTTCAGTGAATTATGTGATATTATCATATTTCATTACTCTAATGCTGAGCACACATTTAATCTCCAACATGAAAGATAATATGAAATACAGGTTGCTGCGCTTCTGTATGAAACTACACACTTCGTGTAGCTTTTATTCTCTACTCCAGCATTTGCTCTGAGCTGATTCCATTTCTACTGTCCCCCATTTTAATAAATGAAAGAACTCAAAAAGCAAGCAGGGTATTAAAATGTATTATGTCCTCGTCTATAATGTACGTACAAACGAAATTGGGTTTCATACACATCTAAACCCTCCAGGCTAAACTCATGCTAAGCTTTCTCCTAAAAAATGAGTGGCATGCATATACTAACAAAGTAAGATTAGGTGGTCACTGTCCCCTCATACAAATCTACATGTTCTTCTATCATCCTTTGGAAAAGTTGAAAGAACCATAACATAGCAGTGCAAGTCAAATTTCACAGGAATTTTAGTGGCATAAAACATTCTTTTGGGATGTCTTGACTTGCAATCACAATTGACAGCGAATTACTTTTATCATTAGGATGTATTGAAAAGAAGGCTCTGCTGGTGTTGTTCCAACTGACTTGGCAAAGTGAACTTTAAAAGCAAACTGACTAAAAAGCAGCACAACAAACTGCACTCGAAAAGCAGGTATACAACTCATCCTGCTAAGAAAATGGGTTGTCCTGAATGGATCCATCCCATGGCTTGAAATATATTCCTGATTCTGCTGGTGCTATTTACAGCTGCAGAACACAGCATAACTGTCTGCTGGAGGGTTACACAAGGCAGGTCTGACCTTGACTAACTACTACTCTGATCACTCCTTTGGCCTGCCTGTGTCAGCTGCATATGATGCCAATTCAACAGACACAATTACAGCACCACCAAGCTGGAGGACTACAAAGATAAAATTGAAGAGCCTAGTGCTAAAAGTGCTTAAGTCACATTTTCACACATCATTAGGTAAGAATGGGAAAGTGACTTTTTCTGTCACCTGAGTCCATTGTATCCATTTTCTCAAAATGGAAACTTTGCGACTTAAAATGTCCATTTTGAGAAAATTGATAAAATTGACTTAGGTGACAGAAAAAGACATTTTCCCATTTTTACCCAATGATGAGTGAAAAATGTGACTTAAGTACTTTTAGCACTAGGCTGTTCAATTAGAGATACCTGGCAGTTAGTGGCTCAGAGCACAGAAAGAAATATAAAGCTACAAATGTAAATCATAAGAAAGATAATAATATTAATTTAAAACACATACAAGACAGATGTTTATTTGATGTTTTGCAATTCTTCACAATAATGCGTCATCAGGAATAAATCACAAAATATTGAATATATAAGCTTATATTGTGTTTCTCAGAATTTTTGACTGATTTTATTACTATTTTCAAGGAAGAGTAACTCCAAACAGCTTAACACTGGCAAAATAGAGATATGACTCACTTTGTGAAATAATGGTTCTGTCGACTAAAAATAGCCCACTGCAACTGGAAAAAGACGTACAATATTTAAGATATGTGTCATTTATTTTCACTTATAAATCAAGAGATGAAGCAAACAGAAACACAGTGTATATGCTATTGTCACTAAAGTGAAGGTACAATGGTTTGAAGAAGATTACTTTGCAAGGTAACTCATGTAATCGTTGACAAGAAATGTCAAAATGTTAATCAACTCATTGATTTTTTTTATTATACAAGTATAAACATTCAAGCTTTAGCACCATAACTTTTTTTTTTTTTTGGTAAATTGATATTCACTATGGCATTTACCATACCAAAAATTTAATAATAGTTCACAAACTTTAGTCATCATTTCAATGCTCAGTTATGAAAGTAAACAAGGAGCCAGGAGATTTTTTTTTCAGAGAGCTACCACAGACATTTACGTATTGTTAATATGGCCGTGCATATTATTCATATGTAGACTATATCAGTTTTGATGCTGCAGTATTTTCACTATGTAAAAATAAAATTAAAATATGACACTCCCTGGATTATTGAAAATACGTGTTATAACTTCCACTATATTGCCTATGTGCTCCATGACCTCCCTCCACCACAAAATAAATAAAAAATCAAAGAATTAAAAATGATGCACAGCATGCAAATAAAATCCATTTGGAAGCAGTACTTCTCTAAATATGAATGGGGAAATTTTATTTTGTATCAATGCAATTAAACAGAATACTTTCATTGCTTTGTACACTTGCCCCTTTCAGGAATTTTACCACTGAGTCATCTTCTACGTTTCCCAGTATAGACAGTATATGTATGTACAGTAGAAGTGTACATTCAAAAATATGTATACGTCCTGCCTTTCTTAAATTAGACATCTTTCACATGAAATATTTCAAAATCTGGCAGCTATTTTGGCCTAAGCCTGCGGGTTTCCCTCTTGCATAAAAATAAAACAATTCATGATGGAGCACGCCCATGACACCTTCCAAATCTGTTTTTAAAATCTTGAAGGCTTTCATTCCAACCATAATTGCCTGATTCTACTAATGAGCAGTTCAACAAGATCAATAGCTGTTGAATAAGTTGTGCTTTGTCAGGGTTACAGTGAAACCTTAATTTTTCTCATGGACCAATAACTGCTTAAAAGCTGATAGAAAATGCTGTTAATTATTTCAGTGCTCGCAATTCATAATTATATAAAGGTTGCTTACAATACTGTGCAGTTAGAGTCTTCATAAATAACAAAGCGGTTAATCTTTTCATTTGAAAACACTGTTTCAATCAAAAAAAAGTATAATCCAGTGTATACAGTTACCAGTGTGCATCTGCGCACATCTATTCCAGTAGTTTTGAAAACCAAGGCTGTAGCTTTGCAGAGACCAGTAGCTATGCAAAATTATCGGCATGCTTCAATCAGTTTTGAAACCAATACAAGCCCTAATGCCCCAGGAGGTAAATGCTCATGCAGTAGACAGCATACCAATTTAATAACCAGCTGCAAGGGTTCAATATGATAGGTTATTCACCAATTTACACACTGGCTACATCACCAAGGTTTCTGCTGCATGTGAGAAAACCTGCTGGAAGGAAGGACTAATGATGACCCCCTGGAGCTGTGACGTGCTTGATTTTCGGTAATCCTTTTGTGATCTGAGAGACTGCTTGTTTATTCGTTCTTAATCCCCATGAAGGTCCCTTCCCAAATTCTACCACAGGCTTGTATTCAGCTGGGGCAAGAGGATGTTCAGAGTCCTTGAATGGTACTACTTTCCTGGGCAAGAAAAGGGGCATGGGCAGGACATTTTTGAGAGGTGACCGATTCTGCCTCAACCTCTCCCCTTGTCTGCCCACGCCCATACCGTGCTCAAGAGATTTCTTCTTCAGGAAGTCTGTCATCACTTCCTGTTCATAGCTCTCTTTCCTTACTGCATCATGCTCCGAAAGAGTAATTCTAGGAATTAAACAAAAGGTTTTAATAAAATGGAAGTCCACTTCCTAGGCTTTTTGTAAAATGTCTTGTTACTTAAAGGAGCAGTGCGCAGCATGATTTATTGATGAATGATTACTGCGCATGCTCAGCACTTCGAAAATTGTTATCCTAACAAAGTGAAACTACTCGACTGCAAGTCAAAATATGGTTCTGTCCTTGCCAATTTGGCTCCATTTTGCATTGTTTTTGTTACTCAGGCATTATTCTTCTTACAATATACTAAGGAGTTTCCTATGGAAATTAGTGGATTCAAAGCGTTATTTTAGTGCTTTTGCTGAAGGAAATGAGGAATGTAAGCTGGTCTGCCACTTGATAGTAAACATCAAAGCAGAAGAGGAATAACTTCTTCTATGATTATTAGGGGTTGGCAATCCAGGTTATTTTCTTCATATCCTTTGACTAGAGCGCTTTGAATCCTCTAATTTCCTCAGAAAACTCCTTAATATAAAAAGCTTAATGCCTGAGTAATTAAAATATATAAATGCAATGCAAAACGATGACAGATTTGCAAGGATGGAAGTGGAGTTTGACTTCTGGTCGAGCCAATTAACTTCCCTCAAAGTTGTGAGCATGTGCAGTCATTGTGACACAGCTCCTTTAATTTTAATACACTGGATGCTTCTGATTGGCCAGTTTGTAAGCCTTACATGTTTATTTTATATTTAGGAATGTAAAGCATTCATAGTTTGAGAAAAGCAAGAGAATAAACTTCAAACTTGTATGGTGAACTAGTTTCCAGACGCTGTATATGAGAACAGAATAATTTTGTAAGGAATATTCACAATTCACAAACACAGTTATCCTTTTAAGTATTGAGTATATTTCTTCCTTTGAGCTCAATCAATTGAGGCTGCAGATTGCGTAAAATAGAATATACTACAATCTCAAAATACTATGAAACACAATTTGTTTAATTATCAGGTAATATACTTACACAAAACCTCTGGAATTAAAATGTTTATGTACAAGCTGTGTAGGAACTATGTAAGTAATGTGTGTTTTCCCGTATTTGACTGTGAACCTTAAATTCCCTAAATATTCCCCAAAATAAGTTTAGAAAACACAGGTAAATAATTCGGGTATCCACACAAAAACTGTTTGAGCTTTTTGAAACTATTCAATAAAACTTAAATATCCATGCAATGTTAGCTGTTCCTGTCAACTCAGAGCTAAAAGAGTCAAAATACTGCCACAGCAGCCTAAGGATTTCATTTATATTTTGCATTTCCTATACAAGGTTTTGAAGGATACCAAATATACTAAACATTAGGGGTGTAACGGTACATGTATTCGTATTGAAAATTTTCGGTAGAGGGCGTTCGGTTTGGTACAGAGGCGTGCAGCATGGGTGAGTTACCACACGAGCATAATAAGTGACGGAACTCTTCTGTTTTAAATTGAGTTTTTTTTGTTACTCATCATATTATGCTGAGTAAAAAAAAAAAATCAATTTAAAACAAAAGAGGTTGAGTGGACTTAGTGGGTTTTGCTTTCCAACTCTTCATATATTTTCTGAATAATGAGAATATTTTATTTATTGGAAAACTTACTACCAGCACTTGGCAGCAGTATTCTATTTTTTTTTTTATTTCAATATTTTGTATAATGTTACAATAAAGTTCCTAATAAACAAGCAATTTTATGTTTTGCATTTTGTTCCCATACTGTACCGAAAATGAACCGAACAGAGACCTCAAAACCGAGGTACGTACCGAACTGTGATTTTTGTGTATCATTACACCCCTACTAAACATAAAGCCATGATCTGGTTGTATTTCTATTTCACAGAACATGCATTATATGTGTGGAAACATGCATTTCAATGTAGAGTCAGCAAAATAACTGGAGCAGAATGCTTGAATTCCAGCTGCTTTTTCATGCACCACTTTCTCTCCCACCACTGTAAACCTAAATAAATCCTTTATGAATGTATCTGAATCAAACCAATATTGACCTTAAACTGCATTTTGTAAAGCTTCCCCACGACACATATCCTCTGTGTAAATAGGATGTAGAAGTGGCACGTACTTTCCCCGTGGTCTCATCTGATGCCATTCTGACTCGTAATGCTCCCTGTCTCTCTTGTTGTCCTCAGCAACATCGCAGTGCACGTTGGACAGGATAAGGCTGTTCTTTCTTTTCAAGAGAAACATCTTGGGAGACAGATTTCTTTTTTTTTTGGTTCCCTAAGATATTCCTACTGCATAAGATGGTACTTTGACTTGTGTCAGCTCGCTGTTCAAAATCTCTGTGAGGTAATCCAACTCAAGACTTTTAAGCTATGCCCATATTGCTATTTTAGTTCCACTGCATCAGGGCAAGTGTGTTGTTAATGGGGGACGCCTGATTATTTTACACCAGAAATGGGGGGAAGGGGGGAGGGGGGGCATGACTGGCGGGGACATCCTTTCATGACATGCATTACAACCTTCTGATCGGAGGTCAAATCAGGTGTCCTCTTTCATCCTGGGCAACATGCCCTAAGCTTCTCAAATGGCAGCACTGTAAATACGGCAGAAAAACCAGTAAATCATGTCTCATCATGTGACACATCAGATAAAGCTACTTCCCTTATTGTAAAATTATTCACTTTCTGTATTAATATTGCTGATGCAACATCTAAGGAAGTGATTAAATATATTTTAGAACAGCAGATGAGAATAAGGTTTTCTATTTAGATGGAGGATACAAGCTCTATTTTTAAGTACAGTTTGTTCACTTTCTGCGAGTCCTGCTCTTCTTATGGTATGTTGTTTAACCAGTCTCACTTGATTTCATGTCACTTGTGCTTCAAATGTGCTTTATTTTCATTGCTGACTAATTTTGCTTCAAATGTATAAAAATGGATGTCAAAGAATATATATATATATATATATATATATATCATTCAGTGAGCATTTCCTTCTGGCAAGAATGGAACTTCCACACTAAAATTCAAAGAATATTACAAATGCTCTTGTGTTTAAATGGACAGCCTGTTCATTCTTTGTTCCTTGTTGCAGTTCAGTTGTTTGTCCATAACTTTGACTTAAAAGTAAATGAAAGGAAATTTCCATCACAATTTCTATTGATTGTTCAGAAACTATTTTCTTTTCCTAGCAGGTCAAAGATAAGGACAATGTTGTTTGAAATGTCGCCTTGTTATGTTGGATCAAGGCTCCCATTTTGATGAAAGATGACCACAGTAATGCTGCAGAATGCAAATGGTGGGCCAGGGAATCCAGCTCAGCCATTAGATTCACATTACAGTTGTAAAGCCAAAATGCATTCGTTCAAATTGCAGCTCATCATGCCTATAACGTCCTGGAAACACTACTGGGACACATGGAGTGAAAGAACACCATGCACTGAGATAACAGTCCTACTATGTGCTCAGTATTTGCAGTACTGAGTATTGTGAATTTTTAAGCTCTTCCTTTTGGGATTTTCAGTGACAAGCTGTTGGAGATATAAAAGCCCTTCAGTAACCTTGCTTTAAAACACATGATAACCCCTAACTGGTTCCCATGTGCATTTCCTAATTAGAAACTAAAATAAGAAAGAGAATTCATTCATACCAGTGTTGGAGAGGTGCTGACCATGGCAAAAATACAAACATGAAGAAGGGCAGTCACGCACTCGAAGCCACAATGCAATAATCGGCCTAATTTATTTAATAAATTACCAATGATCTTGACACAAGACTTGCTCAGGTTGAATTATCCCTTAATTTTCTGGAGAAGAAGTGGAAACGTTGGTAATTTTATAAATGTATTATTATTATTGCAGCATGGCTATAAGCGTGCGACTGCCCTTATTTACATCTAATTACCAACCAAACATTAATTTGCTCATTTGTGAAGACTAATCAGTAGAATGACTGGGCTATTGGTCTCTAGCTCGCATGATAGTTCATTGCATCACAAAGTTATCAAGCATTTTCCTTTTCACAGTAATAATGACATAAAACATCAATATGTCTTTCAAAGATTCTACATTCCATATTTATAAGCTATAGGTGTCAGAGTACAAAACAGGGGAACCAAATGCAGAGCACTGTGGAAACCTCAGAAAGGTTTAGTAATACAGAAGCAGCCTGATTAAAGCAATCAAACATAGCATTGTCAGGGACGGTCCAGGGTCAGGCTGCGGAAAACTGGATCAAAGGGGACCAGGCAGACTGCGGTTGAAGAGGGAGGTCCAAAGTCATGAGCTGTTATTTCAAGGCAGGGGGGAGCGGTTGACACAAGGCTAACGAGGACTTGAACGAAGATGAAAGCAGACATCACAAACACTGACAATCAGACTGGAAGAGGCTGGGAATTTGGAAACAGGATGAACAATCAACTTTGAAAAACACAAAAAGGTAACTCAGCACAATGGAAGCTAACAGTCAAGCAAAGAAACAATGAAAAATGAAATGAGACAATAAATAACTGAGCGATTGAAATCAATCAAAAACAATCTGAAACTGACACACAGCTCGGGGAAACACTAATGAACATTCAGATAGTGAAAATAGGCTTATAAGGAATGCCTTTTTGAACCCATGTTTGCGACTCAATACACTTAAGAAGATGTTTCCCACTTTTTTTTAATATCTGATTTAATTATAACATTTTCATTCACATACATGTGACATGTAAATAGTTGCATAGAGAAGTTGACCTCCCCCCCCCTTTTTCTTATTACAACACAGAATGATGTAGGTAAATTGAGAAAGAGGAAGAAAAAAAAAGGTAAATTTCAGCCCAACAGCAAAGGCAGTCCCAATATTTTAGACAGAGGTCAAAGGCCGCATATATTCAAGCCCCTTTACGGTTCTCTGTTTTAAGAAATGAAAACAAAAAACAAACAAGAAAAGGAACCAACAGGAGGATAATAAAGTAAAAAATAAGAGAAATGAAAAGAAATGGGGGAATGACCGAAAGAAGTTCCTCTCCTAAAGCGGTCAGGAAACGGCCAACAAGATCACAGGAGATGCTGTTAGCATCATTCAGATTGCACCAACTAATGCACACTTTGTGCATTAAATAAATAAAAAGTAGTAAAGAAAAAGGAGAAAAAAACAAGAAGACAAACATGGAGAAAAACAAGACAAACAGAAAAAAAAAAGGACCCCCCCAAAAAAAAAAAAAAAAAAAAAAAAAAAAAAAATTTTATTCAGCTAGAAGTTCGCAGTATTCTCACTTTGAGCAAGACTCAGTTAGCAGTACAGTGCAGGGGGTAGCTCAGCCAGTGAGGGCAACATCCAGCTGCAGAGATCTAACATGCTCCAAAAATGGATGCCATATTTTTTCAAATTTTATGTCGGAGCCCCTAATCATAAGTTTAATTTTTTCTAATTTCACAAACGATAAGGCATCTTTTACTCAATGGGTGTGAGATGGAGAACAAGGGCTTTTCCAGTGCCTTAAAATAACACGCCTCACAAGCAGTGTAAGAAAAGCTAGAAGTTCAACAAAATAAGAGGGCAATGAATGGTCAGTAATTGAGACACCAAACAGGCCGAGTAAGGGCAATGGGTGAATATTGACTGATGTAATGGCAGAGAGTGAATCAAACACGGATTTCCAAAACAAGGAAAGCGCGGGACCGGTCCAAAACATGTGGGTGAGATTAGCCGGTCCTAGATGACATTTGTCACAGTTTGGATCAGAGCCAGGAAAGATTCGAGCAAGTTTCCCATTTTTAATTATTTCTTTTTAACACTGAAAACATTTTTAAAAAGTGCCATCTTAAAATAAACTACAATGCTGAAAAAATGATAAAATGGGAGACAGAATTCAGAGAAATTTTGGATTAATCAATTACAACCCCAAATCCGAAGTAGTTGGAACGAAGTGTAAATTGTGAATAAAATCAAAATGCAATGACTTTCAGATCACATGAGCCAATATATTATTTACAATAGAACATGGAGAACATTTCAAATGTTGAAACTGAGACAATTTACATTTTTATCCACAAAATGAGCTTATGTCAAATTTTCTGGCAGCAACAGGTCTCAAAAAAGTTGGGACACAGGCAAAAAAGGGCTGAAAAAGCAATTAATATATAAAAGAATCAGCTGAAAGAACATTTAGCAAGTAATTAAGTTAACTGTCATCAGGTGTGTAACGTGATTGGCTATAAAAGGGATGTCTTAGAGAGGCTGAGTCTCTCAGAAGTAAAGATGGCCGGAGGCCCTCCAACCTGTGAAGGCTTGATTAAAAAAATTGTGGAATACTTTAAAAACAATGTTCCTCAACAACAAATTGCAAAGGCTTTGAAGGTCTCATCAGTGACAGTGCATAACATCATCAAAAGATTCAGAGAAACTGGAAAAATCTCCAAGGGACAAGGCTGAAGACCTTTCTTGGATGCCCGTGATCTTCGGGTCCTCAGACGCCACTGCATCACTCACCGGCATGATTCTGTCATTGACATTACTAAATGGGCCCGGCAGGAATACTTCAAGAAACCACTGTCTGTAAACACAGTCCACCGTGCCATCTACAGACGCCACCTAAAACTCGATCATACAAAAAGGAAGCCATTGTTGAGCATAATTCCAGAAGTGCCGCCGTGTTCTGTGGGCCAAGACTCATTTAAAATGGACTGTAGCAAAGTGGCAAAGTGTCCTGTGGTCAGATGAATCCAAATTTGACATTCTTGTTGGAAATCATGAGCTTTGTGTCCTCCGGGCTAAAGAGGAGAAAGACCACCCCTACTGTTGTCAGCGTTCAGTTAAAAAGCCAGCATCTCTGATGGTATGGGGAAGCATTAGTGCACATGGTGTGGGACACCTGCGTGTTTTAAAAAGCACCATGAATGCTGAAAGGTATATAAAGGTTTTAGAGCAACATATGCTCCCCTCCAGACAACATCTATTCCAGGGAAGGCCTTGTGTATTTCAGCAGGACAATGCAAAACCACATACTGCAGCTATTACAACAGCATGGCTTCGTAGTAGAAGAGTCCGTGTGCTGAACTCACCTGCCTGCAGTCCTGATCTTTCACTGATTGAGAACATTTGGCGCATAATCAAACGAAAAGTCCGTCAAAGGAGACCCAAAACTCTCCAACAGCTGGAAGCCTGTATTAAACAAGAGTGGAATCAAATTCCAATGGCTAAACTCAAGAAACTTGTCTCCTCAATGCCCAGACGCCTCCACTCTGTGTTAAAAAGAAGACGGGATGCTGCACCATGGTAAATAGGCCCCGTCCCAACTTTTTTGAGACCTGTAGCAGCCATCAAATTTGAAATGAGCTTATTTTGTGGATAAAATTGTAAAATTTCTCAGTTTCAACATTTGCTATGTTATCTCTGTTCTATGGTGAATAAAATACTAGCTGGTTTGATTTGAAAGTCATTCCGTTTTGATTTTATTCACAATTTACACTTTGTCCCAACTATTTCGGAATTGGGGTTGTATATGTATTATTGCCATCCTTAATATCACGTGTATTGCATTTATTGTACATTGTCAATGAAGCCTATTGGTGATTTCTTGGTCATTTCTTAATTGATCATTTCTTAATCATTATTGGCTTATGTATCAATCTCGATTATTCAGTAAAAATTTGTTTGATTGTTAATCAGGCGATCATGAAAAGATACAGGTTGAGAGCAATTATGCATTGAAAGGTGAGAGTCCTCAATACCTCAGAGGGAAAGCCACAGAGAATCCATCAGAATATTTGCGGGGGGGAGGTGGATCGTCTGGGTTCAGGAAGTTAAGGTATATGTCATGATTAAGACCAGGAATTAAGTGCGGAGGCGGAGTATAATCCAATAGAATGGTTTTGATAGTAATATGGTTACAGTGAGACAGAGCCTACAGGAAGAAGGCACAGTTCAGATGTTGTGGGCAAAGCAGGGCAATGCCAATCTCCAGCTAGTGGCTTTGCAGGATGGCTGCTAAGTGTAATGCACACTTCGCCAGAGCCGAACTGTCTGCAAGGTGGATGGAGCAGCTCGAGTGCAACTTGGTTCCAATCCTAGTGACTGTTAAAAGATTGGGAGCTTGTTGCTAACAAACTGGACAGAGGAACAGACTTGGACAAAGTTAACAAGGCTGCGGTCCCAATCTTAAACCCTTCGGCTTAGGAACTTGTTCAAATTAATAAATAGGAAGGTTTCTGCAAATTACAATCATCAAAGTTCTCCTCTACCTTTCAAAAGACGAAGAATTTGTGCTTGGAAATACTGACTGGCTCTAAGCACGCATAGGAAATCACAATTCAGAGACTTGCAAATCAGAGCAGAGGGCTCAAATACACATCACAGATAAGCTACATCAGGAAGTAACAATGAAACAAGACACAGCCCAGAATGAGGGCACACGCCAGACGTAAACCTATCAAAAGTGACATGCTTCTAGACACGCAAGGTGCTGAATTGAAAGAGAAATGAAAGACATTCAGTCAAGGGTTGTGACAGAATAATAGTTTTTGCAGCAGTAATACTTATCTTCAATGCTGTACATTTTGAGTCAATGCTCGAAAAGTAACATGGACACATATTTTTACCATCAGCTAAATGAGACCTATTATTGTACTCCCTCACAGACTGGCCATAAGGAATTTTGGACAGAAGGACAAAATTTGTAAAATTGAGCCCCCAATCTTTGACCTACTCCAGCATCACTACACAAATTAAAGAGTAATATCATATGGACTGTCTGATTATTTTCTAGCTGACTTTAAGCCAAACAAATTGTTTACCATCTGTAATTATTACAGTTAGTGCTGCTTTAGATTTTGTTGGTCAGAAATTTGGCCATTGCCTCTCTACTCCTTCCATTATCTTTTCCTCTGTGTACCCAGGCGTTTCTATTTTGAGCCTCCTGACTTTCTTGCGAGGCATTTTGAGTATTTTAGCCAGTTAGGCTCAAGATATATCAAGAAAGGCAATGCCACTGAAGATACGCTCATATGGTACATGCAGTTAGGAGTACTTGGGGCACCTTACTATTGAATTGTATGTGTGTGGTGCTGGTACTCATAAAACAAAAATCTGGTTACTCAGTGATAACAAGAGACACAGCTTTTTCTCGTAACTCCATAACTCTGGCACCATCTGGTGTGGCACTCCAGCAAGTCATCTTTTTCCATACTGCAAAAAATGAGCCTTATGTTGCATTCAAAGCTGATTCAATGGGCTTATAACCACATGTTTTGCACAAACAATGTATGCTTTTAAGGGGAAAAACTAAATCAGGTTCCATCTGATAAAAATATGATTAATTTTTTGTCTTTTTTTTTTTTTTATTCCCACGCATTTTGGAGTGGGGCAGAAATTCCCATGCCTCCTAGTTTTATAGATAAATGTCCATTTGTGACATTCACTTAGTGGCATGGCAGCTGAGCCCTGGAAGGGGTGGCTGGTTCTGGAAATTAGGACAATGCCTTATCTCTTGACTGGGCATCAGTCGGTTGTTTCACTTTACGTTGCATTTTTAAAACATCTTATCTTTTCCCCATGTGTTTTGATTGTCAGTCTCTCTTTGGATGTTGTGCAGCCCTGAAGGCTGCTAGTTGATTTCCTTGTCACCTCGATTTCGACCTGATTCATTTTCACTTTAGCCAATAATCCTTGGCCCCTATTGTCTGTTATGATGATTAAATTTTGTTGGATTTGGTTGTTAAATTGAGTTTACCTAAATCTTCACTGCCTAATTTGGTAATGTCCTATAACCGAATGGCAGTGGAGCGATGGCCTGTTTTAGTTTCATTCATTTGGAGTTGCATGCTTGACATCTGCGTGATTAAAAGTGTTTGCTTTGAGATTGCAATGCTCCATTTACTAGCTTTGTTAAACTCTCTTGTATTTCTTGTTATCTCTACCTTTAAATAAAATAAACCCCATGTAGCCTGCGCTTGGGTATGTGTGTGTGTGTGTGTAAGTGTGTGTGTTAACGAAAAATGTATGAACAGTTTAGGAGTAATGTATTCATCTTGTTTAGAAAAGACAAGCTTGGGTAACTATACTCTCAGTTAAAATTTACTGCACATTTAATCAAATAAGAATCACAGAAATGATCGAGGTCAAGCAAAAATCTAATAATCGGCTACTCAGGCTACTTTTTTAAATGAACACTTTACAGGAGCTTAAACTAAAATAGCCTACAGTCATATTATTCCACAGGACTTCTTTAACAAAGAAAGAGTCAAAATAAAAACACTGCATGGCCTAAACCAAATTAGGCTTTGGTGCAACAATTCACTGCGGGCTATAATAGGCATATGCCTAGAAAAAAAACTTTAATTCCATTTAATTCCATTCCAACTTTAATTCCAAAACATTATGGCAAGAATTTTTGGGGTCCCCATGTGCTATCCGAATCTAGCTCAGATTTGAACTAAAGAATTGACACTAAGTCTCAAATAAAACTTGGGCATTATGCTTTGCCTTATGGTCCTGAATTTCCCCTCCCTCTAACATCTGGAGTAAACCCAAATATGCTTATTCTACTGAAAATATGGAGCCAACTCAGGAAAAAAATTTGGTTGAAAAGGCCCTTCTATTCTGACCCCATTACTTAAAAACCACATCTTTAAACCTTCAAGTACAGACTCGGCATTCAAAACTTGGCACAGTAATGGCATCATCAGTGTAAAAGAATATATAAAGAGGACATCTTTTCATCCTTTTCGGAGCTTTCGTCCAAACATCACCCAACGACCCCCGTTTCATTTTTTCCAGATTTTAGATTTTGTTAAGAAGCAATTTCCCCATTTTATAAACAGCCCCCCCCCCCGAAACCCTTACCGACATCCTCTTCCATGCAGACCCTAACCAAAAGAAATGCATCAATGTATTATAACTCTCTGTGGTCAGCTGCCACAAAACCTCTTCCTTGCATAAGAACCACACGGGAGGATGACCTGAACATGAAATGAATGGATCAACAATGGGGTTCGGCCTTATATTTGGTCCCTTCTTCCTCTCTATCTGCCCGTCACAGTTTAACTCAATGCAACGTCCTCCACTAAGTTCATTACACCAATGCAAAATTAGCCAGAATTTACTCCACTGTTAGTGATGCCTGCAACAGATGCAAACAATCCCCAGCTGACCACATTCATATAATTTGGTCTTGCCCTAAATTGACAACCTTTTGGGAAATTAGCAGAGCCTGTGCATGCAGAGACTATTCCTCTCAGCCCATTTTCAGCCATTTTTACAACCTCGGCTTTTACGACCTTGTTAAACGAGCTGTGTCACGACTACTGAGCACTCACAGAACTTACATCCTAAGAAAGTGAATCTGCTTGACCTCAAGTCATAATCTGATTCCATCCTTGCCCATCTGTCTTTGTTTTACATAGTTTTTATATATTTTAGTCACTCCAGCATTATACTTTTTAAATTAAGGAGGCTTCTATGGAAATTAAAGGATTCAAAGCACCGTTTTAAGCTTTAGCCAAGGGATACGAAGAATGTAGGCTGGTTGCCATTGCAAATAATCATAGAAGAAGAAAAATACCCTTAGATTTTGACTTGCAGTTGAGCGGATTTACTTTATTCAAAGTTGTGAGCATGCGCAGCAATCCTGACACAGCAGCTGATCTAGCTCAATTGGAGGCTCACCCATCCCCCAACACATGACCGTTGGATCAAGGAAGTTCTTTATAATCTAAAACTTGAAAGACTTTGAATTTCACTTGCAGGCTCTGCCAAGATATTCCAGGATACATTCCCTCTCCCCTTCCCCTCTTCTTTCCTTTATTTTTTGCGCACGTGTGTGTGTCGTTCGTCCTTGTTTTGTTCTGACCTGAACTGGGTGGGTTTATGGGTGGGTAGGGGTTAAAAGAGTAACTGACATATTGTTGTATGATGGCCATGTTTGCCATCGTCAGTTACCATGTATGTCATAATATAGAGAAATTTAAATAAAAAGAGTTGGAAAAAATTAAATTTGGGGCAGATTCTTCAAATATTGTGAAAATAAATCGGTGAATCAGACAAATTTGACAGCAAATTGAAAAACACTTAACTAGCAATATGGACCAAATCTAAAACACTAAATAAATACTGACCAAGTCCTGTTTCGGTCTTCCATTCATTATGCTTCTTAAAATTGTCAATGGTTTGCTGTACTTGACAGAGCAAGCCCTCAGTTCTTGGAAAGTACATGAATTAGGCTCTGCTTTCCACTTACGCCTAAACTGTTACGTGCTTCTCATGAATAAGGTTCAAGAAAAGGCTGTTTTCACTTCTTCCTCAGCCCACTAACTCCTGCCTGCAGTCTTGGACAGTCGAATTATTTCACTCATTAATTTTTTTAATTCAACAAATATCTTTCCCTCATGATTAGTCGCATTTCTTATTGAACCAAAATGTCTTCGCCTAAAAATGTTCAAAGGTCTTCTTGTCTAAGAACCACACTTCACTATCATTCAAAATGGGCATTGTTTACTTTTGTAATTAATATCATTAATGCTGTATCATGGAATATTTTGCCGTTGCATCTGCCGCGTCTGCCACAGATCCTTCATGCTGTCGCGTAACTCAAAAAAAAATGTTATAAATCCATTTCAAATTTTATATGCTATTAGATCTTATCAAGACAAAGAACTAGATTGATTTTGGGCCTCATATTGATAATCATAACAAGGCCTATGCCGTTGCCCCCTGACAGCAAAGGGCATATTGGCGGGAGCCCCCAAACAAAAACTCCTCAAAAAGAAAGCCAAGATACAGTATTGCCCCAGACAGCATGGACAAGAGTAATACCTCTAGAACTTGAGCATTTTGGCTAAACTTTGCAGTACCCCTTCAATTTACTATAAACTGAACCCAATTTAATCTCATATATGCTGAGACTGCCTATATTTACTCACTGATAATGAGAAATTCTCAACTATTTTTCGCGTGGTCAGTAATAAATTGAACTACTAAGCATATTACTTAAAGACCAATAATCACACGATGCAATGCGGTTTGACAATCATTTCGTGGGCCATAAAAGTCGAAAGTTTGAACCAGCAAAACGCTCTTCTTCAGTTTTTTACTGATTAGGTTTTAGTATGTGACATGAGGTGTTCTTCGATTTGCAGGTTGCGATCACTAGGTTATTTGAATCCACCCTAGCAAGAACCTCAAACTTACAAGCTTGACGTTTCGGTCAACAATCACATATCATAATAAACTATGCACAGTGCATCACGGTAAGTGATAAATGGTCTTTAAGGTAGGCCTATTGATATTTCTGCTGTAGTAGGCTATTCAGCAATAATTGATCATGAGTGAAAGAATCAAATGGCAAAATGTCAAGTACGGATGCACCGATGTGAAAAAATTTGGCCTATACCGACAACCAGTATTAAAATTTCTGTTGTGGCCGATATTTACCGATCTCAATATGATCTCTATGAAAATAAATTTCTAAAATAATCAAGTTTTGTATATAATGAAAAGAACATGTGAACACTGAATTTAGAAAAATGTTTCTTTATTTCCAAAACATTTGGAAAAGCCCATGAATTAGATTTACAAGGCCACTATTTAAAACGACTAACAGAATTAGTTGTAGGCTTCTTTTGCAACATGAAACAAGTGTATAATTTAATTAAAGTCCAGTTTAACTCAAATCTATGAAAAAAGATCTTAAATCTAAATAGGCACTGTAAATCAAAATATCCTGACAAGGTTTTATGACTGACCAAATTTGCTAATATTCATGGCAACCAGTACTAGAATCTTTTAAAATGAAAAACGTATTATTATTATTATTTTTTTGTTTAGTTCAAATCCATTTCAATTCACATGCGATATACGTGAAACAAAAAAAAAAATCAAACCATTTTCTGACTAAATTCTCACTTGCCAAACTTGAGAATATTTAAAACATACATTGACACAAACACTGAAACAGTATTCGGGACACCTAGCAAACATTAAACAGCAGCAGTCTGACAACTGCTGAAAAACAAAGTGAAAAACAAGTCAAGTTAATTTCAGCTCACATCTTTGAAATGGCCAAATCAAAAATAATCAGAAACATGTCCTGACTATTCATTGGCAATAGCTATGACAGACACTGCGGTATTTGCATATTTCCCAACTTATAATAAAAGTAAATTAAACAGTGGAGTGTGTCCTCTTGAAACTACAGTTAAGTTGAGGCCTCCTTTAGCAGCAAAGGCAGGCTTTTTTTTGACAAAGAGAAGCATTTCTGCTGTCTCGCATAGGAGCCTATTTCTCTTTTAACAGACAAAATGTGAAGCAGCTGAGGAAAGACATTCACTGTTGACACTTGTGCATGGTGCCGAGAGGTATTTGTGTGCAGCTTGGGCAAGGGCAAGGAAGCAGGACATGTTGGTTTTCCAATTCTGCAGTGGGCTCTCAATTCTGGGGATGGGGGCTCACTCAGATATCCACATAGCTATAGGAATATAAACAAGAGTATAACTATACATGCCTGGTAAATGATCAGGAATCAGTGCAATAATATAACAGTATCCTCCTCCCCTTAGGCAGATGAACAGGGCAGAAGGTCAACCACAAGGGGGTACAATTAGTCTTTTTAATTATTAAGTACTTACAGCTATTAATTTAATAAATCTAGAGAATGCTAAGTTTGTTCATTCTTAATTTCATTATACAAGGGAATGTAACAGACTTAATTTTTAAAATAAAGGATTTGGTCTGATTACGTGTATATCCGTTGGGCTTGTCAGGTCTGCCTCCTGCTCCACAGTGAAGTTTTCCTCCAGAATTTCATTCATGTCCAGCAGTGTCTGTCCCGTTATATCACTTTCTGCACACTTCTTCTTTTCTTGCGGTTCTTCTTTGTCAGATGTCTCTGTGGCACTGTTGCCCTGCGTCATCTTGTCCACTTGCTTCTGTAGCATTTTTAGTGCTTCTCGTTTGGTTACTGTGTCAAAATAGTGGTTTTTGTACCTTGGGTCTAGGATTGTTGCCAAGTAGTGCAGTGGTTTGGAGACAGCGCTTCCAAATTGTTTGATTGTTTCCCATCTGTGGTGTGTGGCCACACCTCACCTGCAACCCATGCCTAAATCCACTTTTGTCTTGGGTATGCTCAGACTGCCAATATGTTCCCATTAATAATGAAAAATACACTGAACTATATTTCATGATGCCAGTAATAAATTTATCTTCATAACTTATTTCTTTAACTTCTGATATTATTTCACATTGAACCCAATTTTATCTTATGTATGCTCAGACTGCCTATATTTACTCATTAATGATGAAAAATACATTTATTTCTCATCTGATCAGTAATAAGTGAAACTATACTCAACAAAAAAGTTAAGGAACACTGTATCTTAACTCGAGAATATGAAACGTACAAACTGAACGTAAATCCCAGGTGTTGTTGATGTCATTGGCGTCAAAGCAAGACACAAATTGCATCAAGACATTTGATCTGACAACTCAATTACCCCAAAACAGGGTATACATGAGGAAGACGAGAATCACACCAAGTTCTGACCATTAAATCAAAACGTCAAATAATATCAAAAGTCATTACAAAATCTTGGGTGAAAAAAATCACTTGCTCCCTTGGAAAAGCGTAAGCTGATGTATACAGGGAGGTCCGAGTCTCCGGTTTCGTTGGAGTCCTCAACAGCCGCACAGAGGCATTACCGCTGATTTTGCCTCTCAGGCGCTCATAATGATTGCTCATATCGGACCTTGATCATTTGGCGTAAAATGAAGCTGCAGCGCAAGTGATAATCGAGGTTAATTTGTGTACACTTCATGCTGATCTCTCAGTGTCCGAGCACGTCAAAACATCCGGTACACTGCCGCACAAAGTATTTTTGGATCGGCTAAAATATAGGAATGGCGGCATTCATGAACTTGTAACTTGTGCTAATTAGCTGTATTTCAGAGGTTTGAGGTTTGATAACTCAGTACATAAAAATCACAAAAATCCGGAAAAAATATTTATGGAACGAGAATAACATACTTTTTTTGGGTTAGAGCTGAAAAAGGGTTTTCTTTTCCTTTAACCATTTCACAGAAGGATATATCCATGACATCAAAATTTTAACGGAACGGGTGGAGATACAGGAGTAACTGCAAAGGGCTGGCGATCAATGCTGAAACTGCGCATTCAGATCAAACCAGGCAAAATAGAGGAATCGTACTGCACATGTAAAGCAAGGTAAGTATATAGTTCTCATACATTTTTTTCCATCACTGAGCTAAAAATAACACTGGATCCAGTGAGTTATGCTGTTTAACGTGAGTTGGCCATGAGTCAGACAATACACTAGCTAGACTTTGTGATAAATCATATTACGCAATGCAGCTAATCCTTAAACTAGGTACATTAGACATAATCGAGTTATTTATCTAACATTCTTTATATCGGCGTTTTCCTCCAAACCAATTTCGATGGCAAGCTAACCTTTACTCATTTCGGCTAAACGACTGACATTCTGAATCCGATTGTAGCTAATTTGCTGGCTAGCTACCAAGCCAACTTTTCTCACATTAAAGTTTCAAAGCAGATTACATCATACAATAACAAAGTCCTTCACCAGTTGGCTAAATATTTTATATTATCCAGTATTGCGAATGCCTGTGCTGGGTGGCACGAAGGAATCATGTTCTCGGCAGAATAGCTACTGGTCTGTAGCTACATCTGGTATTGTGTGCAGAAGTCCACTGGGGAAAAACAATGCTATGTTAATGTATACATCAATGATACCGTTGTAGTAATTCTGTCTTCTCAGCAAAACATATGCATTTATTGTTGGTAACAAACTAGTGAAGGCAAAATAGCAAAAAAAATTAATTTGCCTACCTTTAAGCAAACAGCCTTGAGTTTGTTGATCTTATTCTCATTGAGTTGCGTGGGAGGCCATCCACCTGCCTTAATTCATCGCAAACACTTTTTCAACTGCGTTTTTGGTCTTGGAAAAAGGATCACTTGAGCTCCCTGTTGCCAGGCAGGGTACCTTTCGTCAATATTACACGTTCCCCAAGCGCATCTAAGGACCATTTTTGATAAAGTCAGACACCTTGCCTACTACAGACATAGACTGTATAAAAAGATGGACAAAGAAACTGTGATGTCACCCATTGGTTTCAGCATACCATTTAGGAAGCCTCGATTTTGGCAATTTGAATTGCACTATTTTGTCATTTTGAAACCGGATGTGATTCCTATTGGATGAGAGCATGAATTGAATATCCAGGGAGGAGCGAGGGGTGGATCTACGGGAGGATCTGACCTTATCTGACGAGGACCAGAGGATAGCCACGCCCCTAAAGCATATTCTGGCTTTATCCTTTATTCTAGTCTATTTGGGACCATAATTCACAAAAATGAACATCATGATATATTGAAGGAGACTTGAAACTTGCGATGGATACCATAAAATAATGTGGAAAATCATTATTGAAATGATAAATAAGGTGGGAAAGTAGGGTCATATTCTCATAGACTTCTATACGATTGAAATTCTTTCTGCAACCACTGACTTTGCCATCTGCTGGCCGTTAAATATAATGCAAATTTGAGAGATTTCCGCATTGGCCTCAGTTTTCAGACCCAGGCGCTGCGTCCATATTTTTATACAGTCATGACTACACCTAGCTATTGGCTGCATTGATTGTGGGACAAGGCAATGCTGTCGGGGTAGGCTGGACCTTAGTAAGATAAGGCAATCTGATTGGTAATTATTCTACATTTGATTGAGAGCTCAGAAAGGTCCATAATTGCATCACACAACCCGTAAGTACAACCCCAATTCTGAAATAGTTGGGACGAAGTGTAAATTGTGAATAAAATCAAAATGCAATGACTTTCAGATCACATGAGCTAATATGTTCTTTACAATAGAACATAGATAACATTTCAAATGTTGAAACAGACATTTTACATTTTTATCCACAAAATGAGCTTATTTCAAATTTTCTGGCTGCAAAAGGTTTCAAAAAAGTTGGGACACAGGCAAAAAAAGGGCTGAAAAAGAAATTAATATATAAGAGAATCAGCTGAAAGAATATTTAGTAAGTAATTTCGTTAACTGGCATCAGGTGTTTAACATGATTGGCTATATATCAGCCTTAGAGAGGCTGAGTCTCTCAGAAGTAAAGATGGCCAGAGGCTCTCCAACCTGTGAAGGCTTGCGTAAAAAAATTGTGGAATACTTTAAAAACAATGTTCCTCAACGTCAAATTGCAAAGGCTTTGAGGATCTCATCATCGACAGTGCATAACATCATCAAAAGATTCAGAGTAACTGGAAAAATCTCTGTGCGTAAGGGACAAGGCTGAAGACCTTTCCTGGATGCCCGTGATCTTCGGGCCCTCAGACGCCACTGCATCACCCACCGGCATGATTCTGTCATTGACATTACTAAATGGGCCCAGAAATACTTCAAGAAACTGCTGTCTGTAAACACAGTCCGCCGAGCCATCCACAGATGCCACCTAAAACTCTATCATGCAAAAAGGAAGCCATGGTTAAGCATGATCCAGAAGCGCCGCCATGTTCTGTGGGCCAAGACTCATTTAAAATGGACAGTTGCAAAGTGCCCTGTGGTCAGACGAGTCCAAATTTGACATTCTTGTTGGAAATCATGGACGTCGTGTCCTCCGGGCAAAAGAGGAGAAAGACCACCCCTCCTGTTATCAGCGTTCAGTTCAAAAGCCAGCATCTCTGATGGTATGGGGATGCATTAGTGCATATGGTGTGGGACACTTGCATGTTTTAAAAAGCAACATGAATGCTGAAAGGTATATAAAGGTTTTAGAGCAACATATGCTTCCCTCCAGACGACATCTATTCCAGGGAAGGCCTTGTGTATTTCAGCAGGACAATGCAAAACCACATACTGCAGCTATCACAACAGCATGGCTTCGTAGTAGAACAGTCCGTGTGTGCGGAACTGGCCTGCCTGCAGTCCTGATCTTTCACCGATTGAGAACATTTGGTGCATAATTAAACGAAAAGTTTGTCAAAGGAGACCCAAAACTCTCCAGCAGCTGGAGGCCTGTATTAAACAAGAGTGGGATCAAATTCCAATGGCTAAACTCAAGAAACTTATCTCCTCAATGCCCTGACGCCTCCACTCTGTGTTAAAAAGAGAGGATGCTACACCATGGTAAACAGGCCCCTGTCCCAACTTTTTTGAGACCTGTAGCAGCCATCAAATTTGAAATGAGCTCATTTTGTGGATAAAATTGTAAAATTTCTCAGTTTCAACACTTGCTATGTTGTCTCTGTTCTATTGTGAATAAAATACTGGCTGGTGTAATTTGAAAGTCATTGCATTTTGATTTTATTCACAATTTATACTTTGTCCAACTATTTTGGAATTGGGGTTGTATGATGAAATTTCCTATACAGTGTGATTTTACTCTGTCCTGTTGAAAAAAAGAAGAAGCAAAAATAAAGACAAAATGGTTGTAAATAAAATCAGGAAAAACTTAAATCACACTAAAAAAAAAAAAAAAACAATTGAAATTGGCTACAATGCTATAATCGCACAAGTTTGCAAAAAACTAAGTTCAGACTCTTCGGAAGACATCCATCAAGTGAAGACGCTTCTTCACTTTGAGATGCAATGGCCAGTAATGACATCAAAATATAAACTGGACAGTCATTCCTCCAATTCGTCTGAACGATTTAGTGTATCAATTATTTGAATGGTCATCAAACAAAATAAACGGGCAGAGAGTAATCATGCATAGAAAAGTTAGGATTTTGCCGTTGCTGCTCTAACTCCCAGGGCACGCTTCAAATAAAATAGAAGGCCTTCCGAAGCGGTGCAAAATCATCACGATCATATAGAGCCATCTAGTGGCATAAAATAAGAAACCCAGCCCGCCTTACAAATGTTAACCAATTTTATTTCGGGTTCAGAAACCCTGCAAGAATTGCATTATAAATTAAAAACTGACAGTAAAATTTTGCGTAATTTTTTTCCCCGAGTAATGAAAACCTTTTAAAAATGTGAGCGATGCATTGAGTATAACCATATTTACATATGGTTTACATGGCTAAAGATTCACCTCTATATTATAAAATTAATCATGGCAGAAACAGCTCATGTATGTCTGCATTCATTTGGCTACTGACTCTTGATTCTAGCCATAGTTAATGCGATGACAGCAAAGGATTTGAATGGACATATTCCAAACTTATCAGTATGTGGTACAGACTGCAATTGTTGGTAAATCATTTTCCCCACTCGCCGAAATGGTTTGCAATCAAACTATAGAGTGGTAAACTTACTTCTTTCTTTCACAATGTCGACATCTCGCATCTAGCTAACATTTTCATACAATTTCCTAAATGAGTAAAAATTCCAAAAGGCTGGGAAGAAGACGGAAGTGCATTTCGACAAACAGGCGAGGCACATTGGTTAGCTTTCATTTCTTACAAAGGAGCGTCTGTTTGCAGATTCCCGTGGCAAATAGGCGGTGCCTGCGGAAGGAGAGGTAACTGGAGGTGTGTTTAATAGGTGAGTATGTGTCAACGGAGGCTGTCTCGTGTGAGTGCCCGAGAGCGAATACTGCGGTCGTCGGACGAGTGAGGAGCTAGTTTGCAGCGACCGACCAGTTAAGGTAAGCCATAGTAACATCTCTCTGGCGCTGTAATGATATTGCGGTAGCTCATGGGTTTCTGAGACGCGTGGCTGAAATCCAGAAAGTAGGAACATAAACGGTCCGCGCAACCTTGAAATCTGCTGCAAACGTGTTTTACCTACGCCACTGTACCAGCAACACTGTTGACATAGCCCGAATATTTTGTAGTATTGTGCTGCGCTGTTTCCGGGATTTAATGTAGGAATACGATTTGGGGCTTATTTTCAAAAATGCATTTTGAATGAAGGCTATGGGACAAGGATGCCATGGCTCAAACGATATATAGCTATCATCTGGATCAAACTGGATGCTGCCTTTGGCGCACAGATGTCGATTGCCCTTGCAAATTGTTCGGGGAGTCCATAATTTCTGAGCACAAATTTGTTGCTGGGTCATGCCTTTTGTATACAGGGTTGCTTGGCGTGCATTATTTAAATAAATAAATGAAACTCTCTTCTGATCAGTCTGTTATAGGCTATTATTCTGTGTAGTTTTATATACTACAGGGTTCGATCTGATTTCTGTGGAATTATGAAGTGATTTAGATTTGGCTGGTGAAAGGGGTTTCTGATAATTGATTGTTGTTTTCACGTCACTCTTCTCTGATTTTGGACTTTTTTTTTTGTATTTTAAGTTAGAGAGCTGACGTTTATTCGTGTCTCATCCACACGTTTTCTCGCAGAACTCATAGGCTTTTCACGGTGCATGCGGCGTAAATCAGGCCTGAAGATTATATCCAGTAGAAAATCAATGAGGTATGTCTCATACCCGCGTCAAATAAAAAATAAAACTTGGCATTACAAGTGTCTTTAAAAAATCATTGCCTGAAAATGTTTGTCTCTATCACACACTGATTTCTGCTGCATTATACAGTTTGTTTTGGTTGGATACACAGTACTGCAGTTCAATAAGACCTCATCTGCTTCAGTGTTCATGTGTATTATGACTGATTTAGTTGTGTTGAATTCCACGTAAACTGTTGCTGCTACACTTGGTAGGCAATTTGTTAGTAATGGCACACTGATATCTAACCTTCTTGATTCTTCTTGTAGAATTTGTTTACGGTTCATCTTTGATTTAAGTAGCTAATTAATAAGTAGTTTATTTTTGTTGGCTGCTAACTAATTGCTTCCTTTCATTCATCTTTTCATGTGCTGCAACAGGTGAAGTGGTGGTCTTTGCTTTATAGGGACTGCTGAATATGTGGGAAGTCATCTGTTTTCACCTGCTATGGGATTGTCAACTCATCCAGTTCAACCTATGTGGTGTACCATGCATTGAGATTACAGGGTTAGTGGGGTATAATGAACATAAAGCTGGGGTCATCAGTGTCACAAAGGTGGATGTCTTTTAACCTGCTATGGTAACTTGCGAGTTTAGGGAGCCCAGTTTCATCACGACGCGTCATATAGTGATGCTACCTGACCAAGCGTCGACATACAATGAAAAAGGAGGCTTTTGGCATTATTTGATGCTAGCTTAGAACGAACCCTACCCCCTAACCCCTAATCCTAAATGTCAAATAAGGATGCCAAAAGCCTCCTTTTTCCTCAGGTATTGTTGCTTAGTCAGGTAGCATCACTGTATGAGTTGGGATGAGCATGTGTTAGTTTAGGGTTTGTTGAGGCAGCTCATGCAAAGAAAGCTTGAGTTATGTTGATGGTAGGAATAATGTTGAACTTGATTCTTTTCACACTATCTGGTCAATTAGCCACAGCTTCCAATGTCAGGCCTTAGGAATCTCTGGCCAGGTACTGTGGAGGACTGAATTGGCTTTGTTTGCCAGGTGACAAATCCAGCTGACACACTTTTTTTTGTGCTATGATGCCGCCCTGATGTGCAATTTGCTTTTGTGGCACTGCATAATTGGCCATTGTTCAACTTGAGAAAGAGGCTTTTAGCTGGCTGTGTGTTCCTTGGATAATCATGCTTTAGCAACCCCCTGGAAGGGAGACTGAGAACACATGCACTCTGTAAAATCAGCCTCTTGGTCCAGTATCATATTAGACTTATTAACAGCCTGTGAACAATAGACTTGCGAACAGGAAGGTGCTCACACATGACCTCTGCTCTTGTCACCTGGGATGCTGGAGTAATTTCAGACGTTGCCGGCCTAAACAAATTTTGGGACTTCAGATGGTGTTATACAGTGGACATGAGGGATGAACAGTTGACTGGGTAGGGTAGTGTATGGCATGAGTTGTTGACTGGGGCAGAAGAATGTCTCTGAGCTTGTTTACAACATTAAAATTTCTGTAGTCAACTGAGAGGCAAAAGACTTTTAGCCAGTGGTCAGTGTGGATGGGAGGGCGTGTTGATCCCTATTCAAATGCCATTTTTTAATTTGTTTATTAAGTTGACGACAGTGGTGGAAGGAGGTATCACTCACCTGGAACAGAAGAGCTCCAAGCCCTCTATCGCCCTCCCTCCCCCTCAAAGACTGAAACCTGTTATACTGCATTTTGACCCTGTAACTGAGACATTTTCCTGGCATTTTGAAGTGCTTAACATAATCAGCAATGACACCGTTTTTACAGAGTGTGTGTTGCTTTTCTGGTAGTTGGTCATTCAAGTTCTGGTATTTCCACAAAAAGATCAGCAAAGCTGTTCAGTCATTCCCAGACTTGGTCCTGGAGCCACCCTGTGTATTCTGGTATTTTTTTTTCCGACCACAGTTGCAATTGTAGGATTTTTAACTAGGTGTTAATTTATCTTTATTAGATGAATGTCATGTATAGAGCAGTTTTTTCCCCCCTCTTAAGCCACATTTTGTCAAAAATATCCATATATGCCATGAAGAATAAGAATTCCATATTCACATTGTAATATATTAGAAACAATAGCATAAAGAGGCAGAAAATTTAACTGACCAAATTAAATCATCAGGTGCCTAATTGGTGACAGCCTGTACACATGATTGTGGAAATGAATTGTTTATTGGGGGAACAAATGATAAGAGTCAAGCCTCAATAAGTGTCAAATCAGTTTAACAAGCGAATCATTTTTCTTGACTTGGTGTTTTTCATGTGGGATTTCTTAAATTCTTAATCGCGCTATGTCGGAAATTGCAATTAAATGACGCGAAATACTATGTCTGTGGACATGTAGTGCTGTTTGGGCTATATTGCAAACATATACTGACATAAATGGAGGGAAATTATCTGATGAAATGGTGACTGTGCTGAATCAATGGGCTGCTAATTGGTAAAAGGGCAGACAACTTGCCGCCGATATTTTATTTTTTTATTTTCCGCCCACCCTGAACACAGCCTGCTCCCATTGACAGAGGAGGAAGATGCCATGGCAAGTGATTCCTCCAACTTGCGTGATGACTAGCTGTTGCTTCTTTTACACTGTGCAGTTGCACGGCCAATTACACACTGCTTATGCCGTTGGAGGATCGCATAGTCGGCGTACAATTTGGCTCATACAGCTACGCGCACCTGGCCGACGAGAAGTGGTCGCTACAGAGGGATGAACTAACAAATTTTAACAGGCTTGACCCCAACTATCCCCAACGAGGCTGCATCAATTGTTGCCTCGCCCATGCGGATCTCCATCCATAGCCGATAAAGGGATGCCTGGGATTCAAACCGCTGACCACAGGGCTCACATGAACGTCTTGGCTGTGAGCCACCAGGAGGCGCCACCAATCTAAATCACCTTGTACAATCTTAGTCATCTGGTATATGCATAGACTGTATAAAAAGATGGAGGCAGCACCTGGGTCTGAAAAGTGAGACCGATGCGGAAATCTCAAAAATTTGCATTCTATTTAATGGCCAGCAGATGGCGACGTTGGTGGTTGCAGAAAGAAGTTCAATGCTATTGAAGTCTGTGAGAAAATGACCCTACTTTGCCACCTGATTTATTATTTCATTAATGATTTTCCACATTTTTTTACGGTATCTATCACAAGTTTCAAGTCTGCTTCGATATATCATGATGTTCATTTTTGTAAATTATGGTCCCAAGTAGACCAGAATAAAGGATAAAGCCAGAATATGCTTTAGGGGCGTGGCTATCCTCTGGTCCTCGTCCGATACGGTCAGATCCAGAGCCACGGTCCTCCCCGGATCTTCAATTCACGCTCTCGTCCAATAGGAATCACATCCGGTTGCAAAATGACAAAATGGCGCAATTCAAATTGCCAAAATCGAGGCTTCCTAAATGGTATGCTGAAACCAATGGGTGACATCACCGTTGCTTCGTCCATCTTTTTATACAGTCTATGGGTATATGCAGTTAACTCGAAACCACAGTAAATAATGGATGTGGTAACCCTGCATTATGTTCATGTTTAAAGAAAAATTATTAACGACGTTCAAATTGGGGACTTGGAGCCCATTGACCTCAGCCTTTTGTGTTACCCCTTATTATGTAATTTTTTGTCACAATGCTATAAGTACAATATGATACCGGGGAAATGTACTCTTTGTGGCATTACAAAACTATTTCTGGCATAATATTGATAAAGGTAAGTCGGCTAATCCCTCTAAACATCAAAAGCACCTACTCAAGAAAAATGTGTGGCTAATTAAAATACCTTGATTGCAAATGTGGTTTGAATGAATACCAGCAGGACTGAGTTTAGGAACCACTAGTCTAATCAATGGTGACTTTTGATAAAAGTATTTGCTAAATATCTGTAATTAAATATGTAATGCACCTGCACTGTTGTTCATCAAGCACTTTTGAAGCACACTGCCACTCCATATTTTGGAAACGCATGTCATTTGCGTAGCTCTTGCTATTTTACTCAGTGTTCATGCCATAGTAAATTATATGAAACAAATACCAAAATGTAGTGTGAGGTGTTGTGCAATATCTGAAGTCTTGGTGGGGGAATAGGGTAGTATTCAAAGAATAAATAATGCCATCATCTATTTTAGTGATTTCCTATTAACACGTCCACCGTGTGCTTCAATCGCCGCTTGGCAAATTTTAGGTATTCCTCATATTACAACTCCAATTCCGAAAGAGTTGGGACAAAGTGTAAATTGTGAATAAAATCAAAACGCTATGACTTTCAAATCACCCCAGCCAGTATTTTATTCACAATAGAACAGAGACAACATAGCAAATGTTGAAACTGAGAAATTTTACAACTGAAGCTACAAAATGAGCTCATTTCAAATTTGATGGCTGCTACAGTTCTCAAAAAAGTTGGTACAGGTGCCTGTTTACCATGGTGCAGCATCCTCTCTTCTTTTTAACAGAGTGGAGGTGTCTGGGCATTGAGGAGACAAGTTTCTTGAGTTTAGCCATTGGAATTTGATCCCACTCTTGTTCAATACAGGCTTCCAACTGCTGGAGAGTTTTGGGTCTCCTTTGACGGACTTTTCGTTTAATTATGCGCCAAATGTTCTCAATCGGTGAAACATCAGGACTGCAGGCAGGTGAGTTCAGCACTCGGACTCTTCTACTACAAGGCCGTGCTGTTGTAATGGCTGCAGTATGTGGTTTTGCATTGTCCTGCTGAAATACACAAGGCCTTCCCTGGAATAGATGTCGTCTGGAGGGGAACATATGTTGCTCTAAAATCTTTATATACCTTTCAGCGTTCATGGTGCTTTTTAAAACATGCAAGTGTCCCACACCATATGCACTAATGCATCACCATACCATCAGAGATGCTGGCTTTTGAACTGAATGCTGATATTGGGAGGGGTGGGCTCGCTCTTTTCTTTCTTTAGCCCGGAGGACACAACGCTCATGATTTCCAACTAGAATGTCAAATTTGGACTCGTCCGACCTCAGGACACTTTGCCACTTTGCTACAGTCCATTTTAAATGAGCCTTGGCCCACAGAACACGGCGGAGCTTATGGATCATGCTCAACAATGGCTTCCTTTTTGCATGATAGAGTTTTAGGTGGCATCTGTGGATGGCACGGCGGACTGTGTTTACAGACAGTGGTTTCTTGAAGTATTCCTGGGCCCATTTAGTAATGTCAATGACAGAATCATGCCGGTGAGTGATGCAGTGGCGTCTGAGGACCCGAAGATCACGGGCATCCAGTAAAGGTCTTCGGCTTTGTCCCTTACGCACAGAAATTTTTCCAGTTTCTCTGAATCTTTTGATGATGTTATGCTCTGTCGATGATGAGACCTTCAAAGCCTTTGCAATTTGATGTTGAGGAACATTGTTTTCAAAGTATTCCGCAATTTTTTTATGCAAGCCTTCACAGGTTGGAAAGCCTCTGGCCATCTTTACTTCTAGGAGACTCAGCCTCTCTAAGACATTCCTTTTATAGCCAATCATATTGCACACCTGATGCCAGTTAACTTAATTACTTGCTAAATGTTCTTTCAGCTGATTCTCTTATATATCAATTGCTTTTTCAGCCCTTTTTTGCCTGTGTCCCAACATTTTTGAGACCTGTTGCAGCCAGAAAATTTGAAATAAGCTCATTTTGTGGATAAAAATGTAAATTGTCTCAGTTTCAACTTTTGAAATGCTATCTATGTTCTATTTTAAATAACATATTGGCTCATGTGATCTGAAAGTCATTGCATTTTGATTTAATACAAAATTTACGCTTCGTCCCAACTATTTCGGAATTGGGGTTGTAATTTTACTGGGATATCATTCTCAATGGATTTCTGAGTGGAATACAATATTTCCAGTAAGTTTGTCTTTGAAGGTGGACAAACTTTACTAACATGATTGTTCAGACGATGTAGCTCTGTGGGGTTTAAACCAGGTGATTTTTCCAGCTACTCCATCTTTAATCATTTGCAGAAAGTCTCTACAGAGTTTGGATGTATGATTATTTGGGTCCATGTCATGCTGTTGTGCAAAGTTTCTTCCATTTAATGTATGTGAAAATTAGAAGTGATTCCAAACTTCTGGGCAGCTTTGTGTCTTGGTTGTCCAGAGAGATGTTTGTCTTCCACGTAGTGCATATGAGATCACCAAGACAATTTTGGAGTCTTATCTCCGGACTGTGAGGGATTGATCTAGCAAACATTTATTTTTTTCACATGGATGTATTTACAGTGCCCACCATCAATATTGGCTCCCTTGGTAAATATTGACTTTGAAAGTTATGAACAAATGTGGTTGCTGTACTTTTCCCAATGTTCTATTAAAAATACTGAAGAGAAACCAGTCTTGAATTCAACGGAAATTAATGAAGGAAAAAAGTTGTATTTTAAAGTAAACATATTTCTCAAAAACAAAACAAGTGTGCTACGATCATTGGCACTCCCATATCTAATTGAAATGTTTATAAAACCATATTCTCTTCATATTTTCCTTTCTTAAGTTCACTATTATGATGAGGAAAACTTGAATGGCTGTGGTTCAAATGAGGTGAGATATGCCGATTTCCTCTGGTCATCCAAAATTGTGGTTAAGACAAAAATTATGTACTTCAGTGATGTGTGACAGAGTTTTTATCTTCAGAAATGTAGAAATGGCTGTAAGAACATGGACAAGAAGTAAAAATACTGATTCAGACTACCAGGGCAATTATAAAGAATTTTTATGCCTATGCCAATGTTAAAAAAAATTCTCTGTAGGAGGACATATGGTGATTTTGAATGCACTTGCTGTGGGGAGGATGGTCCAAGTGGTTTAGAAAACTCCAGGAACAAAGTTTGAGATTTGCAGATGTGAATTATGTTTTGGGTTCAGAAAGTCTTCAAAGCATAATTAGATGCCATCTACACAACTGCATGATGCTTTTAAGGGCTACGTCATAAAAGTCTGTTTTTATATTTAAAAAAAAAAAAAAAAATCATGGCAACTACAGTTTGTTAAATATTACTGTAACATCCAGTGAGACTGGGTTCTATGGTCTTATGAGACCATAAGATTTTGCCATAGCTATACTAGTCTCCTGGTCTAAACCCA
Source organism: Gymnothorax javanicus (assembly GCA_029692085.1). NCBI lineage: Eukaryota > Metazoa > Chordata > Actinopteri > Anguilliformes > Muraenidae > Gymnothorax > Gymnothorax javanicus. Next base: position 81,131,071 of record CM056197.1, on the reverse strand, counting down.
ATAGAAATTCTATGGGTTGAGCTGAGGGGGGGAGAATCCATGAATGTGGACCTAGGAATTTTATGGATCTGGAGAGAATGGTCTCTCATTCCTTTCTATGTCCTCTCCAACCTTATTACAGGAGATGATTCAGAGCTGATATCTTGGCAATAGGATGCGCAAAGTATTAAATGATGGGGATCTAGTAATGAAGGCATGCATGTTTTTGGAAAAAAAAAAAAACTTGTATCATGATTTTTTTTTTTTTCCCTTAATTGAGGTTTTTTATGTTTTGAATGACATTTATAGAGGATTGATGATGAATTAATTATTTCACAACCACATTTGCTTATATTAAGCAAGGGCATAAACATTAGTTTTGGGCACTATATTAACTGGTGAAAGTTACATGGTTAAACCAGCTTTGCTAGATTCTTAATTTGGTGTAAACAGATCAGATGGATAATTCCCAAGTTGTTTTCTTCACCTCTGGTCCTATGGACAACAGGCTTTCAGGGGCAACATGAAAACTCAAAAGTGCTTATTCAAGTGCAAGTATCCATGGCTTTACATGTAAGCTGTACATCATGTGAAAGACAGTAATGTGAATTAAGGACACCTGTTTGATTATTTTCATTCTTGTAAATTTTGCTTGGTATCTTGGCACAAATTGTGCAGACACAGTAAATTAATGCGTGCCAAGAAAATTTATTTCTTTTACTTTATAAAATCAACTTTGAAGATTTATTCCTCTTAATGACAGAAGAATGGAGAGACTGTGTTCCCCGTGTTCTCTGTGAGCTTTTATTTCTGTGTGCTTGACATCTTCTCTGCTTCCTGTATGGGGCACTTGACCCTAGTTTTAAAGTGATTTAGATTGGCACAATGTGTAAATTGTAAAGAAACTTGACACATACAAAAATGTGAGAAAATATAGTCTTAGTTTCTGTTACTTCGATTGCTTGGATAAAGCCAAGACTTTCTCTATGACTACTTTACTTGTGGCATTGAAACCTATCAATGAAGCCTTTGAAAAGATAACCCTGAAGCCTGGTCTTGGAGGATTGGCAGCTTTTATAGTTCAAATTGTGTGCTGAAAGGAGCAGGGACTAGTTCGATCAAACAAGTCATAGATGTAGCTTAGCAACTGGGACGTTGGAGCTTTGTAAATGGCTAAGCTTTTTGCCTTTTTAGCTGAAAGTGTGACTTAGCAGAAAATGAATTGATGTCTTGTCAATGATATCAGAAAATATGTTTATTTGACATATATTTACTGGAGGTGTGATACTCTGTAATTTTGAACTGCTCTAGTTTGTACTATATTATGACACTATGAAATGAACTCCTTTATTTGGGGCCGTAATATTTTCTTGGTTAGTAGGGGTGTGTTTTTCAACTAATGATATTATGAAGGGTAGGAAATGTTAATTTGTTTGGTAATTGTGTCTTATTACCACTGTTTTTACCTCGGGAATCCTGGCTTTTTTTTTTTTTTTTTTTTTTTAATGGATACAACAAATTTTAGCGTAGCCTGGGAGTGCATTACATTTTAGAGTGCTTATTTATATTTTCAAGTTTTTTTTTTTTTTTTTTTTTTTTTGTTTGCAGATGAGAATAGCTTTACTCTCGATCATTTTTATTAACAAAAAGTAATACATTTTTAATTCATCTCTGTTTAAGGTAATTTCACTGATGATAAACAGAACAAAAAGCAAGCAGTCAAAGCGTCTTGAAGTATTGCAAGTGTCTGATTATTGGTACGCAATGGAACTAAATATTGCCTTGATCGACTTTTTCTGTTTCCCTGTTGTTTGTTTTTTTTCCTGCAGGAAACATGGAGGACAGCATTGTGTGGAGTTAAAGAGGAAGGATGGAGAGAGTGATAAGTCCCAACATGTCACGCAGCAGTGCCATCTGGGAGGAGGCCGAGGTCGAGGACTCGCCGCCTCTGATCTTTTGCAAGTTGTGCCTTAGTGAGTGCCCCCCAGCAACAACCAGCAGGCTACTGACCTGCAACTGTATCTTTTGCACATCGGTAAGTGGGGGATTCCCAAATCTGCCTTGATTTCAAGAGCATATTCCTTGGCCAAAAAATGCCCAGCTTGGCGTAGCCCACATTCTGTGGTTCTCTGAGGATTTTAAGTTAAACAACATACCAGGAATCCGGGGATCACAAAACCTGAGGTGGAATGCAACATTTCATTTTTATTGTGGTTTCAGATACAATGAATGGTGCGTGTAAGTGGCAAAATGCGAGTTTTTATAAGTTGTCTGTGGAATGAGCTTGTACTACTCCAGCTTGGAAAAAGTTGGGACCGTATGGAAAATGTGCATGGAAACAGAAATCGGCGATCTCTAAATTTGCTTAAACTTGTATTTCATGTCAGGCCATATGAAGACAAGATATTTAATAACTTGTTAGCTCAATTTAATTTTATTTGCAAATATACATCCATTCCTGCCATTCAGGCCTGCAACGCATTCCAAAAAAAAAGTTGGTACAGGGGCAATTTAGGACTAGTGATGAGCTAGAAATTTGAATACCGATGTGAATTGAAACAGCTGAGATCAGCAGGTGACTGTAATCATAATTTACTGCAGAAGCAGCATACAGGAAGGCCTAGGCCATTTCTCAAAAGGTGGGCTGCATCCTTCGAGGGCTGCATTTTTAGGGTCGTCACTTAATTCCATCCGCCAAACTGACATGGCATCATTTCATCTCTGTTAAACCGCTTTGGTTTAAGCAAGTCGTCACTGGTTTCCCTAACCCTAACCATAACTGTAAACCCGAACCCTAAACCTAGCCCCAAACCGAACCCGAACCCTAAATTTAACCTTATCCCTAACCCAAAATGTTAGTTTGGTGGATGGAAGTAAATGACAACCCCTTAAAATGCAGCCATCGAAGGATGAAGATGGGTCAAGGATCACCAGATTGCCCATATGCATGAGAAAAATCATTGAAAAGTATAAAAATAGTTTTCTGGAAGCAAGTTGGAGATTTCGACCTGTACAGTGCGTAACATAATTAAGATTTAAGGAATCCGGGGGAATTTCAGTGCATAAAGGGCAAGGGCACAGACCTTAGCTGAATATCTGTTGTTTGCTCAGATGACGCTGCGTCACAATTCGTAATTTATCTAGAAATGATACAATCACATGGGGTCAGGATCACTTTGGCAAACCATTTGTCCAGTACTGAAATACGTAGTCATGTCGACAAATTCCGGTTAAAACTTTACTGTGCAAAAAGAAAGCCTTATGTTAAGTGTCCAGAAGCGCTGTTGACTTCTTTGGGCTTGGAGGCATCTCTACAATTGACCATCATACACTGGAAACGTGTATTATGGTCAAATGAATCAAGATACTAGGTCTCTTTTTTTGGAAATGGATGCTGTGTGCTCTAGATAAAAGAACAGCACTATCCAGACTGCTGTGTTCAACAAGTATACAAGCCAGGCTCTTTTAAGATATGGGCTTGTCAGTGCCATTGGCAGGGGTAACTCGCATTTAAGTGCGAGTTACCCCTGCCAGTGGCACTGACAACCCCATACCTTGAAAGAACATGGCTTGTATACTTGTATTGTATATTGTGCCTTCACTGAAGTCTTCAGTGAAGCATTACAATTAATGCTGAAAAGTACACGGAGATGTACTGCAAACAAACTCACATCTTTTCCATGGACGCCCGTGTATATTTCAATATGATGACGGAAAACTGCATTCTGCACGCATTACAAAGGCATTGCTGTGTAAGAGAGTTCAGGTGTTGGACTGGCCTGGCTGCAGTCCTGGCTTGTCCCCAGTAGAGAACATAGTGGCGTATTTTGAAACACGAAATGGACAACAAAGACCCTATAGTGTTGCACACCTAAGACTTGTCTGCAGGAAGTATGGGACAAAATTGCTCCTGAAAACACTTGATCACTTGGTGTCTTCAGTCCCTGAGTATTTATTTAGTGTTGTGAAAAAGTACTGCAATCTTACAAAATGGTGAATACTTTATTGTGCCGACCTCTTTGAAATATCTTGCAAGAATCAGTATTAAAATGAGCTTATTTTGAAAAATCTATGTAATTAATGTCGTAAAATGTCCAAACTGGGCTCTTGTGCTGTTTTCAGTGTCATGCAGGTCAAACAATTTACAAATCATTGCTGTCTTAATTTAAACATACCATCCCAACCTTTGCTGATTTGGGGTTGAATGGTAAGATATGTATATCACTCAGAAAGCAGAATTTTATTATTCATTTTCTGTTTATCACATAACAAAATCCCTTTCCGTGGTGATGTTCATTAGGGACCTATATTATGCCCTTTGTAATGATCTGGTGCTACTTTACACAAGACAGACCCATATTCTGGGAGCATGGAACATATCCCTTAGGAACCCTGTCAACAGAACTACTGGTAACTAACAACACCATCCAGTTAAATAATGACGTGTTTCCACTGAACTCACCCATAGCGTAGTGAATCACGCATTATCTCATTCTTTCAGCAAAGAACTCCACTGGTTTTGCATGATTTGGAACAGGTAGAACCAGCTGTAGCTATGTTGCCCTGCTAATGCTTAACGTGCTCGGACTGAAATGTGAGGCGTGAACTGCAATGCTGAAGCTGTAATCATTGCAGAACTCAGGAAGTAACCAGTTGCCTCCTGGGTATTCCTTCTGCAAGGCTGAAAGGCGTGCCATAGTCTGGTCCCAGCTGTCATTAAAAATACCTTTGGGGATGTTAACGGTTCACAGGTTGCCTTGAAGGTTTTGAGGGAGAGGTCCATACCTAGTGCAAAGCGGTAATTGGTGATAATGTCTTTTTTTTTTTTTCCCCATAGTGTCTGCAGCAGTATGTGCAGCTAGCGATTAAGGAGGGCGGCGGTGCCCCAATCACCTGTCCCGACATGACATGTCAGAAGACGGGGGCCCTGCTGGACTCAGAGGTACAAGCGGTTTTCGCAAAACAAATTCACGCAGAACACAGCAGGCTTGAGAAGTGGATCGTAATTATGCGGCCTCTTGACTTTATACTGTTGGGAGGTGACCTGTCTCCATCATTGTAGTTCATCTTCCGAGAGGTTTCTGTTGTGCAAAAATCACGGGCTCTCCCAGGAACAAGATAAAAGTCAGTTAAAAACTGAGATTAAGTGTATTGGGTGGGAACCTGAACAGTTTACTACATTTTTATTCTAATACTCCTTCTTTTGAGAGACATATTATGTGGTTCTATGCGAAAGTTGAGCCCTAGAAATTTCTTATTCAGTTGTTTTCTATCAGAAAATTATTGATCTTCCTTGTATTCTTTGTAGCTTTTGTTTGTATTCAAGAAAATGCACTGAAGTGGTAACTGAAGTAAACTGCAAAGTAGCGTTTTAGGAACCATGTGAGCTTCCTTTTGGAGTGCAGTGTTGAATAGAGTGATCCTCACTGGCAAATACTTCATTTCCCTCATCTCTGGACTGGCAGTGACATCATCCAGCCGCAGTCAACATTGTAATTTCACTATAAGTTGTACTGGGTGTAAATACGACTGGCTATTAAAAAAAGATAAAAGGTAGCCTAGTGGTAGGTCACTTAACTGGTAGCTGAGGTGTTAATTCCAGGTCCCACTGGAGCTTGGGACTCGGGACTTGCATCTGGATAGATGAGGTTGGGAAGAACTCTGCTGTCGGGCCCTTTTGCCAGGACCTAAACCTCATAATAACTCCAGGGGCTTTACCAATTCTGCCCTATTCCTCCTCACTTGCAAATGTTTTATTTGGCATCTCTCCCAGGGCGTCCTTGGAAAAGAGAAACATGCTCTCAATGGTACTTCTCTGGTTAAAGTGTAACTTCTCCTTCAGATCTAAGCCTAACTCCCTCCACTGCATGATTTTGAAAAATGCTAAAACTTGGGCAAGGGACTGAGGGGGTGGGGCGGGGCTGAGGAAGTGGTGGGGGTGGGGGGCCTGGATGTGGGAGGTAGGAGTGACTTCCTTTGGCCAGAGAATGAACAGCGAGTGAGCGAACAAAATTTTAAGGCTCCTATGCCTTTGACACAGAGTTTCTATCACTCCAGGAACTCTCTCGCTGGCAGTCTGGCATTCGACCTCTCTAAATGTGGGTCTGGAAATTAGCTTTTGGCATTATTGGACCATTTATGAAATGGGCACTGTAATGGCATTTTGCATTTCACAACCAATGACTGCATAAAAGCTGATGTCAAATTAGGGTATGCTCGCATTACGTTAACTGGAGGGTAAAATTATGACAACGTTAACATTATAGGGTGAACAGAAATATGAACTAATAATGTTGCTGTTGTTGACAGGAACTGTTGCAAATTATCACAGTATGTGCATTTGCCTCACAAATTTTGGATGGTTAGCAGGACAATAACACTGGCTATTGTTATAGATACTGTGTCATTAGCATCAACTATAATACGTTTCACAATTTGCGTAGCAGTGGTATTGGTACTGAGGGAATGTCCTGCCGTCTGCAACCATTACTAAGTCATATGAGGGTCAGAGGGGGAAGAATGCAGTCAGGTCATGCTTGTACAGCCGTCAAAAACACAAGTGTGAGCCAATGCGCCAAGATTGAAAAATATGAAGTGGATTAAAATTAAATTCCTAGGTCCACATGTGTCTAAAATTGACAAACTGTAAATTGAGAAATTGTAAATGTTGGCTGAAAATGTAATAAAGGCACAAGGTTAGTGAGGCTAACAAAAAAGCATTAACTCCTGTGAATGATGAGTCTCAATCAGCTTATATTTTAAAATGAGTGGGTTTCGCAGGCTCCCGCTTAAGGGCTGGGGCTGGGGGTGCTGGGATGCCCACCTGTCATTGGAGGCGTTAAGATTCTTTTTTTTTTTTTTTTTTTTAATACAAATTTCATGACTTCGATGAGTCCCAACCGGTTGACTCCACTTCAGCATTGGCCCTGCTTGGTTTATGACCGCTTTAAAACTGTTGATTGCTTGTTGAGCAATTTTCAACCTATAAAATGCCAATTTTTAGCTCACGTGGACCAAAGGTCAGGTGTGCTTATGCCATGGCCTGGCTGGCTGTTGTTCGTCGTCTGTAAAGATGCAGTGGTTTCTTCTCTGAAACCACTGCATCTATGAAGCTGTAACTTGACATGGATGTTCCTTCCAATTAGGACACCAAACTGTGTGACTTTCCAATCCGATTTCAAATATGGTTGCCAAGAAGGCCATATTGAAAATTTCTTATTAAAACCATCCCTCAGTCATTTCGGCAGCAATTGAGCTGAAATTTGGCTTTGGGTTGACCCCAAAACCTATCCGACAAGTTTTGCAAGAATTTCAAATTTGACCTTGATTTGAGTCTTAAGTCACGTGCACATTTCAGGTGCTGGATGTAAAAATCTTATCTGAAACCACAGCACTGTTGAAACTGAGACTTGGCAGACATATTCCTATTAATGAGGACACCAAACTTTATACAAGACTTTGATCTGATTCCGGCATGGCCGCCATGGCAGCCATATTGAAAATGCTATAAAGAGCTGTTTATTGGCTATTTTTGCACTAATTTAGCTGAAATTTGGTATATGGGTAGCTTCTGGCAAGAAACAAAACTTATAAAAACTTGGGAGGGAATATCAGTCTCATTTCTTTATTGTTTGGGGTAGTGAATTTGGTCACAAACAAGATGCTGCTATATTTGCGCATATTTATCAATTCATTATATCTTATTCAACATGAGAAATGACCATAACACATTTTCAGTGTTGTACCTGCAATCACTATATACTATATATGTACTTGCCATCACCGTATACCAATAAAATATTTTTAAATGCAAAAATGGAGGTTTACTTATTACATGTAATAATCACCAACTTGTTATACCTTACAAATGTACGGTAATTGTTTCATTTGCTTTCTATCTGTGTGTATGTATGAGTATATAGGTGCAGTATATGACCAGTATAGTCTCCAGCACTGTGTACTATATATGTTGTAACTTAATTACGCATGTAATGTGTATATAGGGAGAGGACTATGTAAGTGCGTCACTGTGGCCCTTCCCCATTGTCCCTCTAGACATTCAAATGAGTAAAAACTAATATCTGATAGCTTATCAAAGGTTACAGGTATCCAGGTGAGCTACAGTGCCCGTGGCACCATTTTTATACATTTGGAAAGATACCTCAATATTGACACCTGCATTGATACTTTTCATTGCTGTACAGGCATATAATTAATGTTACAGCTCAAAAAAACATATGTTTAAGTGTGCAGTACCTCTGTTAATACATAAAAAGTAATCAAAAGATCAATGTTTGGTGAGCCTACTAAGGGCATTCTAGAACATATCTGATTTTTAACAGTCTACTTTGTTTTCTGCCTTTTCACAGATTGCAAGTTTTGCTGCACCAGATCAGGCGCAGCTCTACCAGCGGCTGAAATTTGAAAGAGGTACTGTGGATAGGTGGTGGGTGCTGGTGCTGGTGCTGAGCAAGGTGTCGGTGGTTGTGTTTGGTCCTCTGCCATCTGGGCGTATGTTGTGCGGAGGCGGTGTTGAGGGGTTGGACACAGCACAGCTGACCTACTATGACCCTTTTATGCCATGGACTCATAACCAAGGGTCTGATTCAATCCTGCCATTATGCCTTGTGAATATAAGAAAGAAAATGGCTGCATAAGTGTGTGTTTGAGTAAAGTAAATTGTGTGTGTGTGTGTGTGTGTGTGTGTGTGTGTGTGTGTGTGTGTGTGTAAATGTATGCTTGCATGTCTGCAAGGTTTATTGAGTAATGCCAGTGACATAAGCACCATATCAAGCCAGGGTAAGTCCAAAGTTTTAGTTGTACTTTATGGTCTGAGGCACAGGGATTTGACTGTATGAAAATTCACTGAAATACATGCACTAGTGAAAACAGGCCCTGTTTTCGTGTTTAGGTGCAGCATTTATTTGACCTCATGACAACTGCTTAAATTAAAACCCCCATTTCATTTCACCAGTGGCCTCCAGTCCTTGCTGGTTGAATAGCAGTTTTAGCCCTCTCAAATATTTTGATTAATCTGCATGATGATATTGGTGGAATTCCCAGGTGCAGTCTCGCTGGTATCAAGAAACTGGAGGCCAGGCTTTAAGCTTTTCATTTGCATTTTTAGATGGGGGAGGTGCGGCACTGCAAGAAGGTTGTGAGTTCGAATCCAGGCTAGGGCCTTTCTGTGTGGAGTTGGCATGTTCTCCTGGTGTTCGCGTGGGTTTCCTCCGGGTACTCCGGTTTCCTCCCCCAGGCTAATTACATGCATGCCAGGCTAATTGGAGACTCTAAATTGCCCATAGGTGTAAGTGTGTGTGAACGGTGTGTGAATGGTGTGCGCGCTCTGCGATGGATTGGCGAGCTGTCCAGACTGGGTCCCTGTCTGTCGCCCATAGTCAGCTGGGATGGGCTCCAACTCCCCCGCAACCCCAGTGAGGAAGAAGCAGTATAGATAATGGATAGATGGGGGAGGGAAACATTTTTCATACTGTATCTGAGCTGATTCTCCCTTATGATGTCTGATTGAATGGAGCTAGACAATTTTTCTCCAGTCGTAAAATTCCCCTCTGGGAGGCTTTCACATCAGTGTCCCAAATTTCCCTTGAATGTCCTGTAAAGCCTGTTCTTTAGGTCTTGATGCAGGCATTTGTCTTACCAAATTTGATTACCCCATTTCTCAAAGATTTTAGTGCAGTATCACCTTAATATTAGTACTCCTTACCTCTTGCAGTACAAGCTCTGACACTACCTGTTTTGTGTTGGCTAAAGATCAATAAAACATTTTCAATCCACCTGACAATATTTCATGCATTCTTTGCTTGTATATCTTCAGCGTGAAAAATGTTGAGGATTGCTAATATGCTGTATTTACTTTTTTCTTGGCGCTTTAACTGGATAGCAGTCCTCTGCTGGGAAAGTAGTCTGCTTTTTGAATTTGCTCTTGATGACGTGGCAGTGGTGTGTCTCAGTGTCTTTTATTAGCATAGGTACTGGTTTGTTAAATACACTGCAGAGTGAATAGCAGGTGTACTGTCCTCCTGCCTAAAGCGTATAAAAGGCATGAGTTTATTTTCTGGCTTGTGGAATGTGACCTTGTTTCCCTGGCATAAGCGCAGCAACATCTTCAGCTGGTTTCTCATGGGAAACGGTGGCCACCCACTCACACAGCATGCTTGGAGATGTCCCAAAAATTTTGCCTGTTGTTCTTAGCCATTTTGGCCTTGATGATTTTTTTGGTTTGCATTAGACTGCTGATTTGGTTTCACGCTGGCTAATCCTAGTCTGCTGTTTTTTTTCTCTCTACTGAATGTCTGCTAATGTTGCCATCATTGACCCATGTTTAGCCTGAGCTCTTTAGAGCAAACACCTTGATCTTCTTTAACTCTTTCGATGATTTTGTGGCAGAAGTTGATTACAAATATGCTACCAAGTGCAGCATTTCTACTCCCTTTCCTCATGATGGTTTTGTATTTAACCCTTTACCTCCTTAGAGTGCCATATTGCACTCTCCCATGATGCATTCGTATTCCTTTTTTTTAATTACTTTTTATTGCAATCCTTGAAATTTACACTTACATTCAACTGATGATGCTTTTTTTTTCTTCTGCAATATCTTTTTTTTTTTTTTTTTTTTTAGAAAGGTGTGAAAAAAAACAGGTGGGGAGAAAAAAAAAAAAAAAGAAAAAAAAAATTAAAAAAAAATACAGTAACATTCCATTAATCACTTTACACTTGATGCCTCTACATGCACCTCAATCTACTTCAATGTTAATACCGAAAAAAAAAGGATTCAGAAAAAAAAAATTAATAATAAACCATTTTTCCCATAACATTAAATTCTGGTTCTTGGTTTCACTTGATGCCTATGTCATGCACCTCCATTTGTGAAATTTCATTTATTGTTAATATTTTTTTTTTCCAGGTACATCTGGTTTCAGAACAAACAAAATTAACCTGTTTCAAGACCATTTTTCCCAGATTCTGAACAGGTGCTTATCGGTTTCTGTCTACAATATGTCAGGTTCTCCATTTGTAAATTTCATTTATTTCTATCATTTTTTTTTATTTCAGGTACATCTGGTTTCAACCTATGATTTACCTTCCAGAAGCTTTTTAAAATTGGGCAGATTCTGAAAAGGTGAATAATCGGTGTTATTTCAGCACAATTTCTCCAACAATTTAAAGTTCTGAATTTTCTATGTTTTAATTTGCAAAATTTTTGAGTTATAAAATATCTTGAAATTTCTTCCAAGAGAATTTTTTCCAAATTTGGTTGCAGAGAAAAAAAAAAAATTATGCGAATAATCATGCAAACTTATTTCCCATTTTTCCATTTGAAAGTTGAATTTTTATGTTTTACTTGCATTTTTTTAGTTATTTGTGGACAAATCCTTTCCCAGACTAGTTTCCAATATTTTGAGTTATCTTTTAGACAGTCGATTTTTATTAAACTTCATTATTTTTTCATTATTAAATGTATTTTATTAAGTTGTGCAGGTTTGTAACTGTTTCCTCTTCTACATGTTTCCCCAAATAGCTTCTTATTTGTAAGTACTTAAAAAAATGAGATTGTGGCAAGTTATATGTTAAGGAGATGGATTCAAAAGAGTCTAACTTTATTTTTTAGCATTTGCGAGTATGTTTTTAATCCTTTGGATGCCCATATCCTTAAAATACTATCCATTTTATTTGTTTTAAAGTCTGAATCCCATCTGATTTCTCTAAGTAAAAGTAAGCCCTCTGTTATTCTTTGGTTTTTACAAATTCTTCTCCATATACGGAGTGTGTTATTTACCCATTGGTTTTGTATAGTTTTTGCCTTCATATCCTTATACTTGATAAATGGTAGTGTTTTAATTGAAATTCCCACACTCTCTCCTTCAATTGTGAGCCATTTTGCCAAAGATGTGTCATTGGCCCAGGTCATTATGGTGACAATTTGTGCTGCATTAAAGTAGTTTTGTAGATTTGGAAGGGCTAAACCTCCGATTTCTTTTGAGTGTGTTAATTTTCTATATTTAATCCTTGGTTATCGATTATTCCAAATAAATTTACTCAACATTCCATCCCACGTTTTGAATGTAGATGATGGTATAAGGAGTGGCAGTGCCTGAAAAAGAAATAAAAATCGTGGAAGGATATTCATTTTAATTGTATCCATTCTTCCCAATATCGACTCTGGTATTGTGCCTCACCTACTAAGATCTTGTCTAATATTGTTTTCTAACTTTTTATAGTTAAGATCAAATAACTGATCAAGGCTTTCTGGAATTGTTATTCCTAGGTATCTGATAAACTTTTGATCCCATTTTAATTTGTATTGATCTTTAATTTGCATTGCTATTTGTCTTCCTATGGTCATTGTTTCACATTTGCTCTCATCTAGTTTATATCCTGAAAAGCTACCATATTGTTGTATTATATCGAATAAGGCTGGTAGTGATTCCTCTGGAGATGTTAAGTACACTATGATATCATCTGCATATAAAGACAGTTTATGAGTTTCTTGACCAATGTTTATCCCTTTTATATTTTTATGCTGACGAACAGCTTCTGCCAAAGGTTCTATATATAAAGCAAAAATCAATGGAGACAACGGATCTCCTTGCCTTGTCCCCCGTAATATTTCAAATCGTCTTGATAAAGTTCCATTGACCTTTACTTGTGATTTTGGGTTATTGTACATTACTTGTAACCAAGAAATAAAATCAGGATGAAATCCAAAGGCTCTGCATGTTTCAAATATGAATGGCCATAAAACTCGATCAAAAGCCTTTTCTGCATCTAGAGTTGGTAAAAGAGTTCATTTTTTCATTCTAAAGGAATACTCAATAATATTTAATGTTCGTCTTATATTGTCTGAGAGTAATCTATTGGGTATAAATCCACACTGATCCTGTTTGATTATTTTTGGGACTATAGCTTTGAGTCTGTTTGCTAGAATACTGGATAGTAATTTCTGATCACTATTTAATAGTGATATGGGTCTATATGATGGGCAAGCTGTTGCATCCTTACCTTCTTTATAAATAACAGTTATTGTAGATGAGTTCCATCTTGGTGCCCATATTCCTTCATCTAAAGCAAAGTTGAATTTTTTCTGCAGAACTGGTGTCAGAACCTGCATAAATTCCTTATAAATTCATTAGTATACCCATCATCTCCAGGAGATTTCCATTTTTTTAAAGCTTTTTAATCTGTTTCGTAATTTCATCAACTGTAATTGGTTTAACCAGGAAATCATTTTGCTCGTTTGATACTTGACTTAGATGAAGATTTTCCAGGTATGTCTTCAATTTTTCTGTATCTATATTTTCTGATTTCGTTTGATATAGTTGCTCATAATATTTTGCGAATGCTTCAGCTATTTAATTTTTTTCTGTTAATATTTTGCCGTTATGATCTTTTAATTTGGTAACATATGACTTTTTATTTTGTTTCCTTAATCTATATGCTAGGATTTTTAGAGATTTTGGTCCACCATCATAGTATTTTTGTTTTGTGTAGACTAATGACTTCTCAATTTCTTTTGTCATTAGTTTATCCAGTATTACTCTTTTCTCTTTAAGTTTAGTCATTGTTTCATCCCTATTTGTTCTTTTATGTTCGCTCTGAAGATTTTATATTTGCTCCTAGAGGTCTTTTCTTATTTTTTTCCTCATTCTTCTTCTTCGCTAATGCGTATGAGATAATTTCCCCTCGTATTACTGCCTTAACTCCTTCCCATAATGTAATTGGATTTATTTCCTCAATATCAGTGAAGCACAAATATTCAACAATACTCTCCTTTATCTTCTTTTTAAAGGCTTGATCTTGGAAGAGGGAATTATTCATCTTCCAGAGACTTTTTCCTTTCCCCATATTCAGGTCAAGTATTAGGCTTATTGGAGCATGATCTGATATGTTAATTTCTCCAATATTACATTGTTTAATTACCGATATATCTTTTTTAAACATAAAAAAAAATCTAACCTATTATAAATTTGATGTCTTCCAGAGTAATAAGTGTAGTCTTTAACTGATCGATGGAGAGCTCTCCATACGTCAGTTAAACCCACCTCTACACATGACTTTCTCCATAATGTTGTAATTTTATCAGACTTATGTATTGAAGAGCTTTGAGAATCCATTCTGGGGTCCATAACCAGATTCAAGTCTCCTCCCATTATTGTTGTTCCTTTAGCCTCCGTTACTAATAAATCAATAATTTTGGTCATTTAGTCTGAGCCCTCTTCTGGTGGGTAATAGATATTCAAAAATGAGACTTCAACTGATATTATTATCCCCACTACCAAAACATATCTCCCTTCTTTATCTTTTCAAGCATTTTGTCATTTTGAATGGTATATGGTTTTTAACTATTATAGCAACCCCTCTCTTTTTTGAATTATAAGAAGAGGAGAAAATTTGTGCATTTGCAATTTTTTCTAATTTATTGTGTTCCTTTTTTGTTAGATTTCTTGGAGGAACAGTATTTCGCCCTTATCTTTTTTCAATTTTTGGAGAACCTTTTTCCTCTTAATGGGATTGTTCAGTCCATTTACATTTAGTGATATTATGTTTAACTCTGCCATAAATCAATTAACCACAGAGTAACTTGCACCACCTTCTGGGAACTAAGCTGCAGTCTGAGGCGTTTATAGATTTCCTTGCTTCGTAGTGTAAATGACATTGTATTTGGCACGAGACACAAACAAACAAACAAAAAAAAATACAGAAAAAGCAAACAGTGTATACTTAAATACAAAAATAGTGTAAGAAAAAAAATCTAATCTTAAATTTGGCTTCCAACTTTGCTACCTCGTGGCTTTGGTAGCAAATTCTGTTCTTCCATGTGTCTCTAACCACATGGGTAACAAGGCGCTTCAAATGAAACGCCTGCATTCTTAAACGGTATATTTCAATTCCTCGTTTCGGCAGCATTTACAACCCCCACCCTTGTAACTATCCCTTGAAACCTGAACCGCCCTCTTATACAAAGCATCTTTCATTCCCTGATGTATAGATTTAAAATTTCACTTCCCTTGCCCGACCCCAGAACCAATCCCAATAAGAATAGTTGCTCTAATGAGTGCCCTTACGTGAATATTATACGTATTGTCTCATTGCGGAAATCAACTTCTCACATAACTGCAGTAGTCTTCCCTTTGGACATTCAAAAACTCAATAAAAACATAATTTCAATATTACCCTAGGAACCTGTCAGTTTAGACAGTTTCATTGGCTATGAGGGTGAGGGTAAAGAATAAAAAAAATATAAAATAAAATAATCGCTCTGCATTTAGTCGCAAAAATGATTTATATTTAGTCAAACTGAATACCAACTATGACATTAGTTAAATCGACAGGCTTTACGCTACCGCGAGCCGGATAGGCGCTGCTCTCACCATTAAGCCAGCACCGCCATCAAGCCGGTGGACTAGTTAGTGAACATAAAAAACTCCTCCACTATTTGTCTACAGACATCATCTGCAGACAACCCAACGCCAGCTCACCGGTACTCAATAAACGCTAATGTTCATTCAAACTCGAATGACCGAAGCAGAGCAACTGAATGAGCAGCCTGGTCAAAATCAGCTAACTTAATGCCAAATTAGGGAATATAAATGGCAATCAGCCACCACCATGGAAAACAAATTAGCTCTCTTCCCCCCCCCCCATTTGAATACGCATTGTAGCCATGTGAGAAATAGAATAGCCTATTCCGCTCTTATTCGTCCGTGCCAAAAAAAGTCATGAAACTCGCCGAGCAAATCCCGGGTCCGGTGTTCACTAAAGCTCGCAACACACGCGCAAAATTCACTCAACTCGTCCAATAAATACAAGATCCTCTTTTATGCTCTCATTAAACAACATACAGTTCTCTAAATCAGTACACTTAATTACACTCTCTAAATATACTTAAAAATGTTCAGGTTATATCAACAGGACTATGCTATATCAAAACAGACATGGGGCAAAAAACATGTGGCAATGTCCGACTTATCCTTTGAAACCGCAAATTTACAGTTCGGTAAGTTTTAGGATATCACGGAAGAAAAAGTCTTGCATCAGTCTTGCAAAGTCCATAGACATAATAAGGAAACGCACCCACACTAATATCGGTATGCAGAGAATCAATTAAACAATATTAATATGAACAATTCGATTTCCAACATGAATCCTCCGTGCACCCATCGAGGGAAGTATCAAAAAAAAAAAAAAAAGAAACAAGAGGCTCCTCAGAGCCTGTACTCGAGCCTGGGCCAATCCATAGATATATATATTTAGAACACTAAACTGCTGATGATGTCATATTTACATTATCCAAAGTGAAGCGCCCGGCCGCCATATTGATACACCCAACTTCTTCATAAAAATGAATGGTTTCCTATGAGGCCAATTTCAAATAAGTTAATATAAGCATTAAAATGCCAAGATGTGCGGCTGCCTTTTACAGCAATAGTAATTTGAAGGGCTGTAATAAAACGTTTCCTGCATAAGTTAACGTAGAAACGCAAATTTGTCACTTTAACAGAAAAAATCGCGCTCGCTTGCTAGCTAGCTAATTAGCCGTCCCATTGACCGCTGACTAAAGCAAACGCTATCCATCGATACGGTCTCCAGCGAGCTACGTTGGTGACCTTACCGTCGCGGGGACTGCATTGACTAAGCAGTCAACAGAATGAACAAACTAGCTAGCTACTTGTAATTGACATTCAAGGACAATATTTCTTACCTGCATAATATTTAAAACAATGGACAAGTCGCTTTGTCTGTTTATACACAGTTCAAAAAGACAAGGAGGGGAGAAAGGCTTGGCTGTTAGAAATCAGGAGAAAAAAAAAACCCTTTCTCTATCCCCTCGATCCGTGCTGTGCAGTGATTATTTTTTGAGAGCAGTGTTATAATGGGACAGGGGCAAAGATGACGGTTAGTAAAGTAGTAGCCTGTAGAGTTAACTAGCGCTTCCTTTTTAACAACGTTGGCATTAGCCATATGATTCAGTATGAACAATTCGGTCAACGGCAAATATGCTCAATCAGGGTACAATGAAGTGAGGCAACCAGAGAGTAATTTGATAACGTATACGGACATTCGTCGACGTTGCTTACAACGGCGAAAACTTCGAAGCAATTCTTATCTTATCAGGGGGTCATTAAAAGCCTCGGTCACCTTAACTGAACTTTTCTGCTCGCACTTTTACGTTGACACCGAGTAACATTTCGATCTTCCCTTTAGTTAGTGTGCCGCTTTCCATCCTCCAAAAAAGCATATATTTAGGGAGAGAAAATGTTGCTCAGCACAGCGATACCAAAATCACCCCGACTCGCACGCAAGTGTTTTTGAAAATATAATTTTACAGTAGAGGAAAATGAATGGGAGTGTACGTGCGAATTTAACTTCCAGGTGTATACGATCCTGGAACAGATGCTTCACTTGAGCGTACCCTATCAGCAATGTAGTGTTCTATATATCTATGGGCCAATCGAGAAACCGCGCGCGCATGAGCACGACAATCGCGACCCCGAGAGAGAGGGGAAAAAAAGATCCTGAGCCGAAACTTAGACTCGTGGCCTACCGGCCAGAGTAATAAAAAGAAGAAGAAAACCTTTCTGTCTTGCAATGTCCACAAGTAAAAAGAAGAAATCTCCGTTCTGTTTTGGGCGGTGGTGTGTGTTCTCCTTCGTTTTGCACTCGCCAATGCAATGAGTCACTCCACCGTATAAAAAATGGAGAGAGCGAAAAAAAAACTTACTTTTCCAAGTCCCGTTCATCACCTTATTTCAAGCCTCCGCTCCAATAACTCCATAAGGTTACCGACCTGCTTGTCAGCATCCTTTCTTTGTCTTTGCGGCCCATGCCGCGTCTGTGTAGTCCATTGCGTCTGCCACTCGTCATGTTTTCCCTAGATCGACTTGTCAAATGGGTCATCAAAATAGTGACCCTGTTCTTTCAGCGCCTTGGCAGCAGATCGTGGGTTCCCATATGTCGTTATTGTCCCATTTTCGTTAAAAATCTTTAACTTGGCTGGATAAATAATGTGCGCTTTAATGCTCTTCTCTTTCAAGGCCTTCCTTATTGGTTTATATAAAGCTCTCTCTTGGCTCAATTTGAAGGAAAAATCATGGTCCAAAAATATTCGGTTACCTTTAAAAAATACCTCCTTCTTGGCCCACACTGCCCTCAGTATCTTCTGCTTAGTGTCATTTGTAAGAAAGGCTGCGATTATCGGCCTAGGCCTGGATACTTGCTCATTAGATTTCCCACGGAAGAGCTGGTGCGCCCGGGTGATCTTAAAATCCTCCTGCAGGCCCAGCGTGTCGGAAAAAAATTCCCAAGGAACTGCATGAGATCCCAGCCTTCACTCCCTTCTTCAATGTTAAAAATACGCACATTATTTTGTCTCGATTTATTTTCAAGGTAATCAGTTTTATCTTCCATTTCTCCCATGTTCTCAATGAGGTGTTTAATGACTTTTTGCGGTTGCGTGTCTATATCTTCAGCCTCACCAATTCTGGTTTCCATTTCCACCAGTCTGGCTTCAGTTTTACTCAAATCCTGACGCAACTCTTTAATCTGACTCATTATTGTTGCAATATCCCGTTTGGTTTCTGTCCGAAAATCCGCACGCAACTGTTTTAATTCAGTAGTTATTTCCCCTTTCATTTCACTGAGGAAATCTTTGATTTCGTTTTTGTCTGACTGCATTTCTATAGAATTAAGTTTGGGCGGTTTATTTCTTTGACACTTTCCGACTTTAGTCACCTTTTTCGTTTCCTCTATTACAGCTCCAAAACGTAAATACATACCCTGTCAGTGTTTTCCCCAGATTTTATAAATCAATTTAATTTATCCCCATAATAAAATAAATTTAGATTGAGAGGGGTTTAGAGACGCTCGTCTACACCACCGACATCACACGTCATCACAAGCTCTAAACAGTTACTTTTCCATTCTTCCCCCTCTGACCCTCATATGACTTAGTAATGGTTGCAGATGGCAGGACATTCCCTCAGTACCAATACCACTGCTACGCAAATTGTGAAACGTATTCTAGTTGATGCTAATGATACAGTGTCTATAACATTAGCCAGTGTTAGTCTTTTTTCTTGGCGCTTTAAGTGGATAGCAGTCCTATGCTGGGAAAGTAGTCTACTTTTTGAATTTGCTCTTGATGACGTGGCAGTGGTGTGTCTCAGTGTCTTTTATTAGCATAGGTACTGGTTTGTTAAATACATTGCAGAGTGAATAGCAGGTGTACTGTCCTCCTGCCTAAAGTGCATAAAAGGCACGAGTTTATTTTCTGGCTTGTGGAATGTGACCTTGTTTCCCTGGCATAAGCGCAGCAACATCCTCAGCTGGTTTCTCATGGGAAACAGTGGCCACCCCATATTGCACTCTCCATGATGCATTCATATTCCTTGAGGGGCCATATGGCACTCTTAATTGCCATGTTTAGACCAACCAAAACAATAATTTTATGTTTCAATCGGTTGCAATCCTGTCGTAACCAATCAGAACAAGCCTTGTGGATTAAATTTGCATAATCAGATGACACAGCTATATTTAGAAACTGAGATTTTTGCCCCTGATTTTTAGTAATCGAAAATGGCGGAAAATATATTTGACAGCGATTCAGGTGCATCAGACTTCGAAGGATTACTGCCAGAAGATTTGCTGTCTGGAAGAAAAGAGTCTTGAAAGTGACATCAGTGTATCTTCCATTGGTACTGATGACTTATTTGACTCATCTCCAAGTAAAAGGGAGTCCGCATATGAAGACAGTTTGGGTGATGACTGAAGTCAAATCCGAGTGCAACAACATTTCTTTGTAACATAATGTTGTTTAGCTTATAATTTTCCATGTACTGAGCTTATTGCGAGGGTACCATGAAAAGTAGCTAACTGGCTGAAACTGCCTGAGGAAGGCGGGGCCTGGAGCGTATTTCACTCCTGGGAGGTAAATGGTTAATGTATGCAGCGCTATGCTGGGATGCCTGCAGTGCTAACGACTGAAGTGTTGAATGCTTACAGCACTTGCACAATTTTAGCTTTCTGTTTCTCCTACCTGTGTATGAGTAGGTTAACACTTTCACAATGCTGACACTGAGCCACACTATTCTCTTGGAAACGCACCTATTAATTTAGACTCTTTGCAGTCTCGGAGGAGCATCTTGCGAAAGTGAGCCGTAAATCATGCAGACTTTGGGCTGTGATGTACTGAGAGTGAAGGGAAGACTGATGTAGATATCATTTCGTGCATAAGGCTCTCTGCAGTATCTCTCCAGAGCTCATTAAATATGGTTCTGCATTGGTGCTCCGCACAGTTTATTTTCATTTTGAGTGAACCTGAAAGGTATTTCTGTGTAGTGCCTCCTTTCGAGATGTTTTTTTTTTTTTTTTCATGCTTCTAAGTGTGGCAATGGTATATCACGGAAATAATGTGGCATTTCCAAACTTTTAAAATGTTACTGGGAGGTTCATTTTCATGCTGCATTTATGTATTGCCTCACTGCATTAGTATAAAGGATAAAGCCTTTTCCCCTACAGAGATGTTGCAGAATAAAAAAATGCTGGAAGCACCTCACTGCTTAACCAAGGTACTCAGGAAAACTAAGAAATTTTAGCCACTTTTGGAGAGATTTGGATTTTTTTTTTTTTTTTTTTTTAATTACGGTGAAATGGATGGCATTGCCCTTGGAGTATATGAGATACCGACATCAAAACATGACAATTCCAAAGCTCACGTCACGCAACTCTTAGATATTGTTGTTTCGAATTAAGTTCAAGGAGAAATAATTATATATTTAAAGAAGACTTCTTTAGATTCCTTTTAAACAGAGCTGTAGAAAGAACACCATTATAATTTCTATCCAGGACCAAAGACAGTGTGGTGATATGTACTGTTAAGCACAGCCTGAAAGGTACCTTTTCAGCTTTGTCATATTCATATTTGTTTTGCTGTGGCAGGCGTGCAGCTGGACCCCAGTAAGACCTGGTGCCCTGTGGTAGAGTGCCAGGCCGTGTGCAGCCTGCACTCCAGTGCCGAGAGCGAGCCGGTGTCGATCGTGTGCCCCTCCTGCAGTGCTGTCTTCTGCTCGCTGTGCCGGGTCGACTGGCATGACCCGCATCTCTGCTCAGAGCACCAGCCTCTGACTGTGGCGTCCTCCCAGGACAGGTCAGTGAGAGACGAGTGCCTTCTCTTTCCCGCTTATCCACTGAGTAATATTGGGTCTGGTATCAACTGTGTGAGCTGGCACGACTGAAACTAATCAGAGCAGGTGCTGAAGATCTTTTTATAATATTATGATGGCCATGATATTAGTCCTTTGTAAACATTCTGTCATTCTTATATA
Source organism: Gymnothorax javanicus (assembly GCA_029692085.1). Classification (NCBI taxonomy): domain Eukaryota; kingdom Metazoa; phylum Chordata; class Actinopteri; order Anguilliformes; family Muraenidae; genus Gymnothorax; species Gymnothorax javanicus. Next base: position 81,109,751 of record CM056197.1, on the reverse strand, counting down.
ATTTGGTACATGGAAATGTAGCTGAAATAAACTATATAAGCAGGAACAAAAAATTATGAAGGAACTTTATGTATTGAATACTGATGTTGCAGTTAAACTAAATAATCTAGAAGCAGATATTTTTTATATGTTGGCTCGTCATATTTTTAATTTGTAGTACCCCTTTGGCTTTGTTCTGGTTCACTCTGAGCAAATTAACCAAGCTTCAAGGTCAACATCAAGGGGAAATTGTAGCGTCCCCAAAGCTCAAACCCTTGCACAATCGACTTTTGCTTTTAAAGCCATTAAAGAATGGAATAAGCTCCCTGTAAATCTGAACACGAACAGATTTGCATATTTTCTCATGTTGTGTTATTAAATTGATTACAAGCAATCAGTCTTGTCAGCATTAATTTGACATTTTGTCAACTTGTTTTTATAACTTTGGATACTGTGTCAATAATATTTTGATTCTTGTATTCTGTCTTGTTTGTTCATTGTTCATTGTGCGTGTGTGTGTGTGTGTGTGTGTGTGTGTGTGTGTGTACGCATATGCCCGCATGGGTATTAATGGGTTGTTTGTCCATTTGTAGTGGAGATGATCGGTTTTGCATTTTTATCATTTCTGTTCACCTGCTCAGGGACTGCAGATGGAAGATAGCTAGCAGCTAAATCTGAGCGTCTTTTCACTTTTTGTGATTAAGACTTTTGTGCATGGTCGCTGATACAAATAAATTTAATTAACTAAAGCAAACATCTGTCATTGGAGAGTGGTATAAAAACACTGAACAACCTTTTTCTCCTGTAATGTAATTTTGAGATGTCAAGAAAGCCAGTGACTGTAATAAAGTTTTTGGATCGTCAAAAATTGCCTTGGTATGGATGCAGATATTTCAAATTAAAGCTTGCGGTGTTCACTTAATCTTCATTTTATTGTCTCATTCAAATTCTTCATTGCCCAAGTACTAGCACTCTGAACTGTGCCTTTCCTCTCCAATGGAAAAAGTGAAGCAGGTTCATGGAGAAGCTTAAGTGAGTTAAAGAGTTCTGTGTGAACTTGGCGCTCCTCTCTCCGCAGTGTGAAAGTAGGCAGTGATGCGGACGCCATGGTGAAGCAGTGCCCCATGTGTGCAGTCTTCATCGAGCGGGACCAGGGCTGTGCACAAATGCTGTGCAAGAGCTGCAAGCACACCTTCTGCTGGTACTGCCTCCAGAACCTGGATGTAAGACAGGACGTGCCTCTGCATTCTTATCCCTTTCACTGAATTACATGTAGCAAACTGTATTCATCTCCACTTTACAGACAAGCATGTACCAGACTGCATTCACATCCCATGCACTGACCAGAATGGAATGCATTCTCATCCAATTCATAGATTGGCACGTTCTGGACTTCACTCACATTTCAATTACAAGCATTTTGTTTCAGTGTATTTTTGAAGCCTTATGAACAGTGATTCACCTGGGAATATACTGACAAATGACTGGTAAAATATGCACTCAAACACATTGGCATTATGTAAAAATGTTCTCTAAGAGAACCATAACTTGCCACGGTGCTGCCAATGCAAATACCATTGCAGTACTTGTTGCCAAACATTCACACCTAAGGACATGTATGGTTTTGCTCTGTTTTGTAGGGAGATATTTTCCTGAGACATTACGACAAGGGTCCGTGTCGAAACAAGCTGGGTCACTCCCGCGCCTCCGTCATGTGGAACCGAACACAGGTGAAGTCAGGAGATCTACACTATTTTATGCTTTACCCTGTAAGAAAAATGATTAGACTTCATTACTTTATGATGGCCAAAGTCTAAGACATGAGTGATATCTGTTGGAAGGCTGTTTATACCAACATAGCTTGCAGTGCTCTGAGCCTGAGAATGCAGTTCAAGGGAGAACGCAAGCCAGGTGTTATTGGATTGTCGAAATGAATTACCTCTTGTAGGTTACAAAGAACACTGGCAGTAACCAGGTTTGTATCTGTAAACATCCTGAACTGGAGTGACCCTTCGAGTAACAGGTATTTCTATACAGATGGGTAACCTTTAAGAAACTGGGTTGCCTTGGAAAGGTCTGAATTATATTGTGCTGCTGTGCCCTCCACTAATACTGGCATCTGTGCTAAATAATACCTAAAAAAATAAATAAATAAATTTTAAATATTTCTCCCCTAGATATGTTCCAAAATCATTAGCACCCCAAGAGAATCTTGTAAGAAGGATCTAATTGAAATATATTCCCATTCATATTTTAGTTTAAGATCCCTATAATGATTCAGACACAATAAATCTAAACATTTTGACTGCCACTGTTCACACTGTCAAACAAACTTCTCATTTCTGTTTTTTTGAAATTTGTACAGACACAGTACCTTTGTTTTGAAGCATAAGTTAAATGTTTTGGGTGAGTTACGACATTTTAAAAGTGAACTATCGTATGCTGTGCCAAGCTGTTTTGACAAATTCACTTGAAGCTTTGAGAATTATAAGACTGTTTTAAGAAGTGAGCAATACCAATTGAGAAAAACAATAAAGGAGCGAGATATCACATGTATATGCAATCTAGTGGCTGGTATAGAGATTACGTGCACAATCACAACAGAACTGAATCTGGAGTAGCTCAAAGTACATGCCCCCTCAGGTAGTTGCAGACACAGACGCTGGTTGACAGGGCTAGTTGCTCCGGTTTTTTGTAAGTGTGGAGAGTAGTGTGAAGTGATGAATCCTACATCAGAGAAGAAATTTCTACGTTGAGAAATCCGGCAATGCGCTATCTTTATCGATTTGGGTTACTTTATGCTGTGGTGTTTCAAGATGCATATGACTTTATAGTAATGTTGGCTAATGTTGATGGTGAACGTTGGTTAGCAGCTAATGATTTTGCGTGCATCTTGTCACGGGGTGCTGAGTAAAATCTTTCTTTTTTTGACTAATCTTTGACTCAACTGGTCGTTAGTGTTCAGTTGGTCATTCATCGTTGTCCTATGTAATCCGTGAACTATTTAACCTGTAACCTCTTGCTGTCACAAGTATTGATCAAATTTGCCAAAATTTGGTGTGCAACATCTTTAGCAAATAAACTGCTTTGGGACTGCATTGTAGCCCTGCACCCCAAAAGTGGACATGGTACAGTGGTCATGTTGAGAAACTGTAGCTGTCCATTTTAGACCTTTTTTAAATGGATGAAGAGCTAAAACCTGGTAGGTAAGTGGTACACAACATCTCAGCATATAAATGAGGGGTTTGGTGATTTCTGTAATGTTGCCGTTTTGTGACATTTGACATTCCTTCATTCAAAGACACCTACTTGAACAACCAGTTACCTGTAGTGATCCAATTTGATGAAACTTTGCATATAACCTCTTTAGGACATGAAGTGTTTTCTGATTTCATTTCAACTCTGTACAGTGCTCTTTAATGGGAATGGCAGAAAAGTTGAGTTTCAGGTTCTGTTGAACCTCTAGTTTGTATTACATGCCATTTTTCTCCAAAATGCACCATGGGCCAATTCCCCGAATAGGTCCCTGACACCCGTCTCAATCCGTGAGAGCAAGAACGTTTGCATATCTACTCATTCAACTTAACGTGTTTGGAAACCACCTGACAACCAGCAGAACCTAACCTAGCAGAGAGGGGTGTGGTATAAGTGTCGTAATTCTGCTGGTTCAGAGCATTTTTGGAGGTATGAACTCAATCTCTGGCATCATAGACTGAGAAAAATGCCACAAATGAGTTTGGTCCCTGCAAATATTTTTATAATAATAAATTTATTTTTTTCTGGAAAATCTATACTCTCAATCCGCACCTTCTAGGAAGATCCAGAGATGTATTATTTTACTTTTTTTTTTTTTTTTCTTGAAAGTAGCTAATGTTGAAAATGCTTGTTCAGAATAGCAGAGCAATAATTAACAGCAATAAAATAATGGAAGGGGTGAGGCATAATGGCAATGTTAAAATTATGCCTGGGGCCTCCTGCTCTCAATGCACACAATATGAGGCAAATGGTTCAAGTGGTTCAAAAAAAAATTCCAAAGATCAAAGTCCTGAAGTTTTGATGTCAGAAAGTGTCCACAACCATGAACAAATGACACCTACACAACTACAAGATGGGGGGGGTTGCCAGAATAAAGCATGTGTTGCCATTAAACAACAAACCAATGTGTCCACAGTTTTCCAAACAAAACTGGAAGTATCTGAGGGACTGTGTTCTATTGTCAGATGAGACCTAAATGGACAGCTTTGGTAATAAACCCCAGATGTTGGTTTGACAAAAAAAAAAAAAAATATAGCCATAAGCGGCAATTCCGGGGTTCAAGCCAAGAAAGACCATTAGTAGTTGAAAGCTTAAACAGCTTGATTAACAAGTGTTGCCACTAAACGTGGCCATGTCCCCCGCCAGGTGACGGAAATCGACTGAGGTCGGTGTATCACAAAAATACACATTGAAGCCAAAGATGAATAAAATCGGTCAAAGCGTTCTTGAGATTTCGCATTCACAACAAACGGGATGTGACGGACGGATGGATGGACTGACGGAGCTGAATACTATGTACCACGGCCCTAATACACCTTGACACCAAAAATGAATGGAATCGGTCAAACCGTTCTTGAGATATCTTGTTGACAAGGTATTTGTCAGTGGTAAAATGGTTGTAATGACCTTTAGAATAATGCCAAGGTTACATAAATCGAGTGGGCTGCGAGCACCCCCCTAATACACCTTGACACCAAAGATGAATGGAATCGGTCAAACCGTTCTTGAGATTTCGCGTTCACAACAAACGGGACATGACGGACGGACGGACGGAGCTGAATACTATGTTCCCCGCCCCTAATACACCTTGACACCAAAGATGAATGGAATCGGTCAAACTGTTCTTGAGATTTCGCGTTCACAACAAACGGGACATGACGGACGGACGGATGGAGCTGAATACTATGTCCCCCGCCCCTAATACACCTTGACGCCAAAGATGAATGGAATCGGTCAAACCGTTCTTGAGATATTTTTTTTTCATTCATTCATTTTATTTGTTCCGCTCATGGCATTGGAGACAAAAGAAATTCACAAAATATATTCAGCTCTGAGCAGTTTACATAACCCATGACGGAAAGGAGCAGGGAGAAGAAAATCTTATTTTACCTGCCCCTTATTCAAATATACAATCAGAAATAGAAAAGAAAAGATGGCCTGCCAATCACAGTTGCTTAGCAACCACTACGTATAGTAGTAAACAAACACAAAGGTCAAAACACAATAATTTACAATCTGAGAAACAAATTATCTAACACCATCATATTGTCTAATTATTCTTTCTTTATACATTTTCTTAAATCTAAAGATATTCATACAGCCCTTTAAATCATTTGGCAAGGAATTCCACAGTTTTACCCCAGTTACAGAGATACACATCTGCTTCAACGTAGTCCGTGCAAACGGATGCTTAATGTTAAATTTCCTTCTATGTTGCTCATCTCCTAAATGTAAAACAAATAATTTCTGTATATTTTCTGGTAGTGTTCGGTTTTTTTGCCCGGTACACAACTAATAAAGTCTGCAGTTCAATTAAATCTTTAAATTTTAACAGCCCTGATTCAATAAACAGTGCATTTGTGTGTTCTCCTGAATGTACCTTAAAAATAATTCTCATTGCCTTTTTCTGTAAAATAAATAATGATTCTAAATTACTCTTATATGTGTTGCCCCACACTTCAACACAGTAATGCAAATACGGCAAAATTAAAGAACAATACAAAATCCGATTGACTTATAATCCAACAAATACTTTGCTTTGTTGAGCACAAAAACATTTTTAGATACTTTAGTTTTCACATGTGATACATGATATTTCCATGTCAATTTATCATCCATTATAACACCCAAAAATCTGATTTCAGACACTCTTTCTATACTTATTTCATCTATACACAGTGAAACATTCTCTTTTCTCCGATTTGCAAAAACCATAAATTTTGTTTTGTTTAAGTTTAGTGATAACTTATTGTCATCAAACCATTTTTTGAGCTTGACCATTTCATTTGCAATAGTTTCTGTCAACATACTAAATCTTCTCCTGAACAAAAAAAATTTGTGTCGTCAGCAAACAACACAAATCGTAATAATTTTGATGTGTCACAGATGTCATTAATATATAAAATAAAGAGTTTAGGTCCCAAAACCGAACCTTGTGGGACTCCACATTTAATCTTCATATGATCAGATGTAATACCAGCAAAATGTACATATTGTTGCCTATTATCCAAATAACTGCTGATCCAGTTCTGAGCTATTCCTCTTATACCATAAGTATGCAATTTAGATATGAGGATATTATGATCTATTGTATCAAAGGCTTTTTTAAATCAATGAAAACCCCTATTGTGTATTTCTTACTTTCTAATGCTGATGCAATTTCTTCCACTATGTTCATTAATGCTAATGATGTGGATCTGTTTGCCCGAAAAGCCATACTGACTGTCACTCAGTAATTTATTATTTTCAATAAAAGTATCAAATTTTTGTATGAACAGTTTTTTTCAAGTATTTTTGAAAATTGTGAAAGCAAGGACCCTGGCCTGTAATTATTAAAGCTGTGTTTATCTCCTGTTTTAAAAAGTGGAATAACCTTTTGCTATCTTCATTCTGTCTGGAAATACCCCAGAACAAAAAGAAAGATTGAAAATATAACTTAACGGTTTACTTATACAATCAATAGTTTTTTTCACAATAATCATGTCAATCCCATCATTATCAGTTGATGTCTTATTTTTAGATAATGCAACAATAGATTTGATTTCAGTTTCACTCACTTCTCCAAGAAAGAAGGAGTGCAACACTTTGCTTTCGCCATGCCAGTTAGCCTCTATTTGTCCATCACCATGTTTTTTATAGAATAGGCAAGATTAGGTCCGACATTTACAAAAAAGCATTAAATTCGCTTTTATCGCCTCATTCATATTTTTCAACACTTGATTATTATCATTAATAAAATAACCAGGTTGGGCTATGGCACTTAATACCATTAAGAATTTTCCAAGTGTGTCGAATATCATTTCTATTATCAATTAATATTTTATTATAATATTCTTTTTTGGCTAGTCTCATAATAGTTGTCAGCCTGTTTTTATATACCTTGTATTTCCTTTCAGCAATACTTGTTCTGAATTATATAAAATCTCTATAAAGATTGTTTTTCTTTTTTACAAGAATTTTGTAAGCCCTTTGTTATCCAAGGCTTTTTATGAAAATTGCATTTATGATTAATAATCTTTAATGGACACTGTTTATCATAAAGTGATAAGTAGGTATTCAAAAATGAATCATAAGCTGCATTTACATCTTCAACATAAACCCCTTTCCATTCTTCTTTTCAGAAGCTCATTCCTAAACTGGTTTATTCCTTCATCACTTCTAACTCTAACATATCTTTTTGAAACTCTGCATATCGTTTTTCTTTATATGACAATCATATATTACAAAAACAGGTAAATGATCACTTATGTCATTTATCACAAGCCCACTTTTTAACAGTGTTCTCCAAAACATTAGTGAAAATATTATCGATTAGTGATGAGCAGTTAGAGGTGATTCTGCTGGGTTTTGTGATCAGTGGGTATAGCCCTCTGCTATATAGTGCATCTAGAAAGTCTGACGTTATTTTATGTTTAGATGCATTTCGGAGGTCGATGTTGAAATCTCCACATATTATAAACATTTTATTTTCTTTACACTTGCTAATTATTTCTTCTAAATGGTCTTTGAATACTTCCACACTTGACCCTGGTGTTCTGTATACACACGTCACAACAATATTTCTCATCTTTTCAATTTGTATTTCCAGAGTTATGCATTCCATTAAATCGCCCATACATTCAACTAATTTACACTTCAGGTCGCAATCAACAAACAGGGCCACACCCCTCCCCTCTTGTTGGTTCTATTAATATAATGCAGAGTATAACCTTCAATGTGAAGCACCTTTCTCCTTATTCAACCACGTCTCTGATAAGGCTATCACTTTAAATTTATTTTTAAATGTTGACAGATACTCATCAATCTTCGTAAAAAATTGTGTAAAGACTCCTACAGTTAAAATGTATCAAAGAAAATGAATTGTCTAATTCAAACTTTTCATTAAATAGATCGTTAGTATAATAATTACAAGTGTCATTGATTTGATTAAATACATGATTTTCCGGATCGACGATGTATTCAAAGTCAAACATTTTTGAACTCCGAAGAAGCCGCAACTCTCCGGAGAGTCATACTCTGGAAACTTAGTCATGCAAATCAAGTGTCTTCCATCGGCTAGAGACATGCTCCCAGTACATTTGTCTCGAATAACCCCACATACCTTTTTCAGTCCTTTGCTCTTTTATGTCGATGGAGTCCAACAGTGTCGGTAGTAGTCCAACCAGTTAGTCTTTTCCCAAGAAGTCACCGTCCGTTCTGCTTGTTAAAATCATATTAGTAATCCTTAAACCACTCACTGGTCTTATGAACATGGGCCGAGGCATTTTATCGGTATTGTTCCAGGTCCTTTAATTCTTTCACCACAATGACCTTTTGCCTGTTCCAGTGTTCCATTTAGTCTAATCAAAACTCTGCAGTTCCGAGTCCATGTAGCCTGGATTTTGTTTTTCCTCTTCAAATTGAATCTCCGCGTTTTTCTTGGTTAAGTGTTCGTTAATATACACTCCCGTCCCTTTCAGCATTCTCGCCTGCTTTTTAGTAGTTCGGCTTTATGTTTGCGATTCTGGAAGACAATTATGATTGCCGGTTTAGCTTTAATGTCGCTCCTCGGAAGAGTATGGCAAGCTACAATGTGTTTGCTTTGGATTCTTATGTTTTTACTTTCAAAGAACTGAATGATCCGTTTCTCTAACGAGAATAATTCACTTGGAGGATTCCTCTCCATCTTTGTCTCCCACCACGGTCCTGGAATATGACTGGTGTTTTAATTCCAAGGCTGATAATCACATCATCAATGCAGTATTGCTCCATTTCATCAACTCTCCGAGTTGTTCAATTCTTTGATCTCGTTCTTTGATTTGGATCTTCAGTTTTCGTATTCTTCCATTAGAGCCAGTAAATGCGTTTGTTGCGTGGGCCACTTTTGTTATCTCTTGGGACATGAAGTTGAGAGATTTTTGATCTCCTCCACGTCCTCCTCGATGGCCGGTCCTGCCACTTTTTTGGTGGCATTGTTGGCTCTCCAATTTCAAATGTAGTAAAGGACAGCAATGTTGTGTAATCCACCGAAGGAGATTTCTTTTCGACGTTTAAAAAAAAAATGAACGTCGATTAAACAGAATAAAATGCGATAATATACTGCAAGTTGACAAACACACGGATACGTGCGTGCCGCCATCTTGCCTCAGAACGCCATCTTGCCTTGGACATTGAAATCAATTGCTTAGATATCATGTTGACAAGGAATTTGTAAGTGGTCAAATGATCGTAATGACCTTGAGAATAATGCCAAGGTCACGGAAATCTACTGGGGTCGGCGTATCGCACCAATATACCTTAACACCAAAGATGTATGGAATCTGTCGAACCGTTCTCGAGATATCGCATTCAGAACAAACGGGACATGACGGACGGCTGGACAGAGCTGAATACTATGTCCCCCGCTCCGCTCGCTATCGTGGCGGCGGGGGACAAAAAGCACTTTAAGAGTATGTTGCAGGTATTTATGTGGACCTATTTTGCCAGTGTATTGATTGGACCAACAACTTATGATGTATAGTCTGATTTGTGTTATGTTAGGCTATTTTGTGCATTTATGGCGCCCCCTACTGGTCGATTTGATTGAAACTTTCAGGCTATGTTTCAGGTTCTTATGTGGATATATCCTGTGAGTTTTGTAATGATTGGAAAAACTATTTATGATTTATAGTCTGATTTGTGTTATACCACGTTGCTTTGTTTTGCATTTATAGCGCCCCCTATCGGACAATTTGAATGAAATTTTCAGGGTATGTTTCAAGTACTTATATGAATATATCCTGTGAGTTTTATGGCTATAGGACAAACAATTGCTGATTTATAGTCTGATTTGTGTTATACCATGCTGCTTTGTTTTGCATTTATAGCGCCCCCTATCAGTCAATTTGAATGAAATTTTCTGGGTATGTTTCAGGTCCTTATATGAATGTATCCTATGAGTTTTATGGCTATAGGACAAAAAATTGCTGATTTATAGTCAGATTTGTGTCATGCCATGCCCATTTTTTGCATTTATAGCGCCCCCTATTGGTCGATTTGCATGAAACTGTCAAGGTATGTTCCTGGTACTTATATGGACATATTCTGCAAGTTCTGTGATGATTGGCCCAATGGTTGTTGAATTTTGTCCATTTATGTGCTAAGCCACACCCCTGCTGAAGTTCATTGGTCAATATCTTGGAAATGAAATGAGATTTCAACAAGCTTTATGCAATCTTCAATAAGCTTGGTCCACTGATGATCCACAGCAAATTTCGAAGGAATCGGACCTACGGCCTAGGAGGAGATGTCAAAAATGTGTTTTCAAAAAATTCAAAATTCCGGAAAATCACATATGGCGGACCTAAGAGATCCTTATGGGAAAGTTGTTGAGTTTGGACCAAGGAATGTCTGTACCAAGTTTCGTGTAAATCGGACTTAGAACGTAGGAGTTATGACCTTTAAAGTGAAGAACTGTTTTTCTTAAATTATAGCACCACCATCTGGCCGATTGAGTTAAAAATGTCTTGGTCAGCATTTACACACAACTTCCAACCAATGTGCAAAATTTCACTTAGTGTGAAAATGCAAAAATGCAAAATGCACTTAGTTTGATAAAATGTCATTGTGGATAAAAGTTTTAGCTAAATGACTGAATCATGATCATGAGTGGGATGATTCGGGGTTCAGGTTGATCAATTTAATTTCCTGTGATTTAAGGCTTACAGCAAGAGCCAAAATTTAAAAACTGTTTTTGTAATAATTGAATTATGAAGGTCTATCATATTATGCAGTTAGGCCTTTCACTATAAGTAGCCACTTTCTTGTTTCATTAAACTGTTTTAGCATTTGCATAGGTTGCTGTTATCACTAACTCCCCACTGTTTGCAGGGTAGTGTTAAGTGCATGTGTGTGTGTGTGTGTGTGCGCGTGAGTGAGGGAGAGAGTGTGTGAGAGAGGGAGATGCCTGTAGTATAATGGGTCTTCTTGCCTCCCAGGTGGTGGGTATCCTGGTTGGTGTCAGCATCATTGTGCTGGTGTCCTCTCCTCTCTTACTGCTGGCCTCGCCCTGTATTCTGTGTGTCGTCTGTAAGCCGTGCAAAGGGAAAAAAGAAGACGAAGAAGAGGGAAGTCAGCGAACCAGATTCCACCGAGTAACCAGAGTATTGTATATTCCATCAGCCTGTCTGACCCCCCCATCACCTGTGTGCCAAATGTCCCCATTGATCTGAGCTTGACTGGCTTCTTTGGGCTCAGACATGCCTCTCCCAACTGCGCCTGCTCTTCTATGGGATTGTTTTGCCTTCCATTTTGTTATGCAGGAATGCAAGGTGTCAACTATGCTCCAAATGAATGCAACACATGCATTCCCTGGAGGTAACTGTGCGAAGGAAAAAAAAAAAAAGGCTGGGTAATGATTGAGATTAAAGGGCTTTAACCTTTGCGCGTAAAAATCATTACTGCCTAGACCTCTTATTTTTCGTTGTGCTGACCAAAGGATATGATGGACTATGAGGGCTGTAAGATGTAAATGTATATATTTATGAACATGTATGCAGTCTTGCTGTTCATACTTTTCTGTTGAACAGTTTTTGGTTTATGCATCAGATATTTTGTATCTGTAAATGATGTCTGAAATAAATATCTGTCTTGAGATGTTTGTCATCAATTGAAATTAAATTTCCTGTATCAGATTCAAAATTGTATGCAAGAGTATTTATGGAATCAGACGTTTACATTTTTCAATGTTAATCTCGACATCACACTCTAAAGGTTGAATTCCTTATAACTGATAATTAACTCCACGGAGGAGGTTATGTGATCAGTCGTGTTTGTTGTTGTTTCGTTTGCAGGACTGCGAAAAAATTACTGGATACATTTGGATGAGAATTTTACCAGAGGTGATTCTTGGCCTTGCTTAACAGCCAGCCATTCAATTTGGGGAGTGAGTCGGATCTGGATTTGGATCAAATTTTTTTTTTTATTATTTGAAGGCTATTCTACCATTGCGTGAGAGGGCAAGATTTGTTATTTTGAGTCTCATCTTCACAGATGCATGACGATTTGAAATGAGAAGCTTATGGGGAAGTTATCGCAATGATGTCAAGGAAATATCTCGGAACAGATCTGCTTTCGGTTATTTTTTTATCGATCGAGAAACTGAAGTTAAGCAAAATTGCGGTGCTTGTACATTCATCACTGTTATGAAGTAACCAATTCAAGAGACTTCCAACTGCCACTATATTATTGATGAGATGATGTGGATTCCTGCTACAGAAGAAAAGATATGGGGAACATTTCACAGGGCTGTTGACAAATAGATTGTTCAGCTTTGGCGGAGGTTTGCAATCTCAGATTGCTCTTGTTCCAAAATGTGAGATGAGTTAATGATCAGTCTCTCCATGCAATTACTCAAATACTTGTAAAATTAGTATGGCCCTGCACTGCATTTAATGAGGGGTTGTTTATATCGTCTAAGGTGTTCTTAGATTTGCAGTTCGCAGACCACTGTTTGAGCGAAATCCAACAAGAGCTTCAAACCGAAAATCTTAACATTCCGGTCAGGTCAGTAATCACGTGTCATAATAAACAACGCGCGGTGCATCACGGTAAGTGATAAGGGGTCTTTAAGTGGGAGCATAGTAGGAGCACTTGTTCACTCGAGTATTACAGCCTTAATTTAAAAAATCAAGGCCACTAGAGGGCGCCAATTCCCAAGACATCGTTATGCGCCACCTGATCTTGAAAAGGCCGTTTTGGTCAGCGGGATAGGCTGCACTTATTTAATGGAGGCGTTGCACTGGATGCAGAAACCGTAGTGTAAGTCACGTGATCCCCGAAGTAACTCAGGAAGATGGCTTTGATGGGATGGGAATGCATCGATTAATTATTTTTTATTTATACAAAAAAATGTATTTCCTTGCTCTGAAATGTCGCATGTATAACTGGATATTGAACCTCAGGTCCAAGTGCTCCGCCTTATCCACGACACTAAGCTCCAACAGACTATGTATTCACTGGTCGATTTAGCACTTGTATAGGTGCGCTGTGTTTGAACTTGAGCATATTGGCGCAAGGATTCTCAGTCATCAACCGGCTTTGAAAACAACAGTTGAATATGTAGCGGTTAATTATAGAGAAAATACAAAAAACAAACCATTTAAGTGATTATACTGCTGAGGTCTTCCAGTGCATAGCATAATGGCGAGAGGACTCTCAGATAGACTGGCTCAAACAATAGCAAGCGCAGATTTACCCACAAACAGCTTTTATGACAAAATATCAAAGGTAAGAAAAATTTTTGCTCATCTCTGTAGCATTTAAAGTGTATGCCTGCTGTTCTTTGAGTGTGGAGTCAATTTAAAATGACAAGGCTTATATCGTTGGAATCTGTGGACTGTCCTTTTTCATTTGAGGTATCGTTTGTATGCATATCACAAATTCAGTAGAAATGCTTGCGATAGAGCACTGATTATTTAATCTTATTTTATTTAATGTTTTGCTAGATGCTTATTTACTTGCTAGGTACTTGAATTTGGGTAAAAACGAACTTTTCATCACGAACTTTTCGCCGAGTTTCTTCGCTTTAAGAGGATATGCCGCATGACGAGGTTGCTATTAGGAAACATGCTGTATTTATTATGTAAATTCATTGCCCCCGTTACTGAGGTGTTCAGGCTTAAGGTTAATATTTGTATTGAGTACATATTTTCCACTAATTTCTTTAAATCTTCACTTTAAAACCAGTTTTCATTGCAACATAACCGTTGACTTACTTGTGAAATTCTGGTACGTGAAGCAGCTTTTCTCGAAGTGCTCTGAGCAAAGAACTGAATGTTTTGTTGGTTTGTAAGGCTTTCCACGGTCAATTCTTCTTAATTTAACAAGCCAATCTTTCAAAAGGGCTTCATTATTGATGGATTATTGAAATTGATGGAAACTTGTTTTGCAGTATTTTCCTGACGACTGAATGGCATAATTATTGGTGCAAGCAACAGCAGCACAAGATTTCCCTATTTTCGCTATGCTGCGGTCAACCTCTGTGTACATTTTGCTTCGGGGATCATGTGACCACCTACGTAACTTGCAACGACCTCATTCCGAAGAACGGTCCGGTTCACTTGGCCGAATCATAGACTGCATAAAAAGATGGACGGAGCTACTGTGACGTCACCCATTGGTTTCAGCATACCATAAAGGAAGCCTCGATTTTGGCAGTTTGAATTGCGCCATGTTGTCATTTTGAAACCGGATGTGATTTCTATTGGACGAGAGCGTGTATTGAAGATCCGGGGAGGACCGTGGCTCTGGATCTGACCATATCGGACGAGGATCAGAGGATAGCCACGCCCCTAAAGCATATTCTGGCTTTATCCTTTATTCTAGTCTATATGGGACCATTATTTACAAAAATGAACATCATGATATATCGAAGGAGACTTGAAACTTGCTATAGCTACCATAAAATAATGTGGAAAATCATTATTTAAATGAAAAATCAGGTGGGAAAGTAGGGTCATTTTGTCATAGACTTCTATTGCATTGAACTTCTTTCTGCAACCACCGACGTCGCCATCTGCTGGCCATTTAATGGAATGCCATTTTACGGTACGGTCTATGGGCCGAATGCGAAAAGGACACTTGTCTGCAAACAATCGTATGCCGTCTCTTAAGTTGTGACGAATTTGTCTCCATGTGATTACTAATTTCACTTTTAAAATAAAAAAGTGACAATTGGTAGTATTAAGTTCAAAAAGTATAGGTTTTGTGGATTTAGTTGTGCTGAACAAAAGGTAACTTGCAATTGATACGAAAGGAATAGTTAACATTATGTTTATTCATAATGAGTTGGCTGATATATAATTTTTCTGAGTGATTGGATACATTTCAGTTATAATCCGAACCGTGATGAATAATTTCAAAAGGAAGAACTATGACGCATCCAAGAGAACATGCGACAACTGCCCCATCCACATTGATCCATGCTCTTAGCAGCAGAAATTGAATGTACTAACAGAGTCCTGGGAGAAAAATGCAGCAATGGAAATAGTTTGAAACCTTTTGGGTCTGTATAAGCATCAAAAGCCTTCCTCCTAAAAATGTTGCAGTGGACAGTTTTTTTCTCTCTTTGGAAATGTAATGATATTTTAAAGATGTTCATGGGCTTACACAGTGCATAAAGTCCATTTGATTTCTTTTACAAAATTATGAATGGAGCTTGTGATCTTTTTTGTGGAAACGCATTCATTCCAATGTGATTGCCAATGAAATCACTGTCAACAAATACATAAGACCAGAGGCCTTTACCATAAAGCTGGATTTGGACTTATTGTGGTAACTTCAGGTTTAACCCTGGGTTTTCTGTACCACGAGGGCGGCTCACTTTTTACCGAGGTGTATCACCGCGGCAACATAAGCTGAACGGCTAACCTGCTCCGCAGCAGGTTAAGTTCTAGGGGTGCGTTCGAGCGCGTCTGCAAGTAAGCCGGCTGCGCGAGATTCCCGAAAAATTGCGCGAGAATCTCGCCGAAAGCCCTCCAAACCCTGCAATAAGCCCCCTGCACCATCGCGATAGCTGCAGGATTCTTTTTCCGCAGACGCCGCCGAACGCAGACCCGCAGATTCAGATCACAGCGTGCAAAAGCACCGCCTCCTGACCAATCAGTTCTCTGAGAAAATGGCATCACCGTCCATAGAAGTTTCAGCGGAGTTCGGTGCGCGGATGAATACCAATATGTACGATACAGGTTCTCATCTGAGGGATTGACACACAGAGATTTGACAAGTGGCGAATGCAGGGGAGTCGTTCGCATATAGTTCACGTCTTCGGTGTATCGCAATGCTGTATTTTTCCACGGGCAAAAGCACTAAAGCCTTCTACTTGTTGCACTTGTGAAAGTAAGCCTACAGACCGCTTTGAATTATGTTTTTGTAGTAATTCATTATTTGTTCTCCGGCTCTTTTGAGACCGCTAGGGTTGCAGCTGGGAAAAAAAAAAAAAAAATCCATACACGCCATAAGAATACATCCTCCGTCACGTCAATTTAATGAAATACGCAACTGTAATTTTACTGATGGGGCGGTGACATTATAAACGATAAGACACGCACATCCCTATACCCAATAGGCTTCGTGCTGGATCGAACATATCCTGTAAAGCAGAAAAGGAGAGAGATGCGCTCACTAGCCTACATAGCGCCTGTTGTCATGATTTACTGCAGCAGTAGTAAAATTAAATCATCACTGCTGCAGCTGTAGCCTACATACAATCAGAATACGGGAGTTTTTTGCAGTGATATTATAATTAACGCATTTACATGGTCGGTGATTTTTTTTTTGCCATCCTTTCTGTATTTGGCAGCTGCAACGGTGTTAATTTTTGCCAGGATGATATGTTTATTCTCTTCATATTTTTATTTAAGAGCTCTTGCTCTGCATTTGAAAAGTACGCATCTTTGCTTCCAGTCGGTTTGTCCATGTTTTCAATTGGTCATTTGCTTCAAACACCGCCCCTTTTATGTGAACGCGCTCATACCTAGATTGGAAAACCCTCGGTTCAGTTACTGAGTTGATAAGTGGCTTCGTGGTACCGCTTATCAGGAATACGGAAGTCTGGTTAAGTGCAGCCAGATAACTAAGAGAAACCCTGGGTATGTTGATCCAGCTTTATGGTACAGGCCCCAGGAGAGGTTGAATCACTGGAAGTCAGCACAAGGCTAAGCAGACTAGCTGCACTAAGGTGTGGACCTGACAGCAACTTACTTCCACTTTAAGTTTCAATGTGCTCATCTCCTATTTATTACTCCAGAGGCCTTTAGTATCAAAGAGTGGTGTAATGCAATAGGCCCCTGTAACCTGAGATGTGTAATACAAGCGCAGGCAACTTCTGTGAGTGGACCTGTTAGCAGTGGGATCATAACTGAAGTTTGTGATGTCAACTAGATGTCGTTGAGTATAACCTGGCCTAACAACGTATCCCAGCAGTAGATATTGCAACATAGGTGACTGGTCACGTGACAACAAATGTCCAATTAGGATAAGGATGTCATATTCTGACAAAAAGTAAACAGATTTTGTACAGAAGATTGCAGGGTTTTTTTTTTTTTTTTTTAAGATAGTTCCAAAGCTTACAGCTACATTCAAAATACTAGTCAACGTACAATGATGAAGGGTTTTGAATTGATACGGAATTTTTTGAGCTTCATTCAATTAATGGTGATTTGGCACACATATTTATCCAAGGGACTACAGATAATGCATAATAACTGATTTCATTTTCCAGATTTAATTGCATTTTGCTTTGTCTCCGACAGTCATCCCAACTGCACCCCCAGAAATTATCAACAAAAGTAAAGTTCCAATAAGGCACAGAAGGTAGAGGGCAAGAAACAACCACTTCGATCAGATTTTTTATTCTTATTTATTCATTTATTTATTTGGGGGGGGCATCGACACAGCAATATTTTGAAGTGTTCTAATGGGGACACTAGTTTTATTTGAAACAGTTCAAAAATTCAATAACATACAGCATTTAACTAAATTTACAGAAAATTAAACCGCATGAGTGACAATGAAACTTGTTGAAGTTGAAGCACACTGAACAAACAAACAAATAAAGAAATTTTGGTTAAATGCAAACTCCGCCATTCAATTTCCTAATGGTCAGTTGCTTCTGTCAATGAGCAACAATGCTTTGTGAAAACATTCAGCATAGCCAGCTTATCTCAAAAGTTAGCACAGGTTTCATTTGTAAGCTGTTCAGCTCTGGTGCACACAGAGTTGACTGAGACTGTGATTTTCAAATCACTCATTTGTACCAACCAGAGCTGCTATTTCTGTTATTTCTGTCTCAAACCCTTATTCCCTCAACAATTACTTGACTTCTGTGGGTTTTTTTTGGGTTGACAACATTTTCAATGAGAGAAGTCAGAGGGGAATGAGCACATAAGCTTAATGTCAGTCCACAAATGTTCAAATAACAGCTGTTTAGAACAGGGGTGTGCAGAACCTTTAAATATTAACAAATTGAACTAAAAAGTGAAAGAGGTGAAGTAGGATAAGGCCATGCCTTGTTCCATTCATGCTTGTTAAGAACAAGATGATGAGGTCACATTACCCACATGTTCACCGAAACTGGATGATTGAAAATTTCAAAAATGTCACCAGGCCTGTTGAATCTAAAGTTTTGCAATAATGTACAGAGAAGATCATATGAATCCATGTCACGTGTCATTGACTAGGTTTACACGCAGAAAATATTTTGGTTTTTGCATTATTCCAAAAAAGATCACATTCCTATTAAGCGCTTGACATGGCTAATGAAAATGACTATTATACTAATATTCTCGTTTACATGCAGCCCTGCATACTCAAATTAAAATCTGATTTTTTTTTCAATGTTTTCCACTGGTGGCAGACTTGTTCAACCAAACAAAGGCAGCCTCCCTCTTTCATTCATCTAACCACCTTCTTGAAAAGGTCAGCATTCCAATATTAACACATATCTGAAAACTTACTGATATCCAAGCCTATCACAATGTTTTAAAGTAGGCGTTTCCCCTTCTAACCCATAGACTGTCAATGTTCTGATGAGAAATGTTGGCTTTGCTGATTGTAAACAGGCGGCCAAGTGTCGCAAACTGCAGTAAATCCCCCAAGGGAGAACTGTAATTCTGAGTGAGCTATAGCCCATACATGTCCAAAGAAATAATATCTGTATATGCTACGTCTTAATTGGGAAATGCTACATTCCGAATAAGGCCTAATTTGGAATATCTTTGTGGAATCAGCTGTTAAGAAGACCGGTATAGCATGAAGAGAAACTTTTGCACACCGGTAGGCAGACAGGTGTGTAAGGGAAAGGCCAACTGTGGACTCAAGTGAGGAAAAAACTCCCGCACACTGTCTTCTCACTTGCAATAATTTATTTGGTCGACATTTAGGTCAACTGACCTTCTGTCTTTAGGGAGGTCAGTTGACCGAAATGTCAACCAAATAAATTATTGCAAGTGAGAAGACAGTGAGCGGGAGTTTTTTCTTCACAAGACGGCCAGTATCAAATGCAGAATACTGTTATTTTGCAATCAACAGCGTAAGTTGCTGCAAGACATGTGAGGGTTGGTGGGTTGTTTCTTCCTGATGAGCCAATTGATACATTAACAAAGCCTTACCAAGCATTGCTATTGACCACTATCAACCTGTTATGGTTGTAGTGCTTGAATGTCCCAAAGTTCACATAATCTCATTCTGGTTTAGCAAGCGGCTTCAGTTAATCACAAAGGCCTGCACAGCCTCCACCTCAATCTAAAAGACATCATGTGTCCACACAATCTGCAGGAGCGGTACATTGCTATCAACTCAACTATGGACTGAAATCACAAATCATTTTTCTGCGGACCGCTGAATCAAATCCCTGAAGCATTTAGACTGTTTTGAATACAAGAAAGTCTCACACAGCCGCCCCTCTGATATGTGTACCTAATAAAGTGGCGCTGAGTGTCCGCTAGTTTCGATGGCCCTCGTTTATCAAATGTGCGTACACCAAAAAAATGGGTGTACGCCAAATCTCCCACTAGGATCGGCATTTATCAATCTGAACGTGAGCGAACGGTCAGCAAAAATGTCACGCCAGGTCTGACCAGGTGTACGCAGATTTGAAACCAGCGAACAACATGCAGGAACGAGTGCAGCTGTCAAAATGAGTATAATAATCCATATGCAGCGATGCGGTCGTCATGCTGTTGCTGCTTTTATTAGTAAAATGAATAAATGGGCTAAATAGATAAATGAATGAATGAACAAGTAAATAAATAAATAAATAAGAAACCTGTGTTGAGAAATTATTCAACTTATATTTTGAGACAACCTGGTTGTCAGGCCAGATGGCTGACAATTACAATCAATTTGATTAAGCGCGACACGCGGCTTGGCAGATATGCAGCGTGGTATGTCAGATGCTCATCCAGTCAAGATATATACTGAACAGCAAAAGAAACGCAAGTTAATGAAAGGCAGACTGGAAAATAAGTTTGAGCGTAATCATTTTAGAAAATCAAATTTATTACTAGCTTGCACATTTACACTCGTTTCATCAAACTTTTCTTTATTTTGCGGTCACTTTGACTGAGTAACCATAAGAGTCCATCAACTAACTAGCAAACTTGCGTTTTGTTGCTCAGCCTACGGACACATTGACCGCGATCACATTTTGACAATGGCAGATCTTCTATTGTTAGAGGAATACGCTTCTGTCCGACGTGAGAGGAACTTTCGGCACAGAGAAGATCTCCTCCGGCAAAGTGACGAGTGGCTGCTCGTTTTGTGTGGCACCCAATAAAATGTCATGGAGTAATACTAATAAAAGTATAGTGAAGAGTGATCCCTGCAGACTGTATTTTAACAATTACCCTCATGCAGCTCCGATCGAGGCGGTGGGGACTCATCCTTGTCCCCACTGCCTCGTATTCCCACGATGGAGTAGGAGCCCTGCTGCCACGTACGCGGTCCTCGAACGGTGACAGCTGGAGGTTCGAGTCTGGTTGGCCTCCACCGGTCCGTGCGCTGCTGCGCCTGAGCGCGATCTTAAAATCGGACCACTTTTTTTTTTTTTAACCTACATGTAAAGCATTTGGATTGTCAATTATGTAGGCCATATAACATGAAATATCATGGATCTATAAATTGAATTTATTAAGGCAGATGTTATTCGCACTTATACGCGTGGCCAATGCTGAATTTTTTTCTTGGCTACACTTATAAGTGCGCCAGTTGTTGAACATCCCAGTGCCGCTTAGAAAGTACCGCTCAAAATAAGTTCGGCCAAGAAAAAATTTTTTGCTTTGGACACACTTAAAATAAGTGTGGGCAATGGAGAAATATGCATCTTTGGCCACACTTATAAGTGCGTCTAACGCGAATTTCGATCAATTTTTGTGCTTGGACGCACTTAAATAAGGGCGAATAGTCTCTTCGATATATTAATGAATTAAATCAAACCTCTGCTGCAGTCCGGTTTTCCACCCAAACGGTGTTTACCGCAGCAGCAATAGTTTTCCAAACTGCAGCCTTCTGAGCTCCCTTTATGCCACTCTTAAGACTTCCAAATAAAATTATTTTGTTTTTCTCCACTTTGGACGTGATCATTTATATTTCCTCCTCAGTGAAGTTCTCTCTTCTTTGCCGTCTTTCGAGAGTCCATGTCGTAAAGTGGGCAGGACTATGCCTCCCAGAGCATGAATTTATAGGGGCGTGTCATGTAAATTACGATTAAGATTAAGTCAAGACGTGTAGGTCAGTATAATCCTCCTTTAATAAATCGAAGTGACTATTCGCACTTATTTAAGTGCGTCCAAGCACAAAAATTGATCGAAATTCGCGTTTGACGCACTTATAAGTGTGGCCAAGATGCACATTTCTCCATTGCCCACACTTATTTTAAGAGTATCCAAAGCTAATTTTTTTTTTTCTTGGCCAAAATTATTTTAAGCGGTACTTTCTATGAGCGGCCCTGGAATGGTCATCAACTTGCGCACTTATAAGTGTGGCCAAGAAAAAAATTCAGCATTGGCCACACGTGTAAGTGCGAATAACATCGGCCTTAATAAATTCAATTTATAGATCCATGATATTTCAGGTTCTATAGCCTACATAATTGACAATCCAAATACTTACATGTAGGTTAAAAAAAGTGGTCCGATTTTAAGTTCGCCACCAAAAAACGGGTTGCGGTGCTCAGGCGCAGCAGCGCACGGACCGGTGGAGGCCAATCAGGCTCAAGCCTCCAGCTGTCACCCTTCCAGGAGCGCATGGCAGCAGGGCTCCCCCTCCATTGTGGGCATACTAGGTGGTGAGGACACGGATGAGTCCCCACCGCCTCGATCGGAGCTGCATGAGGGTAATTGTTAAAATACAGTCTGCAGAGATCACTCTCCATTGTACTTTAATTATGACATTTTAATGGGTGCCACACAAAACGAGCAGCCACTCGTTACTTTCCCGGAGGAGATCTTCTCTGTGCCGAAAGTTCCTCTCGCGTTGGACAGAAGCTTATTCTTCTAACAATAGAAGATCTGCCATTGTCAAAATGCGATCATGGCCAAAGTGTCCATAGGCCTGTATATACTGAGCAACAAAAGAAACGCAAGTTAGCTAGCTAGTCAATGTACTCTTATGGCTATTCAGTCAAAGTGACCGCAAAATAAAGAGAAGTTTGATGAAACGAGTGTAAATGTGCACGCGCTAGCAATAAATTTGCTTTTCTAAAATAATTACGCGCAGACTTATTTTCCAGTCTGCCTTTAATTAACTTGCGTTTCTTTTGTTGTTCAGTATATATATCTGACTGGATGAGCATCTGACATACCACGCTGCATATCTGCCAAGCCACGGCATTGCGCTTAATCAAATTGATTGTAATTGTCAGCCGTCTGGCCTGACAAGCAGGTTGTCTCAAAATATAAGTTGAATAATTTCGCAACACAGGTGTCTTATTTATTAATTCATTTATTAATTTAGCCTATTTATCTATTCAGCCTAGATTCAATAAGAGCAACAACAGCATGACGTCCGCATCGCTGCGTTTGTTACTCATTTTGACAGCTGCACTCGTTCCTGCATGTTGTTCGCGGGTTTCAAATCTGCGTACACCTGGTCAGACCTGGCGTGAGATTTTTGCGGACCGTTCGCTCACGTTCAGATTGATAAATGCCGATCCTTGCGGGAGATTTGGCGTACACCCATTTTTTTGGTGTACGCACGTTTGATAAATGAGGGCCATTTTGTTGTGACTGCTCATTTGGTTGTGTAACCTGGTACATGTTGCTTTAGGTTGAGCCGATCATTTCCTTTCACTTTCACTTCGTGTTGCTGTGGCCAATAATTTTAGCGATAGCTTTTTCTTTGTTAAGCCTTGCCCACATGAGTATTTATTTCGTTTACAAGCATGTTGTTTGACATGGAGTAGAAAACAACACGTTCTCCACTCAGGAGTTCCGTGAAAGCCACATGAAATAGGCGTTGGGCTATCAAAAGTCGCGCATCTGCCACGAGCCTTATTTCTCATGGTCGCTCGACACCACGCCCAGGCAGCAAGGATTTCATAATCATAACAGCAGAACAGAACAAGACTGTTAGTAATAATAACAAGTGATCACGGAATGAGTCTCTGGAAGATCAGGGACTGATATACTGAATGTGTCATGTACGGACAAATTTCACCTGCTATTATTTGATGATCTCGAGACATTTTGGGATAGACCCGATTCATATATACGCGATGCTGTAAATTTATTACACTGTACTATGTGTTCCCGGAACGCCTCTGTATGACTTATTGGGCAGCACGACAGGAAGCGAAAGCTGACGAAACGACGTCCATTGCGTTACTATTTTGTGAAACAGAAATATTTCGAATGTTTCAGAACTCTAATTATGGTGTTCCCGAAGGTAAGTTGGTTAATGTTCATGATTTGCCAATATTACTCCCATTGTCGGAACTTACGGTGCTGCAGTTTGGCCTATGTTCGAAGTATATTGATGGTTTTGGTACATTATCGCATATAAAGACTCTCTTTGCTGACCTAATTTTGAGATAATCTCAAATGTAACTTGAATTGACAACATTTTTTCTGATTTGCGATGTTTGCCTGCATTGATGATTCATATTGGCTGTATTTGAATAAGTTACACATTTCACATTGTATTACTTCATGGCTTTCCTTTGCATACAGAACTGCCTACTCTTTTTTTTCTGTGATGCAGTTCATGTGGTCCCTGTTGGATTAATATAAATTTGAATTAGCTCGGGCTCAGTCAATTTTACTTCTCTGAAGGGTATCATTGCATTGCAGTCATTGCCATAAACTGTAATTTTTATGAATTCAGGTCTTATGATTTCTTTTTTTGAAATTTTATGTTGTTATTATTATTATTATTATTATTATTATTATTTTTATAGCTTACTTTAATCCAATTTCTTCTGAACCAACAGGTTTGTATACTGTTGATGTGCTTCCTGGCTGTATTGGAAGCCAATGATTACACAGGTGAAGAAAAGGTTTTTCTATTTATTTCTTCTGGTGATAAAATTCCTTCTTGGACCCTACGTAATTTCACATTTAATTCCAAATAAATCATTTGTGGGATACATTTGTTTTGACGACACTAACAATGCAAATTATGACAGGTTCCTCATTCGCCCCTCAGAGCTAATTATGTGCTAACCCTATAAATCAGCTGCTACTAGCACACAATTTTGTAGTTCTACTCTTGTTCATGATAAGATGATGAATGTTAGCACTGTTGCTATGCAGTGAACTGAAGTGCATCAGAATGTATTTATATTACTTTCCTCATTGGCAGGCAACCACAGTTTGATCATCTATGTGATGTTCGCTCCGGGACACAGATTCCTGCCGGAGTATACCTCTTACGGCATGCTTGATGACCTAAGAGTTTTCCACTACCAGAGCGACACTATGACATTCTCTAGTCCTCTGAAGCATCATGGTTCCCTCTCCTCTGTTTGGAAGGCCCTTGAAGCATGCACCGTTTTTAAAACTGGTTTTTTCAGACGTTTTGTGAGAGATGCCAACACAACATTAAACTTGAATGGTACATTTTATATTTTATTAATTTTTATTTAACCTGGGTAGTCTCTCTGAGATTTAAGTTTCTGCCAAGAGGGACTGCAGTACATATATTTTCAGATGCAACAATAAACCTCTCAATAAAATCAGTCAAGTTAAAAATGCCCATGTTAAAAGGGAAAAGGGAAAAAAAAATATTCAGTGCCTCCTTCCTGATTTCTTATTTTTTTTGCATATTTGTCACACTTAAATGTTTCAGATCAGCAAATAAATTTTAATATTAGACAAAGACAACTCAAGTAAATACAAAATGCAGTTTTTAAATGATTTAATTTATTAAGGGGAAAAAGCTATCCAAACCTACCTGGCCTGGTGTGAAAAAGTAATTGCCCCCTAAACCTAATAACTGGTTGTGCCGCCCTCAGCGACAACAACTGCAATCAAGTGTTTGCGATAACTGGCAATGAGTCTTTCAGATCGCTGTGGAGGAATTGTGGCTCACTCTTCTTTGCAGAATGTTTTAATGCTGCCACATTGGAGGGTTTTTGAGCATGAATGGCCTGTTTAAGGTCATGCCACAGCATCACAATCGGATTTAAGTCCGGACTTTGCTTAGGCCGCTCCAAAACCTTCAGTTTGTTTTTTTTTTTTTTTAAGCCATTCAGAGGTGGACTTGCTAGTGTGTTTCGGATCATTGTCCTGCTGCATAACCCAAATGCGCTTGAGCGTGAGGTCACCAACTGATGGTTGGACATTCTCCTTCAGGATTTTCCAGGAGAGAGCAGAATTCATAGTTCCATCAATTACGACAAGTTGTCCAGGTCCTGAAGCAGCAAAGCAGCCCCAAACCATCACACTAGCACCACCATGTTTGACTTTTGGTATGATGTTCTTCTTATGAAATGATATGTTAGTTTTACGCCTGATGTAACGGGATGCACACCTTCCAAAAAGTTAAACTTTGTCTCGTCAGTCCACAGAATATTTTCCCAAAAGTCTTGGGGATCATCAAGATGTATTTTGGCAAATGTGAGACGAGCCCTTGTGTTCTTTTTGGTCAGCAGTAGTTTTCGCCTTGGAACCTCCCATGGATGCCATTTTTGCCCAGTCTCTTTCTTATTGTTGAATCATGAATTCTGACTTTAAATGAGGCAAGTGAGGCCTGCAGTTCTTTAGATGTTGTTCTGGGTTCTTTTGTGACCTCCTGGATGAGTCGTTGATGCGCTTTTGGAGTAATTCTGGTAGGTCGGCCACTCCTGGGAAGGTTCCAAGTTTTCTCCATTTGTGGATAATGGCTTTCACCGTGATTCGCCGGAGTCCCAAAGCCTTAGAAATGGCTTTGCCACCCTTTCCAGACTGATAGATGTCAATTTCTGTTTCTCATTTGTTCTTGAATTTCTTTGATTCGCAGAATGACACGTTGCTTTTTGAGATCTTTTAGCCTACTTCACTTTGTCAAACAGGTTCTATTTAAGTGATTTCTTGATTCAACAGGTCTGGCAGTAATCGGGCCTGAGTGTGGCTAATGAAATTGGACTCAAAAATGTGGTTAATCACAGTTAATTCATGATTTAACAAGGGGGGCAATTACTTTTTCACATAGGGCCAGGTAGGTTTGGATAGCTTTTTCCCGTCAATAAATGAAATCATCATTTCAAAACTACATTTTGTATTTACTCGGGTTATCTTTGTCTTATATTAAAATTTGTTTGATGATCTGAAACATTTAAGTGTGAAAAATGTGCAAAAAAGTGAGAAATCAGGAAGGGGGCAAATACTTTTTCACGGCACTGTAATTGTTTGTTGAAACAGCGAACTATGGGTTGTTATACCATAAATAGACATCCTAATGGCTTTTTTTTTGACAGGTACTGTAGTATCCAGAATTCCAAAAACATGCAGACATTCTCTCCCAACTTATTGCGAGCTTTAGGAACAGCCATATGCAGCGTCCTGAAAATCAAGGAATAGGTGCCTCATTTTTGGTCATATGTGGGGATTAATGGGAAGGGAGACTACACAGGCCTTAAGAATGAAGAGCAGGTGCTGGATTTGGAAGTGGGAGCCCTGCATTTGTGGTAGTGGTTAGTTTAGTGTGATGAAATGTGTACATTACTCACCAGGATGCGGTGTAGGAAGAAGGCAAGCCAGCAGAGGGTGTTATTCATGAGGGTGTTACTTTGATACATACCTCCTACCTAGCTATTTTTGCAGACCAAGTACACCCCTTCAAGGAAACGGTATTCCCTAATGGTAGTGGCCTCTTTCAGCAAGATAATGCCCTCTCCGTACTGCAGAAATGGTCAGAGGAACACAATAACGGGTTCAAGGTGTTGGCTTGGCCTCTGAATTCCCCAGATCTCAATGCAACTGAGCATATGTGGGATGTGCTGGACGAACAATCCCAATCCATGGAGGCCCCACCTCACAGGACCTAAAGGATCTGCTCCTGAAGATACCACAGCAGACTTTCAGAGGTGTAGTGGAGTCTCATGTCTCGATGGGTCAGGGCTGTTTTGGCGGTGAGAGGAGGTCCTGCACAATATTAGGCAGTTGGTCATAATGTTATGGTTGATCGATGTAAGTTCTGAGAATGTCCATTCCGGAGAAGAACGCACAAAAATCAAGGATGGTAGCACAGGCTGCAGGGATGCTTTAGTGCAACTGCAAAGCCTTAAAATGGGGGTCCTTACAACAGTACTTCTCCAATCAAAGCATTCAAGAATTGTGGAGACTTCATCCAAATTAATGTTTCCATTTTCTTCAAACACAGAAATGGTACTGTTAATTTTATCAATGTGGGGGCCTACCTTGGAAGATGTATCATTTTATAATTTTAGATGGACACAAATAAAATTGGAATTGGATTAGATTTTCATCATATCAGTGTCATTGCATGTTGCCCCAACTCAGAAAAAGTAGGGACAGTATGGAAAATGTACATGAAAACAGAAAGCAGTCATTTCTAAATTTGACCTGTATTTCATTGCAGACTGTATGAAGACAGGATATTAAATGTTTTTCTAGCCAGCTTTAGTTCATTTGTTGACATACATCCATCCCTGCCATTCAGGCCTGCAAAGCGTTCCAAAAAAAAAAATTGGGATTAGGGCAATTTACAAAACTTCTAATGAGGTAGAAAAATGAATAATAATGTGGTTACATGTAGCTGATGACAGCAGGAGATTGTAATCATGATTTGGTGTGAAAGTAGCATGAAGAAAAGACCTAGTCCTTCCAGTGCAAAGATGGTCCAAGGATCACCAATCTGCCCTCAAATGTGTGAGTAAATAATTTAATTGTTTAAAATCAATGCTCTTCGAAGAGAAGTAGGAACGGATTCGGTTTTTTCCCTGTGCTTTCCCTGAATTCAGTCTCCCATCCTAGTATTTTTTTAATAGTGCAACCTAATTTATTTTAATATTGCACTGGATCAAAATGTTTTCAGAGTTCCAAAGAATAGGTTGCATTTGCAGGGAAGCGTAGTTGCACACTGGTTGCCGTGCAAAGCGATAATAATTAATTTATTAAATCACCAACACTTCTTACGTCAGAGCTTTGGTGATTGAATAATTGAGTAAATTGGATATTAGTAAATGGTGAAAGTTCGAAGCATTGGCATGCATTTAAAATCATTTAGTATGCATGCCATGCATCAAACTTTCAAATTGGCAGTCATTCATTAGGTCTTTGCAGTTCGGCTTCTGGGAAAGTTACAGGAAAGCTATAATATGAGATTGTATAGCTAATTAAACAAAATCTAAACCTTATCTAAATACCATCTTCAGCAGCATTTACTACATAACACTCTACTTCAAGATGGAATTTTGATAAATCTCACTGAATACCTTCCATACAATCTCATATTGTAGCATTCCTCGTTGACACAAGGCTGTATGTCATAACTGTTGACGGCAATGCAGCTTATTAGAAGCCAATTTGCTCAGTAAATTAATTCAGTTTATTATCTGATTCTTACTCAGAAAAAGGTTGAGTGTTAACCTGCGTTTTGGTAATGTCACTGGTTGTACACAGTTTTATTTTTACATGAGCAGCCTTAACACGTGCACCTAAGTAGGCAAAACTGCGTTTTCACTCCTGGATAAGCAAAGCTCAGGAAGGAATGTTGTGATGAGACTCAAGCATCACTCACTAATCAATCAATCAATCAATTTGCCCATGCACGACCATGGGCAGTAAGATTCTAAACAGCTTATCCAGGAGTTAACGATAGTGTCACTTTGATTAGAAACGTTTTCTTAGGCTTATCAAGCTGATCGGACTCGAACGCAGAAATAAATATATTCAGTTTTGTGAGCTGCAGGAATTCACAAGCTTTGTAAGACATTGATGTTTTATGTCACCATAAATGTGGATAGGAAAATGTTTGATAATTATAGCAATGAACTGTAAAGCAAGCTGAGGGGAAATGGATATGGATTGATCCTCACAACCGAACAAATTAACACTTAGTTGGTACAACCCCAATTCCGAAATAGTTGGGATGAAGTGTAAATTGTGAATAAAATCAAAACGCAATGACTTTCAAATCACACCAGCCAGTATTTTATTCACAATAGAACAGACATAATATAGCAAATGTTGAAACTGAGAAATTTTACAATTTTATCCACAAAATTAGCTCATTTCAAATTTGATGGCTGCTACAGGTCTCAAATAAGTTGGGACAGGGGCCTGTTTACCATGGTGTAGCATCCCCTCTTCTTTTTAACACAGAGTGGAGGCGTCTGGGCATTGAGGAGACAAGTTTCTTGAGTTTAGCCATTAAAATTTGATCCCACTCTTGTTTAATTCAGGCTTCCAGCTGC
Organism: Gymnothorax javanicus; assembly: GCA_029692085.1. NCBI lineage: Eukaryota > Metazoa > Chordata > Actinopteri > Anguilliformes > Muraenidae > Gymnothorax > Gymnothorax javanicus. The sequence continues at coordinate 81,080,146 of CM056197.1, read as the reverse complement.
TGGAGAGTTTTGGGTCTCCTTTGACGGACTTTTCGTTTAATTATGCGCCAAACGTTCTAATCAGTGAAAGATCAGGACTGCAGGCAAGCCAGTTCAGCACACGGACTCTTCTAGTTCGAAGCCATGCTGTTGTAATTGCTGCAGTATGTGGTTTTGCATTGTCCTGCTGAAATACACAAGGCCTTCCCTGGAATAGATGTCGTCTGGAGGGGAGCATATGTTGCTCTAAAACCTTTATATACCTTTCAGCATTTATGGTGCTTTTTAAAACATGCAAGTGTCCCACACCATATGCACTAATGCATCCCCATACCATCAGAGATGCTGGCTTTTGAACTGAACACTGATAACAGGAGGGGTGGTCTTTCTCCTCTTTAGCCCGGAGGACACGGCGCCCATGATTTCCAACAAGAATGTCAAATTTGGACTTGTCTGACCACAGGACACTTTGCTACAGTCTATTTTAAATGAGCCTTGGCCCACAGGACACGGCAGTGCTTCTGGATCATGCTCAACAATGGCTTCCTTTTTGCATAATTGAGTTTTAGGTGGCATCTGTGGACGGCACAGCGGACTGTGTTTACAGACAGTGGTTTCTTGAAGTATTCCTGGGCCCATTTAGTAATGTCAATGACAGAATCATGCTGGTGAGTGAGGCAGTGGCGTCTGAGGGCCCGAAGATCACGGGCATCCAGTAAAGGTCTTTGGCCTTTTCCCTTCCGCACACAGACTTTTCCAGTTTCTCTGAATCTTTTGATGATGTTATGCACTGTCGATGATGAGATCTTCAAAGCCTCTGCAATTTGGCATTGAGGAGTATTGTTATTAAAGTATTCCACAAGTTTTCCACGCAAGTCATCACAGATTGGAGAGCCTCTGGCCATCTTTACTTCTGAGAGACTCAGCCTCTCTAAGACATCCCTTTTATAGCCAATCATGTTACACACCTGATGCCAGTTAACTTAATTACTTGCTAAATGTTCTTTCAGCTGATTCTCGTATATATTAATTGCTTTTTCAGCCCTTTTTTGCCTGTGTCCCAACTTTTCTGAGACCTGTTGCAGCCAGAAAATTTGAAATAAGCTCATTTTGTGGATAAAAATGTAAAATGTCTCAGTTTCAACATTTGAAATGTTCTATTGTAAAAAACATATTGGCTCATGTGATCTGAAAGTCATTGCATTTTGATTTTTTTCACAATTTACCCTTCGTCCCAACTATTTCAGAATTGGGGTTGTAATTAGGAAACCTAAATGGGATCGAGTTTTGAGATATAGTGTTCTATAAGGGGTGGTGAGAGCAGTGCCAATATCCGTCTGATGACAACTCCGGAGTGGAAGAGGTTTCAACTTTACGGTCCAAACAGGAAGTCTTATATTTAGTGTTAAGAAGCGCCATCCACTTCTCTGGGCTCAGAGGCATCTGCAATGGACTATCGCACAGGGGAAATGTGTACTGTGGTCAGACGAATCAATATTTTGGTTCTTTTTTAGAAGTAAATGGACACTGCATCTACTGGACCAAAGACAAACAACATCCATTCTGTTACCAGCAACAAGTCCAGATGCCACACCCCATCATGGTATGGGGTAGTGTCAGTGCCCTTGGCAAGGGTAACTTGCACTTCTGTGAAGACACCATTAATGCCGTTAAGTGCACTGAGATTTTGGAGCAGCTTATGCTGCTGGCAATTTGACATTTTTCCCCAAGGACACCCATGCATATTTCAACAACACAACACAAAACTGCATTCTCCATTTGTTGCAATGGCATGGGTATGTAAGAGGAGGGTGCGGGTGCTGGACTGGCCTTCTTGCAATCCCGACTGCAGAGAACGTGTGTTGCATTTTGAATCGCAAAATACAACAATGAAAACCCCGTAATGGTGCGCTGATTGAGACTTGTTTGCTGGAAGAGTGGGACAGAATTACACCTGAAACACTTGATCATTTTGTGTCTTCAGTCCCTAAAATTTTAAGTGTAATGAAAATGAATGGCCACAATACAATGCGGTTGTAAGGTTTCGTCCAGAGTGCAGAGTGCAGGTGTATGGAGGATAGGAAATGGAGGACTGGACTCAACTGCAGAGGTGGATTTGGTTGATTTATTATGCCCAACTCTAATGCAGTGGGCACAAACGTTGCAGGCAAAACAAAAGGTACAGAGGTTCCGAACAAGATGGTTACAATAGGTAATACTAGAACTGGAAAGCACTGCAGTACTATGTATTACACCAGGGGTGTCCAATGTCATCCATAAAGGGCCGGTGTGGGTGCAGGGTTGTTCTGGCCCTGTGCTTCAACACTTGATTCCACTAATTAACTGATCAGGGAGTTCAATCAGGACCTCAATGTGTAGAATCAGCTGTGTTAGGATTGGGCTGTAACAAAATCCAGCACCCACACTGGCCCTTTGTGGATTAGATTGGACACCCCTGTACACAAAACGAAAAGGAAACAATGTTCCTTTAAAAAAGAAGTAAAAGTGCTGCCTTTAATTAAAACAGTTCTTGGCTTAGAGTTTAGTACGCAAAATACAATTTTAATAGTATTGTATTTACTATTAGTAGAATTAATATTGTTATCGTTAGCACATGCTAATATATTGTTATGATTGTTCACATGCTTTGGCAATATGTATTTTTGAATGTGTCATGCCAGTAAAGCATTTAAATTTAATTTTTGAATATAGAGAACAAGCTTATACAGATTACTATGTCAAACAGGCATGAGGTTACACGGACTTTACAAAGAGGCTGAGATAAGCTCAGCCTTAAATATGCTCTGCTACCACTCAGAGACAACAGGGAACAGGTGAAAATGATAATTCAATAATGACAGAAATGCGCTCTGGGATTCAGTAGACTGGTGAGCTGGACGGCTGGAGGCCTGGCCTTACATGCTTTTTGAAAAAATAATCAAAATTAGAGGAAGAGTTCATTTTAGAAAATGAATTGGATTCATACGGTGAAACATCAAATAATGTGCTGTTTTCTTGGGTTTAGCTGGGCACCAGTCTACCCGTCAGGTGGATTTTTAAATTTAGACGAGCGTAGACGGATGGGAGTTTTTTAGGTGACACGTCTAATTTGATTTTTACCCATCTAAATCTGTCTTAAATGCCCCTCTAAAAACAGGGTAGTCCGGTGCCTGGATAAAGCCTTGTTGTTGCATTGTTTTCAGCATTATACAGGTGAAAGATAACTGACAAATCACTGCTTTCTGTTTTAATTTTAATTTAACATACTATACAAACTTTTTCTGATTTGGGTTGTGGTATGATCACATTGACGATGTGTTTGAGCAAAAATATTTTCTGTCAGTTCCAATCCTGCAGTTGATCTACGGTTGCCAACTCGATGAAAACGGAAACCAACAAGGACTGTACCATTTCTCTGTCGGGGGGGAACACAGTCTTACATTGGACCAGGAAAGTGTCACCTGGGGCACCTACCACCCACAAGCCATGGGGTTCAAAGACATTTTGGATGGGTTCAAGATCTGGAACCGTAATAATCTGATGTACTTAAAGCAAGACTGCATCCCAAGACTGAAAAAATTTTACGAGCATGGCGCAGCAATAATCAACAGAAAAGGTAACCTCATTACAATATGTATGGTACTGTGCTAAAGTTTTATGCACCCTAGATATTTGATTTACTTATGGTCTTAAATGTTTATTTTCCTTTTTCCACATTAGTGATGCTGTAGTTTAGAAGCACAGTTGTCACAGCACGTTAATTTTGAAATAATGACAAAAAGTGTTTGTATTTAAGTAAATACAGTTGATCCAGAGCCTTGTTAGAGCCCTGATTGCAAGATCATCAAGGATGTCTGGAGTTACTTTGAGAGACAGACACAGGCAAGACTGTGAGCCTGCAGAAGAGCTGTACGCAAGCTGTCCAATATGCTTGGAACAACCAAAAAGCAAATTATACTGTAAAGTCATAAAACTGCGGGACAGTGTTCCTCATTTTTAGGCAGAGAAGTCTCACCAAATATTGATTTGATTTAGTTTCTAACAATTCACTCTTTTTTATATTTAGAAACCTTACCTGTCATGATATTTGGAATCATCTTCGCCCCATGGAGTAGTTTTATATGTGCCAAACACTTTTGCACCGCAGCACTGTAGTATATTTGAAAAAAAAAATCTGTATTGAAGGATCAATGAGATAACACTCACATAATTACAGTATAGGCACCTGTCCAAAAAAAAGTCACCACCTGGATTTAACGAAGCAAATATGTCAGAGCCTTCTATTGGATAGTCACTGCAGTGATTAATATATTTCAGCTGGCATCAAGTTATTTTACCCTTACTGATTCAGTGAGTAGCTTCTCATTTCTTAAACAACCATCCTGTGGTCATGGAAAAGATGTTGCTCTATTTCAGAGGGGTCAAATTATTGTGCTGCTTCATGCAAAGAAAACAACTTGGAAGATTGCTGAAACTACAAAAATTGGGTTAAGAACTGTATTTCCACCATATGATGTATTTCCACCAAATGCAAAGCAAATTTTTTGTGTGGCCAGATTACAAACAAAGTCAATACAAAGTCGTGCTGCAAATAAATGCAAGATGTGAAATTGCGCTGGGAGACACATATTGCTGGAGAGGCGCTGCACGAATGAGGCAAAATTTGCACATCGTGCAGGTTTGCTTCTTGCAAAAACTAATTTTCCCAAGTATGTTGATTGTCATATTTGTCTGTCAGTGTGCACTCTAGCATTTACAATTCTTGATGTATCAACTTAAAATTAATACCAAAAGAAACCAGATGTCCAAGGAAGGATGAGTATGGCCAGCAACCATACCACTATTCGATCTGCTCCAGCCGCTTGGCTGAAGCTAGGCAGGTGTGGGCTTTGTTAGTACTTGGATGGGAGACCACCTGGGAAAACCAAGTTGCTGCTGGAAGAGCTGTTGGTGGGCCAGTAGGTTGCTGGCAAATAGCAGAATAAGTCTTAAGTCGCGCCTATGCATTTCCAGTAAATGCCAATATGTGGCGAGGGTATAAGTATTCAAAAAATAGTTAAGCCGCTTTATGATGTTAAAATTCCATCTGGTACGCTTTCCTGGTGAGAGAAACACCCATAAAGGGTAGGAAATGGGCTATTAGTGAATAGTAGTTCATTTAATAGTGGAAAAGCTGTAAATTAACCAATTTCATCTATAAATTTGTCCACGTTTGTCCTCACCATTTACAGTATACACCAAAATATCAAGTGGAATCAAGTGGAGTCCAGATACAGTACTCATTTCATGTCACAAGCAGCCAATAGCAGCCATTGAAAGTTGTAAACAAATTAGGTTCAGGACTTCCCAACTTCAAAATTGAATTGATGAGTTGGTGTGCAGTGGTCGAAGCACAATTGCAAAGCTTACAGTGTCATCTATGACATGGCATAGAGAACTCAATTGTGAATTTTTGGTCATTAAGACTCATTTTGCTATTTGCCTATAAATGGAATGCAAAATCAGGGGCATCATAGCCCTCTTAACAATAGGGAGGTAAAACCAGCCATTAGTGAAATGCGACTACCTTTCCATACTGTTCTTGACCTTGAGTTACCGGAAAGGTGAAGTTTTGCCATAGGTCTCCAACTGAGTCTTTCTCATCTGTTTGTCTGTCCGTTTGCAACCTTACTCAAAAAGTCATGTAGGAATTTTGATGACATTTTTTGCAGGAATAGGGTATAGCCTAAGGAGCAATCCATTAGATTTTGGTTGCGATCCAGATCACTATCCGGATCCAGGAATTCTATAAAGGGTTCATCACTATAGTTTTGTCTTTGCTTATCTGTCCATTATCAACTTTACTTAAAAGTTACCGACGGATTTTGATTACATTTTTTGGAGGGATAGGATATGACCCACGGGGATCACCATCCGGATCCAGGAATTTTTTTGAGACATTCTTCCCCATAGCTGAATTGCTAGATAGAGCATTTTCTGGAATGAATACCATACATCGTAAAACTCATCAAATAGTAGTGAAGTTCAATACGATAAAATCTTAGCCAATTGTATAAATACTATGGTTGCCACTGCAGATTTCCGTATCATGCGAGAGTGGACTATTGGCCTTGGCGAAAATTTGTGCTCTTCGAGTGTCACTTTAGTCTTCATATATGACTGCACCATAAGGGTCGGGGGTAAGATGTGCGGTTTAGTAATAGTAATATGTATAATAAGCTGCAATTTTAATATACTGTACTTCCTTAGAATAATCCATGTAAAATGAACCAACCAAATGATTGCATTTTACTGGTTGGTTTAAGGGAACATGGCAGCCGGAACTTTCCCTTTCTAAGTCCCTCTGTCTGAAAAGCATTTCAGAGAAAGACTAATTTGAGTACAAATCCCAGAGCAGCACTCCCATCAGTCAGGTAGTTTAAGAGCATACCACAATGCCTGAAGTGTAATTTGACTGGTGATTGCACGTTCATACAGAGCCACCTGAGGTTACCATCAGGTCCAGAAGTGGAGCCGGGCTGGTCCTTGTGTGTATTGTGACCGGGTTCTACCCCAGAGAGATATCAGTGACCTGGGAACGGAATGGGAAAACCCTCTTCGAAAATGTGTTATCTACGGACATCCTGTCCAATTATGACTTTACCTACCAACTGCAAAAATCTGTGGACATCCACACTGAGGGCCAGCACAAATACACGTGCCGTGTAGACCACAGCAGCCTCTTGGAACCGCTGCGTGTAGATTGGGGTAAGGGGAACCTCTATGTTACTCTTGTCATCACAGATAGCGTCCGCCAAGACATCTATGAGTAAAGAGATTGAACACGCACTGTGATGCATCCACTGTAAGATGAACGCTGAAAAGTGTGTTTCCATGTGTGTCGCTAACCAAATTGGAAACTGTAGTTACTGGCCTTCGAAGTTTAAAAACCTCCCGTGTTGTCTTTTTAAATATCTGGTACATATCCAGCAGGTTTGGTTGTGAGTGTCTGTACTACATTGTTGCAGTTTGTAATGTCACATATATATATGAATGATCTCTAATTGAATTTCTAAACTGAAAAAGTTAGATCCATGCTGTATTTTAAAGTTTTTTGTCTTACTTTGCAGAGCCTTCTAACCCTGGACTATATCACAAGCATATTAGCTTAATTATTCTACCCTGTGTGTTTATAATCCTGTTAATAATACTGGTGATTTTATGGAGGAGAAAAAGCCAAGGTGAGGTCAAGAACTGACTTTTAATTCTCCTAAAATTTTGATTATTCCAATTTACTTCAAAAAAGTTGGGGTTGTTAAGTATTTACCACTTAGTGGTGTTGCCATTCCTTTTCACAGCACTTGAACAAATAGAGGCTGAAGACACCAAGAGATTAAATACACCAGGAGTAATTTTGTCCAATGATTCCTGCAAGTCTTAAGGCGTGGAACAGTGTGAGGTCTTCATTGTTGCACTTCACATCATGCGTTCTCTACTGGGTATGAATTGGGACTGCAGGCAGGCCAGTCCAGCACCCTCTTCCTACGCAGCCATGCCTTTGGAATGAGTGTAAAATGGGGTTTTGCTTTGTCTTGTTGAAATATGCATGGGCATCCCTGGAAAAGATGTCTGATGACGGCATATGTTCCTCCAAAATCTCAATGTACTTTTCAGCATTAATGGCACCTTCACAGAGGCCCAAGTCACCCTGGCCAAGGGCAGTGAAAGAATGCTGTATCATGGCAAAGCGTGGCTTTTGGACTTGTTGCTGGTTACAATCAGGATGGTCATTTTGTTTTTTGGTCCAGAGCACACAATGTCCCATTTCTTTCAAAAAAAGACCTGAGATATTGATGCGTTAGACCACGCTACACATTTTCACTGTGAGGAGGTCCACTGTAGATGCCTCTGAGCTCAGAGAAGTCAACAACCCTTCTGGACACTAGTAATATGAGTTTCTTTTTGCAGTTAAAACTTAACTGGCATTTTGGATGTAACTATGTATTGCAGTACTTTACAGAGGTTTGCTTAAGTAATACTGAGCCCATGTTGTATTATCACTGCCATTTAAGTAATTGGAGACAAGGCTATTCATCTTAGGTTTGCACCCTTGCCCTTTATGCATAAATTCTTCGAGATTTCTTGAATTTTTAAATTGGGTTTTGCAACACAGAGGGTGAAATATTTGAGTCCCTTCTTATCGTTCTTTGAGGAATATTGTTTTTACACCATTGAATGATTTTCTCAAACATTTATGGGCAAACTGGCAATCCTTCTGCAGGACTAGGCCTTTCCTGGATGCTGCTTTCATATCAAATCACATCTGCATGCATTACATCTATTTCATTGTGTTATGTTTGATTAAATGCCTCCCACCTAACTTTCCATACACACCTAACATGGAATACCAATTCATTTAGTCTTACATTTCTATAAAGATACCACAGTCACCTTCATTGTTTTTACTGACATTGTGCCCGATGATGGGCGGATTTTGAATTAAAGGTAGACAGAACTGGATTTTCCTTTTGTATAGATTCATACAAAAAGATCCCCTCTCAGTCATCACTTATGACTCTCTAGAAGTTTGTGATGGTGTTTCTATTTCCAGAGACCCAGCAGTTAAAGGTGAAGAAAGGAGTACACCAAGGATCCATAATTGGACCAATTTTATTAACCGTTTGTATAAATGATATTGCTAGTAATATAGCAAATTGTAAGGCTCATTTTTATGCAGATGACACAGTGCTTTACTCCTCAGCACCAACATGCACCCAGGCCCTTATATACTTACAATCTGTTTTTAATGTTATACAGCAAGCTCTTCCTGGTCTTAAACTTATTTTATATACTGATAAAACTAAGTTCATGATCTTTTCTGCACGGAATACAATCATGCCAAATTCCTCCATTTTCTCATTGACTGGTGTTCAAATGGAGCAGGTTCAGTCCTACAAATATTGAGGGATCTGGCTGGATCATGACTTCTCTTTTAAAACTCATGTGGCCGACTTGTCAAAAAAATTAAAACTAAAATTGGGTTTCTTAACAGAAACAGATCCTGTTATTCTTTAGACAGTAGGAAGAGGATTGTCCAGGTGACAATCTTACCCATATTTGACTACAGGGCTGTCCTGTACATGCATGCCTCTAATAGTACCTTAAGACCCTTGGACACAATTTATCATAGCGCACTGTGCTTCATCACAGATGATAGTTTCCAAACCCATCACTGTGCTTTATAAAGTTCAGTAGGGTGGTTTTCCCTTCATTATAGAAGTAAGCTACATTGTATTTTATTCATTTATATAGCATTGCTAGACAAACTTCCCTCCTATCTCACTAGGCTTTTGTCCATTAAAATCACAAGTCAGCATATTAGGTCACATGAGTGGATTATGTTAGAGGCTCCCAGGACTAGAACAAATCTGGGCGGTACCAGTTTTAGTGCATTTTCACCTTGTTTGTGGAATAATTGTTGGGATAAGGCATTCTAGCTTCAGAGTATCCTATCGAGTCCTACAAGAAATTAGTTTTGGATATGATACCAAAAGGCCACTTGTTCTTGCCTTTAGTTTTATAGTAGGACATACACATCATTATTCTGTCTTATGTCCTTATATGTTTTTATTTATTATGTATATTATTGTTTTTTATACTATTGTTAAAATTTGTTTTTCCTTTTATCTGCATTTGCAGTTTGTGAATTTTTAACTGTACTGTTTGTCACTAAACTCCTATTGTAAATGTTTATTTTGTAATCAGGGCTCCCTTGCAAAAGAGACCCCGGTCTCAGTGGGACTTCCCTGCAATAAAGGTTATAAACAAAAAAAAAAAAAAAAAAAAAAAAAAATACAGGCAGACTTTATTTATTTTGTATGGGATGTTTCTGGGTGTCAACCTTTGGGCAGTGGGTGTGTGGCCCCCAGCCAATGACAACATGCAGGGAGTGAGGGCAAGGCTTTTCAAAAGCTTGGCAAGCCAGACCAGCTTCCCAAGAGGAAGCTGCAAAAATGGCTGAGGCTGCACGGAAAAAAACAGAATTACAGCAAGGTGAGACGCCATTCGGATGAAGGTGGTTCCAAATTAAACAGTACATCTGGCATTGACTGGTGAGCACTAAAGGAGAGGATGAGGATGAACAGCATTGAGGAGTTGGCCTGTTTTTGGTTAGACAGGTAACAGCCAATGGTTGCTCTTAGTTTGCTAACGTATCTGCTTTCCCAATACAACAAATGTAACATTCTAAAAATAGTAGCTAGCATACACTAGCTGTGTAACTTTACGTACCAGCAGTATATGAAGTCCTACTATCAACCAATGCAAATAAATTCTCGTTTTGGGAGAACAACCCTTCAGATATTTAGTGCTGAGGTTGATCTTAGAATCATTTTCATTGTCATGCTATTGTGAAGGGTGTTGAAAACAGCAATTCATAGGGGCTGGATTCCAGGCTAGACTAGCTAATGATAGCTAACATTACTGCTGGCAGTGTATTTTTTTTATGAAGTTGCAGAATTGCTATAGCATTGTTGAGATATGCAGCATTGGTCTAGAACAAAAATACACAGTAATTTTGAGCCAACTGTCTATAATTACGTTTGCGCTATCTAGATAATGTTTGCATAGGATAATTGTATCGAGCTCGGAGCACAACTAATTGGTCAGGGGGCTTGTGCTTCTTGTATGGGTGAACTACAGAGGAGAGCCAGCTTTGAATGTTGTGTTAACAAATAGCAATGGACAAATCTCACTCTGTATACCTTTAAGCGCCTGTTGTTTGCAGGGAACGATTAGTACTAATGGACCACTGGGGGGCCTTTTCTCCTTATTGCCATTCTACCCCATCCCTGCTTCTCCCCCCCCGTTATACTCTCAATCAAAACCCAATACTACTTATTTTATTGGAGCAATTAGATCCTCACTTATTCCAATGCACTGAAACAAGTCTATTAATTGATAAACATCTATATTAAAGTAAAGGTGACCTGTGACAACCAGACTCCCTCTGATCCAACCAATCAATTAACTGTAGATGGGTGCAGGGAAGGAAGTGTCATCACTTGGACCACTGGGAATACCAGGCAAAAGAAGGAATTTTGTTCTTAAACAATACTTTGATGGTAGTCCTTAAATTTTTTACATTATATTGTGAAGTTTATGTATTCTCATACTTCTAAATGAATTCCATTGAAAGTACACTTGCAAATAATGTACGACTAACACTATATCAAAAAGACTCACCAGCTCATCAAATGTCATAATACCATTTATTTTGTTGTTATTTACACATCACAGTTGCACTGTAATTGGTGAAGCCCTGGAGAAAGGGTCTTCCTGTCGTTAGGGACTCCGTGACAAGAACCCTGCATTGACCGGCCATAGCAAGGCCAAACTGCGCACGCACATTGTATTTACACCCTCACGACATCCGTCGCTCAAGAACAGTTGACATGGAGAAAATGGCTTGTGCTGTCCTCCCCACTGTAATATCGAGCATTATATTTGCCCTTTTAAAGTCCTGTAGCAGCAAATGTTTAATAAACAATCAACATTTTTTATAGCATCTAAACAGAATGCTGAGTAGCTACAACTGAGCTCAAGAGAACAGGACCAAATGCATCAGCAGGGCACTGCAAGACATTCATAACCTAGAAATAGCCTAAATACATTACATGAATGATGCGGTGACTAGACCGCAATCTACTTGCACATAGCTGATGAAAATTAACCCTGGTCTTTTACACAAACTACATTAAAGTGCCCTTTCCAGCGATCCGCTCTCCATGAGATGCGCATTTGTATAAGATCAAATCTATTCAAACAATTTACAGGATAATATACATTATGTATTCGAAATAGCTGAAATATCAGCACAAAAGATAACTGTCACACAACAGCCATATATATTATTAATTATAATTAGTTCTATATTATATAAATATATAATTGCCATGTATTAATGTAAAACATTGACTCACATATTAAGCTTTTCAAATATACCCAGGGAAAAGCTTTGTGGTTCACTCCACGGGCTACAGATGACCCATGTGTGAGGTCACATGAAAATAATTTGCATATTACTCAACAAATCTATTGCAGCACATTATTACAAAAAAATACAAGGCTTCTGACCTGCTCAAGGCCAGCTTAAGTTCGACTCACATATATACCCAGTGAACAGAACATTACAGAAAGGGCTACTCAGCTTATAGCTATTGTGCTTAAGAGACAACAATGTGCCGATGGCAAACGACAGGTCTATAATACAAATATGTTGCTTAACAGGGAACTGTGCCTGGGGAGCCACTGCTCTATCATGAAATATGCCATCTGGAGTCCTTTTTGCGTCAGCATCCTGTTGTCAACTGAATTGTGCAACCTCGTCACATTCATCCGCTTTCATTTCCTTAGTTAAAACTCTCCCTGGAAGAATGTGTGGTTTCGGACCAACGGTAAATTCATTCGGAGTTGTGTTTAGGTTACAGAAAGACTTTTTCAGTGCCTACAGGAGATGTTTTCTGGCTACTCCTAGATGGTTACCTCCACCCTTGGAGTGAATTCCAGCAGGCCTGCTGCCCTCCAAGACTTGTGCTCTCCACACTTCCTCAGGCAGGCTGTATACAACTTTACTAACAGATATGGGTGGGTGATTCACACACAAACACTGTATTGGACCCAGTGGTAACAGACACTCGTTTCACACAGAGGCTCTGTATTGGAAGCAGTAGTAACAGACATGGCAACATGCCTTTGCAGCAGGCTTCCCCGGAATAGTCTCTCCACTCTGCACTGGGGCAGCTATTCAAACGACCAGATCTCAATGTCCTGCACTGTAAAGTCCTCCTTTTTTGACAGCATAGAATTGTTGAATGTTTTGCATGAGTGACTTCTGCCGTGGTACAGATCTCCATCCAGCCAGAGACCAAATTCACCCCTAAGAAGAAATAGGTTTCATTATGAGATAATTTTATAAAAAGTGAAAAAAAAAAAAAATCTGGAGACAATTAGATGTAAACTCAGCCTTTGACATTATGGATTTGCCTTCCTAACAACTCTTGAATTCACACATGACAATGCAGAACATCAATCACAATCAATTGCAAATACCAGCTGAGAACGATTTACTCATACCAACTGGGCTTTGCAATGTATATGGTAAAAATGTTTTAAAATTTTTTACCAGTATTTTTTCTAGGGGGACAGCGCGTTGAAACTGGACATTATAAATTCATGCTTCATAAAAACCATCAATGACGTCATAATTTAAATCATCTAACTGAACTGAACTTAAGTTGCATTTTAAAAAAGCGGTATAATGGCAATGATAAAGTAAGGCAGTTTTTTAATTGCGCTTTGAAGTTTCAAAGCATGTCCATCATAACTCATAAGTTTTTAAAAACAGCAACTGTACTTTTCCCATTTTTCCTGTAATTTCACGAGTCGACTGACCTTAGAACTATACTGAATTACTAAATGATACAACTGAATAAAACTCTTCTTTGAAATAGTTTGAACTTTTCACCGGAAATTTAATGTTCTCCGTAATTCTGTGATTCATGACACAGTATGCATGCACTCGTGCCTCAGTGTCACCGGAAAGTCATTCTGTGCCTGCAGTCACTTGAGTTTTAGTACACGGAGTTACTCACCCCCCACCACCAAATGCTAATGAGTCCATGTCTCCTTTGATGAAAAACAAATTGTCACCGGTCCACTTGAACACCTAAAAAGATATGGAATTACAACATAATTTTAAAGTACAGATAATGCAAGCATTCTCCGTCATTAAGATGCATTCAGGTAAACTAAATACTCCACAGCCTTGAGTATTTACCCCCATGGAATTTTTCCTGTACTGTTGCATTACAACCTGGAACTGAAATGAATTTTTATTTGGATTTTATGTAATGGACCTACACAAAATAGACCAGAAGTTAGAGTGGAACAAAAAATAGTTTAAAATTTTTTAGTGCATATGTGTTGAACTGCCTCATAAAGAAGCTTGCTATGAGCAAAATGTGATACAACAAACTGCCCTCAGAGGTCATAATTAGTTGAATAAATCCAGCTGTGCGCAATCTAAGAGTCACATGATCTCAGTATGAATACAAATTTTCTGAAAGGCAGCACCACTGAGCAAGGGGTACCACCAAACAAGCAGCGACATGAAAACCAAAAAGCTCTCCAAACAGGTCAGAGACCAAGTTGTGGAGAAACACAAGTCAGGGCTTGGTTATAAAACAATACCCCATACTTTAAACATCACACAGAGCACCATTAAATCCATTATTGCAAAACAGAAAGAACATGGCCCGGGAAAAAGACGTTAATCAGAGATGCAACAAAGACACCAAAGATACCACTGAGGAATCAGAAAAAGTCCACTGTCAGCAGAGATGGGAGCATTTGTCCATAAGACCACTCCAAGCCATAAGCTTCACAGAGCTGGGATTTATAAAAAAGTGGTCAGGAAAAAAAAGGAATTTCTAAATGGGGACATATTATGAAAAACTTAAGTTTTTCAGTGCTTGTGAACATATATTTTGGTATTTGGAGTGCCCACCAAACCACTAACTATGCAGAAAGGCAATCCAATTATATTTTCGTGGGCTGCCTTTTTCATAAATATGGCATTTGGCATGACATTCAGATTTGGCTCCCCTTACTACGTCATATGGAGGCACGTACGCATGTCAGTCATTTTTTCTCTTCAATGGGGAAGAGTTTCAACTTTCTAGCAATATACTATACATTGCATTTGATTTAGGTTTCACCTTTATGGTTATAGTTTATCTGGTCATGCGCAAAGCAAATTGGTAGTCCTCATTGTGCTGTGCGCTAGCCACTTTGTTTAAGCATGGGTTTATGTTGCTGTATCGTAGCTTTTTGTTGATTAGTCTGCTATAGTTGTTAAAACATTTATGCATGGGCTGTTTGGCTACGGTTGCTGAAGTCTTGGATTATTTGGATCCAGACGACAGGAATTAAGTAAATTCATCTGGAGGGGATTCTGAGAGAGGGGACTTCTCAGACCTTTAGTAGCAACATAGAAGTCTTCATTTTCGTCCAATCCCCAGTTTGAAATGCAAGCTACACGACAGCCTAATGTTTTGCTATATGCTTTCATTAAGTGTGCCTGATCGTGCAGTACCATGTTATAATCCAGTGCATTGCACTGTTGGACTTTCAAAAATGGAGTCAAGATGTTCTGTCTGAAATGTTTAGCCAGCTGTTCAGCCAATCTATTCTTTTCTTCTCTATTTGGTTAATGAAATACACATGCAAAGAGCAAGTTTCATTCATGTCAAGTTCAAGGCATTATATTATTTAAAGAGAGTGCCTTGGAGTGTTGCTTTTTGTGATTTTAAAAGTTTAAGTTTGGTTTATTACAGGTCCTTGTATACAAATCACAATAAAGCGGCAATATAATGCTGTCTCCATGTTTTATCAATAATAATAATAATAATAATAATAATGATGATGAGACAAAAATGTGGCATTTTCCAATAGATATGGGCAGCCATATTGGGCTAAATGGGCATGGAGAACTAGGAGCTGGTAGGTATGTGATATGACAGACATCAAAATCACACTTGACAATACTCACAAAATTATTCATGCATTGTTACAACTTTTTAATAATCAATCGAAATGAGACATATCTGACACACTGCCTGTTTTGGCATGATGTGGCAGCTTGGTAACCAAACCATAAGGAAATTGCCTGAAAAAAACAAATATAGAATCTGAAAGGTTAGAGATTAAAATTTATCCATAGCTGCAGTACCAAATCGAGGAAATGTCTTGCAACTTTAATTTAAGCAGCCGTTTATGTTTTTAACGCGTTATGTACATAATGGAACCCAGAATTCTAACCTTAACTTTTTAAAAAGAAAAAACGGCCTTTCCCTAACCCTGAAACATAACTTTAACAAAATGCAAATAAGAATTTCTGATTTGCTTGTTGGAGGTACAGCAGGGCCAATCTAGCCAATATCTATGGCGCTGATAATAGATGATAACGCCCATTCAATTGACTGATAACATTTGAATCGGGTGTTGTAACATTAGTTAAATCGGTATGGCTTAGCAGTCGCTGTAGTCAGCTAGCTAGCCAGGTGCCATTCAGAAAACTAAATGCTAGCTAGCATGCATGCATTACGTTTCCATAATCATTATGTAGTTTATTAGCTAGCTACTAAATTGAATGTGAATTTAGAAGCAGTGGCTAAGCAGCAGAGCCAGCCCAACAAATGCAAATGTCTGACTCACTGACTGACTGAGTGGCAGAGCGATGGAGGTTGCTCAATGCTAACACATGTCGGGAATTACCATAAATGTGCACACGGAAATTAGCCAGAGGCAATGTAGGAGACACATTGATAGGAACAAAGAATGAAATTCAGTTTGGAAAAATAGCAGAGCCATTTGCGATAAATGGAATGTTAGCTAACGGTGCTACTATAAAGATGCTAGCCACAGATCACCCTTGATGAAAGAGGCTTTATTTCATGCGTAGTTGAACTTTCATGGTGACTGCATGTCACACTTCAAACGAATGTAACTGCCATTGTTGCTTAGCCTGTAGATGTTACCTTTCCATACAAATTGCTAGCTAGATAGCTAGATACTTATTCAGTCATCTGTATTTAAAGACTCGCCAGTAGCTGGGGAATTTTGATACTGTTGCTCTTGGTTAATGCATGGGTTTCGTGCACAATCAGGGCAGAGCTCATTTCACAGAGGGGATGCCCATTGAGGACAGCATGTTTGACGGGAATCAAATTGCCAAGAAACAATGTATTTTCAAGTTTTTTTTTTTGCTATAATGTTTATGAACCTCCACTTTGGACATCCAAGAATATTATAACTTGGTAAAAAAACAGCATAAGGGGCTGTTCACCCAGGGGATGTGTCTGTTTTTCAGTGTGCCGTTTTTTAATTATTTACCAATTGTAACATGCACGTCTTTTTACCTCGCGTCTCCTATATGCCGAGCACTCGCATTTTTAAGATTGAATGCTGTCAGTGCATCATTTTCACGATTCACCTTTTCTCCTCCAGCCCGGAGCACTTTCTCTCCAAACTTAATTTTGTTGTTATTCTGTAACAATGACAATAAAGTTCATCTGAATCTGAATCCTCGCTTTTAAAAAAGGTGCATGTTTTGCCGCTTTACACGTCTTTCAAAGTGAACAGCCCCTAGTAGGTCCCCTTAAAAAAAAAATCTAAGTGACACTATCGTTAACTTCTGGATAAGCTGTTTGTGAATCTAACCGCCCCTGGTCGTGCTAATAGCAAATTGATTGATCGATTGATTAGAGAGTGATGCTCAAGTCTCATCACAACAC
This sequence comes from Gymnothorax javanicus, assembly GCA_029692085.1. Classification (NCBI taxonomy): domain Eukaryota; kingdom Metazoa; phylum Chordata; class Actinopteri; order Anguilliformes; family Muraenidae; genus Gymnothorax; species Gymnothorax javanicus. The sequence goes on along the minus strand of CM056197.1, from coordinate 81,062,834 downwards.
TCCTTCCTAAGCTTTGCTTATCCAGGAGTAAAAAAGAAAAACATGTTTGACATTGGTAAACAGTATGTGGGAGACCACCCAAACAAAAGGGAGAGGGTTCTCTGGTCAGATAAGACAAAAAATTGAACTTTCTGGTCATCATCTTGTGTGTGGCACAAAACCCAAAACTTCTAATCAACGTTCTCAGAGTGGATGAGGAAGATAAATGAGGCCCTCCATGCAAGAACCAGTTATGTCACTTTTTCACGTTTTGAGAAAAATGAAGTTTAGCATTTCAACTCAGAACTTTTTAGTTACCTATCTTTAGGACAAATGACTGTCTACACATATTCCTGGGACTGGTAACTATTTTAATCAGCAGTGAAAATGGTGGTAGGGTCACTGACCTCCTTGTAATTTGATACCAAAAAGTGACATAGCTGGTTCTTGCATGGAGGGCTTCAAATGCAAACTCAGAATTTCTGTTTTGACCAAATTATTGTTTGTGTCACATAGGGCTGTGCAATTAACCGAATCGCGATTATTTTAAGCGCAATAAAAGTAACTGCCACTATGAGGCAGACAGACATGCTTGCTTATTACCTTTTCTATGACACATACCTAATGCGGTCATTTGAAATGCTTCCGGGAAGAAAACTGTGATTTGAAGTCCGCTAATTACCAGCGAGGTTGGACAGCCTCCATCACCTTGGCACAATTAACTTACCTTAAATCAATTCCCATGTACTTTGCCTAGCCTGCAATCAAGCCATTTATTCAGCCAACTGACTAATCAAAACCAAAATGTGGCCTGTAATGATTAAGAAGAGATAATGAGAAGCAGACAGACCTAACCAGGCTGCCGAGTTAGATTGAAAGAATGTCAATAATCTGAATAAATAGCAGACCTCTGAATACCACCTCTCATCTGGGAATTTTGTATGTAGGCCTATTATTAAAGATATTTCTTAAAAAATGAAATTATTTTAAGATGGCCCTGGTTTTAAGCGCTTAAAAATATAGGCTACGTGAAGTGGAGAACATTTTGTGAAGCATATTGAACGTGAATGCGAGAGAGAATGTGTTTGCATTGCACGCAATGGTCAAATGCACCGAAAATTAGGCAAACACGTTCAGGCGAATCAGTGCCGCAAATTTGAGGCATTTTTTACTAAAAACTTGAACAAGATTAATTTAAAATAAAGTAACTCATAGCTCTTGATTTTAGTTACTTTTGAGCATCTAAATAACCAACAGTGAAGGTGGAAAACATTTTGTTTAAGCGTATCAAACGTGACAAGTAAATTGTTAACGCATTTGCATGCAGCGTGGTGGAAGGTAAAATTAGAAACAATCTAGCAAACACATTCAGGCAAATCTGTCATGTTTCATGGTTATTTAAATTTCAAAATGTGACAAACAAAAATGATATCTAAATAAATCAGACTATCTACCAATTTAAATCGTTAGCCTAATTGAGCGAATCAACTGTTTGATTGCAAATTGAGCAAAGTAGTTGGGAAGGGGGTGAGAGCAATTGTCGGGTAGAGGATGATGACTTTGCAGACCTTAACTTTCTGTGGTTCAGCACGTAATTTACCTGAATGTGTTTGCCAAGTCTTTGCTGAATTTATCTATTGTGTGCAATGCGACAATCGTGCAATCATTTCTCACTTCACGTTTGATATGCTTCACAAAATGTTTTCCACTTCGCGTACGTTTTGAAACGCTTAAGGACCATCTTAAAATGATTTTATTTTTAAGAAATCTTTTTAATGATATGTAAAAATTGTATGAGAGGTGAAATTCAGAGGTCTGCTGTTTATTCAGATTATTGACATTCATTCAATCTAACACAGCAGCCTGGTTAGGTCCGTCTGCTTCTCATTATCTCTTCTTAATCATTACAGGCCACATTTTGGTTTTGATTAGTCAGTTGGCTGAATAAATGGCTTGACTGCAGGTTAGGCAAAATACACAGGAATTGATTTAAGGTAAGCTAATTATGCCAAGACGATGGAGGCTGTCCAACCTCGCTGGTAATTAGCGGACTTCAAATCACAGTTTTCTTCCCGAAGCATTTCAAATGACCGCATTAGGTAAGCGTCATGGAAAAGGTAATAAGCAAGCACATCCGTCCGCCTCATAGTGACAGTTACTTTTATTGCGCTTAAAATAATCCCGATTCGGTTAATCGCACAGCCCTAGTGTCGCTATAAAAACATTTGTGTGCCTTACTATGGAAAATCAAATAGTACCAGATTGTAATGCAATAAAACAGAAAAAACGCCATGAGGGGTGAATACGTTCGTACTTTAGATGTACTAAATGCCACCAAACAAACCGTATTCATAACACAAATGGATAAATGCACACAATACAACCTAAAAATTTCAAGAAAAGAACTAATGGTTGATTACCAGATTAAACTAAAGGGCAGTCTGGATCCTATATCAGCAAAACACAAGCACTCCATAACTTTGGAAACCTGCCTGCCTGCCTCTTAGGAGGCACTGCTGAGTCACAGATCATCTCCTACCTCAAAATCTGGCCAAAATGTGAAGAGGAAGGTCTCTCCAGTGCCATAAAATCCATCACTGACTTTCAAAGGCTCAGACGCCAAGGCCCCAAACAACTGCAGGAGGCATAAAAGCAAAAATTTTAAAATCTTATGAATAATCCTGAAGGTAAAGCAGCCCCGTGTGCTTAACAATTGGAATCCAATGAGAGTGAGGGCTTCTCACCTGTCCATCACTGTCCTTGATTACTAAGAGCATGGGTGAATCCTGGCCTTGCATGGTTCGGTACAAGGTCTTCAGGCTCATGCCATGCTTAGATGTACCGAATGCCAATGTCCAGGGGTATCCCACAGTTCTGGGCGGCAGGTTTTTGGCCAGCTTAAACAAAATGGGGCAGAGGGACATTTAGGTCACTGAGCAATGGGGATCCAGCCACAGTGCTGGTCATTCCATGATTCTTTTCAACATGAACTTGTAGGCTCAAACGCATGCACAAAAATGCAATGTGTGCATGCAGACACAAGCACACAGGGCCAACAGGGAAGTGTATAGTGCTGCTACATGCTTTTAAAGAGACAATACTGAAGACTAATAACAAATAATGCCAACATTAGTCAATTACAAATATGCAGTGTGAACAGGCATCATGAGAACTGCACTCTTCTGATGAAACTAATTCTCCAGCTTGGACTGCGCTCCCAGTGAATATTGTGTCTGTGCTGGTATTCATGCAACCATAAAGGGGCACCATCAGGTCATGTGCTGGCGCAAATCCTGGCTCCAATCTTGAACTTGTTCACCTTATGTTTTTAAAGATGTGAAGAATTTTGAGGATCTTTAAGCAGAGTGTTATCAAAGCAATCCTCGCACTCTAGAATATTACAGCCGTTTTGTCATTTAGATTGATTTTCATTTCCAATTTTGAGCTGTTTGTTTGTTTCTGAGTCCTAACGCGTTTATGAACTCTAATTGCTTGATTATAATTTTACTTTCTTCTGATTACATTTATTGAATGAAGAGCCATTTCAAACAAGACTCGGCAGACAGGATTGTTTTATTTTTGCACAGGTTTAATGAGGTATCACAACGGCAAAGAGAGCACACACTTTTTTCCCTGACAAGGGCATCTCCAATTACTTTGTATTGTTCTCTTTGCACAGCAAGTTCTCTCAAACTTGCAAGAGATAGGAGTTCTCTAAGGTAATATTATCTCTGCTTTAGTTTTGCAAGGAAGTAAGCCACATCCGCAAATTTTTCAGCAATTAAAAGAACTTTACCTGAGTTCTCGGAAATAGTTTCCTCATTTGTCAACATAAGTTCTAAGTAAGTCTGTATGGTTGTCAAATTTTCATTATAGTAAGTGGAGGCTGGAAAGCAAACATTTTCAAAATCCTTTCAAACACAAAGTTCAAATATCCACAAGATTATCCCAGTAAATCTTTGAGTTAGTGACCTTTGCAAATCTTTGCATATTAGTAAAGTTCACATGTGCTTGTGCTGTGACAGTGCCCGTTTAACTGCATGCACTCTAACTTGTGACAGTCACTGAAAAATCTATAAACTTTCAGGAGTCTCAGTGGCCCTCTGTATGAACACAGCTGTTAGGGATTCCAGCTCTGTCCTGAGGAACAAAGGCACAGAAAAGTTACAAAACTCCACCTTCTCTATCTGCTCTGTCTGGAGGAGGCTGCTGGGCTCGCTGAGGCTAGGTTTCCATGTCTCTGGCTCGAGGTCTGTCTTCACAGGGGGGCCAGGGCTGGAGCTGATGGCCTCCTTGGTGGTGATCTGTTGGTACAGAAGAGCAACAGGGAGATGAATTTCTTAGACGATAGCTTTGTAGCGGGCTTGGGATGGACTAAGGCTTGGGATGGACTAGGGGCTTGGGGAAACATTCTTCATCTCGGGATGACGAGATTTCAGCCGAAACTAGCTGGTGGACTGTGAGAAAGCATACCATTTGCAACAGTTGTATAAACCCTAAAAAGCTCATAAATATTCTGGCTTTCTAGGCCATGCTGCATCCAGGAAAGCTGAAAACTTACTGAACTTTTTAAGGTTTCTGCGAACCACAAATTAACATTTTTCAATTTTTTAAATAATTGTTGCACCTATATTCTTATGACCTGGGATTTTAAGCTAAGAGCAACTCAACTTGAGGTCAAATGGCTGCAAATATTAGTCCCATTTTTGATCAGTTAAAACAAATTCTAAAGTATTTGCATCTTCTCGCAACAAAGAAATTCAACAGTTACACAAAGCACAAATGCCAGGATAATAGTACAGAATTTTTCTCTTTCAAACTATTGAGAGTAGGTTGCATTCCCATTCAGTGCAAGGAAAATTACTGTATTGCGATTTTGGGGTAAGGGTGAATCATGGCACTGCAAATAAAGGCAAATATCCAAGATGCACAGAAATTAAGAAGGCCTATGTCTAGTACATTTCAATTAACCAATTACTATGCACAATAAGACAACGAATCATTCCAGAACTTGGTTTGAATATGAAGAGGTTTATATTTAAGCACTAACAACTTGGATGTTTGCATCAATTCCATGCTGGTCAGCATTATACTACATTAGCCTGATGTAGTAAATACTGCTTCGGGAATTTCAGGCTGTATGCACGACAGGCAGTGAATGCAGACAGAAAGCAGGGTAGAAGGACTACTCTAAGACTTGTCGGTGTCTGAGTGATTCCGGCAGTTACATTTCCGAATGAGACTCAAGCTAGGCTTACATTTTCCCTAGTCCAATAGCAGGCTTACACAGCAGCGCTTTGTGGACCGTGATCTGAAAGCACTCTCTAGTTACAAGGTCCTTGCTGAATGATTTGCATTCAGTTTGAGTTGAGATTCTGCAGCAAAAGGCAATCAATCATGCCCCCTCGCAACCCTAGTCCCACATAAATGAAACCCATGAGATAGCTGCACCTGTTCACACCACCCGAGGGCACAGTGATGAGAGCCTAGTTTGAGAGGCATTGGGAAGAAAGGGATAAAAAATTCCACATACGCTTTCAAAGAGGCAGTAGAACTACTTGGATGGGACTTCTGTTATGCATTTATGTAATTTTATTGTTATGCATACGACCTTCCAAGCATGAACCAGAATGCAGAATATTAAATATTGTCTCACTCATCTTTCCATGTAACATTGCATTCATGAGCTATGCTTAAAAACATGGAATTTTCTGCAGCCACTTAATTTTTAGTGTATTGCAGGGTCCTTTTGTAGGTTACTGATGTGTGGAGCAACAGCTGCAAGGTGGTCAGGGAAGGATTTCCTAGAAGTGGGAGCTAGCTACGGCAGAACAAGCTCGGGGGAGAGCCGAGGGCAAACTGTTGGGGGGGGTCTGGGCACCTGGAGACGTCTGCAGAGAGAGTGCAGGTCTTCGCTGTTTAGCGCATCGACGCGCCGCTGATACTCAGACACGGATACTACCTGGTGCAGAGACAGGGAGAAGAGGAGTTCCATGTCTGACTCAGTGATTACTGTGTGTGGAGACTGCACACAGAGCTCTGGGACAAAGTTTTAAATGGAAATAAAAAGGTTTCCGCTGCCCACTGGACAGTAAACCAAGCAAAATTTATTTCACACCAACTTGTGAACATGTTGTGTCTGTTTCAATGCCGCATGATCCAATGCCAGCATAATTTCATCTTCTCTGATATACTTCCATTATTTCCATCAGTCATTTGGTGCTGGCTATACGGCCAGACAAATGGCAAGTGTCAGCTCTGGCATACGCCAGATTCAGGCTGGCCTTTAGATCCACATTCGATTCTGTTACAACCTAAAAGCAGCCACAGTATATTGAAGTCAAACCTATTGAATTTAATAGGATTTTTCTAAGCAACCTCATGGCATTGCAACACTCCACTGGTGACAATATAACCACCATAGCAGGGTTTTCAAAATAGCGGTTGACCAGTGGCCATTCACACAGCTACTCAGCATCACAGCACTACTGAGCGTGCACTCCGCCCAAAATTGAGACCCCCCCCTTGCCCCCTGAACCTCCCATTCCTGAGTCTAATCTCGACATTGACCCTAACATGTAATATAGACAGGACTTAAAAAAAAAAAAAAAAAAAATCACTCTATAAATGTCCTGCTACACCTTAGTCTCACAGTACTAGAGAAGTAAAGGCACCCAGGTACTGTCAGATTATGATGAGCAAACACAAGCATAGGATATCCACACCATACATTCAAACAGTGCTACTTGAGCACATTCTCGCACACACACACGAATGCATGCGCGCATGCACACACACACGCACACACACACGTTGCCGTTTACCCCTTGTAACGACTGTTTATGCAAAACTAGTGCAGAAGTTAACAAGGCCTTGACCTTGTATGGGCTCGGAGATCAACAATGCCACAACACATCTCTGTGATAGAAGTACAATGGCTAAATGCCAAAGACTGAGGAGGAACTTATGCATTGAAATAAAACAGATTTAAATTTCTTTATCTGTTTTTACACCGATGACACCGCTCCCTGCTGTACAGCCGTATGAATTGGCAACAGATGCTCCGAATCAAAGGTTACTTGCTTTCATAGCAATGCATAACGATCATAGACGAACATAGCTATATTCATACTACTACTGATAAAAATATAGCAAAGAATGTTAGTTTTTAGTCAAATATATTAGTCGCATGAAGACTGTGCTAGCTAGTAAGTGTTGTCATTATCCACATTCAAAAAACAATGGCAGATAATATTAACGGCTTCTCTGTTTAACATGACTTCTTACCACTGTTGTGACCTGCACTGTGGATAGCGCGTGTGTACAAGCCTCGGTGAATGAACAGTCATTTTTCTCTTACATTAATGCCCGAGAACTTTTCAAATACAGCGTCAGAGTGCACCGTCTCTGTAAATTTAGAACGTCTCTGGTAAGACTAAGGTAGCCTCCAGGGGAGGGGGTTTGGACGTTAACTATCAGATGTAAAGTAATACACAAGCAGAATGCCAGTGTTTTAGAAGCAAAACCGCCAACTCGGTGAGAAAAAATAAAAGATACTGGTATATTTTCATTTCCTTTCTGAAATATAATCGATACCAGACTTCCCAAAACTAAAATAAAATTTTGACTTTTTATCCCCCCCGCGGCATATAAAGCAGGGGGGATACACTCATGGGTGCGGCTGTCTGCTTGTCCGTCCGTCTGTCTGTGAACATTTCGTTTCCAGAGCATAACTTGAAAACTGTTCAATATTTTTTAACAAAACTTGGTGTGCACATTAATCATGACCTGAAGTGGTGGTGCCTTTTGCTGATCCGAAGTTGATGAATTTCGTATTTTTTCTGGTTTCCATGGAAACATTTTGAGCTTAGATTTTATGGGGTATGCCATCTCCTGATGGCTCTAGTTTGTCTGAGCTGGTGTAAATGATTTTCGCCGTTTCACTCTATTCACTCCCATTCGTTGAGGACCATCTCAGGAGCGCCCTCCATATGAATTGCAGCCAACTTCGGAGCAATGGCATTAATAAGGAGTGGACAGACTCGCAGCAAATGGGCTGTGACAGAGCCATGGCTCTGGGCTCTGATCAAGACTGTTTAGAGTCGTTGCTATAGAAACGATACACCATCTCGTCATTTAAACTGGCAGGTTTCTAAGTTTGCAGACAAGCGCACTGCAGATAGTAGCATTTTATTAGGTTTTCCGTTGTTTTTAAACCATGACTGCTCTTTCATACTTTCAGCTTGAAACCCCATTCCCCATCGAAAATGTTCCGCTTACTTAGCAAGAACATTAAAAGAACACACAGTTCAATTTACTGACATTTTAGTTTACTAATTCAAGCGTTTGAACTGAACCACGGTTTGAATAAGTAGCTGGCGTCACAAATACCTCTTCCATCTCTTTAGCAACTTAAAATTCACCCTTCTAAACTTACCAAGCTGAAGCAAGCACAGAAATTTCCGTCAGAAAATTTCGCCTTTTCTAATGTTAGTCTTACGATAGATAAAACCACTAAAACACATTAAAGGCCATTTACCTGTGTGTGGAGCCCGTTCCCATTGCCCATACCCACCGTTAGCTACAATACTGCGTCATACAAATAAATTAGCAGTACATAAAGCTATTATAAGACTGCAAGATGACAATAACTGTGCTTCCGTCTCCACCTGTTTCTGGACACTTGCTCTCGCTAACTTTACTTATGGCCACATAAGAACTGAAAATGCACTGAAACGAACTGCGAAGTCACACAATCTCAGAACTAACCAATGTTTACAAATATAAGGCGCAAAAATGTCCAGCGTGACTTGCATTTTTATATCAGTCTAACGCAGATGTGAGGTCTCATAGCCAGCTACAATACCCAGTTTGTTTATACAGACCTCAGCTGCCTTGCCAGCTTCGTTGGACTAGGAACTAAACGCGCACTCTTAGCCAACTAAACGTTACCATTAAGCAACGACATCAAACAGTCCAGCAGCCTGCGTGTTTCATTACATCGATATGATATAATTTGAAATCAGGAGTGCCTTAGCTTGACCACTGTTACCAGCGAGCACAATAGACCTAAAAAACGTGGCTTAGTGAGTCAGGTCACCGACTCATTTAGGAAAACTGACGTTCTACTTATGAAAGCCACCTTGTATCATTGGGCAGCAAGAGACTACTGCGCGCACACACGGACCACACAAAACACTGTAGCATTACCAGAGTATCGGAGTAATTAGGTGTTAGTAGTTCTTCCTCAGTCCACCTTCTGGATTGAAACATGTCCTTCCCTGTGTGAAGAAGCTACATTCCACTTGTCGAAATTACTCCCGTAGCAGACGACAACAAACTGAGGTCGAATGAAATTCTCAGGGTTACCGACTAGGTAGGAGCACAAAGCCTTTGGCTTTTCGCCCTACACTTCGCCAAACATTGTTTGGCTCAGAGGAAAGCCGGAACAGAAGAGAACTGAATTCCAGTTTGTAGTTCGGATCTTCAAAGAGGGCACGACCCAAGAACTTCGCTTTAGTCTGGTTAACCAACGATTTTGCAGGTTACCTTCGGTATAGTTACAAGCCGAAGCATAAAAAAATTGTTCTCAATTGCTCAGCTGTATACTCAGACTCTAATAATAGTAGTAGTAGGCCTAGTAGTAGTAGTAGTAATAATAATATAGTAGCTACTACTACTACAACGACTAACACGACTTCTACTATTACTACTAGCCTACTATTACTAACAACAATAAATTATTGGGCTAGTTAGGCCATACAATTTAACCGGATTAATATGGGCCTAATACACTGCCTGGCCATAAAAAGTCTTGCATTCTAATATTCTGTTGAACTGCCTTTCGTTTTGATTACGGTGCACATTTGTTTTGGCACTGTTTTGACAATTTTATGCAATTTTATAAAATTTATTTTTGACGAGAGTTGCATTAATTTTTGTCCGAGATCTTTACTCCGGCTGGGTCAAACCACTCCGTGAAGCCTTCTCCAGCACATCCCAAGACTTTCTATTGGTAAAGGTCACAACACTGTGGTGAGAAAATGATTCCTCATGCTCACTGAACAACTCTCTCTGAATTTCAGTCCCATGACTCTTTGCAATGTCATCCTGGAATATGCCTTTGCTGTCAGGGATTTAAAAATCCTTTGATGAGATAGCCTGGTCATTCAGTACATTCAGGTTGTCTACTGACTTCATTACATTGCTGCATAATGTTGCTGAGCCGAGACCTAGTCAATTGAAGCAACCCCAGATCATAAAAATAGCCCCGCAAAGTAGGCGTTACCTCTCAGCCCCTGGATTGTTTAGAATGAATATAAATTGACGAAAGCAGTTTCAATATATCCTGCGGAATACAACATTCAAGATGGCGGCTGTGGCGGCCATACTGGACATCCGAGTGCCGTCAAATTCAAAAGGCTTCTGTAAGTACACAAGACCAAGCAACAGAGCAAAAATGACGTAGATTGACAAAGGCATTTTCAAGTTATTGCGTGGAATACAAAATTCAAGATGGCGGCTGTGGCGGCCATACCGAAAATCCAAGCGCCGTCAAAATTGATAGGCTTCTGTAGGTACACAAGACCAAGCAACACAGCAGAAATGGCGTTGATTGACAAAGGAGTTTTCAAGTTATCGTGCGGAATTCAAAAGTTTACAGGACAGAGGAGCAGACAGACGGACGGACATCACACGTGATGACAATATAAAAAGTTTACAGGACAGACGGACGGACATCACACGTAACGACAATACCCCTCCGCCCCTTAGTCGGGGCTGAGGGGTAAAAATACCTCAAGAGGCATGTGGGGACTATGCACAACGGGTGCATTGCTTGAAGAGTCTCCTGTCTAACCCCGCGTACTCAACACTCTGGAATGGGGTACATCTGGACTCATCAGGCCACATTACCTTTTCCACTTCTGGTCAGTCCAATTTTTATGCTGTCAAGCAAATTGAAGTCATTTTTTCCCCGCTCCCTCACAAACAAGTGGCTTTCTTGTGGCCAAGCAGCTGTTTAGTCCCACTCCTGTAAGTTCTTGTTGCATTGTGCCTGTGGAAATGCTTTTAATTTCACAAGTAAACACAGCCATGAGTTCTATTTTTTGTGATGCAACTTGAAGCATTTTAGAGATCTCAGAACATGATCATTCATGATTTCTTTTCGACCCATTTCTTCTGCAAAGTTGGAGGTTCACCACTATTATTCTAGGTTTTAATTACGCATTGGACAAACCTTAACCCAATTCCAGTGATTTCATCAATCTCCTTAGTTTTTTCTTTATTTGATGCATGCCAATAATTTGCCCCTCTCAAAACTCAATAAGATCTCTTCCATGACCATGGAATATTGTCTTCTAACATGGTTGTGTTAAGAAATGAGAAGCCACACACATCAGTCAGGATAAAAAAAGAATTATTGCCTGCAGAAACGTATAATCGCTGCAATAATGATTCAGTCATACGCTACTAAGTATTTACTTTTTTAAATCCACTTATGTTGGCCTGTGGACTGGATATAGAGAGGGGAGAGCACGATCTGAAAGGTAACATTAGCTTTCAGTTATTTAAATCATAAGATCATGTGGCTCCTTCCGCTCCAAACAAATCTGTATACGGTTTCCAATATCATTCACATACATTAATATTTAAATCTAAAACACGGGGCCCTGTGGATCATTTTCTTCATACTACGTATCAAATTCATACAACCGTCTCTGTGGAAGGCTTGTATGTTCAACTTTTAGCCGCCAGGCATATATAGGTGCAAACCTACATAGCTCATTAGGTGTACTAATAAGAGCTAACTTATCGTGATAGTTGAGGGTGGTGTAACCCTGCTACAGCTCTCAGGGCTACCACTGATACCGGGTGCTAAGAGAGCTGAGCTGGTTATAAACAGGTGATAGTAAATAACACTGGATGATAAAGGTGGAAAAATATTTAGCTCTTTAACCAAGATACAACCTAATGAAAAGACTTTGAGAATGGACAGTCTAAATGATGAGATACTTTCAGCCTGCTTAATAACCAAAATTTTTGGCAAACATCTTACAGACCCACTGAAATCAAACCTAAACAAAAGAACACACAGTTGTTATAGCCCAATGCTTTGAAGACATCTCGTTAAAGTTGAAAATTTCAATCCATTTCTCTATATGATGATTCAACAACCAAGAGAGATGTTATTGCTTAGTCTTATTGTTGTTTATCCCTTATCCTTGTCATGCAACACAGCAACAGAAACTTACCAACAATGCGACCTGGATTATCAACTGTGAAAAGTAACAGTGAGTGTAAGAAACATAATCACTTAGAATGGCAAGTTTGTTACTTACTTCTATGCACCAGTGATGTAGTTGTAAATGTAATCTATTGGCAGTGTACATCAGGTCAGCCAATTTGACTGACCATGAATTCATGGTTCCTGCTGATTCTAGTTTTCCCTAAATTTACCACTATATAAACAGGAATGGTGACCTGTGCAATCATACATTTTGACAATATATGCCCATATTTTCCATTAACACTTGGAACCAGAATTAATACATACCACGCAAGCATATTCCCCCGAAGATTTTACATCTTCCAAGAAAAAAAAAAAACACATTAAAACAAAACGTTGCTCAAAACTGAAAAAACATGCAAAGGCAGACCCTCATTCAAGAAATAACACTTGTATGTCTGCATACACTGCTTTTTTTTCTTTTGTGAATGAAAGAAAGCTGCAGGCTGCCAAACTACACAGTAAATTAGCATAATGTTGAAAACACTATGAAAACTTAAAGTGCACAAAAATGCAAAGATGAAGTACAATTCTGAACAAAGAATTCCACTGCCTTTAACAATAATGCTGTAATACACTCATGGGTAAGGCAAGTGTAAAACACTAAGGTAGCTGCATTAAAATGCGTTTAGATAAATGTATTCAGTGAACATAAGGCAACAGATCAGCTGATGTAGTATCTTGAAAGAAGATGAGAGAAGAAACCGTTTCCCCCTGGTATGTATTACCTCCCACTCCTTGGCTGTAAAGTCAGTGACTGGCAGGTCATCCTCCCCTTTCTCTGACTCCTCATTCCTCTTGACCACAGTGAACCCAGGCTCCCGGCCCACGCCTCCCATTCCTTCCCCAAACATATCAGGGCTCCACTGGACAAAGAACATGTACAGGTGTTCTGACCTGCAAGCGTGAGAACATAGCAGGTTACACTGGGGTGTGAGAGTCCAGTCCTCACCATGAAAACCACTGAGCCAGGTCCAGGGAATTAGGGTGGAAATTATTAATCCATTCTAATCGCAAATACGGATTCCTCTCCTCTGTTTTAGAATGGTAAATGTGCCGTCTGCCATGTGACCCAGTCTCATAGTAATACAATACCTAACCTTGTAACAAAAGATGCACAATTCAGTATGGGAAGACTGCAGTTTAAGGGAAAAAAAATGATATATAAAAGCCGCTTAATTGTTCATTTTTTGCACCACATCCAACAAGTGGGAGGTAAATCCATGCAGATATTGTGTCTTCCTGAATTGTTTATCTATTTTCATGTGTCACGAAACAGAGTGGTGAAAAGAGTGATCTCCATCTGTGATTGATTCAATTCTAAGTTGCTTATTACAATGAAAATGCAATTTTACACACTAGGATTCTTTAATTCTCCTGATCTTTTTTAGTATAACATGAAAATCATGGCAGCTGCAGAAAGGAAGCGGGGGCCGTATGACATCAATTTAAACTGATAATTTGTTTTGATCGTTTACAATCATTTTCCCAGATTAAAGTAACATTAACTCCCGAGAGCGTTCAACTCACTCAGGGGTGGCCAATTCTCCTTCTTAAGGTAAGATGAGAAATAAAATGCCTCATTTGGGTGCGGAATTGAGCACATTTCAATCCGTCGTTTTCTTTGTTTTCAGATACACAATCATGAAGCGCAGATTTGATAGCATGCTATGCAGGATGTGCCAGAAGTTATCGCAGAAGACCAAGAGTAATTTATCTTTCTTGTATGAGTGTAGCTAATTTAGGCAAGTGAATAAAACATCTTTTTACTGAATTTATTATTCAACTGCCTTAACATTGCATTAAAAAGGAAGCAGAGTGTTAACGGTCAATGGATTATTTGTTTCAATGGAAAATCTTTGAATTGAGGGTTAGATTCCAAATAACGTCTTCAGAGGATTAAGAACAGTTACATTTTTTTCTTAGCTTTTTTTTGAGCTAATACCCAGTGCAAATACCAGTGGGGGAAATGTATCTTCACAAATGTCATACTTGTGTCATTCATACAGGTACATCTCTAGTGTCACTACTCAACTAGGTTATGCAACAGAAGTAGTCTGACCAGCCACACAGAAATTCAGCCTTAGGCCTCGTGGTGAAGATTTATGTTTGCATGCCATCATGCAATTTCAAAAACCCAAGAACTGATAAAATTAACCCCACTGAAAATAATGCACGTTTCAATTCATGTTACTCCCTCCCCATTCAGTCAGAATAAAAAAAAAGCACTGTGCCCTTGCCAGAATGCTGATAAAGATGGCAAATCTTCATTTGTTTTCATTAAAAGTTAACAAATGGACCTCTTTTTTGAATTATGTTTTTTGGACAGTTTGAATTAATTTTCAACTCTCAGTTTTTACGTGTCGCAAATGTCAATCCTGCAGTGCTCTGATAAAATGAACACACAGGTGAATTACAGGATGTATCGCAACATGATAATGCAAATCTGTTAATACTCATGAATTGCCACGCATTTTTATATTAATTCCAACACCGAAATATGAAATGCTGGAGGCATATGCACTACACTTGCCTGTCTTTTTTTGAAGGTCAGCTAATTGCTTTCATCAAATTATAAAAAAAAAACAAAAGGCAAAAATTACTGAGCTCAATGCACTCTTAACTTTGTTCCTAATACGTGATTTTAGCAAGTTCATGTCCTGAGAAATGTATCTGACTAGTTTTTTTTTTTTTTGCATTTCTCAGCCTTGTAATGACCAACAATGCTTTCATTGTCACAGCCCTGAAGTTTCATCTGATAAAAGAAGCAACTGAATACACCTAATCATTCAGAAACGCCTCCTAAGAACCCATATGATACATGCAATAGGGGGACTGTCTAATGAAGTCTGCCATTTCTGCACAGTGAAACCCAAAACAAAAAAAAAAAAAAACTCCCTTTAACAAAAGTTGGAAATTTGCACATTAAGCCCATGGACACTGTTTGTTTACAAATCGTAAATTCTGGTGTAATCATGAAATAATGTTTTGTCCCAAACATTACAGATCATGCTACATGCTTAACTTCATTTTATTGGCCTACCCATTTTCACTGTGCAACTTGTATAAATGCGGAAGGCAGCGGTACCCTCAGATATGTGGAGCAGGTGGCCTCACCTCTCCTGAGGGATGGCAAACCAGTACTCGTGCTTCCTGTCCCTCTGGGCATACTGCTGCATGGAGGCATTGGCGTGGGACACGAAGGTCTTCATCATGGGTTTGCCCACCCGCAGGCACAGAAATTTGTGCGACCGGTATCTCCGCTTCTCCTTGGATGCCGGGGGCTCTAGGAAAGTCATAAGACAGTGCTGCTCTTACGCCACTGTTGGACCATGTTGTGCCCTGAAGAAACTTAGGACAGAACCACAAGGGTTCCAGATGGTGTGCAGTGGCATTCTCATGCATTGCTGCAGAGCTTTGACCTTCACTGACTACTCCTCTAATGGTGCTAGGGAGAGTTCATTTGAGCTTCATTTTACCCCAGAAGAGAAACAGGAGCTGGAAATAAAGACTTTAGTCCATCTACAACTCCTTTTTTCAGAAAATTTAGGGCATTATGTAAAGATATGCAAAATTTAATGATTTTCCTTCTGAGCTTTATTGTTTTTGTTGTTGTTTTTGGAAATAAGCACTCGTTTGGAATTTAATGCCTGCAATACACGTTAGAAATATTGGGACATGGCTGTGTTTACCTAGATATCACTGTTCCTTTCAACAGCCCATTTAGTTATTGTTTGGGGAACAGGATTTTCCAGTTATGAAGGTTCTATACCTTATTCTTCCTTGGTATCAGTCTTCAGCTGCTCAGTAATCTGGG
Organism: Gymnothorax javanicus; assembly: GCA_029692085.1. Taxonomy (NCBI): domain Eukaryota; kingdom Metazoa; phylum Chordata; class Actinopteri; order Anguilliformes; family Muraenidae; genus Gymnothorax; species Gymnothorax javanicus. The sequence goes on along the minus strand of CM056197.1, from coordinate 81,046,749 downwards.
GCTTCATTATAATATTTTGCTCTTCTTAAACAACACATAGTATTTTCAATGGGAGACAGGTCTGGATTGCAGGTAGGTTGTAGCAACCTATGATGGCCAGCCATTGTCCAGTTGATATAAGCACAGGTTTTCCTGAAAAAATGCCATGAGAAGACTGCACATGTAGCTCCATAATGCATATATATATGTCCTTCAGCATCAATGGTACCAACAAAAATGTTCAAGTCACCTATGCAACCCACACTGGCATCAGTAACAACCAGGACGGTCCTTTTCTTCCTCAGCTCAGAGACCATTACTACCCATAACCAATTTACACTTAACAAAAGTATAAACGCCCCATGTAAATTATTTATGTAACATGAAATGTGTTACCCTAAATTAGCGGATAATGTCTTAATTGTGCAAAATGGTTATTTGTCTTGATTTGTATACAACATTTGTGTTAATCTCTGCCAGTGAGTACTTGCTCAGTGATGCATTGATTCCATCCACGACACAGGTGTGGCATGTGCAGACGCTGCTCAAACAGCATGAACAGAACTCAGACACTCCCTAAAACTGGGGACAATAAAAGGCCATCCCAAAATGTCAAATTTCATCAAAAGTCACCATGCAACAAATGTTGCAAATCATGCGGGAACGCGCCATAGGAATGCTGGATGCAGGAATGTCCACCAGAGCGGTTGCTGCACAGCTGAATGTTCACTATCGGACAATTGGTGGTTTAAGAGTTCGTTTTAGACAGACTGGCAGTACAGCAAATCGACCTCACCCTCGTCGTCCACGTGTGACCACACGAGCACGAGATCGTCACATCCGGCTTCTTCACTTGCGTGATCGCCTCAGACCAGCAACACGCACAGCAGATGAAACAGTTGGTCTGCACAACAGACGTATCATACCTCAAACTGTCCGGAACCGCCTGAGAGAAACGAACCTACACACTCGTCGTCCTCATCGTGATCCCAACCGTGTCTACGAGTATCCCTGATTGCCATACGCCACTATCTTGCTTTAAAGAACAGTAATCTGTTGCATATTGAACAAAAAATGAATTGTGTATGACTTAATATATTGTAAAACCCTTAATGCTAATTAAAGTTTAAAAGTGTCAAATGGGGCGTTTATATTTTTGTTAAGTGTATATGGTTGACTCTGATAAGAACAGTGTGTATCAGTCCATTTTAGATGAGCTCAATACCATAGAAAACAAGCTGCATTTCAGGACATTTTTGACATATGGTTTCCAAAATTAGTGCCAGCCCATGTGGTAATGTTGATCACAAAAGCATGTTTCATTTTCAATGCAGTGTCGTCTGACGGGCTAAAGATCAACCTCCAGTATTGATTTTCAATCTCATCAGGCACATAGAGATTTCTGTAGATTCCTTAATTCTGTTAATTATGTTATGTACTGTAGAAGGTGGTGTTCGGTAAGCTGTCGCGGTGAGTCAGGGCGGCTCAATAGCGTGGTATGCGGTATTATTGCACCACCCCCCTTTCATTTTTTATCTATCTATTTAGCAAATTTGTTTGTTAATTACTAAATTACTGAACTCATTGCAATGTTTCCTCTGAAAATTGGCGCCTACACATTAAAAAGTTATAAAAAAGACATGACAATTTTATAACACTTTCGTTAATTGAATGTCGATCAAAGGGCGATAATGGTAGCAGTGCAGATGCATTAGAGACAGGCTACACGTTGTTTCTCCTTCTACTGTTGAAATTTTAAATAACTTAAATTGTAGTTGTCAAACAAAAATGAATTCAGCAAACTTTTAGGGCTGAATCTTAAAGTGCAAATAACAGCATCTTACTGAAATGAAAAACAAGTGCCCGGTTTTTTTTTAAGACACAACAAAAATGAGACGTACGAGGCACTAGACAATTTAAAAAAAAAACAAATATTCTCCTTGAGCCTATAAAGAAAATGGCCTATGATTTATACCTGGGTCATGTCCTTGTTGCGCATGAGGAAAACCAGCATATTCACCTTATGTGGTTTCAGAGAGGATCGGAGAGGGGTAACAATATTTCCAGCTGCACTGAAAACTCTCTCCGATGGTGCGCTCGTTGCGCAAATGGACATGTACTTGCGGGCAACTTCAGAGAGGAGAGGGCTTCATCGAAATATCGATGAACCTATCTATGCCAGTAAAATATAAGTATGCCTGACTTACAGTTCGGATTTAAACAAGGCTTATCTACGACAATATGTACAGCTATGTTTCTTGAGACCATTGATTACTATATCAAACGTGACAGTGATGTTTTTACATGTTTTTGGACGCAAACCGTGCTTTTGATAAAGTTTATCACGGTAAACTTTCTACATTGCTTATCCAGCGGAGATTACCTTTTTATATAATTCATCTTCTAATTGATAGCTACACTCGTCAGCAAGTGTGTTTCATAGGACTCCTGTAAGTCTGAATATTTTAACATAGCTAATGGCATTAAATAAGGGGGAGTCTTATCACCTGTTTTGTTTTCAGTTCATGTTGATGAACTAATTGTTTTGTTAAAAGAGTCTAAGCTTGGTTGTCATTTAGGTACTCATTACATTGGAGCATTGGGATATGCTGATGACATCACTTTGCTCAGTCCCAGCCTACGTGCCTTGCAGTCTATGGTTAATTTAAGACAGTCTTTCGCAAATGAATATAGTGTGACATTTAATGTTAAGAAGACAGTTGGTTTGAAATTCGGATCACCTATTTATGATTATGACAGGTTGTATTTGAATGGCTGTGTAATAAATTGGTCTGGTAGTGTCAAACATCTTGGTCATTTAGTTAGTATAGATTTGTCAGACCAGAATGACTGTGCTTTGAAACGATCTGAATTTATTGGTGCAGTGAATAAATTACTTGGCTGTTACGGGGTGATTGCAACCACATGTAAACAATTCTTTCTGCCTTTTTGCACCTTTGCAGTTTATCGCTGAACACTGCTTGCGTTTACTCCACTTGAATCGTTCCTTATATGGCTTCTCCGTCGTTTCTGTCTTTGACTGAGCTATTTTCAGTCCATGCGCCTGGCGTTTTCAGTCCAAAATGGCGGCAGCGCTACCAGGCGCCACCTAGTGGCTGTTGTCAAAAAAGCACCAGAGTTTCGTCTCTGTCTTGTATCCTCTTTGCCTGAGGTGTGGTGAGGTCAGGTCATGTGCGGTGGTGACGGTGGCCCACCGTGCACCGCGATGGGCTTCTTAGTATCGCAGTAATTCATTTTTGCGGTTACCGCGACAGCCCTAGTGTTCGGTTGTTCATATCCTGTTGGATTTCTCAATCTGACAGTTTTTCGCAAACTAGCGAGTCTCGACAACACATTGCTTGTAAATAAATTGGTCTTTTGTGAATACCCCTTTTACATCCAAGCACAACAGCATCGCAAGTGTGCATGTTTTTTTTTTTAGCATTCCAATACTTTTCAAGCTTTATTTTGCCCATGTGCCAACTCTTTTGAAACCTGTTGCAGGCATTTAATTCAGAATGAGCATGCATTTCCAAAAAACAAATTAATATCATACGGTAAAACATTAGAATAGTTTGCCGTGTACTGTTTTGAATTTAACACAGGTCAAAGATGATTTACAAATTACTGCTTTCTTTGTATACTTGCATTTTCCATACATCTTTTTTGGATATAGAGCTGTAGTTTGGAACAGTGAAAAAGTGATTTATTTTCCTTTTACTTCTTTGTCAGTCAAAATGCTTTTTAGCTCTAAAAACATTTTCATGCCAGGTGGGTGAAAAGGATGCACTTTATATTGTAGTTTAAACAGTTTTCTCGTTATCCGTAGAAAAAGAAAGGTTTTCAGTAGTCAAACTAAGAAGTGCTAAATAAGTTGCAATTTTTGGAAGAATAATTCGATATGTAGTCAGCAAACTGTAGGGCAAGTTCCAGAAAGGCTTGATATTGGTGTAATCTCAATCTGGGTTGAGCCAAGTGGAACTTTTTGAGGGTGACTGCAGCAAGCTTTTAGAGATTACCTTCCAATAAGCAGCTACTTTGCACTGTGACTTCAAACAGCAACATAAATCATTCAATAACTAGATAACTCGGTCGCCACAGGGACCGAGTTGTGCATCTCCCCGATCCCCAAATTTCGGACTAAATGGCCACCGGCAGCCATATTGGACGTCCGAAAATTGCAGAAAATCGGTCTTGAGCATTGTCAAATAAATATCTTTGCCTATGCAAAATTAGAAAAAATTCCTGTAATAATTGTTGCTTCCAGAGCCTGGAACAGAAAATCTCTGCGGGCTGGCGGCGGAGGCCCCGGAACTAAACCATAGTATCGTATCTCCCGACTATTGTCGTCAGGGAGATACAAAAAATGTCCACGAAGGTCAGAACTTTTAAGGCTGAAGCATGTATGCGTGGGGTTAAGCTCATTAAGATACTGAGGGATACGGGGTAGTTGGGTAGATCAGACGTCACAGATCAGATCAAAGCTCTCCACCTCCATCGGCCTTTGAGGCACTCCCATTCCTCTACATAATGAAGACACCTCCACTTCAGGTTTGCAACAAAGGAGCGGTCATCTGAGGCATTCTGTTTGAGCGTGTACATAGAGCATCTCCAAGATTCTCTTTTCTCAATCTTACACTTTAGCTTTGTTTTCCTCAGGTTAAAAAAATCATGGCTATTTTATCCTTTAAAGCCATTTTAAATACAAGAAATGAAGTTATTTTAAACCAGTTCATGCCAACTTAGCAATAATGAACTTCACATAAGGTCATTGAACACTTAAAAAAACAACGCCTCTGCTGTCGCCCCGGACAGCAAAGGGTATATCAGCAACATCCCCCCCGAGTGAAAGCTCCCCACAAAGAAGGCCTAAATACAGTATTGCTCCAGACAGCTAAATAAAATTATTTCTAACTGAACCCAATTCTATCTTGTATATGCTCAGACTGTCTATATTTACTCATTAATAAGGAAAAATAAACTAAAATATTTTTCACGTGGCCAGTAATAAATTTAAGGACTTAACTTATAATTTATTATCCCCCGCCACGCGTTTAGCGCGAAGCGGGGGATATAGCACTGGGCTCTGTCCGTCACGTCCGTCCGTACGAACACATATCGTACGGACGGCGGGGGATATTGCCATGTTAGTGGCAAACACTTGTTCTATTGATATTTTTGTTGCAGCATTTAGCAATAATTGATAATGACAGAGAAAAACAAATGTCAAAATTTGATGGTGATATTGCTTGCTTACATAACAGGCAATATGATGAAACTCAGGTGTTCCAGGGAAATTTATGAGTTAATTTATTTATTATAACAAAGCCCAAAATCAATCAAATTCTCAGTACAGATGAGCTCGAAAGGTAAATGAATTTTAAAAGGATCGACAAAATAGTTTTTGAGTTATCACATTACAACGAAGGATCTACCGCAAATGCGGACACGGTGGACGCGGAACAGGCAGCGATTATGATTCCATGGTATTGACTTGCATGACTAAAAGAATCAAATGGGGAAGTTTCAAACTGCTTTTGCTTACATATCAGGCAATATGATGTAACCCTGATATTCCAGGAAATTAACAGATTAATTAACCTTTAGTGTGCTCCCGGCGACCGTACTCGCCTATATATTCCTTATTCTGTGCAACTGCCGCGACCGCAGTCGCTACGTTTGTTTATATCTGTTCCGATTGCCGGCGAGATCGCTCGACAAGAAGAACTGTGTTTAGGAATGCCAAGATCCAAATATCATTTCAGCGGCAAGTGCTGATATAACTTCATTTTAAAGTGAGTACATGACGCAGTATGAGTGCGGTCGCGCTGATAGCGAGCAATGGAGAGTCAGTGGCTATGCATGCGACCATTGCCGAATGTGACAGATTATTAAATGCTGATATTATGGATTTTGTGTCCCACATCTGTCTTGCATTGTTCTTGCTAGCTATGTAGACAATTCTTGTTGGACAGGTATTGCAAATCTAGCAATTTTTCATCTTACATGCGAATGTAAAATGACTGTTGTGATCGCTGTACAGTACCAGTACACTCATACTGCATCAAATAGTTCCCTTTTTGTTCTTTTGTTTAACGAACCAAATAAATATACATGAAATGTTGAATTAGAACTTATTTTGTCTCACAAATGAATACAAAAAATGGCGCATATAATACATAGTTTACCGTGCTTGTGTTTGTTGCGTCTGGGGAATTTCGGAACTCGTTGGGCCGCGGAGGGATGTTTACCGCACGAGACCGTAAAAATCCCTCCGCGGCCCAGCTCGTTCCGAAATTCCAATCCGCTACAAACACTTGCGCTGTAACCTATATTTGAAATGAACCAACGATCACGTGGCCAATATTAGCCGTATGAATACGGGAGACTCCATTGCGTCATCGTAATGGCTTGTTTTGAGTGGTTGAGGTCTGTAATTCTGGGTTATTTCCGTGGAAACGACCCAATTTTTTTGTATCAGTAGGTGTGATATCTGGATCAGTCTTGAAAATAAGCCAGTTGCAGGCTATATAACACTGATCCAGAACTCAGCTGCCAACATGCAATAGGCTTAAATTAACTTAGCATGCTAAAGGTTAATTGATTACTACTAATAAAGCAAAGCCCAAAATCAATCCAGTTCTCTGTCTTGATGAGATGAAAAGGCATATAAATTTTGAAAAGGATCTATATAACACTTTTTGAGTGATTGCGTTAACAGGAAGGACCTGCGGTGGACTGCGTCATGTAAAACAGTGAAATGGAGAGTGGAGGTCGGCAGTTCCACACCTCTCACAGGCGTCTGTTCCTCGGCGTCCCTCTCTGGCCCGGCAGATTGGTCCTCATTTGCGGTCTGTCCGGCATCCCCAAGCTCTTTGGCATGTTGTGTTGCCTGACTTTGGGTCGGCTCAGCTGCGTTCTCCTCACTCGTCTTGTTGTCGGCACCCTGCCCGCCCGCCGGCTCGCCCTCCAGAATGGCGGGTTCGGCTGCCGCCGTGTCCCGAGCCCTGAGGGTCAGAGGCCGTGTTCGACTCGGCGCCTTCTTCCTCACAGGCTGTCAGCAGGTCCCTGCCGGAGGATGCGGACTGGGCGGGTCCTCTGGGGGCATTCGGGGCAGACTGGCTCTGCTCCTGGGTCTGGTTAATGGTCTGCACAGATTCGGATGAGGCATTGGAGGACTTGTCGAGCCGGAGCTCGTCGGAGGACACCAGCTCCTCGCGGATGGGGGACAGCTCGGACTCGGTGAACACATCCTCGGATAGCGATTCCTCTGTGCTGCGGGGGGCGGTGCTTGTGCTGTCGTTGCCTGTGTCACGCCGCCGTAGCTCCGCCTCTTCCATGCTGCTCCGGAGTATCCTCTTCAGTTGGCAGGGGTCGCGATCTGATGACAAGGGCTCCAGATCTCTGCAGAGACGCATCCCAAATATTCAGACAAGAAAGCCCCTCTGTTTTTACCATTTCCTGCCCTTTACATACCGAGAGAACATTCAGACTGTGACAAACAAAAAAAACAAAAAAGGTGGTCTTAAGTATTTTAGCCTATTTTCCTTCCAAAATAAGACAAAAATTCTGCCAAATAAGTGAGACACAACAAGCGAGATGCTTGTTAAATTTCACTTGGGATTACAAGTTGAAAGGAACAAACAAAGATAGTTAAAACAGAAGTATAGACTGACAGTTGACGGGATGGGGCATTAGACTTGGATGTGCAGAACAAGTGGTGAAAGCAAGGGAATATACCGTGGCCAGTGCGGCTCATAGCATTACTTTTTGTATAAGTCTAATGTTCAAGCGACAGTCATCACCCACATTCAAAAGCTGGGGCTGCTCCAAAGTCTCACGTGAAAAGGCTTTATCAGTTCACAGCACAACATACTGACTCCAGAAAACAGGACTTAGAATGAGTCATATGTGCTCTGGCAAGAATCCAAATCTAGGCAAAATAATGATTATCCCTCTCGTCCCACAGTGCAGTGTGTAGGTGGAGGAGCGTTCGCAGTGCTTTTAGAGGCAGGGAGTGCAATTTGCAGTTTAATAATGGAGATGAGTCACGCATAAGAAGTTATCTGTGTAATACTTAATGAATGCAAGTGGATTGTAGGGTTGAGATATCAAGTGGCCGTGAGGAAAAGTTTCAAGGCCAGGCGTACGAGTCTGACACTCCAGAAGGCCTCTGGAGAGACAGACACTAGGAAACGGGAGGGCACTGGGGAGGGACAAAAGCAGGGGGGTTGGGGCAGTGGGGAGGAGAAAAATAGGGGTGGGGCTAAAGGGAGGGGCAAACACTGTAAGGGAGGCAGAAGGACCCCAGTGTGAGACAGGTGCAATGGAGCATTCAGCATGTCTTACAGGGGAACACACTCCCTAATCTTGCTGTCAGTGACCTCCTTAAACATGGCGGCAGATGTGACCTCCTCCAGCGGGCACATGATGCCGTATTCCTCACAGCCGCGAGCCTGCACCAGCGGGTCCGCTTTGTTGGGGTCGAACATGATATTGTTGGGTGTGACCAGCAGCACTCCGCTGACGGTACCCTGGGGGAGACAACAGAGTCAGCAGGAGGATGGGGGAGGGGCAAACTTCTCACTCATTAGACAGCCTCCATCACCAGGGCAATGACACTCCAGTATCTCACCACAGCTGCTGTGCAAGTGCGGAAAGAGGAGAAAGTCATTCGAGGCAGAAGAGACCATCGTACAGGAAACAAACAGGAGCTCCACCAGTCATGGAATATGTCAACAACAACTTACAGAAAAAGACTGACAGACTGATAATTGATGACAACGTCATTGTAATTCCCAGAGGAATTTAGAGATATATCCAGCAAGTATCCATCAGGTTCAATTGGCTCTGCTCTAGTGGTGGTTACAAAGCAGAGTGTGGAGAGCCTCTGTTTTCCATCAGTAAAGCGATGTCACAGCTCATTTTCTGATGGTATTATACCCCGATGTGCTGGGGTGCAGATTAATTTGTAGGATACAGCTGGGGAATGCAACTTTTGAGAAACTCGAAAAAGCAAGGAAGATTTTGAAAGTAGCCAACCCACCCCCTCATTTAAGCCCTCTTTTCAGAGCCACTCCCCCAAAAGACATGAATGCACAGTCTGCTGTCTCATGGAAGAAATATGGTTAACGCACAGCGTTAGGGAATGGTTTTTATATCAAATGACTTCATGTTTCATTCATAGATAAGAAAACACTTGACATTATACTGGATGCAAACAGTGAACACATCTGCAATTAGTGCTCACAGCTACTATCGTAGCGTCAGTGGTATTGGACTCTTTGATTGAAATTAGAGTCTGATGTATTGCCGGCAAGCAAACAGTTCCTGGCAACAATAATGTTGAATATCCAGCCAAAAAAAAAAAAAAAAAACAAATCTGGCAAAACTACTGAATTTCACCATGAATTGGCTGAAGTACCTGAATAACTAACAAAATACAACATTTAAATGATCATTTCATTTACTGAAGGTATTCAAAACCAATATCACCCAAGTGAAAAAAATGGCCCCCCTTTACCCGTTAACTGGCTGTGCCAGCCTTGGCAGCAACAATTGCAATCAAAAGTTCATGATAGCAATGAGTTATTTTTTACATCTCTGTGGAGGAATTTAGGCTCACTCTTTCTTGCAGAATTGCTTTAATTGAGCCATATTGAGGGGTTTCAAAGTATGTGCTGCCTGTTAAAGGTCATGCCTCAGTATCTCAATCAGATTCAAGTCAAGACTTTGACATAGCTACTCCAAAACCTTCATTTTATTTCTGATGAGCCATTCAGAGGTGGATTTGCTTCTGTGCTTTAGATTGTCCAGCTGCATAACCCAACTGTGCTTGAGCTTTAGATCACAAACTGATAGCCAGACTCTCCTCAAGAATTTTCTGGTAGAGAAAGAAAAGAGTTGAAACTGCAAACATAATGACCATGATAACTGTCACAGCTGAGGCAACATCATGCTCACAATTCCAGTGCCCTATGGACCTCTGCTTTGAGGCTCAGACAATTGTAAGCTACACATGTGTAATGGCTGTGTATTTAAGACCACAATATGAGTAAATTAGGTATGGAATTCAGAGACAAATGAAAAAAGGCTATACGAAAATCAGCCCATAGATGCAGCTCTTCAGGCTAAATGGAATGTTTTGAACTGACATTTGAAGCCTTAACTCTCACATCTCTCAATGTCATCACACAATACTCAAAGTGCCACACTTGGGAGTAAAAAATGCCACAGCTGCGTGTTGACAAAGAGAAGCAAGAAACATAAATCACAGATTAGCAGCTCTACAGGATTAGTGGTGTATTCTTTTTCTCGTATGCTTCTCTTTATCGCTCAGAATCAAAACAAAAACAATTGTAAAAGTGTTAAAAGTTTCCAGCAACTAAGATTTAAGGAGGCATTTGCCTCTGTTAAATATTCAAATTATATTTTGTATAGTTGAACAGCGGGTTATCATTTGCATTCTATGCAATATAAAATCCTAAAAAGTTTTCGAATCTAATGTTGTTGTCACTGTGACTATTAAATACTTAACAGCAAAGAGAAATAATCTGATAAATACTAATAAATGCAGGAAATTGATTACAGACATTCAACTCTTTCAAAAGCATTCAAAGATTATGGAAGAGTGAGTCTGGGCTGACAGAGTGAATATTAAAACATTATGGGCAAAAATGCACCCAGTGCAAAGCATTTTCCTGGCAAAGACTCATCATTCTTCTGGGAGTAAAGACAGTTGAAATAGATTGAGAAAATATGTACACGGATCACACCAAAAATCATTCACTGCCAATTGTATCCTACCTCAAACAGAAGTAAAGCCAAAATCCAAAAGATCTGTAATGATCTTCCATGACAGCACAATGCTTGACACAGGGTGCAATACATTCTAAAGGCAGTAGGGGGACAGAGTGCAAACCTTGCCATCCGTGATGTACTTGCAGTTGATTTTCAGGAACTTCTCGGTCAAGGCCTCTTCCTCCTCAGAGGTGGACGAAACGACTCTAGCGGGGCGAGGGAAGAGATGGGCTGGAGAGGGGGCAATCACCCTCCGCGGTATGCTGTCTGAATCCTGAAGTGAAACAAAACGCCTGCTTAAGTAATCCACCACTGACAAGCCAACACGCCAAATTAACACATGCACTTTAACAGTTGTTTTGACAGACAGAGAAACTCAACAAGTTGGGCAAGGGACCAGAAAATTTGGGAATCAACAAAATACAGTACAGATTTATTTAACACAACAGCTGGAGGTCTTGACAGAGTCTGCCATGCTGAACAATAGCACAAAATTGCCTTGGCAACATAAACTGCAACAAAATGTAATCCAATTTGCACCACCACTGAAAGGGCAAAATGGTTCTTTTTCAGGTACTAGTGTGTTGGAGGAGCTGAGCTCAATAATATTTAAGATCAATAGTCATAGTGTAGCAGGAGCCTCTTAAGCACAGCGCCCTGCTCTTGTAAATTGCCACACGAGCCCAGGAAGGCTGTGGACAGGGCTGCTCTATATTGATCCAACATGACTCACGGCTTAGTGCTAACTTTACAGTAGCTCAGTGCTGCAGGTGCACTGATGCTCTGAGAGGCGTCATAACCTGTGAAGCCAAACCGTTTAGGCATCAAGTGCATTTAGAACAGTTTAGATGTCTCTGTGTCAAACCTTACATGAAATCAAGATGGATCCATCTTGGTCTTTTCATTATTTGAAGAAACTAAAATTGCAGTTGCAGGCACAGTGTAATTATACACTGTACCTTATTCATTGCATCTATAGGGTTTGAGAGCTGGGATCAACTGAACTATGAAATGCTGTTAAAAAGTCCAATTCAGTTACTGAATTTGAAGGCCATAATAATGAGCGAAACATGTAATCTTTAATGACAAATTTTACAATAAACAGCATTTTGGAGATACATTAAGATAAATTTAATACAGCCAAAGTTTATATTTAGCCGATATTTCGAAAAATTTAGTTAAATGTTAGAGGAATCTGTTACCTTGATTGGTGGTTCCCAGTTTCCAGTTTCAGTCCTGTATTACAGTCCTTGACTCCATCCAGTTTCAATTTTAATTTAAAAAAGCAATCAACGTTCCTTCATGATGTTTAGATGGATTATTTACCCTTTTAAGCATCATTGTAAGAAAGAGCCTTGGAGACCAAAAATGTACCTGAAGGCAAATTATAACAAAAAGAGGTACGCACTTTCATTTGAACAAATTTAATTTGAATCAATATCCTAAATGGACTGCTTAATGTGGAATAAATGTGTTAAAGATAAGATAAGATACACTTTATTGAACCCTATGGGGTAATTTGTCCTCTGCATTTGACCCATTCAACAGTTAGGAGCAGAGGGCAGCCACAGAGCAGCGCCCGGGGACCAACTCCAGTTTTAAAGCCAGTTCCTTGGTCAGAGTACTGATAGAAACATTCCTGATAGGAGCATTGCGTGTTTTTGTGGGTGGGGGACCCCAGAGTACCTGGAGGAAACCCACGCGAACACGGGGAAAACATGCAAACCCCACACAGAAAGGCTGGATTCGAACCCACGACCTTCTTGCTGTGAGGCAGAAGTGCTAACTACTGTGCCACCGTGCCGCCCAACTTTTATCTTTAACTTCACAGAATGCAGCCTTGGGCCATTTCCCTTTGCTTTGAAAGTTCTATTATCTACCAAATGACTAGTTTTATTGAGCATACATCCATAATTTCATCTACAGTATAAGTAGCCTACTCATCCACTTCAATATTGAATGTCATCCATCCATTATATGGAGGGGGGGGGGGGGGTCAGGAGTCTATCCCAGCATCCATAGAGTTAGAGGCAGCATTACACCATGGGCAGAACAGCTATCCTTTGAAGGGCGCATGCACACACACACACACACACACACACACCATCCACTCACACCCTCCATGGGCAATTTAGTGTCCACAAATGGTGTAACATGCATGTTTAGGGAGAGCCATGCAAACATCATGACAGCTCCACAGAGAAAGGCCCCGAGACAGATTCAAACCCACCATCCTGCTGTAAGGTGACAGTGATATCCAACGCAACACTATGCTGCCCAGTCTTTCACACTTGAAATTCTTAAGGTTTGGTAAGTTTTTCAGGTAGGGAAATTCTTTTAAGTATGTTACAGTGTAATCACTGAAAGCCTTACTCAACAGGGCATGCAATTATACTGAGCATAATGTGGCCGAAGGAGATAAATAATCCCTCATTAAAAATCATTAAAAGCACATAATTACAGAAAGTTGGCAGCTTGTCAAAATTCTAGGACAGGATTTATAAATGAACCAAAGGAGTCCCCAAGAATAAGAATACTGCCTTAAAACATGACTGGCGAAAACCAGTGATAACAGCCAAAGCACAGCTCATGTTGTGGTAAATGTGACATATTCTTCAAATGTTTGCATTTCCTTCCAAATTCTGAATATAATTCCATTTCCAACAAATTCAATAGAAATTAAAATTCTGCTTTAAAATTTCTGAACTAATCACAACAACTTCCTGAAAACCAACAGAATCTTGTAACAGTTGCACTCAAATTACAGTGCAGCACCTCTACACTTCAGCAGTGCAAAGGTGATGATGCTTCCTCGCCAATAATAATTCATTTGCAATAATCAACAAAAAAGTATACACAATATTAGATGCGTATATTATGATCAGCTGATGAGCTTAAATTCCCTTTCTAAAGATGGCCATTACTTGAACTCCATTTACCCCAATACAACGGTAAAACAGACGAATGATGTGCAGCACATTGATTTTGGGCACAACCGCTCAGAGGGACAGTAAAACTCCCATACTGACAGGTTTGTATACAGCAGCGGTTATCTGAAAGAGATGGTGATTAGAGCTCCAGCGCACTGCTTTTATGTGTAAATGGCAGGCAGCACAATACTCATTACACATAACTGCACACACTGAGACAGGTAAAGGACGGAAAACTCATGAGAACTGCAGCTTCATGTTGCATGAAATGAAAAACAAACTGGTGTCTATGCCCGGCTGGCCCTCCATTTGAGACAATCAATGTTTTTGTTGACTAGGAACAAGCCATGCTTTGACTTGAATGGTCTGGCGAAGATGTGAAAAAATCTGATTTGTCAGAACGATTACCCTCCGTTTCACTCCTGTCATGCCACAAATTATACCAGCATTCATTTCAAATATACCCACAGTGTACACACTCAACAAGACATGTAGACGCAACTCCTGACAAACATTCACACGCTAGAGGTGGGGTTCTTCCCAAGTAACTAAAAATGTACCCTCACAAACATTGAACAATGACACATTCACTTAAGTCCATCATGAGATTCTTCATTCCCAAAGAACCAAATAAATGGGTAACAAATGCTTCTTTCTGACAGCAGAGCGTAAGGTATGGCTGATGCACTGCTCACTGAAGAGAAACAGTCATGATTCACCTCTCTCCCAGGACTGAAAAACCGCTAACAGTGTAAATAAGAAGATACTCCCATGAGATGGCTCAACACTCACACTGAATCTCCAGGAGAATTGATGTAAATGCACTTCAGCCAATGCAGCGAAACAGAATAACAGGGATAAAGAGCAAGAGAAATAAAAAAAGTGACATAAGCATATTGCTTATCTAAATGAGAACGGCTCATTAGATCGCTTTCCTTTCGTGGTTGAAACTCTGAAAATGTAAAGACAGCAATACACTGAATCGGGATACAAGACTACATATGTGTGTACAGTCTGGAGAGAGTGGATGAGTCATTGTAGAGCCGCGTCTTTGCTAGCTGGGATCCGGCCAGTCCAATACAGGACCATCTGGAGCTTACACACTGTATGGTGGGCTGTGGAAGTCCAGCTAAATAAAAACGGTGATTCAGCCTGGAAGTAACAGAGGGACATGTCCACTGCTACTCTCCCAATGACATCTGAGAAGAAGCAGCCCACAGAAGATGCACAGAAGAGCTTAGCAGATGACACTGGCAGCACTGGGCCTAAGAGACCAGTTTCATAGACATTAGGCCACGTTTCGTGGGGACAAAAAGCATCCCAAAATAAACAGCCGACCATCATATTTTCCCAGAACATGCACAAATGATGCAAGCAAGAATAATCATGCACTAAAATGTGATCAATTCATACAACCATATGACATCAGCAGCCTTCAAATGGTGCTTTGCAATCTGAAGCCTACATTTTACTGCAATCATTCCACAGAATTTCTAAATAAGGAGAACTGCCACTCTCATAGCTTCCTGTTTTACAGGGAGCACTTACAAGATGGTCAAGAATGAAAGGGAATCCACAGAGCTGTATCCCCCAAAATGGCACATTCATGGGGTCAAAAAAAAAATTCTGGATATTATAATATTTTCAATACAAGGGGTCCAGAAGATAGACATAGTCCCATTTTTAGATTTTTTTGGGTTTTCAAATGAACTAAAATATGTTTTTGTCAGTATTATTGACGTCACGCACCCTGCGCGACTTTATGGAGTTCACCTGGCCACTTGATAGCAGTAAAACAGGAGGTATATGCACATTTCTAATTTAACCACACTCCTAACGTTGGTTGTGGTCATTGTTGGGAAAATACATAAGGAATATGATATACACAAAAGTCAAAGTCAAAATTATTGTGATTGTGTTCATATGATTGTTGTAGGGTAAGTCTGTTTGACTAAGGTAGCTTTGGAAAATAACAGGAGGGAGGGTGTTCGGTCACCATTGGTTAAAAGGACATACATTAGCAGAATGCTAGTGTTTTCTAGGCAAAATTGCCTAGCCTATATGAAAAATGAAAGGACACTGGTATTTTTTCATTTTAATTCTGATATATATATATTAAATACTATATTTGCCAAACTAAAAAAGAAAAGACTTTTATGTCCAAGCAGGAGTAAATAATTACAAGTATTTTAGCTGTTTAGCTCCATTCACTCCCACTCATTGAGGACTATCTCACTAGCAACCACAAGGTGAATTGCAGTCTACTTCGGTACCAGGACATTGAGAGGAAGTGGACAAGCTCTCTGTTGAAGGGCTCTGATCAGTCTTCAGTCTTTCAAGCCCGCAACCACTTCAGGGATGGGGGGAAATACTCAGGACAAAATCAAAATGGGGGTGTGGGGATGACAACGGTCATGTAGGGCTCAGCAGACTGAGAAACAGGACTTCATATCACATTAAAATAAAATTTCTTCGGCTGATTCAGCGCCTGGTATTCCATTTCAATTAAGTAGTAATAATTTATATAGCAGTGGCACTAGCAAGCGGTACAGAGGTGATTAAATCTGCCTCTTTATCTTCTAAAAGGGACTACAGATGCTGTGTAATAAATGCATTTGAATCTTCAACAACTCTTTTCCCCATAATGACTGCATATGACACCTAACTCTTTTCCCCATAATGACTGCATATGACACCTAACTCTTTTCCCCATAATGACTACATATAACACCTAACTCTTTTCTCCATAATGACGACATATGATGCCTATATGTATATCAATGGACCTTTACCCTAGCCTCCCCATTGATTGAAAACGGGGGGTATCCCCAAGGCGTCATAACAACTGGCCATAAGAAAATAAAGAATAATTTTACATGTACATAATTGATGGCAGGATACGCTGGAATGGCATCTACTTTAAGGATTGCCAGTATATCTTTGAATAAACAACATGCGCGCCAATGCAGTTTGGAAATCACAGGCGTCAAAAGCCTATCTTTATTACCCTCTTGTGGACATTTACAAATACTGCAGGGTCTTTCTGTAGGAGGGTGACAGAAAGAAAAGGTTAACTGAAGGAGAAAGACCCCTGTTGTTTATTGCAGTAAATTGCAGAGCTAAGCAGAAAAAACACTTGTGTCCCCCCACTGTGTTCCTAATGGCAGAGCAGGAAGCGTGCGCTCTCGCACAGGAAGCGGTCAGCGAGCAAAACTGGACAATCTGCTTGAAAAGGAGTTTTTATGTTCAAGTTTATGAGTCTGCCAAAAATCCTAATGAGATGAGAGTGTTCATCCACCGGCAAAATGTCTCCACGCTCCTGCTAGCACGCCAGCAGGCGAATTCATATGGGCATTTTAGCACCTTTGACTTCCATTTAGAATTGTATCCTGAAGCCCTGAAGTCACCACACAGACCGAAATAACAATAATATGAGCAACACTAAAAATATATTGGACTTCAATTATGCATCACGCAGTTAAAGATGTATGAACACTACAATCAATGTTCAAAAAAAAACAAAAAAAACAATTGAATCCTCTACATGTAAAATGTTCTCTGAGTGAGGAATATGATATATCACATGAGGGTACATGGAATCCCATCACATCACTTGTCATTATACTCAAATGGGAATTAATTTATAATCGTATGAATAATCTTTCATCAAACTCCTCATAAAAGGACATTTTCCCCCAAATGCGCAACATAAGCTTTTATATTAAAAGCCAATTAATTTAAAGCACAGCAGTGCAGCTTATTAAAGCCAAAGCCTTCAAAATTAAATTATGCAATATTTTGAGAGGAAAATTTCCATTTATTGAGAAAATATTATTCTTGTGCGACTGTTCTCTCAGGGACGCTTGAGCATACAAGCCCCTTCATACTTTCTCTCTCTCCAATTTTTGCTTTTTCTCCACTCCTTCCCGCTACTCCTTCGACTACTTGTTTTTCTGCCTGATCTTCTTCCTCTAAGAATCAAGAATTACACATAATGTGTAAAGCACATGACCTAAATAGATAATTGCACAAAGAATGTGCCTTTCAAAAGAGATAATTAAGTGATGAATTTGAAATGTATTACACAAGCAGTGGCATTTGATTTGCCGTTTTTTTTTTTTTTTAAGAAAAATAGCTATTATCAGAGCAGAAGACAACTCTGCTTGCTCTCATTCAAAGTATGTGAATTATGACAATGGGGCTATGAGTCACAGCCGCAAATGTGAGAGACAAAGACTACACTTGGCTAAATGACTAAGGCAAAACTGCAGCCTCCTCTGGGTAAGGGGTATCGTAGAATAAAAAAACCATCCTGGATATGTAAAAAAATATTAAATGCTGTCACCGAGTTGGACACGAGTCTCAGCATGGACAATTTCAAGGGTAATTATTATTTCAAAGGAAACTTTGCAATGGAAATTTTATCCTTTGAAATGTCTAAAGATCGCAACTACACAAAGCATCACGGCAATGAACCACCCTCTACACTCACTTTAAAAAGCACCATTTTCTGCCACTATCACTATTGCAACAACAATGCTACTGGGTTCAGGCTGAGCAAATTCAGTAAATCATGCGTAAGCAGAGAAATGGTCGCAACACTGTAGAAAGATCATTGTGGTCATGAAATATTGCAAACGGTTCATCATGGATACAAACTGAGAGGAGCGCGAGGAGAGAAAGGATGCAGATATACCGTGGTCAGCTTCTCCATGTCAGCCTCAGAGGAAGTGGGGGACAGGGGGCTGATGGGACTGAGGGACGGAGAGGTCTCCACACTGGAGATATACTCTGGGTCAGGAACATACAAGACCTGTCAAACACACAGGCACACACAGAGACAAGCCTGATTTATCCACATATCACGCGGTCACGCATCTCAAATCAAATTGGAGCAGCAGTGATGTAAGTATTTTCAGCAGAACTACATGACAAGAAAAAAGTAAGGCTGTTATCAGCAGGTCAAAATAAACCCTTCCTGGGAGACTGAAATGACAATGAAAATAATTACTCTCTGAAGGAAAGTAATTTGCTTGGCAAATGTGACTTGCAAATTCATCCCCTAGCTCATTTGAATGTGTTACACAGCCCTGCTCACTATAACAAGGAACGAACAATTATCAGCAGTTGCAGGTTCTTGATATCAGTGAACAGAAATGCTTTCATTTCCAATAAATAAAAAAAGGGGGAAAAATGGGCTTTTTTTTTTGCAAACATGGACTGAAATGAAGGCATTTTAAAAGGAATTTGGGTAAAATTAAGACAAAATTTCAGTGTTCTAGGAAAACAGGATACAAAAATAAGCAATTTCTGAGCCCACTGCAGCCATGAGAACATTTTGCAACAGCTTTGCTGTGAGAAATTTGTGACTTTCACCAATATTTTCTGTGACCCACCTCATGAAATAATTGATTATATAATGAACACTTTATTGTGAAAAAAATTCACATTTTTGGGCAACAATCTCAAGGACCAACAATGGTTGTTTGTCACAACCTGTCTGAATTCAGGGGCATTTTAAAAATTTAGAGGATAAATTTTCAGCTTTTGCTCACTTTACCTTCCGAACGCGCATTAAACCAAACCGTTTCTATATTTGTAATAAAATCAATTGGCACAATTTGTATCGAAAGGTGCAAAAATAGCATACGTGTTCATCCGTACATGTACAGACCTGCACGCAAATGCACACATACAACACGTACCAAACAAGGGCCATATAAATTAATTAGCAGGAAAATCCTCACCTTACATTAGAGTATTAGATGTGCAGTGTATTTTTCCCCTCCTGGGAGATGTACATTGGTTCCGTAAGCATATGGAAAGACATCTCTGCTTACCTGCCGGGTGTGCAGTGCGCCCTACTTTGAAATGCAGCTCACGCTGGCACCGTGAGCTGTGTGAGGCTCTGAAAGGACTGGAGTGGTCGACCTAATGAAACACGAGTGTGCTCTTAAGTGTCCTTCCTTTTCTTGCGGAAGAATACCTTTGGGTATAGGAAGCCCTCTCTGTCACCCTTGCTTGAACCCGGGCTGTTGTCTAATGAAGTGTGGCAATATGTGGCCACCACAGCCTCTTAGTGCTCCCTTATGAGAGCGCTCGAGCTGCTCAGCGTGGACGTTCCGAGCAGTGCACAGCACACAAGGGGTCACTGCTTAGCAATGCACAAACTGACACTTACTAGCCGCCATTGCTCCATATAAAGTCTACCACGGCCCATTTCTTCCTCTGAGCAGGAAGGCGGAAGGAGGTGACATTGCTCAATTAATTAACCCCATTAGAAAACAAAGCCCGAAGCATGACTGATCACACGGGCCAGACTTCAGTAACTACGATATAGTGGCTTGTCTTGTAACCAAGCTGTTTGTCAAGGTAGAGCAAGCAAGATAAGGGAATTTGATAAGCAAATGAACTATGCATAGGGAATTTATCTGGCTGCCAGATGCCTGACAGCATTTAGGTTCACACGGAGGGGCTGGCACAGGGAAGTAGAGGAGGGGGTGAGCGGGTGCAGAAGTGCATGTGCAGGATAGGAACACTGAACGAGCGCAGAGACTGCACCTGTCCAGGGACGACAGCTCTGGAGAAGAGCTTATTCAGCTGGACCAGCTCGTTGGGCGTGGTGTCGAACTTGAGCGCGATGCTGTTGAGCGTGTCTCGAGACTCCACCTGGATCACATCCAAATATGAAAACAAAGGGAAAAAAGAGAGATACAGCCAGCATTTTTCAACTGTTCAGTTTGATATGAACATTACCATTACCAAGCATAAGTACAGGAAACTCGTAAGCAAAGTTAGACGTCGCCACCATTCCGAAGCGTCTTCCTCTGCACTGCAACATGTTCTGCAGCCTGAAATGTGCATGAGTGTGGAAAGTGCAACACAGGACGATGTGCTACACAGCTCTGCTGTAATGCAATAGAGTTTGCTTTATGCATGACTTCACAATGCAAACACATTGGGTACTAAACAATCAAAATTAAGAGAGATATAGCCGATTGTGAGACAGTGTCACTTTTATATTACCTTGGCAGAGATTCAGCACCCAAAACAACCTCCTTGCACCCTACAAAAGCCATGTTTGATTGATTTATTTTGATGATACAATCAGGACGGAAGATACAAAGCTGCCTTGCTGCACTCAAACTGTTTAAACCAGAGCAATAGTGCAGCTTCAGGAACGGGATACGGAAAGGTGTGCTTCCGCCAACAACGTTTTGCATGCAGGGCAGGGCGTTGCAGCTATGCCCATTAGCAATTTGAATCATCATCACTGAAGTGAAAGCACAGAGCGTGAACCATGTGAACTTGCCGCAGCTCTACAACTGCTGATCAGCACAGTGCCATGTGAGTGTTTGCTCTGCAAATAATGACTGACAAGTTAAATGACAGTCTGATTGAGAGCGCGGTGACATAACAATAACTTTTCAAAAGCAGCAAACCCAATGTTCCAGTTGTGTTCCTGAAATCAAAACGAGGTCACATTCTTCCTTCCTCATCCTCGCTCTCCTGTCCCACACATTTCACAACAGTACGGTGCACTCACAGGGAAGTAATTACTTCAAAGTTGCTCTGAGCTACTCAATGAAGATTTTTTTACTGAATCAATACGGTTTCCAAGAGTAAAACATTAAAGTTGTGAGTCTTCATGAGGAAACGAGTTCATGAAAAAGCCTAGATGTGGATAAATGGCAAGCGCTTGGGCTCCCCCCACAGATGGTTCCATTTTAAGCAAGGTGGAAGGAAGACAACTTGAAACCCCACTGTTGTAATAAACACACCAGAGATGCGGTGCGTAATGCAGGGCACTGCAAACAGCCCTCACTAACTGTTTATATCTGAGAAAAATGGATTGCTGAATGGGAGACAGAATAAATGCTCTCAGGAGCTGAAAAAGGATTCAATTATGTGGAGAACTTAAAGAACCAGCCGCCGTGGCGGAAAACTGTGGCAAATTGGTTTCGCGCGAAATCCCACGCCACCGTTCGCTCTCGGCCTGGGGAGTCATTATACGGCATCTGTGTTAAACAGGCTTGATGGTTTCATACACAATATTTCAAGTACAGCCACGGGATGTTATTACAATTATTAATAATTTTGCATTTGCTAATACACCGATCAACCTCAACAGTAAGACCACCTGCCCAATATCGCGTAGGTCTCCCTTGTGCCACCAAAACTGACATACACATATATTCCTGGACCCAAAATTTCCCAGCAGAATATGTCCCAGTGCATTACACTCCTAACATCAGCTTGTCTTCTTCCTACAGTGTATCCTGGTGCCATCTCTTCCCCAGGAAAATGGTGCACATTTACCGAGCCAATGCACATGATGTAAAAAAAAAAAAAAAAAAGGGGAATCCTAGATCAGGCACCTTATTTCAATGGCTCCAAGCTCACATGCCCATTGTAGGTGCTTTCAGTAGTTGTGGACTTGGGTTAAAATGGGCGCTTTGAATGTTTGCAGCAACAAAGTGCGATATGCAGCAGGGCTTGATGCAATGTGTGTAGTGACGCATTTCTCACGTAAGCCTCAATGAAATTCCCTGCAACTTGTGCCCCAGTAGCCATTCAGTCCATTCGGACCAAACAAGATTGCCCTTATTGCCCTTGTGCATTGATGAGCCTGGAGTGCCCAGCACACTATTGCCAGTTCATGGTTTGTCCCTCCTTGGAACACTGTTGATGTATACTCACCACCACTGACTGGGGGGACCCCAGAAGTCTCAGCACTTCAGAGATGCTCTGACCCACGCAACTGGCTATAACGATCAGGCCTTTGTCAAATTCGCTCAGATCCCATTCCTCCCATTCAGCTTGGCATTCAGATTTAGCTCTCCTTCCTCAGTCACATGCAGGCTTGTGAGAATTGTTCTGCCCCGCATCTAAATAACTCCACCCATGGCTTATTTTTTAAGGCAACTTCCCAGCTTAAATCGACAAAAGCCCATAACTAGCTATATGTGCACTATCCACTTTTTGTCTGACTGCTGTATACTATTAACCTGGATCAGTACAACGCAAGACAGTAGCAACAAAATTTGCATTAGAGGGGACCTATTATGCGTTTCAAAAGACAGAAAGAAGGGGCAATTTTGATTTATTTTCCAGGAGAATCCGTTGCTTGCTAGCTAGCAAGGCAAGTGTTTCCAATTTCTATTAATATTCAAGCTGCATTCCAAATGTAACTTTAGTTAAATGTGTATGGCTCGGAGATCGATGTAAATAGCAAGCTAGCTAAGTGCTACTTTCAAAACTAACCTACTTAGCTAGCATGCATGCATTAACTACCTTTCTATAATCATTGTGCAGTTTATTAGCTAGCTAGCGACTAAATTGACTGTGAATTTAGAAACCATTTTTTATTCAGCCAGAACCAATGTATCAGACATGTTGACAGGAAAAGATGGAATCAGGTGACTGTTTTTAATTGAATTTAGTCCATTTATAATGCAGTAGCTAGTGCAGTAAATGGAATGTAAGCTAACGGTTGCTACGATACAGACAATAGCTATCTTAACATTAGAGACTGAATTACAAGTGTAATAAAACTATTGAGGTGACTGCATATTGCACTTCTTTGAATGTAACATCTATGCTTACTTTGCCTGCTGATGGCATAATTCCATACTCATTGTGAAGTTTAATGGCTAGCTAGCCACTGATTCAGTCACCTGTATTTAGTGTGCGGGGAGGGGGGATTATGACATCATCACTCTCTGTTGACATGGTGGCTCTGTTTGTGAGTCAGAACAAAGCTCATTCCATGGAGGGGATGCTTCCTATAACAGCCCATTTTTCAGAGGATTAGGAATTACAGAAATAAAATGGCTCAAAATCATTGATTTTTCTTTCTTTTTTTTTGCACTATAAAGTTTATAAACTTCACTTTTGTTCATCCAAATATACTATAATGTGAAAAAAATAGCATAACATGTCCCCTTTAATGTTTTGGATCATTGGTGTATTTGTGAATAGGTCATCACTCTAGTGCATGTTTAACATTGCCAGTTCCCCCACCCAATGGAAGCAAGTCTGAATTTTCAGCTGCAAAATTACAGTTTCACACACAAACTCTGCATCAATACCAAGACCCAGGTCCAGGGCAACCCTTCCCTTTAGTGATTTATAAGGAGGTACTAGTGTCCTGTATTAAAATAATTGCTCTACTTTGATATCATCTTAAACAGTGTTGGAGTGATGACCAGTTTTGCGGGGCACTAAAACAGTAGGGCGAGCGCACCAGTTTTGATTGCCTCAGGCTCTTATTTTTTTGTATGCGCAAGAAATGTGATATTTAAAAGCTTCTGCATTCTCACTGGGGGATATCTGCGATACCTATATTGGATCAGAGTCAACAGGCCGATATTTCACTCCCGTCTAGATCGATACCAAGACGTTACAAAGCTAAAGACTTATGTGGCCAGTGAAGCCCAAGCGATGCTTTTTTTTAAGCGGCTTTTTTAACTGCATTCCCACTGTAATACTTTGTATGGGAGAGTCTGCTTATGAATGTGTGTTTCCCTATTTTTAAAAGCTTGCACTGCCTATACCTTTGATTGAAACATACATTAAAAACCTGAGAATGGCAAGGTATACCTCTTTACAAGTTATCCCGCTGATACCCTTACCGAGCACACCAATGTCTATCAACTCTGGGTCAAATGGACTAACTAGTGGCCATCTCCAATGACTGATGTTTTTTTTTAAAAAAAAAAAAATACAAAAGTGAAACAAAAGGCAGAGCTTGCCTTCAAATGGTAAGCAGCAGGTTTTCTTTAGACATGTGAGAGAGAAACAGACTCTTTATGAAGCATAATAGGAGTGAGGCACTGAGGTCTCCGCCCCCCAACATGATTCTAGTCCTACAAGACTGGCATCCTCCAAGTCCTCACGACAGAGGTGACGGCATGTCCTGGAGGCCCCCACAGCTCCCCATCACGACTGACTCCAAATCCCACCCTGGCACAGAAAAGTGTGCAATCTGGGTCAGAGTGCAGAGGACAAAAGGAGGATCTCATTGCCCTTTCAGGACAATGACTGACTCACACTACAACTGTTATTTAAATTTCAACTAACATGTAGGCGGAAGCTTTCTGAGAGCCAGCAGTTATCTGCTTAACATGTGACTGTGCTTAAACAAAATCAAAGGCGAAGGACAAAAGACCAAGAGTGTCAAGACGGGTTCAAAATGGAGAAATAAAGAGTGAATCGCACCCCCTTCCCCTCACAATTTCCCATGGTATGGAATACCGGCCACATTCTGAGTGGTTACAAAAATGAAATGCCCCATCTACCAGGTGGGATAAGAATGATGGGTGAAACCAGACAATCAACAACTCAAAACAACAAAAAAAAAAACTTTTCCCAATCAATTGTTATTTTATAAAAATGAATCCAAAGAGTAGTTTTAGTTTGGATAAAAACTGAAAATCTTTTCAGTTGTGAGAAAAATGAAAACGGTCAATAATGCAATTAATGCATTTGAAGAAACGAGACAGACTGCCATGCAGATGCTCTTTTTTTTTTTTTTCTCTCTGAGGAATCGTACATGAAACGGGTGCATCGGCAGACTATCTCAGATCATAACACTCCACCAGTCTGTAGAGCTTGACAGTTACAGATGTCAGGTCAGACATAACTCCTTCAGTCATAAACTTTTTTCCTGGTCAATATCAAATCTCAAAAATTAACTAAGGGTGATAAAATATAACCAACAATATTACAGAAATATTGCCATGACATTAGCCACCTTCACAAAATGATAAATAACAAATAAACAGGAATGTGGGGGAATGATAATTATTGCAAAAATTCAGAGAATGTTTGTCTACCTTTTTTTGAAGCAATTGTGGTAAATTTCGTAATACCAGCCAACTGTAATAGAAGGAACATGTTTTCTTCCACTTTCAGGCTCTCTCTCAGCAAGCAGTTTGTATGAAACTGATGTTGAACAACAAAAAAATAGACATTAAATGCCATTTATTTTCAAATTATGTTAAATTAAGCTCTCACCACATTTTACTACGACTGCCATTAAATGAGGAATGGCAATACATGAAATGGTGTAATTGTTTAAAATGTCTTTTGACATCAGATAGAAAGAAGCACTGGCGTCTTATATCAAGAAATAAGCACTGGCATCTTATATCGCAATATATAACAGGGGTTTAACGTGACAGTTTCCATAGCAACTTCCTAGCTGCTGCCAGGATGACATCATCACAATCAGTGGTAAACAGTTTTTTCAGAGTGCTTCTAACGGCTTGGTTTAACAAAAGGTATTGCTTCTTTGGGAAGCAAATGGGTCAGTTTGAAGCTGTTAATTCTGAGAGATGACCTCCCACAGTAAAGCAGAGAAAAGGGGATATGAAAACAAACTAAGAATCTGTGGTTGCATGAATCAATCTGACTTGATGTGGTAGCAAATACAGGATGTAACAACCTGACTAGTCAGCAATCCTGGAAAGAGAAGTTATTGCGCAGTTGCTCAAGTAAAATTGATCAAAAAGAATTTGTCACTTATCAACACGAGTTACTAAAGTATGACCTATGCAGACCTGCTTTGCTTTAACAAGAAACATATCTTAAAAGAATTGCTACAGCCACACCGCATCTAATCACGAAGTAACTGTTTATGTCAGCGCGAGTAATAATCCTAAATCCAATGGCAAGCTTGATGTGGAAAAATATGTCAAAATGGAAAGAAATGGAATAGATACCCTGCAGATAAAGTGAAACTTCAGAGACTCCGGTACAGGCGAGATTCAGTTTAATATCGCTGGCTCCTCTGTGAGGTCGCCTTAAATGTGCCCCAGTGGCATCATAAAAACCCAGCTTCCTCCAAGTCAAATTAAAACCCTCTGGGGTCTCATAACTTGCTGACTCAGCCTCCTGGCGCGGTCTGGAGAGGACTGGTTTTCCTTACTGAGTGGAGCTGCGGCTGGTACGGCTGTCGTTTCAGTCAACTTATGAGCTGTATCATGCAGTAACGAAAGGACAATACCAGCCTGAAAATACAGCAAAGAAAAATAAATCCGACAGATTGGCTGTGAAATGGAAAAAGTTTAAAAGATGAAACAGTCTAAGTTTGAGTGGACATGAGCAGAGGTCTCAACCATAATAAGATTTTGAGAGTCCTTCCTCAAGATTTTGAGAGATTTTCTCTCTTTGGGTGTTATGCATGTAACAACATTCACATTTTGAGCAATTCCTCATTACAATTCAAAATTAAAGTAATTTATATCTTCAAAGCTGCATGGGTAAAACAGCATTGTCCCATTCAATGTATGCAAATGGTTGTGGGATTTAATTTTTAACCCCTTAAACCCTAACTTTTCACTTAAGTTTGTTCACAGTCAGAAAAAGCACATTTTTTTCATATCGTAGGACAAAGTCACACGCATTATCTGTATCTGCTGGTCGCAGCGCTTCACTGAGGCTACATCACACTTATTCTCAGAGAAATATTCAAACCCAGGATGCCATGTATTTATAACCACAGCATTACATTAGGTGAAAAATATCTAGATCTTGTACATCACTTTATACACATTCCCTGATCCCTGTAATTCAGCAGGACATGTTTGGAATCGTTGGAAACCTTGAGATCTGTACTAGAATTAAAAATAGGCCTCAAGTTAAAAAGGCTTGAATACAGCAGCTGAATTTGGTAGACCCATATATGGGTCCACAGGTTTTATGGGGTTAAGTATTCACCATTGATACACATGTCCTACACATTATTGCACACCACTACACTGAAGTGAAATGAAATGCTTTCAATTAGATAAAACACCTGGAAACAATGCAACATGGATTTGAATTTACATATTTCAATATTTTATAAGTCATCCAGCCCTCCAAAAGATGCAAGATATGGCCCTGAGCAGTTTTCACTAAATGTATGACCTTTTAAGTACATTGAAGAACATCTTTAAAACCGCAACCCAAGTGTCAATGAGCAGATTGTCAATTCATACAATGTTCTCCGCAGTAGACTAAAGGCCTTGTAGCTCAGCAAACACTTCTCACAGACCCTCCGGGGAAAATAAGGCATTCCAGGATATCAGTGCAGTCCCTAATTTTCGCTTTTTTCCATCTTAATTGGATCTGGACAGAAATTAAAAAAAAAAAAATGTAAACTTGACGGGTGTGAGCTTTGACACTGGCAAAAGCTAAAAGAGGACAGAAGTACAGAGCTGTGTAAAAGTATTTGCCCTCTTCCCAATTTCTTCCATATCTCTTCATTTGTCACACTTTAACGTTTCAGATTATCTAACTAATTTTAATATTATATCATCTGAGTAAACATGAAATGCAATTTTTAGATGATGATTTAATTTACTAAAGAAAAAAAGCTATACAATCCTACCTTGCCACAAGTGAAAGAGAAATTTTCCCCCTTAATTATTAAATCAACCAATTTAAAAAAAAAATTGAAATTGGGTTCAATTTCAGTAAAGACACGTAAACATGATTACTGCCAGCCATTTTGACTCTAAACATCACTTAAATTGAACCCGTTGAAC
The DNA here is from genome assembly GCA_029692085.1 of Gymnothorax javanicus. Taxonomy (NCBI): domain Eukaryota; kingdom Metazoa; phylum Chordata; class Actinopteri; order Anguilliformes; family Muraenidae; genus Gymnothorax; species Gymnothorax javanicus. Next base: position 81,018,506 of record CM056197.1, on the reverse strand, counting down.
AAAGTGAACTAGGCACAAAGCAGCAGCTGATGTCGTGATGTAAAGAAATTCAAAAACAGATGAGAAAGTCTCAGACATCCATCAGTCTGGAAAGAATGACAGAGCCATTTCTACAACTCTGAGACTCCAGCAAACCACAGTGAGAGCTATTATCTTCTAATGGAGAGTACTTGGACAAGTGCTGAATCTTCTCAGGAGCTGCCGGCCTACAAAATTTTCCCCCATCAACGACTCATCCAAGAGCTCACAAACGAATCCAGAATAACACCTGAGGAACTAAAGGCTTCACTTGCCTCTGTTAAGGTCAGTGTCCAGGATTCAGCTATAAAATGGAGCAAAAATGGCATCCACAGGAGAGCTGCAAGATGAAATTCACTGCTGATCAAAATGATCACAAGGCTCCTCTCTCACTGGCGAGAAAACACCTTGATTACCCCAAAGACTTTTAGAATAATATTTTGTGGACTGATGTGCCAAAAGTGGCATAAAGCCAACACAGAATTCCACAATAAGAACGTCATACCAACGGTCAGACACAGTGATGGCAGTGTGATGGTCTGGGCCTGCTCTGCCGCCTCAGGACCTGGGCAATTTGACATAATTGATGGAACCATGAATTCTGCTCTCTACCAGAAAATCCTGAAGGAGAATGTTCAGCCATCAGATTGGGTCCTACAGTTCAAGCACAGTTGGGTTAGGCAGTGGGACAATGACCCAAAGCACAAATGCAAGTCAACCTCTGAATGGCTAAGAAGAACCAGAATGAAGATTTCGAGGTGGCCTAGTTACAGTTCTAACTTGAATTTGATTCAGATGCTGTGGCACGACCTTAAACAGGCAGTTTAAAAACCCTCCAAATGTGGCTGAATTAAAACAATTCTGCAAAGAAAGGGCCAGAATTCCACCACAGGGATGTATAGGACTCAGTGCCAGTTATTGCAAACATTTGATTGCAGTTGATGTCGCCAAGGGTGGCAGAACCAATTATTCGGTTTTGGGGGCAAATATTCTTTCACGTGCGAGACATAGGTTTTGAATAACTTTACATTCAATAAATGAAAGTCATTTAAATGCTGTATTTTGCTTAGTCATATTGTCTCTGTCATTGATTAAAATTAGTTGGATGATCTGAAACATTTAATTGCGATAAACAAGTTAAAGTACAACCCCAATTCTGAAAGAGTTGGGACAAAGTGTAAATTCTGAATAAAATCAAAGCGCAATGACTTTCAAATCACAAGTGACTTTCAAATCAAGTGGAGAGCACCTAGATACCATTGATGTTACAAACTCAGAATTTCAAGGACCAGTGGAAGTGAAGGGTGACATCGCTGACCAAAGATTGTCCACTTCTCTTTAAAAGCCCAGTGGATTGGAAGGTGCTGTCCTTCCCTGTGTGCTCAGGCACAGCACATTGAAAGAAGGATGGTATTATTAGGCTTGCTATTTCTAAACTATTTCTAAAAACTAAAACAATTTTAAAATAATACGTTGTAGAAGAAATTGAGTAGGAAGCAAATACTTTTTAACAGCAGTGCATCAATTCAACCTCAAATATGGTTCTTGCTGATTTTTTTGCCCTCTTAAAAAATTGCACATCATTGACCATGAAGTTATTTTTAATTTTTTTCATTTTTTAACTCCAGCCACCATTACTCCCCCTCTTGAGATTGACCAGGAGTTAAAAAGTCATGTTGGCAATTATTATTCAAGAGTTTTAAGGGTCATTCGGGCAGGAGAGTGCTGCAGCATTTCTGAAAACTATGTACAAACTATGTGCAAGAGGTGAATGTGCATGATAACAAACAAGCTCCCTTAGAAAAACCTATGCTTAAGTCAAACAACGGCATGCAGTTGTTACAAAGGCTCCGCAAACCCAACACATTAGTCACGGCCTTACAACAGGGAAAAGGAGCTTGGCAGCAGCGGTGGGATAGAGGGAGGGTGATACAGCATCTTTACAAAAGCAAATAACCTTTTCCCTTTCGCCCCAATGCCTGCTTCCTGAACCAATAACCTGCTGCAAGATATCCTCGTTGTCGATCGCTCTTGGCTGACACGGACAAATTTACGGCAGGGACCTGCGGGATGTACGTGTGTGTTGGGTCAGAGGAGGGGGTGGTTGGTTTAGGCAGTGAGTGTGACGCGGAACAGCCTCCAGCAGATGTAGCTAAGCACAGCTGAAACTGCTCGTCAGGCGAAATGATAGGCCTGTCGGCTGTCACTGCCTGTATCTCATACTTGCCCACAGCTCGATGGCCCATCCTTTCCCACTGTTACTAGGGAGAGGGGAGCCTGCTTTGAGGGTCATTTGAAGAACATACAGAGGCTGGGCTCTGGCTGTATTCTCACTCTCTGTTGGAGAACAGGATCTCCTCGCTCACTCACTACAGACCGATATCAAATCAATAGAGGCAATAATGCAACTGGAGGTCATTTCTGAACACTGCATGAACACAAGGAAGAACTGGTCTGAGAGGGAATAAGAAAGATTGAGAGAGACAGAGCGAAACAATAAAAAATAGACCACAGCCCCAGAAAGATTCATGTTCTCCCTCTGTGTAAAATACACACACAGTAAACCACTTCTGCTTTGCTTGACAACAAATGGCTCCTTGCAGAGTTGCAAGGCAAAAGGGGGCGCTTTCGTCTGCTGCTGTTTGGACAAAAGTGCAAACACAGTCAAACAGAATTAACAAGTCCTGTTGACACTGATTTTAAAGTGGAAGACGGAAGATTTAGCACATGCATAGAAGACATGTTTCATGAAGACAAATCGAATCCCCCAGCTTCCAAGAAACAAGCGTGTGCACTCAGCAGAGAAGGTACATAAACTGCCCGTAATCCCCAAAAGCAAAGGTTAAGAAGTAATGTCACTTACGGAATATTCCATGGTCCCTTTGGGTCTCTGGAAAGACACGCGGCGCCCATCCCTCTTCTCAGGAGTCTTCTTCTGGCCGGTATCTGAAAGCAAGCGAGGCAGGGCGCGTGTTAAATTCATGCTTCTCTCCTACTCTGTTCTCCCTCGCCCTCTCCCCGCCGGCCTCAGGCTGCCGTCTCCCTGCCTTTGTGAGTAGAGCGCTTGCCGATTTCAGGGAGCGCAAGCGAGCGAGAGGGAGCGAGAGAGGAAAAGAGGGAGGGAGGGATTGAGTGAGCCAGCTCCACAGAGTACGCTGCAAAGACGGTCAATGTGCTGACAGCTTGACAGATGCATGTCTTTCTTAAGCCTTCTATCCCCTTAGTACAACCCCAAATCAGAAAAAGTTTATAGGGTATGTTAAAGTAATATTAAAACTGAAATTTGTAAATTATCTTTGACCTGCATTATGTTGAAAACCAAACAACTGCACAATATTTGATGTTTCACCGCATGAATTTTATTAATTTTTCAGAATCACACCATTTTAATTCTCACAAAATATTTCAAAAAAACTTGAAACGATAAAGTATTTACCACTTTCACAACATATAACAAATCATTCAGGGACAAAAGACATCAAGTGATTTAGTGTTTCAGGTGTAATTTTGTCCCACTCTTCCTATAAATAAGTCAAGGTTTGCAACGTGAATTTGCGGTCATGTTTTGCATTTCAAAATACACCACACGTTCTCTGTTGAAAGCAAGTTGGGACTGCAAACAGGCCAGTCCAGCACCCACACCTCTTTTTTTTGAACTGTGTACAAGCTTGCTCATATGTGACTCCTACGAAGCCCGCGCCCCTCAACTACTGCTTCTTTTACACTCATAGGTCGAAACTTCGCAAGTTCAGAACGAGGGCAGAGGATACCCCAACATGAGCAAGCTTAGAATCTTACTGACGAGCGGCCGGCTAGCCAACAGGAGGCACTGGAGCAACGAACAAAGCTATGTCTTCTAATATCCCAACCCGGCAGTCCCATCCCAATTTGCTCCCCTGCAGCGAGAAGTAAATTATGTGCGGCTCTGAATAGGCTACCAACCACTGCCGGCTAGTACGACCAGGGATCGAACCCGCATCGTGGTGGGCACTACTGCTCCGCAATGCATCGCCTAAACCGATTGAGCTAACCCGGCAGCCCCACGCGCTCTTTTTATGCAACCATGCCTTTGTAATGTGAGCAGAATGCGGTTTGTGTTGTCTTGCTAAAAATGCATTCTTCCTGAAAAAAAACATTGGTGTCCCTGAAAAAGATGTAGCCTTGAAGGCAACATTTGTTTATATAAAATCTCAGTGTACTTTCAGCAGTACTGGCACCTTCACTGAGGTGCAAATTACCCTTACCCATGACAGAGTACGGCTTTTGGACTCATTGCAGGTAACAGTCTAGATGCTCCTTTTTTCCTTTGGTCCAGAAGTGGCATCCAGTTCTTCCAAAAAAGACCTCAAATACTGATTGATCTAACCACAATACACATTTATGCTGTGTGATGGTCCACTGCAGACGCCCCCAAGCCCAGAGACGTAAACGGCACCTCTGGAGACTTAATATAAAAGCTTTTTGGACAGTAAAATTTTAACTGGCATTTGTGTCGATGTAACAACCCGTACATATTGTAGTACTAGATAATGGTTTGCCAAAGTGATACTGAGCCCATAGGGTTTCATTTATCACTCTTACTATCCCAATTCCGAAATAGTTTGGACAAAGTGCAAATTGTGAATAAAATCAAAACGTAATGACTTTTAAATCACACCAGCCAGTATTTTATTCACAAAAGAACGGCGATAACATAGCAAATGTTGAAACTGAGAAATTTTACAATCCTACCCACAAAATGAGCTCATTTCAAATTTGATGGCTGCTACAGGTCTCAAAAAAGTTGGGACAGGGGCCTGTTTACCATGGTGTAGCTTCCTCTCTTCTTTTTAAAACAGATTGGAGGCGTCTGGGCGTTGAGGAGACAAGTTTCTTGAGTTTAGCCATTGGAATTTGATCCCACTCTTGTTCAATACAGGCTTCCAGAAGTTTTGGGTCTCCTTTGACGGACTTTTCCTTTAATTATGCGCCAAATGTTCTCAATCGATGAAAGATCAGGACTGCAGGCAGGCCAGTTCTTCTACTACGAAGCCATGCTGTTGTAATAGCTGCAGTATGTGGTTTTGCATTGTGCTGCTGAAATACACAAGGCCTTCCCTGGAATAGGTGTTGTCTGGAGAGGAGCTTATGTTGCTCTAAAACCTTTATATACCTTTCTGCATTCATGGAGCTTTTTAAAACATGCAAGTGTCCCACAGTATATGCAATAATGCATCCCCATACCATCAGAGATGCTGGCTTTTGAACTGAAGGTTGATAAGAGGAAGGGTGGTCTTTCTCCTCTTCAGCCCGGAGGACACGATGCCCATGATTTCCAACAAGAATGTCAAATTTGGACTCGTCTGACCACAAGACACTTTGCCACTTTGCTACAGTCCATTTTAAATTAGTCTTGGCCCACAGAACATGGTGGCATTTCTGGATCATGCTCAACAATGGCTTCCCTTTTGCATGATAGAGTTTAAGGTGGCATCTGTGGATGGCACGGCAGACTGTGTTTATAGACAGTGGTTTCTTGAAGTATTCCTGGGCCCATTTAGTCATGTCAATGACTGAATCATGCCAGTGAGTGATGCAGTGGCATCTGAGGGCCCGAAGATCCCGGGCATCCAGTAAAGGTCTTCGGCCTTGTCCCTTACGCACAGAGATTTTTCCAGTTTCTCTGAATCTTTTGATGATGTTATGCACTGTCGATGATGAGACCTTTCAAAGCCTTTGCAATTTGACGTTGAGAAACACTGTTTTTAAAGTATTCCACAATTTTTTTACACAAGCCTTCACAGGTTGGAGAGCCTCTGGCCATCTTTACTTCTGAGAGACTCAGCCTCTCTAAGACATCCCTTTCATAGCCAATCATGTTACACACCTGATGCCTGTTAACTTAATTACTTGCTAAATGTACTTTCAGCTGATTCTCTTATATTAATTGCTTTTTCAGCCCTTTATTGCCAGTGTCCCGACTTTTTTGAGACCTGTTGCAGCCAGAAAATTTGAAATAAGCTCATTTTGTGGATAAAAACGTAAAATATCTCAGTTTCAACATTTGAAATGTTATCTATGTTCTATTGTAAATAACATATTGGCTCATGTGATCTGAAAGTCATTGCATTTTGATTTTATTCACAATTTACACTTCGTCCCAACTACTTCGGAATTGGGGTAGTAGAAAAATGACAGTTCTTGATGCAGAGCCATCTGTGTCAGCGTTTGTTAATTATTTTAGGCATTTTATATCAGACGTTTGAACCTTTTGCACTTCTCCATTTATTCTCTTGAGCTCTTTTTCCTTTTCCCCCGTCTCCATGTTTCTGTGTTTACTTCCCCTCTTCCAGGTCTCACCCTCCCTGTTCCGTTTCTCTCATTGTCTCTTTACCTTGTTTGTTACCCGCTCTCCACTTCACTTATCCTTCATACAACTTACCTTTTCCCCAATATGATCCCTCCGTTTTCCTATATTTGTCGCTAGTTTATCTCAGCTGCTTTTGCTTTGTTTCATACATGCCCTATCCCCATTTTGATTTCCAATATTTTGACCTCTAGTGTTCCACAATTTATGGGTTTGGATTGCCCTTTTTGTGTCTCATTGCCATCTGGGTACAATTCTGCCTGATAACTGGTTTTGGATTTTGTTTAGCTGTATTTGGATTTTTGCCTGTTAGTGTGCGATTCTTGGCCAGTGATTTTGTACTGCAATCCCACCTCTGGTTTTCAATTCAGATTTTCTGACCCTGATGTTCGACTTTAATAAACGGTGTGAACACCTTGCCACTATCTGCGCCTAAGTCCTGGGGCATCCTTATCGGAGAGATTTTAAATCACAGGTATTCAGCTTAGCCGTGTGAATTTCCTTCAGAAATTCTTTGAGATTCCTTGAATCTCAATTATTTAATGCATCTTAGAGACAAAAATACCCAAATTCCTTCCTATTTTTTGGAACATTATTTTTTAACCTTTCAATGGAATTCCCATGTATTCCTGACGAGGTTAGTGATCCTCCGCCAATTTTTGCTCCTGATTGACCAGGCCTTTCCTGCATGATGCTTTTGCACATCATCTGCTGACATCAGCTGTCCTAAATTGCCCCCGTCCAAACCTTTTTTACAACGCATTGCACACCTGAATGGCAGGAATGGATGTATTTTTACAAATAAAATGAACTAGACCAGACAAAACATAAAATGTTTTGTCTTCATTGTCTGTCTGCAATTAAATACAAGAAGGTAAATTTACAAAGTAAATTTAGAAATCACTGCTTTCTGTTTTTTAATGCTTTTTCCATACCGTCCCAACTTTTTTGAGTTAGGTTTGTATGTACTACCCCCCACCCCCAGATGTAAATGGGACACAATCCTGACTTCCCTCCAGCAGAACAGGAGCTCTCCACTTGGCGAGCAGCACAGCGGACTAAAGGGCAAGATGGGGGTTTGTTTTTGGGGTTAAATTTCTAAGCCCTTTTTTCACAGGTGAAATTTTCTCCCAAGCCCTAAAAGTCTGTATTTGGTTATCTGGTCATGCATACACATAAGCTAAATAAGTCCAGGAGTGCCAAGATTCAGTTAGGAGGCACATTTGAAAAGGCAAGCTTCAGGAAAAGTAAATCATAGAAAGTATACTATAACAAGTCTTACCTGGCAAAACAAACCTTGCCCGCCCTCTGAAAATCTGTAATCTTGAGTTTGAATTTTTATGGTCACTGAGGGTCAAAGGTCATGGTGCTAAATGTAAGCCCATATGAGACTTCCTATATGTTGATAATAGATGGTATCTGTCAACTATTAACCGTTTTCAAGTTAAAGCCCTCTGTAAATCCGTGACCTTCAGTTTGACCTTTCCAGGTCACTCAAGGTCAAAGGTCATGGTGTGAAATTAAAGCCTATATAGGAGTTCCAATATGCTCACAATAGTAAACATCTGTCTATCTGCAACCGTTTTTGAGTTTAAATGAAAATATTTTATTTTCACCGATGACCTTGACCCCCGGACATTCAACCCCCAACCACCACGGACACTTTCAAAGCAAAGAAAGTTATCGTAAAGAAAGAATGATTTTAACCTTTCCAGTGACCTTGAGCTTGACCTGGACCTGATCATTCCTAAAATATGATCCGTTTATTGATGGACCATTGCCCACCTACTCTGAAAGTTTGAAATCAATCAGTGCAACCGTCAAGACGCTTGATCATTAACACACAGCCACACACACAAACAAACAGACAAACAAACTGCAGTGGTTACAATACCTCGTTTTGCTGACTCCATCGCGAGCACTCCGTGAGTGAGTGATTGCGTGACCACAATTTGCAATGCATAGACCACGGTGGCACAGAGTGGATATTTGCTTTGAAAACTTCAACATTTCTGTGAGATTGCGGCCTGCAGTTGAAAATTGTTTTGCCCTGTGTAAGTGAATTGCAGAAACTACCACTAAATTAGCTTTCCAACCTGAGCTTATTCAGGTACTCAGGAATTACTGTTTACAAGTAAGTCAAAGGCAAATTGTCATTTGAACACAGTGCACACCATGTGCAGTAATTCAATGTGATCACTTTAAAAGAGGTTAACTTTCCAATTTTTCTTATTCTGAAAGAAGGCAGGTGACAACCAAGACAGTACAGCCATTAATTTACAACCCACAGCATAAACACAAATTACACACACCCCCATGGCATTAAAGTGCAACACCCACTTTCCACACTGTACTAAACTGTACTGAGAAAGCAAGCAATACCACTGGAGACAGTACAGCCGGATATAAAGAAAAGGAGAACTCAACAAGCTTGGCTGAGCGACAGCAATCACCCATTTCTGCCCCGCGGCTCATGAAACCAGCCTCATTACTTCACACAGCCATGGGGACAAATGGTTCTTGTAACTTCCTCTTCAGCACACTGAAGACTGTGCAGGGCACATTTGTGCAGCATGGACCTGGTCCTCAGAATCAGTTGATCATGATTTGCCAGAGGACAGTTTTAAGCCTGAAATATCAACAGCTGAAACTATTGTTTTGTACTAATGCTTTTTAAAGCCACTGCCAACTTATTTCCATGATTAGCGTTTCATTCTTTGCTATAGCTTTGGAGATAAACTGGCTATAATGTTGCCAAGCCGTTCAGGTGTTGATTCCGGCTGTGAGGAGATTTTTGCGCTTTATTCCTTTTTGGAGGTCGGTCTGCATTGGGTGGGGTTAAATCGGAAATATGTGACATCAGAAAATTCCTTGTACCAATCAGAACAAGGAATTAGATTTCCACTCCCTCCACCTCGCCCACAGTGCTACCCATCGAACCCAGGTCAACTTTCAGTGATCTGGCAGTGTGTCAATGATCAAAACTTAGCTAGCTAGCTGGCATCTCTTAAAGCATTCAGCGTTACCTCACATTTCTGATTCATAATCCCAATGGCAATTTTACAGTCCTCACTTTTTTATTGATCAGATTTCATACAGATATTTATTTTAGTTTTATTATTTTAAAATTGGTTTAGTTTTTAGAAACAGTAGTTAAAAATGGGTCACTCCATACTCAACTGTACAATTCACTGTGTTGTATAAGAATGGACAATAAAATTTTTTCTAAGAGAATTAAATGATTTGCATTGTTCATATTTATTCACTCCCACATTGAAGATATACATAAGAAAAAAACCAGAGTCATCGGTCCAACAACACAGCGGAAAAAGTGGTTTCCTGATGTCAGCCAAGGCATTGTGACGGACATATCTTGTTACAAAATTTGGCAGCCAACTTCATGAAATGCTCATGACATCTGTTGATACTTCGAAAGAAAGTGAAATGAAATATTGCTGAGAAATACCCATAATAACGATTTCAATTGTCTGTACTAAATTATCAGGACTCATCTGATAAGAAATGCAATTTGAAATGACCGTCGTGGGCGTAACCAGTCGCGTCCTCACGTGTTTCGTCCATCCCTGTGGGTTAATTTGCATAATGAATGCAAATGGCGTAAAGATTACCGCAGCAAAATAAGGTACTCACTTCCTGCATCAAAATTTCACAAGGCGTCAGACAATCATATATACCATGCTTTAAAAAATAATGATTGAAAAAAGAAAAATTTTCCGTGTCCTAATATTGTGTTACGACCATTAAAACATAAACAATCTGTGCGCTATCACCATAGACTGTAAAAAAGATGGTGGGACTAAAGTGAGGCCAATGAGGAAATTGCATTCCATTTAATGGCCAGCAGATGTCGACGTCGGAGGTTGTAGACTAGTCCCCTTGCCAGATGCATACACCTCGATCCCCGGTTGGCGCTAAATCTGTATCCGGGGCGGTTCGGACCCGTGTGGCAGATCGTTGTTTGTCCGGATTGCATACAGACGCATAGAGGAACGCTGTCGATGAGCAAACCCCCCAGGATTTCTTGGATTGTTTGGATAATTTCAAATGCACAGCATGATAAGATCACCAAGTATACATTAGAGATAACAGCTGTCAATGTGAAGTGACTTAAAACTGAAGGATTCTTATCTATATGCCCGGTTTTAATGCTGGAAGTTCCCAAAGGCTATTGTGCCTTTGCATATTCGTTACCCGGGGGTTAGCCCACTTGGACTGTCATTATAATGACAGTCCACACCACATAATAATGGAAAAAAAAAGCTTAGAACTTTTAGGAAAGTGATAGCGCCTTCTGTATACAGCTGACTGCAAAAATGTTGTCACCGCCCGATAGTTCTAATGTTCCTCTAGTAATCAGCTAACAAATTAAGACGATTAGCTACTTTACTCACTGAATAAATCCAGGTTTTCTCCACGAATCCAATAATCTTCTCAATCTTTTTGTATCCCAATCGATAGACATATTTATTTCAAAATGTAGCTAATCGAAGGATAACAATCTGGAGTACCTGGAGAACAAGAATTTATGGGAAGGTAGGGACGATTTATATATTTTACGAGACGTTTTCGAAAGTCTAAGCTTGATAAACCCATTACGATCCTGGGCTGCCATTGTATACAATGAGCAGCACCTGGGCTACCCGGGGGTGTTTATCGGCGGAGAAATGCATTTAATACTCCAAAATACCCATTTTTCTGCCCAGAAGTTGATAGTTGGAGTCTTTATCCATGTACATCTCACTTACCAGATGTCTCTGTCACACCAACGATGATAGAAAAGTCGATGAAAGCTAACAACAAAATTTCACGCTTTGATATGTAATGGCAGTTCATACAAGCTGGACGGCCGACCGCCCCGGATATCGTGAAGGAAGGTGCGGACATCTATCGGCAGAAAGCTGAACCACGCATCTGGCAAGGCAGCTATTGGAAAAGGTTTATTTGAATTTTCATCACCATTGTAACACATTTGTACAGTTTAGTATGGAGTAAGCTAAATAACAAGCATAATAATACCATCCTTCTTTCAATGTGCTGTGCCTGAGCACACAGGGAAGGACAGCACCTTTCAATCCACTGGGCTTTTAAAGAGAAGTGGACCATCTTTGGTCAGCGATGTCACCCTTCACTTCCACTGGTCCTTGAAATTCTGAGTTTGTAACATCAATGGTATCTAGGTGCTCTCCACTTGTTGTCAGTAAGTTCCAACTTTAAACTAGCTACCTATTAAACATGAACTGAGTAGAACGAGAATCAAGGTACTGACTTGCTAAACAGTATCAACAGAGTTTGCTAAGATGGCATCAGCTACCAGCTCCACAAAAAAGTTTGCCAGCCAACTTCAGTAATAGATAACCTAATGCAAGTTAATGTTTGTTAATGTCCCTGTAGCCAGTAAAGGTTACCGTTAACATAGGTAGGCGGGAGGAAGGTAGCCCAATGTTAATCCCTCCTAAAATTAATTGGGCAAGGAATAGGCCAACTTTCTGAAAATATGGTGCGCATTCAATTATGTGAGTTGTCAAATAGCTATAACATAAGAGGTAATGTTAGTGTCATTTGCCTCTTCCCCCTAGTGTTATATTACGGTTGTCAGATAGCTAAACCATAAGAGGTAATGTTAGTGTCATTTGCCTCTTCCCCTGATGTTATGTTACTCTGGAGATGCTGCTGTCAATCCTCTGTTATTCGACAAGCTAGCAGTTTGGGATATACCTCCAGTTATGAAAAAAAGAAAAAAAAGAAAGTATACGGTCTTTCAGCTCTATAGCTTTACGTATCAGGACATTAAAAAATTAGCTGGTCCTTATAAGGTTCTAAAATCAGGTAAATCTAACCACAGGTGTAGAACAACACACAACAGATTGCACCGTGCCATCAATTATTAAACCAAAATACAGCCAAAATGCAGAGGCCACCTGCGAACATCTGTACACCCCAGAATTCAATAGCTTGTAGAACCACCTTCAATAGTTCAATAACTTGAGCTATTGTGGTGGAGGAATTTTGGCCCACTCTTCTTTACTACATTGCTTCAGTTCATTGATGTTTGAGGGCATTTGTTTATGCACAGCTATCTTAATGTCCCCCCACAGCATTTCAATCAGGTTGAGGTCCGGACTTTGACTTGGCCATTGCAACACCTTGATTTTTTTCTTTTCCAGCCATTCTGTCGTAGATTTGCTGGTGTACTTGGGTTCACTGTCCTGTTGCATGACCCAATTGCGACCAAGCTTTAGCTGTCGTACAGATGGTTTCACATTTGACTCTAGAATACTTAGTTACACAGAGGACTTCATGGTCGACTCAATGACTGCAAAGTGCCCAGGTCCTGTGGCTGCAAAACAAGCCCAAATCATCACCTCTCCATCACCATCCTTGACAGTTGCTATGTGGCGTTTCTGTTGATACTCTGCATTTTGTTTGAGCCAAACATGGTGCTGTGCATTATTGTCAAACGACTCCACTTTGGTCTCATCTGTCCAAAGGACATTGCTCCAGAAGGCTTGTGGTTTATTGAGATGCAGCTTTGCAAACCTAAGCAGTGCCGCCTGGTTCTTTTTGGAGAGAAGAGGCTTTCTCCTGGCAACCCTTCCAAACAAGCCATACTTGTTCAGTCTTTGTCAAATTGTAATGTTGTGAACTGTAACATTTAACATGCTAACTGAGGCCTGTAGAGTCCTAAATGTAGTTCTTGGGTTTTGTGCAATTTCTCTGAGCATTGCACGGTCTGACCTCAGGGTGAATTTACTGGGATGTCCACTCCTGGGAAGACTGGTAACTGTTGTGAATGTTTTCCACTAGTAAATAATCTTCCTCACTGTAGAATGATGGACTTCAAATAGTTTAAGTGCAGCTATTATGGTTTTTCATTATTTTAATGTCGTTGTGTGAATCGTATCGTTTTTATGCATATTTAAAAGGTCTGTGTCAGAAAACAACTCTGTCACCTCCAGAAGAAGCGCTCTCTGCTGCTAAACACACTGCTCCAGAGCTGACTGAAATGCCCCGATAGCTTCTGGCTGTTTTTTTTATCAATTGGTGATGTCACCAACTGAATTTTCGCGCCAAGCAGATAGTTTGGCATGCCCTTGAATCAAGTGGGTTACGCCCACAAGGCTACATCGGTATTTGTTTCTAAAGCTCATTTACACTCTGGAGTGGAAATCCATTTATGGAAAGGGGCGTGACATTTTCAACACACTCGCAAAGTGGTTGACCAATCACAAGTGAGTGATCAAGTTGACCAATCACAGCACAGTTGGGTTTTCAGGTGGGCGGGGCCCGGACCTCAACCGAGCATTTCACAGACCGGTACTGCAGAAATGACCAGCATGAGAAAACTCAAGTGGTTTTTTTTTTTTTTTTTTTTACAATGAAGCATTTAAACCTTTTTTAGACTTCAAGAATACAAGAATGACCAATGAAAAGTCAATTAATAGGTGCACTTTAAGAAATGGCCTTAAAACCCTTTGCATATTGATGGGCAGCGACAATTGCTTCTCTAAGATGATTGTTGATGTCTTTCCCTCTTGGCACTGCTTTAACACACTCCTAAATGCTCCAGACCAGCGAAGTGCCAAAACCTCTTGGCTTTTACAGAGGTGGTCACATTTGCTGATGATCAATTAATCAAGTGCATTTGATCAGCAACACCTGGCTGCTAATTGCCTCAATTCCTATGGAAGTAATAAGGGTGTACTTAGTTCTTCACACATGGCTTCTGCATTTTGGCTAAATTTTTGAAAAATAAATGTGGAATCTTTTGTGTATTGTTTTTTTGCCTGAGGTTAGATCTACATAATTTTAGGACCTGATTAGGACCAGCTTTATTATTATGACCTGATATGTAAAACCATAGGACTGAAAGAGGGTGCGCTTTCTTTTTCTCATGACTGTATAAATTTTAAGTCACACATCAATTTTGGTTTAAAAAATGGCAGATATTCTCTGATTTTCAAAATTCATATCATGTTGGCAGTAGCTTAAAGGTGAGGTTTCCGCACCAGTGAGTGAAGACTGTGTAAAAAAATTACGTCAATTGTTAAAAACTGGCTTATCACATAGGCTCTCAAACAAGACGACATCAACAAAATCATTATTTTTTGGATGCCAAGGGCAAATTGGAAGATATTTTGTATTTGTAACTGATATAATACAAGTACAGGTACAAGAATGATAAGCACAGCTTCGCTACCCTTACAAAGGCAGAAGGTCTATTCAAAGGATAATCAACAAGAAAAAACAAAATCACACACAAACACAGGCACACACACACACTTTCATCAGTGTGTACACAGCTTACTCAGGTGTGCTAAAAGTATGGAGTTATTCAGGGCAGAGACCAAACCTGACAAACGGCATTGCTCAAAGCAAACACCACAAAGCAATCAGTAATGCTTCCAAACTGCCTGTCGGATCAACAGAATACAATGTGTCCACAACTCAGGAGGAACAACCTCATCGCCAGAGAAGTTGGGATGCCATATGAAATGTAATGAAAACTGAATACAATTAGTTGCAAATCATTTAAACTCTATATTTAATTGAAAACAGTACAAAGACAACATATCAGGAGTTGAAACTGAGAATTTTTTTGATCTATGCGCCTTTTGAATTTGATGCCAGCAAAGCTTTAAAAAAAAAAAGTTGGGACAGGGGCATGTTTACCACTGCTGCATCACCTTTTCCTTTAAAAACACTCTTAAGCACCTGCGGTCTGAGATGACCAACTGCAGTAGTTCTGAAATTAAAATGTTTTTCCATTCTTGCTTGTTGAGAGATTTCAGCTGCTGAACACTTTGCAGCCTCCTTTGTCATATTTCTTTTTCATGAAACACCCAATATTTTCAGTACGTGAATGGACTGAACAGCAGTCAGGCCAGTTTAGCACCTAGACTTCTTTACTACGAAGCCATGTTGTTGTACTACATGCAGATTGTGGTGTTTGGCATTGTCCTGCTGAAATAAGCAAGGCCTTCCCTGAAAAAGACATCAGGATGGTGGCATGTGCTGCTCCAAAACCCGTATATATCATTCAGCATTAATGGTGTCTTCATAGATGTGAAGCCACCCATTCCATGTGCACCAGTGCAACCTCACACAATCATGGATGCAAGCTTTTGCATTGTGTGCTGACAAGCCGGATGGTCCCTCTCCTCTTTAGCCCAGAGGATGCGGCGTGCATGATTAAAAAAACAATACAATTTCTCAGTTTCAACATTTGATATGTTGTCTTTGTACTATTTTCAATTTAATTTAAGGTTTAAATGATTTGTAAATCATAGCATTTTGTTTTTATTTACAGTTTGCACAGGGTTCCAACATTTTAGAAATGGAGCTGCACTATCAGGGCAGCAAGAGTGACCAGTACAGGCAGGCTGCACTTGCACGATGAAAGCAGACTATGTCTTCACAGTAACAGCTCCTCACATCAACAGCAAATCCCCCAAATAAAGCATGTCATTTCAGTGGGGATATGCCCTCTGAGTCCCAATTTTCCATAGTCCTCCATTCTCCACTCCTATCGCACACAACCCTGATTTTAAAACTTTTATCTGTAAGTTGGTATGACAAATTGACCAGACTTTCCATAAATAGAATGCCAAATACCACATACAAAAAAAAAAAAAAAAACAGAAGTTTGCACTGAGCTTGGGCCAAATTTTCCAACAGGAAGGATAGAACTGGTTGTCAACTCTATAAGCAGAGAATCAGAAAAGCAAGGATCCCATCAAAATCTCAGCTGGATAATGGTGAGCATCTTTGTTCCCATGGGAACAAAAAAACCCCACTGTCGGGCAACACAAATCTTGTTACCTAATAACAGGCAAGGTTGCGTAATGTAGAATTTCGCAGCCAATGGAGTCCAAGGACATTACTCATTGCTCAGTCTTATCGTTCATTCGTCAGAATAGAGTGTTATTTTACTGCATAATACCAGCAGATTTAGAGCTGTGTATATTGTAAGTTCTGCTTTCAATGTCTGCCAGATATTCTCCCATGACAGACCAGTGAAGGCTTGAGTAAGCATGCATTGGAGCGAACTCAGGACCAGCAGCCAGAAAAAGTAAGATAAGCATGAGATGACAGAAATGGGCAGGTTAAAAGCCCATACATGGAAAGACAAAATCTCAAAGTCACATCTCTTCTGAATGAGCTACCATTAGGAGTCTGAAGTAAACCCTTTTCAGAGTAATCACCTGCAAGGAAACTCATTAGTAACCTTCAGATAGGGCCAGATTACTGCTGTGAGAATGGCTCAATGACACAGATGCAATTTTCCCTACATTTTATTCATTTATTTATTTAGATTGACTACGCCATGAACACAACATGCAAATACAAACTCGGACATTTAAAACATTACAAAGTTTGAAATAAAACATCAATGAATGAAATGAAATATAAGCATGCCACAGTAGGGACTTTCCCTCAGGATAAAACCTCTAAGTTGAATGCCCCTTAAAATGATAAACGTTATAAAATGCAATGAAATAAAAAGCTTCAAAATCTAAGTGGGACGGCAGGATGGGCATCTGCAGCACTGCTCCAAGAACATGTGACATCAGAATTAAAATTTAAAGTAAATTTCTGTCTGTAAAAATCACTGACTTTATACTCAAAAGTCAAGAGACTAGATGTACTCTGAAAAGAGAAGGGTAAGAGATTCCACAATTTGACTACTCTGTTAAAATATGAACCATAAAAAGTCTCCGTATTGCACAAAGGTATTTTCAATAATAAGTCATCTCCCCTTCTTGAGCAAAATTGCACATAATTATCAACATCTACAGAGAATCTTACAACAAAACACATATGCAAGAATACAAGGTCAAGTGTTTCATGTCGAAAGGACGAGGGCAAAAGATCCATTTTTTGTAATCTTGTTTTATAATCATGCTGCTTGCCCGAAATGTGCCTTGTCACTTTTCTTTGAACAGACTCTAACCGTAACAAATTACGCTTTGAAGAGGCATCCCAGGCTACACTAGCATATTCCAGTACACTACAGACCACACTCACATACATGGTTTTGAATAAAGCATTATTCTTACAACTTGCGGTTACCCGCTTGGCCACAAACCATGCCTTGTTGGCTTTATTTACTAGGGTGTCAACATGCTTTTTAAATGAAAAATCCTATTCAAACAACACCCCAAGGTCAATGATCTCTTCGACTCTTTCCAGGACCCGACCATTAAAATTGTAGTGAAAGACAAAAGGATTTCATTTTCTCGTAATCAAAGTAATTTTACACTTAGGAAAACTAAAATTTAAACCCCATTTGATACTCCATTCCATCAAGTGATCAATATCACCCAGAAAAGAGATGCAGTCTGTCAAACACTCAATTATTCTAAGAAACTTGGCATCATCGGCATTAAGACCAGAGTCAGTTGAATTACTACAAGTGGTAGGCAAGTCATTGATGTACATAGAAAACAAAAGAGGCCCCAATATAGAACCCTGGGGAACCCCAGAGATCACAGGAAGGGTAGTAGACTCTTCACCTTCTATAATAACCTTCTGAACTTGGTTTGATAGATATGATTCAAACCATTTTAACAATTTGCCATGGATGCCAAATGAACGTGGGTTATGGCATAATAAGCTATGAGGCACAGAGTCAAAGGCCTTAGAAAAGTCAATGTACAGTACATCCACCTGACCACTAGAATCTAAAACTCTACCAATCTTGTCAAAACTTTGAACTAACTGTGTAGCTGTAGAATGACCCCTATGAAAACCATGTTGCGATGGATGCAAGAGGGGTTCAATATGCTGATTGATCCTATTAAAGGAGAAGTACCGTCTTTACAGTTTTGACATTATTTGTGGTATAAAATACAATCATTTACTCACCCATATAACTTTTGTGTCACTAGAAGTCCTTCGGAAGATATTTAGATCCAAAGAGAGCCGCGTATATCCGTATAATGAGAGTGAACGGGGCACCAAGAGCGCAGCCTCTAATGCCGCATTATCCTGGGTTTCCTCAGCTCTGTAGATTGGTGTAGTCATGTGACTAATTCACTGCTCAGTTTTTTAGTCAGTTTGTAATCACTTTTAGTCAAATAAAGTGATTTAATTTTGAAGCATTTGCACTGTACAAATTTAAATAGGTTGTTCAGTTTGAAGCATAATAAATAATGTAAATAAAACAAAAATGACAAAAGTTGAACATTTTTTATTTCACTTCTTCTTACACTTTCCATAGGCAAGAACCTTACGCACTTTAGCTCTCTTCCAAACCTTGTATGCACTCTGGACGCGTATTTTCTGTATTTAAATCAACGTTATTCAAAATTGCATACCTGCGCAAATAGCTTGAGCCGCACGCTTTTCACAGCCTATTTAACTGCCGAGTTAAATAGTAACTAAGTAACCAGTAAATTGTTTTTCTGTACTGAATTTAGCCCATGATTTCATCGCTGTTCGATCGCATACGGAGAGAAACAGTGTCTTCAGTTGCCAATTACGATAACGCGTCAATAAAGGAAAATGATTGAGAACTCGCCAGGACAAATTCTTGTCATATAGGCACGTGTCTGTGCCCCCCCCTGTAACCGTATCATCTGGTTCGACTTCCAGATCCTTGTCTTCATGTTCCTGTACATTCGTTTCGGTCTGTCTAGCAGACGACCAGAAGGCCGCCAACGATGCTTGTTTCATTTTCACGTGCACACAGTGAACTGAGCAAGCACGCACGTGGCCTATAGCATCATTGGCTCGACTACATCGTCTGGACTGTTGCCAAACGTAACTAAGAAGATATTGATTTTCTGCACATTGGCTCTGCTGCATACATTACTAGACTGGCGGGAAGCGGCCGGCTGTCTCTGATAGATCGTCAGTGTGGGTCCTCAGTACGCAGACAGATTTTGTGACTGTGTACAAAAGGTCCGCACCCAAAATGAGCTAGACTGGCCGAGTGCAGATTAAAATTACAGTGATCTTTGGAGAAAAAAAGACATTTGTCAGTCTGACGCTAGTCTGGCACTGCGCACTCGTCAGTTGGGATTTTTTTCGTCTTCTGACGAGCTGACGAACGGGCAGCGGAAACCAAGATTATCTGTCGCGAAACTCCTTCATTTCACCAATATTTTGTTATGATTCGCTAGTGTTGTTCCCCTTTTGAGTCCGGGGTTGCCTGTTATCGTCATCCGGCATCTGTAGCTTGACGTACTAACCTCTGATCCATGTGCACAGGTTACTGTATAGCCTAATAACATCATTACACAAAGTTTCATTAGAAATGCATTACCTCCATTGTGTCTGTTGTGCCCGCTGCAACCATCAGGATGGCATTCTTCCTCAGATTCAGGCGTTGCACTTTCTGGCCCTCTTTTTTGTGGCCTTATGAAAAAAAGTCTTCTGTAGCAAAGTGAGCACTGCAAACCCGAAGATCCGCACGCCTCAATGCTTCCACTTGAGTATTCGGGTCTATTTTCAGCGCAACTAGCCAGAGCTTTAGCAATTCCAAATTGCGTGAAGGTAGCCTATGGAAGCTAAATGTTGTCCAACTGGTCATTTTGTTGCAACAACTTGGAAAAACGCAAACACGAACCATGATGTTTTACCAGCACGTAAAGCAGCCGACCGTCGCTGGTGAAATGAATGAGTTTCGAGACAGATAATGCGGCATTAGAGGCTGCGCTCTCGGTGCCCCATTCCCTCCCATTATACGGATATACGCGGCTCTCTTTGGATCTAAATATCTTCCGAAGGACTTCTAGTAACACGAAAGTTATATGGGTGAGTAAATGATCGTATTTTATGCCACAAATAATGTCAAAACTGTAAAAATGGTACTTCCCCTTTAAATAAACACCTTTCCATCACTTTAGACACTGCAGATAAAAGAGACACACCTCGATAATTTTCAACTGATTCCTTGTCTTTTTTCTTAAACACTGGCACAATGTTGGCAATTTTCCACTTAGAAGGTACAACACCATTTGAAATAGACATAATAAAAAGAAATGACAATGATGAACTCAATTCATGAGAACAAGTCTTCAAAATACGAGAAATCTTATCGGGACCGCATGCCTTATTGACATCCAACTGTGATAAAACCATCTGAATGTCATCACTGGAAAACTCCACGTTAGCCAGGAAAGGGTTTTCAAATATATCGATATCAGGTAAAACATTATATGACTTATGAGTAAAAACAGAGTGAAAATGTTCACTAAATAACCTGGCTTTAGCCTTACAGTCAGAAGCAAAACGCTCATTCAACTTGACAGTAGAGGGAACAGAATTGGACTTGGTCTTCGCGTTGTAAAAGGACCATATTTTTTTCGGATTGGATTTGATCTCATGACTTAGGGAGGTAACATAATCACCATATTTGTCACACGTTAATTTTCGAAGTTCGTTCCTAATGCCTAGGTCCCACTGGGGAAAAATCATCAGCGATGTGGAAATAGCCAAATTTTCTCCTGATGGCTCCCGATGTTTTTGCCAAAAAAACGGACTAGTCGCATTAGAAATTGCACTTATTAGGCATGCGGGATGGTCCGGTGAACGTTCACTGATGCTTTGGCTATGGTCACAAAGCTTCTGGGAATGTCCCCGAACAATGCCCGTGAAACATCGAGGATGGCTCGATGGCTCGGGGGACCTCGATAATCAGCGAAGGTGCCCGAGCTTCCGGGGAAACATCATTGGAGGAATATCCCCCGTAGATTAGGGGATGCATCGGTGAGTACTTCCCTTCTCAGGTGCCTCAGGGAAGGATATTGGGAGGTAACATTGTATTGAGGAACCAGCCTCTATAACTATCAAACAGTTTGGATGGGAATCCAGTGAGACGCCAAGCAGGGTTTGGGAAAAAAACTTTTTTTTTTTTTACTGAAAAATCCTCTAACCTCCCCTGTGCACTCCTGTAACTCATCCCACCACAAAAACTGATATTGCCGAATGAAAACTTTCTTTTTTTTTAATCACTCGCATTCACTCCACTTACTCCTGCCCCGAGTTACTTTGAACATTGTTTCCCCCTCTCATATGCCCCCTCTAGCCTTTATTTTTACGATTTTGTTTCCTTAATTTTTTCTCTTAATTTTGATGTATAATTGAAGTTTGTTTAATGACGAGAAGGCTGTCCGGCATTGCTTAATTTAGCTGACTGCGACTTGCGTCTGGCAAGCGCATCTGGTTATTACAATCTGTACTGCAGCGGCCCGATCTTTTCCTTTAGAAATTAATGAACTATTTTCTTTATTATTATTATTTTTATTGAGTGGCTGGATATACATATTTAGTTTTCTTGCTGGTGTCTAGGCCGGGGCCTGCAATTTGGGTTATTTATTTTCCACAGATAAATGTGTTTTTTTCCCTTAACCTGTTCATTTTTTCTCTTGATGTAAATAATGTTATGATTTTAGCAAACGGAAGTGCCTCTTTCTTTGTTGGTACAATACAAGTTATTTACTTTCTCATGGTTTTGTTGATGAGTTTTTCCGTAAAATGCTGTAGTGGAGCTGAACACAACTAATTTATTTTGGTCTAACAGACGACCTGGCGCCCGGACAAAACACTGATAAAATAACTGTGTTTGGCTACGCTATAATATATGCACATTTTGGGCTCAGCATCATTCTCTCTCTGGCATGCACTTATATGAAATGTACTTATAGTGCGCGCGAATGCAAAATCCAGCCAATCAGCGCCATGGGAAGAATGCACTTTTCAACCGTCGCCGAAATTTCAGCGAATATTCGGGGATGCAACCCCGACATCGGGAATGTGTCACCGAAAGGTCGCCGAACTTTCGCCAAAGATTCAAATATCCCCGAAGGTCCCCTGATACTTCGGCGAGACATCACCGATGCTTCGGGGATGCCTCAGGGAAAACAATATTTCGCCGAAGCTCCGGGGAAGCATCCCCGTGGCTCTGGAAAGCTCCGGCGAGGCCTCCCCAACCTGTTTTCCCGAAAAAACGTCGGGAACACATTGGGAAAAATTTCAATGCAAGCATTGAAATTGTTCGCAGTTCTCCCGATGCCTCCCAATGGTTCCAGATGGCTCGCAACGCTCCCGAAGCTTCCCCGGGACATTGGGGAACCTGTTCCCGACGCCACCCGGGGTTCATCAATTTCCATCGGGAGTACATCGTCGAGGCAAAAAAATGCCCAGTAGGACTGAGCCTTAAGACCCTGAAATTTGTCCCAATCTGACTGCTTATTACTGCGTTGAGCCTTTCAACGCGCAGTTTTCACTCTGTTCGACAAGTGCTTCCCTTCGGCGTCAATCCAACGCGGTCTGTGGTTATCCCGGAAGACACGTTTTGGAACAAAAGAATCTAATGCTTGGTTTAAGTAACTGGTACCAATCCTGCCAAATGTGGTCAACCAGAGATGTTTTGTGCTTAGTGGTAAAAGAGGCTCTGAGGTTTTGACTCAGAAAAGCACGCATTCCGTTAAACTCAGCAGAGCTGTAATCACACACTAAACGTTGAACTCCTCTATTACGTACAGGGTGAAGCACAACATTTGCAATAACAGGATAGTGGTCAGAATCAAACATACCTGGCCAGATGTCTGTAAAAGGAACAGTTTCCGGTGAGTTTGTAAAGATTAAATCTAACGTGTTGCCCTTTCTGTGAGTTGGACCGAAGACCAAGGGTACTAAGAGAAAATCAACCACATCAAAACACGCTGGGCTCCACCTCAACTTGGAACAGACATGCATTCCCAATCTATCTCGGGATAATTAAAATCCCCCATTACGATAATACGCGGAAAAACTTCTCTACACCTTTCCAGAACAGTACTCAACTTATCGACGAATTCACCCTCATTTGGGGGCCGATAACATGTGAAGAAACCGACCTTACTGCCATTAGAAAGTGGCAGTTCACACACTATGATTTCCGCATCAGCAATTTCTAGGTCGTCCCTGCGACAGGCTTCAAAGTGCTTCTTCACGGCAAACAACACGCCATCACTCCTCCCAGGCTTCAAAGTGCTTCTTCACGGCAAACAACACGCCACCACTCCTCCCATTTCTGTCCTTTCTATAGAAGTTAAACAGATTAGGGGGAAGAATTTCAGAATCATTAACATCACTAATAAACCAGGACTCCGTGACACTCACGAAATCCAGACCCTCACTGAGAACTAAATTCTGAAAATCAGACAACTTGTTCTTACCACAGGTAACAGTCTTCAAGCTTCTTGCATTTAACAAGCAGAGACGAAGAAGGGGTGAGTCTTTACCAGAAGAAGTCCCTCCCACCATGGTCCGACCACTGATAGTCCCCTGAATCGGATTCCCACGAACGGTACTTGGTAAAGTCATCTCCTTGACGGTGGGAACTCATACCCCATTGTGGACGTCTCTGACATTCACGCCTGTCCCTGTTGTCGTGTCAACTTTGATTTTTTCCATAATTTGATTTGAATTTCCCACCGCGGTTGAACTGACCCCTTGAGGTTGACTAGGGAACTGCGCGTAATCCGCTGCCCCTTTTATGAAAGGGCCAAACAATTA
The DNA here is from genome assembly GCA_029692085.1 of Gymnothorax javanicus. Lineage (NCBI taxonomy): Eukaryota > Metazoa > Chordata > Actinopteri > Anguilliformes > Muraenidae > Gymnothorax > Gymnothorax javanicus. The sequence continues at coordinate 80,994,616 of CM056197.1, read as the reverse complement.
CGCCCGATGGCCACATACTAGGATTTAACACCAAGCCAGCATCCTGTTGAGACACACTGACTTTGAAAGATTTGTAGGCAGGTTTATCAGCCAACAAATCTACTGAGAGGCGCGAAACACCAAGAGACTTGATATGATCCTGAATATCACATAACCTATGCTTTGAGCTTAACTGACTAACGTAAATAACCCTGACTGGATTCGCTGCCTCAATTGACGTGTTCTCAGCAGTTGATTTCTGATCTACATTAACGGTTTTGTGTTTATTCCGCTCATGACGTTTCAGCCTTCTCCTCTGAGAAGATGGCAAACTGAAAGCCTCAGCAGGAATATCCGTTTCAGCCTCATTGTTGCAAACCTCTGAGACGTTCCTGGTAACCGGTTCCACAGTCAGATCTCTCCTTGCCCGTTCATTATCCAAAATAGCATCACTGTCCGAGTCAGACGACATCTTTGAGTCCACGACAACATTTTGACTGTCACTCGCTAAAGTGACTGTTGAATTATCCCTTGAATGAATGACTCGGTCCATCTCCATACTATGCCTCTCTAAGAGGTCGGAAAGGCAGGACACAGTCCTTTCCAGTTTCTCAATACGCACTCTCTGATCCTCCACTTTCTGAAGCAGGGATGCCACGTCACAACCCCCTAAATACTGCGATGATGTATCTGTCTGATTGTTACCAGAGTCTTGTTTGAAGACCTTATCAGCTTCCTTGGACGTATTCTTATTAGCAATACTCCAACCCAGATGGTACATGTCATAAGATAAGATACGATAAGATGCACTTTATTGAACCCCGTGGGGTAATTTGTCCTCTGCATTTGACCCATCCTATAGTTAGGAGCAGTGGGCAGCCACAGAGCAGCACCCGGGGACCAACTCCAGTTCTAAAGCCAGTTCCTTGGTCATGGGTACTGGTTGAAGTGTTCCTATGATGCATGTGGTGGGGGAAACCGGAGTACCCGGAGAAAACCCACGTTTGTGTTTGATTTACCCGGCGCATGTTGCTATACTGTGGAAACAGTCCAACAACTTTTTCAGCAAGACATTCTTGTAGCGCCTGTAGAACAGCGGAGTCCAACTTTGAAAGAGTATCTTTCACCGATTTAACAGAGTAACGGTAAATATTCTCTAGAGACTCTGACTTAACGAAAATCAGAGGCAGAACTGATCTGTCAATGATTTCAACAAGTTCGTCAATGCATATGTTCGAAGTTGCATTTAGATCAACCGCTTGACTCCTGACCTGCCCATTGCCATTTCCAGCTTGAAACTGCAGTTCTGGTTGCAATTCAAGGTGATCACAAGGAAGGTTCACCTCAGGTGGAAAACAAACATTGTAACATCCCTTGCAAAGCCACAAGTCACAGTGGGTGAATTTCACTATGCCGATTGCCTGAGGACAAGGTTGATCTGGCTGCCCTTCACACCGCATCGTTCTAAACAATTGGCAAGCTGTCCAGGGTGTGTTTGTGCCTTTTGCCCATAGTTAGCTTGGATAAGCCCCTGCTGCAGCTGAAGGCACGCCAGCAAACCACTGCTGAAACCAAGTCCTGGTAATGTCCAAAAATGTTACCTAATCAGAATTGCAGTTATATAAGCAGATTTTTCCAGTCGAAAGAAAAAAAGAACTTCTCTTGGAAATTGTTGTGAAATTGTCATGCTGCACTTCCCAGTCCAGATTTCCACGACCAAACAGGATGTGTTTTTTCACCAAGTGCCCATACGGTGTGAACTTCCTACATCCTCACAGCAAGGCCACTGCCCAGTCACTTGATAAGGTATTTCTGTACATAGTGTCAGATCAGACATTCGAGCAGTTCTGCTAGAGGATTAAAGGCAGCGCACACACAAGTTTGCGCCACAATCCAAAAATTAAATATGGCGAACCCTGATCAGACACATTGATCTGAAATGATCATCCTGCATTGCTCATCTATTTAATTGATTTTAATCAGCTGTGCAACCTTGCGGAAGGTGGCATAATGCAACTCATAGTAAAGTTTGGTTCCTATATGATTACTGAGGATCACTACAGTGAACGATATTCCACCTCAAGTTAAAGCACAGAAGAAATATTAAGTCAGACAATAGAAATATGAGCTTAACAGGTAAGGGAGTTAAGTTTGCTGAGGCTTCACACTGAGGCTCTGTCAGTTGGCCAAGGTGAAAATGAGTGTGCTGGCAGGTCATCGCATGAAAAATTCTGATCCAAATTATAAATCAGAAAATGAACAAGCCGGTCAGAACCACAAAAGTCCCCTGCCAAAGGATGCGCGCTCTGATTGTGGGACAGATGGATGGACGGAAGCAATGAAAGCCCACTGCAAGTAGTTTGGGAGATATTCTCCAGAAATGGAACTGAGGTCAAGATCACGAGTCAAAGGTCACATAAAATGTCCTGTCAAGGTCGTAGGTCAAATATAGTACTTACAGGGCCATATTTTAACAATCTAAGTGCACGGTCTGAAACAAATGGTGCAAGTGCAATTAGGGCGTGTGCAAGTCCATTTTTCCTAGTTTAATGGCGGGATATCAGGGCGTGAAGTAAGGCGCAACATTCAAAGGAGTCATGCTTAATTTCTTAATTAAATCATGGGTGTTTTGGGCGTAACATGAAATAAACCAATCAGAGAGTCCTGTCCAGATGCCCTCGCACCTTGACAAACTGCTATTGTAAAGGCGGATATTCCCAATAGTAGGAAAAACCTGTCTCTGCAGAGACAGGTCAACATGTGAGGGAAGTGAAGGCGGGCAAACAAACCACTGCTGAAACCTGATCTTTGTAATGTCCAAACATGTTAGCTCATAGGAAATGTATTTTAAAATATTGTTAAAATTGTTTTAATCATATCCCGATGAACAAAGTCTTCATACACTGTGAATCCCAGGGTCGCATTTGAACATTTGCATAAAACAAGGAAACTAAATAAAAAAAAACTTAATTCAGGGTCGTGGGTAAAAACATAATCATGCGCGGACAGGGCACTAATCGAGAGAAATTAAAATGACTGGGGACAATAACAGCTTGGAAGAAAGAAATTAAAATGTTACTCTGATTACGGTACTGTGCCCCCTTGAATAATGTCCAGCAGGAGTGAAATGAACTTGCTTCTGCTTTATTGGCAGTGAGGCTGGGAGAGAAATGGATCAACCTGGATGACATAAGAACAAAAATAACTGTTGGTGAATACCAGATTGTTGACATCTCATCCTTGAAGGCCAAGTCAGACGTAAGGAAGAAATTTGGATTAATTACAGATGGTGAACACAGCTTCATCAGTCACTTTAATGCACAAAAAGTTCCACATTTTATGATTGATTCACCTGTCAGCCAAACTGTAAGTTATAATAAGCACATTTCAAATGAAAGGCGGAGATGGGTATTTGGTAACAAAAATGGGACAGATGGGATGCTGGTATTATTTTTCTAGGTCAGTTCAGTTCAGATTTGATTTTGAGATAATTGCGGGTAACGGGTTGATCAGTGCCAAACTTACGCAGATGTCCGTAGCTTTCCAAACATTCTTTTTATACTGAGCAACAAACAAATAAAAATTAATAGCAGACTGGCCAGAAACTAAGAATGTGTATAGTTATTATAAAATTCTCATTTATTATTAACACATGCTCATTTACACTAATTTCCTCAAACATTTCTTTGTTTTGCAGACACTTCTACATGGCGATCATGCAAGAACATTAACTAACTTGCATTTCCAATTTTCGATTGAACAGAAATCCACACATTTTTTTGGCATAATATGCCATGGTCTCCTAACAGCAATCCCTCCGGGGGGGATCACCCCGAAAACTGCAAGAATTGCGGACTCCGCAAGTGTAAAGGAACCACAGCTTTATCCTGAATAATTTACAAATACCTTTATGCATAATCTTGCACTCTGAGTCGCAAATCTCCTGGATGTCAATGGTCTACGTTGTCTCATAATTTAAATACATCAGAGCGATCAATGATTGGTCACAGTGGCACAGCAGTGCAAAAGATCACACTCGCCATTATGACATCAATTTTTTAAATATCTTGATTTATATGACAGTAATATTTCACATTGTAATTTTTTTTTTTTTTTTTTTGTTTACATGTCTGTGCGCTGCTCCCAGTGTGAGTAACAAGCCATAGGTATGCGCGTTGTGCACTCGCCTACAAGGACGCAAAATATCTTAATGCGCCCTTTTAAAATAGCAGTCAAAAACTGACTATTGACTGTAGACCAGGTTTTTGTTGGTCAATCGCGGAAGAACTTTATGCCATCCCAAGATAGTAACACGCCAGCAGAGCGCCTGACCACACCTCGTTTTAAGACCAACATGCCCATATGCATTCACTATTTATGAAGTGTGGACGCTGGGTGGGAAAACGGTATCTGCGTCGGTTGTAAAGTAGCAAAGACACATACGTTACGCTTTGCGCTAGGTGTAAGTAAGCCTGTTTCAAACCTAGTGGCCAATCAGGCCGGTGCTTAACCCCGGTTTCTGCGGCATGAAGCGACTAGGAGTATTACTACTCCCCCTGGATGGGATGCCAGTCCATCTCAGGTACTCCCCCAGCTCTTAGTCAAGTTTCCCTGACTATTTGCTGGTATCCATTTATACACCTGGGTGGAGTGAGGCGTGAAGTGGACTGTGGGAGTGAAGTGTTTTGCCCATGGACACACCGCGAAGGCTGTGGCCGGGGCTTGAACTCAGGACTTCTGATCCCAAGTCAAGCCTACTTAACACGTTGACTGCCAACTACGAGATAACTCGTAATGGCGGGTCAGGGCCAGCGCCAGAAAAAATCGGGGGAAATTATCCATCCCTTTATTGACAATAATTGGTCCTGGCTAATTCTAGATGGTTTTCCTTTATAAGCACGTTTTCTAATTCAAGAATAATCAAGTGGCAATTGAAGACACGGCTTCTCTCCCCCATGCGATCTAACAGCAAATAATGGGCTACATTCAGTGCAGAAAAATAATTTAATTATAATTAGGTCAATGCACTGGCACTCAGCAATGGTAATTTTTTTTTTTCCAGCGAGAGCGGAATTTCAGAACTCTTCGCGAATGAAGGTAATTCTGGTGACAAGTATACGTGGTTTCCTCCGTTTTCATTTTCCAGTCTAACAGCTGGCTATTTTTTACAGCAAGTTGCGTGACCGTGCTGCAAAAACAGGTGTAGGTACTTGCCGTAATTACCTTCATTCGCAAATGAGTTCTGAAATGCCGCTCTTGCTGGAAAAAAATTAACGTTGCTGAGTGCCTGTGCATAGACCTAATTATAATTAAATTATTTTTCTGCACTGAATGTAGCCCATTATTTGCTGTTAGATCGCATGGGGGAGAGAAGCCGTGTCTTCAATTGCCACTTGATTATTCTTGAATTAGAAAAAACGTGCTTATAAAGGAAAACCATCTAGAATTAGCCAGGACCAATTGTTGTCAATAAAGGGATGGATAATTTCCCCCGAATTTTCAAGTCAGGCGCTGGCCCTGACCCGCCATTAGCTGGCAGTCAACGTGTTAACCACTGCGCTACCGCGTCTCCGCTTGCGCTGGGTGCAAGAGGCCACATTGGTTTTCTTGACCTGAACTTGGTAGGTTTTGATGAGCTATGTGAAAAGATTGGATGATTTTTCAAAAATTAAATATTGCAGAAAAAGGTCAAGGTCATAAGGAAGAAGGTCAAAGGTCAAAGGTCAACGAAATATTCAAAAGGCACAACTGGAGGATACAGCAAACCTTCACAAGCAATTTCGAAAGGTCAGTGTCAACAGTGACGGAGATCTGTTCAAATCAATGATGGAGTTTATCGCAAAAAAGTCAAAAGTCAGAGGTCACAAAAAACGTAACCGACAAGCCTTGGGAAAGGTCATAAAGTCGGCAGAAAGTGGTATGGTTGCTGCATGTATTTTCAAGGTAAGTGATCTGGACGGATGCATGGACAGACATGGACAAAATCAATACTCTCCCGACCTGCCCTTTGGGTGGCTGGGGACTTAAGTGTACAATAGAAAAAGACCATATATGTAATATGAAATGTTCTCCCCTGAGTTTAGTTAAGAGAAAAATGAAAGGACTATTTCTGCAAAAGCAAAAGTAACCTACATGAGAATACAAAGCCAGAAAGTTCAATTCAAAACTCTGACAATTTTCCCCAGTGACAAATCTATCTGCAGCATCTGGAAGGGGAACATTAAAAAGACACTCTGCGCTCAAGAAAAAAAAAAAAAATTCAAGACTGTTTCTTTTCATTAACCATGATTCGTTTTTACTAGCATTGCCCCCAGCTTATTTTTAGATCTCAATTTTCAATGTTTCAAAAAGCCACAGAAACCTTTATCAAATCAAACCTCTCCTGAGCGTGTTATGTATATGGCAGATTTCAGCAAGGCACATTCAGCAGCAGCACCTGCAAAGAGGGGAATCAGAGCCCACAGAAAGCCAAATCTAAAACTCACAGCAGTGCTGGATTTCTGAAAACAGGTTTACTACAGTATAATTCAAACTTATCTAACCCTTCCTAACTCTGATGGGGGGTATTTCAGCAGCTGTGATTTTATGGCATTACACAGCATAATGAATGGGAATAGGCTTGATGCAGCAAGACAACTGCCACAAATTCAGCACAGACTGACGCTTCCTAAAATTGATAAATGTGTTTACTGCATCCTTATATCCCTATGGGGTAACTTTGTAAAATAAAACATTCATATTAAAATGAAACCATTCGCTATGGTGTGATTTTTGCGCGTCAATCGTCAATGGGAAAAAATAGCTAAAGCACCAGACACACAAGCTGAGACATACATTCTATTCTGTTTCGCCGCTGAATAATGCCATCACATGAGGCAAACAGGGTGATGTTTTTACTTCCTGAAATCACAGAGGAATCAGAACAGTAGGATCTGCAGCACTTGAGATAGAGGGGCCTTTATTTAACATTAGGGTCTCAAATTCTGGCCCTGGAGCATCCGTTTCCACTGGCCTTTGTGATTTCCCAGGACTGCAAAGGAGCTAAAAAGTCTTCTCTGGACTGATTGTATTTCCAAGCATGAAAAGTGAGGGGGAAGATCTTACAGCAAAGATAGCAAAGATTTTCCAGGAAAACCGCAGTCTCGTTAACATCAATTATTCGGCTTCAGGTCCTTTCACCGGCTTCAAAATGCCTCCTAATTAACCATGGCTCCAAGTCAACTAGTCGCCTGGGGAATATCTCAAGAAACCCAATCTCAAATCTCTCAGAAAGAAATGAAATGACCACTGAGGAAAATGCATTTGTTTTATCACAGAAGGTCATCCCCAGAACACCTCAAATAACATGAATTCAGATTTGAATGCCCGTCAGATTTTGCACGATTATCCGAAGGCCATCAGCCCATATTTGATGACACTTGAATCAGCCCTTTACTCCCCCAAGCCCCTTGAGTTCCATCCATATACATGAAGAATTATTGATCCACTCAAGCAGTCATGTTCGTGCCTCACAAACAGTTAACATAATTACACTGCAGCTGACGTGATTACCTCTCAGAAGAGATGGCGGCTTAGCTCCTTTTCTTTGAACTGTTCACCCCTGACCTACCATCATTCATAATACAATTATACTGTTTTCCCTTTAGCCTCGCTTTATTCCACAGACCTTGTAGCCTTTATGCAAAAACTCTGCAGAGTAAACACACTCCAAACTGCAGCCTTTATTTCCATACTGTACCACAGTTCGACATGAGTCATTTTTATAGCTTTTAAGAAACAGCATAAGGAACCAGACACATAAAACTGATAAAGCCGCAACTGGCACAATTAATGAGCAGAAGAAGAATGACTCAAAAGACACTTAAGCAGTAGAATAGGCAGAGAGCAGACCGAAGTCACGCAAGGGCAAACTGGTACACCAGAGATCAGGCAAGATGTAGTAGTGGACACTGATCCAAGGTCAGTAACCAGAAAGGCACATCATAGGTTTCTGGGCACGCTGAACAGGTGCACAGTCTCAAACTCAGAAAGGACTGGAGGGAGCTCCACTCACAAAACAGCTGATACAGGGAGAAAGTCCCTAATATATTATTACTTGTTTCTTTAAATATCAATACCAAAGCTGGAAGGCTCGAGAGATTAGACTGAGCATAGACACAAAGCACAATGAAAGAACAATCCAGCAAAAGGGAGATGAAATACAGGAACTTGAATACACAAGGACCATATTTAACATATGGGAAAGGAATGTCCAAGCACCAGGAGGAAACACAGAGGGAGGAGAGTGGAATGAGCCAATAATTAAATGACAATTGATTCTTTATTAATTACACTTTGAGCAATTTTTCAGCTATCTCATGTCAACATTCATACCAATGGGCTATTTAGAGTCTCACATTGCCAGAGCATGTCTTTGGACTAGAGGAGGAAACTGGAGTACCCAGAAGAAACCCATGTGTACATGGGGTAAACATGCTAACTCCACACAGAGAGGTCTCAGGCCAGATTTGAGCACACCCGTGCCACCCTAATTAAGTACTGAGAATCAATTTATGAAATGAGACAGACACAGAGAGCTGGGCTGCAGGGGAAAAAAACAACACGGAAACATTCAGAAAGTGACAAGTAACCTCCGCATAATCAAAAGCTCTAGGAATTAACTCAGGCCTGTTTCCCTGCTTTGAGCTGGTGGAATAACCTCTGGTTGAAAAGCATGATTGCAGCACGAATACATACAATGGAAACAGATGAATACAGCTAAACAAACGACAGCCTCTCCCTCCCTCCCATATTATAGAAGAGCATCTGTCCTCGCTCACATTTGCACATATTTCCAAATTCTACCACTTAGCCATCTTGACAGATATTTAACAGCTTGCTTGTCTTTGAAGAAAAAGAAAACATGGGACAAACATCTTAATCCGCAATTTAACTTGCATATCAAATCTGTCTATTCTGGTTCAGCAAGTGGAGCCACAAAGTGTTCTACAACTTCAATTCCACACGAAATGTGTAAAATGTAAGTAATAACAGCAAGCAGTGATCCGTGATTGCCTTTGAACCTGCATTTAACTGAAAAAGTAGGCTACAAAGCTTTTCCTGTGGCATTTTCTCCTAGTAGCCAAGGGAAGCCAGGCTTCCCCAGTTTATTTAGGACCATAGATGTCACTTAAATTAATTCAGTTTGTTTAATAGTTCTGGTAATTCTGTGCTGTTGCTGCCATCTCCACTCTACTTCTCAAGGTGTATTTTACAATTGGTGAAACAGTGCCCCTCTAAATGTTACATGGTAAATTTGTGGTGAGACTATGTATTTCGCTCCTCCTGTAGACTACATAAAAAGTGCGGGGAACAATTTGGCTGTTCAAGAAATGGGTAGCTATCGCTATGAAATGGGTGAATCGCAGGCAGCATAGGAGTAAGCTGGGAGAAGACGAGGAAGACATATCCTACTGTTAGCATCACGTTGCTACAATAAAAAGACCTATGAAATCCAAGGCTCAGTTTTCCTTTTCATTGAACTGAAGTTTTGAGCACCCAGTTTGCCCTTACCGAGTTGATCACGATAGCTACCCGTTTCTTGAACAGCTGAATTGTTCTTTGCACTTTTTGTGCAGAAGACTGAGAAACAGTCCATTATTATGATCGACTCCAATATAAAACAAAGTTAATAAGACCATTGCGAACAATGTAAAAAATACATGACTGGCAGTTTCTGGTGACCGACCACAATCTAGTCAAGTTAAATAAACTGGCAGCAAGTTTTATACAGTGGTTGTTCGTAATGTTCGCCAGCTTGCAGGAGAGTGGCTATCTAGCTTGCTAACCAGCTAATTAATGTAACATGACTCAATCAAACCATCTTGGTGAAGAGCAGACACATCAATTGCCCGAGACACATCACTGTTTCCACACCTGGCAATTGCTGGCGAGAATATATGATTACAATGACATTACAGCACAATAAAAATGCTAATTACTGAGCTATGGATTTCGCCATAGACAAGGGAGAGAAATAGCATCAGAACCTTTTGACCACTGACTGGACAGTTTGACTTACTGTGACAGTGGGTAACATTCTGATTGACTATTCAGTGGGCAACGCGCTGATTGGCTAGTCTCCCCACAGGAGTGAAAATAGGGCCATCATTCGAAACTCGAGGTTCGTAAATCTGGTTTGTACTTTAAAAAAAAAAAAAAAAAATGCTGCACGCAAAGGTAGGAAATTTGAGTGAATCCGCAACTTCACTGTCACGCAGGAAGGTAGGAAATTTTCTCACATGCACAGACCTATTTCACAAGCTCAGAACTTTTTTGAACACGCACAAAACTATTTTACAAGCTCAAAGCTTTTTTACACACGCACAAAACTATTTGACAAGCTCAAAACTTTTTTACACACGCACAAAGCTATTTCTCAAGCTCAAAACTTTTTTTATGCACGCACAAAATATTTCTACGAGTTCAAAACTTTTTTTACACACGCACAAAACTTCTGGCCCTAATTTGATTCCATATTTTTCCCTCTTCATATTTAAAGGTGCACTATGCAAGACTGTTTACTTTCACTTCTGTTGACATTCGAATTAAAACAAAACAGAGGCAGTCCGCCCCTCCCTCCCATAGTTCCCTCCTTCCCATGCTTCCATAACTGTCAACTCTTGTCGGTGATTGGCCGAGACGCAAAATTTTTTTCCTACGAACTACTTGTCCTCATTTGCATAAGCGCATGTGCACTCTAGTCAATCTAGTCAATCACTGCCGCAGTCGGCAATCTGACTGTGACAATGGAAGAACGTGAGAATTTTCTCGCTGACTGCGAGCATTGTTCGCCATCCTCTTTCAATAAACTTCTGTTGGCGGTAGGTTTTAAAGGAACTGAGGGTATAGCAACCAACTATGTTATCAATCTGTCAGTAGGTCATTGTTATTTGATCCAAATCGGCGTAATTTACTGCTCAGTCGAGCTACGTAAGACGTTTGTGCAAATTCAATTCAAATTCAATAGCGCGGTCCAATACAGTGTGTACACTACAGCTGAGCACCATGATGGCAGTGCTCGAAATTGCGACCCAGTGACGTGCGGTCGGAGGTTCGTTTGGTGAAGCAGAATCCTTCCCTTTGTTTAATTAGCAATCAGACGATTAACTAGTTTAGTAAGACTATTCGGCTGAATGATGAATCGGCCTGTTTGTGGTTTTGTTAAGTGGTGCCACCGACAACACAATGTAATTTAAGTGGCTCTTCAAGCGTGCAGCAATGTAAACAAAACCACAAGCAGCGAGGTCTTAGTTAAATTGAATCTACCAGGTACTAGTATTTGGCATCAAATCAATTGCCTGCAAGTACAGTAATAGGCAACTGAGCAAATTGCCTGCAAGTACAGTAGTAGGCATCTGTAGTACCAAGTAAAATGTTCTGTTATAGGCCTTACTGATGTGTTTGTTTACAATAGCCCTAGTAAAAAAGTTTACACCAAGCAGTAGGCTCCATGAAACTTACATGCAAAGCTATTCCTTTACAGGGTATACTGCCAACAAATCATGAGCACCAGCTATGCCAATTCACCCCCAAGAAAGACGGACATTTTCAAACCAAATTGAGGTTGAAGTTGTGTACAGCAAACGAGGCAGACCATTGGCTAAAGGATTTTGAAGAGTCAAGCTTCACCACGTTTAGGCTTTCACACACGTATCCGAAGATTGCTGACAAATCAAGAAGGTTTAGTACAAGGTAAGCAATGTGTTTTTAAAATGCAGTCTGGCATTTCTACCCACACTACTTCACTAGACATTATTTTTTCTAAAATGTGCCTACTGACCTTTATTTTGTGGACTCTGTGAATTATATATATTTTTTTAAAATTCATGTATACATGTATTTTTAGCCCGCTTAGCCGAAAGGTCAATCGGGCTTATGCTGTGCTCGGCGTGTTCTTCTTTTCGTGTCTACAAAGTGGTGCTATATAGCAGTCTCCCATTTCTTCACACAGATCTTTGCATGTGTGTTGAACTCTGCAAGGTCTTTCTGCTACAGGGGTTAGGTAGTAGAGGGCAGGTGAGGCAGTGCTCCATGGTGTGGTCTGCTTCTCCGCATTCACAGATTGTTGGTCCAGTCCTGTAGCCCCATTTGTCCAGAGCAACCTTGGATCGTCCTGTTCTTGTTCTGAGGTGGTTCAGGGTTTTCCATTGGGTCCATGGTGCATCTGAGCCAGGAGGGAGTTCCTCAGCAGGTGGTATCTGCATGTCAACTGGTGGGGGTTCCTTTTGGAGCTTTTCCAACCAGAGCTGGAGTCTGGTTTCCTCCCGGGATGTTGTTAGGGGCTGGATATGGCTGAGAAAGCTCCTGCTTGACTTCAGTCGTTGTGTTGGGGGCTGACGTCCATGAAGATTGTGGCGGTCATCTGTTAAGGCCTTTGTCATCTCAACTTGGCTTGTAACTTCCCGTCTGATGTTAGGAGGGGCAATACCAGCAAGGAGATGTAAGTTGTTTACGTTGGTGGGTTTCAGGCATCCAGTGATCAGGCGGCAGGTGTTGTTCAGTGCCGAGTCTAGTTTCTTAGCGTGGGCTGTTGCTGATGAATAGCACAGGGCTAGGGCAGTTGTTCTTAAGGTGGATGCTGTGGCTCCCCATTTTGAGTTGGTCAGTTTCCGTAGGATGTTATTGCGGGACTCAACTTTGGATTTGGTATTGCTGATGTGGTTCTTGTAGGAGAGTGTGCGATCCAGGGTGACTCCGAGATAGACGTGTTGAGTGGTTGAGTGGTGGTCTGGTCAAAGTCCAATTGGTTAGTTTCATTTCATTTCCGATAAGCAAAATTTATACTACTCCACAGCCAGGGAGTGAGACAAGATAAAATTTGGAATACAAATAAAAAAGAATCTGGTGGACAGTGTTACATTGTTTTCCTCTCATAGGGTGATTGACTCATTTTTAAATTTGAAATTCTTTTTCCAGGTCGAGTTGCGATGTCAGCACAACACTTTGCCTAGGTCAGCTTTAAAGGACAGAACTAATCAACCTATCAACAAGAATACCAATTGCCCTGCCAAGATTCAAATCTGCATCTTGAAATTGAAAGAAGCTGCTACTGCTGACCCTTCTCCTCCCAAGCAAGTGAAATACAAAAAGTAAGCAGAATAAAGATGAGGTTTAGTACATTTTATATTAGATCCTTCTATAGAATTATGTATGATTTATATCATAGTGCACTTTCCTTGTGTGGCATCACTTCTTGCCATAAATTGGCTCAACTTATCAGATTACATGACGTTGAGGACTTGCCAAGTTGTTTTTGGCGTATTTACCCGTACATGAGGCGTGACGTATCCTCCACCGTTTTACAAATACTGTACCGGTACTTATTTCTACTTTATTTTAATTCTTCAGGCGTTTTGACCTGCATCTTCCAGATCGGCAAATGATGGTAATCCTTGACCATGACCACAATCACCCAGTTATGACAGCTGACGCTCTTCGTCACAGAGACGTCTCACAAAGCGTAAAGGACAAACTGGTTGATCTTTTCAAAGAAAGCTTCACCCCATCAAAGGCACTTGATCTCCACAAGTACGACTTACAAGTTGAACATGGTGACGATTACGTGGTGAAAAGTGCAAACAGAAGTATCTGTCTGGATCTAGGGTACTGTTACAGGTAAGGAATATGCTAATATATAAATTGAGGTTTTGTAATTTGACCAGTGGGAGAGTGATTGAGCCCCATGTGAACAATAGACCACCATTGTTTACAAAAAAATCACTGTCAATCTCATGAAAAGCACCTGTGGAGGTGTTATTTACTGAATGAATGTATAGCATGTCAGTGCAATAAATGAACAGATTCAGTCATCAATCCACCTTCTTCGTACCATTAAAAATTCTTTACCCAAAGTATAGCCACCTGGTACTTGAAGCATTACCTAACACAGCTTCCTTATGGTTTCAGATTATACTATAAGAACCTGACTGAAGAATACAGCCCGACAGAAGGTGAACAGGTGTTCAAAAAACTGGAACAGAAGTTAAACGAGTACGACAGTGCAACTGGTGGGAAGGGAGCACGGATAACCACGGTTGGCCAGAAAGATGCTGCTATAGCCATCTGCACTCCTCTCATGCATCGTGTCCATAGAGGCATCAAACACTCAGGTGAACTTGTTTTTATCGATGCATCGGGAAATTTGGATCGACAAGAATGCCGTGTGTTCCTCATTCTTACCCATTGCTGCGCTGGTGGGGTTCCGTTAGGCATCTTGGTGACTACAAATGAAAGTACAGAGACGGTAACACAAGCACTTGAGCTGTACAATTCATTGCTGGATAAGGATTCCTATTTTGGTCGTGGGCTAAGTTTGGGTCCTGAGGTTTTCATGACGGACGATAGTTTAGCTGAAAGACAGGCGATTAATTGTGTGTACCCACACTCAAAGTTGTTGTTATGCATATTCCATGTTCTCCAAGCATTTTGGAGATATCTTTGGGACTCCAAAAATGCTGTTCAGAAAGAAAACCGGCCAGCACTTCTCTCCCTCTTGAAGGATATGGTGTATGCTGAAACCACAGAGGTTCTGGATGTGAATTACAACAAAGCCAAGAACAATGAACTTCTCCAGAAATATGAGGGTGTTGCTAAGCACATTGACGGAATTTATGAACGTCGACAATCCTGGGCAATTTGCCACCGCTCCAATCCCATGTGAGAAGTAATAACACAAACAATTTTGCCGAGGCAGGGATGCGAGTCCTCAAGGACCAAATTTTCGAAAGGACCAAAGCCTACAATGTCATACAACTTGTGGACTTCTTGACCACACGACTAGAAGTCTATTACGAGAGGCGTCTTCTAGACATTTGTAACAATCCCCTTGACAGAGCCCTGCAGTCCAGATTCTTGCCAAACGACAGAGTGGGATCCAAGATCGACCAAGCACGGATTGTCCGCATGGGAGAGACAACGTTCACTGTTCCAAGTGAAAAAAAACCGGGAAAGACGTACACTGTAGATGTCTCAGTAGGTGCCTGTACTTGCTGGATCGGTAAAACAGGTATGTCCTTACAACCAGGGTACATGCACATGCACTTTCACTGAGGAGTGATGCATCCAGTCCATTACTCCTTCAAAACTTTGCAAAATTGTTCAAAAACGATTGCAAAGTAACTTAAGCTGGTGGCATTTTAAGGACCACAACACCATTGATTTGATGACATATGATGATGATGATGGCTTGTGATAATGGCACATAATGCTTCCTCATTCATTGTGGAGTTCATCTGTTAACCCTTTAAACCCTAACCTGTTTTTAGACCAGAAATTGCATACCCAAATTGAAAAGGGCATATCTCTGCAACCATATGGTCTATTTGAATAATTTTGGTCTCAAAATGAAGGGTACACTTGTGAGATTTGTTCAGATATGTAAATACTCTTGTTTTTTATAAACCCATTTCTGTTGTTGCTCTTCTTTTGCTGATATCTTGCAGATGCTTTGGAATAAAGAGGCTTATATATTCTTGTAGCTGAGGTTCTTCTGTTTAATTTGATGTGCATCATGACTATATTGTTACATGGGTAGTGCTTCATTTTTTGCCATTTATTCTGGTGTGTTCTCAGGGTCCCTCTTAGGGTCCACCAATTGGGGGACCCTAGGGTTTGAAGGGTTAAACTTACTCTTACAGAATGTTTCCTTCATTTCAGGTGGACCTTGCAAACACCAATACAGCGTCCTGAGAAAGTACAACCTTTCTTCATGGAATTACGTTCCTGTCACTGATCCCCGAATAAGATGTCAGCTGTTCACAGTTGCAACTGGGATGACAAATCAACCAAATCAAGAATGGTTCGAATCGCTGCATGTTCAGTCCGTGCCACAGATGGAATCGTCCCCCCCAGACAGCGGTGCATCTGGAGTGAGGGATGAGGTTCCTGTAGTTCAGGGAACTGCTGAAGAGGCACCTGTCGACATAGATGGTGACGAGTCGGATGGTTCTGGTGTAATTGGTGCAGCTGATGATGTTCAGCATAAATCAGTTTCATTAGCATCCCTTCACATGCAGAGAACACTGCAAAACCAGTTTGACTGCAGGGACATTCAGTCACCATGTAATGTACAAGATGACCAGTTGTTGGTCAACTCGAGGAGTAGTTTTCATGAGATTGAGAAACACTACCTTGCAAACAAAGATTACTTTGATAAGCCAGTCAGATCATTTGTTAAGCAAGCAGACAACATGACAAATTCTGCTTTGGCTAGTGCCTTAGAGAGTTTCGGGAAATACTCTGGGGTAGCTACAACATTGGTGAAGAAGAAAACCAGCAAGAAACTTGTCAGTTGTAAGAAAATAGGTGTTCAGCCGACAGCTTTGGCCAGGCGAAAGACATTAGGTGGTGGAAATCATCGTCTGGGTAGTGGAAGGCCATCAGGTGGTAAATGTGAACAAAGTTCCAAAGTAAAACCTGCCTTCTCTTTGCAAATAATGCCTAGGAAAAAGGCCTGCCACAATCTTGCTGTATACATCAGCAAGAATGTGGCATTGGGCAAGACGTATTCCATGAAATGATGTAGATTGTTGGCTACAAAAGTAGACTGGTGACCACTCCTGAGCAACATTATTGTTGGCTAGAAAGTGGTGACCACTCCTGAGCAACATTACTGTTGACTAGAAAGGGGTGACCACACCTGAGCAACATTACTGTTCCCTTGTATGCATACTGCTGGCTGTCATAAATACTAGTTCTGATAATACATGTACTTTAATAAAGTTTACTATATGCATGTACATAACTTCGTATTTGCTGTGTTATTAAAGGGGCCCTGTATTGAAACCCCGACTGGCGCTAGGGCAGCAGATCTTCAAGGGAGGCACCTAACGGAAGCGGCAGAACTCTTCAAAATGCAAGAAATACGTCGACATTTGACCCAGTATTGAATTAGTTTTAGTAGTTGCCAACGTCAACATCTGGCCAAAGTCTGCGCTGTTTTAGTGAAGTTATTATCAAGGTAACCAATACTAATGAACTCACGTGGCAATGTTTTGATATGATTCAAGAACTCACTAGAGTGTGCATGTGCGTATGCAAATGAGGACAAGAAGTTCGTAGGAAAAAAATTTTGTCCTCATATGCATACGCGCATGCGCACTCTAGTGAGTTCTTGAATGACATCAAAACATTGCCACGTGAGTCGCCCACTCGTAATTGCGTGCTTTTATGCTTTTAGAAGAATGGGAGCACTTGGGAATATGAAGCAGGGACATTTTCTTCCAGTACGTCAGAATGCACCCTCTTGTTGAATGTAGTCCATTGATCTTGGTGACTTCCTTCCCAGAGTATTATATATTTCATCATTCTGTACCAATACCCTTTCTCCCTATGACTGATGATGGGGATGCTCAGAGTCTGTCCAAACAGAATTAAGGGGTGATCTGGGGTTAAATGGGCAAAATTTGATTATTTTTCCAAAACTTTTTTTTTTTGATTAAAAACATTCTATAATAACCCACCTTTAATAATCACTAATTGCTACAAGGATTAAAAACTGAACTCAACTTTTCAATGTGGTCTAATGCATTTTCCATTGATTTCCTAAGGTATTACTTTTTCCACGTTTCTCATGTTTGTGGCAGCCATAACTTCTTTATTTATCATTCAAAATCAATGAAACTTGGGCTGCAGGTACTTTACTTCATTAGAAATGCAATGACATAGGGAAATTTTGCCTATCTGTTACATACTTTGAATATTTTGAGTATTTGTCAGATTCTGCGCAAAATAATTTAAAAATTTGAGTAAAATGCCCCAAAATCGCAAAACTGATAAAGTGGGCAAAGAATGGCTATGTCATTGCATTTGGATAAGCAATGGCTTTTAAATGATGAAAGAAAAACTGAATTCTATCATTGAGTTGAAGAGGAATTGGTGCCAGAAGTTTTCTGCATATTTAATGAGCTTGATCGGTTACCATGGCAACCGCATAAACAGAAAAATGCCAACTTGTATCTTTTTTGGTGGTTATTACATATACCTCTTTAGATTAATTCTGAGTTGTTTCCTGGTGTCATTTTTCATTTAACCCCAGATCACCCCTTAAAGGGGCTCTGTATTACGTAAGATTGATGTCCTGTTGTATAGTGTTCTGAATCAGACTGGCTTCATTTCTATTGTGTGGCGAGTTCTGTTGGGTTACGGTGAGTGCTTGTACCTCAGTTTGGATTGTGCGCGATGTCTTTCGTCATCTGATTAAAGTAAGAACGATTGCAAAACTTGGTATACGATATTATTTTATTCAAAAATGAAATGAAATCGTTCACTCGATAAAGAAATAAGTTTCCTCTATTCAACGTGCCCTGGCTTCTAAGACTGGTGAGAAGAAACACGACGATAAAACAGAATGTCTACTCTTCTTCACGCACAGATCTGCACGGAATTGAGTACTTTGTACAGGCAAAAACAAAACAACTCCACTTGCCAACGGGATTATTGAGCCTAACAAACAAATAGAGGATGGGAATCTTACTCGCATTCCACTGCAAGTCGATTTCGTGCCGCCAAAATGAATCCTGTAATCAGTTCATATTCTTGCCACAGACCCTAAAATATATTTATATTGGTTAGAAATAATTACGGGGACGATTTTCTTTTCTTCTTTTTTTCCATTGTTTTGAATATAAGATAAACCCGAATATTATAGGCATACTGACTAAGAAAATACTCAAAAGATGGCACATATATTATGGTCTTCAATATTACAAATTGTTAAGAGTATTTGTCAAGACTACTGTAGTATAAGTGCCTGAATGCTAGTTTTGGAAACTTATCTGTAAACAGATGTTATGCGCAGAAGAGGGATCATAATAATCCCAAAAGATTATAAATATGAATTGACGTTACTGCCTGAGCATTCTTTAATCCAACCCATTATAGAAATTTACATGTAACTTTTAGCTTCAATAAATCTTCTTCTGAGCCCATGATTTTGAGTGTCATTGAGAGCTTAAGTAACTGTTTTACCAATATTTTGGAAACTTGGTGTCTAAAGGTTTAAAATATCATGGTCTAATGAAGTTAATTCCAGAGCTATTTGGTGCATTGTGGGAGTGTGTATATGCGTGTTCGGCTGTTTGCAGTGTGGGTCAGTGTGCGTATATATCGGTGTGTTCGAGAATATATCTTTGTTACTTGTTCCCAGCGTATTTTACGTAGCTCGACTGATCGGTAAATTACGCCGATTTGGATCAAGTAACAATGATCTACTGACAGATTGGTAACACAGTTGGTTGCTATACCCTCAGTTCCTTTAAAACCTACCGCCAACAGAACGTTATTGAAAGAAGATGGCGAACAATGCTCGCAGTCAGCGAGAAAATTCTCACATTCTTCCATTGTCACAGTCAGATTGCCGATTGCGGCAGTGGATGATTGACTAGAGTGCGTATGCAAATGAGGACAAGAAGTTCGTAGGAAAAAAAATTTCGCGGCCGGGACAGTTTGTTATGTTATGGGGCATAGCCTGTGCCCCTTGTGTTTATTTGCAGTTCATGACGCCTGTGCGGTCTCAAGAGCCCAGGTTTTTTTTTTTTTTTTTTTACAGTGAATTTAGGGGCAGGCAGCTAGCGGATCGTGCAGAGATGTCGGCGAATTGAGACAAAAAATATAATCGCGCAGAAAGTAAACAAACTTGCATAGTGCACCTTTAAGGTTGATTTCGTATTCTGCTGCATTCAAAGCAGCCTAAAAATAACGTCATTGTGTCGTTAGGCTATGATGTTTCGGAGTTCATTGGGAACAGCGCGAACTGGACAATCGAGACGAGATCATGGGGGAAAATAATTTCATGCTCTGACTAATCAGTGAGGCGTCAGTTTCGAATCGCGATGAACTAGCAGCAGGTCAAGTAGACTTGCTGCACGCTGTACAGTCCCGGCATGTCACTAGCCCAACTGCGAACCTTGAGTGAAGACAACTGAATACAGCAAGTGCACGAGTTCCGCTCGCTCCACCTCTCTAAATAGAGAGGGCTGCACTCAGTGTCAACATGCAGGACACTATCACCCCCAAACCATGGCGAGGGGAATGAGTAACGTCGCACAAACAAAATTAAGTGCCGATTTTCGTGAAACTCATTCTACAGTTTACACAGGACGGCATGCTTCAAACGAGACCATATAAACTTGATTACGTTGATTGGTAAATAACGACGTGAATCGCAACAGTAATTAACAGTAATTGCGATGTTTAGATTCTAAAGCTACAACATCAACATATTATTGCAAATTTCCTGCAACACGATGACTTGCTCTGACCTGGTGCTGGATCAATATTGCTGTCCCGCGACGTCCCATTTTCGTCCGTGTAGGAATCTTCGAAGACAACTTCTCGGGTCGGTGATGCAGGGAGGATTGGACTGGAAATTCCGTCTGACCGCGAGCTCTTCCTCGATAGTGCCAGAATGAAGTCCATGCTGATATTATTATCGTAAAAGATAAAGGCCTGAACAAATTAAACTTTACACGAAGAGAAGTAGCCACGAGGAATGCCGTCCGCCAATTCACTCAACTGACGCCTGGTAAAGCATAAACCTGGGAGTGTCATGTCAAACAGGAACTCAATAAATGTCAAGCGTGGAGAAAAACTGGCAGAATGAAAGTACTGCCTTTCTTGCAAGCTTGAACAAGCGTAACGACTGAAATGCCGCCTTTAGTTTCTCCACTAAACACGCACCAGATTAGGTTTGATTTGCATCCCCGATTGTGACATAGAAACTGGTGACTCGATTAAGTGGATTTAAACTACTTTAAAATTGCCCGCTCATGTTCAGACAGTGAGCATCATAATTCATTGGACAGTGCCACATTTTTTAAAATTTTGAGTCTGTAACCTAGTACTCTTGCACAATTAAATTGCTGACAGTCAGCTTGGAGGGTGTTTTTACCCATATTAGATGAACTGTCTAAAATTACAGAATATTTTGTGCATAGTCAGGGACCTAAAAATATTGGACTGTTTAACATAACGTTGAATAAAGTAATTTTAATATTGTTTGTGTATCCTTTAAATGCAATGATTGAAGTAAATCAGAGACATCTCCAGAAGTTGGGTATTTGATGCTCTGCTGGGCCTGTACTGCCGCCAGTTCCTGTTTGTTTTAGGCAATTCTTGCCTTCGGTCTCCTCAGCATGTAAAATGTTTGTTCCGTTGGATTCAGATACGGTGATTTACTAGGCCATCAAAAACAAAACAGCAAAAAAGTGTCACTGTCAAACAAATCATAGTGTTCACAGTAACCTTCAAAATGGCAGCAAAGGCCTTCCCTTTAAATATCACCTTAAGTCAGCAAATACAAAGTTTTAAAATCTTCAGTCTCACATTGGAGATCACTTGTTTGTACTTTCTGTTTTGCAGAATGGCATTGATTACCTTTTCTAAAAATAATATTGTCTTTGGCATGCTAACTGAGTCTGACTGTCCAGGCAAACCAGCAATAAAGCAGTAGCTATAAATATATCCTTTTAATGGCAAGCTATCGATGTTCTTGTGTCACCATAACAGACAAATTACCATGCTTTCACCAGAGACTGCAATGAGTAATGGATAGGGTTCATTGATATTTCTTTTACAAACTTTCAGAGGCTTCATTAAGTAAAGATGCTGCTCATGAATTTCTAAACACTTGCACATTTAATTCTATGGATGGTTATAAGTAACTGGAGAGATTGTGCTACAACTATTAGAGAAAGATATTACTAACAATGAAAATACCATTACCATTACAAACAAATGAGGAGTGAGACCAGCAACTATTTGCAGAAGAGGGATCAAATCAAAAACAGCAATGCATTACCTAAATTTCAATGGGGAAATGAAGATTCAGACTGTCTGGGGGCATATTGCTGCAATGGTGTGCCCTACTGTCCCAGTAACCCTGATCATGCAGTTGCAAATACATTTCTTCCGTGAGCATTTCAAAAGAGGTGTGACTACAACTTTACTTTGCACACAACTGTTTACCAGCAACACCAATTCCAAAAACACTATCTTGCAGTCCCTTATTAAACTTAATTTTCCACTGTTCATTTACCCTCTGTCCAACAGATGAGTAAAATGCTTTTATGCCAGTTTGATCCAAGATCAGTGCAAATGTTGTATCCCACCTACTGGTGGTTAACGAATATTACAGCTATGGACTTTTATGCAGTCACTTTTCCGACTACCACAAACAATCCTAACACAGTTCTACCTAGATCATATGTTAGTTCATGTCTTTGAGAGAAAAACCTTTTTTTTTTTTTGAAATACAACCCCAATTCCGAAATAGTTGGGACAAAGTGTAAATTGTGAATAAAATCAAAACGCAATGACTTTCAAATCACACCAGCCAGTATTTTATTCACAATAGAACAGAGATAACATAGCAAATGTTGAAACTGAGAAATTTTACAATTTTATCCATAAAATGGGCTCATTTCAAATTTGATGGCTGCAACAGGTCTCAAAAAAGTTGGGACAGGGGCCTGTTTACCATGGTGTAGCATCCCCTCTTCTTTTTAAACACAGAGTGGAGGCGTCTGGGCATTGAGGAGACAAGTTTCTTGAGTTTAGCCATTGGAATTTGATCCCACTCTTGTTTAATACAGGCTTCCAGCTGCTGGAGAGATTTGGGTCTCCTTTGACAGACTTTTTGTTTAATTATGCGCCAAATGTTCTCAATCGGTGAAAGATCAGGACTGCAGGCAGGCCAGTTCAGCACACGGACTCTGCTACTACAAAGCCATGCTGTTGTGATAGCTGCAGTATGTGGTTTTGCATTGTTCTGCTGAAATACACAAGGCCTTCCTTAGAACACGTCATCTGGAGGGGAGCATACATTGCTCTAAAACCTTTATATACCTTTCAGCATTCATGGTGCTTTTTAAAACATGCAAGTGTCCCACACCATATGCACTAATGCATCCCCATACCATCAGAGATGATGGCTTTTGAACTGAGCACTGATAACAGGAGGGGTGGTCTTTTTCCTCTTTAGCCCGGAGGATGACGCCCATGATTTCCAACAAGAATGTCAAATTTGGACATGTCTGACCACAGGACAGTTTGCCACTTTGCTACAGTCCATTTTACAGTGCTGTGAAAAAGTATTTTCCCCCTTCCTGATTTCTTTTTTTTTTGCATATGTCACACTTAAATGTTTCAGATCATCAAACACATTTTAATATTAGACAAAGACAACCAGAGTAAATACAAAATGCAGTTTTTAAATGATGATTTCATTTATTAAGGGAAAAAAGGTATCCAAACCTACCTGGCCCTATGTGAAAAAGTAATTGCCCCCTAAATCCTAATAATTGGTTGCGCCACCCTCGGCGACAACAACTGCAATGAAACGTTTGCGATAACTGGCAATGAGTCTTTCACATCATTATGGAAGAATTTTAGCCCACTCTTCTTTTCAGAATTATTTTAATTCCGCCACATTGGAGGGTTTTTGAGCATGAACGGCCTATTTAAGGTCATGCCACTGCATGTCAAGCGGATTTAAGTCCGGACTTTGACTAGGCCACTCCAAAATCTTCATTGTTTTTTTTTTAAGCCATTCAGAGGTGGACTTGCTGGTGTGTTTCATATCATTGTCCTGCTGCATAACCCAAGTGCGCTTGAGCTTGAGGTCACAAACTGATGGTTGGACATTGTCCTTCAGGATTTTCCGGAAGAGAACAGAATTCATAGTTCCATCAATTACGACAAGTCATCCAGGTCCTGAAGTAGCAAAGCAGCCCCAAACCATCACACTACCACCACCATGTTTGACTTTTGGTATGATGTTCTTTTCATGAAATGCTGTGTTTGTTTTACGCCTGATGTAACGGGACGCACACCTTTCCAAAAAGTTCAACTTTTGTCTCGTCAGTCCACAGAATATTTTCCCAAAAGTCTTGGGGATCATCAAGATGTATTTTGGCAAATGAGAGACGAGCCTTTGTATTCATTTTGGTCAGCAGTGGCTTTCACCTTGGAACTCTCCCAGGGATGCCATTTTTGCCCAGTCTTTTTCTTAATGTTGAATCATGAACACTGACTTTAACTGAGGCAAGTGAGGCCTGCAGTTCTTCAGATGTTGTTCTGGGTTCTTTTGTGACGTCCTTGATGAGTCGTCGATGCGCTCTTGGAGTAATTTTGGTAGGCTGGCCACTCCTGGGAAGGTTTACCACTGTTCCACGTTTTCTCCATTTGTGGATAATGGCTCTTACCGGAGTCCCAAAGCCTTAGAAATGGTTTTGCAACTCTTTCCAGACTGACAGATATCAAGTTCTTTGTTTCTCATCTGTTCTTGAATTTATTTAGTTCACGGCATGATGTGTTGCTTTTTGAGATCTTTTAGCCTACTTCACTTTGTCAACAGGTTCTGTTGAAGCAGTTTATTGATTCAACAGGTCTGGCAGTAATCCGGCCTGGGTGTGGCTCATGAAATTGGACTCAAAAAATGTGGTTCATCACAGTTAATTCATGATTTAAGAGGGGGGGGGGCAATTACTTTTTCACATAAGGCCAGGTTGGTTTGGATAGCTTTTTCCCCTTAATAAATGGAATCATCATTTAAAAACTGCATTTTGTATTTACTCGGGTGATCTTAGTCTTATATTAAAATTTGTTTGATGATCTGAAACATTTAAGTGTGAAAAATATGCAAAAAAGTAAGAAATCAGGAAGGGGGCAAATACTTTTTCACGGCACTGTAAATGAGCCTTGCCCACAGAACACAGCGGAACTTCTGGATCATGCTCAACAATGGCTTCCTTTTTGCATGATAGAGTTTTAGGTGGCATCTGTGGATGGCACGGCGGACTGTGTTTACAGACAGTGGTTTTCTTGAAGTGTTCCAGGGCCCATTTAGTAATGTCAATGACAGAATCATGCTGGTGAGTGATGCAGTGGCGTCTGAGGGCCCAAAGATCACGAGCATCCAGTAAAGGTTTTAGGCCTCGTCCCTTACACAGAGATTTTTCCAGTTTCTCTGAATCTTTTGATGATATACACTGTCAATGATGAGACCTTCAAAGCCTTTGCAATTTGACACTGAGGAGCATTGTTTTTAAATTATTCCACAATTTTTTTACGCAAGCCTTCACAGGTTGGAGAGCCTCTGGCCATCTTAAATTCTGAGAGACTCAGCCTCTCTAAGACATCCCTTTTATAGCCAATCATGTTACACACCTGATGCCAGTTAACTTAATTACTTGCTAAATGTTCTTTCAGCTGATTCTCTTATATATTACTTGCTTTTTCATCCCTTTCTTGCCTGTGTCCCAACTTTTTTGAGACCTGTTGCAGCCAGAAAATTTGAAATAAGCTCATTTTGTGGATAAAAATGCAAAATGTCTCAGTTTCAACATTTGAAATGTTATCTGTGTTCTATTGTAAATAACATATTGGCTCATGTGATCTAAAGGTCATAGCATTTTGATTTTATTCACAATTTACACTTTGTCCCAACTATTTCAGAATTGGGGTTGTAAATAGAAACATGTCAATACATGCATGCTGATTATGTCACTCTCCATCTGCATTGTCTTGACTACGCATTCTCAAGATAGAGAGGCCTCTCAGTATACAGCAAACAGTGAAGAGCCACCGGCTTTATGGAAGAGTGAAATGGTGTTACTATGGTCCTCCTCCATTCCCCATTCCATAAGTGGACCACTTGGAGTGCTAGGATGACCATCACAGCCTTGGATCAAATCCGTCCGTAACAACTCTGACTGGCCAGCAGCCTTCCGAGAACAGTGCATAATTGGCTTGGCGCCAATTTGGTTTTGGTCAGCATATTTCGTTGCTCCAACGCCTTCCAGCTTTCTGAGGAACCACATGTTTGGGCTTCCTCCGCCCTTTTTCTGGGCAACCTATGGCTGTGTTCAGGCAAGATACCTCTTGAAGGCACATAGTTGTGGGGTTTGTTGGCACGAGTGTAAACAAAAGGCCAATGGAGCCTGTATCACTCACCTGGATTTACAGCGTAACAATTCTTTTCAGTTATGCAGGACTACAAAGCAAACATCAGGGTACTCTGCAATATGCCGTCATAGTCGTGTTATCATCTACAGAAAGTGCTAAAATGGATTTAAACTGTTAACAATCAATTGTAGCACTAAATGCACCATTAACTCGATGTGAAGAAATGTGGGTGAGCGAGTCAGTCTTGAGTGTTCCATACTAAATGAATTTTTAATCAATGCACTCAAAATATATTGTCGGCCTGCTGATAAAACCTTGTATCTCCAAATTGATAAGAAACAAAAACTTGTATGTCCACTATTCTTACATGCAAAATTAAACATTTTTATTTTATTTATATTTTAAACTATATTTATATATTTATATTATTTTATTAATTGTTTTTTTTTTATTTTATATTTATTTTTTATTTTTCTGTAAAGTTTATCATTTTGAAGATTCAAGGTTTTATCAGCAGGCCGACGATATCAACATTTCAACTTTATCTGGACCAAGAATACTTTGAACACTATTTGCAAGTTTGATCCAAATCTATCAACTGCAACTTGAGAATTCGTTGAAAACCTGTCTGCCAATCAGATACCAGGACAAACATACTGGATTCTAAATTGACCCGACATATTGTATAACAACACTCGGTCAGGGCTTAGAGGTGAACATTTGTAGTAAGTTTTACTGAGTGGCAAGAAGTTGAAAATGCATCAGCCTATTAGAAGCTAGGGTAGCCATACTGGATTCTGCATCAACCTGAAAATGACAACACTTCATCAGGGCCATGAGACAGACATTTGCACCAAGTCTGATCAAAATCTGACCTTTGGAACTGTAGAAGAAGTTGATCCTGAGTCATGAAATCATTGGATGTTGAATTAAGCCAAAAAAAAAAAAAAAACACTTGTTTGGGGCCATGAGATGCACATTTGTACCAAGCCTGATCAAAATCTGCTCCAGAGAACTTGAGAAAAAGAAAATGCATCAGCCAGTGAGTGGCCCGGGCGGCTCTATTGGATTCAACCAAAAAATAACAACACATGGTCAGGGCCATGAAACAAACATGTGCACCAAGTCTAATCCAAATATGATCAATTTAACTGGACAAGAAGTCAAAAATGCATCAGCCAATCAGAGAACAGACCAACCATATTGGATTTCAAATTGAGCAAAAAAATAACCACACTTGATCAGGGCCATGAGACAAATAAATACACCATGTCTGATCTAAATCTGACGAGTGGAACTGGAGAGAAAGCTGAAAATTTGTCAGCCAATCAGAGACCAGGGCAGCAGTTTAGGATCCCAAATCTTTTAAAAAAATACCAACACTTGGTCAGGGCCATGAGAGGATCATTTGCACCAAGTCTGATCCAAATCTGCCTGATAGAACTTGGGAAGATGTCGTTTGAAGAATGACGATGGATGCAGCACCATGGCAACAGCTCGCTCATAAAGCATCAGCTGGCAGGCATGTGATAATGGGGAAAACCGCAAATTGTCTGTGCTATGCTACGAGTATGCTAGTACGCGGTTTGTTGATTGGACTTTCCAAATTCGATTGGGATAGATGATGCCAAATTTTTTATTTTTTTTTTAAAAGGGCATGAAAAATGAAAGTAAACTAATTCATCTTACTTGAATTACTCCAATACATTACATTGCAAAGTTAGATGAAAAGATATTTTTACAGCTAACACTTCACATTTATGGAAACAGTGGGTCCCTGTGACCCCGTGAAGGTACAATTTGTGAAGTCAGTGTTTACTGGGCAAGTTATCAGCGTGTTGGGCAACTCACTGCCCAATCGCCCTGGCAAAATTTATCTTCCAGTAAAGGAGAGACAAATGATGACATTTCATTTGTTGTCTGATTCTTAGTGGGTGGAAGTTTTTTCACATGCAATATTTTCATCATATTAAATGAATATAATATTTTCCTGACCTTGACACATACATTGTGACATTCCTCCACTGATTTCGTGGGGCAAGTAAATAAAATGCAAAGTGAAAGAAGCCATTGGGATCCTGCCGGGACTAAGCACAGAATCGAGAAGCAATGGGCCGATTAACCCTCAGAAAAATCAATATAAGGGTTCCAGCGTTTAAGCCATCCTCAGTCACAATAGCAGGAACACCTCAAGCACCCTGCCAGCTGAGACAATGCTCCAGATAGTCTGGTTTCATCTGATTATAAACAGAATGAAACTGTCCCAAATAGTTAATCAATAGACAAAGCTGAACTTTTTGCTGCAACAAAATTCAAGAATGAACTAGATAACTTGGTCGCCACAGGGACCGAGTCGTGTATCTCCCCGATCCCCAAATTTCGGACAAAATGGCCGCCGGCAGCCATATTGGACGTCCAAAATTGCCGAAAATCGGTCTTGAGCATTGTCAAATAAATATCTTTGCCTGTGCAAAATTAGAAAAAATTCCTGTAATAATTTTCGCATCCAGAGCCCAGAACAGAAAATCTCTGCGGGTGCGGCGGCCCCGGAACTAAACCATAGTATCTCCCGACTATCGTTGTCAGGGAGATACAACTATAACAATGCTATAAATATTCTTGCTCTCTCACACACATAAACTGGTGCAGACACAAACATAATCGCCCACATGGAGAAACACACACACACACACACACATATATACGCACACTCTCACCCACGCGCATACACACACACACACACACATATGCACGCGAGGCACGGACAAATTATTTATTTACACATTTTACATTTACTTCAGTCATCTTGCCTATTTGCATATCAAACTCATCTGATATCACTTACATACTACCAGCAAAATTGGCTCTGCTACAATGATGTAACTGGCACAACCAAATAGTGTGCATAATAATTTTAAGCTATTCCGTTTTCTGCCGTCTTATCAATTCAGTTAATTAATGGGTTTTGGAATTGTCCCACAGGTAAATATAATCAACCAGTTTGCATATTAATATTTATTATGTACAAATTAAAATTTAATCAGAATTACTGACTGAGGCTTGCCAGAAGTTGACTGTGGCTATGCTGTATCTTGCAGCCATTAGAAGGTGTTTGGTTTTCCTCCAGACTGTCAGTATGAATATGACTGAACAGTTACTTTCCACTGCCGCAGTGTTTACAGTGATTAGAAAAAGGTGGGCGTTGTCCATCGTGGTGAAGACGGATCATTTACTGGTCGATCTACGTTCCAACCCTCAACTATGGTCGCGAGCTCTGGGTAGGGACCTAAAGAGCAAAATCGCAAATACAAGTGGCCGAAATGAGCTTTCTCCTCAGGGTGGCTGGGCTGACCCTTAGGGACAGAGTGAGGAGCTCAGACGTCCAGGAGAGGCTCAGACTCGTCCTTTGTGTTGAGAGGAGTCAGTTGAGGTGGTTTGGGCATCTGGTTCGGTTGCCTCCTGGACGCCTCCCTTTAGAGGTTTTCTGGGCATGTCCAACTGGGAAGAGGCCCTGAGGCAGGCCCAGGATATTTTGAAGGGACCATATCTCCTTACTGGCCTGGGAATGGCTTAAAGTTCCCAGGAGGAGTTGGAGGAAGTGGCTGGGGCGGGGGACACCTGGGCCTCTCTGCTTAGTCTGCCATCCTGCCCCCCCTACCCCCTTAGCTTTGGATAAGCGGCAGAAAATGGATGAATGGATGGATCTTCTGAAGTGATATAGCGATACCCACTTTTACCAATTGACCACAGTAAATGGAATGCAAATCAGTTTGTAACTGAAGACCCTGGTGCAAAAAAAGTATGCAAGTCACAAACTGTCCATTTAGAGAAAATTGAGGAAATGAATTTAGGTACCCATCAAAGACGTTTTCCCATCCTTACCTCACAGTGTGTGAAAATGTGACTTCAGTACTTTTGGCACTAGGCTCTTCAATTGACAACTGGAACACATTTCTTCTGCCAGCTATGCTATCCTGCCTGCACTTCGCTGGTTTAGAAATAAAATATGTAAATAGAGTACCATGAGACCGGAGAGTATTCCCAGGGTGTTTGCACAGTTATCTAGAATGCATGTGACAGAAACTGAGCTGTTCCTAAGCCACCAGCTGCCCGATTTTTCTGGGAGAACAAGCAAGATCAGTTGAGGGGGAGGGGGGGGCAGGGGTTTGTTTGGCATTAAATCGATATAGCCCAGTAGAACACCCGCACACTAATTCCTGTGAGTGAACATGCTTCTCAGCACAGGAAAGGTCTTGTGAGTGATTGTCTTGTTGCCAACCGAGGCTCGCGGTCAAGACCCAGGCCTGTTTTCTTGGTCAGGCCATGTACAGAAAACACCCCTGTTCACCCCTCCTGGGTGCTCAGATCTCTCTGCAGGCCCATGTTAAGCAGATCAAGGATGGATTGAGGTGGCTGACAAGGGACTTCAGTTACTAATAGCCGTATGCTGCTAATGGGCATTGGCCTTTGTCTGTGACTATTTACACTTCATATGCATTTATTTATGATGCAATATTATTTTTCAGTAAGCAATTGTTCGAATCCCGGGACAAACCGAGACAATGTGTTCCTGTGAAGGTAGCCTGGAGGGTTATCACATTCAAACTTAAGCAATCAAACAGACATCACACAAGCAAACCAGGAATGGAAGCACCAACAGAGAACAGATCGAGGAGGCATCTTTAATTCCCTGATGAAGCTGTTTGACAATCATTG
The DNA here is from genome assembly GCA_029692085.1 of Gymnothorax javanicus. Taxonomy (NCBI): domain Eukaryota; kingdom Metazoa; phylum Chordata; class Actinopteri; order Anguilliformes; family Muraenidae; genus Gymnothorax; species Gymnothorax javanicus. The sequence continues at coordinate 80,963,977 of CM056197.1, read as the reverse complement.
GCTTGATTGCATAAGCGCCCTCGTAGCCAACTAAATTCACACACAATCAATGGGATCTGTGACCCCAAGCAACCAATTACAAGTGACAAATGGGTGAATGCCAGGTGTTTAGAAGAATGGATATCATTTCTGGAACCACAACTGCATGCACACAAACAAACACCAACATAGGCTTGTCCCTCCAGATATGCCACACATATACAGCAGTGGAGTAAGCTGTAAAAACAGGGAAGGCTGTATATGGTCTTCAACTCAACTGGGGATGGTTGCTAGTAAATAACAAAGCTGTTACTTTTTCCTATTTGTTTGCTATTTTTGGTCTACTGCCAGTGTCCTCATGAGACAACAAAGCAGCTGCTGGAAGTTTATTCAGAATTCTTCGCCCATGATAACGCCTTGCCTCTTTCCTACGCAGCCCAGTAACAAGCAGTCTCCTGAAGGTTGTTGTGACGCACAGCAGAGCAGGGGCAGGGATTCGTCAGCACTATTTGCTGCCGGGCAGTGCTCCTCATTGCAGGAGTTAAGTACGGAGCAGCAGGGGAGGGTTAACAGAGAAGGTGAAGATGGTGATTTTGGGGGCAGGGACCAAGTAGTGGGACATCAGGAATTTTCTAGCAGTTAAAATCAGCATTGACATCACTGAGACCTAAGCTGGAGAGCTATAGGAACTGAAATGCTAAATGAACTCTGCTAAACATTATTTTGCTAGCATGCTGTTCAAGAGGGATGACGAAGCAGGAGGAGGCCATTCATCTGAGAACAGAAAGGAGCTGAAGCAAAGCAGTGTATGAAATATACCTCATTATGTTCATCCTCAGACAGTGTGATACAAACTATGCACAGGAAACACAATATTTTAAAGCCTAAGCAGAGTTTACTGGCATGCTCAATATTTTAGTGAGAAATTGGTGGCCCTTGACAATAATTGCATAGCTGAACTTGGATTGAATGCTTTGGATATAAAGCAATAAGTCAACAAAGGATTTAGAGTAAATTAATAAGCATGATGCCATTACAAGAGTTTACCTTTGAAGGGCAAGATTTTCCCCAGATAACTTTATTATGAAATTCTTAAGCTTAATGCTGATGCACAACAACATAAATGCTCTGATCAGCAACAATTAATTACACAAGACATACTAAAGCCAATAGTTAGTCGGACATGTTTTTTTATTTAATGACTGTGAACATACCTTAAAAACACTTATTGTTTATTCATGTCCAAATAATTTATATGTCTCCAGCTTGTACAAAAATTGTCATACAAGGATGCACTGATTTGGATAGTTGTCCTTGCAAAGATTCTTTTCTCTCTCCCTGAATCAATGCACAAGCTTGTTGACGCCAGAGAGTTGCCTTCTCGTAATTCAAAATATAAAAAGAGTTTAAATCAATTCTTCCGATAGAATGGCCTCAGTGCTTTTGAAACTTAGAGGAGAGGCTGTGGAAGTGCTCCAGTCATGACATTCATGATAAAAAAAGGTCTTGAGGGCTTTTAAAGGTTTACATTAGTGGAATTCTAAACTCACTCCTGCCCAACCCTATCAACAGATATTAAATACAGTTACAGTTGCCAGAAAAAAGTATTTTCCCCCTTCCTGATTTCTTACGTTTTTGCATATTTGTTGAATTAATTGTTTCAGACCTTCAAAGAAAAAATTATATAACACTAGGACAAAAAAAAAAGAAAAATAAAGTAACCAATTAATTTATTAAGAGAGTGGCTGGCCCTATGTGAACAGGAAATTACCCCCTTAATTTCTTAATCATCAAATTTAACAAATGTAATTGGATAAAATTAGACCGTACACACCCAGACTTGCTGACTGACTGCCCTGTTGAATCTAAGAATCACTTCAATAGAACCTTTCCAACAAAGTAGGTCTAAACAATGAGTATACTGTATTCTGCTGCAATAAAAAGAAATTCCAGAAGAGACAAGAAAGTTATAGGTTAATAAGCAATTTCTAAGGCTCTCGGGCTTCAGCAAACCACAGGGCGAGCCATCATCTACAAATGGACATTAAAAATAAAAGAGTAAATCATCGACTCATCTAGGAAGTCACAAACGAACCAAGACAAACATCTATGGAGGTGCAGGGCTCACTTGCCTTAGATATAGTCAGCATTCACTATTCCACCATTAAAAGTAAAATGGGCAAAAATCTTATACATAGGAGAGTTTTAAGGGAAAAAAAAATACACTGCTAACAATGTGGCACATAAAGGCTCATTGCACATTCGCCAAAAAATACTTTGATCATCCCCAAGCAATTTGGAACAATGTTCTATGAACTGATGAGTCAAAAGTTTAAACTTTTTGAAGATAGTGGTCCCATTATATGTGGTGTAAAACTAAGAAAGCCTTCCTCAGGGAAATGTGGTGGTGGTAATGCAATTGAATGAGAATGCTTTACTGCATCAGGACCAACCTGAATTGTCATAATAGTCATCATTCCACGATCTGAAGCATAGGCCCGAATGAGTTATGCAGCAAGACAACAATTTACAGCACCAGAGCCAGTATACTTTTAAATGGCTCAACATTGATAAAAATTAAGTTTTGGGATGACCTAGTCAATGTCCTGATATTCACCGCACGATCATGCTGAGGCAGGACCGTAAATTGATAGGTCATATCAAACTTCCGGAAACCAGGAACCACAAGCAGACTCAAAATTGTCAGACAGTAAAAACTTAAATGGAGAGTACATAGGCAGGAATAGGTGCATGGTGGACAGGTAACTGCAGGACAGGAAGGACAAAGTCAAAACAGCCAGGTGAAGGTCAAAACCAGGAGAACAGTCAGCAGGCAAGACAGTCAAGGGTTAAAGAAGAGCAGGGTCCAGGACAAGGTTAGGGGTGCAATGACCAGTTCACTTGGGTGACACAGGTGCTGGATACATTTTTTTCTTTCAATAAAGCAGATAATCATTTCAAACTATTCTGTTTCCACATGTTCTTGTCTTATACTGCATCTGTAAAAAGGCAAGAAATGATTTAGTGTGAAAAATAGGCAAAATGGAAGACATCAGGATGTGGACACACTATTTCATGGCACTATATGAGCAAAATATTTTCCCTTGTTAAAAAAAATTACTGAAAAAATACTGAAATGCTGTGTGGAGATGGAAGGTGAATGCCTTAAATACATGGATGCAGGTTGATTGACTGATTCAATCAACCAAAATGTACTTCATGAGTGTACTGAATAGAACCCCATTTCAACCAGTCAATTAGCATTCCACACAGTTCCCTACTCGCTGCATGCAATTAAGTAGTTCCTCAACTGAATAACAGAGGAAGCCATGACTGTTCTGGTTAATCATTTTTAAAACACCAGTTCAACAGCCAGGGTGGAGGCATTAAATTTATTTAAGTGAAACAACCTTTCAGTTGCCAGAGGATATTACTGGAAAACCTGCACAGAAAACCACCATAAATATAAGTGAGTAAAACTTCAAGTACAGAGCAATGAATTTAACAAATCACGACTCTCACAAGTCTCTTTAGACTTTGAAGTTCCTGAGAAAAATGATATAATTGAATCCAGACACGCTAAATTAAAATAAAAATGACAGAAATGTCTAATACACTCCACTGACCTCAACTTGCCCATTCATTAGCAGCACTCAATAGAACAGTTTACACACTTCATGATTTGGCCACCTCCGCAAATGACAAGTGTCCCAGCCATGGTAATAGTTAATTCAACAAATAACATTTCAAAGAGAAATACTGAGATACTTTGAAGCTCTGTACTCCAAAGCTAACCTCATTTGTTTATCTACACTATGAAGATCTAATGGCTTGGATTACTGAGCACTCAGCCAAGTATGATTTGGAATGGCATTGGATATCTACTTGTGTTTTTGTTTTCTGGCCTTACCTACTTTCCGAGTGTTATTCAGCCAGCCAGCCCACCAAACAAATTCTTAACAGGAAACTCAAAGTCCTCACTGACAATAATACGTACAAATGTCATTTCATGAGCCAAGTAAATATCATCAGACAATTTTTACCTTTATGTTGGGAGAACCTTAAACCCTGAAAAAAAAAACCTGAAAAAGCCACAGATTCAATTAAAAGGACCAACATTTAGCACGTCAGATTACAGTAAAGTGCAACAGAATGCTATGAACAGCATAAAAAAACCGCACTTCTCAGAGCATAATAAAATAAAATGATACAAAAGCATTTTAAATGGACTGGTTTGGTGGTTTGGATGGACTGGTACTCCATGATAAGAAATAGTGCATTGAATACAGATGAGACTTGGGCTACTTCACCAGTGGATTTTACAGGGATGAGTGTAAGTGAGCATGTGAGAATTTGTCCCTTTGTGGGAAGAGAGAATGCTGCTGCCTCATGGTAGGAACACTGACACGGCACAATATTACAGAGGGCGGCGTCACATTTTCGTTCACTTTCTATTGAGACCCTGTTATAGAGTCAGAACAGTGACTTTCAATTTTGGTATCAAAAATAAAATTTGGCAATGAAAACAATGCCTAAACAGGAAAGGAAATATGGGAATTTAAACTCCTGTATTGAAGTAATGGCACTGAAACACGTAGCCAATCGGCACTAAAAAGTTTCACTGAAAAAAACAAAATACAGGCATTAAAAATATGTTTTGTTATTTTTATATTTTCTTGCATTAAAATGTATTTTTCAATGAAATCCTTCCAAACTTTTCTCCATGTCACGCTTTTTTTCGATGACTTAAAAAAAAAAAAAAAACTGATGTTTGGTTTCAACTCTCTGTCACCATTTGGATGTGTAGGGGAGGGTTTGAGGGGAGGGGGCAGTTATATATAATCTGCACATTAAGGAGCAAACATCACCTTTTTAAGCCCACAGTCACTGCTTTTACAGTAGTGACTTCCACAAGTTCCACTGGAATTACCACACCACAAGCCTCTTTCTCCGCGCTGTTATTTTTTCACTTTGAATCATCAGGCTAGATTAAAGGTCCACCAAGTCATTTTCCGCAAATCTCTTATTTGTGCTAAGAAGCAACCTGGTCTTGATCACTATATTGGCACCTACCGACACAGATTAAAAAAATGTTGCATCCATGAGCCCGAGAGGGCACAATGAACTGATTTCATGGCAAAAAGTTGAAATGATTAAATCACAGTAGTTATCGCACACAAGTGATGTCAGAATCAGATTTAAGCTCTCCTTTGTTTCTCTGATATCGTTGTTTGTGCAGCACCTTTGAAAACGTCCGCCAAGGATGCTGTCGTCATTTTAGAAACATTTTCTGGGACTTCTTAGTTTGCCTGATAACAATTGTAAGCATTTATTATCAAATGTTTTTATTCACAACAGACCCATGTTCAATATTTCGCCTCAAGGCTTTCTTGTTTGCAATCTTTATTTCTCTGACAATCAAAAAAAAAAAAAAAAAAAAAAAGTTGAAATAACAATCAGTAAAGTTGAGACTAGCCATCAAAGGGAAATATTGCCATTGAAGGCAGAGTAACAGAAACAGTTCTAGTATAAGTCCAATACTGACATACAGGACCTCGGTTATGTACCTGAAAGTCAAGTAAGTAACATAATATTTTATGAGAATTTGAATTCAACAGGTTTATTTTTCACGGATTGTTTCACTGCAGGCAAAAGACACAATAAAAAGCTCACAAGTGGCTGGTGGTGATCAGCAACAGCGAATTTGTCTTGCAACGCGCCACTACAGTGTGTCCCTGCCGCTACAAGCCTGTGATTGGTTGAAAGGTGTTATGTCTCCTTCAACACAGCCCATGTGTTCATCTCTGCCTAGACGAACACAGCTCTTGGCAAGTGAGGCATGGCGAAGCCTCCACTTCCTCTTTGCCAATCTGTCACAGCAGTAGAAAAGGCGGGACTGTCATAAAGAAAACCTGCACTGCATTCCCTACTGAGAACAGCAGGTTTCAAACTGCTGGTGTAGACTTAGCGTAACTTAGCCTCCAGTCATTATTTTCAGCTCCCGCCGCCAAGCGGGTGTGGAGGCTATGGTATCGGGCTCCGTCCGTGCGTGTGTGTGTGCGTGCGTCAACACATTTTGCTTTATCTCATTAACTGTTGCAGTTACAGGCTCCTAATTTTTACTGGACAAGCATCTCATAAAGGCCTACAAATGACATGCCTAAAGGTGACCTTGACCTATTTTTCAAGGTCACTGGCCTAAAAATATTACCAAAAATTTAGACATATTTGCTTCATCTCATCAACTATTTCAGTTACAGGCTCCTAATTTTTACTGGACATGCATCTCATAAAGGCCTACAAATGACGTGCCTAAAGGTGACCTTGGCCTATTTTTTCAAGGTCACTGGCCTAAAAATATCACCAAAAACTTTGACAAGTTGCTTTATCTTATCAACATTTTCAGTTACAGGCACCTAATTAGCTACCGCTGCCCAAGTGGCACGGGAGCTATGGTATCGGGCTCCATCCGTGCGTGCGTCCGTCCATGCGTGCGTCCATCAACAAAAACTTCAACATTTTGTTTATCTTAACGGCGGGAGCTTCTGGGGCCGCCAATGCCCTATATTTGACATTGTTAGGCTTTTTCACCATCTGTGCGTTTCCAAAATTGTCCCCAGCACCCTGCTTGATTGCCCACTGCTGCAGCTCTTCCTCCAGGTAACAGGATTGTCTGAACCAGGGGAATCAATCCACCTGCTGAAAACTCAACTAGCTAAGTGTTGATGGTTAAGCAGTACCCTCAAAACTGCCTGCATTCATACAGTAGCAATCAGACTTTTTAACAGCTGATGTCTTTGTAACTGAGATTGAGAGTGGAAGGCAGGTCAACATCCATGTCAAAATCATTTTAGATCTTTTTCATAGTGTCCATTCGAGGTCCACCCAAAGTCATATATGAGGAAGTACACAGATAGTGTGTTCTATACTGTATGTACTTTTATGCATCTGAAGAAAGCATAGAAAATTTGGGTTGCTGGCACATAGCCATTAGGCTACAGAGTGTGGAGAAAGGTAAGACAGTCCACAAGGTAATCGCAATGGTCACAGGCCTGACTCTATTACAGCTGGTAACAGCTTTTTTACTACAACCCCAATTCCGAAATAGTTGGGACAAAGTGTAAATTGTGAATAAAATCAAAACGCAATGACTTTCAAATCACACCAGCCAGTATTTTATTCACAATGGAACAGAGATAACATAGCAAATGTTGAAACTGAGAAATTTTACAATTTTGTCCACAAAATGAGCTCATTTCAAATTTGACAGCTGCTACAGGTCTCAAAAAAGGTGGGACAGGGGCCTGTTTACCATGGTGTAGCATCCCCTCTTCTTTTTAACACAGAGTGGAGACATCTGGGCATTGAGGAGACAAGTTTCTTGAGTTTAGCCATTGGAATTTGATCCCATTTTTATTTAATACAGGCTTCCAGCTGCTGGAGAGTTTTGGGTCACCTTTGACAGACTTTTCGTTTACTTATGTGCCAAATGTTCTCAATCGGTGAAAGATCAGGACTGCAGGCAGGCCAGTTCAGCACATGGACTCTTCTACTACGAAGCCATGCTGTTGTTATAGCTGCAGTATGTGATTTTGCATTGTCCTGCTGAAATACAAAAGGCCTTCCCTGGAATAGATGTCATCTCGAGGGGAGCATATGTTGCTCTAAAACCTTTATATACCTTTCAGCATTCATGGTGCTTTTTAAAACATGCAAGTGTCCCACACCATATGCACTAATGCATCCCCATACCATCAGAGATGCTGGCTTTTGAACTGAGCGCTGATAACAGGAGGGGTGGTCTTTCTCCTCTTTAGCCCGGAGGACATGACGCCCATGATTTCCAACAAGAATGTCAAATTTGCACTCGTCTGACCACAGGACACATTGCCACTTTGCTACAGTCCATTTTAAATGAGCCTTGGCCCACAGAACACGGCGGCGCTTCTGGATCATGCTCAACAATGGCTTCCTTTTTGCATGATAGAGTTTTAGGTGGCATCTGTGGATGGCATGGCGGACTGTGTTAACTGACAGTGGTTTCTTGAAGTATTCCTGGGCCCATTCAGTAATGTCAATGATAGAATCATGCCGGTGAGTGATGCAGTGGCATCTGAGGGCCCGAAGAACACGGGCTTCCAGTAAAGATCTTCGGCCTTGTCCCTTACGCACAGAGATTTTTGAATCTTTTGAATCTGAATCTTTTGATGATGTTATCAGGCCTCGAACTACAGGCGATAAGGGGCACGGCAGAAGTTGCCGTGGTCCATTCTGAAAATATAAGGGCACTACGGCAAATGTGCCTCCATATAAGGGGCACCACAGCAAAGTCTGCCGCTACCTTGGGGGCACAGCAGCAAATCCACCATGGAGCTTTAGGTCATCACTTCAGCTAATAAAAAGTAAAGGTCCGTAGTCTCAGATGTTCTTCACAAAAAGTGACCAATCAGCGTGCGCTATGCAAATGGAAACCATTCTTGAAAGAAAACGGGGGCTTGCTGTCTTGGAAATGGGCTCAGTATTGCACTGGGATATCGTTTGGGCATTGCTATAATGCAAGTACAAGCAAAGGACATTCCAATCAAACGCCGGGTCATTGAAAAAAAATCATATTTAGCCATTTTGTCCATCTTCTGCCATCCGCGAAATTCGGACTTCTCCTGTCATTCCAACACTCACACTGAAACCAGCGCTAGATACTGGCTATAAAGACCCCTTCCCAAGCTTTATAAACACATAAAACGCAACCTAAAAGAATTTCATTACCTCCATAACTTCGTCAATTTGCCACACTTTGCGGCTGCTGACTGTAATTAGGCTTTTTTTTTTTTCCTTTCACCTGTCGGCATCGTGATTGGAGTTAAAAATAGAGAAGATACATAAATTATTCAAGAATAATTCCGCGCCCACAATCGTGAGAAAAGGGCGAAAAAGACAGTTGTAAAAACCAGTGGCGGGTCGTTGGCCGTAACAAGGGGAAGCCAAAACCTCGCCCTACAAAGCTTAATGACTTAAACCTTTCGCAGTTTACTTTTCTTGATCAGCAGTTGCTCATACGAATTGGTAGAAGGACAGTCAAATTTATTTTCGATAGCATTGTTATACATTGCACCACGAAATTATGAGGGGGTTTCTTTCACACATAAATTACGATGCAAATTACCATAGGCCTACATCTTTATAAATTCTACGCTCAAGTAGGCCTAGCTCATAAACGGCATAGGTTCGCAAATTGATTAGTGAGGCTCATTAAGCAATAAGATGCGCAACATCGCATTCTTTACTTCTATATTAAGATCGTAGAAAACAGATAGTCATGGCTTCTCGCGAAAGAAGCCTCGCAAACTAATTTAAAAAGACGTATTGATAATTTGCGTCGTCATTTGCTATCGAAAATAAATTTGACTGTCCTACCAATTCGTATGAGCAACTGCTGATCAAGAAAAGAAAACTGCGAAAGGTTTAAGTCATTATGCTTTGAAGGGCGAGGTTTTGGCTGCCCTTTGTTACGGCAGACGAATCGCCACTGGTAAAAACGGGAAATGCTGTGTGATTTATTTATTTTGGGTATGTGTTTTGGCCGAGGGGCACTTACGGCAATGCGGGGAAAGGGCACGGCATTCTACTGCCGTGAACTGGGGCTTTTAAAGGCGGGCAGCCCGGCAAACAGGTAGGGCATCGAGCCCTGTGTTATGCACTGTCGATGATGAGACCTTCAAAGTCTCTGCAATTTGACGTTGAGGAACATTGTTTTTAAAGTCTTCCACAATTTTTTTACGCAAGCCTTCACAGGTTAGAGAGCCTCTGGCCATCTTTACTTCTGAGAGACTCAGCCTTTCTAAGACATCCCTTTTATAGCCTATCATGTTACACACCTGATGCCAGTTAACTTAAATACTTGCTGAATGTTTTTTCAGCTGATTCTCTGATATATAAATTGCTTTTTCAGCCCTTTTTTTTCCCCTGTGTCCCAACTTTTTTGAGACCTGTTGCAGCCAGAAAATTTGAAATAAGCTCATTTTGTGGATAAAAATGTAAAATGTCCCAGTTTCAACATTTGAAATGTCATCTATATCCTATTGTAAATAACTTATTGGCTCATGTGATCTGAAAGTCACTGCATTTTGATTTTATTCACAATTTACACTTCGTCCCAACTATTGCGGAATTGGGACTGTAATGTTTCAGGAAGTAACCAGATGACAGCTCATTGGAGGACTTCTATTGCATCCGTGAGCAAGGTAAACTGACTTTATTCAGCAAAACGTGCAAATTTGGAAGGAACGTTGGATAAAGTTGTCCACCACATTATCCGAAAAAGTTCAGGAAGGATTTTTTTCTCTTTCAACCGTGCCTGCCACTGCGCATATTTGTTTAGCGGACAACTTTAGCGGACAACAAAATGTTTGTTTTGACATATTTGGTCATTAAGATGCATAAATAAATTTATAATGGATATGTTGTAGCCATTTTCTACACATATAATTTAAGATAATTTGAATCAATACTCTGTTTGAGATGTTTGGGTTTGAAGTACTTTCTGTTCCGTGTTGTAATGTGGAATGAAGGTTTGGCCAGTGACTAATGACGCGATAGAATGGTGTTTTCTCATTGGCTGCTGTGTGTATAGTATAAATACATCGTGAGCCCGCGAAATGGCAGAAGTCACTGGACCTTGATGCAACACGGTCTTTTGACCAGCGCACTAATTTTGGTTAGTTTACTAAGAAAAGTCGACAGTCTATTATTTTTCTATTTTGTATGATTTCAGTTTTGTAATAAAGATACCGAAAGAAGAATTTAGCTTCAAGACTTTTGCTTTCCGATGTCAGTGTGTAGCATGCAAAAACTTTGAGGTCTGAAGCTAGTGAGGCAGCCAGCTGCTGCACCCACATCAAAGTCAAAAGACCAGTCATTTCTCTCGGGAGCTAACCTGCTGTTCAGACGGCGGACCTGCGAGTTCGGTCGGGAAGACAGTTTGGAGCTCGAGTTGAAGCCCCGAGAATACCCGAGAAAAGCCTGCGGAATGGAGATTTACCTGGATCAGGTCTGATATTCTTTATTGACTCTTGTAGCCTTTTGGCGACGTTGGCGCAGACCATCGTCTGAAAGTGAAAGTAAATGTTCACTGGATATTCTGCTACGGAAGCCATCGGGTTTTGATGGAATAAATTCGGCACATGTAGAGGCTCTTTTCACAACGGATTAGACGCATTAGAAGAGTTAGAAGCTGTGGATAATTCGAGGAATTGTGGCAGTTTACGTGTAGAGGATTCCGTAGCTAAACGAGATGGCAGAGAAAAGCGCAGCCGCGCGTGATGACCAAAAGAGGGCGCCAAAGCCCACAGAAAAGGCTGTAGAGGAGAAAATCAACCGGCTGAAAGGAGAAAGAAGGGGAAAATTGGCTCAATTAACCAGGCAAAAGAATGACTTAGAAAAATTGAAGGAAAATGAAAATAATGTCAAATTCATTAAAGATGAAGCATTGCTGATGTTTGAAAAATACTTTGGAGAGTATGAAAGGCTCAATGAACAATTGTCTGAATTAATGTATGAAGAAGAAATTCAATCAGATCAAGATGCTTTTGAGACAAGGCATTCAGAATTCAAGCAGTTCTTACAAGAAATGAATAGGTGGATTTCAGATGTGCTTAGAGACCCTCTAGAAGAGGAAGAAGGTATTTGGCCACAGGATAGTGCATCTAAGTCCAATTCAGCTGTAAGCCGTACTTCCAGCATTAATTCTGCAAAGCTAAAAATCAAAGCAGAACGCAAAGCACTATTAGAAAGAGCTGCTGCAATGAAAAAGAAAGAAGCACTAGAGCAGGAGGAAATCTGCCTGAGATTAAAGACAGAGCAATTAGAAATTGAAACTGAACTTGCTGCTTCAGCTGCCAGATTGAAGGTGTATGAGGAATTTGAAGATGCTCATGAGTCAATGGATGATCTCCGTAATACACTGCCAAGATTTAAAGCAGAACCCCTAACTAGTAGACATGAAAAGCATTGTGTTGCCAGTGGTTACGTGCATCATGGAGCTAGTGAGCTTTCTCTTGCTTTCAACCCAAAGCCAGCTGTGCAATTTGGTGCTTCAGACAGAAGAAAGCCATTGTCAAGTTTTGGTACTGCCAGCCGTACCCCGCGTCCTGATCGCCATGACCGCACGGATACATCTACAGACAACCTATATGAAGTGCTGCAGCGGCAAAATTAAGTCACTGAGATGCTCATTAGAGTTTGTCCCAACTCCCTCATAGAGACCTACTAACATTTACAGGAGACCCTCTGACGTATAGATCCTTCATTAGGGCCTTCGAACATGCAATTGATAGCAAGACAGACGGCTATCAAGATCGGTTGTACTACCTTGAACAGTTCACGAGTGGAGAGCCGCTTGATCTCATTCCTAGCTGTGAGCATATGAGACCAGACAAGGCTTACACAGAAGCGAGAGCATTGCTTGATCGTCACTATGGAGACGAACTGACCATCGCCACAGAGTGTATCAAGAAGGCAATGGAATGGCCTCAGATAAAGCCTGAAGACAGAAAAGGATTGAATACCTTTGCATTGTTCTTGATTGATACCACAGAGAAGGATGCCGGTAAAGGTCAGTCAGAGAAGAAAACAGCCACAGTCAAGTCTGCAAATGTTTTCCAAAGTCCCTGTCTTTACTGCCAGAAGAACCACGCACTGAACGTGTGCAATAAGATCACAGGCGAACCTTTCAAAGAAAGAATACAGTTCTTGAAAACGACCGGCCTTTGCTTCAGCTGCCTGACTGCAGGTCACTTAGCCAAGGACTGTAAGAAGAAAGTTTCATGCCGAGAGTGCTCCCGCAAACACCCAGCTATCCTGCATGTGGCAAAAGAAGACGCCGTATCGGCCCAGAACAGCGCAGACGACAGTTCACTAGGCACAGAAGAAGTCACAAGTGCTCTCGTGTCTGCGGGCTGTAGAAAAGCGGACCACACTGGGGCCGGGAACAGTGAGAGTATACTGCCCATTGTACCTGTGCAGATAAAGCACAAGAAAGGCACAAAGATAGTCAAGACCTATGCATTCCTGGATACAGGAAGCACAGCGACTTTCTGCACTGAAGCCTTGGCAAACCAGTTGAACATAGGAGGCAGAAAGACAGAGTTCCTTCTCCGCACCATAGTACAAGAGCAGAAAGTGAGTAGCTATGTGCTTACTGATTTGGAGGTGTGTGGCTTAGAGGAGCAAGAATACATTCAGCTGCCCAGTGTGTATACTCAGCCAGATTTACCTGTGAAGAAAGCCAACATACCACAAGAGACAGATTTGGTGAAGTGGCCTTACCTGAGTCGGGTCCATCTCCCAAAACTTGAAGCAGAAATTGGCCTTCTCATCGGCGCCAATGCATATAAAGCTATGGAGCCGGGGGAGATTATTAGTAGCCAGAACGACGGACCGTGCCGTGAAAACAGCGCTTGGTTGGATTGTCAATGGGCCAATTAGCAGATGTCAAGAGAAAGAGTCAGATGATGACGAAAGACCGAGTTTTCTTGTCAACCACATCTCCGTGATGAACATTGGAGATGTTGATGAAGCACTACAATGCCGATTTCCCTGAAAAACGGTGTGAGGACAAGTGAGAAGACTCAACATGACAAGCAGTTCATGCATGCTGTGACTACATCAGCACAGCTCGTTGATGGTCACTATTGCATTAAGCTGCCTCTGAAAGATGACAAGGTGAAGATGCCATGCAACCGTGGTATTGCTGAACAGAGACTTAACTCCTAGAAGAGAAAGTTCAATAGGAACCCAGACTTCTTTCAGGAGTACAAGACCTTCATGAACAAAATACTGGAGATAGGCTATGCAACAAGAGTTCCAGAAGAGCAGTTGAGTCGCAATGATGGAAGAGTGTGGTTCATCCGCACCCACGGGTGTATCATCCAAAAAAAGCTGCGAGTCGTCTTTGACTGCGCAGCAAGGTATCAAGGCATGTCATTGAATGATCAATTGTTGCAAGGGCCTGACCAAACAAACACCCTCATCGGAGTGTTGCAGAGATTTAGACAGAAGCCCATCGCCGTGATGGCAGATATCGAGTCTATATTCTATCAGGTGCGGGTTCCAGACACAAACGCTGATCTGCTACGCTGTCTGTGGTGGCCAGGCGGTGATGTGAATAGAGAAGCAGCTGAGTACAGAATGTGTGTGCATCTGTTTGGTGCTACATCATCCCCCAGTTGTGCGTTGTGTGCACTAAGAAGAACGGCAGAAGATGCAGCGACTGAGACCACACCAGAGGACACACAGACTGTCCTCAAAAACTTCTATGTTGATGACTGCTTGAAGTCGGTAGACACAGAAGATCAAGCAGTTGCTCTCGTAAAGGAGCTGATGACATTGTGCGCTAGAGGTGGGTTACACTTGACCAAGTGAATCAGCAACAGTAGAGCCCTGCTGTGCTCCATCCCTGGCTACGAACGAGCAGATGAAGTTAAAGATCTTGACTTGGAGAACAACGAACTACCTGTGGAATGAGCACTAGGCGTGCAGTGGTGCACTAGTTCAGACAACTTTAAGTTCAAGATACACCTTCCAGGCAAACTGTGCACAAGACAAGGCATCTTATCTGTTGTCAGTTCGGTGTACGATCCAATGGCGCCTCTCCTCTTACCCATCAAGCTCATTCTGATAGATCTCTGCAAAGGGAAAAGTGGTTGGGATGAAGAGATCCATGACAAGCCACGCAAAACATGGCTGAGGTGGCTAACAGACCTCGACAAGCTTTCAGAACTGGAAGTCAGCAGATGTTTCAAGTCTGCCATGTTACAGCCAACCAAGACTGCCCAGATCCACAATTTTTCTGACGCCAGTCAAGAAGAATATGGCGTTGTGTCGTATCTCTTGTCGACGAATGGCCAAGGTGAGAAACATGTATCCTTCCTGATGGGAAAGTCTAGAGTCGCTCCGCTCAAACAGATCACGATTCCTAGAATGGAGTTGACAGCAGCGATGGTTGCAGTCAAGATTGATTGGATGCTGAGAGAAGAACTCGAAGTTCTCCTGATGGAATCGGTCTTCTGGACAGATAGTACAACAGTACTAAAGTACATTGAAAATGATGCCCTTCATTTCAAAAGCGTTTGTAAAATCGAGTTTAGTACATTAGAGAGGTGACAACTTTGTCTCAGTGGAAGTATGTCAACACCTCACAAAACCCTGCAGATCAGGCCTCAAGAGGTTTGAAGATTGAAAGCTTCATGAAAAGTAAGAGCTGGTTTCAGGGGCCTAGCTTCCTGCCAAATGAAGCTGAGTGGCCAGAGCAACCTGAACAGTGTACTTACCCGACAGAAAATGACGTTGAGGTGAAGACGTCCGCTGCGGTGTCATGCACAAGTCCAGACGAGTGCACAGATCCATTTAACCAGCTTGTGGAGTATTACTCGAGTTGGCATAAGCTGAAAAAGGCAACAGCTTGGATTCTGCACCTAAAAGATATGCTGCGACACCTAAGTAAGAACAGAAAAGAGTTTGAACGGACCATAAAGCAATCTGAAAAAGATCCAGAAAAACACAGATCCATGATTGAACAGCAGGTGGGCATGTGTAAGAATAACCTGAAAAAGAGAATACTTACCTTTGAAGACCTATAAAGAGCAGAAATGGAACTGATCAAATACAGCCAGAGACAGACCTATACTGAAGAGATGAAAGCTCTGCAGACAGGAAACACTGGCGTGAAAAGGACCAGTTCAGTTTTTCAGTTCAGTAGGAAAGCCAAATGCGGGCCACGCCTGATGCCCAGCTTCAGTGTCCAACCTCACTAATGCTCTGGTTTATGAATGGCAGCAAATCTGAGCTGCAATGCTCCAACACCAAGTGTAAAGCCTTCCCAGAAGAGAGGAGGCTGTTACAGCAATAAACAATATAGAAATTCCACATGAATGCCCATAATGTTGTTTGTAAGGTGTGCTCATAATTCTGGCAATGCAGTGCACTTAATTCACTCAAGTGTTACAAAAATAAATAAATAAATAAATAAATTGTTACAAATTGGTCTTTCCATATGAAATGGTTTAATGTTCTATTATGCACATCAGCTGAAGCTTTATTATGCTCAATTTAAGAATAAAATTGGCTACCAAGAAATGGCTTCTCCTAGAAACTTGTCAGAAAGATCCAATGAGAATCTTAAGATTTCTTCAAAAAATGTACACCGCAGTCTTGATAAAGAGTGTCAGCTGGGTCTCACAAGGACAGAGTGAGGCAAGACCTTGAAGTATAACTGCACCAGAGAACGAGAATGTCAAGTTTGGAAAAAAAAAAAAAAAAAAAAAGTGCCTCACTGGTCCCAAGCTGGGACCTTTATTCAATTCCACCAGCCAAAATCAATTAATGTTATACATTTTAAAATCATATTGGGATAAAAATGGAGAATACATTTTTTTTCTCACCTGTGGCCAAATGTGCTGGTCTCATTCATTTTTTCTGCTCTACAGATTCTACTGTGCACACAGAACCAAGTGTCATCCTCCTGCCAATGACTGAAATTACGAGCTGCACAAATTGAGACTTTAATAGAACCTACTCAAACGAGCAATGGACGAGTAGATTCAGTGCTATGCCAACACAAGACCGGTGCCAGCTTAATACCATCTCTGTGGCAGCAGGCACACTTTATTCTGCATGCACTGCACGGCTATAAGAATTTAGAGCAGTCCCCAGTTGTTTTCATTCAAAAATTACCATTTGCGTGATGAGGGAAAGATCTGCTGAATGGAGCCCTCTGTCCTTGGATGATACAGCACATCAATGAAGTCACCACTATTAGGATATGATTAATTTGGGAATACAGTGATATCAATATTTGTAAGGTATTAACTTCATTATGGGAGATGGGTAGTTGAAGACACTTCTATGCCAAACTGACTAAAACAAATATGTCAGCCAATGCAAGCTCTGCCGTAATAACATTAAATGGGCCAGACTCCTGGGTGAACTCATCTACTCTCCCTTAGTGCCAGTTCAGAGCATGTCCAGACCAGAAGCACATGCAGAGCGAGGCCAAGGAGAAGGAAACTGGAGCTCAATAATGTCAGAGATTCAAAAGGCCGCAAATGCAATCAACAACCTCAGTATTGTGGCGATGGAGGCCAGATTTTTGGTGTTGTTTTCCTTGGGAGTCATCATTTGTAAGCATTTACCCAAATCATGGATTTGCAAGACAAAACTATGAGTCTGTTGCAGCAACTTCATCCGTTTTTCAGAAGACTTACTTTTGAGCAATGACACCAGGAACATTCATTCAACCGACTGGCTGAAAGACTTCCTCCTCCCCTCAATGACACCATGACCACAGACATTCCTTAATACAAGACTAGAAAGTTCTCAACTGAACGTTTGAATGTTGATGTGACAGTCACCTCTGATAATTGTAAGCAATAGAGTAATTAAAAACAGACACAACATTGAAAAAAAAAAAAATCTTCCTACGGTTATGCTCAGTGCAGATTCAATCCTCATAGCTTTGAATGCCAGACAGTAAGGCCCATCAGGACTTTCATGCATTTATCTCCCATCTGGATATGTCACTCCAGAGGCCAGGGATCCACATTTTCAGCACCAGCACAGTCACTTTGCTGCTCCTGCTCTTTAGATTGAAATAGTCCATGGCAATTCTGAGCAAGTGAACACAGACAGGAGCACCTGGCTCAATGATTAGAAAATTCCTGTGTACAAATACAATTTAAACGTTTAACAAGAGCGCAGTCAGACACTATGGAGATGACGAGGCTCACCACAGGCAATGCTGTCAGTTTCCATCTTCGGAATAAATCAGCATTCCTTTAGTGTTCTAGCACTCTACACAAGAGAGGAATGTTGCTCGACTGCCCTGGCCTGTACACATTAGCATTCACATCACAGAGGATGTTGTAGACCAAAGTAGTAATAATATAATTTAACCAAGAACAGCAAAGCACAGAATAATTATTTTTGTGATTGTGTTCAGGAGAAACTTCTGATTTGTTACTAAATAATTAGACTGTATTTGCTTCAAGCTGTGTTTGTAGTAGGATAAGGGGTGTAAAAATCAGAACAACACAGGAGTGCAAGGGCGTAGGTTTGCGTATGGACGGTAGGGACATGTCCCTACCAATATTTTGGGAAGCCAGATTGTCCCTACTAATATTTCAGCAAACTCGTTTTTATCATCTTTCCAGATAAGCCACATTAGACCCAGTTGCCGAGGCTACGTCTCCATGACAACCTATTTACGCATTCTAGCATGTGATTGGTTGAAAGGGAGGGGCTACCTGAAGGCTGAAAGCCAAGTTTAAATTGACTACTCTATGCAGGTCCAAAGCGGAGCTTGAGATGCACAACTGGACCGCCAGCTTTGATTAAATGGTGTTTGCAATGGCTTGCCTGTTGAAGAGAACCGTAATTTGGCATTTGTTCCAGATTTTTCTTCATCATGTAACTATAGCACTTTTCCCATGGCCCAACTCATGACATATATTTGATATTACCTTAGGTACTATCACTTTTACAGAAATTTCATTGTCTGAGAGCGTGAGAAAAAAAAAAATCATTCCATATAGCTAATGCTATTAATATTCAGCCAAACTGAATGCCAAGTGTAATGTTGGGAACTTGAATCGGTGCGACTCAGCACTGTAGCAGGCTAGCTAACTGCCACTTTCATAACTAAGTGTGCTTGCAGTACCTTTCAATACCTAACCATTATATAACTTCAGTTTGTTAGCTAGCGAGCTAATGGCAGCTAGCCACTCAGTTGACAGAGGAAGAAAACCGAGACCACCCAAAAAAGAGGCGACATAAGAAGCTTTTTTTTTTTAACCATCCAGGGTGTAAGTGATCAAACGAACTAGTCAGAAACAGTTAGCGACAACGGTGAAAACTGAAATAGACATAAATTGCCTATAATGATTTGAACATTCTCTAATAATAAAACATACCATTATGTAATTAAGAAACTTATGGTAAGAGTATTTCAATTGTTCGATATTGCTAACCTTCATGATAAATGTTCATAACATTAGTAAAGGTTGTAAACTTGTATTCAAAAATCAAATCAAAAGTATTTGGATGGCAACAAAATAGAAACAGAAGTTTATGTATGTGGCATCTATCTATTAAGATTATGGAGGCAGTTTGCTTAGCATCATAAAAAAAAACAAAGAAACATTAATTTGGATCATTTCCGTACGGAGGAAAGGCAGTATCTGTACTCAGATTTACAAAAATTTTCCAGTTTGCGCGCTATACGCGCTTGCATATGTGTCCCTCAAAGTAGTCAATTGCATTTCAATTTGGGCCTGGTTATTGTATTTGTTCAAGAGGCCACCATTGATTTGGCCTCTTCTTTGTCTAATGAAAGAAAATGAAGGTGAATAAGTTGTTAGGCAAGTGAGTTCATCACAAGAATAGTTTTAGCAACAGATGTGCATTGACTGAAACCAAAAACTGGGATTGATCCACATCGATCCTGTTCCAGACCTGTTGATGCTAAGCACTGAAAAAAATTCAATTTTGTGTCACTACTCCATTTTGGAGGACAGGAATGTAGTGGAGGTGCAAAAAGCATAAGAATATTTGGAGATTACAGCAGGCCAATCCATTCATTCTGTTTAAAGATTATCCAGCACTGTTATCCCGAAGAGCGAAATACGCTAAGGGCCTCTTTTGATATGGCAAATCAAAGACGAATTGCCATTACTTATTTCCAAGAATGTGCTGCTTAAAGTTGATGTATGTTCTCTAATCTGCATCACCATTCATCACTAACATACAAATTCACTCGGATTTGAAATGGAAAAAACTTCCCAATGCAAATTTTTTTACTTTAAAATGCAATACCAGGAATCCATTTAGTAGCCCTTCCTTGTACCTTTTCCAAGCAGTGCTTCGTCTCATAGTTTGAATCCCAAAACTATAATTAATACCCTTAACGGTTAAACTGACCCATTCTGGCCATTGAAAACTAAAACACGCAAAAAAAAATAAAATAAAATAAAAAATAAAAACTTATAATAAAGCTAAAAGTGAACCAACAGGGCACTTTTGAAGAGTTGAATACTGAATACCTTCTCACAGGAAAAGAAAGCGAAGATTACACAGCCATGACACCTCAAGATTCAATGAGTATACTCCCCCAGGATCATGCCTCAACTAACCCTCAGATCCAGAAGAGGTAGCTGCTTGATAAATGAGGGAAGCCTCCATTATTTGTAAGCTGCAGCCAAAATAGTCAGACTGTGCAACACATCCCCTCACACACTTCCTTGAGCTGTGCCCCCAGCTTATCAGGCAGGATGAGAGTCATTAAGGTCCTGTAATTAGACAGGAAAGAAGTTTGTTAATGAATGGATCGCAGTTGGATACCCGCAGCCATTCTCTTGAGGCTATGTTTCCTGCACAGACACATCCTCCCACCCCCCGGGGAGGTACATATCCGTGCCTTAGCTCATCCCTGAGTATGTTCTCTTCAGTCAAACGAAACTCAAATTATTTTCCATAACCTGAACAGAGAGCTGGGTATACTGCTGCTATTATGAAAAAGAAGGCTCAAATGCCCTCAACATTAGGCAATATGGTAAAGAGGCTTGAATACTAAGAGTAGTTGATCACTGTAAAAGCCAATGCATCCCATCAATTGGGAAAAAATGTTATTTACAGGAAGGATTTAATTTTCCAGCTGTAAATTTGATAAAATTGGGTCCACCATTGCCGGGCCCATTAAAAACAGAAATGACCTTAATCAGAAATAAAAGAAAATAAATAAAAAATAAAAAATACAATTTGGACAGTAACTGCAGGTAATTGCACCCACATATTCAAGCAACATGGCTTGTAAATGCAGATTTACATGATGTTGCACTTTACCTATGGTGTAGTACCGCTTCAGGTCACTGCGCCTCGGACTCCGGACCCGCTGAGAGTTGGTTGTATTGTTTTCCTCTTCACCAGATACAGTTGTCTTGGCAACAGGTGACACAAGCTTATTTATCTGTGATACTTGTGGGTCCTTCACCAGAGAGCCTGTGTACCCCTGAGCAGTAATATCCACTGACTGGGACTTCTTCTTCAACCTGGCCGAAAAGAAATACCAAGATGTGACATTGAAAAAAACCATTTTCATGGTGGCGAATGGCACAAAATGGAAGGGTATACCTCAACCAATGACAAAGCAACATGTCTACTTTGGCAAATATCATCACAAGATCACATGCCTGGAATTCTTTATTTACATTCCAGCTTTGATGTACCGCAGTCAGTAGTTTGAGTATGGCTGTGTACAAAGTCTGACAATGACAATAATGAGGAAAAATATGATATAACGCAGGTGAGTCATTAAAGTGTACAAAAAATGACTGAGATTGACTGGTTAAAATGGACCGAGCTGTCCTGAAAAACTGCTGATGCAAAAATATATTGGCAAAAAAAAAAAAGTCGCTCAAATATTTTTCAAAATATGGGGCTTTTTTGCATTGAAATAGCTAGTAGGTGGATAGATACAGTATGCATGTTTTCACAAGTCCGTAAAAAAGGGTTTGAATTAGATTGTATCATTTGTGCATAGCTGACAGACAGTGTAAGATCTACACAACAGTTCAAGTTACAAAGCACTAATGTGAACACAGTCATATTATTGCCCTTTTTAAAGCGAAGCATTTCCATCCGTTCTCACATTTTGCAGATTTAGAATCAAATGCATTTGGTACCGACAAATTCTAGTAATTGTTTTACATAAAGCAGTGTTTCTCAACCCTGCTCTCATAATACCAATGCCCTGCACATTATAGATATATCCCTGATACGACACACCCAGTTAAGCTCATGAAGCAATCCTCTAATGAGCTAATCAGCTGAAGCTGGCGTGAAAATCAGGGAAATGTCCAAAATGTGCAAGGCAGGGGTACTCCAGGAGCAGTGTCTTTACCCAGCCATTTCATAATGCTGCTGATAAGATCAGGTGGCTTTAGAATCAGCAAAGATATTTTCTAACCTAATTATGCCCTCATTGGTAAATAAAGCACAGGCATATACCTTGTCAGAGCAAAGATAATTTGGCCCAAAGCATTAAATAATTGTATTTTTGACCCAAGGTCCAGTGTTGTGTCTGCAAATGGCTGAAGGATATTCTGGTCTTTTTTTCATTTTTTTAGATGGATGTCACTGTTAGCGTGGGAGCTCTCATTAAATAAGTAGTGGGAAAATTGTATGATTCAGATGCAAACTATGCAGATGGAATTTGAATAATATTCAGTCTGATGTGCAAAAACTTTGAATGAACTGCCAGTATAAAAATATGGCAAATTATCCATTCTGCCCTCTGCAAATTTTTGAATGGATTTATTTCTGATGGGACGGACCAGGCCTAAGTGAGGCAGCGACCTTTAAGACAGATCCACACAGTGCAGAATTAGGATGATTCTATTCAAAACACACTCACAGTATGGACAATACCCCTCCATCTCAGGGCAACAGAAATGTTCAAGCCTTAAATCATGGCAAGTAAGTAAATCACCTCTGTATACCACACTTCACATGAAATAAGGCAAAGGCTATTTCCCCAACTGCTGGGTGAATTGTGTCAGTTTCATTAATCACCTAACCATTCTCAGCCAATGAAATGCATGGAATATTTTGCGAGCGATATCTTTGGGTGAAACTTTTTGGCGCCTCACAAAGACAGTTAGGGGAATAAGAGCAACCTTCCCCCACCAACGGTTGTGGAATAAGAGCAGCTTTCTTTCCTGTACCACCAACGGTTGGGGGAATAGCCACTCAGATAAAATAAAGGGAGAGCACCTATACTGTAGCTAAGCTTCACCGACAAGCTGTGAGTGAAACAACACTATGACCCAGTTGAAATACCACAAACTATAAGCTCTGGTTTAAATTTTAAACAAGATTCCAATATATTTGAAATACGTAAATGGATGCAGAGAAAAAAGCTTGCAAAGATCCATTCTTGAAAAGAAGTTAATTTTGAAATCGTAGGAAAGAGCCAACATAAACTTTGCCAGTATTTAAAATATAATCAGAATACATTAACAAATCCAATTATATTATTCCGTAGAATCAGCAGTTTAAATTGACTTTGCGGGTCCTCACAGCTGCATTCCCGAAACAGATTTTAATTAACCGGGGAGGATGTACGGGATATCACACTCCCAGACTGTCTTTTCAAGTCTGTTTAGAGTGGGTGTTAAATTAAGTAAGTTCACCATAATAAAATCAGGTCCTAGTTTGAGCACACTAGAGCCGTTTCTCAAAGTGTAGGCTGCAAGGCACCTTCAAATACAGCTGAGAAATGCAGCCTTCATCTTGCCCAATATCAAAGGTATTGTTGACATGCAACTGGAGTGTAAACGAGTTGACAATTTCATCTGATATCAGATGAAGCTGACGGCAGCATTTTTTGGCGATACTTGAAGGCGTCTTCACAATGGATCATCTGGCAATGACATAGCAGCCTAGAAATGCAGACTACACTTTCACAGACAGACCAGGATGTCAGTTTTCATCCAGAGTTCCCGTCTACTGAGACCATATTAGCCCCTTGGACATTATGTACTGGCCATAAGTTTGGCACTGCCTTCACCTACAGTGCGTCCTAGACACCAACAATATTGCAAAATTTAACTTGGGGGAATAAGGTCAGCCATCAGTTCAGATTAATCTGAACTCAGAGTTGATGAATATGCTAAATAAATTCAGAAAATTACAAGACAAACATTGCAGCATTATAGTTGACCCTGAAATTTTTAGGGGATTTATTAAAATGAAACCTTTGAAAGAAACTGTGGTGGTCAATAATCCACCTTCAAAATATAAGCTACTGCTTATATTTATTGCCTTTTTTCTCAGAAAAATATATACATGAAACATATATATATTTTAACATGAAATGCAAACCAAGCAAAATTATTTACAGTACTTGCGCAACCAAATTGAGCTTACTAATTAACACACATCAAACTCATCATAGGCTAACTCATCCCTAAAATCTGACTCCTCATGGCCACTTCCATTATCCATGGCCACTAACATACCAAGGAAAGCTTGTGCCCCAGGTGAAAGGTGTCTGACAAATTTCTAGACATCTCAAACTTTAGCAGCCTTGACATCCAACTGCTCAGTGTAGAGAGGTTACTGTGGATTAGTAATGGCCCTGACATTAGGCTTGACAAGTCAGAACCTGGTTCTGACTTGTAACAACTCAGTTTCAGAGACCTCAGTGTCATTTCTGAAATCTGTTGAAAACCTGAACACTTTCTATTTACTTACAGAGTACCTTTCACTGCTGCTGCCACCTATCGGCCGAGGCAGAATTTCCTGCAATGGGGGCCAAGGGAGTTGGGTCTGTTTTGAACTCATCGTGTAAAATACATTAAGAATAACCACATTTATTCATAGGAGTTAGGACCTTCTTGCACATAATCAAAACACATGTCACATAAAGAGCGCATGGCATGCAAAACCTGAATATTGATAATGTATGGAGTGGGGCCTTTGTTAAATTCACCGATTCAATTGTGATACCTCAATTTTCGCTGAGCAGCAGAGGGAAACAAGTTCTACATTAAGAGTGTGGGTCAGGGAGTAAAACACTTGTATCTTCACTTTTTTATCAGTTTACCAGCTTTAGTTCAAGATCAACTATTCTTTGTATCCATTAGCTTGAAGTAATACATTTATATTATGTGCCAAAGACAAAATATGTTCACCAGAGGTGAGAGGTAGAGGTCAAGTAAATAATATTTACAACTACTGTAAATACGAGAACAGAAAACCCCTATTAGTTGATCTACAAGCCAACATACACATCTTCCTGTTGGGTTGCAGGTAGCCTCCTCGACATGGCAGAAACCACAGTGAAAACGTAGATTGAGATTACAAGATTTTGTATTAAAATCGCATGCATAGGAGTCAACCTTGTTTTTTTGTTATTTGTCTTCAGAGCCAACTGAATGTTGCCTGAAGCAGCTCCCACTTTTTAAGGATGAGTGCCCACAGGACCATGGAGGCTACGTCTCGTTTAGAAAAGCTGACAGATGACAGATTTGGATTAGATTTTTAAGAAAACAGTTTTTTGTAAAACAAAGAGTGATCTCAAGTCGCCTCACTTCTTTGCCCAAGGAGAAGCCATGTCGTAATTAGCCAGCTCCATGGGGATTAATCTCGCCTGTCGCACAATGCATAAAAAGGCCATTATGCTTAGCTCCCAATGTGTTCATCATTCTGAGCATGACGCATGACACCTTCACGGTAATCTTACCGAGCGTCATCAATAAGCACCAGCTCGAGCTGAGTGAGTTTTCACACGTCAGTGTAAAGCAGACACAGGGCACCTCCACTGTTTGAAGAATAGGAACACGTAGAAGAACTGCAATGAGCAGATGTGGTAAATGTGCGTCATAGTGCACCTATACATGGAAAAGTGAAACAGGTCTTAAATATTATATTAAATGTTCTTAGGTTCACATTATCAATGTTTAAGTGCACGGGGGAAATATCCATGATTTTTAACATATTTTTCCATTCAAATTAGAAGTGATAATAAATGAGTGATAGGATGAGGGGTTCAAGAAGGAAAGCATGCGCTTCTTTAAATCAGAATAATAGTAGTGCACAGGCAGAATGGGAGATGACACTGATTGGTTCATTTCATGTTATGCCCAAAGAACACCCAGGAGACTAAGAACAATCATTTTGAACCGTGTGCCTGACTTTGCGCTCACATTATCCATTGTCAAACTAGCAAAAGTGGATTTGGACAAGGCCCAAATGCACTTGTGCCATACACTTTAGACCATGCGCTGAGATTACTAAAATATTACAATTAATAGCTCACAAAAATGTCAAATGACTAGTAGTTAAAAATCCATCCAGTCATTATCTATACTGCTTCTTCCTCACTATACCAGCTGACTATAGGCGAAAGGCAGGGACAGGTGCTGGACAGCTTGCCAATCCATCGCCAGGTGCACCATTCACTCGCGCAGTTATACCTACAGGCAATTTACAGTCTGAAATTAGTCTGACATGCATTTCTTTGGACTGTGGAAAGACACCGGAGAACTCTGAGGAAATGCACACAAACATGGGGAGAACATGCGAAAACCAAAGAGAAAGGCCCCAGGCCTGACCTGAGCCCATAACCTTTGTGCTGTGAGGTGGCAACGCTACCAACTGCACTACGATGCCAGCCTTAATGGAGAGGGATAAGAACAAATAAAAAGGTGAGCGACTCCTTGACTGGAATGGGAAATGGCCACCCTGCTCAAATATCCGCACATTTTTGAGGCTTGGACAGATTTGTCCCTCCTGAAATAAGCTGCAGTATCATGGTACCTCCCACATAATCCTCAATCCAAACAAAAGGCACAAAATAAATAATTGCATGTCTGACAAAAATATTGCCAATAAGAGATTTGTGGATGCATTCTGGCGCCCACCGTTGAGCATTGGCAACTTTTCTAAACTGTGCAAAGTAACAATA
Source organism: Gymnothorax javanicus (assembly GCA_029692085.1). Taxonomy (NCBI): domain Eukaryota; kingdom Metazoa; phylum Chordata; class Actinopteri; order Anguilliformes; family Muraenidae; genus Gymnothorax; species Gymnothorax javanicus. The sequence goes on along the minus strand of CM056197.1, from coordinate 80,937,483 downwards.
GCTAGCATCAGATACTTTAGTTGCTTTAAGTACAGTTTACATAGAACATTAGCAAAATATTTCTGCTTGCATCACTTTGATGTGCCGCTCAATCACCACGACTATTTGGGGTTGGCAGATAAACTTAATCAGATTTTTTTGATTTAAGAACTTCAATAATGTCAGACTTTGGCACACAGCTCTGGTTGTCTTTGCTGATTAATAAACGAGCCAAAACAGGTTTAAAGAAAATTACACCTTCAAAAAAGATAAAGGAAAATGATAGAAAAATCTGCAAATCAATAAATAATGCGTAACACAATCTTGCAAGTAAAACATTTCAATGTCTATTTTTATTTAAAAAAGGGGTCTGAATGGACAAATGGACTGCACCAAGTGGTAACGCATCAAAAACATGAAATACTCAGATCCCCCACCACGGGATGCCTCACACTTGGCCTGGAAACAAAATGCGGTGGAGGGACGGACAGACGGACAGACAGACAATATACATCTCTCTTATACACAGCTCACATATTTTTGTGCTTATACACGCAAGCAAACACACACACTCCAACAGCTGAGGGTGAGCACTTTGCCTAATTATTCTGAATTTCCAGAAACAAAACTCATACACAACACATACAACCGGCCTGCATCCTATCTGCTCACAAAAATCGCAAAACACAATAAACGCCACTTTGGAAATTGTTGAACCACTACTGCAAGATCATTTTTGTTGAGCTGGTTGACAAGCAAAAATCTGCCCTTAGCAACATGCAATATATCCCTTTGTTTTGCATGCTTGAACATCAGCTTTCATCAGCTTTCCCACCAAGCCAGTTTTTCTGCTGACATTGATCCACGCAGCCTATCAGCGAAGGAGATGCCCGCACTGCCAACAGGCTCTGATTGTTAAATATTCTCATTTTATTAAGCAAGCTAACAACCACAGACCTAGCTTGCAACCTAACCTGTGGTAGCAGCAGGTGATAATTACGCTAGTTTCGCTATGGTCATCTCATCTACAGGCAGCTCGTTAGCATCGTTAGCAGCCAGTGTGCCCATCAACGTTGCCAGTGGCGGCTTGTTAGCAGCCCCCGGATAGACGCTGCTGCTGGAGGGTTTTCGGTCTCGTCGTCAGGGCTTGTAGCAATAAAATATCCAGTCAGCTTGGGTATTTTTCTTTGTAACTATGACTCCCACTGCAATTTCAATTTCTACTCCAGCAGCTACTGTAGGTAGCAGCTATGTGTACATTTCAAGGACAACGACTCATTCATTGGACAATAAAAACAGGCACACGTCATCCATTAACTAATCACAATGGCTTTCATTTATTCAAGATATTAATGCCCGCCAGGCCCAAACACACACACACACACACACACACACACACACAACAGTCAAGCATCATATAGCATTATTTTGTGTTTCTCCCCATCGTTTTGATCCCGAGCCTTGCAGTGGGCCCTTTTACATTGTTGTGCCCCAGTGAGCCCATGCATTAAAATGGCACTGGTCGGGGGTAAAAAAAACAAACAAAAACACACAAAAAAAACGTGCTGGTGGAGAATGACCGAGAGTTAAAAGAAGTGAAGAAAAAAAAAAACAGTCAGCGAGAGAGACTCGAAAATAATGTTATTTTGATTATGCAACCTTAACCCCTTGAATAATATCTGACAGGACTGAAAAGAACTTGCTTCCGCTTGGCTGACGATTGAAAGTCAAGTCAGATATAGGGAAGAAATTTGGATAAATCATGGACGGTGACAACAATGTCATCCATTGCTTTTGCTGCCACTAAAAAGGGCCGCTTTTTAACACCGCTTCGTTTGTCAGCCAAACTGTAAATAATGATAAAGACATTTCAAATGAAATGCGGAGTTATGCATTTGATAATAGAAGCGGGACAGATGGATCGCAGGTACTGTATTAATGAATCAGGTCAGATTCAAGTGATTTTTCAGGTCAGATTCAAGTGATTTTTCACGCCAAACTGCAGTCTCAAGCTAAAATTCAAGATGAAGGCATGGTGACCATTTTAAATGTGCAAATGAGTGGAGAAATGACGTTGTGCAAAACTAGATCAGAGAGGACCTGTACGCAGAATGTATTGAGGATCTGCTCCCTAGTTTTTTTTTGGAATAGCAATAACAAGTTAATTCAACATGACAACCTGGCAGCCAATTTGAATATGCAAATAAGGTTAAAAACCACAAGGTGCACAACTATTCCTCAGGGAGAACCTCTGTAAAAAACCAAGAAAGATCCAAGAAAGACTTGAGTGTCAAAATTCCAAATAGAGGCTTGCTGGCCATTTTGTGTACAAAAGAGAGGCAAAAAATTACATGATGCACAGGCAGACAGTAGGGGAACCTGTACGCAGGATTTGGTAAAGATCCACATTCAGTGGATTTCTTAGAAGAGTGATAATTTGATTCAACATGGGAACCGGCAGCCAATTTAATATGCAAATGAGGAAAAAAATCACATTGTGCACAAATAGACAGTCGGGAGAACCAGAATGCAAAATTTGTTTAAGATCCACACAGTGGTTTTCTTGAACTAGCGATAAAAAGAATTGTCAACGGACGGACGTCAGACCATGGACCACGGACAAAAAGCGTTCTGATCCGCTCACCATTGATGATAATGGTGAGATAAAAATGTACAGTTACAGTTGGCAGTGAACGCCAAATCCTCCTTTTCCCCCGACAAGTGCCAGCATCATGTGAAAAAAATGAAGAATATAAATAGTTTATGATGGGATTGGACTGATTATAGATTCGATTCACCATTCAACGTGCTTTGCTTATATTTCTCCCTCCCCTGGCTGTTGTGGTAATTAATTTACTTCTGACAGAGCAGGATTTGCAGCTGCCCTGCTTGGTTTCTATGATGGCAGGTCCCTGTGGAGAATGTACGGCACTTCTGCCTCCTTCAGATGAGAGGTGTTATAAAAAGCCAAGGAAGAACCAAAAGTGCAGGAACTTCCTTCTCCCAGCATCAAGATTAACACTGCATCTAATTTCTCTCCCCCCGGAGTAACCACCACAGGAGCTGGCAGGGAGGTTTTCCGTTAATCACACTACACAGAGTATAATCAGCAGATGTTGTTTCTATCTTTTTTAAATTCAGAAATGCTCTCACCTGGGTTTTAGCCATTTGATGTGAAAAACACCTATCACATTTTCACTGTTCACCTAAAACTACAGCATGATGTGTAGTACCTAACATGCAACAGCAAGAATACTCCTCTCTTTCCATCCTTCTGCCACAAAGAACATAAAAAGGATATCCACTGGCCCAGCCGACATTTTTTCATAAACAGCTCTACACTTGTGCTGCATAGAGCCTGGGGGTGGTCATAGACTAGCTAGACTTCAAGTATCTCATCACTGTCCCTCAGATTCCTTCTGTATGACATCAGAAATATTTGAAAATACCTGACTACATACTCAAACTATCTTCTTGTGCAGGTCTTTCAGCTAGATAACAAGATCTAGTCCACCAGCCTGTGCCATTCAGCACACAAATGTAGAAGCCCAGTGCATCTTTAACCTTCTTTAGTTATCACATATTACCTTACAGCTGGAGTTAATCCATTAGCTGCTGGTTGTTGCATTAGTCAGATTCATTGTCCAGAGTATGGCCCATTATTCAGAGAAAAAAGACGGCCCCTTCTATCAGCAATAAGTAATTACATCCAACAATCCAGCTCAACCACAATACTCAGCTGCAGCAGGATGACTTGAACATCCTCCCCGCCATGCATAGGGTTCTTCCTTGCACCAATAAAGGAGCTTATCAATCCTGGCGATGCAGGAGTGATGTTACCTCTACATTCCACTGAGACCTGTCAGACATTGCAAATCCCCTATACCACATCAACTGCATCTTGATCCTCCAGCTCTCTTATTGTATAGACGTCTTAGAACACTTAAGCAGCTATTCATCTATGCTAGAGTTGTTTGTTTCTACTACTGGCTTTTGTTAACATACCTAATGTGATCATTCCTCAGGTCTTATGTACTTATTCCCATTGAGTCTAAGTTAGGCCATTAATCCACCAATATTAAACCTGAATCATGCATCAGGCAGTTCCATTGATCTTCGGTGTTTATTTATTTAAAGTCGCTTTCAATAAAAATATCTTCTAAATAAATGCAATGTAATGTAGAACAAAAGGCCATAAAATGCTACACCTCTAGCTGCAACACAGCGATGAGATCTGATCCAGGGAGGAGATGACCTGGCGTTCATCGTGGAGCTACCTTGTCATCAAAAGGCTTATTTGTTAATACACAACCTTCAGCCTGGCCTCCTGCTCAGCACACATCGATCTGCTCCACTCCACCCCCGAGAGCTAATGCCTTTAAAATGTTAATGCAGAGGGCTTCCTCAGACAAGTGCAACCTTCCCCTCCCCTCTCTGCCCGTGATAAATATTTCACAGCCTGTCAGGGTCAGGTGGCCAATTGATTTCTTCACCTGTCGGGCATTATTTCTCTGAAGGTGGAGTACACAGGACACGCTGCACCAGTCTAATTCACTGTCATCAGTTCCTGAGGTCATAGGACTTTGATAATTTTCTAATGAAAGGTCTCGTAATTAAGCGAGGCCATCTGAGCTTGAGGTCTATACTGGCACACAGTACGAAGTACGAAGCACAAAATGTTGTGTTTGTCCGACTGGACTGTCATGTGATCAGATTTAGAACAGCACATGTTCGAAACTGGATGCTGGCACTGCTAATACAACTGAAGCGATAAAAGCCTTGGCCCAAAAAAGTATTTTCTTTCTTTCCTCCATATCAGCTGGGAGAGAGACAAGAGCAGCAAAATACATTCTTAGAGACACCCCGAGCCTGAATCCCACCAGAGCAAAGAAACAGAAAAGGCAACAGCCCATCAGCAGGTACTAATCAGACTGCATTTCTGGGCGAGACTGTTTGAGGTAATAATTGACCATTGAATCCTGCAAGGGATGTATTCATGCGTAAATCAGTGGTAGGATAATATGCACTTTTAATATCTGATGGCTATGATGGACAGTTGAATGATGGGGTGTCAATACCATGCTGAATTTTTGCTTCAGAAAGCTGATTTTTTTTCACAACTTAATTGCTATACCTCTGGGCTATTGTGGATTTAGCTTGCTGCGGCAAAGAAAACCAAAGTTTTTTATAGTGACAGATAATTTTATCAGCTGCTGAATGGATGCTACTGGCAAACATGCTCAGCTGATTGCAGATCAGACTTCGTTGAGAAGCTTAATTCATGTAACTCCTGGGCAACAGTGGTGGGACTTAACATGTCAATATTCTAAATAGTTTAACATACATTTCGGATCTACTCCATATTGTTAGGATACTGCAATAGAATGCATCACTTGAGCAGGTCAATAGATGCTAGCATCTTCATTCTACTCCTCTTCGCAATGGGAAAAAACCCCATCATTTGATCAGATTATCATTTAGATACAGGTTTGACCCAACCACCTCAAAGATCATACGGATTTAGTTACTAGAACTATTGATTTTTGTTTAAAAATTTTATCTTAAAAACTTGGAGATCTTCGAAGGCTGAATTTGCGATTCATCGCACCAGAATGACGTATTACTCACAGGTTGAAAGTTCCAGCAGGCTCCTGGCAGCTAAATTAAAACAGAATGAGTCGTACGCATCCATAAATGCAATAGAGACTCCATCAGGTTCGGTTACCTACAACCCAAAGGAAATTAATGATACTTTTAGGTTATTTTATTCTAACCTCTACACAGCTGATCCTACACCCAGTGCAGATACCACTAAATCATTTCTTGGCGATCTGAGGCTTCCCTCTCTTACCAAGGAAGAAGCAAATCATCTTGATGCTCCCATTACCCTTCTAGAACTGAAAGAGGCATTGAAGTCAATGAAAAGGGGTAAATCGCCTGGTCTCGATGGCCTCCCACCAGAACTACTGATGGAAATATGGGATATTATTGGGCCACTTATTTTAAGCTCTTTTAACTTTGCACTGGAAAATGGTTCATTTCATAGAGACCAAAATACATTGTTGATAATGGTATTATTAAAAAAGGATAAATCTCCCCTTAAATGTGCCAGCTATAGACCTGTATCCTTGATTAACCCTTTTACGCCGAACATGTCCTTGCCGACACAGATATGCGCGTAATTTTGAAAGTACCATAATTACTGTAAGTTTTGCGCAATCAAAAAATTCCAATTGTTCCTGAAAGCTGAGAAGCTGTGCTTCAGCCCAAATACAGGTTACCATGGTAAACACGGCAGCATGATTCTCTGCTGGGATTTTTGCATTAGACCTTAAAGGGTTAATACAGAACTGAAACTATTGGCAAAAATTCTTGTTAGAAGAATGGAACCTTATGTGGGGAAATTAATTCACCAGGACCAAACAGGTTTTCTGAAGGGTAGACTGGCATCAGATAACATAAGACGCTTACTACACATCATTCAAGCCTCGGAACTACATCCAAATCCAGCAGCTGTATTCAGCTTGGACGCCCAAAAAGCCTTTGATCGGGTGAGCTGGGACTACTTACGGGCTATTTTAGACGAATTTCGTTTCGGGAACACCTTTATATCAATGATTCAAACTTTATATTGCAATCCCTCTGCAGTCGTGCAAACCGGTAATATTCTTTCAAAAACTTTTCCCCTGCACCGTGGAACACGACAAGGATGTCCATTATCCCCTTACTCTTTGCATTGTCATTGGAGCCATTAGCGCACAAAATTAGATTAAATACCCTCATATCGCCTATAATGATATACGGCACATCACACAAAATTTCATGTTATGCAGTTGACACATTACTTTATTTTACAAATATTTCAGAATCCCTTCCTCAAATATTACAGGTGTTTACTCAGTTTGGGCAACTTTCCGAGTTCAAAATTAATTGGGAGAAATCTCTTCTCATCCCTCTAAATATCCAGGCAAAACAATATGTTTTACCCTCTATTCCCCAAAAAAGTTGGCACAACTCTTCCTTCACATACTTGGGTATTAATGTCTCCAACTTCTCAAAGATTTCCAAAATCAATTATGATAAATTGAAACTTGAGATCTCTGCCGATCTTCAAAGATGGGCTACTCTAAAGATGTCATTGCAAGGTAGAATTTCGATCATAAAAATGAATATTCTTGGGCGATTAAATTTCCTTTTTTCCATGCTACCTACACCTCCACCGGCGAATTACTTCGAGGAACTGCAGTCAATGACCACAAAATTTATTTGGGATGGAAAAAGACCACGTATTCGATTTCACACTCTTCAATGCTCCAAAAATTCGGGTGGGCTGGCAGTTCCGCATTATAAGTTATATTATTGGGCTTTTCAAATGAAGGCATTAAGAACCTGGTGTGATGCGTCCTCTGTGATATCCTGGCGCCAGATTGAGCAGAGTCGAGTAACACCACATAGACTTCAAGACTTATTGTTTTCTGGCATTAAGAATAAACTGGCAGTTAAGAAATTCGGACCAATTATTGCCAATTCCCTAATCATATGGTTGGATGTCCAAAAACATGTAGGATGTAAACTTAAGTTTTCTGACCGTTCTCCACTTTGGTTTAATTATAATCTGCTACATAACTCTATACCATTCAGTAATAATTGTTGGGCTTCAAGCAGGGTGCGTACTTTTCAGGATGTGTTTAATGAATATGGTCTACTTTCATTTCAAAATCTCAGAAAACGTTACTCCCTCCCAGGGTCCTCATGGTTTCTGTATCTGCAGTTGAGATCATCTCTCTGCACCTATGGCGTTCCATGGGACTCCCCTATACCCTCTCATCCTTTAAATGCATGGATTGATCCTCAAGCATCTACAGTTAGTTTAGTATCCACAATGTACAGCGAGTTTATTTCTGCACAAAATAAGACACTTGCGGTAACTGAAACATGGAATCGGGATTTTAAATCACTGAATTTAGTACTTCATTGGAACACTATCTGGACCAATATATTCAGATCATCAAAAAACCCAGCGCATCAGCTGATCCATTATAAATTTGTTCACAAATTTTATGCATCTCCATATAGGAGATTCAAAATGAAACTTGTTGATAGCCCAAACTGCACAAATTGTAATACAGATTCTGTCGGCACATATCTTCATATATTCTGGGAATGTCCAACAGTGTCACAGTTATGGACTCATGTTTCCTTGTTTTTCAGAAAAACAATTTCCAATTGGATTTCCAATATCACAACTCCTAAAATATTGTTATTTAATGATGTTTCAGACCTAAATCTCAGATTATATGAAAAAAAGTCATTTTTGCTGGGTTAACTGCTGCGATGAAGACAATCATCTCTTCATGGTTCACCCCAGGTAATCAAACAGTGTCAGAATAGCTAAATTACTATAGAAGCATAGCCAGCACAGAGAGATCCTTGGCAGTAATTAACAAAGCACGTGGCACCACTGTGGATGCTTGGGATAAACTTATTGTTCTCCTCACTAACCCCATTGATTTTGTCATGGTACCATCAAACATCTAAGATCCCCCCCCCCTTTTTTTTTCTTTTTGTCAGGTAACATTCAAGTAATAACCTGCTCTTGAGCAACTTTTTCTAAGATTGTACGTCCATGTATGTCAGTTATCGATAAAGTTGAACTAATGTGAAAATCACAAGTCTCTGGCAGCTTGTACATAGTTACACCGTGACTATGATCCTGTAAGTCTATATATTTTCAATAAAAAATGTTGATCACAAAAAAAAATTGGAGATCTTAATTTAGCAAGTAATCATTAGGCTCGTGAGCAATAGAAGTTGAATGACAATGGGATCCCAGGTTCGTCAAAACCCAAAGCTTTAAAACATCTCCCTCGGGCAGGGTATGTTGTGCCTGCCACCACTTGTTTGATGTTAGCAACAGAAAGTTGCTCTCAATGGTCCTACCTCCTCCAGCCCAGGCCAGAATACTGAAGCTCTTCGACCACGGCCCTTGTCAGCTGCTATGCCTCAGAATGTTGATCTTGGCATTTAAAAGAACAGTTTCTGCCAATTGACTGAACTCTGGATTCAGCCAATATTTATTATGAGCCAAGGTTAGGAATCAATCCATACTGCATTAACTCTACAGTAAACAAGTGGCGTGAGGCGCAACATGTTAGTGCTCTGGGTGTTGAATGACCTGGGACCCTATTAGTATTCATCCACTCCCTACCACAAGCAAGACTGATGACATCACACCCTAGTGAAGCATATGGTTGGAAACTAAACTGAAAAACACACATTTTGAATCCTGTTACAAATTGATTGGCGCAGAGCAGATTTAGGAAAGATATGCCAAGTAAGCGTACACTCTGGCAACCCTTCACCTAAATGGAAACGGGTAATGACCTCGTGCGTGACCTGGTTTTCATGAAGTGATGCCCAAAAGCTTCTGAGTAATTGTCAATTCTCAACATAGATAGATATATAGATGAAACCGTTGACCTCGACTTGAGATACCTTACAGGTGGCCCAAGTGAAAAAATAATTTTACTTCTTTTTTTTTTTTATATATATATATATCCCGCCACCTACCCCCTACTCTGGAGGACAACTTTTTTAATTCAGTCTGTTACATAATTGTGTACAAGTCCTCCTACCATTACCCGACAAAACAAAACACGCAATTAAAAAAAAAAAAAAATAGAAATACAATACAACACAACACAATAACGATTACATTCACAATGCTTTTCTACCTTTTGCATTAGTAGTTATTAGCTCATCTATTCCATCTCTCATTATTCCCAACCTTCAGCCTCCTTTACTATATCCCATCTTTTGGCATAATTTACAGGTCCTGTTTCATGGGCCATCACACACTCAATTCTACTGTAATACTTGACAAAATTTTTGAATCTCTCAATTCTTAATGCCTCAACAGATGTCAATCCGAAAATAAATATTTTTGCCAAGTATATAATTATATTACAGATAAGGCGTGTTCCTTTTGTTACATCACCCAATAATACTTTAAATGAATCTAATTGTATTCTATTATACGGAGATATCCAGTCTTGCACCTTTATCCATAATAAGGCTATTATAGGACAGTACCAAAATAAATGGTCTACTGACTCCACTTTTTCCTGGCAGAATCGACAAAGAGGTGATGACTCTATTCCCCATATATTTAGCATCTTTTTTGTTGCTAAAAACTTATATATTAACTTATATCAAAAATATCTTATCTTTGGATCAAGTGATGCATTGTAAAGGATTTTAAAAACTTCATTCCAAGGGACTGGTGTATCTAACATATTTTCCCAGCTATCTAGAATCCTATATTGTATAGCTACTAAATTCTTTCTTCTTGAATAAAATGTATATATATGTTTGTTGATCAACAATGTTACATTCTTGGTAGGTTTGACCTTGATCCAAAATTTAATGAGGATGATTATTGGACTATAACATACCTTTCCTGAAAATTTAGAGCAGTTCGATAAAAATTTTTTTTAACTGCTGATGGACAAAACGAATAAACAAATGAAATCGCTCATAGAGCAACACCAGCATAAAATCGAAATATAAGACAAAACTGAGCATTTTGGCGCTGGTCTCCTGTTCCTATCATTTTTCTAAAGCAAGATATTGGCCAAAATGTGTTTTTGATCATTTTGACGACTTTAACCATGACCTTCCAAAACTGAATCACTTTTTCTTTGGACATACGGCTTTCAAGTAACTTTCAAGTTGATACCTCAAGAATTATGGACACAAAAGATAGAACAAACAGACAGACGAACAGACAAACCTGACTATCAACAAATGCCACTGATAACAACCCCTCCCCCTGTGGGTGGAGTAATAACAGTATATGCAACATTATCAGCCTTCCTGATCACAGCCAAGTAATTATGATAATACAGAATATCTGTATTTTTATATACACAATCCATTTCATAAAAGTACTGAATCAATCAGGTTATATGCCTTACTTCAGGCCATAGCAACACCACCTTAGAAAGTAATCTAACTCATAATCTTTGAGTAACAGACTTACTGTATAAAGTAAGCTCTCAAGCGATCATATGACAATGCCCAGCCAGCGTAATGTCTCCAGAGACATCCAAATAAGTCTAAGAATCGGTCTCCCAGCCATTATACTCATTAACCCCATCTTGCCCGCACATGGAAATTTTTGTACTATGCCGATTTACTCTTCTGCCCAAATATGGATTTTTCAGTGTTTTTTTGATTGCCATGGCGTCCTCAATTTGACTGAGAAAGGGCTGGTGTGGGTGCAGGCTTTCATTTCTGCTAAGCAGTCACACATCGATTTCTACTAATTAAGGTCTTCTGCAAAGATTCAGATTCAAACTGATCATATATCTCTGAATATTTGCTCTCGATATGTAAAATCAGCTACATTTTGCTGTAAATAAATGCATCCAACTTGAGCTGAAATGTACAAGCAACATTTAATTTTCCCATTTCATACCAGGAAATGCTATGTTTACCTCAGAATTTAATAAAAACTTTGAGCATATCTGATATCTGGTCTTAATTAACTTGGGCAGAGCAGTCATGTTTGGTTTTGTAAAAGCTCGGTATCAAAGGGTTAAATACCATTTTCTCCTGCTCATCACAATGAAATTTTTCCACAGAAAACATCATTTTCCTAAAGAAAGAGTCCAATATCTGCGGCAGCCTTTGTTGGCACCCTGTCAGTACAGTACAAACAGGTGCCATTCTGTCTCATTAATTAGTTGAGGGATTGCGCTTTCAGTCTGGCCGTGTTTCAGGCTGGTGTGCAGGATGACAACTCAGACACTAGCTTTAGGGTACTTGTTAGTTCTGCAGTTGAGGAGTTATTAGAGCTACAGCAAATCCAAGCCTTAGGAGGCTCTGACTCTGATTCATCTTTCCTCATACAGGTGACAGTTCACCTCCTGGAAGCACATCTCTGCAAATACATCTGCAGAAAGATGTGAATCTGGGTCAGAAAGTTGAAATCCTGCCATTTTTTCCATCAATGACCTCAACTAGCAAAGTTCACAAAATAGTTCTATAATCAGGCCGAGGAATAGTGCCACTTAACCCTTAAATGCCCAACTATAGTGAAAGTTGAAAGAAAAATCTATGTATTCCATTAATATGTCCTGGGGAGGGGCTAATAACAACTCAATAGCAATTTTTAATTTTTGGTGACCTTTGACCTCATTTTAGTTTTGTGACATAAATGTCACAATGGGCAATGGGGGACCTTATTGCTAAAATGACTTGAATGATAAAACAGTTGACATATAGCTGAAGTATTAGGCATAGCTTATTTTTCATTAGCTTACCTGCTTGTCTACTTTATCCAGTGATGAATGGGTGCTGATCTATCGTGTGGATTCCACCATGGGGGCGGCCATACTGGAAAGGTTAGCTGGTGCAGCCAGTGTAGTGTCAGTTCCACTTTTATGCATCAGATGGCAGCATTGATGGTCTAAATATGTCACTATGGGCATTAGGTTGCAAAATTTATGTGGGGTCAGTGGTTTTGACAACCCCCAAAATCGCGTGACAAATTTGTCACAAGGGGCATTTAAGGGTTAACAAATCCAGGTGGTGGGAGCAAAATACTGCGGAGAGCTTGTTCTTTCTGAACCTGGATTTTTCACATTCGTTCAGTTGCAGCACCATTCAACTGCTGGACTCGGTTGGCTTTGCTTTTTGAGTGTGACAATACCACTAAACTCTAGCAGAAATCCAGCTGTATAAAAGATGGCTGTGGAATGGCATTAATATTCAGCTGTTGGAACAGAACATTGCAGAGCGTGCCATTTAGGCCTAGGCCAAGAAAATAAATAATGCATTTGCCAACCTCTGCGGAGGTTTCTGCTTGCGACTTCCTGCAGATTAGTTTGTTTTCAGTTGTGCCTTTGCGCTGGAGCTAAGCACTGAGGTATGGATAAATCATCATGGGGTGATGCTTCACATGTTTGACATGATGCACCCCCATACCCATCCTCTGTCCAGCTTCAACAGTCAATAAGCCAAAGCAGACAGTCTGAAATGGGGGCAGGTTTATACTTCTGATTTTACCATCACCGTATGTCATTTGTACCTTAACCTCCATTTAAAGCATTCAAATGCAACTTAGTGATGGTCTTTCAGAATAAACAGCAACAAGGGGGACTTCAATGCAGCTCAAACACCCCCTCAGGCCAAAGAAATACAGCAATCACACAAACGGTCACATTTTTATCACACTTGTAAACACCTGTTATCACATGAACACACATTTTGTACAGCATCTCAGAGGCACCCCAATATCTGCCAAAAATTTTTTACATTCTGTAACAAAGGAATTATTCATATTCACTCGAGCTGAATACACATAAAATACAAATAAAAGCCACAAAAATGAAAGAGATATGGATCTAAGTGATAAAATTGACAGAAAATGAAAGCCATAATAAAGAAATACTTCTTTATTTATGTGGAACACTTAAAAACTAGGGCGGCAGGGTAGCCTAGTGGGAGACTGCTCGACTGGCAGCAGTAGAGTTGCCTGTTCTAGCCCCTGGTAAATCCTGGGATTCTGACTTCCATCTGGAGAAATGAAGCTGGGAAGAACTCTGCTGTCAGGCCCCTGTGTAAGGCCCTTAACCCCACCAGGTACTTTAGCCGCAAATCTCTCTCCCCCTCCCCACTTGCAACCATTCTTGCCATCATTTCTCCCAGGAAGTCTTTGAGAAAGAGAAACTTGTTGTCAATGAACCTTCCTCGGTTAAATAAAGGTTTAAAAAAACACCCCAGTGTTAAAAAAAAAAATCAAGGCAATATATGGGTTCCAGACAGCTGGAAATGGTTAGTAGGTGCACAATGAACAGTCCATGAATCAGACATGAAGGGAAATCTACTCCGGGTATTCTTGCCTGGTGCATATTCAAGCAGAAAGAATTAAACTACAGAGGAGCGTACCTCCATACTACATGCCACGCTCTAAATGGCTCTTCACCCTCACTGAACGATGGTTTCATATCCTCTCCATCTGTTGCTAGCAGATGGTGTCAGACACAAGAGAAACGGGTATTAACAGCAACCCAGCCAGCATGTCACTGCACCTTTCTCAAGCTCCCTGAGCTTTGTTACCATGTGGAACGCCAGCCAGGAGCTCGTGCCAGTTATATGCGACCCAATGGCACACAATTAGATGTACAACTGGGAAACTCTGACACCGTTTAAATCTCTGGCGATGGAGGAGGGAGATGATGGAGACCCTACGACCCTACAAAGATCAGCCGTCTCCATTTCTGCTTAATTGAGCACTCAAACTTGTGGAATGGTGTGTATGAAAGCTTTAGGATGCATTAACCTTGCTCAGTGGGACCCTGGAGACGCACATAGGAGCCAAGTTTTTTGGACACCTTTTCCTATCAACCCAAGCTAATGGGTTGTTAGCTTCTGCGCTCCCAATCCCCACAGAGGAGGTGCGAGAATGCTTGAGGTAAACAGACGAGGAGGTGATTGGCACTGAAAATCAAATGAATAGACTTAAAAGCTCCATTTGTTACTGTCAAGCCTCTCTCCACTTTAAACAAACAATAACGGCACAGCTTGTCTTCACCCACACTGTCTTTGAGAATTGAGCTTCCTTCATAATAGGGGTAGTGGGTTGGGAATTCAGATCATGAAGATGCCTCGAACCACCCACAGCACTGTCTGCAGGCTCGACCTTCCCTGAGCACACAAGGTCGAGTGGTGTCGGAAATGCAGCAGGGGGGCTGACAGGGGCCACTGGTGACCCCCCCCCACAGCATCCCTTTGATCACTGCCTTTGCTGCACTCCATCTGTACCTGAGTGCAGAGTCCATCTCTCAATTCCCCAGTTGTTTATTCTGCCTCCTGAGGAGTCTCTGCTTCAGTGCTCTGCCATAATCAATCCATCTGGAAGTATCTGCTGGGCACTTAGCAAACACAACAGCCGGTACCATGACACAACAACAAAAATAACAACCGTTAAGGGGTGTTAACCGATGCTGTGCTAAAGGAGATTCAAATCTGCTTCATGGGCATTTGGTTCATTGGAACGCGGGTAAAAAGCTAAGGAGAAAAAGTGAACAACGGTCACATCAAATGAAGTACATGTAGGCCAAACACATGGCGCATTACATGAGAGACTACTGCCAATATTATCGCAAAATGGCAATATTAGTGTATTGAACACTGATTCAGAACATAACATTTTTTCTCATTATATTGGGAAAAAGCCCAAAATTTCTTGAAAACAAAATCAAAAGAAGAGGTTTGACGTATGCATTTATGGTGTAACATCTTTGGTTACTAGTGTAAAACATTTTAATCACAAAAAGCCAAAATATACAAAACGACAGTGTCATCACTATCCCCCGCTACAATCATGGGCAATAAGTCCTTAAATAAATATGCTTAAACATCCATTTTCAAACTCAGCGAAGATCACGTCTAGCTTATTAAGCATACAAAATTCGACCCATGTAACTGTCATAGTTTTTGAAGTAACTTGTTTCCATTGAAAGTGTGACGGATAGACGGACGGAAGGAAGGAGGGATGAAACGCAATCCTATATCCTCTGTACCGGTTCGTGGCGGGGTATAATAATCATATCCAATATGTGGATTCTTGCATTTTCTTAATATGACAAGTTTGATTTCAATCAGGAAAGAAGTACTGTGCCACTGAGGAAATTAAACTTTGGAATGAGCTCTTCACAGCCTTATGTGCCACAGAGGATTAAGGGAAAGTAGTACATATTTCCAGTGCTGTACATACTTACTGTATAGTGAGCCAAATTGCATGCTGCTCAGAGGAAACAGAGAAGCTTCCCATTTAGAAAAACAACCCACATGTTGGAAGAGAGAGTATTTTCCTCTCACGCAAAGAAGGGAAGCCTCTGACAGAACATGCTGAAGCAGCAGATCTGCGGCTCTCTGCTAGCTCCTCGAAGATATTTTTAGTATCAATTACTAGTGTGGGACACCCAAGGGAAACAATCTCATAGCTGTGGCATCTCTTCCACCAGAAAAGATATTACCAGTGGTTTCTTTTAACTGCCTAAGCAAATCTTTAATTAAATTCTGCTTTATAAAGCTTCCAATTTAATTGGCGCAGACTGCCTGTGATACACCTATATGCGATATATATCTTATTCATCAGCCAATTTAAATAAATGATACCATGCATAATGAGGAGCTATGTTTCGAAGCCGAAATAGTTGGGAAAAGAAAGATAAATACTAAAACAGAAACCATCAAATAACTTATTTTGTCTAAAAGACAGATACAGTTTCAGTGACATAGAGATAAGACTGTAAATTGTTAACCCAGATCAAGGCACTATTCATTGGACAAATAAAACAATACAATACAAAACCTGCATCCAAAAATTTTATAAAGGTCATGCGTAAACTGTTGTAATTGCATAAATATCAAGTGTCTGTTTACCAAGAAAAACCAATGAAGTTTAAGAAATAAATAAATCAGCCAATTAACTAACTGCACATTTTCATTAAAAATACTAAATGAATGCTTCTGAAATTTAAAAACATCTGCATGAATCACACGAATAAAAACGAGTAATGATATTAATGGTTACATAAGAAGTACTGTACATGCACGCACGCACACACATTCTCTCAGACATGCGCACAGCCACATGCATGAACACACACACATTCACAGAAGATGGGAGGGTTCCCTTCCCCATGTAAACAGCTAACCACAGTGTAACTAGAATACAGTGGCTAACAGTAGCAACAAAGAAGATTAAGACCATCACAGATTAGCTTGTCAGGGAGTGCTCATGAGCACAGTCACACCACAAGTCTCTTCAGCGCATGCGTGAGGACCGGGGCTTTCAAGAAAAGCTCTGACAGAAATGTGATTCGGAACTGCTATGTTGCTGATTGACAGATTATTACAGAGAGCAAACATTCTTCATATGCCATTGTTTCCCAAATGTAAAATAACAACATTTTTCTTTAGTTGTTCAAATGCATTTCTGGCTTAATACAGAGCTCTTTAGAGTTTTCAAGTAACAATATAGCATGGCAACAATCATGACATATTTAGGGCCACTGTGAATAACTTGTTTGTATGAAAACATACAATGCTGACATAACCCAGAGATCATTTTCAAAAGAGAACAAATTGTCGCAGACCCTGAGTATATTAATATTGTCTATAGACCAGAGTCCTGGTTTTGAACAGCCAAATGCTTTACTGTAGTTACCTCAACAGTCATTTCCTCTTCTCTTCCCATGGTGATGTTGAGCAGGCCCAGTTAGTCATGGCTGTTTCACTTACTTGTTCACAATTTTACCCAATAATTTTCCACTGAGCCACGGCCAGGAAACAACATACAAATTACAAGGCAGATATTTCAATATTCTACTTTAAAAGAAATTTGGTCCACATTATCACTACATTATTTGAGTTTTATGTTTCATGTTTAAAAATCCTAAGGCAAAAAAAAAAAAAAACTTCATTATATCCCCGAAATACGAGTTTCAGAGATATCATGGTTTCGCCCCACCTGCTGCCGCCACGTCTGCAGATTTTCGCCGTTAGCGCGATAACTCACAAAATACTTTACATTGGCTTCTCATTTTTAGCATATGGGTAGATATGGTAGAGAGGAAGGACTGATTAGATTTTGGGCAAGTATGCACTCCTAGGTTTGCCACCAGGTGGCGCTATATATTGAAAAAAGCAGTTTTTTAACCATATCTCTGGAACAATTACTTACACAGACCTCAAATTTGGTAGATATGGTAGAGAAGATGAACTGATTAGATTTTGGGCAAGTATGCACTCCTCGGTTTGCCACCAGGTGGCGCTATATATTGAAAAAAAATCAGTTTTTTAACCATATCTCTGGAACAATTACTTACACAGACCTCAAATTTGCCTCATATTGTAGGTCTAGTAAAGGGGAATCTAATAAAGGGGGCTTTGAGGATTGGGGAATTTCGGGGATATACCCCTTGATGTCAGCCGCCGACAGCGTAGGCCTAGTTATTCAATAAAAACAGTAAATCCAGCACATTTTCAAATTGAAAATTATACCTGGGTCATTCCGTGTCAAATGTCAGAATTTCAGAGAAACTTCCCACTTGACCATCTCAGATCTGGCTGAAAAAATTCCAGCGGGTGCATTCACCTCCTAATAGAATAAATCCAAAATTTTAGCTCTCAACTCCTTATAGTTTTGTCATAAAAAAATAGTTTTGCAACTAAGTTCCGGCCATTTTTGAACTGCGATTTCTGAGGAGCCACTTTCACATGGCTATATCTAGAAAAGTATTTCAGCTAGGTCCTTCAGATTTCAGGGGTGAAAATCTGCTACTCTAACTTGAGGAATATGGACTTATGAATGTGTCCCTTTAGTTAATCATCTATTTCTGGGTGCTTAAATTTGCTCAAAAATTTTACTCTACGCTCTACAGTAGCATATTTTACAATGACATTACTGAGGACCAGTAGGCATACCATTCATGAGTAAATACATCAGCATGTTCAGATCCATTGCAGCTCAGAGTGCACGTCTACATTGAAGGTCAATCAAATCATCCTCCTGCCCTTTGAAATTCTGTTTAAAGATTTTTTTTTCTTAGATGTGCATTATATCACAGACGTTTGTTCTGCTCTAGTTTTAACAAAAAAAGTTTTGGCCATGAAAAAAAAAAAAAAAAGACTGGCAATACTTAATTACATTTTTTTAAAAGAACATTATATTCCATCACAAAGTATGAAGTCGATAAAATACCTTTGGTCTTCTGAAATGCATTCAGCAAAGATTGTACATACCTGAATTTTTGCAAAAATGGATCACTGAATTCCATTTTTGTGGAAAGTGACATCCAATGGGCAGGAATTTCCCCCGAATTTGTTAGCTCATGCTAAGGGATGAATGCTATGTAACTTAACAGCAAGTGTGGTGCAGCGTGCCGATTTCTCTTCTAGATATAATTGAGGGCTGCACTAGCCAAGCCGATTTGAAAGGCTAAGTGTTCTTCACTGACTGGGGAAGGCACTGAGAACAGGTCATGAGCCACGTCATTGGCAGGGGGTTGACCAAACCTGACCCTGAGGTCATGCCAGGTCACCAAAGAATCTGTACACTGCAAGGCTCAGGGATGAGGATTGTTGCTGGTGTCTTGTGATGTGGGGACGGACTATACTTACCTCCTTTAGCTGAGTCATTGCCTGTTCTCTTGTGCTTGTCAAGCAGCTGTATATTTTAATAAAAGTACCTCTCTGAGTGCCTGGCAGGGCTGCAACTGTATTTTATAAGTACATTCCAAATGTGTACCCTTGTTGGGAATAGAGAGAGGTACTAGCAGCTCAAGGAATAAATGCGGTGATGCAAATGCAGAAACTTTCAATTGATGGGGAAGCTCTTTTTTTTAAATAGATTCATATTTTCAACACAAAAAGGTGATAAGGCAGTTTTACTGATGCAAGGAGCAGTAATCATGGCAGCTCTTTATGCTAAAGTGCAATGCAGCATCCAAAAAACACAGCGCTTAGCTTCTTGGATTTAGCGAGTCTAAGCAATGTTTTGCAAACAATACTAAAACATAAAGAGCATGTGCACACCGTCAGCTGTTGTCCATACTTTTATATAAAAAAATCTGGAGAATTCAAACAGTTCAGATAGAAGCACAGACAGACACACACACACACACACACACACACACACACATATTATATATATATATATATAAACTAATTCCAATAATCATAACTAAGTTAAATCACGCTTTTTGCCATTTGGTTCATAGTAATTTTAGATAGAAGCCACGGTTTGACTCTAGACACGAAATATGTATTTGCAGCCTTGTTTGTGATCTTTGAAGAAATAGTCAATTGCTACACTTTTCCCTGGGCTTAACAAACGACAAGGAAATACGTGATGCAAACTAAAAATCTACAATGGAAATCTGGATCATTAGTATGTATGACTGCATCTTTGCCACATACATCACGGAAGGCAACTGTTTACTGCAGATCCTGACCATGCATTTCTTCATAAAATGTAAGGTTGCAGTCAAATACTGCATAGCTGACATGATTTTTTATTTTTTGCCCAAACAGGCAAATGGCAAACATTCTGACTTATGAATAAGCTTAAACCTTTATGTGAGTGATCCAGCTTATCACACCTAAATTTAGATTACCTGAAGAGAATATGCACTCAGACATAATATGAATTTACAACAGGGTTAATTGATAGATGCTACAAAGTGAAGTAAATGAGTTAAACTGACTGGACTCTGAAGATGGAGAGGACAAAAAGTTCATGCTTTACACTTCATGAATGGTATTTAATTTCATCCCAAAGACCACTGAAAACAGTATTATTTCATGTCTTCACACAAACATGCCTTCTGTGTATTTGCATGATAGCTGTGTTATGGTAATAAACCATAAACAAGCTAATCCCATCACAAATAATGCTTTGGTCTCAGAGCTTAGCCCCACAAGAAAGTTGGACTGGCCATTTGAAAGGCGGCTTTCAATTAGAGCCCATAGCTAAGCAATGAAATGACTGGGATTATAAATGTTGTATCGCAACAGAAAGGAGGTAATAAGCCAATTACCCCTGCTAAGTCCTCTCTGAAAAAGGTTAACCAATTATTGCGTCTAATTCTGTCCCAGTACCCAGTCGCAAAAATATTCACTACTAACATCACACTAGCGTTGCACAAAGATGACTGACTGACAAAATGAACCCAACCTAGGAAGATTCAAGACCTACATAGACTGTTCAAGATGTATTTTTAATTCCAAGACATAAGGGTCATTCCAGGTCAAATCATCAGATTTTCAAAATATCTGTCACCATGTAGTCATAGATTGCTTCCATATTTTCACATTAGATAAATATGTATTAGTGATGAACAAATCCGAAATTTCAGCTCATTCGGACCAAAAATTAATTTTTGGTGAATTATTTTCCAAGGGTACTGTTCGTCAGTTTTTTTGTCAATTTACATTTTTCTTGTATTTAACATGGCATAACCTTTTTATTATTACACCAATAGCTTTGAAACTTTGCATCTAAGCTAATGTTATACTGCTTGATCAGAAAATCCAGTCCAGTTTACTTTATCTTTCTTGGTTGTGGAGCTATGAGGACACCAAAAGTGCCTTTTGTTCAGGCAGTTCCATGTTTAGGTCCCCAAAGCACCCCCAATATAAACCCTAGCATAAGCTCTCTGGAATTTTTTCCATTCATTTGTGTCTGCTGAATATAAATCAGGCTGAATTCACCATGAATTCATCACCAACTGCAGTCAGTACCTTGCCAAATGTGAAAAAAAAAAGCTAAAATGCCACCTGTTCAAACCCCCGTATCTCCAGGGGCACACCTTGGATTTTCTTCTATTGTTTTAACTGATTCCTCTATTATAGTAGAAAGACCACTCCAAAAATTGTTGATGTGTTTTGACCAATATAAATTTTGCAGGTGTCTGAATAGGGGTGGGGTAATCTCGAGAATCGCGTGGCACTTTCAGCTTCTTACACATTTAACTATGCAACATTTTAAGTGTTTTCAATCATTAGTCAATCACATCCTAAATTGTACTAATTCCTGTATTATAGTAGACATAACAAACAAAAATTGTTGATGTGACTTGAACGACATACATTTCAGAACTGTCTAAATAGGGGTCAGGCAATTTTTGAAAAGCACACTTCTTTGCATCAATAAAATTTACTGACACTAATTCTTGTAAACTGACTGTCAAGTTAAAACTTTGTTTTCCATGCTGTGTTAACAGTGTTATTGCTTCCTAAATGCAGCAAAGAGCACAACAATGTTGTCTGTCCCAGTTTTGTCCAACTTATACTGCCGGGCTGTGCGTCCAGTAACATCCGGAGTTGGAACAGTTCGGAGAATGTTATTGAATGGCACCCAGCATTTTTCAGAAGAAGTCAATGTTAATGCTTGTGTCCTCTTGTTTCGCTTCATGAAAGACAATAGCAATAATCAGAAATTATTGATCAATGACTGGTTCAGGTTTCTCCCAACCAACATGATCTACCAACCTGCATATACTGACCTTTCTGTGAATGTGTCATGCATTGATGAATTGAGAACTTACAATTATTGTGATTCAATAATCATTAACATTGTATAAGAAGCTGAAAATGCCAAGCGATTCTTGAGATTACCCCACCCCCGTTCAGACACCTGCAAAATTTATATTGGTCAAAACACATCAACAATTTTTGGAGTGGTCTCTCTACTATAGTAGAGGAATCCGTTAAAAAAAATTGAAGAAAATCCAAAGTGTGCCCCTGGAGATATAAGGGTTTGAACAGGTGGCATTTTAGCTTTTTTTTCCACATTTGGCAAGGTACTGACTGCAGTTGGTGATGAATTCATGGTGAATTCAGCCTGATTTATATTCAGCAGACAAAATGAATGGAAAAATTGCTAGAGAGCCTATGGTAGGTTTTATATTGGGGGTGCTTTGGAGACCTAAACATGGAACTGCCTGAACAAAAGGCACTTTTGGTGTTCTCATAGCTCCACAACCAAGAAAGATAACGTAAAATGGACTGGATTTTCTGATTAAGCAGTATAACATTAGCTTAGATGCAAAGTTTCAAAGCTACAGGTGTAATAATAAAAAAGTTATGCCATGTTAAATACAAGAAAAATGTCAACTGACAAAAAAACTGACGAACAGTACTCTTAGAAAATAATTCACCAAAAATTCGTTTTTGGCCCGAATGAGCTGAAATTTTGGATTTAACAGTGAAATATATTTATGCAGCTGCATACAAAAAATTTGCAAAATTGAGAAGGTGGTGGTGAGACCCATTTGATGATCTGACATGGAATGACCCATAAGTTGACTCAATGTGCATGCTAAATAAAAGCTTCACCCAAAAATATATGACTCTTAACAAATCAAACATACACACATGCGCGCGCGCACACACACACACGCACGCACACACACACACACACAAATGCACGCGCACACAAACAAACACACGGCAGCGCAATGGGTATCACAATCGCCTCACAGCAAGTAGGTCATGGGTTTGAATCTGACCTTGGGCCATTCTGTGTACAGCTTGCTTATTCTGCTGGTTTCTCCAACAGTCCAAAGACATGCATGTCAGGCTAATTGGAGACTCGTAATTGCTCATAGGTATGGTGCTTCCATTGAATTTCAAAATTGACTCCTAAAACAAATCCATGCATTATATAAACCAATTCTTCCCGACTAGGGTCGCGGGGGAGCTGAAGCCTATCCCATCAGACAATGGGGAAAAGGAAAGGACACACCCTCGACAGCTTGGCAATCCATCACAAGGTGTATATACCACGCACAAACACACTCTTCCTGCCAGGTGAACTGGAAACAATATTCTGCAGAAGGTCATGATGTAAATGAAGCGCAAAGTCATTAGCTTAAAGTAACAAGGTGGAACACGGATTGCGTCCAGATTAGGAGGTATCAGGACGTATTGTTAGATCACATTGCTCTGCATGCGGCCAAGATGAAAAACACAAATGATAATAGAGAAAACACAGCAATTATACAGTCAACTATTAGAACATTGCGTTCATAATGCGACCCACTAATCGGATAAAAAATTGAACCAGATTCCAACACGGATGTTTGTTTCATTAACCATCAGTGCCATTATTGCAATGTCAAATTTAATGTCCTAATTAATACATTGGAGCCTTTTTCATTGTTTTGGCACATACCAAGTGTTTTATGTATCACAAAGAAAGCAGACAATATAAAACAAACTTTACGGCATATCTAGCTGTCACACGCGTCTTTCTCCGACCGTGGCTGGAAGATGCATGGCCTGCCAGCGTATGCTTCAGAGTTGGAGATATAGCCGCTTGGTATAGCCAACTTGAAATCAAAATCCAAAAAATTAAAAATAGGTACTCGATGAGTACATGTGTCTGCTGCAGGTTGGAAGTTCACTGCAGGCAAAGAAGTTCTACTTACAAACTTACATAGCATGGTCTCTACTTGCACATGCCCAGCAGACACAAAACCGTAATGTGGCTAGCAAATTATACAACCTTCAGCAAACAACAAGCAGAAATGACTGCAGGACTCATTTAAATGTCTTGAGGCTGGGAGGCTATGCCATGAAACAACACTTCAACCAAGGCTATATGCATTCCACTATTGTTTTTTTTTTCACCATTCATACACTTGCACACCTGTCCAATCAACTAAATCAGCTATTTTTCTTTATTGTTCCCATTTCCATCAAACATTTCCCACGATGCATTCTCTGAAAGCACCACTGCTGCTCTTCACATCGTCAACATCAGGCATGGTTTACCAATTTGTGATGGCAGACACAGTTTACCATTCTAGCCAATTTAATGTGGGATATGGTCAAGCTTTGCACCAACACAGAAGTTTGAAAACTACCTGGGGATATACCTAATCATTGCAATTGAGGAATTCAAAGTAATAAACATTAGCTACGTGTAATGGTAGCTAACAGTATCAGCTTATATTGACACTGCAACCAACTAAATGTGTACAAAGTATTTTAAATCAGTTTGATATGTGTAGTTTTATGCTGCCAGAGTTTCAATGGGTAATTGATAAGTTTGCACAAGGTGGCCAGAATTGTCATGCATGGGGGTTATGGTTGATAAAAGCTGTTGAACTACTACTGACATTGAAGTGGCTAATGTTCTAATTGTAAAAAAATCAGACACTTTTTTCACTCCATCTTTGCTGCACAGAATAACATATTTACCCATTTTTCAGCTTGTTAAAAAAAATTTGAAAAATGACCAGTGATAGGTCTAAACTATTGAGTCTCCATAATCCACCATCTTTATAAAATCCTGGCCCATTGTTCCCCACAGATTTGACACAACTGTCTCTCTTTCTATGGCTCTGCAGCTGTGGTACTACAAGAGGTGCTAAATCCTTGCCATACTTTTGTTACAGGAAGGCCATCTCCATGGAAACAGATGGATGAACACACCAAGTCACAGAAAGTATGGAGTAGCACATCATTCACTCTCATCAAATGTCAATCTGTTCGTCCTTCATTCACAAGTGCAATCTATGCAGTTTCCAGATTTGTAATGCTCCTAGAGCCTTAATGACAGCAGTCCAATAGGTTCTGCATAAAATGACACACCACTAAAATAAATAAATAAATAAATAAAATTTTAAAAACTCCAAATGATTTGGCTCCAAACATGATGATCCTCTTTCATTGCCCTGTATTATAGTTGTCAAGGTAATGTGAAATTATGATGTTACCCATTTATCATTCTGAGTCGGGGTGATTCTGGTTCCCAACAGCAGTTGCTGTGCCTGATGACTTATTTAAACAGGCAGACACAAACAGACCAGCACAAATTTTTCCTTGCTGAAAATGATGTCAATTCTGAAGGTGGAATAAAATTCAAACATTTGAAGCATGTACAATGAAAATTATTCAATTTAGCATGAGTCACAGAAAATCACTGTCAAGATAAGGATGAGTTTTGTAAGCATATTCCATTTTAGAAACCCCTTTGGGCAGTCTGAGTGACTCCGATGGAGGACAGAGCAATGATTTGTCTTTGCTTGAGGGCAGAAGCTTCAGCAACGGGACCCTGGTCAATGCCTGTTATCTCTGAATTTGACAGCACACTACAGTCCAGTTTAATGCTGCACTGCTCTAGGTACAGTATATTTAGACAAAAAACCTCCAGTATTTTCCCATCAAATACAGTTTGAAAAATAATCAATCAGACTGAGGAATTAGCTGGACTGTGTATTGATAGACCGTGCAGGCTAGACGTGTACAGAGGGCATTGGGTCTCAAAATGTTGCTGGAAGGCTTTGTGAATGTTAAACATTGCCAATACAAGGCAGAAACAATGAGAGAATATTTTTTATAAGTGCGGCAATATGGGCCCTTCCCATCTAATATGCAGCAGTACCTAAGATTTATCTCTGATCTCACCGTATTTGCACGGTGACACTTCCCTCAACATGGAGACAGGCAGGCTACGGTGTCACCTTAATGCCAAAAGGCAAGCGCGCATGAAATAAACTTGAGGTTTAAATTCCTCATCCTCATGCATGGATATACTCCTGCCCTCACTAAACACTCTGCAGATGCAAAATTCTGAATCTAGCAGTGGTGCCTTTTCTCTATTTGAATTGAATGACTTCAGGCCAGACCAGTGCAGAATGCTGCACGTGAGCTGGCAAATCTCAAGTGTACATACTGCACAAGTATTGAGTGAGATAATGAGTAAAATCCATGTTCAAGCAGGTGGAATTCTGCTCTCAGATTAATTTCTTCAGCATTTGTGTAATACGGTAATGCCTTAGGATGCAGGGTACAAATGTTCATGCTTCCTCGTACAGAAAAACATAATTAGCAGCACGTTACTGTGGTGAGCATCCCAATAATTATGTGAGAACTGAGGCTTGGAACAGGCAGTAAATAACAGTATTAAAAATGGCTGAAAGACCCATTTCCATTATTTCAGGCAGGTGGGAGCAATATTTTACTCAAATGCAAAAAAAACAACCAACATAAACCTGTACATGTAGGACCTGAAAAGCTTTGGAGCTTCAAATGTTTCCAGATGCATACATCTTGAACAAAAATATAGTTATACAGCAGCACAAGTGCATCACCATCATATTAAATTAAAGCAGGCCAACAGGTAGGTTTAAAGCGCACATTCCACCCTAAACTGGCAGGTAATCTATGAGCGCTATTGAGCCCAGTGATGTCTAAAATTAGCCATCTGATGTTTTGCCCAGGCTAACAGAAATCCAGTCAACCCTAAACCTTGTTTTGCAAATGTACATGAATCATAAGCACCTTTTACGTAGTGCGAGCTGCAGTAAGTAGGTATACTGCTGTTGCAGACACTGACCACAGGAATGTGTGTTGAGTTGAATGGCTTTTACTGAAACACAGAGTTTATCAGTTATCATTACTATACAGGCAGTTCGCTCAACATGTTACGCATGGAAGCTCTTTATGCATTGACAACAGGCGAATGCTATAAACTACTTCTTTAGCGTTCTGGAACATGCCATTAGCCTTTCCCCTTAACCATGAGCGCTGCCCACTGGAATATGTACCACTGTTGAACAAAGACCATGAATATATTAAACTGATGGTAGGTTATATTAAGACGAGCTTTTCCAAAACAAGAATACATTTCTGCAATCAGAAATGCAAAAATCTTGCTCTGCAGTTAAGATTAATTAATAAAAAAGAAATATGGGGGGACGCTCATTTATTACTATTAACATAACCACTTCCCCACACTGCAAAGAATGGAAAGTGCTAACTCAGCTACTGCACCAATGAATTTCCCTGACATAAGAAAAGCTATGAAAGATGCCATTTGCAATTATTCAAAGTTTTGTTCTGCAAGATGCGTCAGTTATACTCTTCAATTCTTAAACAGATAAAGAAAGGGATGGGAGAAACTGCAAGAATATGATACTCCTAGCGCTCAATGCCCCTCTAGTCCTGTGGCAGAAAGCCCCTGAATATGACCCGTACACTCACATCTAGTCAACACGCTTTTTTCCCACTCAATTACCTATGCAAGAATACAATTACACTCTCAGAAATAGGGGTACAGCAGGAGTCCATTTCTGTTCCCCGAGGTACATTCAGCACTTATTTATCCCCAAGGGCTAATTATAGGACCTCAAGGTACCTGTGTGAACCTTTTTAGGGTCTAAAAGGTACTTTTATGTTCCAAAACTAATAGGTACCCACTTCTGAGGGTACAACAGCAGTACCTTCGAGGGTACCGCCCCAGTGACAAGCCTTTTACCCCTAAAGGTACAAATAGGTACTTTTTTCTTTTTTTTCTGAGAGTATACAGTAGGTATAAATGTTTTTTTTTTTTTAACTGAATGTAATTGCCTAATCTGCAGTTGGGTTTTTACATGAAGTATACTGCATATATATTTCTGAACCATTAAAGGGCAACCAGGTCGAGTCTAGAAATGTGCCAGTCCTAGATGGGACTAAGATATACCCCCCGCACTGAGCGTCGCTTTTGACTGAAGCAGCCATTACCATATACTGTGCATTCAAATGATACCCTGATTACAGAAACAGCAGCCATATCACTATTCGATCTGCTCCAGCCACGTGGCTGAAGTTAAGCAGGTGTGGGCTTGGTTAGTACTTGGATGGGAGACCACCTGGGAAAACCAAGTTGCTGCTGGAAGAGGTGTTGGTGGGCTAGTAGGTTGCGATCTTCCCTCTGGTGGAATAATTCCCCAATGCCCCAGTACAGTGATGGGGACACTGTACTGAAGGAGACGCCGTCTTTCGGATGAGACGTTAAACCGAGGTCCTGACTCACTGTGGTCATTAAAGATCCTATGACACTCTTCGATAAGAGTAGGGAGTTCCCCGGTGTCATGGCTA
This sequence comes from Gymnothorax javanicus, assembly GCA_029692085.1. Taxonomy (NCBI): domain Eukaryota; kingdom Metazoa; phylum Chordata; class Actinopteri; order Anguilliformes; family Muraenidae; genus Gymnothorax; species Gymnothorax javanicus. The sequence goes on along the minus strand of CM056197.1, from coordinate 80,909,055 downwards.
AAGTCCTAACCTGGCTCTTTCGACCTGCCACCTAATCATCCCCTGATCTAATTGGCTGTGCAAATTGCCCTCTGCCTCCCCACCTCAACCCCCAGGGCTCCCTTGAAAAAGAGATTTCAATCTCAACGGGACTTCCCTGTTTAAATAAAGGTTAAATTACAGAATTTACTGAATACTAAGTCAAAAAACAACAAAAAGTTCTTGAAAATGAGTCAAATTACTTTCAAAATTGCAGGTGCACGCATTCTCATAGAGACAATTATGCTTGCCAAGTTTGAAAACAATCCATCAGACACTGCTAATCCAGAGGAAAAGTAGCCGTTTGGATTCAAATGACTAAATACTTTGACTGGTTCATTATTGCAGTAATTAATATGTTCAGCTGGCAATAATTAGATTAACCCTAACTGATGAAGCGCATTCTCATTCTCTTCTCATTTCTCAAAAAATCATGTCGTAAGATGCGTCTCTTGGTGGCAGTAAAGATGTTACAGTATTTCAGGAGGGGCAAATGATTAGCCTGCATCAAGCAAAGAAAATAATGAATGAGGAAAACAAGCATAAGGAATCATTTTCACACACAAATTGGCCACCACAGGGTCCTGACCTTAACCACATCGACAGTTATTGGCATGTGCTAGAGACGACTACAGAGAGGTTCAAACATATCATTGTCAAAACAAGATCTCGAGCCAAAAATGAATGCAATTTTGATTAAAAATAAATGATCTGACATGGCATGTGGTAGTCAAAACAAAGACATGATGAATCTGCACTGTAATCAAAGCTACAGGGGTTCCAAATAAATATTTGAGTGTGTGACTTTTTTTATGGCCAGTTAGTGTATAATTTATGAATAAAGCTCAAGACAAAATTCACTCCCCAGTACTAAATTTTCAAAGAGCAAAAATGGCAAAATGTCCATACAAATACATCAAATCACTTTCAAAATTGCAGGTGCACAGGTTCTCACAATGATAATAATGCATGCAGAGTTTGAAGAAAATCTACCACTTGGTTTGGGAAAAAAGCTCTGGACAAAATTGGGTCTCCAGATGGATGGACTAGCTGATTCCAGTGTAGCCCCACACAACTCGCTGCAATATAAAAAAGTATTGTCAAAGCGTTATTTTTAGCCTTATAAAAATGACGGTGCTGTCACTCTGAGACCATGCTTGGAGAGAGATAAGTGCCTGTAGATGCGAAGTGTCACATCCAATGCTGTGACTCAGACACGGACAGCTGCCCTGCAGTCACTCTAAAGCCAGTGCAGCCTGATACAGGCTGATACATGTCTCAATGGCTACAAGTTCACCGACTTTACAGCTCAGCTCTGCCCTGAGCTCGGTGGTTCAGCACATCAGGACTGCTTTAAAGCATTTTCATCACTGTCATATCCACGGACAGCTGAAAGAGAATCACGTGACAATCAAAGCAATATAAGAAAATGCTTATGGCACAGACTGATAAAAAGCCCCACAAAATCCCATTACTCAAGAGGGTGAGTTGCATTTGAAGTATGCCTCAGACATACCAATTCATTTTCAGCAGCTTTTTGCATTCAGGTCAAGAAATTATGTAAAACTTGTCTGATTGATATCAGAAAGGACAAATACTTCAGAAAAAAAAGGTCAATGAGTCAAAAATGTTTCTGCAAGTGTTACTTCCTGGGTCATCAGGAAGCCACGGTTTGAATCTCAAAGTACAAAAATATCCCTGACAGAATGTATCTCATGGGTAACAAAATAAACAATAAGACAATAAGCAATAAGCCTGTTTACTGCAGTGAATTACTATTTTAATGAGAGGGTGTTCACTGAAGGAGTTAAATTCCTCATTTAGACTTGCAGCTGTCCATGTCCAGCAACAGTGCATATAGTTTAATTACAAACGGATCATGCACCTTTTATCCCACAGCATCTTTCAAAGGCTGGCAGATTGAGAAGTTTGAAATTTCAACAGCAACCCAAAAAAATCGAAAGGAATATAACCCAAGGAGTTCTAAGCGTTTAAGCACAGGAGCCTCCATACAGCTAGCTAAAGCAGCAAGAAGGCTCTCAGCGACCAATCCTTCTTGAGATCGGATACAATGTGATGAGATGGACAGACTGAATGACCGTGCACAATGTAATGGGAGGCGACCGCAGTTAAGATACAACACCGTACACACTAAAAGGTAAGCTCGCATTGCCTTTTTGAGTGTTAAGCATGCAGCATCATCCGTGCAAAATTTCATGGCTAATTTTACAGTGAATGACATAATTGGACAATGACACATTTTTCATTATGGTGCTGAACTCAGGCACTTTGAATGTGAAAGGATATAATGACACCCACTGCAGACTGTCAGCTTTAATTTGAATGTGTTTTCATCCATTTTGAATGAACTACATAGAAATGACAGCACCTTTTGTTCACAGACTCCCAACCCCCCCAACACCCCCCCCCCCCCCCAACTTTTGGGCCCATCAAAAAATTTTGAATAGTTTACATAATGTAGAATGAATAATTCTTAACATCTCCTTGCATATCTTTTGCATGCAATGCCTGCTTGAAGTCTGCGAGGCACAGACATCACCAGACGCTGAACATCCTCCCTGATGATGCACTACCAGGCCTGAACTGCAGAAATCTTTAGCTCCTGCTCGTTTCAGGGAAATTTTGCCTTCAGCATGTAAAATGCATGTTCAACTGGATTCAGATCCAGTGATTGACTTGGCCAACAGAACCAAAATAACAAAAAATGTTTCACAGTTTAATGAATTATGGTGCTCAATGCATTTGTTTTACACTCACAACTTGATATTGACCAATGAAAATCAGACTAAAGCAGCGCACAAAAGTGAAAAAAGCAAAAGTTTGGGATTTCACCCTGCGAAATGGTAAAGGGCCATTTAAAAGATGAGCAATACATACAGAGAATACACATTTACCCCAAAGACCAGACTGAAAACTCATTTTAATTCTATTTCAACATTGATTTCTGATCTAATGCTTGATGTCATGTAAATGCATTTTCCAACCTTTTCATTTCATGTTGTCATGAATCTTTATTTGCATAATTTTTATATTGTCTTATATGATGAAATACAGTCATAATTGTGTATTGAATATTCTTGTGGAGTTGGAGCCCTAAACTATTAAAAAAATATATTAGTCAGGCGCAGTGGCTCAGAGTATAAATCAAATCTCTGTTCTGCAATTAGCCTGGCATATCTGGCTGCATCCCCAACCAGAGAATATTTCATTTGTATTGATTATGAAAGCTTGGTCTAACCTCACAGCAACAACATAAAGCCATATCTGTGCACCAATACAATACTGAAAAGCTGCTCAAAAAATCATTCAAGAGGATAAATCCCAGTGTTGTTGGTCAACTATCAATATATCCGATGTCATACAAATACATAATATTACCATTGGTAATGCATATACACCCATCAGGCACAAGATTAAAATCACCTGCCTTCTATAGTGAAGCTCCCCTTTGTGCTGCCAAAACAGCTCCATCAAACTAATGTCACTTTGATTTCCAAACTCAGGGTTTCCCAGCAGAACATTTTCCAGAGTATCACACTCCCTCCAGCTGCTTGTCTTCTTCCCACAGTGCATTCTGATGCCATCTCTTTCCAGGTAAATGGTGCACATGTACCCAGCTGAAGCAGCTGATGATTTAAAAGAGAATGGGACTCACAATGCACCGTGTGTTTTGACACATTCCATATGTAGATATTGTTGAAATTCTCAGCGCCTTGTGTCAGTTTCGGCCAGATGGGATGGCCTTCAGAGCCCTTGTGCATTGATGAGCCTTAGGTGCCCAAAACCCTGATGCTGGTTCATGGTTTGTCCCTCCTTGGACCGCTGTCAGCAGGTGTTCATATCTGCTGACAGGATGCACCCCAGAAGTCTTGCCACTTCAGACATGCACTAACCCACTCATCAGGCCATAACAATTTGGGCCTTGTCAAAATCGTTCAGTTTCCATTTTTCCCACATCCAACATGTTGCTCATGAGAAAAGACTGTTTGCTTACTGTCTAAAATCTGTCTGCAGAGCTTGACCCGTACAGTTGTTATGAGATAATCAATAGTATTTGCTACATCTGGGAGTGGTTTTAATGTTTTGAGTCATTGTTGGACATGTCTCATACAAAATTCAGCTTTATTTTTTCCCAGTATTAGGGCTCTAAATTCGTTGACCAGGCGCAGGCGCAGCGCAGGTGCAGCGAATGGGGGGAGCGCCGCGCCAACAGGGTGTATCCAGGCGTATTTTGCAATTTCGTGCCCGGCGCAAGTACTCATCTGTCCCGCCTCTGTCCCTCCTGCCGGCGCAAGGGGCAAAGAGGAAGGAGAGAAGGCATGAGTGGGTTTAACACAGCCGATTCAAATCTTCACCAATCAAATGAGCTCCTCTCCTCACCTTTAAAGTGTGGGAATAAAGAAGCCTCTGTCCTATATCTGCATGATGCATTAATGTTGCATTTTACTTTGCTGCTTCAGGCATGTTTTCTGGACCACTTACGTCTATATTAAGCATTGCGAATATGAGTTAGCTGGCTAGCTAGGGCATTCGCAAATTATTACCATTAGCGAACTTGAATGGAATTTCAAAACAAAACTATGTCAGATCATTCAAACTTATGAAGTTGGAATGAAATACAACGGTTGCTCATTTATTTCTTCTGCCTGCATCATTGAGAAGAGAAACGATGGATAGCGTGTTCCTATTATTACACCCTGTTGCTGCTTAAAATTTTGGGATTAACATGCATGGAAAACAATGCAAGATACGTTACACATTTATTTTCAATATGTGATCTTAACTCAGTACGAGATCATAGCAATCAGGCTGTATTCCTTTCCCCCACTAAAAACGATAAAACCTAAGTGACAATAATAGTAGTATGCTGCATTCCTTTACCCCACTAAAAACGATAAAACCTAAGTGACAATAATAGTAGTATTAAGCTGCTTGCACACTGGACGCGAAACGAATTTTTCGCACGACAGATTACGTTCAAAGTCAATGCAAAGACGCGAATACACGCGTGTATTCGCGTCTTTGCATTGACTTTGAATGACAAACATTGATGGACAAATTCACCAAGACGGATTCAATATGTTGAAAAGAGATTAGAACAGGTACAGAAAATGATTAGCTTTATAGATAAAGTACCAGAAGAAAACATGAGGGACTTCAATATTAATTGCAGAGATACAATGGATACAAATAGAATAAAATTTTCAAGGTTTGCAGAAACCTGCAAAGAGATTTCCCCCATAAGCCATGAGAAAATTAAAATAAACTGATTCAATTTTCAGCACTTTACCAATGCAGTGTTCTGAAGGATAAGCCCAGTGCATTGGACAGATCAAAATACTGAATATTTTAACAATCACAAAAAACACCAGAGTTCCCAAGAAACTGCCGCACATTTTTCTTAAGAGAAGTTTTAAAAATTGACCAGTGTGAATTTCAGGGGCATTTAGCTGCCACTTCTTGGGAATTGGTGTATCCTCAGAATAATTTGGCCTATGCCAGTGAATGTTTCCCTCAACTCTTAAAATAGGTCATGTGAAAAAAGACTGTTTAGCCGCATTCCTCTAAACACTCCCGGTATAGTACCCTTAGAGCCAGTGTGCAACCAGTAAAAACCGGTACCTAAACCCCAGATCCAGCTTGTGTTTCCATTGCAGACAGAAATGAGTTTAAGACTGGGTTTAAGACTGAAGACTGGGTTTAAAGAAAAGATCTTGCACCGGTTTGGATAGTAATTGTAAACAGTGGCGTCTGGTGAGCTGAAAATTGGGGAGGCACAGAGTATCCCTTGAAACGAATGGTTGGCATTGACCAGTTTCAATCATTTCTTTAAATTGACATGACATAGACTCAGAAAACACTCAACGTTTTTGAGTGAGGCCAATTTTCACACAAGAACAAAAACACGTCATTTTGACGCAAAATTGCATTTCAATCTACATTATACAGTTGTGGATACTAATTGCTGACCTTCGTTTTCATTAATGTTATACAATCATGAAGCAAAAGTTAGATGGGGCAGGATGAGGTAAAACAAACATGAAAGTTAACATAGTTGTTTATCTTTATTGTAAAGTGAATGAAACCATTTCTGAATGAAATTTTATGCTGAATTGTTGCAACACTGCACTGAGGAGGAAGCTGCACATTTAACTCTGCTGATGGCTAATTCTAATCATTGGAAAATTTGTAAATCAAGGAAAATGAGGACTAATAGGAGCGATCTGATATACAATACAGCACATCGCCAGGCGGATATGACAGCAGAAAATCACGGGTCAAATGTAAAAATGTCGATGAGTGAACTTCCGCTCATATCCGCACACGGTCGAACGCTAGCTAATATAATGGTGATTTATAGCGTTTTGTTCCAAAACGTGAACTTTGGCTTTGACTTGTTTGTTGCGTTTATTTGAATTTTGCGGCATTTTCATGTTCATCTATCCACGATGGTATTCGACTGTGAAGCTGCGCAATGCTCATCACATTTCATCATGGTCTTATTACCGGAAGTGCGGATGTCGACAAAAAATCCCCTTCCTTCATCTCATCTCCCGATTTACGACAGTTTTGCGCTATATCAGAGCTCTCCTATTGAAGCCGTTGTTAGCCATGCCCTGAGAAACATGCTGGAACGCCCAGCTTGTCTCTCAGTGCATGGCTGGCAACGGCTTATATACATAACAAAGGGAGCGGGTCCTCTTCCATGCAGCCTGCAATGTTTCATCGCCATGTTTCAACAGTTATGCAGAACAGACAATACAATCACTGACTCAAGAGAGGACCTTTCGCGTTTTTATTTTGCGAGTTTTGCGGCACCGTAGGTTCTCCAACAGAATTTGAAGGGGAGGGTAAAAAGAAGGGTCATCAGTTAGTAGCACTTTATAATCTCACCGCTAGATGGCACACAATCTTACACACTGGTCCTTTAGGTTAACGTATGAGACAATAGATACGCATATGGTGCTAATTAAGACAAAATTCATTGCACATATTTCTGCACGCTGCATAATGAATAGGGCTAATTGTGGGTATTGAGTCTTTTACATGTGTAAATATTGTTTATTTTTGTCTATATTCCTGTCTGCATCAAAAGCTATGTTTCCCAACAAAAATATCTAAATCAAATTAAAATGAAAAAAAAAAAAAAAAATATATGCAGAGCCAGGAGTCCAAAAATTCCCCCTCTCAGCACATCTTACATTCTTATTTTTTTTTCCAACCTGTAACAATCATACCCATTTAATTTGGAAGAGGGCAATATATGTTTTAAAATGGTGTACCGCCTCACTTTGCAACTTTATAATCAACTTTATACTCAAACTGCAAATACAGATTGCATTCTCTGTGTGTTCTTCCAAGGCATTATTACGCACAAATAGTAGAATTCAGAGGAGATAATGGGCTCTACTTTCATGCCTTCCAATCTTAAACACATGTAGTGATAATGTTATTCACAATTTTATCCGTCACAAATGGCGTATTTATTACCTTAGCCCAATATACTGGTTTCATAGTCTGCAATAAATCCATTTGAATCACAACGGGTTGAATAACACATATGAGGGTAAGTCAATGGCCCTGTTCACACTTGGTTTTAACATGCGTTTTCGGTGTTCAGATCACAAGTGGTCAGGTGGAACATATTGCTGTTTACACTTGTTGTCAAGCTGAGCACTTGTGTTCATATTTCGTTGCCTATTATACAACTTCCGCTAAAACCTGGTGCGCAGGTAATATGCCATATAACAGCAATAGCGGTCGTTCCCACTAGACGAAGCCGAAATTTTGACCCCGTTTCACGTTTTCATCTTTTTGGGGCAAGCTAATATGTTTCCGCCTATAGTTTACATTTTCGGGATATTTCAGTCATTGAAATTAGCCGGACAGGTGCATTTGCAACTTGCAAGAGCACGCAGGACCGCACGGAAGAGGAAACTCTTATCACAATTTGGCGGCCTACATTTGTGATGTTTACCAATTACGTACCCATCAGGGAGGCATAAGGATGGATAAGCGTTTACACTATCAAATATGTGAGAACAGATGTGTCCCAGACCACCTCCGCAAGTGGTTTGAGCGATCGGATCTCAATGCGCCTTGGACCTCGTTTACTCTTGTATTTAGCGCTGACCACTTCTAATCCGATCACCCAAAATGCATGTTAAAACAGAGTGAAAACAGGGCTCATGAGAACAGCTGGCGTTGTGCAAGCTTTGTGTCAAAGAACTCATTTGCATTTTGACACATGACCTTATACAAAGTAGTGGTGGGGTTAAATGGGAAGGGAAGGGTATAATGGCATTTATAGACATTAATATTTTCTTTGTGTGGGGAAAAACAAATACTAGACTTTAATCTTGCAATTGTTTTAATGCAATGAGTACCATTTTGTAAACAGTTTACGCGGCCCACACCTTTTCCTACAAAATGCAATACCTGGTGAACTGACTTCTATCCCACTAAACCCCTCCATCTTCAGCTTGGGGAGGGTAGAGGCAGCTATGTCCCCACTTTCTTCTATTTTTCTGAAATCTTGAGCAGTGAACTGTCATTCAAGGGAGGGTTTACCACTGTTCCAAGTTTTCCCCTTAAGCTAGTATCTCACTGAGTGGCGAATGCTTACGAATGTAGCAAAATTTGCTACATTCGTAAGCATTCGCCGCTCAGTGAGATACTAGCTTTAGAAATGGCTTTGTAACCCTTGCAATATAGATGTCATGATTTTTTTTTCCTCATCTGTTCTTGTATTTCTTCATGTTTCAGCATCACGTGCTGCTTTTTGCCTACATCACGTTGCCAGACAGGTTTTATTCAAGTGCTGTTTAGATTTAGCAGAGCTGGCAGTAAGCATGCCAGGGTGTGTCTACTAAGTGAGAATGAACTCAGGTATCAATTAAATAGGTCTAATTGGTTGCTTTAGTAACTAAGGGAGCAACTACTTTTTATAACAGGGCCAGGTATGGTTGGATAGCTCCTGTTCTTCAGTAAATGAAATCATCATTTAAAAACTGCATTTTGTGTTTACTGGAGTTATCTTTGTCTATTAGTTTGATGCTCTGAAACATTTAAGTGTGACAAAACGCAAAAATATAAGACATCGAGAAGGGGGCAAATACTTTTTCACCGCGCTCTGGTTTTCATTTTCCTCTTTGCCTTTCATTATTGAGCAGCTACCTGCATTGGGGTGCGGTTCTCAGTGGACCAAAGGATTCGGCAGTGATGCAAGCTGCCAGCTCCCCCCAAGCAGTCTTCATATTACTTGTCCACAAAGGCTTTTTTGATGTCTCATAAATTCTCACACAGCCAGTCTGCACCTCCTGTGAATCGGTTTCCTCGAGACAGTGACTTTTTTTTTTTTGTAAATATTTGCAAATTTCAAATTTATTGCCAACAATCTATTCCAAAACAATTGAGACAGGGAAATGGAGGGATTGAAAAAGTTGCAAAATCTTCAGGAAAAATACGAATTTGGTTGATTCAATTATGACTGAGCAGTTACAAAAGGCACAATCTTTTACCAGCAAGATGGTTCGAGATTCGCCACTTTGCAAGAAGCCACGTGAGCAAATAGTCACACAGTTTAAGAACAAATTTCTCAAAGCACAATTCCACTTAATGTATTCAGAGCACTTTGTTCTTTAAATAAAACCAAAACTTCCAAAAGAGACTTTCAGAACTCATTCTGTTTCAAGTAAAAAGGATTTAAATGGCACATATTTTACTTCTGAACCCTACCCTTATTTCAATTTGTTCTACAATGATCAAAGACAGTGCAAATGTTTCAAATATATTCCCCATCTTGCGGAGGTACAAGGAGCCATATGTCTGGAAAATACAAATTCTGAATGAACCAAGGAAACGCAGCTTGATGATTAACTAATTTTGATAAACTAGTCCTATAATGTGATTAAAGTCACCTACAAGATCAATGGATCACTCTGCTAACATTTTTGAGATTGCATTATTGATTTAAAAAAAAGAGGCAGCCTTCATCACTGTTGAATATACACTGTACAAGTACCGTATGCAGTATGCAAGCTCACTTTGGGTCCTTGCATAGAAAAAGTCATCCAATTCCATACTGTCCAAACTTACTCTATCTATAATGTAATCCAGTATGAGTCACTTTCAAATTATTTAAAAATAATTCAGCAACTGTACACTTTCTGTTTGAGGAAGAATTAAGCACTAATGACCCAATCCAATCCCTATTACATTCTAATATTTGTGTTTCTCAATGTTTGCCCTTTTGCTGCTCTTTCATTTTTTCCCCTCTCATATCACAAGAATCAATATTTGCTAATAAAAGGAAAAACTGTAAAATGAACTTTGCAATGATCGATTTCTAATATATCTATTCAGAAAATTGAAAATCCTTTGATCCGATGAGATTTGGATACAGGGAAATGTCACTGAGCATTAAAGCTACAGATCTCAGAATCAATTGGCTCATGAATCATACATCACTTTCACACACAGATTAGCATGCAGGCTTCATGATTTGCTGTGCCTTTGCATTGGCATTCATTTGCTGACATTTCAATAAATTGCTCAAATCTTGACCATTCTTTTTTTTCCAAACTCACACATGATGTGAAGACCAAAAGAAAGGAGATCACACCAGAGTAATTAATATGAATTCATGTAACAGCTTGAACCACAAACAAAAAGTAAATAAAATAATAAAGTATTTATTTTTATCATCTCAAATTACTATGGACAACAAATAAGTGTTATTCTCTTTCAGCTCTATACACACTCCAGAGCACTAATGGTGCTCTATCACTGTGAAGTCAAACAGCAGTTTCAATCTTCATACTGGAGGTGTTGAACCTCATGGGCCAGGCTCCCCAGAGACTGGCCCCTACAGCTCAGCTACTCCAGCTCCAGCATAAAGAACGAGGACCACACTCACTCCGCAATCTGTGCATGTCTTTGTCAATGACTCCTAATAAATTGCACCATTTGCAACAGTGCTACAGCTTTAGGTAGACATACAAATCAGCTGATGTAATACGTTGGCTGAATTAATGATGGCATTCCAGCGAATCAAATCTTGATCATCTGATAGGCAAGTTCACACAGGAGAACAAAGAGACCGAATGGAGGTGTCAGGGAATAAAAACGGTGGCAGGGAGGATATTGGTTAGGGGTTAGTGGAGGTGTGCTGGTGCGTAATGGTGGAACACAGCACATAGCAAATCCCTGTGGTTTCTTCACTGGCAAGAGCTAAGACAAGGTCTCGTTCTTCATTTTAAACTAGTCCGTCTTTTTTCTATAATACTGAGGGACTCATACTGCTAATGTGCACATGATTTTCCCCATCATTTGGATACATGCAAAGATTATATTGCAACCTCTTCCGCAATCCGAGAGTAGTTCTTCCATGTGAATTTAAACACACGCATCCACTTTGTGATAGCCACAAACAGGCCTGAAAAAAAGAGAGTGAGATTCATTAACTCCTTCAACCCCACAGCCCTCTACAGAGGGCTGACCAACATATTCCCTTCAACCCCAAATTCCTGTAGGGAAAATTCAAACAATCTGACTAATTGATTGGAACATATCAGGTTACATTTAATGGGATTCCAGAGATAACAGTAAGATACAATGTCCAGATAATGACCAGCCCTCTACAGAGGGCTGTGGGGTTGAAGGGTATAGTGATGCTAGAATATCTGGGGTTGAAAGAGTTAAGAGAGGCTGGGTCAACTTTAACCAATACTGCCACCCCATTTTGTGCCTTTTACATGCACACGTGACTGACTTTATTTCTTTCGGTTAAGGTGCTTGCCTTTATTCTTTATTCTTGCCTTTTAATAAATGCATTTTTTTAATTATTTGCATCATTTATTATATTAAAAAATTGTTTGCTGCATTTATGCAATAAAAAACGCATATACTGCACAATGTTAACCAGGGGAACAACAGCCGTGTTCAAAATTGCAAACTTATTTAATATATACTGCATCAGTATACTGGATACTTCAGGCTACTCTAAGTAGTCGTATATTGTGTAGGGATCATCATCCCATAGCCCTGGAGGGCTGAGTACTGCTGGTTTTCCACCCTCCCTTTACCTAGGAAACAAAAGCACTAATGGTTAATAAAACTGGTTAATTGGATAAAAGAAAACCATGACTGAATTTGGACTGAGGGGCCAGAATTGATGATCCCTGATATAATGCATTAGCCAGTATGTGACAAGAACCATATCCCGTGCTACACAGTCATATTGCAAGTTACGTTATTAAAATCACCATGAGTCTGGGTGAGATGTTACCATTGATTGAATTGTACACCAAAATACAGTATACCACAAAACAAAACTGGCTGTGTACTATCATATTTGGCCATTGTAGGATGTCATTCAGGCATCTTCGACATTAATTTAATTTGGGTCATATACTGTATACTACTTGCTCCGGTGGCTGCAATCAACCCTGATAGTTGCATGATCAAAATAATTTAAATGTTAAAGTGACATTGTTTTTCAAATATGTTAAACATATTCTACACCTTTAATGCTGTAGTCATCAAAAATTTGGGAAAACATCTGTGTGCCATGGTAAGGAATGCCACAGTTGACTGTTATTCAAGCAGTAGTAAACTGTTGAGAGACTGAAAAAGAGGAGAAATTCCCATTCATACAGGCAATGTGCCAACAGAAAATATTTGCTGAAAATATAATTGTGAAAAGACCATCACACAGAGGAAATACAAGAATAAAATAGTCAAAAGAAAATTATTGGAAACAGCATTTTTTTTTCAGAAAGACATAATTACAGTGAGTCAATATATGACCACCTTTACTATTCTACTGAATCCCGCACAAAATAAGTTCCCTAGGGTTGCTGGCTAGTTCTGCCTTTTAAGGCATTGTTGCAATATCATTGTGAATCTGGACTGTACCGGTGCTGACTGCAGCTGGCAGCCCCAAAAGGTGATACAACTCCTAAGGTCACCAAGGGAAGGGAGCAGTTCAACCCTACTAGTCAGCTATAGATACCCACGAGTCAGCTTGTTAAGCATATCCCTTTGGCTCACCAAAACTAGACTGTGGAAGATAGGAAGAATATAGCCTGGCCTAATAAAATCTTGATTTCTGCAGTGAAAACCAGATGGTAGAGTTATAATTTGCAGTCAACAGCATGAATCCATAGACCCAGTCCTTGTGTCAGCAGATAAGGCAGATGGTGGTGAAATAGTGTAGGGAATGGTTTCTTGGTACATTTTGGGCCCATTAATACCAATCAATCATTGTTTGAGTATCGTTGCTGACCATGTGAATCCCTTCATGGCCACGATATACCCATTTTCTAATGCTACTTCCAGCATGATAATGCACCATGCTATACGGCAAAATTTTTCTCGAACTAGTTTAATGTCAAGTACAGTGTACTTCAATGGTCACCTCGGTTACCAGATCTGAATTTGATAGAGCACCTTTGGGATGTGGTAGGATGGAAGACTCGCAGCATAACTGTTCATCTGACAAATTTTCAGAAATTATGTGATGCAATCCTGTTCGCCCTTGTGCTTACTAGGAAGTTGAGAAGGTAAATCATTAAATATCATGTCTTGTGTTTTCAACTGAATACATGTCAAGGACAATCCCTGTTTTTTAATTTCCTTTTTCAATACCATCTCCACTTTGTCAGAAATGAGGTTGTACAACATAAATCTATTTGGTCCCAGTGTTTTTCCAAGCCCTTCTCATAACCACCAGCTGAAAAACAGCCAGCGAGGCAGATGGTGCCAATTCATTTGCACAGCCATATTTTCTGTGCCGTAAAATTACAGGCTGCCTCTGGAGCTAACCTACTGCAGTGACTCAGCTCTCTTAAGACAACAACAAAATATTACAAAATAAAATCTAGGCCACTAACACTGAATCCCTTCCTCAGGAACTTCCATCTCTGTCATATTATTCCAAAGATTTTATCATTCCGTTTGCAAAACCACTAGTATTAGGATCAGAACGGTCTACTTTCTCCCAAATTGACTGATCCAGCGATGAGACTGCCAGACTAATATAAACGATCATTCCAAACAGGGCAATGGCATAGAAATCAAAGGCTATACAAATATTGCTACAAAAAATATCATTTGCACAGATCATCCAGCAGTTGGCATGGTTCAGAAAAACACTCAGTGAGCACAGAATAAAGAAAAAATAATGAATAATTCCATTATTTATGATCTAAGAATATATTTATTTCAGCTCAGGACCAGACACAGCTTTATCTATTCAGTGGAGTCTGCATTTTTCTGGCTGCCTAAAATCTGCCTCCGCCCTGCCTGCATTGGCAGTGGGTCACATGTCTTGACAAAATTCTCATTAGTCTCAGAGATCATGTAGAAATCACTTCCATGAGAGTATGTGATTAATAAATTCAACGGCCATTAATGCCCATCACTGCTTTGCAATGCAAATGAGCACAAATGAGATTGTAATTACACCTTTTACAGGAGAACATGACAATAATGAAACATAATGGACAAAAAAAAAGCTCTCATAATATTTATATTATGATCACTTCGCTCACATAATTTGTGTAATATCGGTACATTGCGCTTCAAATAGACTGAGTATTACAGAAAACATTTTTCTTCATTGTGTGAGCCCTACAGTCTACATTTAAACAAACATTTTTTGCATTTCAAAATGACTCAATTGTCATGCCCCGTGTCTCTATAATCTGAGTCCGTACTTTTTTAAGTTTCCCATGTGTTTTGTCTTCTGGCTTCATGTAGTTTTTCTGGGTGATGATTTATATTTCTGATGACCCTCACCCTTTTCTGTTTCCATGCTCGTAATTCTCAAACCTGATTTTCATCTAATCTGTCTGTATATACAAGCCTGTTTGTGTTTCTAGTTATTTGCCAGATTGCCTTCAGCTTGATATAAACTCATCAGTGTTTTGCCTTGAGCCTCGCCCCGTAGTTTATGCCTGTCTATTCGTAGGTTCCTGATTCCGGTGCCCCGTGTAAGTCTCCTGTCCTCGACCCCGCTCCTGCATCACCGTTACCCATCTCCTTTCCTGTCCTGCCTGTTAACTGATCTCCCCTTTTGGACCTTGGCCTGGCTGTTTTTACTTTGTCCTGCCTGTTCCGTATTTTCTTGTTTACTATGCATCAAAGTCAGAGTTCCCGCTGCCGTTCGTCATTTTCGTCATTGACAAAAATAATTCATCGGTGACGAGGAGAAAATTATGAGCAGTCGTCACAGTGGCGAATATATTTGTTTAATGACGAATAAAAATTCAATGGCAAATAGTGGCTTCGTTTGCCCGGAGCATTTGAGGCTGTAAGCCCCAAAGATGTTTTCTTTTGCCCCATATAGTTTATATGAATGCATAAATAAATAAAATAAATAAATAGTTCTTCACTTTGGGCAGTTTACTACGTTACTGAATGTCTGTAAAACAGGACAACACTTTCATATTGTTCTATCTTCAATGAACAGAGCCAAGAAAGACCAATCAGAGAGGGGTTTTACGGGAAAATACATATTTTACGGGAAAATACACCTATTGGCTGACAGGTCTCCATGGGGTTGAAAAGCCGAATGTTGTTACCAGGCAGTCAGTCATGTGAGGGAGGGCATATTCGCGGATTTTAGTTTTACCTGTAAAACGGTGGAAGCTGTCATCCCCTCATGATGAACTAGGAAAACAAGGTGTGTACATTTCTATATGAGTCCCTAGTTATGTAAACGTGATTGATATGAGCAGATATGAGCACATCTTTACACGGCATATATTAGTTTGATTAGTCTTCGACTTAACAATCGCTTGATGCGTACAATCATGTAATCTGTTGCCATGTTTTCTACCACAGTATGACTGGCAATTTCTGAGCTAACGTTAGGCAAAAAAATGGTACTTCCAAGTTAGCTTTAAAGGCACAAGAAAGCGCTATACAATATCTGATTCATCATCAATAATGATCAAAACTTCATATTGACAACAAACCGTTCCTACACGGCTGGGTTGGTTGTCTGTGAACTCATCGCTGTTAAAATATGTTCAGGCCAGTGAGTGCAATAGTTAGCCAGTAAGGTAGTTTGCTGAAGCCTAACTCCACAGTTCTCAAACTCGGTCCTGGGGTGAATGCTGTGTGCAATGGTTCTTGCTCCAACTGGAATTGCAATTGCAGAATTTTAATGAGCTCCAAACAATTATTTTTCTTAACGAGTGGCTTATAATGTTAGAGGGGTGTTTCACTCTTTTTAAACTCTATTATGACTGAAATGGCTATGCATTCAATGATTTTCAAAAACTCAGTGCAGGTAGCAGCAATGTGTTTGTAAAAATAGACTACACCTTATGACTGAATGGACGCCAAGCTTTTGACCAATAACAATACATGTTAATCCGCTATGCGTGGTGTTGTAATAATGACTGAATTATGTAAATCCTGCTTGCTACCACTGGGGGGCTTTGGGTTTACCAGCTTAGCATCACATGGTGGTTTCGGACAGTACAGAAACCAGAAAGCACTCCCTAGAGAGAAGTAGATGAGGGTGCCAGTGCTGAGACTTGTTTGTTGCTGGCATCAGAATTAGTGATTATCTGAGATGTTTAACATTGGAAAACCTAAACATTTGAGATTTACATTAAGGATTCCAATAAATTGTGCACAAAACATTGAACTTACCTAAAGTTAAATTTGGATTCAGTTAATGGAAATCTTAAAAGTTAAACACTTAAAATAAACATTTGACAATTCCACTAATTCTGATTACAACAGCACAAAATTTTGAGCTCACCCCAAGTCCAATTTAGCATTTTTGTCAGGCCTCTCTTTTGCCCTTAAAGGGTGTGGCCCTTTTTTATTTTGGGAAGCCAAAAATGGCCGCATTGATAAAAATGTTAAGGAAAAAAATAAAGAAATTAAGGGTTTAAAGGGATTTCTATTGCCAGTTTTTTGAATAAATTCCATGCTAAATGCTCAAGAGGTTTTAATTTAGCTTTTATGGTCCACAAGGTCCCCATTATTAGAGGTTGGACTTGAATGGACCCAAAATAATATATACAATCGAAAGTATAATGGAGAGACCTGTTATAACGCAAATATCTGAGGTTTGACCTTGTTCATGCTGCATGCACTTTGTCCGCTGTGAAGGCTTTTCAAAGTTTTATAAAGTCCATGAGTGACTAATAAAAAATGACGACTATGATAAAGTGAAGAATTTTTTTTTACTTCATTTCTCGAGGGACAAAGTGAAGAATATTTTTCAGAACCCAGGGGGAACCCTGCAAAGTCAGCCCATTCTTACCAAAAGAACCTGTTCTCTGGTATTCCGGAGTCTGCTCGTGGTTCCAGATCCTGTGACCCCAATATCAAATAAATCATTAATCCCGCCCATTCCAACATGTTAGTTTTTATCATGGACAACTTTTCTTCCATTTTGCTATTCTGAAAGGCAAATTACCCTCGTAACATTTTTCATATCTCAACTCAGCTGTTAAAAATCACATTAATAGAACTCAAGCATTCAGTATGCCATAGTCTGTTTGGGGACAAATTGAATCTGACACCACCATGACTGTGTTCATAAGTCAAGCTATTCACAACAATTCATAAATTCGAAATGTATTGAAGTGCATACCAGCCCGATGATGTGTTAATAGATATTGTATAAAGATGCAGCAATATAGCTGCAAAATGTATTATACACCACAGAAAGAATGGTAAAGGATTGGAAAATTAACAGGGATTCATCTTTAACCCTTTGTTGCATGTTGTCCAATATTTTGGACCTAAGATAAGTGGGGTTTATTTTCTTTAGGCTCATAGATACCCTGAAAACACAAAATGTACAACCCCAATTCTGAAATAGTTGGGATAAAGTGTAAATTGTGAATAAAATCAAAATGCAATGACTTTCAAATCACACCAGCTAGTATTTTATTCACAATAGTACAGAGATAACATAGCAAATGTTGAAACTGAGAAATTTTACAATTTTATTCACAAAATGAGCTTGTGTCAAATTTGATTTGAGGGGAAAAGTTTCTTGAGTTTAGCCATTGGAATTTGATCCCACTCTTGTTTAATACAGGCTTCCAGCTGCTGGAGTTTTGGGTCTCCTTTGACGGACTTTTCGTTTAATTATGCGCCAAGTGTTCTCAATCGGCGAAAAGATCAGGACTGCAGGCAGGCCAGTTCAGCACACGGACTCTTCCACTACGAAGCCATGCAGTTGCAATAGCTGCAGTATGTGGTTTTGCATTGTCCTGCTGAAATACACAAGGCCTTCCCTGGAATAGATGTCGTCTGGAGGGGAGCATATGTTGCTCTAAAACCTTTATATACCTTTCAGCATTCATGGTGCTTTTTAAAACATGCAAGTGTCCCACACCATATGCACTAATGCATCCCCATACCATCAGAGATGCTGGCTTTTGAACTGAACGATAATAACAGGAGGGATGGTCTTTCTCCTCTTCAGCCCGAAGGACACGATGCCCATGATTTCCAACAAGAATGTCCAATCTGGATTTGTCTGACCACAGGACACTTTGCCACTTTGCTACAGTCCATTTTAAATGAGCCTTGGCCCACAGAACACGGCGGTACTTCTGGATCATGCTCAACAATGGCTTCCTTTTTGCATGATAGAGTTTTAGGCGGCATCTGCGGATGGCATGGCGGACTGTGTTTACAGACAGTGGCTTCTTGAAGTATTCCTGGGCCCATTTAGTCATGTCAATGACAGAATCATGCCGGTGAGTGATGCAGTGGCGTCTGAAGGCCCGGAGATCACAGGCATCAAGTATAGGTCTTCAGCCTTGTCCTGTACGCACAGAGATTTTCCAGTTTCTCTGAATCTTTTGATGATGTTATGCACTGTCAATGATGAGACCTTCAAAGCCTCTGCAATTTGACGTTGAGGAACATTGTTTTCAAAGTATTCCACAATTTTTTTATGCAAGCCTTCACAGGTTGGAGAGCCTCTGGCTATCTTAATTCTGAGAGACTCAGCCTCTCTAAGACATCCCTTTTATAGCCAATCATGTTACACACCTGATGCCAGTTAACTTAATTACTTGCTTAATTCAGTTCTTTCAGCTGATTCTCCTATGTATTAATTGCTTTTTCAGCCCTTTTTTGCCTGTGTTCCAATTTTTTTGAGACCGGTTGCAGGCAGAAAATTTGAAATAAGCTCACTTTGTGGATAAAAATGTAAAATGTCTCAGTTTCAACATTTGAAATGTCATCTACATATGTTCTATGGTAAATAACATATTGGCTCATGTGATCTGAAAGTCATTGCATTTTGATTTTATTCACAATTTACACTTCGTCCCAACTATTTCGAAAATGGGGTTGTACATTTTACTGGACATTTCCAGACAATAATTTCCTCAATAGGTGCCTCTCTGATTAGTGATTTACCACAAACCATCACAATGGCTGCATCCACAAGTAAGAGGTAAGTTGATGAAAGTCAGAAATAGTCTTATATTGTTCAAGTTTTGATCAGACTTTTTTCTGTTGGGGGATGGAAATACATTATATCGCACAAACTGAAAACGCATAACCTATGTAATGCATGTCTATTTGTTGGAATACATCTGAGTCTATGCTCTATCAAAAATATTGGACATTATGCATGCCGAGTAAACAGCTCAAATAAACAATGTCCAGAATACAGATAGATCATCATGCATATCAATGACCAGGTTTCTTCAACTTTACATTATTTCTGTCACTCCGCATGCATAATGTCCAAAATACTGGATGGCAGTGTGCATCCCACAAGCATAATGTCCAAAATAATGGACAGACAGACCACCCACTAGCACACCCCCCCCACTACACACACACACACACACACACACACATAAAATATTGTACCAAATCCCAACAAATGGTCCAAGGCATTTGTATGTACTCTATGCATCCAAAAGGTTCATAAAAAACTGATTAGCCTCTAGAGTACATCTACCAAGCTGTGGGTTATTTTATTTTGTCAGGTGATACAATTTTGCAATTTAACTTGATTACTGTTAACACTGGAAAATAAGGTCCAAATGAATTCCATCCATCCTTTTTCTTTACCGCTTCTTCCTCATTAGGGTCGCAGGGGAGTGAGAGCCTATCCCAGCTGACTCTGGGCGACATGCAGGGACTCACCCTGGACAGCTTGCACACACCATTCACACATACGCTCATACCTACAGGCAATTTAGAGGCTCCATATAGCCTGATATGCATGTCTTTGGACTGTGGGAGGAAACCGGAATACGTGGAGGAAATCCTCGTGAACACAGAGAATATGGAGACTCCACAAAGAAAGGCCCCAGGCCAGATTTGAACCCACAACCTTCTTTCTGCAAGGCAGCAGTGAGGAAGTAGTGCTAACCACTACACCACTGTGCCAAGAAAAAAAAAACCTGTTGTGAATTGGTTGACAATGAAATATTTATTAAGTTGCCTTGCTATCCAAATGCATAAATATTTATTATCCACTACATTAGTTACATCAGTCAAAGCATCTATACATCTTTATTAAATTCTAACAACTATTTAATGGCAGTTTGTGGGAATCTATTGTAAGGTGTTACCATTACTATCAAAACAATGCCAGGCGTCCATCCTCACATATTGTCCTAAACTGCTGCCTACATCCCTATCCACATCATTACCAGCTCCTCAGTATCTGCACAAGGACCTCTGCACAGTTCTTACAAGGCCCCAGTCTAATTAATTTGCTCAGAAAATTATGACTCATAACCTTGTAATGCCATTACACTGCCAAGTGCAACCAGTTAGCTTCCACATCTTGACGGCTGCGCTCGACATTGCTAGCACAACTTATTAAGCAAAACAGACTGCTTTTCCAGGCTGCCTTAGCCCCATCTCCTCCCCCCTGTTTCAGATCTGGTAAAAGTAATCATGTCATCCTGAGATACTGAATCCACAAAAGGGATTAGGCTAGTAGGAATTCAAGAACATGTGGCTGCTTTAATGGAGGGATATTCAGAAATTTATTTACCAATAAAACTTTTAACTTTTTTAACTTTTAACTACAGCATGAAGTGGAGATCGGACATACTTTGAGGAAACCAACCACGAGCACCACCAGGCAGTCTTTAACTTGGAACCCCCAAGAAAAAAGGAAGAGAGGGCGGCCAAGGAACACCTGGCAATGGGAGCTGGATGCAGACATTAAACGGATGGACTACTCATGGTACCAACTGGAGAGGAAAGCACAGGAGAGGGATGCTTGGCGAGACCTTGTCATCGGCCTATGCCCCAGGAGGGGTAACAGGCATCAGTAAGTAAGTAATGAAGTAGAGAACTCATTTCAGGCCCACTAACAAGAACAGCTGCACGAAATACCCTCATATATGTCTGTTCAAAGTGTGAATAAAAACATGCAAGGAATTTGCCAAATTATAAAGATATGAAGTCCAATTATTAATCAACAATGCCTGAATTTACGATCACGGATTTTAAGACTACCACATACATAAAAGATTTTATGACCACAGCCAGTCCTCAACCTTGCCCAATGTACAGTCATTGAGTTTGAGCTCAAGCGCGACTGTATGTAGGATAATTAAAAACAAATTCTAATGGGGATAAAAATTGTATGACTAATCAATTGGGTACGCCTCACGATTTAACAGATATAAAGATAAAACTGAAATACTTGCACCTGCCTTACCCCAATGTTATAGCATGACTAAAAACTGCAAAATTAGAGGAAGTTAAAGACCTGTGACTAAAAGGCCTTTCCAGATTTGTTCATCCTTTCCCAACTGAAGTATGATTATGCAGATTTGCTTCCAATACCAGCATATGCACGCTGTCGGCTGATTAAAGTTTGATGAATGACCCTTCATTAAAACTCTTCATAGGTATCCAGGAGGTAGAGTCAGGAAATTAAAAGGAAGGCAAAGAAAATCATCACACAAGTGAACAAAATCAGCATGGTCTGATATAGAACTAAATAGCTCCGATTGGCCAACACCATTTCATTTCCCATTGCAGAGATTCAGGAGCCAAGAAACTCCACCCCTCAGATTTAATGATTTCATGTGTAAAACTGCTACATGGCAGGGAGAGGTTTCAAGCTCATTGTGTTCCCCTTTATAAAGAATTTGGTGTCTCTTACATGGTTAAAAGCAGGTCTATCTTTGTGTGTCGATCACACATTGGTGATAGTTGTCAACAGAGACCAAAATGTTTGCATGGGCCTATCTAGTTTGCTTTTTTTGGCAGACAGTCATTACAGAAGGTGTGGCCTTGGCAGAATACTATGGGTGAGGAAGGGACTCTAATTCAAATAACTGCATCCAGACTGTTCACACCAGCTGAATAATTAGCACCTGTTCAGAACAATCTCAGTGCAGCAATCACAGGCTTTCAACTCCTCTGAAAACTATGCCATTTAACTGTCAA
The DNA here is from genome assembly GCA_029692085.1 of Gymnothorax javanicus. NCBI lineage: Eukaryota > Metazoa > Chordata > Actinopteri > Anguilliformes > Muraenidae > Gymnothorax > Gymnothorax javanicus. Next base: position 80,886,588 of record CM056197.1, on the reverse strand, counting down.
AAGACAGATCCAAAAGCTAGTGTTCGTCATTGTATGGGGGTATGTCAGTGCACACAGCATTAGTGAATTGCAGATTTTTAAGGGCATCATTAATGCAGAAAAATTATTTTGTATTTTAAACCAACACATAGACATCTTGGGCTGTATTTTAACAATCTATGTGCACAGTCTAAAGAACGCGGCATAAGTTTACAGATCTATTATTTGCCAGTTTAACGGCGGGTAATCTGAGCGCAAATCAAACTCTTAATTAATCATCGGTTTTTTGGGCATAACATGAAATAAACCAATCAGAGTTTCATCTCCCATTCCCATTAAAGGCTAGGTGTGCTTGGACCTTAGCTGCATGCCATTATCCTGCCAGAATTTCCAAGTAGTCAGAAAGAATGCTTCTCAGCAGAGGAACAGAATGTTCCCAAAAAAAAAAAAAAATCAATGTGGCAGGGAAAATGATAATATTAGCCAGTCAAGAGTTGCATGTAGCGCAAAATTGTCACTCAGCCTCTAAAAAGTATGAGGGCATGCCCCCCGAAAACATTTTTTTTCAATTGGCCCTCTTAAATGCATTCTAGTGTGCCTTAGACAGCTTAATTCATACATTTTTCAGAGGTAAGTTTTTGGAATTTTCCAGTTAAATCTCACTATTTTTTTTTTTAATTTAAAGTTGAATACCCTTACTTAATCAAGCAACACTAATTCATGCACAATACTAACTAGCACCAGAGACTTGAGTACATTAAATACTAAAAGCAAGCATAAATGAATGCAAACACCACAGCATTTATTTTCTTTGAAGCATTCATTCTAACATCTCACATCTGTAGTCCATCTTAACCTGTAGTAAGCAAAATAAGCTGTACAATATAATTAACATTTCCTGATAGTTAAACTTTCTTCTCAATATTTCAGTTCTTACCATTATTAACAAGAAACATTTTCCTTTACTTGTGTTTTTCTGTGGCACTGAATTATTAGTTATTTTGTATCATAACTTGAAGATTCCAAAAACGACTTCCCAAACAAAACTGTATAGCATTTACCAAGTTCCAAACACTGTGAATCTCAAAAGTTATTGAATGTTTGTCACAGGACTTAGGTCCTTACATTGTGCCATCTTCTTTGATGCAAACCTCCTCAAGGGAAATGTCAGGAATTCAGATAAATCTTACCTATTGTCAGACCATAAATAAATACTTTCAAGCGAAGTCATTGCTCTCTGGCCTTTAGTTTTGATTTTATTATCCGCGAAAGTAAGGCTGTATCATGGCTTGAATTTCCTGGGGGCCCCCACATTTTTAAGCTCACAATGCATCTTTGGAGTGTGATGTCAGCTGGTTGCTTGACCACATAAAGACACAGCTGTCTGAAGCACTCAAGTGAGAAAATCGTCATAAAAATTGCAGAAAAAAATCAATTTTTTTACGTTTTACGCATGAGAAACAAATCGATTTTCTGTAGGGGACCTGTGCACACGTGCCACTAACGTAGATGGCGCCAAACAGAATATGTGCCCACCGTCAGACGTCTCAGACCCCTCGTCTCATGACCAGTTTGGGCTGCTGTCCGGAATCGTTCACGTATAAGCTGTAACCGCATGTGGCGCTCTTGAGCTACCATAGTCACTCGTGGCTGCCCTAAGCAGGGTCGGTCAGCGACAGTGCCTGTTTTTCATTCTCGGACAGACAGCCGACAGATTTTTGAACAGTGACAGTGCAGTTGATGTGCCACCTCTCGGCGGCTGAGATCTGCCCGTAACATGCCAATGGCTCTTTTTCTCTCTCCTGTGCCACAAGCTGTTCCATTTTCTTGATGCTGCAGCATTTTTTTTTTTTTTTTTTTTTTTGGTAGGCTTTATGTAGGCTATTGACCGCACCCAAAAACAAGTGAAGTGTCACTGTACAGATCACAAACAGCTCAATGTTTGTAATTACTGAAGTGTTTGGTGTGTCCATGTGTCGCGCGTAAGGATTACAATACCATGTGCTTTTCTTTATTTCAACTCGTATCTCACTGGAAAAGCAATAAAAACAGACTGATTCTTCAATTTGCGACAAATACAGTACATACCTCATCGGAGCATTTTCCATGGCACCAAGTGTATTAAATTTTGTTGAGAAATGTAGAACACTTTAGGAGTTCTGGCCTGGAAAGGAGGTATGCCAGATGAACAGACGGACTGACAGACAAGCTGAGCGACAAAACTCATTTCCATTCACTTTATGGGGAAGGGATAAAAATACACTGAGATAAAGTTACATCTCACAATAAGAGATAAATCTTTTATTTTAGTATTACCTGCTGGAACTAATTTTTTATATTCTAAAATGTCTGAGCATAAACTTTTCTGTACTTGATAAATATGTTTATCTGAACATTCCTTAGAATCTACATACTAATGGCCCTGAAGGACACACAATTACAACCCATTTGTAGTGCCCTGTGAGAATTGACACAATCACCTTAAAACACCCTCCACTTGAAGAGGACATTTGAGTGGAGCAGTCTTCTCCCCTCAGCTCGCAACAATTTTATCTCCCACATGCTGCACTATGACTCCTGAACATTTTTGGTATATCTGAGCATATAAAAGATTCACTTGACCTTGCAAGTTCTTTAAGATGTTCGGTGGTTCTCCGTCCTTATTTCCCTACTGCAGTTCTTTTGGGCAGGGAATGTAAATACACCAAAAACCTAGTCTCAGTGTTGATGTGTAATGAGTATCACAATTCTGGCATCAAGCCTGATAAGTGCCTAACTACTATACGGTGGTACCTTGTTCATGCACCAGGGGTACTGTAAGTTGGGCAAAAGTTAGAACTATTCTTAGGACCCTGACTGCCAGAAGCCCCCAAAAATGATCGCACAACATTTCTTTCTTGGGTGGAGGGGCCAAATGTAAAATTTGTTCATGGGGGTCAATATCCTGGGAAGTGCCACAGGCAAGCACATACAGTACCTGTATAAGCATTTCAAGGTGTGCTTTTATAAGTGAGAGATTTCAGAAGAATATGGGGATTTGTAAATCAAAAATGGTCTGATAATGTGCCAATTCTGTCCTTTCTAAAACCAGCAACAGACATGCACAGTAGCCTAGTGCGTAGAAATCAAAAAAGGACCAATTTAGGCATCTGCTCTTCAATGAGTATAATAATGACAGAGCCAGGGTTTTAGGAAATGCTGCGGCATAACAGCTCATTTGAACCATCTGTTGTGGCAATCATTGCAACCAAGTAGTAATTTTGTCATGCGAAGACACAACTGGAGATCAAAAATAACAGGGAAAAATAGCAAGGCTTAATGTTCTGTTTGTACTAAACTGCATCATCAAAAATGTCTGAATTGAGCTCTTAGTCCCTCCTACCAGTGTCTCAAGTCATATTTCACACTGGAGATAAAATCTGACCAATGACGGCCATTCCACATGCAGTGAATATGCTCTTTGATCAGTATGCCCAATGACAAAGGCAGTGAGGGGAGAAAGAGCAAATGTGCAAATTTTCAATGAAAAACTAACCTTTTTGTGCTGAACATCGTGGTCCTGTCTCAGTTTGCCTGGTTTGGGAGGGCAGGGAAAGATGCAAGAGTCTTCTGGGACCTGAGTGCAGAGAAGAAGAAGTATAACTAATGAGAGGAGGATTCATCTGTAAAACATGAAATCACCAACAAAACCAAAACACTTTGCTTTGTAATTAAAAGGAAAGATCATCAGGAGAATGAGGTGATGGTAATTTGTTTACTGGCAATGTCACACCCCTGAGGGCCTCAGACCTCCAGTTTCAGATGAAAAGCATTCTGAGATGATATTGTGACTTGTGTGACAGGAAAAAAGAATAGATGTGGTGACAGCTTTTCTCAGTGATGCAAGAGCCAGAATTTTACAAATCCTACCAAAGGTGGCAGATAAAAACATGCAGGATCACAACATCTGGGCAAAAGGGTTGCATTGTGGTCAGCAACTTGTGAGGAGAGAGTCATCATGGAAATTCCAGGTATAAAACTAATATAACTTTAAAGATAATTACAGGCCCTATTCATAACCTTCATTCATTTTGTACAATATGCAGAAGGTATACGGTATACTGTGTCATCCGCCAACATTGGCACCCTTGGTAAATTTCAGCTAAAACTGCCACAAAAAATAGAGTTGCAGTTAATCTTCAGAATTTTTTTGAAAATATGTATAAAAATCAAACCTTGAATAAAAAAAAAAAAAAAAGATTATCGAGGGGAAAAATATACTTGCCCAGAAATAAATAATTTTTCCTAAAAACACATATGCCACAATCATTGGTAGGCTAAGAAAATCTTACAAGAAAAATCTAATGGAAGCACATTCCCTTTAATGTTTTACTTTTTTGGGATCACCCCAAAAGTTAGGAAAACTGAAGTGTTCACCCTTGCCTTCCTTTTTCCCTGGGATAAAAACGTGAGGTGACAAGCAGGTTAATTTACCTTAGTTATCCATCACCACAGTTAAGCCAAACAATGACATGTGTGACAAAATGTGTTTGACCTTAACAAATGTGGAGAGTAACAACAACAAAAAAAAAAAAACAATCTTGACTACTGGGGCAATAATTAATAAACAAAAGGTGTACGTTAATGTTAATCTGCATGGAAGAGGATGTGCACAGATTCTCAATGCACCTATTGTGACAAGGATAATTCAAGTGTAAAAAGATCACAGCTGAAGAACTTCAGACATTCATTTTGACTTGGGGTCAGAAATTGTCCAAGGCCCTAATCAGAGCCATGTACTCAACTACAAGGTGTTTGGGAGGGTTTCCAGCAAAAAGCCATGCTTGTCATCAGAAAAAAAAAAATACATTCAATGCCAGTATGCCAAAAGGTACTGGAACATTTGGATTAGGTTCTGCAGTCAGGTGAGACCAAAATATGGCACTTTGGCAATAAACACCAAAGGTAGATTTGGCGTAAAAACAAATCTAGCCGTTCTGTAAAGATCCCAATGCCAACTTGAAGCAAGTTAGGGCACCTTTGATATTGTGGAGTAGTTTTGCTGACAAAGGTCCTGAACAACTTGTGGCATAAATCTGCTAATCTGCTAACCTCTGCCAGAAAGCTTGGACTGAACCACAATTAAATCTTCTAATAGGACAATAATCCAAAGCAGGCATCAAAGTCAGCACAGAAAGTGAATCACCGACCACAGAATCAAGGTTTTGTCATGACCATCCCTGTCCTCAGACCTACACCAAAAAGAAAACCTGTGCGATGAGCTGAGGAAGAGTCCATAAGCATGGACCTTAGAATCTGACGGATCTGAGGAGATTCTGCGGGAAGGAATGATCTCACATCCTCTGCAATATCCTCTCTAACATCATTGCACACTACACAACGACATTCAGAGCAGTTATCTGAGCAAAGGGAGGTTACGCAAAGTATTAAACAATGGCGATCCAAAAATTATGGCACATGTTTTAGAAAAAAAATAATCTTTTCACTGATAATATTTTTTTCTGCCAATCATTGCAACTCAGTTAACCCCTTCAGCCCTATGCCCCGGTACCGGGGCCGGTGGTTACGCATAATAAATACAGCATGTTTCCAAATCGCAACATTGTCATGCGGTATATCCACATTTCGCGAAGAAACTAGGCAAAAAGCTCATTTGGGCCATTCCGTGTTACGTGCGTTACAGTTCGGACACACATTTTGATGATAAATATGACTACAATTTTTTATTGCTTGGAGTTTCCATCTTGTTTAAACATTGTTTGTGGTCCTGGGTCAGTACTCTTTCATGGAAAGTAAGAAAAATTTCCCTCCCTTTGCCAACTTTTTTGATACAGCCTCATTTTTAGCATTACGTGTGTTACATTCAGAGAAAAATGAAACATTGTCACTTTTTTCAAATCCTCAAAAGTCTGTGAAGTGTGCCACTGAGTGCATTTCTCTTAATTATGATTTGAATACCCAATATATCAAATATAAAGGAGAAACTGGAGCACTCAAATCACCAGCATAAATTTATTAAGGTGCCAAGACTGACGTTTCGACGCCTTTTCGTCTTCCTCAAGTTTTAAATCTGAGGAAGATTTGAGTGCTCCAGTTTCTTCTTTATATTTGATTTACTGTCCTTTCTGCGAGCACCGACCTCCACTGACAGAGGGGCTGAAGCGCAAGGGGTTCCTTCATTTTATGACCCAATATATCAAGTTGTCATATCAGGTATTGCTGGGGATTTTAGAAATACCAAAATCTTTTAATGGGGGAATTCAGGCGTTACGTGCGTTATGAAAAAAAGTTATGTGCGTTACGCGTCCGAACTGGGTATGAAGAAATCAATTTCTGGAGCATTTTATGAACATCGAGTGACTTGTTTTTCTTTTAAATAAATATTTTTCACAAAATGAAGTGGTTTAGGAGTCCTTTTTTTGTGATGGGTTCAGATAGGAAGCCATTTATACCAAGGAAACTGCAAGAAGCCATTCTTGCCAAGACCAGTTTCTGTTGTGAAACCTTGTTGTTTTTCTGCAAGAAGCCATTCTTGCTGAGACCAATTTCTGTTCTGAATCTGAAACCATGATGTTTTTGAGCAATTTCTTGACACAACTGACAGTGACAGGGCCACCAAGTCTTCTATAAAGGAATAGAGTGGAAAAAGCCCAAGCAGACCTATGTCCTCCATGTAACACAGAGGACCGATTCTCAGGATCACTCACTTTTATTCAGACAAGTAAGTTTCACTCTTTACCAAATTTCCAATTTCTGTTCATGATTCTTACTTTAATTTATTTGAAGTTTATATTTACCCAGGGCTGTACAGTGTGACAGTTTTGCTCGCATTTGTGATAAAAAGAAAATTATGCGCGAAGATAAATTTGAAAACACTTGCACATGTGCGAAAGGTTGCATAATCGCTGTTGATCTGCCTCAACTTTGTCTACTGCTAAAGACGAGTGGGTGTGATTGTCTTTAAGATATGGAGGAGCAATGCATCAAGGGAAATGTATCTTGAAGCATCTACCGACCATTTAAATGCTATCGCTAAAAAAAAAAAACATTTCCCGAACAAGAGCCCGCCGCACCGTCAAAGACGGTACGAGGCAGATTTGAATCGCCCGTTCATCCGCCAAACTGACATTACATCAATCAGGTTCCTGTAAACTGCTTCAGTTTACGCGGGTCATCACTTATTTCCTAAACCCCATACCAACACCCAACCCCTAACCCAAACTCAAGCCCTGAACTCAACCTTAACCCAAATTGTAATCTTGTCTAGATGTTTTGAGAAAGCTGGAACAACCAGTTCCAGTAGGTGTGGTTGGAGCAGGTGGCAAGGAAGACATTTTCTATGAATTCAATACTGTTGTATAAATCAAATGTCAACATGCCCACAAGCAAAAAGCAGGAAAAAAAAATCACAAAGATTCTCACTCTTTTCTGTGAAAAATGACCTTTAAATTTTCGTAACGCACGTAACGTTATGTGCGTCACACATCTTTCAGGCAAATTTCCATTGGTAAAATATGAAAATCTCAGTGATTTCTTTGGTTTATCTTTTTTGTTCACCCATTCTACCTTTGCATATGAGAAATGCAGGCCCAATATGGTCAATTGTTTGTTCTACATACATAAAAGGGTAATTTTTGTTACGTGCGTTACACAGACAACTCCCTAAATCTTCATCGGAAATTTTTCAAAAATCGTCTGTAAGTTGGACATTGAGCAATTGTCATTGATTAAAGTATGCCTCTATTCAGCAAAAGACTGTGTGACTCTGTATTATTTTTGTTGGAAATGATAAAAAAGTGAGAAAAAATAAATCATTGTTTTTGCCTTTTTTTCTAATCTTGAAAGTGGCTTATATTTGATGATGTGGCACGGATGGCACACGTGATGAATCAAACTAAAGTTATTATTTCCTACTGGTTTAGATGTCTAAGTTTCCAAAAAAAATGTATCCCATTGACAGAATTCAAAATTTTATTTTTCTGACCCAGGACCACTTTGGCTGGAATGGCCCATTTAGACCATTTTTACCTGGAGCGAACACAATTCAAGCACCAAGAAAGAAACTAAGCATGTAACAAAACATAGGACAAAATCATATCAGCACTGAATCGCTAGAATTTCTTCTGAATTTGTGCTATGCATAAAAACGATACCTCAAATGAAAGATGAAAGTCCACAGAATCCAACAATATGAGCCCTGTCATTTTAAACCGACACCACACTCAAAGAACAGCAGACATGCACTTTACAGTCTACAGAGATGAGCAAAGAAATCTTACCTTTGATATTTTGTAATAAAAAAACTGTTTGAGGGTAAATCCACGCTTGCTATTGTTAGCTCAATGTGTCCGTGTTATAACGAAACTAGATCCGCGAGTCTCAAAGCATGTTTTTCTTCTCCAGCATTGCTTCAAAGATCTCAGTGCCTCAGCATTCAGCTTTCTTGCAATGTATTTTCCTCTCTGTGATCGGCTTGTGATGCTGTCAGTTAGACTTTGCCAGTAGTCATTTGATTCTATAGCTTTTGACGTTTCCAACGAGCCCTAAAGCACCTTTATCGCACAAAGCTAGCCTGAGCTATAGCCTTGCATTCCCAGTGCGTCCAACCGAGTCCATGGGCCATTCGAATGTACTTAAACAGCGCGACAATATAAACGCTAAACAGGTTTGTTTGTGGTATTTTCGGTATAATTATCCGCTAAATATTCAACTGTCGTTTTCAAAGTTGTTTTTCTGACAGAAACGCGTGACTACCGAGGGCACAACAGTACAAACAAGGTGAGTGATTTGTTTTTTTTGACTCATTCTTTATATGGGCAATTTGAGCGCATGGTTAATGTCAAATGCTATAGCGAAGTGGTTAGGGTATAGGACTGCAACTCAGGCGACTAGGGAGCGAATCCTTGGCCAGGCATGCTTTAGTAAGACAATAGTACCATTTTGCTTGTATAAATAATTGCAGGGGTTTTTATTCTTTTGAGTTTTTTTCCCCCCATTTTTTTTACCATTTTTTATTTATAATCTTATTAATTTGCTTTTTTTTTTTAAAAAAAATAAATAAATCTGCTCCAGTGGAGCCAAACTTCATTTTCTTTGTATTTATTGTCTTTGAATTGGAAATTGTATAGGTTATAGGACTGGCAGAAATAATAATAATAAAAAAAATTATAAATTCTAAAAATTAAAAACTGGTTGTATTTGGGTGGAATGTATGCCTGTAGTGACATATACGTGAAATTAGATGAGTTTTACAGTTTAATATCTGAGAAATCTGATTTGGCACACAAGGTACCTGAATTGCCAAGTTGGAGAAGCCACCTAGACATTCCTCTCCAATTTTGTTCAGATTTACTTGATTAGATACTTACTTGATAAACTTTGGCACAGATAATGATGAGATTCTGTGCTGTAAATTTTAAGAGGTTTCAGACTGCAACTAATTAATTTTACAAGGCATAGAAGTAAAACTTTGTTTGGTGCAAAATGAGGTCTTTGATATATACTGTGTTCCATCTTCATTTACTCTTACTCAGTGACATATTTACTAATTTTTACACCATGGCAGAAATCCCAAATGGTTTTACCTTTATTATGATACCAAGATTATTCAAATGGACCAAATAGTTGCAGAGATATACCCATTTTCGAAAGAGAGGCTCAGGGCTTAAGGGGTTAAAGGTTATATTTTTATTAATGTATTGAATTAAATATCATGGGGATAAATAATCAAGACATTGACTCTGAACACTTCTGCTCATGTTTATCAATAGCACCAATATTAAAGGGAGGCAGTGTAGGTAAAATCAAAGATAAGGTTACTACCCCCAATACTGGCACTCCTGATAATTATTAGTAAAAAAAAGGCCATGAAATAATGTGGTTACTGTGAACCCTCCCTTTCATCAAGCTTTAATTAAATTTGACCTTTTGACCTTTAACCATTTAAGAACAAAACATTGCCTCTAAAATAAGCATTTTTTTTCCCCCAAAAGAAGAGGCTTTAATTAATGGCACCCCTAGAAAAAAAAACAAACCAAAGGTTTCATTGCCACTGAGTTTTGCATTAAAAGAAAGATAGCCACTTGATAAAGAAAGTCATCTGTGATATATGGTCATGAAAGTAAAAACCTGACAATCTCTGACAGAGAGCTTAAACTGAGCTGTAGTTGGATCTTCCAATGGGACAGTGATCCAAGGCATGCATTGAAATCAGCACAATAATGGTTTATCAACCACAGAATCAAAGCTTTGAACGTAGCCATCCCAGTCCCCCAACCAAAACCCAATGTGGACCAAGGAATTTACCCAGGGTGCCAATATTAATTGAGGGCACTACATCCATTCATTGTATGACAGCTGATAAATGGACTCACTTCAGAAATATTGCTACTTGCGTTCAAATGATTTCAATGGCATTAGGGGAGGATTATAGAAAAAGAGCTGTCAAGGTTATCTTTGTATCAGGCCTCACCATAAATCTAGCAAACCAGCTGCAGGGGTCCCTAGGTTAGTGATTATCTGGAAACCCTAATTATAAAGCCATCCAATGAATCATTCATAAATATTTACACATCATTTCATATGAGAAAATGACTGGCCAAGCATATCTACGGGCGGTGTGCCTGGACGTTGGGCTTTCTGAGCGGTAAGTAAACCAGCTTCAAAAGAGCAGCCTGCTTCCTCATGGAAAGGTTGTCGGTGCATAATAGGGGGTCATCAATAATTAATGTAGCTGTCCACAGTGGCCCGGCTCACTCAGTGTCTGTAATGAGGGGAGAGGACAGCCTTGTGACTGGACTGGCTCACCACTCACCACTTCCCTTTCTCTCAGGATTAAATCCAGATTTCATTCGCGGTTGCCATTGAACCCAATAGCCAACTGGTGAGGACTCAGGGGCGGATCTAGGATTTTTCTTAATCCGGGGCCACATTTTATACAGAGGGGCCAAGTAAATCTCCAGTGATGGAACAGAAAGAAGGGAAGGCATAAAACATGTCTTTAAAAGGATGATTAGTCTTGACCTGTTTTCAATCATTTTCCTTGATTAAAGATATGTTAACTCCATGAACATTCAGCAAAGGGCAAGACCAGAAATGAAAGGCTTCATTTGGACACAAAATAGTGCCTATTTCAATTGTCATTTTTGGTTTTCATCTGAACAATCATGAAGCTCAGTTTGATGGCCTGCTCTGCAGGATATGACACACTGGTAACGCGTAAAATCCAGAGATGTTTCTTTTTCGTAAAGGGTAACCTATTTCGGCAAGTGAATAAAACTTTTTTATTGAATATATTATTTACTCGCCTTACCATTGCATTAAAAAAGCCAATGGATTGTTCTCATCACTGGAAAAAATGTTTATCGAGGACAATGACTGAAAACCAGTTATTGTCATTAGTCAAGTCCCCAGGACTCAAATACCCTTCGTCAAATGCCACTTTGCTGGACTTGCCAATATCTCTAAATACTGAATTTCACAATATGTGGGCAGGATGATTTAATTCTAAATAGGACAGCTGGGCAACTGTGTCATATAGTTTTCCCTGCATTGCCTGGTGCAAAACAAACATTAAGTGTTATTTTTCTGTTTACTATATGATCTCCATTTGCGCCAAAATTGCTAGCATAACGTTCGCTTTCTCATAAATGAGCAAAAGAGTTCGATGAGCTGAGCGGACTATTTTATCTCACAAAAAAATAGAGTCATAACGCAAGAAAAACTTTAGATTTTGATAGTAAAACGCAAGGAAATATAAATTTATGTTCTAATTTCTGATTTTGGCTAATTACCATGATAAAAGTGAGACACTGCCAGATGAAGAGTCCATTATCAGAAAATAAAGGACTCTACAGAGGCAACTGCTGCGCTCTGGACAGTACTCTGGCCTCAACGTCATCCATTATTTTCTGGTAATGGACACCTCATTGGGCATAATTACTGGACCAATGGTATACCATCAAAGCCAGCAACGGGAGACAGTAATGCGCTGAATTTATGCTGTAATGATGCCATCATCAGGCATAAAATCCTCTTGGTTATGTCAAAATGTCTAGTGGCATAAAAATGCCTGGGCTCAACCCAGCCCATCCTATCCCATACATTCTTGCCTCAGGTACGGGCAGTACAACGGAACAGTCACTCCACCTTACAAAGGTAAGATGAATTTTAATTGGATTCTGTATAAAAATCAATATGTTCAAGGTTGTAAAATGAAACAAAAAAAAAATGGTCGCCCAATGGGACCGTTGTACATGTCTAGCCATAAATACGCAAAAAGTATGTCTTCATCAGGGTTTCAACAGACAATGTACAGTAGGCTAATAATTAAAATGGACATAAGTGGTGGATGAGCAGTTTGCAATCACAGAATTTGATTCTAGCAGTAGATTCTTATGGCGGACAATTTGGCAATTGTATTTTTTTAATTTATTTAACCTTTATTTAACCATGGAAGCCCCATTGAGATTGAAATCTCGTTCAACGGAGCCCTGGGGGTTGAGGTGGAGAGGGAGAGAACAAGTTGCATAGCCAATTAGATCAGGGGATGATTAGGAGCCAGGTTTGGACTTCAGCCATGACACCGGGGAACTCCCTACTCTTGCCGAAGAATGTCATAGGATCTTTAATGACTGCAGAGAGTCAGGACCTCGGTTTAACATCTCATCTGAAAGACGGCGTCTCCTTCAGTACAGTGTCCCCGTCACTGCACTGGGGCATTGGGGATTATTCCATCAGAGGGAAGATCACCACCTACTAGCCCACCAACACCTCTTCCAGCAGCAACTTGGTTTTCCCAGGTGGTCTCCCATCCAAGTACTAACCAAGCCCACACCTGCTTAGCTTCAGCCATGCGACTGGAGCAGATTGAATAGAGGTATGGTTGCTGGCAATTGTACTATACAACCTCATAATATGTTTGTGATCAGCCAGTATATGGAAAGGTTTAATGACATAAACGGCCTATTTGCCATGACAACCCGAATGCAACCATGTTTTCATTGCTCAACAGTAGCAAAAATGTCCATAAAGGCAAGGAGCACGGCGATCTACTATGTCCGGAATGTACTGTCATCCGAAGCATTTTTCCAGCTTTTCCAGCTTCTCCTTCTGAACGGACCCCAACCCTGTGTAAAACTCATTTATTACATTTCAGATATTTTTGCTCCAGACTGGGGCTGCTGATTGCCATTACCACACAGGAGACCCTGTTAGCTACCATCAGTGATATTAGCACAGCCCCTGTGTTGGTTTTTTTTTTTAAATGAAAATTTATTTTTTAAAAAGCAGAACAAAACTATTCCTGAAAGCTTCTAGGTCTAAAAAGGAGCAAATTAATACAAAGGACACCGAAGGTTGAGGATTTTCACAGTTCTGCTGAAATGTGCTGAAACTGATCTATACAATGTACAGGAGTGATGGGAGTTCTCAATTGGGAAAGTTATAATTGACAAACACATTTCATCTGAACCATTTCAATATTTAATAAATGAGATATTAAAAAAATAAGGTCAGCCCAGCTTAAGTCAGCTCCTGAGGTTTTCATCTTTTTTAATGAAATGATGAGAAGTGACAGGGAAGGCACTGACCTTTGAATCCAGGGTCCCAGCACAGCAAACAAATAAAGAGGTGGGAAGGGTAGTCGAGCATACTGCGCATATGTGTGCGGGCCTGTGTGTGTGCAGCGTGTGTGACCAGCCCTCATGCACACTCTGTTCTGAGAGTAGAAGCGAGTTTCTAAAAGCTCTGTGAACCGTCAAGCTGGGCACTTTGCAGCTACTACTCAATTTTATTAACTCTCTACAATGACAATAAAGGAATTCTATTCCATTCTATACACCGCTTAATCAGATTGAAGAATGGAATGCCGTGTTCAAGGAGGCGCTCAGGCAGGACTTATGCAATTTGAACTTTGCCAGAAAAAGAATCCTTGAGTCAGACAGGGTCCTTCCATGGAATCAAAGAATGCATTTACAAGGTACTTTATTGAAAGGGTATGTTTAAAAAATGAACGTCTGGGCAATTTACATGAAGGTTTTCTCATGTCTCACATCAGTTTAAATACCATCAGAGATATTTTAACAGACACCATGGGACATAAGCCATCATTGAGAATTCCAGCCCACTAATAGAACACCATATGCGGATACTAACTTCTCTATTGGACTGGCCTTATAGATCACATTACTTGAACATTGCATCCACAAATCAGAGCAGGTTTGTTTCCTCAGAAAGGTGACTTACCCATGATACCATAAAATAAATGATCAGTCATATTAATGGATAAATCTTGATATTTTCAGAGATTGACACTGGGACCATTTGGATGCGTTTTGCTACTAGTTTTAGGAACCCTGCGACCAAAATTTTTCACTAGTTGCACACGTGCGAGCTGCAATTACATGTAAAAAAATTGTGTATCCATTGATATAGTCTTTGTGCAAACCCTGCCATCATTTTATTTATTTAATCATTCATTGCCTCGGGAAGAAGAGTGTTGAGGAGCATCTGTATTTCTGTATTGGCACATGTTCAGGGAGGTACGGAGCCAAGAGGGAACATGTCCAAAAGAAGCAACAATAAAGAAAACAGTAAATTTGTTTTTCAAAAGAAAAAGAAAAAAACAATTCAGCAAGTCAGCCCCGTGACATAGAGGGAGGTTCAGTACAGGAATCTGCAGCAGGTAGTTCCATGATGGTGACAGAGAAAAAGTCTAAAGTCTACTTGTTCCATGAGCAATGGTTGCCGCAGTCCAGTAGCTGAAGGTTAACAATTATTTTCGTATATTCATGACCAGCATGCTGTTCATTGCTTACATCACCATACTGATCTTTTTTGTGAACACTGCTGCATCAACTGTATACATCCATGACAACCACCGAATTCGAGTTGACCAGAACAGCGTGTAAAAGAGCGCAGGTAATAGACTGGCCTGCCTGCAGTCCAGACCTGTCTCCCATTGAAAATGTGTTGCGCATTATGAAGCGCAAAACACAACAATGGAGACCCCGTACTGTTGAGCAACTGAAGTCGTACATCAAGCAAGAATAGGAAAGAATTCCACCAACAAAGCTTCTACAATTAGTGTCCTCAGTTCCCAAAGGCTTATTGAGTGTTGTTAACAGGAAGGTGATGTAACACAGTGGTAAACATGCCCCTGTCCCAGCTTTTTTGGAAGGTGTTGCAGGCATCAAATTCAAAATGAGTGAATATTTCCAAAAAACAATAAATTTTATCAGATTGAACATTAAATATCTTGTCCTTGTAGTGTACTCAATTGAATAAAAGTCAAAAAGGATTTGCAAATCATTGTATTCGGTTTTTATTCATGTTTTACACAACCTACCAACTTCATTGAAATTGGGGTCTATATTTTTGCCCGTTCAAAATTCCAGCTCAGCTTGCAAGTCCTAAAATTGAATTATTATGGTTCATAAAGTTTCACTAAACATGTTAAGGCATGAAAAGATACTGTGTTGAGGTTTGAGTCAGTGTAAATTTTAACACTGAAATTATCTTTTTTTAAAATTATTTTTTAGGACTCCCACTTACTGATGACACCCACAGCCACAAATTTGTACAACAAATGTATCTGGGCCACAAATGTCTGTCAGCTGTGTCCTTGATAAGTGATGATCGGTACTGGTGTCAGCCCTGAAAATCCCTACCAGTTGATCCCAATTATTTATCACCATAAATGGTTTCAGATCTGCATTAAAAATGTCATATAAGACAAGAGGAACACAAAGAAGCATGCAGCTAATTTCTGAAATGATAATTTCAATACTGAAGGAAAAAGGTTACCCAACACTAGGGGTGTAACGATTCTGAATCAGTGTTTTTTTAAAGCGTAATAACACCACCTGCTACCATAGTGGAACATCCGAGCTTTCCCTTTTCCTTTATTAAACCCCATGCTGTCCTGAACAAAAGTGCCTAACATCAAAGGCATGGGAAATGCTTCCGGAAAAAACTTAACTGACATCAGTATTTTTCGGCTACGTGCTGAGAGGCGCCAAGCAAATGAAAACAAAATCGTCTCCTATTAACCAATTAGGCAACTCTAAGAAAAGTATACCTGTTCCCGTTTACTTTGCTTGATTAGCAATCAAATGGTGGATTCATTTACTAAGTTGAATGAGTAGAGCTGTTTATTAAGACAACATGTTTGATTGCTGCATTTTGAAATTTAAATGGCCATAGAATAGCACAGATTTGCATGATCACGATTGCCTTTGCCACGCCATTTTGTGCGACTGTGATAATTTATATCTCACATTCACGTTTCATCCGCTTTTCAGAATGTTTTCCACCTTGTGCATTTTTTAGACGCTTAAACTCCAGGGCGATCTTATAACAAATCTGTTTTAAATTAATCTTGAATAATGTCCTAAAATGCTACAATGAGAGATGTAATTCAGAGGAAGATTTTTTCTAATTATTCAAATTGGCATTCTTTCAATCTAACACCGTAGCCCAGTTAGGTTTTCCAGCTTTTCACCATCACATCTTAATTCTTATAGGCTACTGGCTAAATTTCTTGATTATTATTTAGGCCAAGTACACGGGAGCAGATTTAAGGAAGGGCAGAGCACCTGCAATTAGCAAAAACTAAACTCAGGCTTCTCCCCGATGGCATTTTAAATCGTTTTAAGCCACTTCAGGTGTGTATGTTTTAAGAAATTACACGCAACTGCCTACACACCCCATGACGGCAAGTGGTCTCATCACACTTAAAAAAAAAAACCCTCGTTCAACATCGCCACATCCCAACTCAGCATTTCATCTCTCATTGTAGTATTTTTAGGAGATCGATAATGACAAAATAAAAATAAAGAGATTTATTTTCAGATTGCCCTGGATTTCAAGCGTCTGAAAGATACACAAGGTGGAAAACATTAAAGTGGATGAAACGTGAATGTGAGCTATAAATTATCACAATCACACGAAATGGCCAAATACGCGTTCTTGCAAATCTATGCCCATTTAACTTTCAGAATGCGACAACCAAACATGCTGTCTTAATAAACAGCTCTACTCATTCAGCAAAGTAAATAAGCGAATCCCCTGTTTGATTGCTAATTGAGCAAAGTAAACAGGGACAAGATTAGAGTAACCTAATTGCTTAAAAGGAGACGATTCTGTTGTCCTTTACTTGGCTCTGTGCAGCATGTCGCCAAAAAATACTATGTCAGTCAAGTTTTTTTTCCGGAAGCATTTCTCATGCCCTTTGATGTTTGGCACTTTCATTCAAGACTGCGTCGGGTTAAATAAAGGAAAAGGGAAAGCTCGGATGTTCGCCCCATGGCCGTCCTATGCCTTAAAAACATCGATTCAGAATCGATTCAGAATTGTTACACCCCTACCCAACACCCATAGCAGCAACACCTATAGCCAAATGCTTCCAATAACTGGAAATCAATCCATCACATTGCTGTAGATGAATTTTGGCCCACTCTTCCAAGCAGAGTTGCTCGAATTCAGACACATTGGAGCATTTTCAAGTATGGACAGCGCCTTTCAGGTCCTGTCCCAGCACTCCAAGGGGGTTAGAGTTAGGACTTTGATGAGGTCACTGAAATCTAAACTGCTCTTGCTCTTGTCTCTCGCATTATGGTCTTGCTTTGAAAAGCTATTGCACTTCAGCTTCATATCAGGGACTGATGCGCATTCTCCCTCAGGATTTTCTGGTACAGAGCAGAATTCATTATTCAGTTAATGTGGTGAATAACTGAATTTTCTCCAACAAGTTCCAATAATAATGCTCAGTCATATTGCCACAAGTCAAGCCCTTAGTGAAACATAAAAGCATTTGTCAATACAGTGATAAATGTCATTCATTTGTAAAATGTATCATTGAGGGACATTCAATTGTTTTTCAAAGTGCAGATACTCATTGATATTTTTTCACTTTTTTGATTACAATCCTCCTAACAAGCCAAATGCATTTCTGTCACGCAGCTGCTAGAATACAATGTACCACCTACACAAGAAACCAAAGTTTAAACTTCAAGTTTTTGCTACCAAGGAAGGCTGTGAAATGGTTTCCATAGGCTTTACCAAGTAATTCTTTGACCTAACATTTTTTTTAATTAATTTTCAGCAAGGTCAGCAAGTTTGGAGCCAAAAAAAGGTTTTAACCTTTAAAGATTAAAAAAGACACTGTGACCAAGTTAACAAGCGATTGAGGGACAACACAATGGTAGTGGAAGTTGTGAATCACTGCCAAGTCGAAGAAAGCAAATGCAGAGTCAATGGGCTGCGTCTCTGGGACTTAGCAAAGAAAATCCTTTGTAATCCAGGAACAGCATATGTCCCTGTTTACTGTATTTTTAAAGCCCCCCAATTATCTACCATGCATTCTTCAACCAGCACCACAAGACATCTCCATCCAGTAAGGAAACACTGCCTGCAAGTACAGCAAAAACAAAGGGGAAGGGAAAACACTAGAGCAGCAAAGCTCACATGGGTGGAAATGCTACCTTAGGATCACACAACAAAGACATTACGGAGTCTGATGAGAGCGAAAGCACAGTTCTGCCCCTGCCTTTTCAATTATTCAATTGCTTCCTTGTTGTTCACTTGTCAGGGGAGTATCACTTCGGACTTTTGTTCATTCAAGAAAATAAACAATTAACTATATTACTAAATACAGCGGTCCCATACTGCTACCACAGAAAACTAGATATATGCTCAGGATATTGAACACAGCATCGCCCCACATTTGCCCCAGTCATGCTATACACCGCACAGATTCCCGGGTGTTCACTTTGGACCAGAGTTGGTAGGTTTATTTCGGTGCAAATGAATAGATGAATAGGTTTAGGTATGCCATTTCTCTGTTGTTTAGTGAATGCATTTAAAATAATTATCTCCTTGAATAATGCTGATCCTCAGTAAGAGCATTTTTTTGCTTGGTGGTTAGGCTCAAACTACACAAAACAAATTAAATGAAGTTCTTGATTCGCAATGACCCCGAAACATATGAATCCTTTGAATCTAGGCCTTACATTTATAAATTATTGACCATGCAGGAGGCCAACGGCTGAGGTCAATGTCAGTCTCTTTGGGTCCATAAACGCATGGTCCATAATTGTTTTATTATCCGTGCATTCCATGTAGATGTTAGCCAGGGCTGTGTCCAGTCCATATTTGTGGTAATCGTCGAAATCTGTTGGTTTTCTTCATCACCAATAACAGGGAAACGGCTTGCCATTTTGTTTACGTCAGCTAACGATGCCTGACGTTACGCTCTCACTGATTGGATGGAATTTTTTCCTCTCCATAGTTCTCTTTGGTTAAACCACAGGGCAATATCACTTTTGATCGGTGCACGGCACAAGGGTTTTCAGGGCAATACCGTGTTTTAAAGAAGATCACATGACCCTTTATCCACCAATGAAAAGGCACGGATAATTAGTAAATGTAACAATAAATATTAATCATCTTGCCCAGTAACGCTTTCTGTTTACAAGGGGTGCAAATGAGTATTAGAATAAATGATTATTCACCAAATAAATCATATCTGGTAACAAAAATTGATAATTGATACTCATTTTGTAGTACTAAATATTTTCAATATTTTATCCCTGAAAGTTCCTGAGTAATGTGGGCCAATATGTGTTATTTTAAGCCATCGTGCTCACTGCTTTATTTGTTTCAACTTCTTCAACCCCAACTCCTGGTGATGCTGGCGCCATAGCATTCTCAGTTGAGCGATGTCAGATAGAAGCCTCCCACCTTTTAGGTCATGATGGATCTGAACCCATTCCCATTTGAGATCACCTGATTAACAACCAAACCAAACAATTTATTTACTGAATTACCAAGGTCAATACAAAAGCGTATGGTGATTAAGAAATTATTAATTAAGAAATTATCAAGTGACTACCCACAGGCTTCAGTGAATACTTACATATAATACACGTGATAATGTAAGAATGACAATTATGCATGACAATTATGGAAGGGTATTTTATAGTGTGACAAGTCTACCTTTCAAATGTTTTTGGGGAAGAAAATAAAACGCCTGTTCTCCATACCAAAGAGGACAATGACAACCTGAGCCGTTACCAGCATCAGGCCCAAAAGCCAGCATCTGTCATTGTATGGGGGGTGTGTTAGTGCACATGGTATGGGGGCTTACATAATTACAAGGACTCATTAACCCTTTCATTGCCATTGTCGCATTTCCGCGACAGCGCCGATCCCGCATCACTTGCCATTGTCGCTATTTTGCGCCAAGAGAAAGTCCCTCGCAAAAACTGTCAAAGCTCCGCAACAAAACACCCCTTTGGACGTGTCTGGTATCGCACAACAGTCAGTGATGTCATCAGGCTTCCTGTAGTTCCCAATCCTCCAGTTATGCACAGTTTTATTTTATTTCATACAGGTTATTGCAGGCAGTGCGTGCTGCAGCACGTGTATCTCCGTTTGTACACAAATGCACGTGTATCTCCGTTTGCACAGAAATGCGCGTGTATCTCCGTTTGTACATAAATCCCATAGAGGAGAAATCGTCTTGTCTTGACAAACCGAAATACGGTTTTTATCCTCATTTTCTGTTTTTACTTTTGGAAAAACTAAGCAAAGATATGTGTCAATGGAAAGGTAAATGTATTTTGAACATGTTTTCTGTACATAAAATTGTCCATTTCTGGTGTTTTTAGTTCGAAAAAGGGGGTGAAAATCCACATGCAATATCATGCTGCAATAGCACAAAAATTTACGGTAAGCAAGGGTTGTCTTATTCCCAGTAAGCGGTAGTGAAAGGGTTAATGCATCAAGATGCAAACAAATTTTGGATCAACAAGCTGTTATCTAAATCTTGCCCATTCCATGGAAGTCTCACCATTTTCCGGCAAGACAACAAAGCACATTTTGCAGGAATTACAAGTGCATGACTGTGTCAGCAGAGAGTGTGGTGGGAGATAGGCCTGCCTACAGTATCACATGCAATATACAGCAACAAAGACCCTGTAAATATGTGCAGCTGAAGATCTGAATAATTGAGCAATGGGAAAAAAATCCCACCTTCTTTTCATGACCAACTGATGTCTTTAGTACCCAAACACATAAGAAGTGTGACAAAAAAAGACATGTTGATGTAGGTGGTAAAAAGTTGCCTGCACCAACTTTTTGGACTCTTACTGCCGTATATTGCTTTGTATATTTCAATAAGCAATAAAAATCACAAGTTAGGCATCAAATAATGCATTGTGCGGCTTTAAATACTTTGTACATAATAGGACCTAAAGTCAATTTTTTAATTATCCTGGGACAATCCCGAAACAACAAAGAAAGAAAGTTATCGTCGGCAGCTCATGGTTACATTGTCTGTAACGAGCAAGTGACATTACATAGGCTTGCATACGATCAGTAAAATTACCATTTGTGGTGAATTTTCTATATCAAATGTTAACATCTGTAAACATTAATGCACGAGTAAAACTAAGCAATACACGCTATTCTTATCCACAACCCCCCAATATCCAGCTGTAAACTGTCAACCTGTTCATGGATGGAGTCGCTGTGTGGCCCTGAATGACCAATGTTTTCTGCATCATTTACAAGATTGTTAGCATATGGATTAAACCAATCTGCCGTAATTGTCTGTCTGACAATCTGGAGCCACTTCATCACCACTTCTTAATTCATATTCTGATGGAGAATTGTCAGAAATGTCTACTGTGATCATCTTCTGTCTTAAAGAAGGCAACTTATCAATACATTCTATCATAATCGATGGAGTTCCACTCATCTCTTTTCCCCAGCTGACTCATAAAACATCGCCTCTCAGTTGCCTGATTCACACAGGCTTTTCACACCTTCAACCAAAAATTGTAGCATTTTTGTTGGGTAATGATTTATTTGGTTTACAGGAAGTGAAAGTAAATGTCTTGTAATTTTAATTTTTAAAATAATTTTGTGCATAAGTTTTCCTGTAAGATGGACTTTAAAGCTCACATTGTTGAGATTGGCTATCAGTTTGGTTCAAGATAAAACATGGAGAATAAAATAAAAGGTTGGAATAATACAGCTGAGAAATGGGGGCGAAAAAAATTAACTTCTGATAATTCACTTTGTGTTAATTTGGAAATCAACACAAAGGGAATTCGTTTGCACAGAAAGAAACCATGTCTTCGACTCAAACCACATTTCATGCATGTATAGTTTTTGAGACACAGAGCTTATAGTAACAAAGGTCAAAACAGGCAGAATTACACTCATTTTCTCCATGGGCGTAAGAGGTTAAGAATATACCAGAAAGTTCAGCTGGCTACACCACATGTTTTTTCTTTATCTCGGACAGGTTTGTTTTGATTTTTCAGCGTAATGCTTCACTGGCATTGACAGCTCTTTGGATTTCACATTGAGAGTTAACCTCAACAAATTCCAAATGAAAATATAACTCATGAAATCAACCATAGACCTTTTAAGAGTTAACTTTTAAATGAAATTATGAGGTAGTAAAACACACCTAGCCATGGAACACACCAAGCTTAACATCCAACTGCCCCAATACTTTCCCCAAAAAGAGGGCCTCTTACAAAAACACTGCTAGTCCCACACCGTCCACCAACTTTCTGATGTGCTAACCCTCAAACTGAAGCAGATTTCCCAAGCAGAATGTTCATATTTATTATTTAATTTCAACTTTAATACTTATTGGTCAATACAAATATGAATTATTATGCCAAGACTGTAAGTAATTTCAAAAGAAAATATCAGATGGTGAATAATATTCTCATAATTTTTTTTCAGATGGGGTGGTGGTTGAATAGCCAACAAATTACTGTGGATCACCAACATTTATTTAAATTATAAATCATAAGGATCACGATGCTAATGCAATCCAATTGTGCAAATTATACGAGTTAAGAGCATCTACTACCGTCACAAATTTGAAGTCACATGAAAACACACATTTCAAATGCAGCCATGTGTCCAACCTCAACAGCGAGAGCGACCTCAAGACAACAGATGGAATCTCTTTCTCCGGTCCCGCTGCATCTCATTAATAGCGCATTAGAAAAGTAACCCTATAGTCAAGCGCAGCACAAGCTATGACGGACCGCTGGCGGAGTCTTCGATTTCCCTGGGCAGGTTTACGAAACAATGTACTCCAGGGCCGTATTAATAAATCGCTGACATGCTCATTTACATTAGTTAAGCTTAAGCTAACGGGGAACAAGCAGGGAATAAAATTATCCAGGCTTAGTAAATAATGCCATCAATATAAAAGATAGAAACAAATGCCTACATTAAAATAATTTACTGTTACGAGTATGACAATTGACAAAGTAGGCTGCATGCTGACACGTTAACGGCCGGGCAGGGATAACATTTATTTATTAATTTTGTACCAGAGTAGGATAGACATTAGGACAGAAACGAAAGCAGTACCACTTACTGTGATGTTGCCCACCACAATAAAATAAAGATGCAATGACTGAAAACTGTTGTAGCCCATCGGATTAAATTATAGCGAAGTGAGAAACATTTCACTTATATAAATAACAGACACTAAAAAGCCGCGTATCAAGGAAAAGTGCAAACCTCACCACAGCAGCGTCCAATCACACTCACTGATGCTCTTCGCCAGAGCATCTTACCAAACGGAACGCACGCTGTTCGTTTATATGAAATATTGTTGGGGAACCTCATGCCGGGTACCCCGCATTCTCGAATTTATTATTGGCTGCTGCTGCGGACCATGACATGAGGATAAACCTTAACAACACAGAAGAAGCACGTCTGCAACACTCGACATGTACGAAGATAAAGGCACTTATCCAACTTACTTCAAAATCGAATGTATTGTTACAGCATGTCCCACTTCAGCTTAGCATATGAGTTAAGCCAGCCACAGAAACATGTTCACCTTGTCTGCAGGTGCATCTCAGCTTGGTACACAAAGCTTGCTCAGTCATTTGACTCTCTGACGATGGAAACTACCAATACCGTCACAACAGGGGCGACATCCGGATCAAACCAAGGGGATAGAACAGGGGTGGGTTTCCTTCCAGAGAGCACACATTAACGTCCTGAGAATAAATGCATGAGTCATCTCCAATGCTCACCATGTAAGACGAAAATTTTCATATATATATCTCATACAGTGCTGTGAAAAAGTTGATAAAATATTGTGCAGGTGAACAATAAATATTATACGATATATTGATATATATATATATATATATATATATATATATATATATATATATATTATCATATTCAATGGAATATATATATTATTATATATTTTATGGAACATTGTTATGCACGTGGGGCATTGGTAGCACTGCCCCCTCACAGCAAGAAGGTAGGTTGTTGGCTTGCATCTGGCCCGAGGTGTCAGGTCTCGCCTCTTTCGGTCAAGCACGCAGGCCAATTAAGACCTACAGCGCTGCCACACTCAGCCATCAACAAGGATCATCTGTGTGTGATTACCACTGAGTGGTGGCAGCATGCATAAATACCATTGCTTTCCCATTGTTCCTCGCAACTTCTCGTAAGCCATACACTTGTATAGCTTAGAGCTCCATTTCATGTATTTTCTTTTGCTAAACCAAACCATTGATTTCAGTGCTGTGAAGTACCAGCTCTTTATATATTTACGGAACCTCATTTCCATTTTTCTTTTACTATTATTGTAATGCAAGTACTGTTGTCTTAGAAGGTACTGTTTGTATTACTAATAGTTTGTTTTTGGAACGGCGATTCCTGTTTTGTTTGTGAATTTTGTGCATGCTGACCGCGCAATAAAACATATGACTAAATCCATCCTTGCACTTTAGTCGAGTCCACATTTTCCTGGCCCCCGTGCCGAACCTCACAGAAGAAGTTGCCCAATATGGACCCAGCAGGGATTCATTTGCCCCCGGAATCAGGAGAGTTTGCTGCCAACTCTCTTGATCTTTACCAGCTCGTGGCAGAGCAGCAGAGGGAGATCGGCCGCCTGAGTGTTATGTTGGACGACTTTGTTCGCAGGGTCCGCGACCTGACCATCTCCCATGCTCCACCACCAGCGCCCTCTACCGTCTCTCCCGTGGGAATTAGCAGTAATTGAAATTAGCCTAGCCGATGACTATTTTACCAATACCCCAAAATACTGCTTTTAATTTGCATTGGTAAAAAACGTTTACCTCAGGAAAAATCATCCTTTCACAAAATCACAAAAGAAAAATGGAAGTAAATTTACTGCACATTTTGAATGTTTAACCCCACCATCTCCATTTCAGCAAAGATCTGGAGAAAGACTGGGAATGAGATGCGGTGTCAGAATCTGAAAATATCTAATGATGTCCTATGTGTATTTTGATACTGTGTTTATTATTTTTCTTGTCCCATTGTTTATTTCAGCAGCTCATTATATTACTTTAGCATTCCCATTCCCTGTCAATTACTATGTACTTTTTGTTTTCACTCCCACACCTGCACTGCTCATTGCTAATTATTTGATTGCTCCCTCAGTTGTAACCACTCCACCCTGCACGCTTGTCTTTCCCCTTCATATCTGTTAGCCAACTGATTTGGTCTCTAGTTCTCCTTTTATATGCCTCCCACCCCCAAATGTATATTATCTGAGGCCTAGTCCACACATAGACAGGTATTTTTTTAAACGGATATTTTTCGATGCTTTTTAGAAAATTCTGTCCACATGACCCCGTTTTAGAAAATATCCCTGCCCACACGAGAACGCAAAAACAACTACAAATGCTCAAATCAAGTATTCCGAGCCAGTAGATGGCGATAACGTCTGAATTAAAATGTCTAACGCCAGAGAAGAAAATCACACCACGAAACAATGGGCTTGTGCGAAATGAGCTGTGACATCATCATTTTCCAAAAGCTCCATTTTGCATGTGTGGACTAGGTTTTAGCCCAGGGCTGCCCAACCCTGTTCCTGGAGATCTACCATCCTGAAGGTTATCACTCCAACCAAAGCAAACTACACCTGCTTTCCCAGTTAGAGATCTTGACAAGCTGCTAATGCGCTGAATCAGGTGTGTTGAATTAGGGTTGGAGTAGAAACCTACAGGATGGTAGCTCTCCAGGAACAGGATTGGGCAGCCCTGCTTTAGCCTGTTCTCCATGGTCTACTTTACAACCAGTTTATCTCCTGTGACTTCAACCTGTACCATTTGGTTTATTTTCGACTTCCAATTCTGTCTAGGCTTCTGTGTCCAATTGACTACTCATGATTGTTTTCTGATTTTTCTTTTTGGTTTTAGTATTCTCTTTGCAGTTTGGCTTTGGTGCACCAACTTCCTGGTTCAATTATTGGACTGTTTCACTGACTAAGATTGGGGATTTGCTCGATTGTACTGAAGTCTCACTCCCTGCTTTTGACCTGGATTGACTGATCACGATTTCCTATAAAATCTGTGCCCTAGATTTTCATCTGCGTGAGAGTTTTGACTCTGTACTCTGTCACGTAGGGTGCGTTTACACTTGGTTTTAACATGCATTTTGGGTGACAGGATCAGAAGTGCTCAGACGAGACACATTGCTCTTTACACTTGTTGTTAAAATAGATATGTTTTGAGAAATCAAAAAATGGGCAAATTACACCTCTACGGTAAGCTAATGTCATAGAGATGATGAATAAGACACTTTATGGATGCTCACTCAAAGAGGAAGAGAATAAAAGAGGCATTTTGAACACCCTTTCAACTCGTGCATTTCCCCCAAAAAACCAAGCAAAAATAGCCCCTTTCTGATGACATAATTCGTGGGAAACAGGGACACATGGAAAGGAAGTTGAGTGCATCGACCATCATCTGCCTGTCCTAATTTGTTCATTTCTTGGTCTCGTTTTGTTTTATATTTCTAGAGGATTGGACTTATGATCATCAAAAAGTATGTTATTGTTTGGCTACCAGGTTAGCTCTCCCGGTAAAGGCACCACTTTGCGGAGAAGTACTGACCACCACGGTGTGGGTCGGACCCCAGGTCGCGCCAGTGCCCGGTAGCTGTTTCAGAGCGCCATATAATTAGCTTCGCACTGCAGGGATATAAATTGGGGAGGACTGCCGGCTCAGATTATTGGATTATAGCATTATTTGTTGTTCAAAAGCCTTCTATTAGCCAGCTGGGTGCTCATCAGTAACATTCTAAGCTTGTATATGTCCGGGTTTCCTCCGCCTTCGCTCGGGGGTAGGTTTCCCAAAAGCATAGTTCCTAACTAGACTTGCAACTAACATAGCTAGTTCGACTATATACAGTCAGTGATTCCATCTAAGAAAGTTAGCAACTATGCTTTTGATGAATGCACCCCAGAGTTTGCTTCCCACTCACTCGCCCATGCCCTAGGCTCCGTGCTGGTATGCTTGTGGTAGCTGTTGGCGTTCAGCTGCATCCGGGCTGGCGCCAATTTCTTCCTTATTTTCCATCTCTCCTACCTCTCAATCGTCATCATCACTGTTGCTAGTTGTTGAACTTGCACTTGAATCATCTTTTTCAATCTCAATGTCCAAGTCAAGGAAAAATTCATTTTTAGTGGATTTCGATGTCTCTCTTGCACTGAAAAATACAGATACAATAGCTTGTGAGTCCCAATTGATCTTACAAGTGATGACACAGCTCATGGCCTGATTCACAGAGCTGTTAAAGGGCAATATTGGGGGTTTCTTAAAGCCCATTTTATATCCATGATTACTCTACTCCATTATCATCTCCAGGTGAAATATGTTGATAGTTTGAGAAAATATTGACTCAGACTCAGACAAACATAGCAAATATGACAATTGTTTTACAAAGTTTCAAATCAATACGTCTACTTTAAACTGACCACTTGTGATCGGATTTTGTTGCTTACTGCGGAGCCTCCGCTAGGACCCGGCGCGCAGTTAATACGTCATATAACAACAATAGCAGCCGTTCCCGCCAGATGTAGCTGAGATTTTGACCCCGTTTCACGTTGTTTTTTGGGTAAGCTAACATGTTTCTGTCTATAGTTTACATGTTTGGATTATTTCAGTTATTGAGATTAGCTGGACAGGTGCATTTGCAACTTGCAAGAGCACGCAGGACAGCATGGAAGAGGAAAGTTCATTAGAAGTACTTGATTTCACCACAGCCTACATTGGTGACATTTTTCCGGTTACGTCCTCGTCAGGGACATATCAGGATGGATTGGTGTTTACACCACCCAACATCTGTGGTCAGATGCGTCCCAGACCACCTCCACATGTGGTTTTAGTGATCAGATGTCAATGCGTCTTGGAGCCTGTTTACACCTGCATTTAGCGCTGACCACTTGTGAACCCATCACCCAAAACGCATGTTAAAAGCAAGTGTAAAAGGGGCCTTACTGGGGGAATACATGTAATCAGTTCAAGAGTATGTCATTGACCTTACTTTTTTCGAAACCGCAAACGCAAGATGGATATCAAGTCTCAGCAATATGGAATAGCAATCGGCTCTGGTGTTGCACAGTTATGCTGAGTGATTAAGCGCACATTAGTTGTGGCAGCATGTTCAGGAGTACAATTGAATGAAACAGATGAACTGGACTCTGTTAATGTTGGGTTTGCTGGCCACATACCCCTATAAAAAACAGTTTGGGATATCATATGCACCCAAAAGTTTATTTCAAGCTTGACTCCATCTTACCATAGGTTCACTTTTTACAAAGTCAATAAAGGAGTCTCATGATATTAAGTGAAATATGAACAATATTGAATTTTGTTTATAAAACATAAACAAATATTCAGTAAAATATAAACAATAAACATGCGTGAAAAGTGTGCTGAGCTTTGATTTCCCAAATGTCTGAATCAAACTCCAATAGAACATCATATAATTTATTATTAATTTATGGTTATGCCATTGGACTCAGACCATCAACTTAGTATTCTGAGGAAAACAGAATCTATAAAGAATACAAACAAAATACAACGTATCATAAGCATAAACTGTTATATATCTCTCTCTGTTATATATATATCTCTCCTTTTTTTTTGCCCAAGACTAATGATGCCTCGATCATGCTTGTACATTTATTGATCCTTGTCCTCCCATAAACTGGATTAGAGAATAAACATGGCATTCAGTGAGAGCAACTGATTTGCTTACATATAGCTGCTTCAAATCATGATGTAAGCTTGCACAAACAAAAGAAACAGCCTTCTACTTTCCTTCCCTTGCTCCAATCTACCAATTAAATAATTACTGCGATGCAAATTTAATTTAGAGGTAATTTGGTTTTTCAAGCATGATACTATTTGGCAAGACAATAAATAAAACTGACCAAGCATTTGCAGTATCACAATCAATAAAATGGGCAGCTGCGACAGAGTGGCATCTATGGTATTCTGTATATCTCTGACCTACTGTATAGAGATAAAGCTCAGGAAAACCAGAAAGCCCCATTAGTTCAAAAGTCATTCAAACAAGATATCATGGCAGTTTCAGTTTTGGCATGTGGAGAAAATAAAATGCGGAAACATTGCTAATAAAAAAAAAGAAATTAATAATAATGAATGTTGTTCAACACTAGCATAACTACGACGCGTACTCTTTCTGCAGATCAGTGTAAGTATGATTTATGTATGAAATGTTTAATAAATACAGTTTTAACCTTTTGATGCATAGAGTACATACAAATGCCTTGGACCATTTGTTGGGATTTGGTGCAATATTTGTGTGTGTGTGTGTGTGTGTGTGTGTGTGGGGGGGGTATCTGTCTGTCCATTATTTTGGACATTATGCTTGTGGGATGCACACTGCCATCCAGTATTTTGGACATTATGCATGCGGAGTGACAGAAATAATGTGATGTTGAAGAAACCTGGTCATTGATATGCATGATGATCTATCTGTATTCTGGACATTGCTTATTTGAGCTGTTTACTCGGCATGCATAATGTCCAATATTTTTGATAGAGCATAGACTCAGATGTATTCCAACAAATAGACATGCATTACATAGGTTATGTGTTTTCAGTTTGTGCTATATAATGTATTTCCATCCCCCAACAGAAAAAAGTCTGATCAAAACTTGAACAATATAAGACTATTTCTGACTTTTGTCAACTTACCTCTTACTTGTGGATGCAGGCATTGTGATTGTTTGTGGTAAATCATGTGACTAATCAGAGAGGCACCTATTGGGGAAATTATTACCTGGAAATGTCCAGTAAAATGTTCATTTTGTGTTTTCAGGGTATCTATGAGCCTAGAGAAAATAAGCTCCACTTAACTTATGTCCAAAATATTGGACAACATGCAACAAAGGGTTAAAGGAATATCTAGAGTTTACTAAACTGCAGTCAAATATTGTGGAATATATTGCTGTGAAAAGTATTTTCCCCTTCCAGATTTCCGTCATTTTTGTCACTTAGAGGCACACTATCATTCCAAATATTTTCCAAATATGACATTAAACAGTATATTCTGCTTGTATATTTGACATTAGGCCTTTTTCCGAATGTACTATTTTCTGATGACGTGGGATATGCCGTTATTATTTGAGTTTCAGGGGCATTTAGAATCATGCATCTCAGGTCTGGATTGGGGGTTTTTACTGCAGTTTGTGACACAGACCACCTGTTCGGGGTCAGTAAAGCCCAAATTTCTGTTGGGAGGGGAATACACAATTATTTGTCATTCAATTTTGCCCTAAAGTAGGTTCATAGTCAGAAAAAGCTATTTTTCATATAGTACTTTCATATAGTTTCAAATATATATTCTGCATCTGCTGGTTGAGCACTTCACTCAAGCTACATCAAACTTATAGGAAATGCCATTTGTTTACGATTGTGACGTCATAGCATGGGAACCACAAGAAATTGGTAGGCAGAAAGCAGCAATATGGCAGATGAAAACAATGAGAAGCATTGCAGGATGAAAGTTAAACATTTGTCAAATTACACATTAAAACTATCCGTGGATGCTTGTGAGAGTTATCTGACAAAGCTAACATATTGCGAAGGAACATGTTCAGTGCCTGAACCATATTTTCCTCCGAGTGGATGGATGGACAACCCGTCATCACGGCCCAACTTACATTTGCAGGCATGTACTTTTACCTGATAAGCCACGCTGCAGCAGTTGCCTCTCGATAGTCAAGTTTGATGGCTTACAACTCCTTGAAAGCTTATACATATCGTGGGCTGAGAATTAACTGGACCTATCTCCACTTTTTACAAAATGAAGACAATGGGATGTGAAATTTTGCTGCATCATAATTTCTCACTCCAAGTATACTTTTCAGATATTTATATTCGGGGGAGTTATTTGGACTGAAAGGTATAATATCATGCTGTTATACCTTTAGTAGAATGATTTTAGATAGGGGATCCAGGAAAATGTAAATGGAGATAGAACCATATACCTACATTGCAAAGGTCTATCTCCTAGATAGCTCCTTGTATTTCCAGAAATGTTTAGCCACAAAGTTCTGTCTTGCCTTATGTTTTTTTTTAAAAAAAGAACACAACAATGTGACTCCACCCAAATCTACAAATTACAAGTTCATGGTAAAAGGTAATACAGAATTTGAAAGAAAAACAGAGTATCTGACAATAATAATCACAGAAAATGGGCAGCCGCGTCCTGTCTGAAAATAAATGGGAAACAAACCTTGTAAAACTGAAATGAGCTATGGAGTCTCGAGGGTGTTCAGTGTCAATTGCTGCTATCTTTATAGCCAGTACAAGTTCATCTGAGTACATTTAATGCAGACATAATGCACACTACATAGTAAACAAACTCTGGTCTTGGGCTTGGTTTCAACGAGTACTATGTCCATATTGTACTTGCTTATGTGCATACACATGCATCTTGCAATGCATAAAATATAAGATTGAAAATCAAGTAGTACTATCTTTAATGGCCCCCTGGAGTAAGACAACCCTAATGAAAAATTACCACAAAATACTACAGTAAAAATACTATAGTTTTCTATAGTAAGTATGGTATTTTTGCGGAATTACTATAGATATACTATAGTAACTGTAGTATGGTGATGCTAAAGTAAACCACAAAAGTCAAACTCTACTATAGTAAACTATAGCAATGATATTCAATTACTATAGTATATTTGTAGCAAACTATAGTTTACTATAGTAAAGTGTAGTTTACATCAATTTCACTGTAGTAAACTATAGTTAACTAAAGTAAATTTTTATATAAGGGAAATGAAGGGTTTTAAGATATAGACGCTTCATTTAAGTGCTGTAGTACCTACCTATCTAAAATATCCCAGATTTCATCATCTTACAACCTTCTAGTTGGTATATTAGTGGGATTTTGCTTCGAAATGGTAGAGTGGATAGAACCTTTGCTCAACGATCTTCTCATCCTGATCAGGTGACCCTATATCCAGCTCCCTGATTGGACAATGTGGACATTGAACTTTTAAAACTGAAGTGGACTGAAAATTCATACAAAGTACTATGACCTTTCTGGATGTTTCTCCCAGCTGCCATCTATCATTGAAAAAATTACATCAGGATATAGTACCTGTTAATACTGATATTATTTCTATGGTAGAACATAATTTTTGATGAAAAGTGGAGATAGGCCCAGTTAATCCCCATGATGGCCCTCATTTATCAAACGTGCGTACACCAAAAAAATGGGTGTACGCCACATCTCCTGCAAGGATCGGCATTTATCAATCTGAACGTGAGCGAATGGTCCACAAAAATCTCACGCCAGGTCTGACCAGGCGTATGCAGATTTGAAACCAGCGAACAACATGCAGGAACGAGTGCAGCAGTCAAAATGATAAATAAATCATATGCAGTGATACGGACGTCATGCTGTTGTTGTTCTTATTAGTAAAATGAATAAATAGGCTAAATAAATAAATAAGACACCTGTGTTGAGAAATTAATTAAACTGATATCTTGAGACCACCTGCTTGTCAGGCCAGACGGCTGACAATTGCCATCAATTTGATTAAGCGCAATGCGAGGCTTGACAGATATGCAGTGTGGTATGTCAGATGCTCATCAAGTCAGATGTATAGGCTACTGAACAACAAAAGAAACGCAAGTTAATTAAAGGCAGACTGGAAAATACATTTGCGCGTAATTATTTTAGAAAATCAAATTTATTACTAGCGTGTGCCCATTTACACTCGTTTCATCAAACTTTTCTTTGTTTTGCGGTCACTTTGACTGAGTAACCTTAAGAGTAGGCTTCATTAACTAACTAGCTAACTTGAGTTTCTTTTGTTGCTCAGTATATATAGGCCTTCAGACACTTTGATCGAGATCACATTTTGACAATTTCACATTTTGGCAGATCTTCTGTTGTTACAGGAATACGCTTCTGTCCGACGTGAGACGAACTTTCGGCCAAGAGAAGATCTCCTCCGGGAAAGTTACGAGTGGCTGCTCGTTTTGTGTGGCACCAATAAAATGCCATGGAGTAATACTAATAAAAGAACAATGTAGTCTGAGGCCGTTTAGTGGCTGTTTTAGTAAGCAACCGGAACTAGGGCGAGAGAGACAGGATCCGTAATTCGATGGATGCGCCAAGCTAATAAAAATGCGGTAAAACTTTTTAATTTAAAGAATATAATTTTGTACGTCCATGTTTAAATGAATAAAATGTTTCAAAACCGTAGACGGAAATCGATGGTGCGCCAGAATTTAAAGTTTTATTTTGGTGAACTCTTTTACTTTGGTGAATTCCGGATCCGCTCTCTAGACCGGAACCAGAATCCAGACAAAATTCAGAGTGAACGGAAACCAGGCTCTTCTCCCCTGTATGAAGAGCCTGGTGACGTGAGGCTAAGAACAATGAAGAGTGAAGTTTTCCACCTCAACAGTGTTTACCGCAGCATCAATAGTTTTCCAAACTGCAGCCTTCTGGGATCCCTTGATGCCACTCTTAAGGCTTCCAAATAAAATTATTTTGTTTTTCTCCACCTCCGACGTGATAATTTATATTTCCTCCTCAGTGAAGTTCTTTCTTCTTTGCCATCTTTCGAGATTCCATGTCGTAAAGTGGGCAGGACTATGCCTCCCAGAGCATGAATTTATAGGGGCGTGTCATGTAAATTACGATGGTTTCAGCCGCCAGATTTATCAACACTACACCAGTTCTACACCGAAATCAGGGACGTACACACTTTTAGTAAATCAGACGTGACACCTGGCGCACGCTGATATTTACACCAGAATCTACACCATATCCCACGCAAGTTTGATAAATGAGGGTCCATATCTGGAGGGTCATCATCATGTTTACTCCATTTACTACCACAAGGTGAACTGGCAGTCACCTGACGGTTTCTTTCATTACAAAGATTCTGTGACAAATCATACCAGCCATGGGTTTGCATCAATATAATGCCGTTGTTGCGTCCGATTCTGTTCCCCAGTCAAATTGTGTTCTGCCATGAGAAAGTGATGTGATGCCACTGCTGATTTATGACAATAACCAAAGAAATAAAATAATGGGTCTTGAGGTATCAACGTGCTTTGAAGAAGGATATCATAAATGGTGCCACAAAAACCGATGAATTCTGATACGCTTCTATCTGCAGCATTTTTTCAATTTACAATATGGGATTCTTCTGGTTGTCAGAGGTCACACAATTACCTCAACCTTTCATAAGCTGTTTGTTTTATCGTCAAATTCACAGTAAAATATACTCAAGCACTCTACGCTATTTCCTGTCATTGCATCGTTAGGGGCAACAAGATTTAATGGGTGAACTGAATTGGAGGCAACAATACCTGTCGCAAGATGCGCCCCACACACAATTGCCACTGTAATCCGGTGGCCAGTTTTTGCCGTCGATCGCCTGAAACCGCTTATGTCACCTCTTTGCTTTAATGGGTATTCTGTGCAATGTCAAGCCTGACCCCTGTTTGAATCAATTCGTGCAGCCAGCAACTGCACAAGAAGTAACCATCTTGCACCAGATGACACTTTAAACTATCATGAGTCTGCACTGTTTACACTGCCTTCATTGCTTTTGCTGTTGCTTTTGCCTATAGAGGGCGTGGGATACACCACGTGACAAAAACAATTTTATTTTCCTGGCATTTCTTATATTGAGAGAAATATTCACACCCAGGATGCACAGTTTTTACAGCCACAACATTACATCCAGTGGAATATATATAGATATTTTGCATAATTGTGTACACATTTCTCTGTAATTCAGCAGGACATATTTGGAATCATTTGAAACCTTGGGATTGCCTCAAAAATTTATTATATGCCTGAAATTTCACAGGTTTAAATACAGCAATTGCATTTCATAAACACAACATGGGTTTGTAGGTATTACGTGGTTAAATATTATGAAAAACTTGGATATCAACAGGTTTTTGGAAATGAACAAATATTGCAATGCTGACCTTTTCAAGAAGGTAGTTGAAGGAATGAAAATGGGAGGCTGTGTTCGCACAATCATGCAAGTCTGCCACCATTGGAAAACTGGAAAAAAAAATTCCCATTTTACTCAGAGTATGCGCTGCTGCATGCATACTGGAACATTAATGGACTGTCCATTATCATTATTCATGTGTACAGCTTAAAATGAACATTTGCTGTATTCAGGACAACGGTAAACTCAAAAACAGACAACCTGAAAATTTCCCATTCCCAGAAAATGTCCATTCGCATGTTCAACTCAGAAAACAAAATGGATGGCTGCAGTAAACTCTTCTCCCTTTGTTGTTTGTTGTAAACTTTAACGAGGCCAGACAAAGAGATGAGGGTTGTGGCGTGTATTAATGGACAAGGAAACAAGGGAGTGCAGGTAAGAGTAATTAATACTCAGGTGATTGTGATCAGTGAATTAGAGGATAGGGAGAGTGAGGAAAGGGCATGGCTGAGTGGGAGCTTGGAGCAGACATGACAGAAACATTGTTACAGCTGCTTTCCGTTTTTGGGCAAGACGTGAAATGTCTCAGTAGTCTTGAGTCAGTGATAGACTTGTTTGAGTCGCGTCAGATGGAGTTTCTTGCCTTATTTGGCAAGACCTTTTGTGGACCTCAGCATGAGTCTGTCTTTATCATTGAAAAATAAAACTAACTTCTCCATACTATTGCTGGGGCCTATTGCACAAAAGTCGGATCCTGAGATCTTGGATCAACGCCAAAGCGAGGATTGCCATATCCCAAACAGTGCGTCGCTGGCTTAATTTATTGCACAAAGCCAACAGCGGGTGAAGGAGGATAGGCTAAGTGAAGCCCAGTGCCGCAGATCCTGCTGAGTGCGCGCACACGGCTACCTCAAATAGACACCGAGATCGATCACAGAATCGCTGATCATCACCATGGACACTAAGTAGCTGCAGTAGACGCATGCGCCAGCAACACTCAAAGACCACGTTCAGAGAGAGGGAAGATGGGATCTCTGAAATGCCTCTGCTTGCTATTCATTTAGTTTCTGTCTGAATGGTGCGAGACGTTTGAGAGGAGTATGAAAGTGAGCTAAACTCAAGTGAAAGTAAACTTGGGAGGTGTTTCAGCGCCGTCAAAAAGGACTAGCTGATGCACTTCGGCGTTTCCGTGAACGAGATAAGCCGTCGCTGTCAGACAGATGTATTATCGTGCGAGACCTTGAATGTATGAGCTTGTGTGTGTCATGCACATTGTTAAGGCATAGCAAAATCCGAAAAAGTGTTAGTATAAAAAAGTATAAAAAGTATATTTGTGTCCCATATAAATCACCTAATTTTGCTACAAGCTCTTTTTAGTCCTATACAAACTGAATTTGAGAGTCCGATCTAGAAGACGTTTACAGATTAGTTGAGTTTACTTTCTGCTTTTAATCACCTCTGAAGAAGGCACACTCAAATTAAAAAGTAGAATGTTAGCGTCAGAAAATTACGTCAAGGAGACTCCTGAAAATGTTTGATTCCAGTATCGCGAAGCGAGCGACATTGCACTCGTGTCCAGCACTAAGGCAACGACTCTACCTTACCCGTTGCAGTCTGAATAAAGATGGAGAAAAGTAGCAGCAGTGCTGTAGGTAGGGGGTTACCGCAGCGATTTAAGACCGCGCTGAAACACGGTAACCTCCTTCATGCAGCACTGCTCATTTTCTACTCTGATGGAAGTCTCAACTTAGGGAATAAGGACAAATCTGATAATGACGGATTCTAAATATGGTTAAAATGTGACATGGAAGGGGGACTGATTGAACTGTGATGGTCACTGTCACATGGATACTTGAATATAATGATCGAATATTGGCTATTTTACTGACATCAATGGTCACAAGTTTCTAAGATAATTACTCCGGACCTACTATAACTGAGATAGCAATGGGTAGTGGACAATTCAGAATGACTGTTAAGGACATTGATTTTCAATTTGGGCGACTGCTGAATGAGGTGAGGTGAAATTGGCTGGAGACAGGAGATTAGCTAGTTCGTAAACTTGCTCCGGAACTGGCTAGCTCCACAGACTTTGTTTCCATAGTAACTAGTGGCATGGCTTAGCACACACGCTCTATGCAACCGAAATGGGGCTTGAGATCCGGCTAATCCCGTGCCGGGCTAATCCCTTATCCCGCCTTCGTGCAATAGGCCCCTGGCATGTTAAAGTCGTAGTCCACACATAGTGATAAACATAACACATTTCCTTACATGAATGATGCGCAGTTAAATGCCAGTTGTAAAACTGTTAAAAAGAAATCAGTGTGGCTCAGAGCTGCTAGTCACAGTTGGACTTCAAAGCTTCAAAATGGGCCTATATGGTCAGTTGAGACATTTGAATTGTCTATTGCATTAGTCTAAATCCTACATATCTGCTGTTTTTCTCAGGAGAGCAATAACCCTACATCACTATCCCATTCCCAGGATCCTAAAATAGGAACTGCCTGGGATGAGCTGATGATAATAACTGACACCACTTTCAAAAGGCATGTCCGTCTCACCTGTGTCCAGTTTGACATTCTGGTAGCACAGCTGAAGGAGACTGGCCTCAGAGAAATTCATCTGGCTGGTGGTTGCCCTGAGATAAACATCAGCAAGAAGATCCTGATATTTCTCTGGTACTTGACCAATCAGAACATGTTTGGAGAAATAGCTGATAAATTTGAAGTGTTCAAAGGGGTAGCCCATGGTGTAGTCATCGACTATGTTTACATGCAGTCAATATTCGGGTTAAGGTCAATATTCCGGTTTCTGAAACATTCGGAATAACCCGTTTACATGCGTGAGCAAACAGGGTTATTCCTGTATACATGGTAATTGTAATCAATTGGGATATCCCGATCAAAACAGCGATGCGCGGACAATGTCTCGACGCACAGAGAACGTCATGACGTAATGCGCATCATTTCCGCTTCTTCTTCCTGTATCCAAAAACACAAAAGACCAAGATTCCTTGCGAATAGAACATGCGCAGAATACTGTTCCTTTTGATGGGGATATCCCGATAGGCATATACATGACCAAATATTCGAGGTAGAAAAGGAGTAACCCAGGGGTCATTTTCGGGTTTTTAAAAACCGGAATATGAGCATATTCCGGTTTTTCAAAAGGGTTATTGGTGTTTGTGCAATCTCTATTTATTGAGCTTTCAGGGGTTGCAAAGTACATTATTTATCCACAAAATTATACATTTGACAAAATCCAGAGAGAGAAAATAAAAAAAGAAAAAAAGCACTTTCCCCCCTTTGCTTTCTTTTTCCCTTCCCCACCCTCCCCCCCTTAGATCCTTCTCCCACCCAATCCCATCTCCTAAACCCATATTACACTGCCTATACTATTTAACATCTCAGTATGATATACCTATATATTTGTGCGTTTTGTAAGATCAATAGAGAGTCAGTCAAAAAAAAAAAAAAAAAAATATAGGAGGAAATTACAGCGATCAAATAAGGAATATAATTTAAAAAAGCCAATAAAAAATACATAAGGAAATAAAAGAAAAAAATAAATGCATTAGAATGCAATAAGAAGATCCAAATAACAAAAAAAAAAAAAAAAAACAAAAAACAAAAAAGATAAAAAAATTAAGAGCTTAAATCAAGAGTCTTCAAGTTGTCAAAGTACTGAATAACTGGGCCCCAAGTGATTTTAAATTTCTCAGTATGCCCCCTCAGTGAAAAATTTGATTTTCTCAATTTTAAAAATAAAATTACGTCCGTCAACCACATTGAGGCACTTGGGGGTTAGGAGATTTCCAATCCAATAATATTCTACGTTGAGCTAAAAGGGTTGAAAAAAAATTATATTTTGATGCTGAGTATTTAAAGTTTGGTATTCGTCACCCTGAACCCCAAAAAAATGCACATCCATGAATTAGGTTGAAGTTTTAGATTGAGAGACTCTGAGAGGACTTTAAATATTGTATCCCAGTAGTTAGTTAATTGCGGGCAAAGCCAAAACATATGTGTAAGATCTGCAGGCGAATTATAGCATCTGTTACATCTATCTACTACATCAGGGTATATTTTCGAAAGTTTTGAGTTAGAGTAGTGGAGGCGATGTAGTACCTTGAATTGTATTAGATTTAATCGTGCACATGAGCATCCATTAATCCTGATTAGGGCCCGATTCCAAAATGAGTCTGATATGGGTTTATCAAATTCTTTTTTCCCAGTCTGCTTTAATTTTAACAATATTAGTCTCTGTAATTGAACTCAGGATTTTATATATTTGGGATATAAATCCTTTCACATTTGGTGAAGTATTCAAAATGGTCTCATATGTTGAGTTTTGTGGTAAATTTGGAAAGTTAGGATTATTTGATTTAGCAAAATGTCGTACTTGAAAGTAACGGAACAAATGGGATTGAGGAATGTTATATTTCTCAAATATAGCCCTGGAGGTCCCAAAAATCCCACCAATGTATAACTGCCCAATATTAGAAAGGCCATTTTTATGCCATAAGGAAAATGCAGAGTCTAGTTTAGATGGAAGAAAAAGGCAATTACCATGAATAGGAGCTAAAGTGGACATATTTATGAAGCCAAAATTTGTAATGAAACTGTGCTAGAATTTTCAAAGTCGTAATTACTATAGGGTTGGTTGAGTGTTGTCTCGGGGAGAAAGGTAATTTGGAAGTTATAAGTGCTACTAAAGAAGAGGGAGAACAAGATATAGCTTCATTTAGACACCAGCTTATTTGAGGGAATTTAATCCAGTATATTATTTTCTGTAAGTTTGCTGCCCAATAATAATATCTGAAGTTAGGGAGAGATAGTCCACCTTGTGATTGATGTCTTTGTAGTAACGTTTTACTAATCCTTGGATGTTTGTTACCCCATAAAAAAACCAAGGATATGTCTATCCAGCACCGTAAAGAAGCGTTTAGACAAGAACACAGGTAAACACTGAAACAAATATAAGAAACGTGGTAAGACATTCATCTTAATTGAATTAACTCTGCCAATTAAAGAGACGTTTAGAGTTTTCCATCTGTCAAAATCTGACTTCATCTGATTGATTAGAGGGGAAAAGTTCCTATCATATAGATTATCAAATTTTTTGGTGATATTGATACCCAGATACTTGAATTCTGAATTACAGTTGTGAAAAGGCAGTTGTATTTCTGTATCAGTTGTTGACGACTTATTCACATGAAAGCATTCGCTTTTGGAAAAATTTAGTTTATATCCAGAGAATACCCCAAAATGCTTGAGGATAGCAACTAATGCAGGGACAGATTTCACCGGGTCAGATATATAAACTAATAAATCGTCCGCGTAAAGCGAGACTCTATGCTCTGTACCCCATCTATGGATCCCTTGGATATTGGTGTTTACATGGCCGTGCGCAACCGGGTTATTGCTAATATTCCGGTTATGAAAGGGTTATTGACTGCATGTAAACGTAGTCATTGAAATCTTGCATGTTGTGTGTCAAATTGTCTCATGCTACATCACCTGGCCCTCAGACTGCTAGAAGACAGCCATCAGTGCGTTCTATGAAAGAATCTGTGGCATCAGAAACATAATTGGTGCAATTGGTGGTTGTCATATAAGAATTCAGAGAATACAGACTTGGGGTGATAACTCCATTTTCTGAAAAGGGTACATCTTCATTCTGATGCAGGCCATTGTGGATGGCATGGGAATACTTATAAACATCTTCACTGGCCCACCAGGAAGGGTCGATGATGCAGGGCGCTCAGGACCTCCCCATTCTTCTCATCCTGGCCAGAGAACATAGGGGACTGTAGGCTCCTAGTATACGGCGCATAAATACAGAAAGCCTTCCCTTTCATTATCAGCCCTGAGAGAGACAATGGTACCCTAACAGCTGCTGACCTACAGCGCAATAGGCTTGTAAGTTGTGGGAGGGTTGTTGTCGTGAACTGCTTCGGCCTAATGAAGTGGACATGGAGGCACACATGAGACCTGCAAAATACCAGAATAGATGTCCTGGTCAAACTGACCGTGGCAGCATGTGGACTATATTATTTGCTAATGGGGTCTGTATGAGCGTGAAGAGCATCCCCTTAGGTGCACAAGAGAGGATGATGGTAATGACTGATCAACTAAAAGTTGATTTGTTGGCAAATGTTGATTTCAGATGTAGTACTGTCCATGCCCACTGTTGTTTTTTTTTCTTTTTTCTTTTAATAGGAGTGTTTTCTTAAATTTTGCTGACTGACTGCTGTTGTACCCACTGCTGGTCCATAGCCATTCCATCCTCAACATATCTGCACTTTACAAAAAGAAAATCCAAGTGATGTATTGCTAGAGTTAATTTGCACCACAAATTCTATTACCCGTAACACTTTACAAAATACAGTGTAGTTAATCACAAATTTTGTTTAATTTAGGGAGGAATCTTGTACAAATTGTGTGAGAATTAATTCATGTGAGAATTAAGTTAAACTGAAACAAGGAAATGCTATGATTGTGTTTTATCTACAGTGTGTGATGTGTACAATGCAAATGGAATATATCGCCAAGCAAAGACCAAAATGAGCTGTATAGTCTGTCTTTTGACCTCTCTTGCAAACTCCGCAATGAGACTGAACTGGTAAATGCCCCAGTGCCGGTGCCGGCGTATAGATCAAAATCGCTGTCAATCAAAAAGGGATTCAGTCTTTAGACAGATCCTCCAATCATCATGCAGAAGCTCAGCATCCAGGCCCGCCCACTGCTCAATTGACTCCCAGGTCGACTTTGGGCGACCAACTCGCATTACCCGAGTAGCTGATCCTGCACGTAATGACCCCTGCGTGCGCATGTTTTTGCGCCCAAATGTGAAGATCAATGACACCAGTAACTCTCGACTCACCTCCACTCTCGTTTAGCCATTTTGCCGTGTGACGTCAGAACTGTCGGATCCCTGGGAGAGGTGGGGTCGCCCGAAGGTCGCATAGGTCGCCCGAAGTCGACCCCAGAGACACTAAATGTCCGTGGGAGGGACAAAATCACTGCATTTATCCAAAGACCGTCTAGTTTCACTGCAGTGGAAAGAAAAAAAGTCTCATAGAAGCCGAGAGGC
Source organism: Gymnothorax javanicus (assembly GCA_029692085.1). Lineage (NCBI taxonomy): Eukaryota > Metazoa > Chordata > Actinopteri > Anguilliformes > Muraenidae > Gymnothorax > Gymnothorax javanicus. The sequence continues at coordinate 80,844,212 of CM056197.1, read as the reverse complement.
GCTGAGCTTCAACAGGTTTAATGCACTGTGACGCTACGGGTATGTATGAGAAGAAAATCACGTCAGTTGATGTGCGATGAGTAGTGGATTCTGAAAGATCTCGGCTTAGAGCTGAACACTTTCTAATGCATTTTTAGTTCATGAAATATAAACACAAGTACCTATTTGACCATTTATTTTTTGATTCTTTTGAGGAAGCTGAGCTTCCCTTGCAGTCTTAGAGCAATCGCCACTGGTGTATACATATGGGGCTAATGAATTTGGGTCAAACACACAAAAAGACTGAAATAATGAGGCATGTATTTACTTAGTCCTATCGTTGAGCATAAGTTTGGCCCTCTCACAAAGCGCAGAAATAATTTTCCAGCCGGCCCCTTAATAAAAGTAATATGACTTACAAGCATTATAAAATTGGCATGGCTTCCAGGTGGCTCCTTAATAAAGTGCTTTTATGATCTCCCCAGTTTCAATGTTGTGTTGCTATCACAGAAGTTAACGCTAACAAGTACCATATAAGCTGGTGGCTTGATAATTTTGCTGTGTATATGAATATCTTTCTGATCTCCCATGGTATTTTTCTGCAACGGGCACACATAACTGTGTGACTGGGAATAATTTTGCATAAAATACATAAATTGATAGAGAGCTACACTATGGTCTGTATGATAGGTGGCTTTTGTTTATTGTTTGTGAGGGTATGATTGATTGCTACAAATAATGCTGCAACTGCAAAAACAGAGAGGTTATGGCATAATGTGCAATTTTTTTGCTCATGAATTTCTCATTCATCAATTTATTGAAATATTAGGTATCCCACTGCTGGGATATCTGATGACAATGCAGGTCTTGTAAGTCTCACTAGTCTGTGTGCCAGATGTGTATTTTACCCACCACACATCCTGCTCTTACTCCCATATGTCGGAATTGTTTGATAACATGCTTTTTATTTGTCCTCCATGCCCTCCACAGTCATCTTTGATACTCAATTAAGACAAAATTAATTTTCTACCTAAAAAGCTAGGGATTTCATGCAGTGCCCTGGGCACCATCAACCAGCTTTCTTTGGTTTATGGAGGTGTCAGCATTCCATCAATTTGCATAAAATCATTTCAGCTCCCAGATTTTTGTTGTTGTTGTTGTTGTTGTTGTTGTTGTTGTTGTCATAAGCAAGTAACAAATATGCTTTGTGTGTACACAATGAACCCTTGTTTGCACTTTCAAAATGGTGGAATTGCTTTTCCAAGGCCGCCTTTTTCTACACTAAGGAGGAGGCATATCTTTGCTTTTGAAGTTCTACAGTCTCAAGATTTCAAATATGTCACTGATCTTCAACAACTGAATTATCAGAGCTCAGAGTTGATGGCAAATTTAGTAGTCAGTCTGGTACCCTTATCCAAACAGACATGAGACATTTGCTTGTACATACAGTCAACTGAAGAAACAAACATAAATCATAATGACTCAAAATTCAAACTGAAACATTCAATGCAATTACTCTAAAATTGGTCTGATAAACAATAACCATATAAAGGCTTGTTTTTCCAAGTTTAATATTTTTAATGAAAATATATCGGGGCAAAGGTTATCGGCAAAAGATAGTATATCAAACCAAAAAATCAAACAAAAATGTGTTACATAGCATGCCAAACCAACGGGCGATGATAATACAATTTAATGTGAGACCATGTTAGCGAGCAACAAGTCTTAGAAACTTGCAATATGGCGCACACACTCTGATGTCTCCAGCCAAAAACTTTGTTTCCTATGTCCACACATACACCCAGGAATGGAGTTTCAAGAAATCTTCACTCTGGAAAGCATTTTCCAGAAGCTCCGCTGTCAGTGATAGAAAACAGTTTTTTAGGAAATGCTGCAATACCGGTGTACATGTGGACAAGGCCTCAGTTACCACGTGTCCACATTCATCAGTTCGAGGCCAATTGATTCTTTCACTTCATCAGTTACAATTTTCCTCCTTTTAATGCTATGAAAAACATTAGCAATAGAGTTCAATATGAGTATGGAACTTTTCAGGGTAAGCTATTTCTGAAAAAAAATGTGGCTCAAAATGATAAATAATCCTTATAAACATGAACAATGCACTTCAGAAAAATTAACAATAAGTTAAAATTGAGGTATAGCAAAAGTGGTTAGAACAACAACAACAACAACAACAAAAAACATACACAGGGGTCCCCAGGACCTACACTGAGACTACTGGGCTAAGAGAACAAACTCATTCATCTGTAACAAAATTTCCAGTATATTTTTTACATCTCGTTTCATTTGTTGCCACAATGTCACTTGTTAAACACACATTAAAAATTTGGACATGAATCTCCTGAACATAATAGACTGACTGCAGTGATACCTCACTGACAGCAGGCCATTCTGATTTTGAGTTGGGAGAATAATCCAGAGCATGCGACACTTCGAAAACTGGTCTTCTGCACAGCCACAATTCTACTGTAATTTAGAATTACCTTCCTTTAATTTTCCCTTATCCATGCTAAAGGTTGTGGATATACTGACCCCTTCTCAATTTTATCATCATTGTGCCTTAAAATCAAGTGATAGCTGTTCTCATTACCCCAAATTAGCTATACACTGGAGTACTGTTACTCCTGACACTGAACTGTGCTCGCATGGCATGAATTACCAGCACAGATATGAATATAATGTCCGGCTGAATTGGGAACCCATCTCTCTTATCTGATTAAATGTCTGTTACAAAGCCAAATTGCCAATAGCCTAAGCAGCAACTCAACTTCTTCAGAGATGTTCAGGGAACGTAAACCTAAAGCTTAAGACTTACTTAAATGTGGTGGTTTTGCCCAAGGTCTGCCATAATTGTGTCAGTCATTTGCATAACTCGTGAGCTTTGACAATATACTAATTACATTGTCCTCCATTTGAAAAATCAATGCTTCCTTACACTAGAGGTGAAATGAGAAGTCAATCTCCATGAAACTGCTAGGGATTTCAGATGAAATTTTATGGTGGCACCCGGGATGGCCAATCAGATATCAGGGGTGTCCAGTGCCACCCTGGTGACCCCTCTGGCTCCGTCACTGTTGCCCCGGCAGAGAATATACTATTTAGTGAACCTTATATGTGTAGGCTTGTGCCACAGTGGTGAAGCTGTTTTTCTGCAATGCACATAGAATTATAATGGAACATACCTTCTAGTAAACCATCAATTTGTCGCCAGTGCTGCCACAGTGGTGCATTGACCTTGGAGAAAGCACACTTTCTACTGAACGTTTTGTGGTTTGGCCCCAACACCACGGAAAGGATATTTACCCTCAAGTTGCATGGACCTTGTAAAGAATACACCATCTAGTGCCTATCTTGTGAATGTACTATGTAAGGCTGGCAGGCAAAAATGACTGCAGGACTTGATGAATCATACTGAAGCCAAGTGGCTTATTTCCAGATGAAAAATGACACTTATTTTCACTCGTAACATCATTTATGCTGGCCATACAAAAACATTTCATTTGAGTAGTAGCCAACAAAATTAAAAGATCCATCCATCCCACACTTTATATGGCATATTCTTCATTGGGATCGCAGAGAAGCTGAAGCCTATTCCAGCTGACTATAGACGAAAAGGAGCTCATAGTCAGCTCGAGAGTCTATCAAAGTGCACACACAGCATTCACTCACACATTCATACCTACAAGCAATTTAGGTTCTTTTCAAATCAGGGACCAGGGCCTGACTCTGACCACACTTGACCCCAAAGTTCAATTCATTTGATTCATTTGATTAGTGTAAACACAAGTGTACCACCCTCAGAGTCAGTTAGTGAAACACACCTGAGTCTGCTTGTAAAGGTGGTCTCGAGTATAGCTCATGTGTACTCGCAACAGGTGAAAAAGGTTACTGCGCCAAAACATGAAAGTGGACTGCATGTTACATTACAGGCCAAAGGTTTGGGGCCTCCATCAGATTTAAAAAAAAAAAAATCACACATCAACTGCTCTTTCCTTTTTTTTTGCACATGAAATGACATCAGTGCATAAAATATAGGAAGCCAAAAGGTTTTGGGTGAATTCCAGACCTCAGACCACATTTTAAAGCTGCCTTGACTGATTGATCACTGACCACAATGTTTTATAATTGAATTCCAATGCCTTTGTGTTACATAAAATTGTTCACATCCTAGTGACATAAAATAATGTAACAAGGAAGCATGCTGTATAAATGTCTTCCCCAAAACCAAGGGGTCACATTGCACTTGGTGCACCATTAAAAATCTGCGGGTGCCCCCAGACTTTTGGCCTGTAGTGTGCGTTTTAAGTATTTGACTGTCCTGCTTAGACAGACATGGCTGCAAAATAATCTCTCTTGTCCAATGAATTAAATGCTGTTTCTCACCTTACAGATGAGCGCAAGTAGCATTCTCCAGAATAACAGAAGCAGGCATAATACAAAGGTTGACTCTGTTGTCAATATTGCATTGGGATCTTGAGAGAAGTGCTCGCTTCTTCTTCTTCTTTGTGTATATTGACGAATTGCAAACCAACTAGGGGCATACTGCCACCCACTGTGTCAGACTGTGTACACACGCAAGTGTTCTCAGGTAATGAACAACAATACTAATATGAAAACTGACCCGTGGGGCCGACAATCGTTTTCTGGCACGATACAAAACAATTGCACTTCGTGTGAAAACAACTTTAGAGTCTCCAACTATCTTAATATTCATATCTTTGGACTGTAAACATGCAAATTCCACACAGAATGGCCCCGAGCTGGATTCAAACCTATAACCTCCTTACTGTGAGGCAGCAGTACTATCCATTGCACCACCGTGCCACTCACAATTAAAATATGTTTGTCAAAATTAAAGGATTGTTATAAAGACACAACTTTGACTTCACAGCTTAATTATCACACATCTGAATTATAATACAGTTTTATCATGAGTATAATGAGTCCAAGTATTTTATTTTCCGTTGCAACTCATGGAGTCTGAAAGGTTAGCCAGACCCCAAATGCAAGTTTTACAGCAGAAAGCAACATAAGTTGATGCCCAGTTGATGCCCTGAGGTACCAGAGTGAGCGGATTGGTCAGCAGGAGAATAAACTCCAGCCACTTTTTTTTTTTTTTTTTTCCCTCCCTCCACCCCCCCCCCATGGGGTCCCCATGGGGTCCACTGAATTCATTCAATTACAATAAATATCTCAAAGACCCCACACCCACCCTTTGACTCCTATCACTGCACCATACACCCACCCTTTGACTCCCATGACAGCACCCTACACCCATATATACAGATGATACAGTGAACGGACAATGAGATAAATTAGAATGTAAATATATACAAAAATGCGTGAATTGAAATGAGAATTAACAGCATACATGCACCAATACATACATTGATCATAATTATATATATACATATATACTCATGCTTTAGCAAATATACATTCATACAAACCCAGACAAACATATCATATATTAATAGACTCATACACATTTACTTATGTTATTTTCATTCCCATCCTTCTGCTACTCTCAGCGCCCTCCATCTATCCTTATATACACTTAACCTACTGTTTTCGTGTGCCATCATACATCCAATTTTACTGTGATGTTTTACGAAGAGTTTGAATCTCTCTGTCCTCAAAGCGTCCACAGATTTTGATTTAAAAATGAAAATTTTGCCAAGAAGTATTATGATATTGACTATTTTTCCGGAGTCATTTTTTAGACTGCCCAGAAGTATGGTGGGCAAATCCAGTGTAAAATTACTTGAATATAAAGCCAGCCACCTCTGAACCCCTGTCCAAAACAGACCTACACAGGGGCAGTACCAAAATAAATGATCCACTGACTCAACCTCTTCGCCACAGAATCTACACAAGTTGGACCCCTCAATTCCCCAAATATGAAGCATCTTTTGAATGGCCAAAAATTTATATATTAATTTAAACTGAAAGAATCTTATTGACGAATCTATTGTTGTTTTGTAAATTAAATTGAAAACCTGGCTCCATGGAATCGGAAAATCTAGCATATACTCCCAAGAATCTAAAATATTGTGAGGATTGGCTCTCAGTTTTCTTGATTCAAGGTGAAACTTATATATCATTCTATTTATGCTGGTTTTTTCAATCCACTGAAAGTTTTTCATAGATGGTCAACAGACAAGCTCCTTGTTACTTCCTTTAACAATTCTTCTTTTCCATTTTAGCGGTATGGCCACAACCAATTGATTGAACTTTTGTAAAGGGCAAACCTTGCCATAAATGTCAATTAACTCTTCATAAGACATTCATTTACCTTCATTATTTACAATATCATTTATAAAAATAATGCCAGAATCAAACATATTTTTCCAAAAAATAAATTTCTTACCAATCAAGATGTTAGAATTGAACCATATGATTTGTTGCAAAATTTCCTCTGTATTTTCTGGAGGATAGAATTGGAATTGCAGCGAACTTTGTATGGCTTCCATTAAAAACGGGGAAAGATTAATGGCCAGTTCCTTATTGAATTGTGAGAACTGGGTGTATTTAATCTGTAGAAAGGGAAACAGCCCCTTTTTAAAAATCGGGTGTACATGGTCTAATACTCTCCTGGAAAACCATCTTGGGTTTTTAAAAAACTTTGGAATCAGGGAGGCTTTGAGTGAGAGATTCAAAGCTCTTAAATTTAACAATTTTAGGCCACCTGATTCATATTCATTGTAAAGGTATACACATTTAACTTTGTCTGGTTTACCATTCCATATAAATTTGAAGATTTTTTTCTCATATTGTTTGAAAAATGATTCACTTGGTGAAGGTAATGTAATAAACAAGTATGGAAATTGAGACACAACTAAGGAATTAATCAAGGTGATTTTACCATAAATTGTTAAATACTTCCCTCTCCATGGCTGCAAAATTCTGTCTATTTTATCAAGTTTTTTATTGAAATTAACTTCTGAGAGATTATCCATGTTTTCAGGAATATGAATGCCGAGCATTTCAACTGATCCATTCTTCCACTTTATGGGTAAATTACACCGTAAGGTAAATGTAGTGTTTTTCAGAGAGCCGATCCTAAGTATTGTGCATTTGTCATAATTTGGCTTCAAGCCTGACAAGCAGGAAAAACAATCCAGGTCCTGTGTTAGGCTTTGCAAGCATAAGGACTGAGGTGTCAACAAAAAGGTAGTATCATCTGCATACATAGAAATCTTTGTATGCAGCCCCTGGATTTCTAAGCCTTTGATATTTTTATTTGATCTAATCTTTATAGCAAGTATTTCAATTGCCATTATAACAAATAAGGTGATAAAGGACAACCCTGTTTTATTCCCCTTGACAGTGAAATATTACCTGAAATATGACCATTATTTATAATTTTACATGTTAGGTTGTTGTACATAACTTTAACCCATTTTATGAGAGAGTCACCAAAGTTAAAAAATTCAAGGCATTTATAAATAAAATCCAGACGAACCTTATCAAAGGCTTTTTCCAGCCACTTTGCTAGTCCATTGCAGCTCTCTCCAATCAACTTGTGGCTGTAACAGAAATCTCATGGGACTCTGCCTCTGCCGCTCAAGCAGCCAGCGCCTTTCAGCAGCAAGCTTTTTTTCTCAGACCCAAGTCCTTCGGGGCCTAACCTGGCAGTTCTGGAATCCTACTGCAGCGACCCAACTACCTGTCACAGTTTCCTGGCCCAGTGTGTGATGGTGTTCTTGCTACAGGCCTTGTTCTTTCCCACTGAGTGTTCAAGATCAGTGTTCAAGATTGTTATTACTTGCCTCACTGGATGAGCCAGGGACTGGGCTGCCACCTGCTGGGAGACAAATCATCCAGCAGTGTCATCATTTGCTGCTATTGCTGCAGAAATGAAGGTGTTCAACCGTTGCCGCTCCAGTCATGCCAATGCCCACCAGCTACTTCAGCTGCATCAGTGCAACCTGTCAGTGTTGGATTACTTCATCGGCTTCCACACTTTGGTTGTCTTCACACACTGGGATGCCTGGGCATTATATGATGTCTACCTGTTCGGCTTGGCTGAGTGAATACAAGACGAGTTAATCACTTGCGTTCTACCCTGAGATCTGGACCAACTGATTGACTGGCAATGAGAATTGAAAATCACCAGGTGAGGATACAGGCACCTTCCCTACCTATATCTGCAGACGTGTAACTCAGAGCTTCTACCCATCTGGCTCCTCCGGTACCCATGACTGTTGACCGGGCTCGGCTTCACAAGCTGCCTACAGAGAAACAGCTGTACCAGAAAAAGTTGAATTTCTTACAGCATTTAACAACCCCCTGGGTATTATGAGTACCTGCTTATGCCATTCGGGCTTGCTAATGTTCCTGCTGTGTTCCAGAACCTCATAAATGATGATCTCCATGACTTGGTGTCTCACCTTGTTTATGTCTACCTTGACAATATACTGGTCTCTTCTCAAGCCCTGGAAGATAATGTCTGCTATGTCCGTTTGGTGATCCAAAGGCCTCTGAGGAATCAATTGTTCCTGAAACCAAAAAAGTGCAAGTTTCACCATACTACCATCTCTTTCCTGGGGGTTCTTGGTGACGCAAGCTATCCTGGAGATGGATTACTGTGAGGTGCAGGCAGTGTTGGATTAGCTGGAGCCAAAAGACTTTGAGGAACTTCAAAGATTCTTGGGCTTCGCTAATTTCTACCACCAGTTTATCCGAGAATACTTCAGTGGTACTGCTCCCCCAACCAAGCTGGCATCCATTACAGTTCCCTTTGGCTGGGCCCCCCAGGCAGAATCCTCCTTTAAACAACTAAAGAGCCTGTTTACCACCACTCTCGTCTTCAAACTTCCAGATCCCAAGCTCCAGTTTTTTGTGGAAGTCAATGCCGCCAACATGGGAGCTCAAGCTATTCTCTTGCAGTGAGCTGACGATAGTAAATTACATCTTGGCGATTATTTTTCTTGTTGCTTGTCTTCTGCTGAGAGAAACTACACTATTAGTGACTGGGAGCTATTGACAGTGAAGCTCACCTTTCATGAGTGGAGTCAGTGGCTGGAGGGGTCCTAACTTCCCTTCCTGGTCTGGATGAACCACCACAACCTTCAGTGCCTCGCTATGGCAAACAGGCTAAATCCCAGGCAAGCATGCCACTCCCTCTTCTTGTCAAGATTCAATTTCATCTTAACATATTGTCCTGGTACAAAAAATACTAAGCCTGACTCCTTGCCATGACTATACCCTTCCATACCCAAAGAAGCTCCTGATACCATTCTCCTGGGTAACTGTCTCCTGGCTGTCACTAAGTTCCAGGTCGAGAGTGAGGTCGAAGAACCGTTGCCGTCCTGTCCCTCGCCACTAGACTTTCTCCCCAACCGGCTCTTCATTCCCAAGAGAGTGAGAGGCTATGTCCTTTATTTGACTAATGGCTCTCAGTTAGTGGGACAAATATGCCTCTTACTTGGCCTCTTTCGCACTCTCGCCCTGGTGCAATGGCACTTTTGGAGGCCTTCCCTTGCCAGTGATACCCGGTCCTTCATCGCAGTTTGTACTGTATGTGCCCTCTCTAAGTCAAGTACTCAGCATCCCTGCAGTCTGCTGCAGCCCTTAAAGGTCCCCCATAGACTATGGGCATGCATTGCAATGAATTTCATTATGAGCTTACCACCCTCAGACAAGAATATGGTCATTCATGCCCTCCCCTAAGCTGGCCATTGTAAAGAAAATTGCAGACTTGTTCCTGCAACATGTTGTCCACCTTCATGGTGTACCTCAGGAGGTCGTGTCAGACTGTGGTACAGTTTTCAAGCTGGTTCTGAAAGCCTTCTGCTCCTTGGTGGGCACGACCCCACGGATCTCCTCGGGATTTCACCCTGAAACCAACAGCCCGGTGAAGAGGCTAAACTAAGAGTTGGCTAAGAGTCTTTTTTGCTTGTGTGAAGGCTATCCCACTGGATGGTTACATCATCTAACTTAGGGGGAGTTGGCTCACAATTCATTACCAGTGGCTGGATTGGGCATGTCTCTTTCTCAATGTTGTCTGGGCTATCAGCCACCTCTGATCCAGTCTGAGGAGAGAGCAGTGGTAGTTCCCTCTGCTCAGGTCCTGGTTTGGCTTGCCTGTCGGGATTGAAGAAGAGCTTGTGTGTTGCTATTCAAACATGTCACTGCTTTCCAGAGGCAGGGGAACCATGTCGCAGACATGAATAAGACGTTGGGCAAGGAGTGTGGCTTGCAGCAAAGGATATCCCTCTTAGGCAGGTGTCGAGAAAGCTCACCCCCCTGTTTATTGGCTCATTCACCATTTACAGAATCCTGTCTTGATCTGCTCTCAGGCTCCTTCTCCCCCAGTCCCTACATAACATTCACCCAGTGTTTCATGTCTCAAGAATTAAACCCGTGTCTGCGTCACCCTCCCGCTCCCCCCAGGCTCATCAGTGGTGGCTCCGTGAACACTGTGCATCAGATCCTGGATGTGCAGCCTAGGGCACGTGGTTGGCAGTTCCTCATGGACTGGAAGGGGTATGAGCCCAAGTAGAGGAGCAACTTGGACCCCTCTCTTGTTTGTGATTTTCTGTGCCAGCATTTGGGGTCCAACACTGGGCCACCTGGTGGCTTCTATCGGAAGCCTTGACTACTCCTGACTGCACACCAGAAGCCACTGGCCAGTGACTGGCAGTCCAGTTTAGCCTATAACTTTATCTGGGGTTCCACACCCACTCCAATATCTTGGATTTTTTCCCCATTCTGAACCATATTGTTGTCAGTAAACTACCAGTTGGATTGCATGTCTGACTTTGCTCTTGATTCCTGGTCTGGACCATAACAGTTATAAAAAAACGATTTATTAATTTCCAAGAAATAAAGGCGAACTCCTTAATGAAAGTCAATTTTGTGTGCAACATACTGTTGTACATGGAACACAAGCTTCACAAGGTGGAAGTATTGGTCCTGAAGTTGAGCCAGCCTCTTTTGATGGATGGCTGCCCCTCATATCGCGTCCACGTGGGGATATCATATAATGCTTGCCTATGTTTAAATACATATATGCAGAAGAACCACTCCCAACGATGCATCGCGGATAAAGGTGCGATGATCCTTGAATGTAATGCATATCTTAGGGAAAATCGGGCCCGAAATCCTCTATATTCAATTTACCCTTACTATCCTATTCATGGAGTCAGATAACCTCGTTTTTTTCATTCCTTCAATAATATGTCACTCTGTACAGTTTGTCAATGTAGTTATTTTTCCCATGCTATCTAAAAATTTTGGTGAGTCTTCTTACCTCTGACTGATTGATGTTTTTCTGACGTGATTCATATTGATAAAATTTTTGTCCAAACACAAGGTAATGTTGTATTTTCTTTTAACTATTTCCAAACATCCTGTCACACATCACTGCAGTATTTATTTGACTTGATCATGATGATGGATGACTAAGGAAAATTAGATTATGCGTCACCTCATTTGTTTATACCCCAGCAAAACAGGCGGTGATTGATCATATATGTTTTCATAATGAATAAGGTGAATTTAAAAAAAAGTAAAATATGCATGAGAAAATATGCAAAACGGTTGCAGATAGACAGATGTTTACTATTTTGATCATGTAGGAACTCCTATATGGGCTTTTATTTGACACCAAGACGTTTGACCTTGTTTGACCTTGAAAGGTCAAACTGAAGGTCACAGATTTTCAAAGGACTATAAGTTGAAAACAGTTTAGGTCACACTTTTAAAATTGAGTCGGTATGAAAAGCACTGAAATAAGTGCTGATGAGCAAGGTTTGTTTTGCCTGGCAACACTTGTTATTGTTTCAATTGAAGATTAATTTTTGTAAATATTTGAAATACAGGATTTAGAGCTAGGAGAGCAATGTAAATTCAGCTGAAAACAGAGCACTGTGCCATACAAAAAGTATTATTCGTATGGCATCTTGACTCACTGTCCTTGCAATCCAAAGTTATGATGGTTTTTTAAATTGAAGAATGAATTGGATGAAATTGAATAGAAACAGCTGTCAACAAACAGGCCTCTCATAAAATAAATGATAAAATAAAGAAAAAACCTTAAAGTATTGATGAAGTCTCGGAAAAGAACACGTTCCAGAATAAATTCACAATTTCTTTTTGAATTTTTGAACCGTCTTTATGTCCTACTGGTCCGATGCTGAAGCAGGAACAAGAGAATGGGAGGGCATTTTAGCGTTTGGACTGTCATTCTGAACATCAAAGGATGTTCTCTATTTCAGGATTTCTCATTATAGGCAATGTATGTGGATATTAGATCTCTGTTGCTTCATATCTCAAAAAAGCAAATTTCTCTTTTCCTGAATAAGCAGTCCTACTATGCCATTAAAAACAGAGAGATTACACAACTCTTCCTGAAAGTATCTAATGTGTGATATGATGCTACAAACTGCATCTATAACTGTTAGATCTATAATGAACTGCCTTAACAGCACACTGGACGGAGGATGCCCAGGGGCAGATAAGCTAACATGGTTTGTGTGTGCAGAGGCTAAAATAATATATTTACTTTATATCTTACCACTGGAGACATCACAGTTGATATTAGCCATCACTTAACAAAAAAAAAAAAAATGTTGGCCTATTTATTCTCTTTGTCATCGAAACTAATCAGAATGTTTTCTTGTAATTTTATATCAGAAAGGCTACAGAAATACAGGGGCATTAACCATAGTAGGAGCAATTCTAATAGCACTGATTTTTTGCAACAGGGAAAGAGCATTGTTTGTCTTCCAACACGCTCTAATATGCTTCCAATATAACTGGACTGACACTCAGTGGTTGTATGAGGTAGTGTCCCTGGATGAACAAGAGTTCTTACACAATATCTGGACACCAATTCATAGGTTTGTCACAGATGTTTCATAGGCATAAATTTCACATATTTTTTTATTTCCTCACTCGCTAAACCATATGGTTTGGAGTTCATTCCAAAGAGATTCTCTTGATGCTACAACAGATTTTCTTGATCAGATTAAGGTCTGGACTTTGAGCGGGCTAACTAAATTTTTATGTCACCAGATGTTTCTTTCTGAAACACTTGATGGTGTTTTTTTTTTTTTTTTAGTGCAAGGGCAGGATTTAACATCTTCAGTATCATGTAAGGCCACAATGCAGCTACCAACAATCTCAGAGCGCACTTTCCGTCGTGCTATCATGTTTGACACTGTGACACTGCTCAAAGTTCATGTCACTTTATGTACTGGAACAAGTGACCATCAGTGATAATTTTGCAGCATAATGTTGCCTCAAACCTGTTAAAACATTTTTTTTATCAGCAATAATCATGGAATGAGGCTTCAAACATGCATTCAGGATATACAAGAGTCAAAAAAAATTTGTGACACCTTTCAATTGCTATAAAAATTGACGGTTTCAGTGTTTCTGTTTATTCCCCATATTTTTAACCTCAGTATACTTGTGGAAATTAATTTTTTTTTTGTTTTCCTTACCAACAATAGTATTTTTCAATACATTTTTCCCAGAAAATTGTTGAGAAGTAATATCTTGGGACCCCTCTTAAACAAAAGTGGTGGTGTATAATAATCACTGCACACTACTGTAAGTGTTAATATTCAATTACAACTAGAAATTCAACTTTCAGCTTGTTTGGTAGAAGGGAATGGAAAAGAGATAATGTTATTTTGCATCCACAATGTCCTTTGAATACAATTATCCTGTGCGCACTAATGAGTTGGAATAAAACACAAAAAGTAAGGTCTCTTTACGTAGTAGTTTACAGCCCCTCTGGAACTGAATTATAATTTAAGCGCCTACGAGTTGGGGACACTATGGATCAGCGATCGTTACGCTGCATCTGCCGCTGCGTCCAAAGAGATTTCTTGTGAGCACTCTACATGTCACAGTTTTTTAGGTATTCATGTCATATTTGGCATGGAACTTGTGTGTGGTGGAGTAATATAACCTATTGATTTTGGGTGCGATTTGTTTAGGGCGTCCGGGGATTCACATCAACTTGCAGGCCACCGACTGACTACTTTTTATTGACTATGTACTGTATAGGAGACAATGGGCCTCATACAAGAAGTGATATAAGAACAAATTTTCTCTTATTTTTGTTCGTATCCCAGATTTTTTCTTATTTTGTTCTTACCCATTGATTTCTGGGATGCACCAATGTTTTCTTATTTTTGCTTTTCTCTTAGGTAAGAGGAAATTTTACGACTGGTCGAGAGCACTCTTACCGAGATAAGAGAAAACAGAAAACTGTGATCTCTGTCCACAAATTGCTTGTCCAATGCACGGAAACACAAGCTTTAAAACCTAAACATTAAAAATTCATCATATAACCAAATTTTGATTGTTTTACGTTTTTGAGAAATTAGAATGACTTTATTATTTAATTCTTGGGCTAAAGAGTTTGGCCAGTTGATCCTAATCAGGACTAAGATATAAAAACCCTTGGATACTTGCGTGCGTTCTGCTTCTGAATGGCTTACCTATTGCTGTTGGACGCTTTGGCCATCCAGGCCTTGCGCAGAGAGCGCGTTTATAGAGATCACATGGATCTGTTTGCTGAGACAGATGAATGGCTACTCGTACCAAATGTGAAAGTGTAGTAGGAGCATTTTGCAAATTTCCGGTGGTTCTTTAGGAACCGCCCTATTTGCATGTAATGGGCAATTACGCATAAAGGTGAGGCATGCTGGTAATTTCCATGTTGGCTACTCCGCATGGTCCTTTGTCAATTTGTTGGTGTGTTTGTAAGTTTCGGGAGCGTGTCCTCACGCTCCATGCTTTACGCATACTGCCCTCCATTGGGATTCCCCAGATCCTGCCGATTACGCCATATGCATAAGTACGAGCTTCAATATTATAATCACATAGTCAAGCACATCGTCAATCATGTCCAAATCAATATCCTTACCAAACTTTTTCCAGGACTTACAAACACACCAAAAACATACAATTTTGTTGTATGAAGCAGTGGACAGCATAATCGGCCAAAAACGTAAGGGCAAAAGAATTCCGTATGCAACATCCACCTATATCGAATGTAATCAGTACATTTTCGGCTTACCTTGATGTTTGGGTACCCAGAGAAAGATTTGGATATGTTAAAACATCAAGCAGTCAGTCAAGAAAATTTCGAGTTTAATTTTTCGTGCCACTATACGTGGTAATCCATGTTCCAGATGACACACAGGGTTGCTAGGGCACGCGCAGCATATGCATTTGTGATATTAACATGAAATATTAATATTCTAAACCTCCTTCTCAATAATAAACCCCCCCGAAATATATTGGCGCCTCCTTTTAAAATCGTTCCCCATTTAAAACCACCAAGGTGCACACTTCTACGCGCTGTATCAGAATTTTGACGTGTATGCAGGTGTATTCGGGTACGGTATGATATTACTATAGTGTGAAAGCTGACCAGCGGGGATAGAGGGGAGGGGGGACAATCATACTGTGGCACGGTGCAGAACAATCGTACCTAGAGTGAAAGCACCCTAGATTGCCACGAGCACTCGGCTCTTTGCACACGGCACGTCACCTGCCCATTTATGGTGTCTAGTGGGTGCCATATATGCTAATTTAAAACAGCCGGCCATGCGCTTCCAATTTACGATCAAGTGGGATTCAACATTCAGCACACATGGGTAAGAGCAGATTTGGACGGTCAGAGCATTTGGTGCATCCGGAGTTTATTGTGTGCTTGCTTCAGTGAAGCAGCACACTCTATTCTCTTCTTCTTCCTCTTCCTCTTCATATTCTTTTTTTCTTCTGCCTAAATTTGGCAGACTAACTCCTCCTACACCGTGTAAGCTATTGATTCCGTCCAAACTCTAAAAAATTCAGCTTGTTCTGAATTACGTTGCATCTGCACAGATTTTTGATTTTCTTTTTAGTTTTTGAGATATTTAATTTTAAATGTCATTTTTTGGGGTCCTATTAAATCAAGCCATTTTTGTGCTGATTCAGTAGATTCAGCTATTTTCTGCTATTTATTTACTCTGTCATACTTTTACCTAGAAACGTCATTCAAACTGCAAGGCAAGGCAAGGCAAATGTATATCTATAGCACAATTCATACACATAGAAATTCAAAGTGCTTTACAGAGACATAAAAATACATTAATATAAACAATTAAATGTTCAAGGTTTAAGTTAAGCTTGTGCAAAATGTTAAGTTAAGCTTGTATAGTTTTTTCACTGTTCAAATTTTTCGTAACTTCTTTAATTTTTTCATTATATTTTTAAAAAAATGACTTCTGTTACAATACATCCTGGGAACTTACAGTGTGGTGACGTCACCGTTGGAGTGGCGAACAGCTGAAAAATCGTAAAGAAGTCTTCTCTTAAACTTGCTCTAACTCCCACAGTTTTCACTCCACATAAATATTTTTATATCAAAGTTGTAGCAAAAGTTGTGCTGGTCACGAAAATGTAACTATGCAAGGTATTTTGGCAGTATGAGCCTAAAAGTGACGGAGCACTAACCGAAACTTCATTAACTCCTATATTATATCAGACGAGAAAATTCCAGTTGGGAAGCTGAAAGACAATGTTTAATAACTTGCTCGTGTTCCCACATTTTTGGCACTACACACACAATTTTGATATATTTTGCTCAGCAGACTCTCCTCTTCGGTATGGTACCTCCATTTCGTAGATTGGACTTACTATCTTTGAGGTAGAGGCAGTAGTATGTAAGAGATGCCTTAGCTAAAATCTCTGTCGGACCAAATGCTTTAACCATTAACTCAAATGGCTGAGTGGCTCAGCGAAATTGTGGCATAGTGGTATTGAGGTTCAATTCTGCCCTCTGCAGGACTTTTTCCTGGCTTCTGCAATATCATTGTTCGGATTAAGATTGATACGAGTGTTAGACAGATCTCATTCTTCTGCGTCAAACTATAATTTTCGGTAGCGTAGTTGGTACAGTCGCTCAGACTAGCTCCAAGAGAGCGCATTGAGGGCAGCAAAGACTGGCCTTTTTGCAGGGTGGGTCCATGAGAACATGTTACAGTAAACAGTTGCAAAGCATGAAACAATTGCTCGAGCTGCTATTCCAGTATATACAAGAACTTTTCGTACTAGCTAGATATATTTATGATCGTATCTAAAACAGGCGAAATATTGGTATCAAAATGACCATAACTGCCACCCTTGCTAAGCTAGCAGACATAACTTTTCCTTACTCATTGAGTAGTTTAATAGTTAACGTTAGCTAGCTATTGATTATGTCATCTGCAGTGATGGCAATTTCAACGCTCAAGTTCGACCCGTTTCGAACACGTTCTGTGCACTGTGTGATCGCGAGCTAACTACCTAATAATAGCACAGAAATAAAAAGGGAGCCGCGAATAGCAGCATTTCACTACTTGGCCAGGTCAGCGTTGTATAGTTAGGGACTGGGGGAGACACCGTCAATGAGCTATAAGAAACAACATCTGCGGTAGTCTGCCAATGTGGCCTGCCATGATTTCTCCGTTATAAAGCTAATTTCTCAGCATGCTCTATGTTGACCTAGATATGCACAGAGCCATAGAGAGAAATGCGTCAACCTCATTGACTCCAATTGACCTTTTTTTCACAGCTGGGTTGAAGAAGAGTAGACTTGGTCATGATGCAGCTGAAAAGTCACAATTCTTTACTTTCACAATTACTTTCAGATTTAAAGTCTTGTATTTACATTTCAGCAGTTTTCAACATTTCTTCAGCAATTTCCTCTCAGTTTCCAAGCACCTTCATTTTATAAGCCAACCTTTTCAACTTTTCTCGCTGCAGCAAGCACACAAATTTTCTACAGAAAATTTAGCCTTTTCTAGTTTCTCTTATTATTTCTCTTAGCAAAAAAAAAAAAAAAAAGAAAAATATAAGAGAAATTTAAGAGACTGTTGCTGCATGAAGCCCAATGTCTACATTTCGTAAAATATATATTAAAATAAATCACTTACAGGGACTATGCTCATAATATTAATGAAACACTACACACACACACACACATGCACACACACTCACACCAATATTGTATGCATTCACTTGACACTCATCAGACACATTCATAGTGGACTGATTGGTCCGTTTTGACTTTATCAGTCGCTACCTTGGCCAAGTAATATTTTGTTGTCACTAACTAATTTAATTTGAAACAATAAAATTCTACCGCCAGTTGTATTGATTCATTCAATTTAATATTGCATTTGTATTTATACACTCATGTTCATATTTCATTATTTAATTCAACAATTTTCAGCTAAATTGAAGGACAATCAACCACAAAGAATTAAAAAGTGATTGAGGACCTACTGTACATGTTTTGTGATATATCACATTTTGTATCTTAGTGTGTCACATTTTGAAATCATTTCAATGCAGGCCATCAATCACAGAATATCCAGCATATTGTCGGCCTGCTGATAAAACCTTTTATCTTCAAAATGATAAACTTTACAGGAAAATAAAAAAAAAATATATAAAATAAAATAAAAAATAAATAAAAGAATTTAATTTATAAATATAATTTAAAATATAAATAAAATGAAAAATGTTTAATTTTGCATGTAAGAATAGTGGACATATGAGTTTTTTTTCTTATCAATTTGGAGATACAAGGCTTTATCAGTAGGCCGAGGATATGCTGAGCATGGTCTAAAAAAGTAGTCAGCTTTAGCTTTTCAGTTCTAATGCTAATCTCATGGAGGTACATTTATTAGTTTTCAAGTTCAAAAAATTAATCTAAAAATGGGTTCTGGTCTAGAATGCTGTGTTGTTGCAACTGCCATTATAAGACAAAACAGATTAGACAACAGTGTAAGACAACACACAGTATTTGTGGATATACTGTAATTTCTTTTGTTAAATGTTGAAAAGTTTTAATAAAATTTTAAGTTTTGCAACTACTATATTTGCTGTTGTCAAAGTTGTGTGAATTATCTAGTTTGGTACTGTAAATGGCTTTGCCTGAATTATGCACTTGATATTTGAAGAGACATTACTATGATGTATTTTGGAGGTATGACTGTTACAGAGGTTCTAATGGCAAGATTGTTGCTTATACCACCTACTCATCAGATAATGAAGAACATTTTACAATTGTAATTCGGCATTTGGTTGTGACAGTCTGAAGTACTGTGTAATCGTCTTCTGCTGGAATTATTCTAAAAAAGTATCCAAAAGTCACCACATGGTGGTGCTAGTACAACATTAGAGTATTAATATTTTGTCAGAATCACCATGACAGTAGGCGAGTTAGGTGCCTCTTGCAGCCAGACAATGAATTTAACTGTGTAGCCATGCAACTCATAGATTTATGGACAGACTTTAGTCAGAAAAAAAAACAGATATCAGATTAATATTTTTGTCTGTAAATATTGTTTATATTTTTCTTATATTAATGTACATTGCAGTTTCTTTATTTGACATTAATGCTTTATTGTTGTTGACATATATTTATCAATGAATGATTGTGCAAAATTAGATACCACTCATTTTTGAATGACTCTTGAATACCTTTCATTATTAACAGTCCATGCAATGGTCAGTTGCATTGAGTAGGCAAGGCCTACATACCCATGCAACCAAAGTTAAATGAATTACACAGAAATAGCACTGGGACCATTATATAAAGCAGCATTTTTGATTAGAATGATTAAATGCCTTTTTCTTTGGGTCTCTTGAAATAAGGATTTGACCTTCAAGACATCTCATTCCAACTATTCAATCATTATCAATCATTCATATTGATCGAAGCCTGCTCTCCTGCCCTTTTAATTGACAGACTACCACATCTAGATCACAGTAGTACTCATGTGCCTTCACCATTTGGAATTGGTTTGTAATTGGTAGCTTTTGTAAAGAGGTTGTCATTTTTGAAACCTCTCATTGCAAGTCACTTAATGTAACTGGTAATTGGCTGTAAATGTCACGTTTGCTAGTCTGTATCCGGATAATTGGAAACTTTGAGGCTTTCCTTTTTCACTGAAAAGTGGTCTGCATGTTCTAAGCAGGAACAGGTGACTGGATTCAGTGTTAGCACACACAGGTTGTTTTTTTTTTTTTTTTTTCAGTTTTATGGATTCTCTCAGCTTTTGAACCTTTACAGTTGTGGCCACAGAGATAATAAGCACATCAATGAAGTCATTTCACTTGAATTTTCAAGGGGGAAAATATTGAGGGAAAAAAGCTGCATACCGTTATAATAAGACAAGATGCAGGGATGGACCTATTTATTTATCCTCCATTTATATGTCCAAACAAGCCATTTTAGCTGGCCTTGAGCTCTCTTATCTCCAAATATGTGCACTTTCAAATAATGTGACCACTGGAATAGAGACAAATTGAATTCATTTATCAACAGACAATGTAAAATGTATCATTTCTGCATGAAGGTATCAAATTAAAACTATAAAATTTAAATTTTCTACAGAAAATATGAGGGTTTGCTTGCTAAGTTTTCAGAATATAAATTATTAGTTGTGCTCCTCAGAGATTGCTTGAGTTCACCAAGCGGTTCTAGGATTTATGTCAGTGGGAGGTAGGATATCACTAGTTGGTTGTTAGGCTTTTAGGTACTGTTAGGTCATTGCTACTGGTTGGTTGCTATAGTGAGGTGTTCCTAGTTACTAAGTGTTCCAAATTAGCAGCTATGTTCGTCATTTTATCTGGTTGCCAGGTCAATTGTGTTTGTCTTTTTAACAGATTGCTTGGATCTGAGTGGTTTCCGGGGTGCCTCTACCAGGTTGCTAGGGTCTTATTAATGATTGCTAGAGATTTGTGAGTGGCAACTGGAGTTTTACCCAAGTGTTTGCAAATCTGTTCTTAGTTTGTTTCAGTGATTTTTCTTAGTGGTTTCTTTGGTCTAAGTCGGTGGTTTTTTTGGGTTTGCTGATGGTTGTTAGGGTATTTCCAGTATGTTAGTGGTTGCTAGAAGAGGTACTAGATGACTGCTAAGGTGTAACTTCATTGGTAGCTAGTGGTTGCTTGGGTGTTACTGAATGGTTACTCAGGGGTTCTTACTTGATTGCTTTGATCTTCCTAAATGTATTAGGCTACTAGCCAGTTATTATGTATTCATAAAAACAGTGTGGCAAAGAGGTGAGGTGTTTTCTCAGAATACACGGCTATTGGTTTAATGGAAGTATACAAGTCATATTATTATTATTCTACGACTTGCTGGGCATTACACAAAAGTAAATTCGAACCCAACTGGTGTCAGGTGGTGTTAACTAAACACTTAGGTGTACAGTTATTTTCATACAATGTTCATCATGGAGGGACACATTGCACTTATACCACAGTTACCATACACATATGATCATATAAAGACACAATTTTGCATCTTCATCCAAAAATGAACTTTACATACCTACCATTTCCTCCCACCACAATGAGCTCCTGTTGCTTTGATACAACTTAAACTATCATTGCAACATCCAAAAGTGCAGTCATTACTTCTCTTGTTTCCCACTGCTATTCAGGGGCTTTAGTTACAAGTTCCACAAAGTCAGTTTTTATCCTACCCTGAGCTCAGTCGAACAGTTAAGTCCACTCCCATCGACTCACAAGGAGTATTGCTTGGCAAGTGATTCCTCCAATTCAAATGATGACTGGCCCATGCTTCTTTTACACTATGCAGTTAAACCAGCAATCACACACTGCTAATGCTATTGGAGGATAAAACAGTCAGTGTACAATTTGCTTGTATGGCTATAGTTGCTTGGCCGACCAGGAGTGCAGGAGTGGTCGCCAGAAAGCAATGAGACTAACAAATCTTTACCGATTTAACCCTTATTATCCTTGGTGAGGCTGAGTGTATTGTAGCCTCACTTATGTGAACTTCTGGTCATAGCTGGTAATGGCGTGGCAGGGGTTTGTACACCTGACCCCCGGGCTCCCAAACAAACATCTTAGCATTGAGTCACTCGGAGAAACTGAAGCAACTTGAAGCGGAATACTTCAATTTTTATAATGAATAAGCAGTTTAAAAACAGTGGAATCTTTCGACTTTTGGCTTTATATTAGAGAAGTATGTGGACCCTCTGTGGTCCCTACGTGCCTTGTCAGCAAGCATAGTGCCAGGGCCAAAGAAAACAAACATCAGGAATATGAATGACTATTGTTCGATTGCTCTTACACCAACAATAATGAAGTGTTTTGAGAGAAAGGCCCTCCCCCAAATCAAGGCCAACATCCATGCCTCCCTGGACCCACATTAATTCACTTACAGAGCTAATAGATCCACAGAGGGTGGCCATCTCTTTAGCTCTCCACACAGCCCTGACTCACCTGGAGGGACCGGGCACATTTGTGAGGATGCTATTTGTTGACTATAGCTCTGCCTTCAATACTGTTGTCCCCACCCAGCTCATCCACAAACTGTGCCAGCTAGGCCTCAGCACAATTGAATGTAACTGGATCTTGAGCTTCCTGTCAGAGCACCCTCAAGTGGTCCGGCTGGGCCCCCATCTCTCCTCCTCTATATCCCCGAACACTAGCACACTGCAGAGTCCTGTACTGTGCCCCATACTCTACTCCTTCACTTACAACTGTGTACCTGCATTCAACATCAACACCATCATAAAATATGCAGATGACACAACAATGATCATGCTGATTTCCAATTATGATGAATCAGATCACAGAGCGGAGGTGCAAATCTTGTGAGACGGTGCTCCCTGAACAAACTGTCCCTCAACACTGCTAAGATCAAGGAGCTGATCATCGACTTCAGGCATAACCAGATGAGAATGCTCCAGTCTCTATCAATAGGGACAGTGTAGAGCAGGTATCAGACTTCAGGTTCTTGGGGACAAACATCTCAGAGGATCTATCATGAAGCACCATCACCATTGCATTGCTTAAAAAGGCACAACAACAGCTGTTTCTCTTGACAATGCTCAAAAAGCTGGCCTGGTGACCTTTAATCCCTGAACTACTGAGAGCATCCTGATGAACTGTATTTCTGCGTGGTAGCTCAGCAGCTGAGCGGAAAGCCCCTCTACGCGTTCTACCAAGAGCGCAGAAGATCATCAGGGTGCAGCTCCCAGCCCTGTAGGACATCTAAGCACACGGTGCCTCAAGAAAGTAACCAGCATCTACATAGACCCCACACGTCCATGCCAATTTCATACCAAGAGGCATATATGCACTAAATCAGTCTGCTAAGTGCCCCTGATAAACCGTTCACAGTCACAAAATCAGCAGCAACTACCTCATATGCATGAACTTTGCACCACACACCTATTGCACCAACCTGAGCCGATATTACTGCACTTATGTGCCATATGTACAGTGACTTTTATTTGTATTTTATGTACGAACCATTTGCACTAATCATATATTTATTTAAATTAATATTGTATACTTAAGTCCTTTTTACTGCTTTTCTCTTTTTCTTGTTTAGTAAATGTCTCTCCTACTTTTGAGACATTGATAAAGGAGAAGTTTTCTTTCCAAATTTCATTGTACTGTACAAGTACTTGAACAGTACAATGACAATAAAGATATTCTATTTTCTATTTTGATCCAAATGAAACAATCTAATTTTTCCCTTCAGTTTTTTGCTATCATTGAAATTGAAAGGCTCGTTCTAGTATTATCAACATTCAAAGTCCCACAACTGAATTGTCGCCCCCCACCCGACCTCTTTTTTTTCTTGTGACCTGCGTTATGACTGCAAAGACTTCAACCCAGGCTCGTTATTATTTGGACTTACTGAGAAACAGCATCAGCTCTTGCAAGACTGATTGCAAGAGGAAGTCAATTTTAATATTTAAAGTTTAATGGAGTCTTATAGTGCCCCCAATGGAATTTCAGGAATTTAAAGGTGCTGTATGCTGATGAAATTTTATGTTAATGTTCACTTGCTAAGGTTGCTTAATGCATTGCTACAGAATGATTGGCTTGTGGCAGTCATTCAGTTCAAAATTATGTCTTCCCAAGCCGTGTGTAATGTGTCAATCATACTTCTTGTTCCAAGTTATAAGCATTTAAAGCTGTTCAAAGGTACAGCATCCCTTTCCGGCTGATTGTCTCCACCTGTTGGCCATTGCCTAAAGGAGACATGTCAAGCATTTGCACTCACTTCTGTATCAGACCTTTAACTGCAGGGTCATCAGAACACCTCCTGTAAAAATTGCGAGCTGAAGCTAGTTTTTGGTTCATAATTTTCGCATTCCCATGAACTTAAAAATGCTTTTAATCTTCATGGTCCTTCGATGTTACAGATCAAATTTACTTCATGAGATCCAATTGCATTCCAACTCCTCTCATTGATAAAATCATAAAAATTTCATCATAGTTCTTGATGTCTGAAAATTAAATAAGAGTGGGTTGTCTTGACTTACATCTCCTGCAATAAATCCCATTAATATGTACATAAAAAATGAAGCATATTGAAACTTGGACAGATGATCTCATTTTAAAAGTGAGATTTATAATTTTCATACTCCTGAGTTTACGGATTTATAGGAAGTATATACGCACATATTTAGCCTTCCAACAGGAAAAAAAAAACATTCAAAGACAATGAATAGAAGACACCAAATTCCTGAGAATTGGTTTTTAATATGCCACAACATCAAAATAAAAATGTACAGCAGTTCTGGAATTTTATTCCACTCAAATACATGCATAGTAACAAGGTCTCAAGAAATACTTTTATTCCCATTATCAGGATACTGAAATGATTTTAATTCCCTATAATCTGCCAAATTATTCAGTCACCTCCGATAACCATTTTTAATAGGGACACAAATCAAGTTTGACAAGTCCTTCATTCATACAGTGTTAATACTGATTTTAATTTTTTTGTTCCTCAACAAAATATTGGCAAACAGAAATAAGTACAATACAACAATTTCATCCACACTAAAACAGCCATTTTTTTTTAGCAGGAAAAAAGAGACTGGGCAAATACATACATAAACACATACTCAAAGCCTTTGCTGAAAATCAAGAAAAATTTTACACAGATATTACCCCCAAAAACATCTTTAGAAAATCTGTAATTATTCAAGCTAAAAATTGAATATATGCATGTACAAAAGAAAAAAGCAGCTACAGCAAAAAGAATATACAAGTGGTTTTGCAGCTGTGTTTTTGTCAGAAAGCACATCAGTTGCATTCTGAGTTAATCATTTAACGGACATAACAATGTAAACAATGTGTGTTACACAAGAACAGTACAAACAACTGATATACCTTGAATTATAATTTAACATCACTACTCCTTTCAATACTGCTTTAAAAATAAATAAATATGGCGAAGTGGCACACATATTTTTAAACTATGTTTTTAAATAACTGTAACTTGATTGTCCACAAGCAGCATGTAAAATAGTGAGACGCACTGAGGCAGAGGGTGAAAAACTATTTCACGTGATCAGCCGTGTGTGACAAACAGTAAAACTTTTTGTGAGTGATAAAGTTGGAGAGACTGCTAAACTGGATGTTACACACACGGCAGTATTTGTTTCCACTAAAGGCCGGCGTTGTTCCATTCATGTCTTTTGCTGCAGAGGGCACTGTTTCCTCTGAGGGTGATTTCGCGGATGGGGAAATGTTCTCGTTGGAGTCCGAGGGATTTTCATTGCATTGTACGGGTGACGGCGGACCTTCCAAAGCATGGGAGTCGTGGGGCAGGTTCTCCTGCTGAGACGTAACCTCAGATTTATGGGTGCCATTTACACTCACTGCCATCCCTCTGCTTTTCAGAAGCAGGGGCAGCGGCTCTTTACCAGGGTGGGAACATCCATTCGGCGAGAGCTGGTCTTTCTCCCTTTCGCCTCCCTCGCAGTGATTCTGTTCATCCTGCAAACCCTGCTCGGCCACACTGCCATTAACATAATCAGTTGGTTTAATCCCATAATTTGGTAACATTTCATCAGTGCCTTTAAACTTCTTCAAGCAATGGGATAGGAACTCAGCCTTGTTCTCCTCTTTCTGTGAAACAAGATGAGTCTCTCCAGAAGCCTTGAGATCAGAGACAATCCCAGAGGGAGAGAGTAAAGTGTTACCATTTTGAACACTCAGCTTGAAGTTTCCAGTTTTATCGCATTTCACTGGACGTTTATCATCATAGTGTTCAAATTTTACAGTTGAAAATACTGTCTGGTCCTCACTACTAATTTCAGGCTGCTGAGCAGTTACAGGGCAAAAGTTTTGTTTGTGAGTTAGGTAATCTTCCACTTTGTTGAAGCCGATCTTGCACATCATGCATTCGTGATAGTCCATGAGACTTTTGGGGGAGTTGCTGGTCCTGTCAGAATGTGAGGAGCACTTTTTACTGAGATCCATAGGGGCATCTACTTCCTGTTGGCCAATCGCATTGCACTTAGATACCAGAGCAGATTTTGTAAAAGCACGAGGAGTTTCCAAGTGTTTTGGGACTACTCCTGGAAACAAATTGCACTGTAGATTAAACTGGTTTTCAGCACTCTCAAGTAATTCTTGCGAAGTGCAAGGACTTCGAACAGTCGGCATCAGGAAATTGTGTGGCCTGACTTGGGAAAACTTCATTTCTTGGTCTGGGAGACACATCTCGTAGACCTTCTTCCGCTTGCGAGTCCGCATCGTTCTTTGCATGGCTATTTTATTCACAGCAGTTCGCTTCATGGGAGGATCGTGACGAGTTGCACAATAGTACTGCTTGTGGATGACATAGTTTTCGTGGCGACTGAATGTGATCTTACAAGCTTCACAATTTGTTTTGCTGGAGTCACTGTCACTTTCCACAAGGGGGGTGTTTGGATTGTTTGAGTCTGCTTGCATTCCGTTTAATGTCTCTGCGGCAACGGTGGGAGTGGAGGACTTTTTTACCTGCCCTGAGATGTCTTTGTCAGCCAACTTGACACTCCCATTGATCAACTGTGAAGCTGATGAGTTTGCACCCGCTGACTGAATAAGGTGACTCTCAACCTCAAGCAAATGGGGACCATTCAGCAAACTGACTGAACCGTGTCTGCTGTTTGGGCTTACAGTCTCAGCCACCTTGTCCAGGCCACTGGAATAATTGGGTGACCTGGCTATGTCTTGCCAGCGACTGTTGCAGTAGTGCTTTTTGTGGACGAAGTAGTTGTCCAGGTTATTAAAGGTGATGTTGCATTCAAAACATGTAGCCCCCTTTGGCATAAGAGGGCTATACATCATAGGGGGGTAAGCATTCGCTCCATGTTGCAATCTGCGATGCACCAACTCAGACATTTTAGCTAATATCTCTGAAGCCTGTGGGACCATTGAAATGTCTTGGGGAAAAGGGAACTGAGACAGAAGGGGTCCGATTGGAAAAGCAGGACCCACACTGGCCTGGACCGGTGAAGAAGCTGGCCGTGGGCTGGACGGCTCAGACTTTACTCTGGGGTACAAGAAGCTGGCTTTGCTTCCTAGGTTTGTTTCCTCCTTCTGGGCAGAGAACTTGGCCATCTTTTCTGCCCTCTCCAACTTGGCACTGGAGCAGACGTCCTCGCTCTGTGCAATCTTAGGAGCTGGGAGGACATCTCTGCAGCGCGCCAGCTCAGCTCTCATGTGCTGCAGGCCTTCCTCACACAGCCTCGGGGACAGCTTGCCATCGCCCTCCCTGTGAAGCGCACCGCCACCATGCCGATGTAAGTCCTGGTGTTGTAGGAGCTCCATGTGGCTCTGGAAGCTGATATAGCAGCGATTGCATCTGTAGGCCGTCTGTGACAAGTGAGAAACGATGTGCTGTTGGAATGCAATGAGAGAATCAGCTGCGTAGGTACAGACTGTACATTTCAACCTGGTGCCAGGAGGGAGAGCTTCTTCCATTTTGACACCTGTGGAAAAGAAAAAAAAAAAAACGTTTTCAGGTCCTTGTTCTTGTGTAGCGTTACGACTATCGAAATCATAGCAGTTAACATGCTTGTGAGAGTAGTTGAACACAAATGAAATAAAAAAGGCTACCTGAAATACTTGGATTACTGTCAAAAGAAGTGTGATATATTGAAATATCCTATTTTCAAAAATGGGCTTTTGCCTCAGGGCAATTAAATAACAATAAAGGAAATAAGGCTGCACTATAAACACCAATAAACATTTCTATTAAATTATTTTGTCAAACAATGATTATCTTTCATTAAACTGCCTCAAAATGTTAAAGTCTGAGGATTGCTTTATAGCCATTTTCAATATGGACAGGAACTAAAACAAAGGACAATGATGAACCTTGACCTTTCCACTCACTGCTTGTGTGTGTAGCCAAGTGCGTCTCCATGGCTTGTGGCCCCGAGCAGCTCTTGTTGCATTGTGGGAAGGGACAGACTGTAGGCATCAGGCGAGGGCTGTTTTCACTCTTTTCCACCGAGGTCTCGGAATTGGCCAGTCGTCCGCTGCAGTAGTACATCAGGTGAGCCTGCAGGTTCCTCTCACTCCGGTACCAGATCCCACACGCCTTGCAAGGGAAGATGTCCTCTGTGGAGTCGATGTTATGGTTAAATGTCCTCGTTCTCTTAAATAATGGCATTATTTTATCTGTTACTCAAGATGCACAAAAATAGGAATTCATAGGAACAGATCTAGTCCTGTGGTTTATCCATTCTTTAATACTGCAGCAGACACAAACAAACTTGTTTTTCCAGGTACTTTAATCTCAAAAAACCCATGGCTCGACCCCACAACCCTTTATCAAGTAAACAAACGGCAGTACATTCTTGATTTGCATTTTGCGATTAACAAGACGAATGGCAGTTCAGACTTAATTTACACCAGAAATTCAAGGTCAGCTCAAACCACTAATAAGGCTCTTATCCCTGCCAAACAGACTAATCAAGCTTAGATGGCCCATACACACATACTAATCAGCCGTACAGTCCCAAAGAAGGTGTTACACTGTGAATACAGTGACGTGCACTCACTGTTGACGATGGCTGTAGGTAAAATGGAGGCCATAGCAGCTTGCTGGGGGAGGAGTGGTATGCTGTCCAACAGCCGTGCTGGATACATTCCTTCCGTTAATGCAGACATTTGGCTGACTCCTTGGGGCCGCAAGTTGAAATCCATGAAAAAAGCCATAAGCTCCTCGCCCTCGGCAATGTGTTTTGTCACTGTGCACCAAAGCTGACCACCTGTAAATACATAATGAAAAGGGAAATGTTTTTTATATTCCTGTACATTTTTGAAACTTCTTAAAAGGCTCCTTTTGCTTTACCATGGCAGAATGTGACAAACAAAATACAGAATCACAAGGAATTATTAACAAATTCATAAAAACAATATTGACCATACCATCTGACATATTTTTTTCAAAAACAAAACAAAAAGAACAGACCTCTCCTTATTCGAGGAAATTAACTTTGTTACTTAGAGTATATTAACACTTTGTCAATCAAAGTAAATCCAATATAGAATATTCAGTTCCCTAAAGAACATTTCTAATATCCTACAATGTACAATATCGGATTCTTCCACTGTTTGTTCTCCAATCATGTTTTTCTGCTTGCATTTGTAGGATGATGGAAGCATATGTTGTTTGTTGAACAGGAATGAGTGACAGAGTACCACAATGTTAATGCATATTACGTCTTAAATTACACGTCTTGAAAACGCAAGTCATATTATTAATTACAATATTTTGGATTAACCATTCCACTGGAATCTTCAGAACACATTAATTAAGCAGGAAAAAGCGATAGGGATGGCTATAAGAATAGATAATATTTATCTTGCGAAATGACATACTTTTAAACTACAATTCATCTTCCACTGAGCGGATTAAAATTATTAACATGACTATTTACTAAAATCTGGCTAGCAAGATAACACAAATAAGATAGTTGGGTATTAAAAGATTTAAGGACATTGTTTCAGAGGAAAAAGTTTGACACATAATTAAAGCTCACTGTGAGCTTTCAAACGTGCATACAGGCAGTTTCAAAAGGAGAATAGTTAAAAGTGGCTGGACAGTATGTTAAAAGGGAAAACATTGAGGACTAGAAATGAGCAAATGCTGAAACATGCCTACCACAATATTTTAAAATGAAGAGAGCATATTCATAATAGAATGTTGCACCTTTCTTTTCATATGCTGTATTACTTTTAGAAGCATTTGAGGACAAACCTTCCAACATGAAATTTGTATTATTCTTGGAAGCTGGGAAAACTGTGCATTAGTGCAACTGTCAGCGGCTAAAAAGGCATTCCTGATAGATTCCATACTGCTACTAAGAATGAGTCATTTCCCCCAATAGGCAGTGGGCATGTCATTAAAGTATGTTGCGGTCCTCGAGCCATGCCTTGGAGAGCATTCGCTGTTCAAATGTGTTTCCTTTGTGTTGTGTGCATTTTCATTGTTCAGTCTGCTGTATTTTCAAAATTTAGAACTGCTGCTGGAATGCTTGACAGGATTATCTTTGCTGAGTTTATACCAGGAAATACATTGAATTTGAAAACCCAGTTACTGCAGTGATCAATACAATCATCTTGAGATTGATCAATGTGACTATTTCAAATGACAGTGATCTTTATCCATTCCACACCTGCTTGAAATTATGTACTGTACTCCTGGCTATTGGACAATTACAACACAGTCAACACATTCATTGCATTATTATAAAATACAGGTGTACTGGCCAAAGGTACCTTTAGTTGAGTGTTTTCCCAGAAGCATCACATAAAATTTACTAATTGTACAACCCTCCAAAAAATGCAGCTTTTTGCTGTCAAAAGTATCATTAACTTACTCAACTGTACTATACAACCCGCCCTGTTTAATGACCAATTTATTTTGACCATTCAGGCAATTTTCTTTGACTTCTAGCCAGTGCATTTCTGAGCTCCCAATATACCCATCCTCTGCACGATGGAAACTACACACTCAGAGAAAAACACAATAAAATGTATGCACACACAATTACGAACTATATCCATTTTATTGTTTTGATAAAGCATGTGAGCATGCTTTGAATTCAACCTTTCATTTTTTTAAATTAAAGTCAGAATTTACAAGGAACTTTTACGTGCTTCTGTTCTAGTAAGATCAAACTTTTGTAAAGACAGTATATTTCATGTCCTAGTTATATTAAATGCTCCGTAACTCTAAATTTATAAATTGTGCTATGTACACAAAGTGATTTGCACTGCAGTGAGCCTTTTTTGCATAGTGGTCAGAGAGTTGCAATGGATGCTATTGTCCGTATTCTCCTGCAGCACACCTGATAAAGCCACAAAAGAACTATGACATATTACAAAGACAATGGAGGAATTAAAGACAGACAAAGGCAGGGCTGCTTAATTAAAACCATCAAAACAACATCCAGTCCATGGTCCAGATAGTGAAGCACCTTTGATTTCAGAAAACCCTCAATAAAAACAATGGACATCTCTCATACCAGGGCTTTTTGGGCCAGAATGCCCTTTTTCTTTGATTAATGACTCTTAAAACACCCAAGCAAGACTTACAGAAACACACACACACACTCATACACACACGCTGATTAATTTAATTCAGTAAAATGTTCCAATATACTTCTCCTCCAAGCAAATCTTAATGAAAATCCAAACAAATTTTTCTTGCCAGCAATGACAGAAGGGTGCTGGTAATTCAACTGGCCCGGAGATATTTTTCTGATGTTTGTGTATTAACAGCAGAACTCTTTAATAGTTTGCTGTGAAAAGCATAGTTAAGCATGGCAGCTCCTGACTCCACCATCTGTCCTAATTTTGACCGCATGTTCGGAAAAGAGGTGCAGTCAAAAGCAAGTAAACTTTATTGAATGAATATTCAGGATAACTTTTGTGGTTTTGACTTCAGGAAAGTAAATACTCCCCTGAATATTATGAAAAGAAAAATGCTACGATGGAAAATCGCATTGTTTGCGATTCATGTGCAAACATTATGCTAATACTGCTATCATATCTCTTTGACAATCACATTGTTCCTCACACACATATCATCCAATCATGGACCACCTCTAAGTTCTCAAAGTGTCTTTGGAAAACTATCTCAATAGTTATTGTAGAAATATAAGCAAAGCAATGAACCAAAAAGTCATTCTCCATTTAGAAAGTTAAATTTAGCTTTGTTTATATTTCAAAATGTAAATGTTTTGTCATGTTGCCCCATAATACAGGTACACCATATTAATTATGTTTAAAATGTATTCATTGTAATGTATTAATGTATTAATGACATAATTAATTCTATTGGTTATTGTTTAAATAATAAACTATAAGTAGCCTCTATAGTTTAATAATAAACAATGAGTAGAAAACTTTATTAGCTGCTTTATATTTTATCAAGGTATAGTCTGCATATCCAGATCAGACAACACAAAAAAGTTCACAATACTTCAATATTTCACTGGGTAATTTCTCATATTTTAAATAAATATATGAAATCTACACACACGCACGTGCACCCACACACACACACACACGCAAGCACACGCATGCACACACACACACACACACACCATTTAAGTCGCATTTATTTCGAACAATAATTGTAATACAAATTATATCATACAAAAAAATTAAAACAATGAAAGGAAAAAAAAACTTGTGCAGTGAAAAATGGTTCAGTGGGCCTGTAACTGTTCTGTTCCTAAGAAATGTGTCTATATGAATTAACCAGAATTTGATGCATTTGATGTATCACTGCATAAATTAGCACAAGTAAAAATATTTATTTGAAGGCATAGCGTGAATATAGCATTCAGTACTTGATGTTCAACTTCCACTCTTTATCAGACATACCTTTCCAACCCTCAGTTCACCCCTTACCGGTCTAATAGTAAGGTTTCATGACCATGATGCCTGGGTCTTGGCTGTGATTGAGTCTGAGGTGTAAATGGTCCGTATGTGCATTGGTTAAGAACCCTGCACTGAAAACAAAAGAAAAAAAAACCTCTCCCATCCTACTTTTCTTCCTGCTTTACCTGTGAAACTCTGCTAATATTTGGATGGGTTGATGAGGTTCTGACATGCCTCACTTGAAAGAGAAATATTAAGTTAGGCTGGAGGCAGTGTCAATCTTTAATGAAAGACAGTGGAAGAAGGATGTAAATGACTGCAGCCAAAATAAAGCAGAAAACCGCTTTGAGAAGAACTATGTATGCAGGTAGCTGGTAAAATTGAAGCCCAGGGTACCTTGTGACATCAAAACAATGACAGGCTTGCCCTACAGTCCAAGCTCCAATTTCTCTGGTCAATATTTTTTCTTGCATGGCCTCTAGGTGGCCTTCTTCCATTTATAAAGATGAGAAACATCTACAAATCTTCAGGACAACACTGCGCTTGCTGTTTAAATGGAAGAGGGGATGTAGACAAAGGTTCATATCAGCTATTTGATGAGTTTCTTCAGCAACTTGACTGGTCAAGTATGCAGACCATTCTACAGAACCAGCACTATTCCCCTCTGAACGGAATAGCACTTGAGCAGAAAACATTCAACTTAATAAATTAAAAAAAAAAAAAAATTAAGGCGAGTGAGTCCACTGAATTGGTGGTAAATGTGTTG
Source organism: Gymnothorax javanicus (assembly GCA_029692085.1). Taxonomy (NCBI): domain Eukaryota; kingdom Metazoa; phylum Chordata; class Actinopteri; order Anguilliformes; family Muraenidae; genus Gymnothorax; species Gymnothorax javanicus. The sequence goes on along the minus strand of CM056197.1, from coordinate 80,810,770 downwards.
ATATCACTTTTAGATTGTGGTCTCGATTGAATTGTTTTTAGTCTCTGACTAAATCAAACACTGTTTTAATTATTTCAAATGTATAGTGCCTTTCTCAATATTGAAACAATATCCATACTAACTATCCTGCATAACAAATTTATGAATAACTACATTATACAATGACTACATACATAAAATGAATGACTACAAATATTCTCCGTTTTGTGTAATCCCTGATGATTGAAAAGCGAAGTACATGATCTCCAATAATTGCTTAGCTGATTAACCAAGGCACTTTACCTGAGACAAGCAAAAAAATAAAAGTAATACATTGAGATATTCTAGCAATGGCCCCTTGAAGGTTCATTCTCAAAATGACCTGAAGCACTGAATACAAAGAAATGCACTTTGTCAGAATAAGTAATATCCTCAGTAAAAATCCTTATGAAAATCAATATATAAAGAGTACATTGGTATCATTAAATACAACAAACCAGAATTTTATATGCATCTTTTTGTGGGTAATTGAAAAATCACTAAAATTTTTGAGAAGAAAATGCACATCTTTTTAGGGAATTTTTTAGCTGTCAAGTCCCGTCCAAAAAAAAAAACAGCAAAAAAAAAAAAAAAAAACAGGAGACAGACACACAGCAGACACAGCAGTTCTCCACAGCAGAGAGACACATCTCATTTTATGGGGTAATACACAGAAAACACATGGTGCACAGGTCTGAACAACACACAAATTGAAGGGATTTCACTGGCAGTCTATCCTAAAATACACATGAGCAGAGAAAGCTGAGAATACAAAACTGTTTCAGACGCCCCTCTGTAACCAAGCGCCACAGATTGAAATAGTCCCTCATTAGTACCACACAAATTAAACCTGAATCAAATAAAAACAAGAGTATGTGCTATATCTAATTTTAATGGAAATGGTATGAAAAATCTAACTGGATGTTTCAAGTTCCGGAGCACATAAAACATTGAGGAAATTGAGAAATGAAAAAGTCATTTAAAATGAGGGCGATTAAATATTGAGCAACAAATTAAAAAAAAAAAAAAAAATTATACCATAATTTTTTAATGACTGTACAGCGTAGGGCAAGAAATTTTCATTTATGGAGTTTTATGTCATACCGAGTATTGCATCTGCAGCTATTGCCTTCACTGGATTTGAAAGCTCATTTGTGGAAGTCACAAGCATTAAACATATGTAATAAAACATGCCACAGGGTTAAAATGAAAAATATGTACAACAATGTCCTTACTCATAAACATTGCCACGAACTGTTTGTAATTAGCCGGCAATCATATGTTTGTCATATACATACTTTACACCTGGTTTTCTCTGATAAAACAGCTACAGTAACACTGTGCTTGATCAGGAACATACATGTGGCAAGATAATTATTTTGTAAACTCCTCAAGGTTAGCAGTGAAGAGTGAACATGTTCCATTTTTCTGAAGGCACAGGCTCCAAAACGGAAACTTGGCTCTCCAAATTATTAAGTATTACACCGAGTAATGAAAATAGGGGAGTGAAAAACTGTGACATAATTTCCAAATTATTTTACCGTAAATTACAGATCATTATTTGCATTGATTACCAAAAAAAAAAAAAAAAGCTTTTGCTCATATTTATCAAGGGTGTGAATACGACTGAACATCAATGTTTTTTGCTCCGACTGAAGTGCTCTCTGCATGGGCACAGGTGGCACAAAAACGGTGCAGGGGTATCGCTAAAAAATGGATGAGGGAAATGAGTGTGAGAAAAAGGGCCAGGAGAGCTCTTAATGAGAGCTGATTAGCATCATTGCACATCCCACACAACCACATGGCCGTGGCCATGAGCCGCTGCTAAGAGCAGGGACAGAGACGCACATACGCACCCTTGGCAGGGTAAAGATATAAACTCAGTAACTTTCTAACAGCAAGTAATAGCCAAGTTATTGCATCCTCGCACCGTGCAAGCTGTAATAACCGTGGGTCAGACTGTATACGGACTGCAAAGGCAACAGAGAAGCCACCCGCTAGTCTGAAAGATGTCACTCGGTATGCTTGGAGATCTCCTTCAAATACTGACTACCATCCAGTGTGCAGTCACTCACGCATTGCATGCACATCTCCTTCACACAAAAACAAAAAGTCAGTCACAGCACAAACAACCGCACAACTCACCCAAAGCTGCACATACACACACACACAAACTGCCGAAAGCACATTCTGCTAGTTTGCAGTTAAAGCCTCCTGATGAAAGGGCAGAGCACATTATTCACATTGTCTCAATGCCTGCTGGTAAGAGAAGTGCAATCTATGCCCTTACTGCCACTCTGCCATCTTGGCAGCCTTCTCGCCGCCCCAGGTAATGCCATGCTGCCATCTGCTACCCACATCTGTCTACCCATTGATCAGGGAGGTTTAGTACTGCACCAAACGGGCCATGACAGAGAATAGCTCTTTCCCCCTGCCGAATGCGGCCTCTGGCCTGTGAGGAGGCAGGACAGGGCCAGGAAATGTGCTCTGGCGCATAGAAGAGGTACTGCTGAACAGGGCAGTGTCCGTGCTGCTCACATTCCCCGGGTACCTCATTTCAGGCCAACCCCGTCATTTCTGCCGAAGCGGACAATGGAGAAATGTCCGGAAGACCCGTGGCAGAGGCCGATAAATGAAATGTTTTCAGGGAATAAGATATTTTTTTACACCGTAAGATGTTTTAGAGGAGTGTTGAATATGTGTGGCACTGATTCACATTACAGATCTCTAATAAACATGCTCAACAGCACGGTTCCATTCGTGCTCTGTGAGTCTGGCCTTAAGCTCTTGTTAATATAGCAGTTGATAGATCTGGATGCTTGTCAGGAGTGAATATGCAGCTTTTAAATGCACCAGATGGCTAATGTTCAACTCATTTGGCCATGGAAGACAAATGTTACACCGATGAAAAACATCACCTACCAAGGCCATCTGAAAACATTTTTAATGCGTTTGAATAAACAGAGACCACGCTACAAAGTAGTGTCATTCTTATTTTCAACTAATTACAGAGCTCATTAAAATGGCTGAGATGTAATCACCAAGATCTGAAAATATTGATCTGAGTAATTTGCTATTTTGGCTCCCACTTTTCTTCCTCTCCAATCCACTTTCTCTTGAATAGCGCTACATCCATATCTCAACATCAGTGACTTTCTGGTTAACATCATTACATGATAACTGTAATAAAAAAAATGATAGAGGTCTTTAGCTGACTTACATAGATATTGGTGATAAATCTTTACTTTCTACTTGTAGTAGGATACCATGACATCGATTAAGCCAGAAGTGGGATAGAGATTTACATCGATAACATGACGCCCCAAAACAGCACAGCTGAAGGCTGTCCAAAGAAAGGACTGCAATGGGGCCACATCAGTGGTGCTGGCACAATACTCCGGAAGAGCTTACAGCTGAACGGTGGTTCTGGAGGCAGTCACAGTCTGGTCAAATTCCTGTTTGGTCACATTTTAATGCTAGTACCTTAGCGCTGAGGAACTAAGTATACTTGCAAAACTACACCAAAAAGAACACCACTTCCCAACACGCACAAAGATACACTCGCACACAGCTTCGTGTGAGGTAGGCCCACTGGCATTCTGAAAATGAGCAGCTCATTGAATAACAAATCAAAGTAAGAAGGGGGAAGTCCAGGACCTGAGGATGTGCTACAAATTATCACAGAGTGTTCTCCTGTTTGGTTTTAATCTACATTTAATTAAATTCTTATCAGCTGTATGCTCACGCTCTCGTTTGAACGGGGAGACAGCATCATGAATGGGAAAGACTGAACTTATCACATTGTGTTTGTCGTAATTAATAAACAAGACTTATTGCAAAGCATGCCCAACCTCAGAAATACATACTGAGAAAAGTAAGACTTTTACAATCAATCTTATGCTGCCACGGTAAAAGAAAGAAAGGAGATTTGTATTTAGCATTTTTCTGAACATACTTTTGATAGGACAATTCCATTGACCTTTTCTGTTTCTTGACAGGAGAAACAATTATTGCTTAATTTTCCCAACAGAAGTTAGACCTGAAGGCAAATATATTTGCTTTGAGATATCTAAAGATAAGTTTTCTATGGTTCTGACCTTTTAGACAAAAGAGCTATCGACATGAGAATTCTCTTCATTTCTTTTTTTCCCCCATTGAGCATAGGAAAGCTTGTGACATGACTTTTGAAAAGTAATGTTGGAGCAGTACAAAATGATGCTATGATACAGGCTTTGAGAGTCCCTAAGCTTGATATCTTAGAACACTTTCTGTAGATACTTAGGAATCACATAAAGCCAAGGACTTAACATGTTGTTCGACTGGATGGTGGTCCAGAGATAAATGACTTGTATAGTATCACAAGGGGTCAGGGCAACAGAAGCTAATCGATCCAGCTACAGTGCAGCAGCACAAAGATCTTCCCATTAGAAAGCTATTCTCTGCGAATCTCTCCAATGCACATGCAGCTCACTTCTCAACACTTTTGTTTGCCAAAGGATTAGGTATTGAAATACTTCATAAACTGAGCTGTCCTTTCGGATTAGTTTTACTTCTTTCAGAATATGGTTTGACTGCTGACCACAGCCTCCCACATATGAAGCAACATTATATCACATCAAATAAGCTGTAGATGACACCCTGTCCTTGCTATTAGCACCACAGCACTGCCAGTTGACTTCATTCCCATGAAAAAAAAAAAAAAAAAAATCAGAGCTCTACCAGAGCACACAAATTCTACTTGTATAACATTACTACAGTCAGGCCCATAAGTATTTGGACAGGGTCACAGTATTCATTATTTTGGCTCAATACGCTGCAATGGATTTGAAATGAAAAATGCAAGGTGTATTTATAGCTTATACTATCAGCTTTATTTTAAGGAATTTGCGAAAATTTTAGTATTAATCTTGTAGGAACTGCAACAAATCCATACAATGCCCCCCAATGATAGGAAATCACTGTTAATTGGACAAACATCATCATTAATTAATTCTTGTTTTTAATATGTGGTTGCAAATCCTTAGCAGCGAATGACGGCCTGAAGTCTGACACTCAAAGACATTACCAGACACTGGGTTTCTTTTCTGTTGTTGCTCTGCCAAGCCTTCACTGCAGCTGTCTCTAGTTCTTGCTTGCTCTTAGGGCATCATGCTTTTAGTTTTGCCAACAGCAAGTAAAGTACATGTTCAACTGAAAACCATGTTCAGTCCGGTGATTGACTGGGCAATATTGCGGAGCACTCCTTGCCCTAAAAAATCATAGGTCGCTTCAAGTCATCATCCATCTGCACTGTGGAGCAACGGCCAATGAGTTATAAAGCATTAGGATGAATCTGAGCTGATAAAATAGCCCCATGCAATTCAAAATTCATTCTGCTGTTTTTTTTTTTTTAGCAGTTACGTCATCAATAAATATACTGGACAAAGAAAGTTAGGGATCACCCAACTTTTCAATATTAAAATATGATATGGAAAAAAATACAAACTATCACATATTTCAAATTCAAAATTTGGGGTGATCCCTAACTTTCTTTGTCCAGTATACAATGGAATCAGTTCCACTGGCAGCCATGCATGCCCAGGCCATAGCACCACCAGATGAGGTGGCATGCTTCAGATACCCCCCTCAGCCAAGCTCTTCCCATCATCCTGGTTGATCTTTGTCTTATCTGTTCACAGGATGATGTTACAGAACTGTACATATACATGCTTTTTAGATGTTTTACGGCAAACCATAATGTGGGCATCCTGTTTTAGAGACAAGCTAATGGTTTACACATTGTGGTAAACCCTGTGTATTTACTCTTTTCCTGTGATTTCCTCTTTTCATTGTTTCAATAATTGAAATACTACATGCCCACCTTCTGTACGGTGTTCTTGATTTGGCCAACTGTTGTGAAGCGGTTTTTCTTCACCACAGAAAAAATTCAGCAGTCAACCACCACAGCTGTTCAGCTGTTATCTGAGGCTTTTTAGTGTCCATAGGCTTCATAACTTGTTTTTAAAGGATTGATTACCTGGAAAACACATTTTTCCAAGTTATTGCATGTATACATTAGTCATCCCTCACTCTAACAAAATCTGAGGAGTTTTAGAGTCAAAGCAGCTTCCTTCCTTCCTTTTTTCCTCATCAACTCTCGAGGCATGAAAAATGGAGATTTCAGGTTGGGCAGACAGATGACGTGTACCTGAGCGGGGCAGGAGTCGAGGTGTGGCTAGGGAATAACAAACCCTGCCCACTGTTTTCCGCAAACACACCAAAGAAAAAAAATTGGAGAAGACAAGAGCTACAGGTTCAGGTGCACACAAATGCTCTGTTGTTGGCAGCAAAAATCCCCATAAAAACGTTAAGATTCCATCGGGTGATGAATCGCAGAGGAACAAGTGGATTACATTTATTTTTGCCAACAATGTTCCAACGGCCCCTGCCTCAAACCTATTCGTGTGTGCTAAGCATTTCATGTCAGACTGTTTCTCAAACTTAGGCCAGCGCAATGCTGGCTTAGCAAAAAACCTGCGTCTCGAGAAAGGTGTTGTTCCAACACTATGGAACCCGACAACTGTGATGCATACGGTGAGCTAGCCACTTTTTTTAATATTGTCTGTAAATGTCAACTTTGGCATTAGCTGACAACTTTGTTCCCCCAAATTCAATGTTATCATTACATTACCGTAAGCTATTGCATGGACTGTATTGTACTTCAAAAGACACTTGGCAGTACACCTAATACGTAAACGTTACCCTCACAACCCGAGGGTTCACCCGATATGCCGTTTTCCGAGGCTGTAGCGGGGTCAATTTCAGCTTAAGTGAAGATACACACATCATGTGAAACTACACAACCTAAGCAATCTATAGATGCCAGAAATGCTATGCTATGACGTTGGTTAGCAGGCAAAATAACGCTCCAAACATACGCTAAATTTCCACTTGCAAAAAGCTAACGTTAGCTAGCTAAGTTAATTTAGGCCAGCAATAACCATACACATTTTGTTAATTTGTTGATGGATTGCAGTATATTTTTGTCTTTTAATGCTGTCCAAACGCTGTATGTTACTCTTGATGATATGATCATAGAATTCAGATATACTAATGTTAAGTTGCATGTGATGACATATATATTCCCCCTATTTTTAGGCAAGCACATCTTGCAGACCAGTCGCTAGATTCAGCCATGGTGAGGTCACACTGTGTTACTATACATGCGCTGCTATGGCTGCGTTTTGAAGCCACTCCTCCCTCCTCCCACCCTCTTCCCTCGCACCACCCCCTTCGCCCAGCCATGGCTCTATCTTCCGGCCAAGTCAAAATCTCAAAATTCTCTTGCAAGAGCAAGATGGGCTTGATAAAAAGCGCAAAATAAATGTGAATGTTGCATAATTTTTGCAAATTACCACAAAAATGTTTTAGACCCAGATCACTTACTTTTAACAGGTGTAAATACCAGGTACTCAATCCTTTAAGCAGGCGTCACACTGTCCCGAAATTGACACCAGATGGCCATAAGAATATTGAATTTCGCGCGATGGTCCCAAACTTGGTCAAAAGCCAATCTACAGCCGAAGCAAGTACGATGCCTACAGAAGGTCACACGATGGCACCCGAACCACACACGAAGGCAACAAAAAGATGTGAATTTTTATTAAGTAGTTTACCCGCAGGACACACGAAGGCCACACGATGGCTTGCATATTTACTACAGAGTAATATAGTAAATTTACGACAGATTACTGTAAGTTTCTATAGGAAACTATTGTTTTGTTATGAACAAGAAATGTTAAGATAAAAAAAGTATGGACTTAAAAGCAACCAGTTTATTATCAGTTATCAGTTTCATGAATACATAGTGCCTTATTTATATATATTTATAACATCGCACTCTTAAATACTCGATTCTGATTGGTCAATCGCCAAAATTCTGCGGTGTTTATTTCCAGAGGTATGACCGCTGCGCTGCTGTCCGTTGCTAGTAATATTAATATTTTTATATTTTAAATGTTTTAGCCATATTCTAAGCGGGATAATGTATAGTGAGGTGCGCGTCGGGGTTCTATTCCCCCATCAGGAGTTATTTTTCAACAATCACCGGCTCACTATACATTATCCCTTACATATATAATATACGTTGTGCCTGCTCTGTAGAGTTGCTCAGGACTGACTGAGGAAGATGCTCTGAGGCTGGCGTTTTATATGTCCACGTTACCATGACACATGTGAAACGCTTGAGCTACTCAAATTCGGCTGTCTTCGCCGATACCATGGTCCCATCTCGATGTCATCGTACTATAATACGATGGCTACACAACGGCATTGCGAGGGCTTCACATAGTTGTGTTACCTTCCTAAGACAATCGGGCAGCTTCTTGTTTCCTTCGTATTGTCTTCGTGAGGTGAAAAATGCCCGATAGCACTGATGATCACACGAAGTAAAGACGAAGATGACACGATTTGACAAGATGCCCTCACGATGGCTTTACGGAAGGCAAAATTGACACACAAATTCAACACAAAAAATGAACCTTTGCAAGGTCTTCCGGCAGTTTTTTGGCATGCCAAAGATTTTGCCACCGCTCACGAAGTTGCTGCCGGAGCCTGAGAAACTCAACCGGTGGTCATAAGATGGCTTAAGATGCCCTCACGAATGGCCCGATGTTTTTATGATCAGATCCAAATTTGAACATTTCCTATCGTGTGTCCATCTGGTGTCAATTTCGGGACAGTGTGACACCTGCTTTAAGAATGTACAATATATTCTTGGCCAAATCAAGTTTTTTATTGTCATTCTGAGGAGTTAGACTTGATTTTTATGCTTAATGTTGGCTTGTTTCAAAGGCAATAATCAGTCAAAAGACAGAAAAAACTACAATTGCCACATTTGTAATCAACTCTATACCTTTCATCTTTCGTAAATGAATCAATGAGGGAATGACATGCATCACAGGACTGGCCGTGGAACAGCTGAGTAGTTAATTGTCCCATTACTTATGGTTCAATAAAAAGAGGTGAGGGATAAATTGAAGAAATGCTGTCATTTCTATACAGTTCAAACAAGTTTAATGTTAATAAACTCTACTTAATGATGAAAGTCTGCACTTTGAGCTCATATTCATTAGTAATTAATCTCAACAGCAGTCGGCTCTTGTAGACATATAAAATGGCAATGACTTTTTAAGTGTCCATATTTATGATCTTGACTGTATATTTGTAGATTTAATTGTTTCCAAATGTCTCAACATACCTTAAAACACACCTGGAGGCATAGTGACAGCACAGTGTTTGAGGAATATTTGCCTCAACAATCAATGCAGCCACACTAGTTCCCTTTGATAGATTACATTTAACTGTTATCTTGTGCATGAAGTCCAAGTGTGCCCTTCGAAAACTGGTAGAGTCCATTACAATGAGATCAAGGTAAACTTGACACTGCACATACTTCCTTTGCACATCTTTTGGTCTTTATATTTTGGATGGCTTGCTTTTTCACCTATCAAAAAATGTTTTTGTGGCTTGAGTGTTTTTGTCACTTTAAGAGAGGAGGCTCAGGAAAATGTTTCATTTCTCTTGTCCTTTTAATTTCACCATCTTTTGGCGTTTGGCTACATCACTTGCTCCTTATCACACATGCTCCTGTTAAATGCCCTTGAAATGATGCCAAGGCATCAACTTCCATTTAATAGCAGGTCTCTGAACTTCTCATGGCCAATGACGAGGGCTGGAAATTATGCTAAAAGCTAATTAACATCATAAAGACAATTTCAACAGGATGGTGACATCTGCAACCTTAATTTGCACATGCTAAAACAAAATTATCTGTGTTTTTGTTTTGGAGATAATTATGCAGAATATAGATTTTTGTTGCATCACATTGGCTAGGTCCTGCCTCCTGGGATTTGATTTCTATACTGAATATCATTATAATTACATTGGCATAAAATACATGTAGGCCTATGTATCTTTAAAAAAAAAAAAAAAACGCAAAAGTTAATTGCAAACAGCAACAATATTTTTCTGTTTCCTAGTCAGATGTTATGCGCAGCCATATCCAAAGAAAAAAAACCTTTTCATTTTTTTAAGAACATTTAAATATGAAAGATTTCAGTCACTGTCCCAAACGACAAATCGCTACCTGTCCCACTCAGTTTAGCTGCCTGAACCAAGCTAATTCAGACTGACATTCCACACATTCTGGAATTCTCCAGCAACTCTTCCTCACACTTCTTTATCCTTTTGATCCATTCCGTGAGCATGCACTCATTATCGTGCATACAGGAATCGTCTGTATTGCCTGCATGAGCAGGATGGCGATGTGGAATTCAAACATAAACTATTACATAAAAATAATTGAAGCAGCCTACTAGTGTCATTAATGAGCTTTAAAATTATCGAGTTGAATGCAGGTAGTTACAGCATTAAGTTTGAGACCAAAGGGTTACAGGCGTGTTTGTAAGCTGTACAGATCATCACCACCCATCATTTTAATTTCCTAAAGAAATTATTGGGAATTGTTTATTATTGAAACAAGTAAACTTGAGGTGATTTCCACTCTACTGTTGCATCTCTTAATAAGAAGCAACATCCCTCACTTCAGTGAAGGACTCAGCCTTTTCTCATGATGGGGACTTTTGGCTCTTTATTAATGGATTCGGAATGTTCATATGTGGACTGTTATCTAGTCGCACACAATCCAACCAACAGTTCTGCCCTGAGCTGAGTTCCTCATTAACAGAACATATTTAATCCAGAAGTTTCTTATCAAATGTCACACCTGCATCTGCAAATGGCATTTTCACATTCATTGGCATGTGTTTCGGAGACAAGGTGCCAAGGTGCTTGGTTGAGATTAAGAAGGAAGAGAGCGCAGGCATATTTTATCATTTGGCGGGTCTGGACGGAATCCAAGGAGTTTTTGTCTCGTCATTGTAATTAGTAAGCCTTTTAAGTGATAATGCACTGCACAGGAATATGAATATACGGCATCTGGGCCAATTCAAGCCCTCCCCCACTTTCTTTTTAAATTGTAAAATGCTGATTTTTGTTCTGAATGGATTAACCTCAGCTTCAAAAGTTGAATGAAAGAGTCGAAAACAGGCAAACATTTGCTTCATCTTTCGTCTTTTTTTGTCCCCTCAGAAACTTCCCCTGCAAAAGGAACAAGAGCCATGTTATTGCCAGATCCTAAAATACTGCACCCTGTGGCCTCCTTTATCATTCAGTCACCTCAAAAGTGACACCCTGTCATCATTTAACAGATTTTATAACCATGATATCACTGAAAACCCCCTGATGCTCTGTCACAAGACATAAACCTCTATTCTCAGTAGATTCTCGTGCCATCAATTGCAGCCTTATGGCAGGAGAATGTATAACAAAATGAAACTTAAGCCACCCCAGCTTCAGTACACTGCCAATCATCCAATTATTTCCAAGTTGCAAAGTTAGAGCATACCCAAGTGTGTTCACTGAAAATAAAAATAAAGAATTTAGAATTTAATCTCATGAAAATTTAGTTCAAGCATTGAATCTTTTAGGCACTTGAAGACCACAGACTCGGTATTCCCTGCCCAGCAAAAATCACTTTTAAAAGTTTTGAATGAAGAGTTATCATTACTTTGAGGCTCCAATGACTGGTTATAGGATGCAAACAAGGTAATGTACACAGAAATGGCAGAGAAGTGTATGGGACCTGGAAATAAAGTAAAAATAAAAATACTACATGGTGGCATTTTAAAGTCCTGTCACAGTATTTTCACGCAGGGAGAAAAAAAAAAAGACAGGCCAGAGACGGAGTAAAACCGATTAATACAGATCCAATAATGGAATGCAGCGCTCCAACTTTGACGCAGAAACCCCAAAGAATAAATAAATGCCATATCCTTTTATACCTCATGAAAAGATTGCGTCCTCTAAACTGCCACCTCAAGTAATGTGCAAAGTGCAACGGGCAAAAGCTCATCCAAATCCGAAACTATGCTTTCAAGCAGTTACTTACTTCATAACTTCATAAAGGTTAATCACAATTAACAGTGCAACCGAGAATTGTGCCTCTTTCTCTGTTTTAAACAAAAAAGCGGCGATTCATCTTCTTCCTTTGTGGGGAGAAGCGTGTCAGCTCAGTGCAATTGTCCATGTCTGTAATGCGTGACAAATACAGTTCATCTCCACTCTGCTTGTTGTTCTCAAATACCCAGCGGATTATATGCGCTCATTAGCCAAAGGCATTGCTGTGAAACTGCGGTTACAGACTAGCAGGTGTGGATAATGCCTCGTACCCGCCTAATTACCATGGGCCTGGTGTACTGCGCACTGCCCCAGTAAACATTTGGAATATGCTCTTATCCCTGTGGAATCTGGAGTGAGCTATTGCGGCTGATGGATAACTGGGAATGCTGCATTTTTTCCCATTCTTTTCTATCACATTTTCTAATGGCCAGTGGCATCTTTCAGGACACCTCTCTGCCACCTGCACCACTGAAATGAGCATTACTGCACAGGCACAAACCCTCTTTGAAGGTACTCTTCCATGAGGCAGTGGAAACTCAACAAGCTACGTATCACTGCTGAGGGTAGGGCTTGACAATTAAAATGGATAAATGACCAATTTAACTGTCCGGCGAGCAGTATTTTGACATCCTTCTGATAGCCTTTCCTTTGCTTTTCTCCCAGAAAGAACGATAATGATGTGCCCCATATGGGCCTTGCTGAAACATGGTGCCAAATGATGACATTCCATGCAAACTGTGTTTATTATCTGTTAAGCAGCTTCGATATCGCCGATGCTTTTCGGCTGCTCACGGCAACACCCAAGCAAATTTTATACACAAGGGCTTCTAATGAGCTCTCAGGGGCCACTGTTAGCGTAGTACTCCACACAGCAGCAGTTGGGAAGTTTCACATAAACTTGGAGAGCTCCATATGCTGCCCAGGAGGCTTTGAAATGACTGCTAGCTGTTTGCCTCAGTGAATTCCAACACTCCCTCCTCAACAGCCCTCCTGCTATTTTCTGTGCAGCTAAAAAAGGTAAACAGAATTTTAATGGCTTCCAAGTGTGCTCAAAAATAATTCACAAATACCCCTGAGCAAGAGGATGAGCTGTTTTTTTTGTGGAGAGTAAAAGTTAAACAATGAATTATTGTGTATTTATTTCTATGCTTGAAACTACTCTCTTGTTACTTCACACACCATGAAAGCTGCATGTCCTTCCCATGAAAAAAGGCCGGTATATGATTCTAAGCATGCTCTGGTGAGGAATGTGGTGAAGCAATTTTTACATATTCTGATTGATGTTAAAATCATAATTTGCATAAGTGACTCATTAATTCACTTAAAGTGTATTGTTGGCAGTTAATGAGAGAAGATGCTTCACAGCATCAACTAAAGGCCAATGCAAAAAAAGTGCCACATAAATTAAATGCAATCAAATATCTGATATAATTTCCTTCCAAAATGTCAATCAATCTTTATAAATGTTTTAGATATAGAATTTTTAAAATAAATAATAAAATATTAAAAAGAGGTTGCAGACTTTCATGCACAAACATTTTCCTACATGGTTTGATTCATTAAACAAAAAACCACAAGTATACTGTTTCTTAACCAGTAAAATTACAAGTAAATCTTTCATCAGCTTAAAATGGAAAAAAAGACACATATAACTGCAAGTGGTAATTAACAGGGTACAAACAACAAAAGACACAGAGACAGGGTCATTCCGTATGAACTCAACAAAAGTACAAGAACCTTCCACGGTCAACGCCTTAGATTTGGCACAAGTTTATTTTGCGAGTATCTCTATATTCATAATGAGCACACGCAAAATTTTAGGTTCCTACTCCAAGGGGTTTCCGAGATATGGCACCCCAAAAATCTGGGGCCACTCCCCCTTTTTGCCCTTGAAAATCACAAATGTTAATTTATAGGGATTTTGTAGGCCAATCTTTGGAACAAATCATAGGCATGCGCTGAAAATTGCTACCCAGGGTAATTTGGGTCCAATGTCTTGTCAAAATGTATCTCTCTCTTTTCATTTTCAAGACACTGGCCTCTCAAATATGAAACTTTTTAGGGGCGGAAATCAAAAATTCAGCTTTCAAGGGTCCCCTATGAGGCTGGGTTCCCTTACAGAGGCTAAATTGTGCTGGATTCCTTCTATTTGAGGACACATCTGTCTGTACAAGGAAGACTGACTGCACCCAAGGCATAATAGTGGAGTTACGAGACCCTGAAAAGGGTCCCAGCTTAAAAAAGTCACTTTTTTTGTGTGCAAATTTTGGATAGGTAAGTTCACCATGTGGGCAGTTACCCATGGTAATGAAACTTGTTCTACATAAATGCATATATCTTGGCTTTATTTGTTCAAAATTACAACATGCTTTCTCAGCTCCTTCACTATTTAATCATGTTATCAAATATAGGCGTTTTGGGGTAAAAATGCCCATTATTATCCCCTTTGTGCTGCAACTAGAAGTTTTAAATAGCTTGTAATAGCCAACAGTACATAAATCAACGTGCAACTAATAACCAGTAAACTGGGTCAATTTTAAAGCTTACAAAAATAATAATAATAATAATAATAATCAACATCAATCTCTTACCTTCTATCCTGATAATTAGATTGGCTGCTCTCTTCCACTGTGATCTGAAGTCTTGCATGTGGATGATTATTCATGTAACATGGGAAATTGGTGACTGGTTGATCCTTTGCATTGGCTGGCTATGTGGGTGCATGATGATTTATTTTCATGAGAGTACGATAAAGACGAGAAAAGCTGCCGTTCTTAGATTTATTGTTTGTTTTCGCTGAGGTTCCGATAATTGGCCAGCGGTCAGTTGAATAGTATGTCGATCGCAGCAGATGTTTAAAATACTGATTCAGAAAGTCACTGATAATACCTCTCCGAGAATGTACTATAGTGACGAGCAAGTGCTTTTCAGCTCAATGCCTCAACCAGGAGCCTGTGTCACGAACAGTCCATATAGTCAGGAAGCAGACTGTTAATTTATAAAATTTAAAAAAAAAATAAATTTGGCATCTCCAATCCCACCCGAATCTGGAATGCCCAATTCGAGAGCTATGTACAAGCTTGCTCGTATGCAACCCCATGTTGCCAAGTCGGAAAAGAGGGACGGATCGAGGCTCTCCTCCAAAGCACACGCCCGTCAACTACTGCTTCTTTACACTCATAGATCGAAACTTGGCAAGTTCAGAACGAGGGCAGAGGATACCCGAACATGATCAAGCTTAGACTCTTACCAATAAGCGCCCGTCTGGCCAACAGGAGGCGCTTAAGCAACGAACAAAGGGACTATTTTTCATATCCCATCCCGGCAGTCCCTTCCCAGTATGCATCCCTGCAGCGTGAGGCCAATTGCTGCTGCTCTGAAAAAGCTGCCGACCACTGCCGGCTGGTACGACCGGGGATCAGACCTGCGCCATAGTTGTCACTGGTGCTCCGCAATGTGGTGTCTTAACCAAGTGAGCTAACCCCAGAACACAGCAGACTATTTTTTGAGCTAATAACATCGGACATCGTCCTCACTTTCTGATATCACAAAATTTGCACTCCGATCTGCAATATTAGTCGCTGAAGCCAAGGCCAAATGAATAGACTATTGGAATTCCGCAGCAGACCAGCTAGTTTACTGGTAATTTAGAGTATTGTGGAGCACTTAAATCGTTACTGTCACATGAGCATTTACAAATTTGCCACGTGCACAACTCAGCTGACGTTGACAAGGTCGAATGCGTCGCCATTCTCATTCATGCATGAGAACATCCGAGCTATGATTGGCTATTGGCATGTACAGCGAGTGTACATAATGGTACCGCAGCCGAGCTGTGATTGGTTGATGTATATAACGGTACCCACCAATCTGCAGAAAAAAATTACGCTCCCCGGCACGCATCGGCTGGAGATAAGTGTCCGGAAATACACCAAGAGTACAAAAAGCATTAGAAATGTTATTCTTTTCATTTTCTTTTTTAATTGCAGCGACAAAAAGAAGACGAACATCACTTTTAAAGTACAACCCCAATTCCGGAATAGTTGGGACGAAGTGTAAATTGTGAATAAAATCAAAATACAATGACTTTCAGATCATATGAGCCAATATGTTATTTACAAAAGAACATAGATAACATTTCAAATGTTGAAACTCAGACATTTTACATTTCTATCCACAAAATGAGCTCATTTCAAATTTTCTGTCTGCAACAGGTCTCAAAAAAGTTGGGACACAGGCAAAAAAAGGGCTGAAAAAGCTATTAATATATAAGAGAATCAGCTGAAAGAACATTTAGCAAGTAATTACATTAACTGGCATCAGGTGTGTAACATGATTGGGTATAAAAGGGATGTCTTAGAGAAGCTGAGTCTCTCGGAAGTAAAGATGGCTAGAGGCTCTCCAACCTGTGAAGGCTTGCGTAAAAAAAATTGTGGAATACTTTAAAAACAATGTTCCTCAACGTCAAATTGCAACGGCTTTGAAGGTCTCATCATCGACAGTGCATAACATAATCAAAAGATTCAGAGAAACTGGAAAAATCTCTGTGCGTAAGGCACAAGGCCGAAGACCTTTACTGGATGCCCGTGATCTTTGGGCCCTCAGACGCCACTGCATCACTCACCGGCATGATTCTGTCATTGACATCACTAAATGGGCCCAGGAATACTTAAAGAAATCGCTGTCTGTAAACACAGTCCGCCGCCATTGTTGAGCATGATCCAGAATCGCCGCTGTGTTCTGTGGGCCAAGGCTCATTTAAAATGGACTGTAGCAAAGTGACAAAGTGTCTTGTGGTCAGACGAGTCCAAATTTGACATTCTTGTTAGAGATCATGGGCGTCGTGTCCTCCGGGCTAAAGAGGAGAAAGACCACCCCTCCTGTTATCAGTGTTCAGTTCAAAAGCCAGCATCTCTGATGGTATGGGGATGCATTAGTGCATATGGTGTGGGACACTTGCATGTTTTAAAAAGCACCATGAATACACAAAGGTATATAAAGGTTTTAGAGCAACATATGCTCCCCTCCAGACGACATCTATTCCAAGGAAGGCCTTGTGTATTTCAGCAGGACAATGCAAACCACATACTGCAGCTATTACAACAGCATGGCTTTGTAGTAGAAGAGTCGTGTGCTGAACTGACCTGCCTGCAGTCCTGATCTTTCACCAATTTGGCGCATAATTAAACAAAAAGTCCGTCAAAGGAGACCCAAAACTCTCCAGCAGCTGGAAGCCTGTATTAAACAAGAGTGGGATCAAATTCCAATGGCTCAACTCAAGAAACTTGTCTCCTCAATGCCCAGATGCCTCCACTCTGTGTTAAAAAGAAGAAGGGATGCTACACCATGGTAAACAGGCCCCTGTCCCAACTTTTTTTGAGACCTGTAGCAGCCATCAAATTAGAAATGAGCTTGTGTTGTGGATAAAATTGTAAAATATCTCAGTTTCAACATTTGCTATTTTATCTCTGTTCTATTGTGAATAAAATACTGGCTGGTGTGATTTGAAAGTCATTGCATTTTGATTTTATTCACAATTTACACTTTGTCCCAACTATTTTGGAATTGGGACTGTAAAAAGTAACATGAAGCTCATTTGAAAACGTAAATCAGTTTGCACTAGAATTGCAAACTAACGCGTTAGGTTACTCATTATCTGGAAAAAATACTCCAAGTACTCTAAGTATTCTAACACATTACTTAATAATGTGTTACCCTCAACACTGCTAACAACATCCTAAACATTAGATATATTAATTGTGCTCTGTTGCCATCATAGCCATGGTAAATATTTGTTTTGGGACTCATTTTTCTGAAGTTGAACGCAATTTATGTCTCTTCAGATACCTTCGATAGCTGTCCTAGCTATGCTGGCTAATGCAACATCGTTCATTGGCTGATCAAAGTGGTACATAAAATTAGCCGTACACTATTCTCACTTCAAAAATGATTAATTAAAGTTCAACCATACAAAATAATGTCACAAAATGAAAAATAAACTTACGTTTGATAAGATACAAAATCAACACATGAAAATGTCTCTCGGGATAACAAAATAATCTGTTAATAATGTAGAGAATCTAGCTTCAAGGACGCCGGCTATTGTAATATGATGAATTTCGAATAAATAACATGGCTTTCATTATTATGGAAGGTATTCGCAGGGATATTAGCAGATGAAATGCATAAGCATCGGGAAAAAACTTACCTGTCGAGCACAAGGGATGTGTGATCTCTCATTCTTGGTTACGAAAGTACTTGGACTTATTTGACATAGCGGAGAATGTGAGGCATGTCTTTGGAAACAGCATGAAGAAATGGAAGACAGAGCTTTTGGGGAGAGGTTTGAATACAAAGAGGAATTCTCCAAGGAAACATTTTGTCACAGTTGCTTTCGTGAGTGTGTTGATATTGCCCAAGGTAAAGGCAGGGTATTATTTGGCTTGAGGAAAAGGGACTATCAATCATCTCTTTAAGGAGTACCTTAAATTGGATGGGAAAAATGAGAAGCAAGTGGATATTTTGGTAAACACTTTGAAGATCTTTAGTCAGGATATATGTATGGAGTGTATGGAGTTAAGGATAAGTAAATGTGCGGTGCTGATAATGAAAACGGGAAAAGTGGTGCACTCTGAAGGTATAGATTTGCCAGATGGACAGGAAATACGAAGTATTGATCAGGGAGATGGTTACAAATATCTGGGAATGTTGGAGACAAATGACTTTAGGCACACGGAAATGAAGAGAATACTGGAAAAGGAACATTTTAGAAGAGTCCAGAATGTACTTAGGTCAAACCTGAATGGAGGAAACTCCATCAATGCAATAAACTCCACAGCGGTATCACTGATGAGATATGGGGTGGGTCTGATTAAAGGGCATCTAAAGTCGATTCTCAGATGGGACATTGAATGTCCAATGTTTACAAACAAATCCATCAATGTTTACAAACAAATCACTTGCTTTTATTGACATCTTGCATTGTCACATGACCAATTTCATTCATAAACCCATGTTTTGTGTACACGTTTGGATAATCCTTCTATTTCGATTCGTTTGCGCCGATGCAGCTCGCTGATTGGCCGATACACAAAAACAATGGGAATCGACTTTAGATGCCCTTTAACTGGTTGTTATGATTCTGCCATGCCTGTTCTGTTTTTGCCATGTTTTTGTTTTTGCCATGTTCTGTAGTTCCCTGCCAGATTCACATTTCTGTTATAGTCCGGTCCATGTCTTTGCCCATGCCCTTCATTGCACTTTGTCTCCCCTGTCTGGTCTTTTTAGCTACAGCTTCTCCCCAAGTCCTGCGTGTCACATGTTTAGGTGATTTCATGGTTTCTGGGTTTCAAACATTCCTTCTAATCTCGTTTGCTTCCTTCGCCTTGCTTTTCTATTTTACTAACCCGTACTAACAGTTTGTTGTTTTTGTTAAGATACTAACCAAGACTAACATTGTATATAATACTAACTTACTAACGAGCACCAGGGATTGTATAGCTGCACTTACTAATTGATTAACAAGCTCTCAGCACTCGCCCTGTTCTAGTCTCCGCCTCTTTCCTTCTCTTAGTCTTTGCTGCAATTCAGCAGATCCTCCGCACCTGCTCTACTCTGTCCTGCCTCTCATTATCTGTGCACATTAGAACTCCCTAACCGGAGCTGTATGTTTTGTCTATAGGTTGTCCTGTGATCCCTGTCTGCGTTTTGGCTTTTGCCAATTTCATGTGGTTAGGTTCTCCCTCGTGTTTGCTCCAACGTAATTAGTCTGATCCCATTCACCCGTCCCTGATCATAGCATGTGACTACCCTTGTGTCTACATTTAAGCAGTCTTCTTACAGCAGTTCCCTGTCAGAACGTTTCTCTTGTTTACCTGTGCTGCTTTCGTATTCGCCTTGTACTCATAGTGTTACTCTTCTGACTGGACCGTCCGACTTACGATTTTTGGCTCTGCATTTTGGGTTATTGTTGCATCTGTGTTTAAGAACCTTTTTTCGCCCGACTACGATTTTTGTGATTGCTGCCCTGTTAACGGTTTGGATTACGCCCACTGGTTTTTGGTTTTTGCTTCTCTGACAAACCTGTGCCTGTGTACCGAACCTATTTTTGCCTGACCACGAGTACTGTGTTTGCTGCCCTGGTTTTCGACTCTGTTTCTCCCTCCTGGATAGTGACTTTTGGATTGTGGACTCTGTACCTTTGCCTTCTGCCCTGCGGGGGTTACCCCCCTCGCTCAATAAAATCACTTTACCTGCAATCCTGTGTTCTCGCGACTGGTTCCTGAACGATACCTCACAGTGGTCAAAAGAAGAAATGAGACAAGCAGATCGCGAAACCAGGAAAATGATGACAATGTACAAAGCATTGCATCCACAAGCTCATGTAGATAGGTTATATATAAAAGATGGAGGAAGAGGTCTTACCAGTGTTGAAGACTGCATTGAAATGGAAACTAACAGCTTGCATAAGTATATCAATGAAAGTGGAGAAAAACTTTTGATGGCCATTAATGAAGAAAAAATTGGGAAAAGGAATATTAAAAGAGGAAATGACAGAAAGGAGAGGGAACAATTATACAAGCAAAACTGCATGGCCAATTTTTCCAAAATATGGAGGGGACAAGGGATGACAGGAGTTGGATTTGGTTGAGGCGTGGTACATTGAAGGAGACAGAAGGTATGATAAAAGCTGCAACGGATCAGGCACTAAGGTCAAATGCTATCAGATAGCATTTGAATAGATAATGAAGATGTATCGGCAATGTGCAGAATGAGTGGAGAAAAGGAATAAGGCAGAAGCCACATTGTGGCAGAATGCACAAAGTTAGCTCAGAAACAAACAAGTGTTGGCGACATGATAAAGTGGCTCAGGTAAATCAGTGGTCACTGAGCAAAACGTTAGAACTGCCACATGCTGAAAAATGGAATGAACACGCCCCAGAAAGAGTTGCTGAAAATGAAAATATTTTGTGGGACTTCGCAATTCAAACAGACAACATTCTTGAACACAACAAGACAGATATTACTGTTCTTGATAAAAGGAAAAGGGAGTGGGTAATAATATGTCATGTCCATCTGACATAAAGGGTGGAGGATAGGCTGTAATGGCCGAAGGAGTAGGGAGGTCAAATGCAGCAGTGTGAGAGAACGAGACCAGCAAGGACTTAAAACACCCACAGAGAGAAATATAAACGAGGCAACAGAAACAGCTCTCGCGCTTCCAAAAGGACGCCCAGCAATCCGAACCAGGAAGCAAAGCGAGAGAGGAAAAACAAACAGGGAGAGCGAAAGGGAAATAACTCGAGAACCGAGAAAGACAAAGCACCATAAATTGTAGCGACACCAAAGAAAGAGAGGTAAGGAATCAAAAAGGAAATTTCCCTAAAGAAATATAAATTGCAAATGTACCGCGAAGACTTTCGCCACAAATCCCTTACTAGAGATATCTTCCCGCTGTAGTGAAAACTGAAATCAGACTAGAGATATCTCCAGCAAAGGAGGCGCGGCGGACATCCGGCTTATATCGACTTAGAGGAACGCGCCGCCCACGCCTGATGAACCAGCTGGGAAAAGAATCCGATAGAGAAGGAATTCGATATCGTCCCGGGACGAGAGCCACAAAGGAAAAGTCCTTCACACATGCACACATCTAAACCATGACAATAAGGAATTTCAAAAGATTGACATATATCAAGATTTTAAGAGAGAGGTGGCAAGATTGTGGAAGTGCAAGAAAGTAATGGTGGTTCCAATAGTCATTGGAGCATCGGGGACCATCAGCAAAAGATTTATGTCCTGGGGCCTCATTTATAAACGGTGCGTAGGCACAAAAAAGATATGTATGTCACTTTCTTTGCAGATTTCTGATTTATAAAAACAAACTTGACATTAAAAAGGGAAATTATTAAGATTATGCACAATGTCAATAAATTCCCAAGTCCATCCTGATTAAATAAATGAAAATTCCATGCAGTTTATTTTACCAATAGGTTTATAAATTAGGTTATTTTCCACAAAATGTCATTTTTATTTTTTTGTGCGTACGTATGATTTAGGTATGAAATCCACGCACATTTTTATAAATAAGGCCCCTGGGCTGGCGTAATAGGGGTAAACAGGAATCTGGATGTGATGCAAAAGGCTTGTCTAACAGCCAGGATCATCAGGAGAGTGTTTGATATGGATGTGACCACATGAAGAAGAAAAACACTGAATGATCTTTGGTTAATGGAATTGACTTGACATTCAGCTTATTATTCCACCAGTAAAATCAAATGGTGAGACAATAATAATAATAATAATAATAATAATAATCATCATCATCATCATCATCATCATCACCATTAAAAAAAAAAAAAAAAAATTGTGTTCCAGCACTTTGTGCTTGGACCCCAAATAATAAAATTGAGAACAAACACAATATGGTTCCAGCTTTTCATGCCTGGTCCCCTAATAATCTTGCACATGCCTTTACAAAGAACTGACATTGAAAAAGCTGAAAATTAAACCACAATTTTGAGTCCTGCAAAGATATATATGTAAAGATATATATGGATCACCAAAAGGCCTAATCAGAAATTTCCCCTGGTTAGTCTTTATGGGCCATCTACCTTGACAGAGTTTACTGAATAATCCACTGGAATTTTTTTTCCCTTTTGTCTTTCTCATCTTGCCAAATTTGTTCTCCCCATGTTCGCATGGGTTTCCTCCAGGTACTCCAGCTTCGTCCCACAGACCAAAAATATGCATGGTAGATTAACTGGAGACTCAACTGCCCACAGGTATGAGTGTGTGAGTGAATGGTGTGTGTACCCTGGAATGGATTGGCAAGCCATCCCAGGCGTGTTCCTGCCTTCCACCCATAGTCCCCTAGAACAAGTTCTAGCTCCTCTGCAAACTTAATGAGGATGAAGCTGTTGAGATCATGAATGGATGGATCTTGCCAAATTATGCATGAGAAGAATAAAAATTTAAAAAGCTTTTAATTGTGAATCTTATTTAAAAACATATTTTAACTGAGCCTATGTCCACAAAATAAATGCACACACTTTCACTTCTCTAATTCTCATCCTGGACTACTCTTCTAAGACAATCCAGGCTTCTCAAAATAATAACAATAATAATAAAGCACAACAACTTAATGCCCATGTGTCATACGTGCAATATGCTTTATACCAAGTCATACCACCATCCCATAAATACTGGATGCTGTACTGTGTCTCACAGCCCGTCAATAGGAACCAGTTAGAAAAGGGCTGAATTCTACAGCCAAGCATGATTTTAAAAAGAAAAACATTTCTGAAGAGAAGTAAGACCTGAACAATTTGAGCAGGATCATTGAAACCATTCCAGTCCTGCTGCATTGTACTACAGAAAGTCCAGGAGAGGGAGGGATTAAAGACAATGGATGGCGTGTCTCCATCAGTTCACAGCTTGTGGCAAGAGGGGGCTCATCCCTCACTGCACCACATAACAAATAATATTATACCAAAAACTCATAAGAAAACTAGAAACAATCCAATGTCAGTCTTCAGCATATCTTTACATTCTACTTGTTAAAATGCAATTTCTTCAAAAAGAAAAAGACTACATTTTGATGGAAATAAAATTGCATTTCTTATGAGTCACTTCATTAACTAATTACTGTATAGGAATAATACATTCTAAATCACTGCATAGCACATGCAAATCTGATATGCATCAAGAGCCACCTTAGTGGCTTCTACCCGAATTTCTAGGCATACATGGTCCTGCACACATTCACTCAAACCCTAACAAAGCACACCTCGTTCAGCACTGGGGTGTCATTGAGCCGCTAATTTATAAAATCTAGAGTGCCATATTTGCATAGAATTGTACATCCCCGGATGGCAACTGTACCCCCAATGGAGTCAAAGTTAATCATGCATGTGCGAAGCCCAGTAGCTGACATTTCATTTTTGGAACTACAAGTTTAATGTAAACAAGAGAGTGCGGCGAAAACAACGAGACAAGACATGAAAACGTGACAAGAAAATGTATGCCACCAAACTCTCTCGATACTTGTTGAATGGATAGTAATGGTATATGAGTACGGCAGTGGCGGACGGTGAACTGGCGATAGCGGAAGCCCAAACCCATCCCTTAAAAATAATGATTGGTCATGACCTGTTTTCAATCATTCATTTAAATTACCATTACAGAAACTCAGAAAACTCTCAACATTATCAGGTGTGGCCAAATTTCATTAATAACGCATACCTGTCAACTCTCACGCATTCGGTGTGAGTTTTAGTGACATATTTACGTTCCCCTGCTGTAGTGAGCAATTATTCAATCAACGCATGTGTATGAGATTCTCATGGGGAACTGAAGTCCTTGTGCATGGAGGTTTATCAGTTTCACATGCGTTATGACTCCGGACTTCTCACGCTTTTCTTTACTCAGGGGTTGGAGGCAATGCATGTGTTTCATGATCGTTTAAATTGTTTAAATTAGGGGCGCCCCGGTGGTTCATCGGTATAAGCGCGCGCACCATAAAGGCTGTGTATTTCTCGCAGCGACCTGGGTTTGATTCCGGCTCAGGTCATTTGCTGCATGTCCTCCCCCATTCTTCTCCCCAACCTTCCTGTCTCTCTACACTGTATAGCTATCAAATAAAGGAAAAATCCCCCCAAAAAAAAGAAAAAAAAAATTCAATAAGATCATTTGAAACGTCTTCCTGCAATTCCATTGCTTCCAATGATCTTATTTTGAGGTACCTCAATTTTGTGATTGCTAGTTGGTGGTCCGGCAGAAGTATTTGATTGTATCTGCCGTTGCGATTGTATCTTAAAATACAGTATTTTACATCAATCCACCACAAGAATCTTAGCTTTTCAAAAATATGGGTAATACATTAGTATTACTTAAACATGCAGGTTGTGAAGCATAGTTTTTGACTTAACAGTCCGACGGCCCGCCCATGGGCCGTGCACATTTTAAAAGGTTTAAAAATGTCAGACGTCTCTCCAACCAATTAAATACCTTCAACTGGTTTCTGAGTGGATTCAGGGCATGATTACCTTTAATACATCACCAATGTCTCGCTGTGGATTCTCAGGGTGGAGCGGCACTGCTTATTGCTGTATGCCGATACCAGTATTGCCACTCGCTGTAGCGTGACTTTCTGCCATGCTATTTTTTGGAAATTAGGTCTCCAGATTACCTTCAATCACCACAACATAGTAACAACCAGTATCCTCAGTATTTTCTCGAAAACAAAAAGTATTTCTTATGTTTTCTGCGAATTTTGTTGTTCGGGTGCCTTTGCTGCTGTTGCTGAATCTTTACACTGGAAGTAGTCTGTCAGCTACAGATCAAAACTGGGCCAAGATAAATGCATCCCTGATTGGCACAGTGCTTAGTGGCTGCGAGTTTGCAATTCAGGGGAGGTACAGGCCTATGATACCAGTTTAAATTAATCTACTGTATAAGAAGTAAAATCTTCAGAAGCTGGTTCAGAAAAGCACGTAGTTCCATTACAATGGAAATGCAGGAGGGCTTGTAGCTGGGATATAACACAAGGAAGAATTCAAGAGAGACTCCCTTATATCCTGATTTCACTCTGCTTAAAATGGCCAAAGTCAGACAATGACCTGGTCATGCTACACAAATCTGAATTAAATCTGCAAGCAGGGACATCAAGTCTACTCCCAACCAGATTTGCAGAATTATTTAAACAGCAGCAACATAAATCTTATGTTTTTCTGTGTTATGTACTCCTTTTTCGTTTTATCTATTTATGTATTTATTTATTTGTTTATTTATTTGTCAGTTCAGCATATGATCACCCGCAGTGGCTTAAACCACTGCGTATAGCAAATAATACATTAGTACGTTTTGTTACCCTAACAAATACCATCATATGATCATGTAATAACATAATTTTACAGCATTCTTCCATATGCACACTCAAAGCTGAAAATTAATGTTAACCGAAAATGGTGCATGCTGCACATTTATTTATGGCACTGTGTCTGCTATAGGGGATCACCAGATGAGCTTAAAGAGGAACTCAAACATACCTCACTTTTTTGTGGTTTTCACAGTTTTAGGTACTTTATATTACTCTTTCCCCGAATACATCAGTAGCCGAGCTCAATCTTCCTATTTGTGTTGAAAAAACATGATTATAAACCAGCCCAGCTGCAATGCAATTTCCCCGATTTCCAAAAAGCTAATTACTTATTAATTTATGCATGTGACGTCGTTCTGAGATTCATTGGCGCTCTCAATTCGACGTCGATATACCAGCTGAATATGTTCCGTGCTAAATTACCAAGCTAAAGCTTTGCCTTTGGGTTTGTTTTTAATACATTTTATTCGACAAATATAGAATGCCTCGATCTTGTGTAGTTAAATCTCACTATCAATGTTGATGTGAGATCTTGCACACTGTGAAGACATTTACTGTGCCAATGACGGAAACAGGTGAAATCACCGATGACATCGACGACTCCGAAAAGCCACAAAACTCATATTGCATTCATGCGTCAATGTTTTAGAAGATTTGTCGAATATGGCTAGCTGGCTATAAAACCAGGGAGTTGACGATGAACAGAACAAAGTGCATGTTACAATTTAAATCCATTCAGGTGCTGTATTTCAGGACAGTGCAAAGAGAGGCTACTGGTGAGTCCCCATAATCTAAACTGCATATTTACGTGAACAAGTTTATTTGTACGTGCGTGAAATAATGCTGAAAAAGAGCATTTGTTTTGCATGCCAAACAGGGGGCAAGTTAGTTAGCAAGCAAGTTTATTTGAGTTTGCTGTGGTTGCCATTTCTTCCCCTCAATGGTTTTTCATCGTTTCGTGACATACCGTTCTGAACCATTAGGCTATATACAGTCTATGCTCTGAACAGCTTCAATTATTTAGTTTTTCACGGGCTAACATTTGTTATAATTGTGTTCTCTCTACCTCTCTGTAAGTCTTTGTGCTTGTGTAAATAGATAGCACAATCCCACAATTCGAACAAAGCCTCTACTTCTAACTCTGACTTGAGTAGCTACAGCGGCAACACAAACCTTATTTTGCATTAAAAAATCAATATGTTTTTGATCTTTTGTTGCTATTGATTTTTTGTGAAGACAAGACACAACGTGAACAATCTGATAATGGTTCAATTCAAGCCAACAGATCTGTGACTGTATGTAGCACTATACGGCTTACTTGTGCACTGTAGAGCTAGTGCACACAGTGCAACTGAGTCTCAGAATGACGTCAGGTGTTCATATATACAATCGCGCTTTTCGGATTTCTGACGATGTAGGCTCAGAAACAAAGTGCCCCTAAAAATGTGTTTCTCACCCAAATTTCTCAAGTTGATTTTTAAAAAATAATTTAATCCATAATTCACCACAAAAACACAAAAATCTCAAAACTTCAAACCCCTTTTTAGTTCTTCTTTAACGGGAAAGACGAGGACCATGGTTAAGCACACATCACTTCCTGGAATGAAATTTGATAAAGTTTCCTTTCAGAGAAGCCCAGTAATTTTAATTTGCATACAAAACATGGTAAAGTACATGAAACTCTTTGCTTTTTATTGCAATCAACACTTTCAACATAATTCTGTCTCAGAGATCCCATCTCTGCCTTTTACAAGTTTCCCACAACCATAAAATTTCAGCCCACCTTTGACAAAAGGAAGCAAGTGAAGATTCTGACAAAAATGAGTTAAGTAATCCAATCACATCAAGGAAGCAGGTAGCATCAACTACTAGCTTTTGGTAATCTGCTGGTTAATTTAGTCATAATCACAACATCAAAAGGAAGCAAGTACCAGCACATGGCTGATTTTACATAGACAAAAAGATGCGACCATGACTATCCAATCACAGATGAGGATACAAGACCTAACATGCCTTTTGACCACTGAGATTGTAGGTCTTTTGGACGTCATTGGGAATGCTACCCCCTGTTGCCATCACATCCAGCTCATGTTTGTTGCGCTACAAAATATAAAACTTCATAGATTTCTTTCATCATTTGCATGAAAGGTGAGTATTATCTAGTTTTTAGCTATTGTTTGCCCTTTTAATAGTTGTTGAGAGCCATGCGCATGCTGAAAATCAAAGTACAATAAGCGTGTTGGAAGTTGGTGACTGCTAACACTGCATGCACTTTAACTTATACTAAGTTATATGCCTGTATCGATGGTTGCATTAACCTTGTTTACTCTGGTATAAATGAAAAATGCCAAACTATGAATGGAATGAAAGTTCATTTTACCGAGTACCGTTTTCTCTGCAGGTTGAATAAATGGTAAATGACATTGCTTCCTTCTGCCGGCTTTCAGTCTGATGTCTTATTCCCTAATTCCCATGACAGAAGAAGTAGCATTAACCTCACCCAAGATACAAAAACAGAAATTCTTTAGTTTGCCTTATGTAGCCAAGGGCGACATCTTTTTATCAGCCTAAAATATTTCACACTTAACTTGCCTGTTCTGAGAGCCGGAAGAGGAAATGTTTTTTTTTGCGACTTACTCAAAAACATGTTTTTGTAACTTGCTTCCTTTTATCAAAGTTGGGCAGATTTTCTGCCTGCAACCACTTCTCACACAAAAGGTATATCATTGGTTTCAACACCAAAAATTCACTGACCACATTACCAACACAAACTTCCATTCCAATTTTCTTATTTTCAAACTGCCAACAATATACTCAATGTATTGTGCAATATGATATTATGATACAGTAAAGGTCAATGCTGGGTTCTCCAATAAGTGTCTTTGTATCCCCCCTGAACCATTCTCTCCAAGAACAGAGTCCCTCCTCCCTCTTTGTCCCTTTCATCACAATTCTCAAAACACACAATGAGCCTGAGAACCATCTCATTCACACAGGACTAACACTGCTGATGGGTGCAAATACCAAATTAGTCAGGCAGTGTAGTCAGAATATTGAACTTAACCAAACAGTATTGCATTTTACTTCAGCCTTATGGAAAGAATAGCAGTATTTTACGCTGTATGCATGTGTGTGTGTGCGTGTGTGCGTGTGTGTGTGTGTGTGTGTGTGTGTGTGTGTGTGTGTGTGTGTGTGTGTGTGTGTACATACATATATACAGTGGGCTTCAAAATTACTGGCATCCCAGACTGACAATGCACAAACAATACTTCAAAAAATTCTAAAATATATACTTATAGAGAAACTCTAAATAACAACAAGTGAGAAACACTGTACATTATTAACGTTCTAATGGAACCAACCAAAATCATTTACTGATTTAATTAAAAATCAATTTCCTCCAAATCAAGGTTTCACAGTTAATGGCACCCTAAAGATTACTGTAAATAACATCTACCGAAATTAAATTCCACTTATTTAAGTTTCATCTAAATGTTAAGGAACCATACTGAGCCATTACATCACTACCTGTTTCACTAGGGTATAAAAATGAGGAAACACACATACAATATCCCTTTGTCAACCAACACTATCAAGAAAACAAAACAACTATCAGTTCAAAAGAGGCAGACGGTCATAGACTTTCAAAAATATAGAAACTTAGCTATTTTGGCTAATGTTGGAAACTTAGCTATTTTGCAATACGAGCAAAGACAAAAAGTTTCTGGGAAACACCTACTTTAGGCCATGCTCCCTGGTTTTCCTGTTTGTGACATCCAACTATGTCACTGTACACATCAAGTGACAGCACAGGAGAAGGAAAATACAGATTTTGCAGCTTATTTCCAGAGAAACACAAAAAAATTGGAGAAAACTGCATGCATTTTTCACACTATATTCCTACCTCAGATAGATGGAGATAAGGTTGAAAATTGGCAAAGTGTCCCTTCAAATAGCGAAACAAATGGCAATGAAGGCCCCATACAACTGCACAGCTGGAGACTTGCATAATGGAAGAATGGGAGAAAAGTCCACTTGCTAGACTTGACCAACTGGTGCCTTCAGTGCCCAAACGCACAATGAGTGTGATTAAAAGACATAGTGATGCAACACAGTGGTAAACAGTCAACTGTGCCAACTTTTTTGAACTCTTTTGCAGTCATCACATTGCATATTTTCAATAAGCAATTAAATTTGCAAGTTAGAACATCAAATAATGTGTTGTATTGTTTTCAGTAGGATACAGCCTTTTCAAATCAGTCCTTTTTTATTTTACTTGCATTTTTATGGAATCGGTGAGTGCGTGTATCTGTATACAGCATACATATAAATATTTGATAAGACTGTTTGCTTACCAGATGGAGTTTCCATGTGTTCAGAATGTGTGTGGCAGTAAGGCTATCATCCATCTCAAATACTCACAGAGCTCCCTTCAACATTTTCACTTGAAATTATTGTTAGAGCTGAATTACTTTGCCTTGGAAGAGAACAAAGGATATCTTGGAATTTAGTGGCAAATTACATTTGTCTCTGTCTTCATTAAAAAGAATCAATGGTGTACTACTTAAAAAAAAAAAAAAAATTAATGGAATGAAAATTCAATTCCTGTCCCACAATGGGAAGATGCATTACTAATGTGATGCTAAAATAAATAAATAAAAATATTACACAAACATATCATATTTTCACAGCAGTTTTCATGTGGCAGTCAAGAGAATGCGGCAACAGCTGCTTAAAGCTGCAAAGAATACAAATTGATCTGATTGATATTCAATTCCATGAAAACTTTCTGATTTCACATACACTGAATATTTTACAGTACTTTTAATAGGTTGGGATTCATTTTTTCCCTTGAGCATTCTAAAAGCAAGTGAGCAATTTAAATAAAACATTATGCAGCAAACTCACAGAAATCTTGGCCCATGCTAAGTTTCCCCAAGGTACTTGGGAAAATAGCAGTAGAACAGGTATGGAAATCAGGCAGCTTTACAGAGTGCAAGATTTACAGTACCAGAAACTACACGTGCCAAGGAGAATAAAAAGTCACTAAAAGCCTTGGGGATCCCCAAGGAAGATGTCCTATATGAATAAGACTTTTTGCCTAGTTCAGTCCTTCCCTCTCCATACAGCCAGCTCGTTTGCCTATATCTTTATACCAAATTGTCTTGCGCCACACACACACATACACATTTGCATGTTTTCTTTCCTTTTTAATGAAGTTTGGCGTTTATGCCTCCATAAGCTCTGCTGTCTCCATGTCTCCATGCTCCATGTTCTGATCCCTTTGAGGAGGTAAAGCGATTTTTATCCAGAAAGCCACCGCGTTTGCCTATATCTTTATACCAAACTGTCTTGCCCCCCCACACACATGCATTTGCATGTTTTCTTTCCTTTTTAATGAAGTTTGGCATTTATGCCTCCACAAATTCTGCTGTCTCCACGTTCTGATCCCTTTGAGGGGGAAGAGCGATTTTTATCCTTGGGTGTATCCTTTCTAATGCTTTCGCATTTTTAATATAAATATTTCTTCTTTACAAAGAGAAAGCTCTCCTTTGTCAACACGCCTCGCAGGAGGAGCAGATTAAAAACCTTAACACTGCCAACCTTCCAACAATACTCCCAACCGGGCTGTGTAAAACTCAATTAAACCGCTCCCCTCAGAATTTCACTTTAAGAGTATTAAAGAGAAGCTCTTCAAGCATGATGACGAATGCCCGTCCAGCCGCAGAGCTTCATCAGAGAAATTTCCCAAAATATCCTTGGGGCGTTAGCCGGATGCTTATGCTAAAGGCTGAACAAAGAAGCCAAACTTCTGTGATTAATTTTCTGCACTCCTGAAAAGAAACCCGGCACATTAAAAATAGTCAAAATCGTACTGCATGTAGCTTTAGCTGTGGGGGCAGAGAGGGTAAAATCGTCAGAATTGTATAAATTATAACATGCATTCATCAATACAATCTTCCACACAAAAAATGGTGTCACAAGCCTCGCGTGAATCCCTTTCGTGTCTCCTCTTATCTAGCAGCTTGCCTTTCTTTTTAGAGTCCTTGTCTATTTTGATTGGTTTATATCCCGTGTACTTTCCTCACCAGCTGTTCTGAATTCATGTTCTCCTTCCCTCATGAGTGTATTGGCATATTTACACCCCTTACTTTGAGTGTGCAGATTGTCATTTGCTATATGCCCTTTAGCAACCAGTCGATATTTCCCAATAAAGCTTACCGTCTTTGAAAATTATTCTTAATTTTTAATAATAATAAAATACGGAAGTTCTCTTCCTAGTTCTATTAATAGAAACAAGCTCCAAAGCCTCTCCAGAATTGGGATCTGATAAATCAAACCTTAGTATGTTCCTCTGCCCAGTTAATTAGGAACAACCTCCCAAGCCATCTGCAATCATTAGGACTGGGACTGCATTCCTGCAAAACTCTATCTGACAGTTCAGCTGTGGCGAAGCCTGCACTTCATCAGGCAGCTGCCCCAGGCTGCTACTGGCCGGGCATGGATACACCCTTGCACCCAAGTCTATAACATCTGAACTGAACTGTCATTCTGCTCCGGACTCCGTCCCGCAGTCAATACTGTATTGCTGCTCAACTATTGGACTGCTCTCTGACTCCGCATTTGGTTCCTGGTCTGGATCATAACGGATGGTCTGCCAGTTACTTCTCATGAAGCAGGGGAGGAATCACTGTAGTGCCACCAGTGACAGACAGGCTGATTTCCTTGCTGGCTCAACCTCTCCCGTGTAGCACTGCATAGACTACAGTGTGCAAAACCATCACTAGCATCAGAGAGAGGACAGGGCGTACATTGCTGCTGTATTGCTTTGGCACTTGAGCGGGTGTGGCATCACTGTAACTCAAGAGATGCATTCCAAATGTTGAAGGCAAAAGCGTAAAGTACATTTTTTTAAATGAAGCAGGGAGGATGAAGCAGCCTGTTCTTATCGACAGATAAGACTGTGTAGAAGCAGCGCTCGCTATCGTGAGAGCCCTCCCTCTTCCCCTGGAATGTCGGCTCATCTTTGAGCCCCAGCGAGTTGAAGCTTGCATCATTGTCTGCAAACCCATTGTTCGTGGGGCGCGACGGAGGGAACGCATCGCCAGCGACTGGCCCATCCTTTCAGATTAGACAAGCCAGAAGTATACCGCACATTACAGACACATTTAGACACAGCGTGCCCGTTCCCTGGCTCAGGGCTGTCTTCTCCACCCCGGCTGCACATCAAGATTCCTCCTCCTCGTCTCAGACACTTCCTTTCCAAATTTTGCACACAGCTGTTGCGTGATATGAGATTTCGCTCGGAGAAAGAGTCAGAACGATGGGTGTTGGAGCACTGCACGCACACAAACAGACGCACATGCATCTTTCACTCTCGCACTCTCTCTCTCATACATACACACACACACACACACAATCATGCAGACACACACATAACAAGGAAACCTTCTGAAAGAGTTGTGACATTGCGCAACTCATAGGGTAGAATGATGATACAGAGAAACTCACAGACAACTTTTCATAGTCCCTCACCTTACAGTAATGGGGTGAGTCTCCTTAGTTAAATCTGCGTCAGTCACTTACTGTGAAAAAACTGCATTTTTTAAAGAGAAGAAATATGAAAATGAAAATTTCTTAACTTTTGTGCTCAAATGACCTCCGCAAGCAAAAAATCGTGTCAGACCCGAGCAACTTTATATGCTGTATGTCTTCCTGATTAACACAGCTAGAGGCAACAACCAGAAATATATCACAGTCTCTCAGCTACTGTAGCTCCACATCGTGACAAAAAGTCTAATAAAATCCACTTAGCATTTTAAATTATGAGTATATCACGCCTTTCTTGAACCACAGTCAATGTCAAATTGAACATTACAGGGAACTATACTGAAAATAAATCTGTGCTCATGAGGATAAAAGATGCCCTGGCTGCATAATAACTGGAGAAACAAGAGAGGTCCTCGTACCTAATTCATTACGTGAAAGATGACCTCCACAACTCGAAAAAAGCACCCAGTTTGGATGCCAAAGTAGGATTCGTCTTTCCAGGTAAGTGGGAATGCTGTTCTTTGTATTACACAAAAACAAGACAAAAAACCAAAAAAAACAAAACAAAATGAATTGTCTCTCACCTTTCACCCAGTAAAAGAAGCATAACTGATAAGCTTGTGCCATTCTACTCTCCCGTATTCTGCGAATAACATTCACCTCCTGTTTTTGGCCCTCATTCCACCTCTCAGAGGCAGTGCCCCTTGCATTGCACATGGTATTGGCCGCCAGGCTCCCCAAGGCTTTTTAATATTTCTGACTCATGAGGTGGGGGCAAGAGGGGTGAGGTGATGAATCTTATTTAGCGGGCCAGGGCTCCCTATCTCCTGAGCGGAATAAAAATCTGGTCTAAAACACAGCGGTGCGCGTTATAGAGTGCTGGATTTAAAGCTTGTCCACCCTGATCAAACCAGGATTTATGAAGCCTCATAACTCCCCGACAACATTCAGCAGCTTACCCGTTCTATATATTTCCTTCCACTCGCTGATATTCCCAGCTTTGACACTCACTCAAGATAAGCCTGTAGCCCTCTGACAGCAGAGAGTGCTCATCTGCTCTCACTGTTCTCACAGTCACTCTAAACACAGGCCTTGAGCACACAGCTGGGGTTTTCCTCCCGCACAGAATGTATCGTTTTTGTCAACTCGCTTGCTACTTTTACAACGACCATTATATCTACCATGTGCTTGATGCATCCCAGGAGAAGGTGTCACCTGAACTTGAGTAGGTGTGGAAGAGAGGCCTACATGTACGCGAGAGATCTGTGCTGATACAAAATCAACTATACACTTCTCCCCCTCCCAAACCACACAGACACCTGTAGGGGGGCTAGCTAAGTGTTGAATTAAATCTCACCGCATAATGGCCTGGCAATCTTTTGTCACTTTCAAATGAAGATACAAATCCTGGCTAATGAATGCTGTACAGAATTTCTTTGTGAAAATGAGCTTGATCTCTTGTTGAACACCCACATACTGTATAACACCTTCTTACCTGCATCTGTCATTAGTGAATATGACCTGTCAATCACGCTGCACAGTTTTCGGTTCATTACAGCTCATCTGCTGAAAATTTCCTGCCGTTTTATAATAGCAGCATAAAAATATGAGAGCAGTGACTGGACTACCATCCATCTGTCCCCACAGTTCCATGCCTAGGGTCCCTATGCAGAAAATTTACAAGAAAATGCAATTGAGCGGGGGGGAAGCAAAGAAACACTGATTCGAAAATGGTAATGCTCATTATCAGAAAAGTGATGACAACATAAATGCATCACTCAAGTTAGGAGATTAGGTGCCTCTAGATTGTCTGCTTATAAAAATTATGATACATGCAGACCTACAGCTCTGTTTTAAGTTGGTTCAGTCACTGCGCAGTCGCACATAATAAAATCCCTTTGTGCTTTTCCATGAGTTTCACCCCAGAGACGAACAAGAACCTGTACAAATGCCTTATGTTCATGAATAGGGATCAGAAGTAACCCCTTAAGTTTCAACTATTTCCATTCATTCCATTTTTCGCATTGACATTTTCACTCAATCTGGTCACTGCTTTTGAACATGTTTAAGCTCAGAGTTCAGCCCATATAGACTACTTTATAATGTCATTATTTTAGTCATAAAGGCTCCTTATTTTGAAGTATGAGGGGTAGCAAATTAATCTTGTGAGATCTTCACTGTTGGAAATTAAAAATAAAATTAATTAAGGAAAAGTCTAGCAAACCAAATCCATAATAGTTTTAATTCCACAAAAGTAGAAACATATGTTCAAAGAAACATAAAATATCTAATTGTTCACCCAAACTTTCTCTGAAGAAATAATCATTGTCATTTGTTACATAGGCATGCTATTATCCTGTTTCTTATCGTAAATATTTTGTATATGTTGTCTGGAAATAACTATTACATGCCATGTGGCTCCAAATGTATAATAAAATTTAATCAATCAACCAATAATGAACATTGCAGTAATTTATGTGAAAATTCTACAAAAGATTTACAAAGTTTCAGTCATAGAACATTAAATGGATATTTTTGTCATCACTTGAAATACCAGTGTTTTCAGGAATAATTGAAGTTTCACGTGGACAGAGATGAATTGTGGTCTCTTCTTTCTCACGAATGCTTCCTCCCACACCAGACATTGGAACCATAAATAATGACAAAGCGCACAAAATATCTGATACCCTTCCCGCGACCCCAGCAAACAGAAGTAACACAAAAGAGCATTTTAAACAGCTGGGCCATGCTGACACATGGAGAGGGAGGAGGTGCCAGACTGTGTGAGTGTGAACATCAGCCGATACCTGCAGTACTACTGCCACAGCTCAGTCAGTCACACTGTTGGCCCACACAGCAGTGGGACGTAATCTCTGCTAACATTTGATACAGTAGGTAAAGGGATTTGGTCGGTATGGGGAGGTGGGGGGAGGGGGTGGGTCAAGGGGATTAAACTGACAGAAGCAGATGTAAAACGGAAGGGCCTGTGGGATAGCATCAGAGTGGTGGGCAAACAAGCATCACATCAGAGAGCAGTATTGGAGGGATTACATGGAGAGTAATGGGGGATTCCTCCCCCAGTTATAACCTAAAGACACAACAGAATCAGCAGATACTCAAAGACTGCATACTAACTGGACTTTTTGTCTCGCCACCATTAAAAGTGAAAAATTCCAAATTTAAGAGTGCAGGTGAAACACTGCAATGAAGTTTACGCATGTAGTATTGTAATTCCGCACCAGAATCACATTTTCCTTTTTGTCAGATTGTGACGATAATGCTGCCAATCATCTGGACGTTCAATAGAACCAGTACGCAACGACAGCAAAACAAACAGCAGAAAAGCTCTGTATTAGTCACTGTAATTCCGCTATAGCTTGGCGAGTTGGCTAGCTGCTTTATAACCAGCACTAGAGTTGGTGAACCCCTTAGAAAAGCCTGGCACGTTTCGTCAAAAGTTAAGCATGCCTGTTCTGAGGTTCTTTCTGAACTTGTACCACCAGTACAAGAGGCCCACATACTGTGCCATGGTATATTTCCACAGCGCATGAGCAATCGCTCTAGCTTACTACTACATTGACGCCCCCCTGTTAATTCATGCATAAGAAGTACATTGTAAGACGCCTCCCTGTTGAGTGATCACTGTTAGTTCTCTGGGGCATTCTGTCTCATTATGAAGGCTTTTTAGCCGTATGATAGAATGTGCTCCTGCTGTGTGGATTCCCTGGGCTCAGTCCCTGGCAAATGTTTGTCTCTGCCCCCCCCCAGTGACACACAACCTTGAAAGTCTCCATAAAGGTTTATACCCCTTGCTTGTACATACCATGTATTCAGAAAAAAATTAGACAAAGCCACTGATTTCCTAGTTCCTAAATTGTGCTGGGTGTTGTTGTACTTAAGATAACATCAGTCACGTTAGCTACTTTACCATTTAGATACAAGATGATCATGCACATAATGTACATTTTGATACAGCACAGTGAGATATTTGTTGGCCCTAAAAATGAATGACCCATCCCTTAAATTACATGGAAACCTGGTCAGAAATAGGGGATGCATTCATAGTCATATCTATATAATGCAATGCAGAAAATATTGTACAGTAATAGTAGTCAGAACTTAAAAGAATATGTTGCAGGGTCATGATTGCCATCAGGCCATGCCCTCTTCACGTACAGTGCAGTCTCAATTTGTTTATACACCATGTAAGTATAAGGTTAAAGTAGAGACTGTTAATATCAATCTGTATGTAATCTCATTCATATTGTGTGAACCATGTAGAAATTGCAGCTTTTTTTTTTTTTTTTTAAATGCCTCTTTCCAAAAATTTATAGACTGCACCACATAGAGCTGAGCAGCCTAATCACTCAACATTAACTTCACACAGACAATTTAACAGGTAC
This sequence comes from Gymnothorax javanicus, assembly GCA_029692085.1. Classification (NCBI taxonomy): domain Eukaryota; kingdom Metazoa; phylum Chordata; class Actinopteri; order Anguilliformes; family Muraenidae; genus Gymnothorax; species Gymnothorax javanicus. The sequence continues at coordinate 80,772,922 of CM056197.1, read as the reverse complement.
AATTTCAAGGAATTGTCATGGCTGTTGTTCCACAAAGGTTAACACTGAATTTGTGTTCAAGCCATTCTGTTCCAAGCAAACACAATTACACCTTCAATCACACTGAAAGCTTCAATGAAATTATAAGCATCATAAACACTTGTTATGCAGGCTTATTGTGCATTCATTTTGCCAGTGAGAAAGTGCATCCATAAATTAAAACACTAAGAACGCACTGGTCCAACTCAGAATGGAACAATATTATCCAAACCAACAATACCTAAACATACCATCCTATACACATTACTGGCACTTTGATAAGATTACAACGATGCTACAGGAACACAATTCTTCCCTTCATTAACCTCCTTCAGACACAATGGTGTCCTAATTAATGGCTCTTGCTGGATTTAATAGAGCTTTGACAAAGTGGGCCTCTTGTACTTCAGATTTACAAGACATTAAATATGTAGTGTGAATGGCATATTCAAATACCTCCAGTGTAAGACCATCCCACACAATTTCACTCTGTAATCCTTATTAATAATGAGACATCTTCTGTGTCATCCTTTCAAGGACAAAGCCATGTTTTACATTACAGCAAAGAGACAATGACAAATTTCTTCTAGATTATAGTACCAAATGTTGACCGTAAAAAAGAGATTTATGAGACTTTGAAACACTTTGAAAATTGTATCGACTATTTATCTTTTGATGTATCCATCCAGGTATTTCTAAGTATCTAATTCTAAAGTCTCTGATGTTAAATGACTGTGGGTCCCCATTAATGTATATTTTGTTAATTAAGAAAATTTCAATCTGAAAATGCAAAAAAAAAATTAGTTGCTCGTAGGGTTGAACTCGCAGTGTTCAAAGATAAACACCAATTAAATAAAGATAAACACCAAAAACTGCACGCGACTAAGGGCTTTGAAATCTTCATGGGATAAAACACTCACAATGCAGGCCAAAAGATAATTTGGGTATATAGAGGTAGATAAAAAGTGATTTGTTCTGTCTCATTTAAAATACACCAGAACATAAAAACATGAAATAGTTGGTAAGTTAACCTACAATAAGTAATACAAAAGAAAAAAAGAAAAAAAAACAGATGAATAATTTTGTGAAGTACTTCTACTAAGGGAATTGGTTGATCCAACAGACTGTTGGAAAAATGTAGAGACAATAAGCACCAAATAATTCTAATCAAAACCTAAATTCGCCACACAAAGTAGATACAAAGAGGATGAGAAATTATAGTCTTCACAGAACCATTTGTTAAATCCTATTATCACCCTTTTCAGCATAATATAGTCTCTCTCCCGGTTAAAAAAAAGAAAAATTAAACCATTTAAATGAACTGTGTCATCTTACTTAGCCGCTTATCACAACTTTAATGATTTTATGATAAAGGGCACAAAGCCAAGAAGCTAGTTAAGGGATATCTCCCCCTGGAGCAGCACAGTGACTAACCTTCAAAATGACAGCAAAGTCTGTGTTCAGCCCTCTCATATCCCTTTCACACCAAAGCAATGACCCGGGAATTTCCTCGTACACTGTTGGTGTGAAAGCTTTATCATGCATTATTTTCTCCAGATTTAAATCTGGGACTCTCATTAGTAACAATATGAGACATGTTTCTTCTTGCACTCTAAACATAGGGTAATTAGGACTGCTTATACCACGGGTCCATTGAATTCTCAATTGTGATTGGTTGAATGGCATTTTAAGGGTGTACATTACTTTCCAATAACTGCTTACCCACGAAGTCCTCCTAAACATATTAGCTTTTATGCACTTTGTATTCATTCATTATGTTTGAATTCCAGGCTAAATTTAACCAACACTTTGAGTCAGAGGGTTACAAATGTTGGTAGTGAGGGCTAAAATAGACAGAAACAATGTTTTATAGTTATCTGATGTCATTATAAAAATCTTTTGTGAAGTATGGTGATTAAGACCGATGGGAAAAATCACAACGCAACAATGACCATCAGAGTGGAACTATGACACAGTGGGATTAGTAACCACAGCTCTCGTGTAGCAATGAAACCAAATAGGACTAACGGCCGCATTTTTGCACATAGCAATGGAAATTTTAGCCCTTTCAAAGCAACATAAGTTAACTAAGACAGAAAGCAATAGTCTGCATGTAAGCACAATTTTTGGATGAAAACTAAAATCGTGTCTTTAGACAAGCATATGTGTGTGGTAACCGAGTCATAAGCGCAATAAACAACTTCGTGCCGGTCCTTATATGAAAATAATTGAACACCATGGTGGTGAACAAAGCAGAGGGTGATTATTACTTAGGTGTGCAACTATTGCCGTGTAATAACCGGTATGCCATTGATTATTGCTTAATTTAGACAGTTTTTGTTTCAGCTAACAGTTTCAACAAAACATTTGAGCACAATGAATAGTTGAGTGCACTATAAACCTAGAATCATTAGGTCTACTGATTGCATTTGCTGCAACCTTGTGAATTCAACGCCCCAACTATTCTGCTATGCATTCAACAGGAAGGCCAAGCAAAGGCATGACAACTGCAATTAACTAAAGCCCCTGCCACACTGTGGAGAGTTGGGAGTATGAGTAATGGCGAGTTGTATCTCGCCATAACTCCACCGTTGTCGTGCAAAACTCATTTCCATGTCTTTGTATGTTGCAGAGATGTTCTGTCATGTCACCACTACTCTGCATTGTTCGGCGAGAATTTTAAACTGTTTAAAATTGTCGTGCGAGTTTTCAACACATACACATGTCATGCCTTGTGGAAGGGATGTTACCAGAACTTGCACAAGTCTCGTACTCACGTCTTGACTCGTCATCACTTCTCACCATGTAAAAACTTCCATGACATGCTACGAATTTAGTGGCGAGTTTGGACGAGTTGTGACGATCCTATAAAAAGGCATGGATTTCTGGAACATCATCAGACACTCCATGACTCAAAAATCCAGAAACAACAAATTTTACAAAGTTTTACCAACCAAGTTTCTCATCACTTCTCGTAAAGAAATCGTCCAAGTTCGTCATGGACTCGTGTTTATGTGGCCCCAACTCATCAATACTCACCAAAACTCGTGTATTGTTGAACAGCAGTCAGGGGTTGTTGAGTGAGTGTTATGTTAAGATCATACACATGTTGCAGCAACTCTTGGGAAATGGATGATTCTCGTACACATCTCCTATCAGTGTTCTCACATGTGGAACAGAAGTTGAAGAGAAGTGGAAGAGGAGTTGAAAGAATATCACCATCCCCACAACTCAGGCCAACTCACGGAAATTTGGGCGAGTTATAAATCGTCAGCAGTCATGACAACTCGTACTCCCAATTCTCCATAGCGTGGCAGGGGCTTAAGAGAGGAAGTCTTCCCCGATACACTGCTCATTACTCATGATAAATACAGAGCTTAGAAAAATTAAAACTACATTCTGGCTCAATTGTTTCATGTTGCACTAACAGTTTCTGAGATTTTAATTATGATGTGCTCTATACTCATGAAGGAGTTGTACTATTTGGGCATTAGGTGTGTGGCAGCCTTTCTCCCAGCAACTTTCCTGTTTACGTAATCATTTTACACACTTTTGCAAATGTCCTTTCAAATGTCAATGACTTAAAATAGGTTAAGCACAGGTTTAGTGTGATGAAGCCTCATGTTCTCATAAATCCATTTACCAGTAACAAGCCTCAATTATTTCAGTCTTCAGACACCTGAACCAAGGTCAAAGTATAAAAATGCAGATCAATCTGTAGCTAGTGCCCATGCATCTATGGAATGCTGCCATATATTCCTCATGTCGCAATGACATGGAAGTTCCAGCTTTACAAGGTCTGTCACATATATCAGATTAAACAAAACTTGCAGTGGAATTTTTGAATCAAATTTGATTGACGTTAAATCTGGACAAGCCTTTTAAACTGCACAAGATTTTAAAATGCAAAAAAAGACACTGATTGGAGGTGAATGGATGATTGACAGATGTTTTTTTTATCAGCACCATGCCTATGGTTCTCAATGACATCTGATAAAAAGTAAAACCATTTCCCAGGACGTGGAAAGAAACAATCACTGGAGTGAAAATGAAGGAGTTATACAATCTTACCATTTTATGGAATGTACACTTTCTGACATTTTCACAGCGCTATTCTGCAAAATTGAAGTAAATGTGAATTTTGATTGCAGCTTGTCCGTTTGTGTTTTGTATACCTTTATTGAACCTCAGTCAACTCATTCTCAATCACAGAAATATCCTGGATTGCCAGAGTGGGCCAGGAATGTAAGGGATTGTATGAGTCAGGGAAGGAACATACTGGATCACTTGAAATGGTGCCCTGACCTCCAGTCAAAACAAACCAAGGTATACTGCTGTGCATCAGCACCAAGCAAAGCTGATGATACAAGGCCAGCGAGAGGACCGCTAAAGGCCCGTTCATTCACTCTGCAATGTTTGTGGCATTTTTTTATTGGGTAATTTAACTGTTTATGTGTAGGATTATTACTGCAGGTGGTTCCTTACGAATGACCCGACTCCAGACAGAACATTTCAAAATTACCCATTTATCCATTCTTTTGAAGCTCCACAGACAACTTCAAAAGAAATGCTGAATAATCTAAACAAGAGTCATCAGAAGATGACATATCCCCCCTAGCCCCCGCAATCTAATCTCATAAATCCCAAAATATCAAAAGGCACCAGTCTAGGACCTGATTCATACTCACAGCAGGTTTCATTAAAAAAAAAAAAAAAGAATGTTATTCGAGTTCTGCTCCGGAAATAAAATGATTACAGACTGAAAGACTCACAGGCGGGCGGACTGATGTAATGATGACTATATCCTCCCCGCTTTATAAGCCAGGGGGATAACAATGCCACTTAAGTTGTTGATCTTGGTCAACAAGTATTTAACTTTGGAAAAGAACATTTTCACTTGAATCAGAAACAGAGATGAAGAAAATTCTCCTGATCAATTTAATGTCCAGGTAAAGGGAAATCTGAGATTTGCTTCCAAACACAATCTACATGTTGCAAAATAGATGTTGATAACACATGAAAAGACTGCAAACTAAACGAGTGCTGTATTGTGGTGTTAGACTGTTAAACAGATTTTCACCAGTTTTCTTTTCCAGATTTTTTGGGCGGGGCTAAAACATGCCTTGATGATTCACTGAATATCCTGCCCCTAGCAGAATATAAAATCATGAACGCATTGCATCAGTGGCTACCAGCTCAATCATGATTAAAGATTGTGCGTCCTGTGTTTAACTACCTAGTTAAGTCACCAGTGTTCAGTTTTCTAGGTAGCAAATCAGCTATTCTGCCTGCTCTGTCCCAAAATTGTATCTTCTCTGAATGCGCAAATTTAAAGAATCTCTACCATCTTATTTATATTTTCGAAAAATGAAGAAAAGGTGGAATAATTTTGTAAACAGCCACATTGATGGAGAGCAGAGAATCATCTCCATTACTTCTCTCTGTGGTAAACATCTTATACTGGGTGCTTTCATTAACTTTCATCTGAGACAACTAAAATTTACGAGTAGTCCGCTGATATTGGTAAATGCAGCCAAATCGACCATCTCCCCTCCCAGGCGTTGTTCTCACCTTCCACTGGCATTGTATACTCTCGTCGTAACATTAGCCATGGTGCCCAACTGCCCATCAGTGAGTTCACCAGTAAGTCACACAGTGAGCAGTAATTTTAATTAGAGATGCTAGCTAGCTCAGTAGGTAGGTAGTCCATAGTAACTGCAATAATTGCACAGAATGTGCCACTCCTCGACTTGATTTTAAATTATTTAGCTGCGTAGCCATACCCGCATTGACAGCCTAGGCCCATTGCTGCTGTAAATTAACTTATTTGCCTTACACAGCACCAGGCTATACTGAATTGTACAAAAATACAGGCAAGCTAACTAGTAAATCGCCGCTGCTGATTTTTTTTCTTTTTTTTGGATGAAAAAATGCACTTAAATGTTTACAGTTCTTAACCGATTTAGATAGCTCATATTCAATTCAAATGGTGCATAGTCTAGCTACATCGAGCAGGAAAAAAAGTTTGTCACCAGTAAATGAGAATCTTGATAGTTGCGAAGGATACACCAGCTCATAATACCCATATGTTTGTATTTGATGCAGTTATTGTTTATCAGAATGCAAATGAGGAAAATTACAGTGGCAGCATTTTTCACACAGAATCTAACTTTGACGTCGTTTTAAGTATGCACACCTCCTAGCTAGCTACTGCACCCCACGATCTCTCCACCTTGCCACCGAAGCTCCAGAGACAGACCTTCAGTTAACAGCTGTGGGTTTCACTAAATCATCCGACACCCCGGTCAGCTACCACCACAAATAGAAAAATTCCGCGAGAAACACCGTATACACAAATACCGTACAACCATCTGGTGACGAGACAAAAGATGTTTGTTTTAGCTATTTATTCATTGATGGCCTGACTTCACTTGGCTTGGTTGTTAGTACTAGCATCGTTAGTTTGCTCACTTGCATTTATGAAAGAAAAATTCATTTGTGTTGCAGACCACCAGGTTGATTGTCAAGTAAGCTGGGGTTCTATTGTTTTGAACTGGATTCCGGCTAAGGCGGCTGAAACATATACGGCTGTTCTATTCTGACAAATTGTTCACTGGAGCATCCATTTCTTTGTCTATAGTGCACTTGACAGAGCTGAGAGAAGCTGCTCCTTGCGATTGGGCGTGGTTTTAGTGGCATTAGCGGACATGACCACAATGTTTTAGAGCTGAGAATAGGGCTTACTAATTGCCAGGTTTGACACGTAATTTTATTTACATTGCAATTTTCTTAAATCATTAAAATTGGCCTGAGTGCATAATTATACATTTCTCTGCGGTGCGCCAAAGTCAGAACACGCAGTATTTTTCACTTTACTCAGGCTTTAAAGAAAAAAATAAGTGTGAAACCAAGTACAATAATATGGTCACATTTGCACCAGGCCTAAGTTATGGCATGTTCTAGGGCAGCTCCCAGCACATACAGCACCTTGAAGGCATGCTGCTGTTGTTCTGGTGAGAAAGGCCTTGGCAGAGCCATAGGCTTCGTCTCAATGGCTGTTGCTCCCAAATGGGCTGGCAAATGTAGACACTTACCCTTGCTGTACACCACGCAGTTGTTTTTGTTGTCCTCTGCGCCGAGCCAAGTCAGGTCCTGGAGCCACCTGGAGCCCTTAGTCAGAGCCAGGGGCACCTTGTGCTGGGTCCGCTGCAAGGGGAGAGATAAACACTAATCACTGGCTTTATTCACACCATCAAAGGCAAGCGCTCAGCCACCTGGTACAAAGAGATGCAAACAGGATTGTTTAGATTTGACACACCAAGGCTGGAGTCATGTGTATTCTCCAAGAGGAACTGAATTGTCTCATGGCGACAGTTATGTTGGGGGTGGGGGAAAATGGGTCTATAAGCATTATGTAGTTATCAGAATTGAAAGGAAAAATCCACACACTGCTAGAAAAAAATCTACACATTGCAAGGAAAAAAAAAAACAAACAAAAACAAAACATAATAGCACTGGGGAATAGTCGGGAGAATTCATTTTCTTTTGAATTGTGTGGATTCTTCCTTCAATTTTGGATATCTGCATTTTGATAACATGCACCTGCATGACCCTCAGATTCATCTGAGAAAAATCTGAATTTCTGCCCAGTTTTGATTTGCATTGTGGAATCGCAACAAGTTTGCCAACAGTCTGAACAGTACTTTATTATTGTGAGTATTCTGGATGATAATGGATCAGACTGGACATGCCTTTCAGGAGAAAGATAGCTGGAAGGAGATTGATAATGAATTTGTGGATGGGGGGATGCGGGGAGTGGTGTCAGACTGGGGGCTCGCCCAGTTTCAGGCAGAACTTTGGGTGGATTGTAAATTGATATTGTCAGGATCTTCACAGTTTCAGGACAGTGACAGGAAATAATTTGAAGGGTCAATATCAATGTCTGAGAGATACACAGCTTACAGTTTATCATGCAGTGCAAATCAGTCTGAATGCTAGATGACATTTCCCTTTTTGAGTGTCACTGTTCAAAGAAAAGAATTTGCTGAAGCTCACACTGTGACAGAGTCTACTGATTGCTTCAAATTTCGGAATGTTTCCGAATCTCTGAATTTCCAAACTTGCTGTTAAAATGGTAATATAAATGTAAAATCTTGACTTCATGAATATCTGGATAAGAATTTATGACAGTTGTGGTAACTGACTATGACCAAACATTTCAACATTTCTATTTTACTACAATATGACAGCTTGTTCTCATTCCCAAATGAAATGAGTTACCAGGTAATACATCTAGTTTTCTCCCTTCCTACACTGCACCCATTTGAATCAATAACCACCTCACACCAAAATCTACAACCCTCAATGTTGTATTTTGGAATGGTATGGAAAATACACATCACAGAAAGTTACTTCTAAATTTCCTTTGACTTGTATTTCATCACAGACAGTATGTAGACAAAAAAAAAAGTTTTTTCAGGCAAACTTCATTTTATTTGTAAACATACATTCATTCCGGCAATTCAGGCCTGCAATGCATTCCAACAAACATTAAGATGGGGGCAAATAAGGACAAGTAATGATGTAAAAAAATTGAATAATTATGGTAGTTTGCAGTGATGATTATACACCACCACTTTCTTCTATATGGAGTCCTGATACTTCTATATAAGTTTTTGGTGAAAATGAATTGAAAAATATTATTGTAGGCAATGAGAACAAAAGAAAGTCATTCCCATGAGAATATTGAGGTAAAAATATGGGTAATAAACAAAAACACTGAAAACATGATTTTTTTATAACAATTGAAAGGTCGCAATTTTTTTTTTTATTTGACTCTTGCATAGCCTGAATGCTTGTTTGACGGCTCATTCCATGATTATCGATGCAAAAAAAAAAAAATTGTTTAAACTAGTTTGAGGCAACATTATTCTGCAAAGTTACCTCTTGGCAAGTCATTCCAGTATATGGTGACATGAACTTTGAGCAGAGTCACAGAGTTAAACATGATGGCATGATGGAAGGAGCTCTCTGACATTGTTCGTCGCTGCATTGTGGCCTTACATGATGCTGAAGATGTTAAATGCTGTTTTAGAACTGTTAGAAACACCATCAAGCATTTCAAAGATCTGCTGAAAACGAGAAAGTCTGCTGAAAACGAGCGGCAATAGAGGTGTAAAATGAAAGTTGAGCGCCTCTGATGTTTGTTGTCTGTGTATTACGAATAAAACAACAAAAATCGGCTGTTGACAGCACAAGAACTCCGTGATGATATTGAAGGCACCAGAAGTGAAGAGATGCAAGTATCAAGATCTACCGTTTCCAGATACCTGTGTGAAAATGATCTGAGTGGTCTTGTTGCTGCCAAGAGCTGGTAACATCACAAAAAGACTTGAGTTAGCCAAAAATTCAAGGATTGGACACCAATCGACTGGGAACTAGTTCTCTGGACTGATGAATCAAAATTTAATTTTTTTTCACCGGAACGCAGAGCTTATGTGTGCCAGAGAGTTGGAGAACATTTCAAAATGACTGTTTAACCCCTTCTGTAAAACATGGAGGTGGTAATATTTGAGTTGGGGTTCAGTCTGTTTGAAAGAAGCCGGTGATCTCATAAAAATTGACGGAATCATGTATCAAGAGAAGTATCACAGCATCCTTGTGAGGCACGCATTACCATCTGGAAAGAGGCTGATTGGTTGGGGATTTTATTTTCAACAAGATAACGACCCTAAAAACACTTCTAAGATGACCAAAAATTATCTCAGTCGGAAAGAAACATCTGGTGACATAAAAGTTATGACTCTGCCTGCTCAAAGTCCAGACCTTAATCCAATTGAGCAAATCTGTTGTAACATTGAAAGAATTTCTTCGTCAGTACAATGCAGGACAGGCAACAAAACTTATATTAAAGGAGGGATCAGTACCACCTGACCATGCTAAAACTGCAGACAAAGAAAATTTATTAAAAAAATTATGCTTTATGTTTCTTCAGCTGTTTAGCACTCGTTAACACAAACAGCTGAGGTAAATATTAGATGTAATGTAATTTTCTAGTCAGAATGTTGTTGGCATTACTTGCTGTAGAAAACACAAAAATGCAATTAAGTTGCTATTTCAATGTCTGTAGAAGATTAACTTCATCATGTCAGCACTCTCGAATTACAACCCCAATTCCAAAATAGTTGGGACTGTTATGGCCCCAATTTGTTATGGCGTCACGGACAGCAAGGGATGACAGACAAAATTGTTAAACTTCAACAGATTTAATTAAACAAACAGAACCAATCTACTCTCTACCCTACTGACCAAGATTGATATAAAATAAAAAAATAAGATATTTACAGTTCCCTGTAATGGAGATGGGCTGCTCTGTTGTGATGTCCTGGGACAGGAAAATGCTCCCACACAGGCAAAAATCCACAAAAAAGCTTAAAAGGTCTTGAAAAGAGTGACAGGTCTGGTCAAATGTATCCTTCTTGCAATTTCTCCTACTACTACACACTCTCGATTTTTCTCCTTATATACTCTTGTCCAGCCCCCTCCCATTTCTGGGACTTTCCCCTCTGGGCATGCCCTGGACATGCCCAACCTAGCTTCAGACTGGGCTTCACAAAAAAAAGTCAATACTGCCATCTAGTGGCTATTTACCACATTACAGGACAAAGTGTAAATTGTGAATAAAATCAAAATGCAATGACTTTCAAATCACACCAGCCAGTATTTTATTCATAATAGAACAGAGATAACATAGCAAATGTTGAAATTGAGAAATTTTTCAATTTTATCCAACAAAATGAGCTCATTCCAAATTTGATGGCTGCTACAGTTCTCAAAAAAGTTGGGACAGGGGCCTGTTTACCATGGTGTAGCATGCCCTCTTCTTTTTAACACAGAGTGGAGGCGTCTGGGCATTGAGGAGACAAGTTTCTTGAGTTTAGCCATTGGAATTTGATCCCACACTTGTTTAATACAGGCTTCCAGCTGCTGGAGAGTTCTGGGTCTCCTTTGACGGACTTTTCGTTTAATTATGCACCAAATGTTCTCAATAGGTGAAAGATCAGGACTGTTGGCAGGCCAGTTCAGCACACGGACTCTTCTAGTTCGAAGCCATGCTGTTGTAATAGCTGCAGTATGTGGTTTTGCATTGTCCTGCTGAAATACACAAGGTCTTCCCTGGAATAGATGTCATTTGGAGGGGAGCATATGTTGCTCTAAGACCTTTATATACCTTTCAGCATTCATGGTGCTTTTTAAAACATGCAAGTGTCCCACACCATATGCACTAATGCATCCCAATACCAGCAGAGATGCTGGCTTTTGAACTAAACGCTGATTACAGGAGGGGTGGTCTTTCTCCTCTTTAGCCCGGAGGACATAAGGCCTATGATTTCCAACAAGAATGCCAAATTTGGACTCGTCTGACCACAGGACACTTTGCCACTTTGCTACAGTCCATTTTAAATGAGCCTTGGCCCACAGAACACGGCAGTGCTTCTGGATCATGCTCAACAATGGCTTCCTTTTTGCATGATAGAGTTTTAGGTGCCATCTGTGGATGGCACGGCAGACTGTGTTTACAGACAGTGGTTTCTTGAAGTATTCCTGGGCCGATTTAGTATTGTGAATGACAGAATCATGCCAGTGAGTGATGCAGTGGCGTCTGAGGGCCCAAAGATCACGGGCATCCAGTAAAGGTCTTCGGCCTTGTCCCTTACGCACAGAGATTTTTCCAGTTTTTCTGAATCTTTTGATGATGTTATGCACTGTCGATGATGAGACCTTCAAAGCCTTTGCAATTTGATGTTGAGGAACATTGTTTTTTACGCCAGCCTTCACAGGTTGGAGAGCCTCTGGCCATCTTTACTTCTGAGAGACTCAGCCTCTCTAAGACTTCCCTTTTATAGCCAATCATGTTACACACCTGATGCCAGTTAACTTAATGACTTGCTAGATGTTCTTTCAGCTGATTCTCTTATATATGAATTGTTTTTTCAGCCCTTTTTTGCCTATGTCCCAACGTCTTTGAGACCTGTTGCAGCCAGAAAATTTGACATAAGCTAATTTTGAGGATAAAAATGTAAAATGTCTCAGTTTCAACATTTGAAATGTTATCTATGTTCTATTATAAATAACATTTTGGCTCATGTGATCTGAAAGTCATTGCATTTTGATTTTATTCACGATTTACACTTCGTCCCAACTATTTCGGAATTGGGGTTGTACATGAGAATAAAATGAGAGAGCAGGTGTCGATGTCTCCAGCATATTTCTAGCTGCTGATGTTACTGAGACTCATAAGACGTTTATGACAGTTTATGACTTGCCCTGAATCACTGAGGCCATTTCACCCAGATCCCTTGTCTTGCAGGAAGCTGGTATGCAGTGAAAAGTTACAGTTGTGTTGAGTTACTAAGTGTGGTTTAGCTACAGCAATGCAATCACTAATTTATATTGGTAATTTATATTGGCGGGGAGGCAATGTTGCCTGTTGAACTGGACTTGCCAGCTTTTGGACTGGAAAGATTAGCAAGTAGCAACTCTTAATGTCACTATGATATACACTGCCAGTCCAAAAAAAAAGTTGAACACAATAATATTTTGTTGGGCCACCTTTAGCTTTCATCACGGCATACATTTGTTGCGGTATTGTTTCGACAGTCTTATTCAATGTCACAACATTAACTTCTGACCAGATTTGCATTCATTTTTGGCCAAAATATTGTATTGACAATAGGTGAGCCAAACCACTCCGTTAAACCTTCTCCAGCACATCCCAAAGACTTTCAATTGGATAAGGTCCGGACTCTGAGGTGGCAATTCATGCGCTCGATGAACCACTCTTTCACAATTTGAGCCCGATGAATCTTGGTAGTGTCGTCCTGGAATTAGCCAGTGCCATTAGGGATTAAAAAGCTCATTGATGGGTCACTGGTCATTCAGTATATCCAGGTAGTCTGCTGAATTAATTTTATTGCTGCAGAACAGCGTTGAGCACTAGACCTAACCAATTTAAGCAACGCCAGATCACATCATGGCCTCCAGAAGCTTGTACAGTGGGCACTATGCATGACGGGTGCATCGCATTCATGAGCTTCTTTTCTTACCCTGACATCACTCGTGAATAGGGTAAATCTGGACTCATTAGACCACATGACATTTTTCCATTGCTCCTCGGTCCAATCTTCATGCACCCTTGCCAATTGAACTCATTTTATTCCCATTAGCCACACTAACAAGTGGCTTTCTTGTGGCCATGCAGCTGTTTAGTCCCAATCCTCCAAGTTCTTCGTGCATTGGGCATGTGGAAATGCTCTTACCTTCATAATTAAACATAACCATGAGTTCTACTGTTGATTTTTTAATGATGAGACTTCACTGGACATTGTAGTGATCGCCGATCAAGATCAGTCATGATTTTTATCCAACCTACTTCTTCCATGAAGTTGATAGTTCACCACTATGCTTCCAAGTTTAAATAAATGGTTGGACAGTTCATGACTCAATACTACCGATTTCAGCAGTCTCCTAAGCTGTTTTCTGTGCTTGATGCTGGCAAGTAATTTGCCCCTCCTGAAACACAGTAACATCTTTTCAACGACCATGAGATACATCTTCCGATATGGTTGTTTAAGAAAAGAAAAGTTATGCAATGAATCAGTCAGGATTAAAAGAATTATTGCCTGCTGAAACATATTCATCACTGCAATAATGAGTCAATCATGAACTGTTTCATATTGAGTATTGTCAATACTGTTATTCTTGTTTCGCCAAAGTTTACTGCTGACTTGTAATACTTCAGGTCATGGTTATGTTTTTGTAAGTACCTATGATTTTAACTAAAAGAAAACTTGGAATGGACTATGAGCAACATCTGACTGTACCAACTGAGCAAAATTTACAATAGCCTAATAACAAAACTGAATAAACAGCAAAACTCCCAAGGAATAACTTTGTTCAATTGCTTGTTCGAGATTTATTTGCTACTATGCCATGATGTAGGCATAGGTTTAGAAGGATTATGATTTATCAGGTGAATTCCTGGGTAATGTCTATATTTATATATGCCATGTATAAGGAAAGGGCACAATTCAAATCTTTGTTACAAGAAAATTTTTAATCACAAAAACCAAGCAGATATTAGAAATACAGTAAATGTTTTTTAGGGTCAGCATTAAAAATACTGGCTGTTACCTACAACGTTTGAGCTTGAGTTTCGCTGATTGCAATGGGAATAACGATGACATTTACATTGCTCGCATATATTTAAATGCCAGAAAACTATTCTTAGCTTTTGATAACCAGCAGCAATGTAAACACAATAAATACACACTCGAATCAGTAGTTGTTGGCTTTCCAAGACACAAGCAGCAAGATCATAGCAATGACCTAAATCAAAGTAAAAACATGCAAGCAGAAATTTAGAAATGACATAAAGTCAATAACTAACCATTCAGTAATGTTGTGTTGTATGCTTGATTGTCAAACCTTTTCAGGAGCCTCTTCTTGTTCCGGGTCTGATACTGGTTCACATATATGAGGGTGCACTGCTATGCTTTCTTCGACAGCCATGACTCTTCCAGAGCGAACCAGTTGCCATGGTAAGGCAAAGCCATACTGGGCTCAGGATTACCTTGGCAAACCATTTTCAAGTACGAAAATACGTAGTTGCATCTACAAATGTCAGTTAAAGCTGTACTGTGCAAAAAGGAAACTTTATGTTAGAAGTGTTCAGAAGTGCCATCAACTTCTCTGGGCTTGGACGCATCTGCAATGGACCATTAGATCATGTAAACGTGTACTGGGGTCAGTCAAACAATATTTCAGGTCTTTTTTGGAAGAAACTTACACCTTGTGCAGTGGACCAAAGAAAAGAAAGACCATCAAAACAGTTACCTGCAACACGTCCAAAAGCCCTGTTCTGTCATGGTACGGGGTTGTGTCAGTGCCGAGTCAAGGATCACTTACACTTTTTGATGGCATGCTGAAAAATACACTGAGATTTTGGAACAACATACGTTGCCTCTTCCAGGCAAGCCAAAGTATATTCAAACCAGACTATGCAAAACCCCATTCTTCACGCATTACAAACTCATGGCGGTTTAAAAACAGGGTGCATGTGTAAGACTGGCCTGCCTGCAGTTCCAAATCGTCTCCATTAGAAAACATGCAGCATATTATGAAACGCAAAATGCGACAACAAAGAACTTGCACTGTTAGAGCTTATGACTGTGAGCTGAAACACTTAAATCATGTGGTGTTTTCAGTTCCAAACCCTGACTAAGTGTTGTGAAAAGGAATGGGAATGTTACAAACTAGTATATACTTTACTGTTTAAACTTTTTTGGAAATACATAGCGCAAATCAAAATTTGAAAAATCAATAAAAGTAATGTGGTGAGACATTAAATAATATGCTGTTGTACTCTTTTCAACATGATACACTCAAACATAATTTACAAATCACTAGTTTTTACGTTTTAATTTTAACATATTGTGCCAACTTTTCCTGACGTATGAACACTTTGTCAAATTCAGCCAAATGCACAAACATTTCTCTGCACAGGATAAAACCTTCGAAGATGAATACCAAATATCACAGGAGCCATGAAAGTAACCACAGTGCCACTCACTGTGTTGTTAACATGACCTCAACAAATGTATCATTTTGAGAAACACAAAAACAAAACTCAATTAGAAGAGTATCCCTGATGGTGGATTCATGGTGGTGTAATAAACTCAGTACTTTAATGAAATAAAGTATATACTACTGTAAGGATGTTTGATGTGTGGAGTATTTAATTTAGATTTTCTCCAGCCACCTCCCCCAGATTTAATGATTCCTCTCAGAATAGATTGTTCCTGGGCACAGTTCTGGGCACCACTACCATTTAACATGTAAAGATATGGCGATATGGCAAAAAGATAAGTCAGAAGAAAGCGATTTTAAGCCAGTGTTCCAAATTCACCGTAAAATGAAAATCAATAATTCCACAAGTTGCTGCCACAAAAAAGATAACCTTCATTGATTTTTTTTTTTGTTTAGGACTTAAAGATTAAAACCTTATACAAATGTTCATCTGCAGTATCTAGATCATAGCAGAGCCAGATAGGGGATGAATTTCCATGCATTTATGATTTTTTCCTGAGCAATCATAAGCCTGACTGCACCATTTATCACAGGCCCTGTGTGACCAAAAGCCTCCATCATGAGTCTGTTTTAATTTTTTATTATTAGCGAGAAGCTAATGCTAAAGCTTGTTCCAGATAATGTGCCGCTGAGGGCACAGCCAAACTAACTCAAGAAAGGAAAAAACCTGTAATAGCCTCTGTGGCCAGAGTGATTAAACCCTGGCATAGATGAAAGACCCAGCTATCCCGCCGATAAATTAACCAATCACACAAATCCCAGAGTCCCTGCTAATCCTTTCTTGATACCATGATCCTCTGATTGGCTGAAGGAGGTAGAGAAGAAAGTAGCTTGTGACACTTGCTACATACCTATCCTATGGATTCCAGATAACTAGCAGGCTAATAACAGGGCGTTTTAGGACCGCTGGCTACTCTTAACCCTTATCGGTCAACGTGGGTGAACTGCAAAGCTGTTTAGATACGGGGGAATATTTCCTACATTTTATCTCAGGCGCTCGATCCTCTCTGCTCCATTTTCTGTTCTTTGCCTATCCCTGGACAGACCTTTTAATCTGGAGAGAGTTGAAAACTCTTTTATCTTTTAGCATTCCCCCATAAATTAATGATACAAAAACAGCATGCTCTGGCTGTTTACGTGTACAAAGCCCAGCTGCTGTGCTCTTGGGAAAAAGTATCACAGCTGTTGCATTTTTTAATGTGGAAGACAACAAGTTGTCATTCTTACAATTAATGTGAGAAACAATTATCTCATTGCGGGGGTTTGACCATTAACTAGTGCTTAGAAACTCCATCTTCTCAAGCTTCTTCTTTGGGGAGAAACCATCCTTCATGTCCACCTCTGCCTAACAACAACAACGTTTACAAGCATACATTTTTTCATTGGGAAGGAAATCATTCCGAATGATAATTCCAAAAAAATGGTTGACGAGGACACTAGATAAAGTGCTTGAGTAGATTTTCATGTTAACATGTCCCCATCACACAATGGAAATAGATCCCCTGACCTGCGCAAGATCCTACGTTCAGCATTCCCGCATAGCCAATCTCAGTTTAGATGTACCTGCTGCCTATGACAGCCAGCCCTCTCTGTATTATTTTTCTCTGAAATTTTATTTCAAAGAATTTGGCCTAGGTGCACCACTTTTATTTTGCACAGTCTTTTATCAAAACGCAAAGTGATTATGTTTTAAATGCCAAACAAACTTATAAATGAAAACAATGAAATATTTTATAATTGCATCATGATAAAAATAAGCAAAAACGGTGCATTATTAGTCAGAACTGCTAAGCAAACTGCTGGTACAAGAATGAGAGGTCGTGACCACCTTTGAACACTGAGTTCAACAGAGTTTCTGTATTTCATTGGAAATTGAGAAGCTTCTTTTAAACATCATTTCAAATGAAAAGCGATTTAGTATAAATGTACTCACACGCATGTTCAAGTCTGTAGAAACGTTTTATCATTTTACAAGTAATGCAACAAAATACTTATTGAATTGCACTGTCTTCCCCATTGTCATAAAGAGTCCCTACCTGCCTTTAAACTCAAGCTTCTCTCTGGGAAATGACTCACTCAACTCTGTCCTCTCAGGAGAAAAAAATGACGCAGAGAAGATAATGAAAAAGTCCCCTAGCATGTCGCCTGATGCACAGCCCATTAGCCATTACAAACCGTTTGAAAGTCTGTCCTTTGTGACATCACAAGTGAGAGTGACCACCCTGAATAATGAAGGAACTGATTAACTGGTTCGGCTGTAGTTGATCAGTCCCTCTTACTTCTGAGCAACCACTTTACCATCTCATGTCTCAAAGAAATATTCTTAAATGGCTCATAATGGCTAATTGGTTGTACACATAGTGAAATGTTAGTAGACCTTCATGACAACACAATTTATTTGATTATCCTGGAATATTTTTTATTCAATTTCATAAAACCAATACCTGCGCGAATACCATGACTGAGTTAGACCCGTTTGCCCCCCGTTTAATTTCACTTGTCCCAAGCTTGTATAAAATGCTTAGTTTTTTTCACCCATCCAGTTGTTTGATTATTTTGAATTCTTTTAAAAGGTTTAACTAAAAAGTTGTCTCCATTGCTCACTCACACATGTCCCAATGTTTTTTTATTTTCAACTCAGCTATGCATAATAAGTCACGGCAACGCTACTACCCCTAATGAGTGAACGCAGAAACTTCCAAATGCAGATGGCCATTTTATTGCGCTTTTCAAACGGCTATTGAACAGACTATCAAAAGGACTACAACACCTTGTTCGATTGCCTTACATTAGGACATTTCATTATAATTGAGCTTTAACATGATCACAAGTGCTGAATGTTGCTCCATGTAATTGTGCCTAATGAAAGGGCAGCAACACTATTTTTTTTAAAAATGGTCTGCTACCCTTGGGCAATCAGTCCACCAAACAAACGTCTGTGATATATGAATTTCAGTCCAATTACAAACAATGGATGGATTAAATGAAAGCATGAGAGCGGGATTCTGATAAGTCTTTTGCAACATCTCTAAAAATTTTTGAGTTGATTACAAATCCTTGAGCTCCAACAAAGGAGTGGCATCGTATCAGAAACAAAATGAAAAAATGACCAAGCATAGATTATGACAGACTATGGGTCATATAAATTATCTTATTAGTTCACACAAAAATTCCCAATAAATTTTACATACCATGGGCATGCAATATTGCAATGTGCTGAGTTTCCAATGATGATATGCAAAACTGTTATTATGTTTCACTGATTTTACATGGAAATGGGTGCGCTTTGTGTATTTAAACCGACAAGCTCATATTTTTATACATTTCCCCATTTCACGTTATTTTTTCACAACGCCATTTGTTTTTCTAGCACAAATGAGAAAAAAAAAACTCCATACAGCCATTTCTTTCAAGCCAGCATCTGCTGTTGGGAGGCTAAATAACTGAAATATGCAAAAAACGGCACCCTAATTCCCTTCAGAGATAGATCTTGGCTGCTGCTCTGTCATAAATCACAGAGCTGTGATATGAAATGAGGCAAGCTTCTCTAATCATTTCTGCATTTCAAATGGGATCACTGCCTCAATGGCTTGGCTTTTAAACTGCTTGCCTAAGAGCAAATGTGAGGTGGGAGATAATTCAGGAAAGAAATTCTCTTCCTTGTGCGGTGCCACAGCTAGTTTACTGCTTCACTGCAACAGAATGCTTCTCTGCCTGTCCCCATCTTTCTTTTTTTCAGCTATGTCAAATTTGCTTTCCCTTTGAATCGATCAAATTGCGAATTCCCTAACTGTCACGGAGTGTGGCATTAATCTGCAAGCCAACACCCGTTAAAGTCTCGCGCTTCTTACTTTTTAACTCCAGTTCCTACAGAAATGAGGGGTAGTACAGCAGGGAATTAAATGTGATTCTTCGAATATAACAGTTCCTTACAGAGTTAATGCCTAAATATGCGACTGTAGCCATAGTGACTGGGGTTACTCCTGCATAAGTATTGTAGTAGCTTTCTTCCAAATAAGAGATGACACAATACTGACTTGTTTCCTTTTGTGCTATTGAACAGATTGGGAGAATTGTGAAAGTTTCAGCAAGCCCACATTTTCTTTGTTACATTCTCAAAACCCCGCTGTTCACGTTTTGGATTTATTCAGCGCTAATTAGCTTTTTTTTTTTTTTTAAAGCATTTTACAGCACAATGAAAGTGGAATTTGAGAAATTGACACACACATCAACGTGCCCTATGAATCCATCATGCATATTTAATGTTGTTTGTGTGAAGAGTAATAAAAATGCACAATACACAGCATTACATATAACATTACTGTATAACCTTTACTGACAATAAAAACACATAGAAAAGCTGTCACATCGCACAATTTGAAAAGGGTATTGTCTGCCAATCCTTACATTATAAAAACAGACACGTGGACAGCAGTAGTAAGGAGTCTGCAACCCTCATTGGTCGCCCATGCTAGTTTCTGGGAGAACATGACATTTTCAGAACATGGAGACCAGAAGGTTCAAAATGTATGGGATTTGTCTTCAAATGAAAATAACTTCATACCCACACTTGTCACACTCTGTTTACCAAGTTAAAGATTTTGAATCTGAGTAATTTCTTACTTTGTAAGTATAACAACATAAGACTTTCTCACAGCAACACTTGTGGTGAAAATTAAATAGCTCTGGTGTTTTGTAAGCTTTGGACTTATCTACACCAGAACAGACAGATGAAAAAAGAATTTAGAGTCCTGTCACACAAAGATACTTTATCCATAAAGGCACAGAAATGACTAATTGCTGGCAGTAATAGTTTCCCCTTTGGCACAGTAGAACTTTCTAACTTGGCAAACCTAAAATAAAATTAACAAAATGCATTTTGTGAAACAAAAAATTCCAGATAAAGTATTTAATGAAATGACATCAAAATATAGTCTTGTATTATGTATTTGGATATTGTTCATTATCAAAGCGTTCACTCCTAATGTTCATTTGAAACAAATATGCTTTGCATAAATCTGCATGATGATCGATAATATTTGCATTGAAATGCAGCCAATCAGTGTCAAATTTGTGCTGCCCTAAACGTTTGTTGTTTAATTCCATATCTGTGTCTAAGGAATAGTGGCAGTTCAAAGACACTCTTCCAGTGCCAGGAATGGCCTTTGTAACCCAGTTAGTCCCCTAATGACCTAGGAAGACAGTGTTCTTCTTTCTGAGAATCATACACACAATTTGATGCCTATGACCATCATTGGGTAATTGTGAACACATCTGTGGCAGATACAGAGGGACAATAGTCAACTGCTTGTATTTTTTGATGAAAGCTGCTACTTCTGTGCTGTTGATCCATCCAGATTTGACATGGTTCATTCCATGGTCATAGCAGGGCAATATGAAAAATACCAGGGGAGGAGTTACAAGGTCACAACAGGTACTTATCTCATCAAGCAACCACTTTCAACTCAGTAATAACATACACTGCAAGCAGCACCACAACTCGGACAAAATTTCAACACTATCAGAACGAAATTTAAAAAGCAAAATATAAGTGTGACATGAAACATCATTCATTTTTTAATTTATTTTGGGTGAGCAGTGTGAATCATCCAGTCCAAGGCTTCAGTAATGTTAAATTTACAGTTAATTTAGCCCTGTGATGTCATTCAGTGAAATGTCATGGTAGATCATTAAAAAACCATGAAAGAATAAATTTACTTCTGGGTTCATTAAAAGTTATTCTGCGCATCACCTGTACAGAGCTTCCATTGTCCATACTAAAAACTACTAACTATGCAAGAAAACTAAAACGAGTGTATTCTGAAATTAGTCCAGGTGTGTCTATCTGACCTCTGAGAGGAGTACGTGACAAGGCATATTGAGTTATGTTAAATGAAATTTTGACAAAACATTTTCCTTTTTGATGAAAAACTATTACCCCAAGTATATGTAAGAGAATAATTACTTCTGACTTTGTATAAACCAAGTCTATGTGCCTGCAGTATGAGCATAAGTAGTTTTAAATTATACTGTAGCTGTGTCGTAAATTTAAAAAAAAAAAAAAACCTGTCCACAAACTAATTGCACTACTTGTAATGAAGAAATACACAATTTTCATGAATGCAGATCCTAACAATGTACAATGAGAGGCTTGATGTTGCTTGCTCTGTTTTATAAAATCTATTCAAGTCATTTGGACGACTCAGGTTGAATGCACTCAGTTTTTGAGCATCATGTATTGACTCATATTTGTCTGTCTGCAATAGGTATCATAGCAGAACACACAGCTATAGATATGCAATGTGAACATATACGTGTATGCACATGCGCAATACTCATGTGTACTCCACTCTCAAGTCCCACTGATTCTCCTCAGCCATGTTGAATCCTCTTTGCCTTATCAGGCCAGCGCAGGCCTGCGTCAGACTCTCCCCACTCTGACAGGAGCTACAACAATAGAGCCGCGATACCACTGCTCACAGCTGCGTTTCACAGGGAAAACCTGCCACAGGCACAGATTAAATGCACTAACATACACACACACACACACACCAGCACAAACACATGCTCTCACACCCAAAAATACAAATACACATATATCGTGTGCACATGTGCATATTTAGGTGTGTCAAAACCAAGGCATATAGCCCTATTAACTGAAACACATAAATACAAAAACATAAATACAACACCAAATCAGAAAAAAGTTAGTATGGTATGTTAAATAAAAATTTTAACAGAAATTAGTAACTCGTGATGTATCTTTGACCATTTTTAGTTGGAGTTAATTAATTCCACATGCAGAGACAAATAAAAGTCTTATTTTGTACAGCAATCAAGTAATTCACTGTAACATAGCTCTATCATAGTACGTCGGACGGTGAGTATAACAGACGTACAAAATACTGAAAAAAAAACTTTTCACACAGGGCATGTGAAAACAAGGAACTTGTTGGAAGGCATTGCAACAATATTGCTGGGCGATATGACGATGTAACATGAAGAGTGGCAAGAACAGGGCATTCAGCCCAACTAGGCTCGCCATTTTCCCATCACTAAAGTGAAGCTTACACTTCAGATAATCAGGGACTAAAAGGTATCTAGCACTAAATCGAAAACTCCCAGTTTCTGCCTCTATGATATGGCCAAGCAAGTTATTCCATATCACTCTCTGCGTGAAAATTTCTTTTCCTAATATCAGTGATAAATTTACCCTTGGCTAACTTTCATTTGTGACCCCAAGTTCTGCTAACAGAACTTGGTCTGAGTAATCCTGCAAATTTAACTTAGTTAATCCCTTTAACATATTTAAATACCTCAATCTGATCGCCATGAAGACTCCTTTTACTGAGACTGAAGAGATTAAGATTCTTCAGCCTGTCCTCGTAGCTTTTATCTTTTATACCACCCTGCTGGAAAAACCAGCATGGACCAGCACCAAAACACAACATATGCTGGTATGCCAGTCATAGGTGTATATGGGTGTCATACCAGCATATGCTGTGTTTTGGTGCTGGTCCATGCTGGTTTTTCCAGCAGGGCAGGAATCAATTTTGTGGCTCCTCTTTGAACTTTTCTAAAGCCTCTATGTCTTTATTGAAGTATGGTCCCCAGAGCTGCGCACAATATTCTAAGTGTGGTTTGACGAATGTTTTGTTAAAGAGAAGTATAACTTTCTTAGATTTACTGTATAAATACTTTTGGCTATATATCCTAGCATCCTGTCGGCCTTTTAAACTGCAACAGCTCCATGGCTAGAACCTGTAATGGTTAGGTCAGGGGTGTCCAATCTAATCCACAAAAGGCCGGCGTGGGTGCTGGTTTTTGTTACACCCCAACACTAACACACCTGATTCTTCTCATCGAGGTCTTGATTGACCCCCCTGATCAGTTAACTGTTGGTATCAGGTGTTGTGGCACTGGGATAAAGCAAAAAACCTGCAACTACACCGGCCCTTTATGGATAAGATTGGACGCCCCTGGGTTAGGTCAACAATCTCTCCAGATCTTTTTCAAGTAGAGCACATTCCAGTTTTAAAACTCTCATAAAGTAATTCTGTTTAATGTTTTTATTTCGGATGCGTACAGCCTTATATTTAGCAAAAATGAATTTCATTTGCCACGTTTCTGCCCACTTCTGAATCCTATCTAAATTATCCTGAATTAATTTAGTAGACTCTAAACCAGGGGTCACCAACCCTGTTCCTGGAGGGCTACCATCCTGTAGGTTTCTGCTCTATCTCCAATTCGGCACACCTGATTCAAATAATTAGCTACTTAATTGCCCAGCTCGTGATTTTGTTAAGTAGCTAATTAGTTGAATCAGGCGTGCTGAATCGGAGGTAGAGCAGAAACCTACAGGATGGTAGCCCTCCAGGAACAGGGTTGGTGACCCCTGCACTAAACTGTTCGCCAAACCTCCCAATTTACTATCATCCTCAAATTTAACTAATTTGCTTTCAATGCTCCTGTCAATGTCATTAATGTAGATGAGGAAGAGCAGCGGTCCCAACACCTATCCCAGAGGGACTCTGCTTCCCACAATGCCTAGCTCGGATGAAATCCCTCTGATCACATCTCTGTGGTGTGTCCTATAAGCAGTTCTGAATCCATTCCAAAATACCTCCTATAATTCCTACAGTCCTTATTTTAAAAACTAGTCTCTAATATGGTGCTGTATCAAATGCTTTCTTTAAATCCAAGTATATGAATCATCAGTCTTGGCAGCCTCTTCAAAGAAATCCAGAGGGTTTTTCAGGCATGATCTCCTTGTATGGAAACCATGCTGGCTATCCTACAGGGTGTTACTATATTCAAGAAACAATTCCAGCTATCATTTTTAATGATAGATTCAAGTATTTTACATGCAATGCAAGAGAAACTGATGGGCCTGTAGTTTCCTGGCACAGAACGGTCCCATTTCTTATATTGCTATCATATTGCCCTGCTTCCAATAATTTGGTATTTCTCCAGTTTCCAAAGACTGCCCTAAAATAACTGACAGTGATTTAGAGATGATGTTGCCTACTTCTCGGAGAACTGTTGGGTAAAAGCCATCAGGGCTAGCCGCCTTATTTGTCTTTAATTTATGCAATGTCTAATACTTCTTTATCCACAATGTCAAATTCTGCTAAATAATTCTGAGCATTGGAAATGCTCTCTGGGCAATTAGAAATCTACTCCTTGGTAAAACTCTCAACAAAGTAACTATTTAAGGCATCAGCAATATCCTTATTCTCATACAGCGATCCATCTTTATTCTTGATACACTTGACCTTCCCTAACTTTCCTATTTCAACAACAGCACTAATGCTTTGGATTAGTTTTTGCAACTTCCACAATTTGCCTTTCATAAAGTCTTCAAGCTTTTCTCAGTTCCTTTTTGCCTTTAGCTCGCATTTTACAATATTCAGCCTCTGTTTTCTCATTACTGTCCTTAATTTATGTCTTATAAAGAATACTATTTTACCTCAAACTCTTCCAAATACCTGTAGTCAACCAGTGAGGATTATGCTTCATCAACTTACTTTTGCACACCCTTGGAATGAATTTATACTGTGCATCAAGTAGAACTCCCTTAAATCTACCCCACATTTCATTCACAGTCTTACAATCAAGGAGATTCTTCCAATTTATTGCACTTCCATATGAGCGCATCCTCTTAGAGTTTGCTTGCCTAAAATTGAAAATTTAGGTTTTCGAGGAAACCCTCTTAATTTGCCATGAAACCTCAAAACTAACAACAGAGTGAACACTAGTCCCTAGTGGCTCCATTACCTCCACATTGCAAATTCTCTCAGGGTCATTAAAGAGCACTAAATCTAAAATTGCATTCTCTCTTGGAAGTTCACTGACATACTGCATCAAAAAAAGTCATTTGTAACATCTAGAAATTCTTCCTAACTTTTACTCTCTTCTTTTACAATTTTCCCAATTGATAGCAGAGTAAATGATGTCACCCATAATAATAGTCCCACCTCCTCTACAAGCTTGCCTAACCTTCTCGAAGAGCAATGTGCTTACAATACCGTCAGAAGCTGGCAGTTGGTAGCACACTCCTGTTACTATGTTATGTGAAGTCTCGAGTTCCACTAGGAGCCTGACCAAAAAATCTTCACACAGCAAGAGATGACAATTTTCTGAATTTTCTGCACATTAAAATTTTCATTCATATCGAGTGTTCCACCCCTCCCCTCCAATTGGATCCATCCTTCCTTATGAGCTTGTAACCTTCTATATTGTACTCATACTCATCCTCTTCAACAAGCCACATCTCTGTAGCCTCGAGTTCAGAGAATTTATTTTTTGTGCTTCTAGCACTTAAAAAACATTTCAGACTTTTACTTCTGCACCTCCCCACCTGTTCCCCATCTGTCTGCTGCTCCAAGCCCCTCTGTTTTATTTTTTTGCATTAAAAAAATATCCACAATAGCCCTGTCAGCTTCCATCAGGGTAGTCTGCATCTCCCTATTCTTATCACTCTCTTACCTCCCTGTCCTCCAAGTCCCTGGCTTAAATAAGCCTGCACTACTCTAAACTAGGGCTGGGCGATATGGACTAAAAGTCATATCTCAATATTTTTCAGCTGAATGGCGATACTCGATATCTATCGATATTTTTTTGGCCGTGAATCAGGTTTACAGTTCTAAGGCTATTTGACCAGGACTTCCAGTACGCATGCGCAGTTGTATCATTTTCGGACTTGGTTATATGTGTGCAGGACTTGGAAAAGGGGTCACTTGGGATTTCATTCCAATCTGAGATTAACGGGGTATCTCAGTGATATCCCAGTGATAGTGATATCCCAGCACTACTGTACTGTCAATTTACAACACTTTGCTGTACACAAATTCACCCAATTTTTTTCTCAAAATGAAAAACTCAGATCACTCTTTGATTTTGTTGGAAAATCTCAATTTTCATAAAATGACCCAAGTGACCCCTTTTCCTAGTCCTGCACGCATATCGGTAGGCTTGTTACTCTCATTTCTAGGTGAACGTTGTTATTTAGCCAACCATCTCCATTTGGTTATGGAGAGGTACTGAATGAATATTTGTGAATATAGCTTGTTTGCAAACGAGTCACCGGTAGTCAACTACTCGGTTTTCTGTGGATTTAAAATCCGCAAAAGTTTGTTCAAACGCGAATGAGTGGCGAAGTCACTGCGTAAGCTTTAAGCAATAAGACCGCTGGCTATTTGAGTTTGAGCTTATCAACTATAAACTCTTGAGCATATGCTTCTCAAGCTCAGGCTAGGGCGCCGCCCAGTTCTTGGAATAGACACTTGCTTGCTAGGGAGGTGCTTGGCGGTTCTCAACAGCTTTGTTTACTACCAAATAAATTTTATTTCCGTTTGCACCTTAGTGGTTGCAGATTCCCATTTGCTATATCTGAGCATTGCGCTAATTCCATGACTCTGTCTCTCATTCGCGTTTGAGCGAACGTTAAAGGGTTTTAAATCCACAGAAAACCGAGTAGTTAATTAACGGAAGCTCGTTTGCAAACAAACTATTTATATATTTACTGACTAACCCCTCTTCTGCGGCGCACTCTGTCTTCATGTTGTCGCTGAGTGTAGGTGAGAGTGGAGGCGGAGCGGGAGGGGGGAGGGCTTGTGGTCTCAGCGCGAGGGAGGCGGAGCAGAAAGGTTGTGTGTGTGTGAGACAGATACACCAAGAGGGAGAGGAGAAATAGGTGTGAACTAACGGCCCATGTATTGTCATTTTAATGCAAAACATCAATACAAGCAATGTTGTCCCGTATTATATCTCGTTTATAAATACATTGATATATATCAAAATACCGAGATATCGCCCAGCCCTACTCTAAACATACGCTGGCCTTTGAAACGATATACGGTTCTACAACATAGCACAATATTTAAAATATAAAAATGCAATTATACCTAGCGGCCCGCCCTCGGGGTGGTGCTTGTGAAAGGGTTAAACGTGTCAAAAACATTTGCAGTGTACTGTCTGCCTTGGTATTAGAGTCATCTGCCTTCATTCTGCTGCAGATTTGACAGAAGAAAACAGAGACAATCTGCTCATATTGTTCACATTGTAAACTCCATTTTTGTCAATATAAGATCCATGGTTTTAGAAATCAGAATCTCAAAGTTTGAGCATTGTGTGCAGTATTAAATTGGTCCCACAGCAGCTCATTCAAACCTTGCTTCTGTTCTCAATAACCAACCACAGCTTCAAAGCAACTGACTCAAAAAAAAGGTTTAGGCAAGGCTAGGGGCATCTACGATAGAGCATTATCATATCTTGTATTTTTGTACAAGCATACTATACTACGGACATTAAAACTCAGCAATGTAAACCTTTGACTTTTAAATAGTGTAAAGGATTTTTTTAAAATATGTAAGTAACAAATTTTAAAAGCTTTATTGACACTTAAAGCTGCTGTTGATTTTTTTTTTTTTTCTTAAACAAGAGTTAAATAGCTCCTATTTCTGACAGAGATCATTAATTTAGAGTATCTGGTCCGTAACACAGGTCTCTCAGTCACTGTTCTCTGCAATAAAGCAGAAAATAAAATTCTGTAGCGATTTGGTTCAAACATGATCGCCTCCCCTGACAGTTTCCAGATTCACCGCTAGAGGCGCCCAAACTCACCTGATATGATATTAACGGACATATGCCGTCTGTGACACTCAATGAGTCCTTGCACACTTCTCGGAGTAATAGCCTTCTGGTGTTACCTGATTTAAGGCTTTATAATTCTTAAAGTAGCAAAGCAGCCCCAGATCGTCACATTATCACCAACCTGTTTGACTTTTATTATGATGCTCCTATTGTGGAAGGCTGTGTGAGCTTTATGCCAGATGTGATGGGGCCCATGTCTTCTAAAGAGTTCCACCTTTGACTCATCAGTACACGGAATATTATCACAAAACTCAGGGGGGTCATCAAGATGTTTTTTGGCAAATGTGAAACAAGCCTTTTTGTTCTTTTTGGTCAGCAGTGGTTTTTATCTTGTAGATCTCTCACAGATGCTACTTCTGTCCAGTCTCTTTCTTATTGTGGAATTGTGAACGGTGAATGCTGACCATAACTGAGGCAAGAGAGGCCTGCAGTTCTTTAGATATCAGTCCAGGTTATTTTGTGACCTCCTGGATAAGTCATCAGTTCACTCTTGGAGGAATTTTTCTCTGCTGGGCGCATCTTGGACAGTTTACCAGTGTTCCAAGTTTTCTCCATTTGAAGATAACGACACAATAGTTCGCTGGAAAACCAGGGGCTTAGAAAAGGCTTTGTAACCCTTTGCAGGTTGATAGGTGTCAATAACCTTGATTCTCATGAGTTCTTGACTTTCTTTAGCTTGTAGTATGAAGTGCTGCTTTTTGCGTCCTTCACATTGCCAGACAGGACCTATTTAAGTGATATACTCAGACCTATTTAAGTGATATGCCCCGCTTAGGGCAGCCACGAGTGACGATGGCAGCTCAAGAGCACCACATCTGGTTACAGCCTGTACGTGACAGATTCCGAAAAGCAACAAAAACTGATCATGAGATGAGGGGTCCGAGACGATTGAGGGTGAGCGCAAGTACCGTTTGACGCCGTCTACGTGAGCAAAACGTGTGCACACAGCCCCTACAGAAAAACCATTTTTTGACCATCAACAGGAGTAGGAACTCTTCACTTCTGACTCTTGGCACCTGCCTCTGTGTAATTTTTTGGCACTTCATTTCCCTGTTTCTATCTGAGAATGGAAAACAGGGACTGTCGCTGACCGACCACGGTAAGGGCAGCCATGTGTAAATGGGCAAAAACTGGGTTTTCTGTAGGGCACGTGTGCACGCATGTGTTGCTCACATAGACGGCGTCAAACGATACTTGCGCTCACCCTCAATCGTCTCGGACCTCTCATCTCACGATCAGTTTTGGTTGCTGTCCGGAATCGTTCACGTACAGGCTGTAACCAGATGTGGCGCTCTTGAGCTGCCATCGTCACTCATGGCTGCCCTAAGCGGGGTCGGTCAGTGACAGTGCCTGTGTTCCATTCTCAGATAGACAGCCGACTGATTGTTGAACGGTGACAGTGCAAATGACGCACCACCTCTTGGTGGCTGAGATCTGCCAGTAACATGCCAAAGGCTCTTTTTCTCTCTCCTGTGTCACAAGCCGTTCCATTTTCTTGATGCAGTAGCATTTTTCATTTTTTTTTGTTGGCTTCATGTAGGCTATTGACAACACCAAAAAGAATAGGTCAAGTGTCACTGTACACATCATGAACAGCTCAATGTTTGTTATTACTGAAGAGCATGGCGCGTGCACGTGGTGCGCGTCAGGATTACAATACCACGCGCTTTATTTCCTCTCATGCCTCACTGGAAAAGTAATAAAAATCAATCGATTCTTCAATTTGCCGCTAATACAGTACATACCTCACCTGTGCGTTTTTAATGGCGCTGAGTATATTTTGATTCTACAGAGCTGGCCAAAATTATGCCTGGGTTTGCCTATTGAAATTAAACTCAATTATCAATCAAATTTGTTTAATTGATTGTTTTAATAATTAAGGGAGCAATTACTTTTTCATATTGACCAGGGAGGGAGAGCTGCATAGCTTTTTTTCCTTCACTAAATCAAATCATCATTTAAAAACTGCATTCTGTCTTTAGTTGGATTATCACTGTTATATTAAAGATAGTTTGATCACCTAAAGCATTTATTTTATTAACCTTTATTTAACCAGGAAGGTCCCATAGAGATTAAAAATGTCTTTTTCAAGGGAGACCTGGCCAAGACAGGCAGCGATAAGAACAACATGGGTATTACAGACAAAAAATACAAAATGAAGAAAGAGGAAAAAAGGTAAATTTAGAAACATTGACATCTCAAAGAAACTACCACTAGTTCTTTCATTTAATTGTGACAAAAATATAAAAATGGAAGAAATCGGAAAGGGGGCATAAACGTTTTCACAGCAGTGTTGATCATTCTTATATTGTATTAATATAGTTAATTACGCATAGCCTACTTTGATTATTTGTCATAAAGAATTAAAATGAGCAATAAAACTTTGATTAGCTCACGCAACTGCTGATTTTTTTTTTTTTTTGACTGTTCAAATATAATCAAGTTGTCCTGGTGCAACATGGTTTGGTAACATTATTTTCTTACTGTATAAAGACTGAATTGGATATGCAGGTCTACGTTTTTTGCTTGTACAATGAGAATATGACTTGTAGGCCTGTTTTGGCTTTGGTGGATCGTTTATGCTGTTCTGCTGTGTATTTCCTCTAAAGATAAAAGAGGAAACATATTTATAATACTACAATATAACAGATACCTCAAAAGTATGCTAAATTGCTCAATAACTTGCAACTGGTGGAATTACTGGGCAATTTATGCATATGTAGTGCATCTGCATTCATGAAATACTCATGAAACAGCACAAATTTCTGTTCACCAGGCTGACTGGTCTAAAAGCACTGTTGCCAGTCACCAAATTAGTTTCAATTTTCTTGCATTTTAAGAAGCCTGTAGACGTTTTCCAGTTATCTTAAGTCACGTTACCATATCCAAGGCCTTTTCTAATTTCTGATTTAACCTCTTTGGTTACTTTTTGAATTTTTTCTATTTCTCTGGTTTGCTAGTTTCACTTTTTTACAATGTATATTATATAAAACTGTATAATTTATTTGTGGTATTTTATATCGCAGCACGGCCTAAGCCCAGCTGTCATCCGTCTTATTAGGCTGGTTCATGATAGATGTGCCTATCAACGGTGTTTAACAGCCAAAATGATGTCAGAGTGACAGGATAAAGTATTTTCCGATGGTGAGTTGTATCTTTTGAATATTTTTAACATCACAGACGCTAATGTTGATTGTCTTATAGTTTCATTGACTGGATGGACCGAGAGTTCAGTGGTTGCCACGGATGAAGAAAGATCAGTTAGTCATGGTTATAGAGAAATAACTGTAATTCCCATGGAGATGACAGTTTGCGCAGCAGACATCTTCTAACACTTTCCATATAATAAGCTGTCATCCAACACTTTTCTTATTTGTCAGTCAACATATGTCTTACAAGTACAAAACAGTCTTCAATCATTTTGTGAATAGAAGTTTCATTTCTGTGCTTCATACCAGCTAGTTTGTGAGTTTTATTGTTGTTGTTTTTTCATTTAAAAATAATAGCCATATAAACCAAACCTCTAAGCATTCGTTTCATTCAATGTAAGGGGAAGACTAAAGATCTTTGCTGGGTTATTTGTACGATTTTATATTACAGCACGAGTAGGCTATGCCAATGCCTAGGCCATGACATCCTCCGTCTAATTCGTTTTAAAAGCTACGTCCATTTCTGATTAGTATTCTCAATTTTTGTCGCTGTATTGCCTGTTTTATGGTTGTATTTTTCTTTAAAAATAATGAACTAAGCCTTTGTTTTGTTCAAAGTAAGGGAAAGATATAAAGACCTTACGTTTAAAGTTCTATACATGATATTTTGAACATTAATATTGCAGAAAACAATACTTGCTATAAAGAGATGAGGAGTAATAATGTTTTGATCAGAGAATGAAGTCCTACTCCCTCCGTTTGCTGTAATCTGAGTTTCTCTGTCCTTTATTTTGGTATCTGAGCTGGCAGTGAATTTCCAAAATGCAAGGTGGCTGAGGAAAACTTTTATTAACTGCTTCCTTATTGGCTGAGTTGAAGCACTCTGGAATGTCCGACAAATCTCAGGAAAACAACAGATGACAGTGTCAGAATGGATTATCGGCGAATCAGGTGTAGTCCTTTCATGAATATTAATTATTCCTTCCCTGCTATCCTACACTTCAGAAATCTGCAGGCTGCCATTGGGAGGAATGGAAAGGGGAGGTGTGGCCGACGTGCCCAAATGCTTGGTCTGAGATGCTGCTGCCCTAAGTGCGACATCTAATGGTTCAGCTCTTTTAAAGATCATAGCATGCACTTCACTAATATTGAGTGTCATCGGCGAATATTTTGTCTTGTAAACTGTCCAGTGTAATCCTGATGTAACTAGTAACACTGATATTGTCACAAGTTTATTAACCGGTGGGGAAAATTCCTCACCACAGCATCCCCACAACAGTGTTTATTTAGCCGTGCCTTGTTGTAAAAATAAATTCACTTTGGTTTGGAGATGAAGCAGAGAATGAACAGGGATCGTCCCTCACGTGGAATGGACTCAGTGTAATTGGATTCTAATGGCCCAATTCGCCTATTGGGGGTGTAAGTACTATGGCAGCTCCATCACTCAGAGGGAAAAACCCCTGAAAGATGGCTTGCTGACAAACCAGTGAATGTCTTGTATTATCAGCAATCAGGGGACAGGTTGGTCAATTTGTCAGAGCAACAGCAGAAAGCCAGGAGTTCGGCCAACAGTTATCTTCCACTAATGTGCTGAACTTTCAGGATGTACAATACCTATAACCATGTTACCAAGCTATACTGGCCAAATCACTGATAAAAACTGGTGCTGGAGTCACCCCTGGAGATCCTGTAAATTCAGATCGCCCAGCGTTTTTGATATGGTGGCTTCCTTTCCGGGCTACTCTGTCATGTTACCGCAATAGCCCGGCATACCAGCTTTTAACCATTGTAGCTATACTACAGTGGTATAACCTATTCTAAGTCATACCTTCAATGAGCCTACAGCCACAAGTCTATTACTCGTGCTTAAATAATACTGTGTAAAGACATATAATTAAAATAAAAATTCCCTCTCTTCATAATCCCTATGATAATGTTTTCAGGCATACAGTACTGTGCAAAAGTCTTAGGCACCCTGCACTTTTTAAAATTCAAATCTATATTAGATGTTTACTTTTTGTTTCCATATTAGAGTTCCTGAAGATAAAAAGTAAATTAGAAATTCCAAAGAAAAGAAAAGTTTAACAAATAAATGTTTTTATTCCATTAAAAATAGTCAATATAGATATTATAATCTTGACAGAGCCTTGAGGTCAACATCATCATGACTGTTTGTAATTTCTTGGAGGGACAGACGCAAGTGAGACAGTCAGTCAGCAGAAGAACGGTGGCAAGTTCTCCACTCTGTTTGGGACAAGCAAAAGGCCAATCATCTTATAAAACAATAGCACAACCGGACAGTGTCCCAGGTTTTTTTGGCAAAGGGTAGTCACACTAAATATTGATTTGATTTAGTTTTTAAAACAGTCTACAGCTCTGTTTAGTACATTTCTCAGTTATTAGAAACTTTAAATTCCATCATTTTTCAAGCTTATTTGCCCTAAAACAAATGCTTTATGTAAATGTGCCTAAGACTTTTGCACAGTACTGTATTTCATGCAATAACTTGTCTGAATATTCTAAGTATCATGAAAGTACAACAATGAGCCATTTAATATGAATCAGGATGACATCATAAAACTAAGTGCAATTTTTTTCCCATCCAGAATTCAGTGGAATAAAGAGACCACATCAATACAATGCCAGTTCAGTATGTCCAATTCAGCCAGCACAATTTAAAGCTGTAAGTAAGCAAAATACCAAGTCTGATTAGTTTAAGGATGTCATAATTCATAAGAATGACTCACTTGGATAAAATGAAGCATTAAATGTTTAAATCGTCAAATGCTTCACTACACTGTACTAACTGACCCCGCAGAGAGGTATATTCTGGCCTGACCGGTAACAAAAAAGCAGAACTTAACCTCTCGTGGCCACCTTACCTCTCTCTTACACTTTCCCTCCCTCTCCCTCCCTTTCTCTCTCTCTCTCTCACTCACACACACACACACACACACACACGCACACATACATGACATGTACACATATATCTCTATCTGTCCCTATCAGTGATTGCACACTCTGAAAGCAGAAAAAGTTGGGACGGTATGTGAAATTGAAATTAAAACTGCAAGCAGTGATTCATAAATTGAAGAGCCTAGTGCTAAAAGTACTTAAAGTAGGGATTCAAAGAAAATAAGTACCCATAAAATTGGTCCGTTATGGCGATTTCATGATAGGTTGAAAGGTATTCACTCATATAACAAGACAAAAAAAGTTTAATGCGACTTGATATTCGCTTTCCAAATGTTGCTCCTTTTCCACAATAACCAGTCCGCCGACAGTCTAATTTTCCGTGACGTCACACATGGGTTGTGTACTCTGAAAGTACCCAAATGTTCCATACTGCAGTTATAATACAGTGAACACTGTGAAAACAGTTTTCACTTTTGTTTTTGAAGCCTAACGAGTCAGAACTCTCAATAGATTTCTTCCAGATCTTCCAGTAGTTCATAGTTTTAAATCCCATGTTTAAATCTTTATTTTTTTAAGCTACAGTCGCATAAAGGTGATTTCTTTTATCGATGCATATTAGTTTTGCTGCTTATTTTGGTTCGTTCAGTGCCTGCAAAAATTCCGGTCGCCGCGCTGGCTATACGCTATACATGTACACGTTGCCTAGCTTAGAAAGAAAATTATGTTTTTACTGGAGTCATGCTATCATTCCGAGGAAGGCTGGATAAGCCAAAGCTGGACTACATAAAAGATAGTATTTTATGAACACGATCAAGTGGACTCTCATGTCAGTGATTGACTGACAAAGAAATATGGAGTGATGAAGTCAATGCCATTTAGAACACAATCGTACCCCTCAAATATCTCCACCCAATACCTCAAAAGCAGCCTGAATCGTCCGCCTGTACTTCTCATGCACTCAAGCTCAATTTCAGGTCTTAATTGCTTTTTTATAGTTGTTGTATCTCTTCCCATGGTTCTTCCTTCAACTTCTGGTCCTTCCTCTTCCAAACCTCGAAAATCTAATAACGTCAGATAGTTACGCAATTGAAAGATCTGACGACAGGCAGTTGCAAATGCATGAACAATATGTATTCCTGTGCAAGTTAAGAGAAAGAATACACTCTAAAAATCTTCCTTTCTTGTTCTGTCGTCGCTCTTATCAAGTCTACTCATCGAAAAAATATCATGATAAATTAAGGTATCAGTCCTTCCCCGGCCAGGGTTTCCGCTACATGTAATTGATCGTGGCGCACCGCCACAGCAAAATAAAAGCCGCCATGCCTATGTAAAATGACTTTACATACACTATAAAAATCCTAAGGACAATCAGGTGTCGCCAGTTCTCAGTGTTAAGTTAAAATGAGTGCTAATAATTTTTGACCTGTTGTCAATCATTTTGCTTGATGAACACGTTTTCCAATGAGTAAAAATTAGCCATCAGCAGTAAAATGTGCTGCTTTCTTCTTAATGCAATGTGTGCAAAGATTAGAGAAAAAATATTTTGTTCACTTTACAAAATGACAAACTACAATGTTAGCTTCTGTGTTTGCTGTGAGCGCATCCTGCTCTACCTAACTTCAGCATCATGATTATTTAATTCCAATTCCGGAGTCATAATCGGTTTTCATATTATATGTGAAATCTACCGTGACGCATGTGAAACTGATAAACCTCCGAGCACATAGACTTCAATTATTACATCGCCTACGAGCTGATTAATGAAAACTGGCCACACCTGATAATGAGTCTTGACCCGACGCTGAAGCCCTCCGCCACAGTTTCAAAAAATCCTGGGGGAAACCAGATCGTTTATATGTCCATGTTAATCTTCAATGTACTAGGCCTATATAAAAAAAATATGAGTTTAAATTAAAAAAAAGACAGATAAATGTTTCTCCATTATAATTTATCCATCTCAATTAAAGTACGACTCAATTTTAACCTTTAACAAAATATAAAGCTTAGAGAGAGACATAGTATTTCTATTGACATGTAACACAGCAGAGCTTGCAAAATCCGTATGTGCTGATGTCACCCAAAACGGGCCTCTTTCCTAGCATCATGGAAGTATTCACACTCGATAAAGTACTGTCATTTCGTGCGTGTTTCGATTTTCTCGTATCGATAATGTGACGGAATGACATTACATTGCATTCCTAGCGTTCTAAGCTTTCCATTGATGTCGAAATTGCCATATTTCAGTTTTTCCTTTGAATCCCTACTTTAAGTCACATTTTTACACACTGTGAGGTGAGGATGGGAAAACGTCCTTTACAGTTACTTAAGCTCACTGCCTCGATTTTCTCAAAGTGGACATTTTGGGACTAAAGTACTTTTAGCACTGGGGTCTTCAATTACAGTATCTTTGAACTGAATCACATTGAAACCATCGTCAGCACAGTATTTGATGTTTCACCTCAAATATTTACCACTTTGTAATGTTGCTATTCCTCTTTAGAACACGTAATAAACATTAAGGAGATGAATACACTAAGGCCCTGATTTTTCTGCATGCGTTACGTCTGATGATATGCGCACATACCGCACACTAAGCCCATTCCTATTTTCCTTCAGCTGCACTAACTGGTATTTTTCCTCAAGCGCTGCATGGATCTGGGCAGAGAGATGAATATAGAGGGTGTTGTGATATTGCAGGGTGCTTCCCATGCAAATTAGATTATACCAGTGGGAGTGTTTTTTTAAATGAGGTTGCGCAAAGAGATTTGTGACATCTTTCTGATACTTTAAGCAGACTGCATATGACTAGCCAGAATGACATCTAAACTGAAGCATACCCTATTCCTAATTTCACAAGAAGGTGCTGAAAAACAGAATAAACAGTCTCTTTTTAGTAAATATACAACCCCAATTCTGAAATAGTTGGGATAAAATGTAAATTGTGAATAAAATCAAAACGCAATGACTTTCAAATCACACCAGCCAGTATTTTTATTCACAACAGAACAGAGATAACATAGCAAATGCTGAAACTGAAAAATTTTACAATTTTATCTGCAAAATGAGCTCATTTCAAATTTGATGGCTGCTAGAGGTCTCAAAAAAGTTGGGACAAGGGACTGTTTACCATTGTGTAGCATCCCCACTTTTTTTTTTTTAACACAGAGTGGAGGCGTCTGGGCATTGAGGAGACAAGTTTCTTGAGTTTAGCCATTGGAATTTGATCCCACTCTTGTTTAATACAGGCTTCCAGCTGCTGGAGAGTTTTGGGTCTCCTCTGACGGTCTTTTCGTTTAATTATGCGCCAAATGTTCTCAATCAGTGAAAGACCAGGACTGCAGGCAGGCCAGTTCAGCACACGGACCCTTCTACTAAAAAGCCATGCTGTTGTAATAGCTGCAGTATGTGGTTTTGCATTGTCCTGCTGAAATACACACGGCCTTCCCTGGAATAGATGTCCTCTGGAGGGGAGCATATGTTGCTCTAAAACCTTCATACACCTTTCAGCATTCATTATGCTTTTTAAAACATGCAAGTGTCCCACTTTTTAAAACATGCAAGTGTCCCACACCATATGCAGTAATGCATCCCCATACCATCAGAGATGCTGGCTTTTGAACCGAGCGCGGATAACAGGAGGGGTGGTCTTTCTCCTCTTTAGCCCGGAGGACACGACACCCATGATTTCCAACAAGAATGTCACATTTGGACTCGTCTGACCACAAGACACTTTGCCACTTTGCTACAGTCCATTTTAAATGAGCCTTGGCCCACAGAACACGGCAGCGCTTCTGGATCATGCTCAACAATGGCTTCCTTTTTGCATGATAGAGTTTTAGGTGGCATCTGTGGATGGCACGGCGGACTGTGTTTACTGACAGTGGTTTCTTGAAGTATTCCTGGGCCCATTTAGTAATGTCAATGACAGAATCATGCCGGTGAGTGATGCAATGGCGTCTGAGGGCCTGAAGATCACGGGCATCCAGTAAAGGGCTTCGGCCTTGTCCCTTACGCACAGAGATTTTTCCAGTTTCTCTGAATCTTTTGATGATGTTATGCACTGTCGATGATGAGACCTTCAAAGCCTTTGCAATTTGACGTTGAGGAACATTGTTTTTAAAGTATTCCACAATTTTTTTACGCATGCCTTCACAGGTTGGAGAGCCTCTGGCCATCTTTACTTCTGAGAGACTCAGCCTCTCTAAGACATCCCTTTTATAGCCAATCATGTTATACACCTGATGCCACTTAACTTAATTACTTACTAAATGTTCTTTCAGCTGATTCTCTTATATATTAATTGCTTTTTCAGCCCTTTTTTTGCCTGTGTCCCAACTTTTTTGAGACCTGTTGCAGCCAGAAAATTTGAAATCAGCTCATTTTGTGGATAAAAATGTAAAATGGCTGCCGGATAGCTCACTCGGTAAAGCATTGCGTTGCGAAGCAGTAGTGACTATCACGTCACGGGTTCGAGCCCCGCTTCGTACCAGCTGGCAGTGGTCGGCAGCTTTTTCAGAGTAGCGCACAATTGGCTATAGCGCTACAGGGTTACAAATTGGGAAGGGACTGCCGGAAGGGATTACAATAGTTGCCTTGTTCGTTGCTCAAAGCGCCTCCTGTTGGCCAGACGGCGCTCGTCAGGAAGATTCTAAGCCTGGTCATGTCCGGGTATCCTCCGCCCTCGTTCTGAACTTGCGAAGATTCGACCAATGAGTGTATAAGAAGCAGTGGCTGACAGGCACGTGCTTCGGAGGAGAGCCGTGAACTGTCTACACTCTCCTGAATTGGCAGCAAGGGGTCGCATACGAGCAAGCCTTGTACATAGTTCACCAATTGGGCATTCCAGATTCGGGTGGGATTGGAGATGCCAAATTTAAAAAAAAAAAAAAAAAAAAAAAAAAAAAAGTAAAATGTCTCAGTTTCAAAATATG
Source organism: Gymnothorax javanicus (assembly GCA_029692085.1). Lineage (NCBI taxonomy): Eukaryota > Metazoa > Chordata > Actinopteri > Anguilliformes > Muraenidae > Gymnothorax > Gymnothorax javanicus. The sequence goes on along the minus strand of CM056197.1, from coordinate 80,733,606 downwards.
AAATGTTATCTTTGTTCTATTGTAAATAACATATTGGCTCATGTGATCTGAAAGTCATTGCATTTTGACTTTATTCACAATTTACACTTCCTCCCAACTATTTTGGAATTGGGGTTGTAATATAAATACTGTATCATGATTGTATAATGTTCAACTGTACCATCTATTTGTATTACTTGCAGGCGAGTTACATTAACCATTGACAATAATGTAATTTAAAGGGACTATGTCAGCCGGGGCGCATGCGCGCGACGAAGCAAAACTTCTTGAAAACGTTGGTACAACTATTTCAAGTTCATCGGAGATTTCGTGTACGCGTTTTTCAATTGGTTTATATCGTGTTCATCCTCAAGAAGTTTGATGAAATTTTTTGGTAAAAATTATCTTTATTGATTGTAGAGCCTGTTCGTAGCATCATTTTGTCATAGTTCGGGTTTTTGTAGCGTTAATATTGCTTCTACGTTAGCCTACGTTGATTGTTATGTCACCCCATGGCGGCCGTCGAACTGGAAGTGGTCGCAAAAGGATCTATGACAGCTGCATGTCAGACAAAACGTTGCTACAAACAGATTCTGCAAACATTAAAGACAGTTACTTGATAAAAATTTCCCCAAACTTCTCAAGGATGCACGCGATGCAAACAGATTGAAACTCCACCACAAATTCACCGGTTTACCTTACTTCGCACTTCCAATGTGTTTTTTCCCAAGAAATATGGATGGATAGTACAATTTATTCTTCATGGTTTTCGGCAAAGATAAATGTGGTTACTCTAGCAATTTCGCATTTGCAGGCCATCTTCTGTATTTAAAACAGCGACGAAGGTACGCTTTACACACATTCTAATAAGCTTCAGGTTTGTATTTCTGCTCCCTTGATGTCGCACTGCATGCATGAAAGTGTTTATCGACTGGACTCCTACAACGCATGTGCCCCAGCTGACATAGTCCCTTTAACTGAGGAACCTATGTGCTATTTCTCTCAGCCAACTTCACCCTACTGGAGGTATATATAAGGACATTGTTGAAAAATATTCAAAAGGACATGGCAGTTGTACCATGCAAGACTCAAAAATTCTGTTCACTTGAATTTATTTGTTCTACCCACCCTCACAGTCCCTGAATGTTTCTCATCGTTTTTTCCTGCAGTCTAGCCATCTCTCTCAGTTTCAATTCAGTTTCGTTCATTGATTCTCATTATTTAATCATTGTCACATTTGACTCCCCTTCCCTTGTGCTCCTCCCGTGCTTGCTCAACTCCTTTCCACTCTGTTGATTAGCGTCCATGTGCACTTAAGTTCCTAGTTCTCGTCTCGCCAATGCTAGACTGTTGTCTTACATCTTTGGTGTTTAAACTCAAGAAAGTAAGTATCTACTTATGATATTCTTCCCAGTGCATGTAGTTCTGGTGAGTGACGCTTCTCCCAGTGAATTCTGCAATCCAGTTTGCGGGTGTACAAAAGCCCTGCACGCCTGATCCATTCAGTTTGACATCCTGACTAGTGACTTTGGACCAATCCTTTCTACTCTGCCTAGCCTGACCTCCAGTGTACCTGTTCGCTCTCACCTGACCTTGGTCCATCTCTTGATAATACTCTTCATTTATGCATTGAAAACATGCCTGTGTGGCTTGTCTGTGACCTGCATGTGGCACCCGCATTCTGAAATTTGTGACAGAACAGTCTGGCAAATTATGGACACAGCAGATCTCCTGCTGAAGCCATCTGCATCCAAGAGATCCACTGAGGGTAACAAAAGGTACAGCGAAATCAATTCCATCAGCCTGTCGGGGCCATCACCAGTCAGCTCGCAGTCATCTCTTAAATCTCCCAGGACTCTGCTGTTGCCATTCAGGCTGCCAGTTGTCTTCTCCAGCAAACTCAAGCTCAGTCTTGCAACCCCCAGGAACCCAGTTTCACTTTAATCATCTTCTGCATCTCGCAGCTTCCCATTGCAGTGTTTCATGGTGTTTGACCTCCAGCCATCTACCTTTCCAAGTGAGCATTCCAAAGTCACATTCACTATTACCTGTTTGATCGGACGTGCCTGTGCTGCACGACGCCTCCTCCAGCCCCACCAGGGTAACCTGTCGGTAACTGATTACGCCATCAAGTTCCGCACACTGTCAGCCTCCTCTCACTTGGATCCCCGGGTCTTCACTGACAAACTCCTTCATGCTTTGGCTGAAAGGATTCAGGAAAAGCTGACCACCTGCCTCCTGCCTTTATTGACTAAAGCTTTAAATGATTCCGGTGTAGATTGAAAGTTCCTCCAACTGACCTTTGCCTGGCTGTTCCCTTGGGGTTGCCTTAGCTCCCCTGCCTGTCCCTATCCGGTCTCAGACCCTTACAGGAATGGTGCTACAAGACATCATTGAAGCCACCTGTCCGGTACAGATGAGAGTCTCCGGTAAAAATCTTAAGAGAATTAGATTCTCCCTAATGGAATCACCTCATACCCTCATGGTGTGAGGGAGGCCAAAGCTGGAAAGACATAATTCTCATGTAAATTAGGCCATAAAACTGTGCCATTAATTTCCTCCCTGAAATGTTGCCACTTAAGAGTGAGCTGTATTCTCTCTGCATCTGAATTTGGATCGATTGATAAATACATCTCTGAGGCCCTGGCCTTTGAAATCTTCCAACCCTCTTCTGTGCTGGCTGGTGCCAGTTCCTTCTCTATGTCAAAAATATGGTTCTCTTCACCCATGCATTCACTATAAAACTCTGAATGTCATCACTGCCAAGAACTGGTATTTGCAGCAACTTATGAATTCCGCCTTCTCTAACCTCCAAGGATGTTGGTTATTCACCAAGCCGGACCTGCACAACACCTACCACCTGGTTCGCATCAGAGGAGGTGATGAATGGGAGACTGCATTAAAAACCTCATCTGGCCACTGCAAGTATTGGCGATGCCATTTGGGCCTCTGCAGTGTTCTACAGCCTCCGTGACACGATGTCCTGCTTTGTAAATGTGTACCTGGATGACATCCTGGTGTTCTACTGCACCATGGAAGAACATACCCAGCTAGTCCACCAAGTGATCCAGCAACTAGTAGAAAATCAAATCATCCTTAAGCCTGAGATGTGCGAATTCCATTAAACATCAGTCTAGTTTCTTGGCTTTATGGTCTCCAGAAAGAGATCAGCGTGGACCAGCAAAATGTACAAGCTGACATGGATTAGCCAGAATCAACAGATTGCATGCAACTCCAGCAGTTTGTTGTCCTCACCAACTTTTGCAGGCACTTCAACCGAAGCTGCTTCACAGTTGCCAGCCCTCCCAAAGCCCTCTCCTCTTCCAAGGTCCCTTACTGCTGGACTCCTCTGGCTGCCTCTGCCTTCCAGCAGCTGAATGGCAGATTTATTTGTGCTACTGTCCTGGCTCCCCCTGACCCCCAGCACCAGTTCATTGCTGAGGTGGACACTTCCGACATTGGTGCCTGGGCTCTCCTCTCCCAATAGGTGGACTATGGCAAGGTTCATCCCTGTGTCTTCTTTTCCTACCAGCTGGCCCCTGGGGTGAGGAACCACAATGCTGGGGATCGTGAGCTTCTGGCCATCAAGCTGGCATTTGAAGAGTGGAGGCACTGGCTTGAGGGGGCCAGCATTCCCTACCTTGTGTGGGTGGACCACCAAAATCTCAAATACCCTAATTCAGCTACAAGGTTCAATCCCAAACAGTACAACTTTTCTAGTCTATTGCTGCCACAGTCCCAACTTTTTTCAAACTTGTTGCTGGCATCATATTGAAAATGAGCAAATATTTTTCAAAAAACAATATCATTTCTCAGTTCAAACATCTAATATGTTGTCTTTGTACTATTTACAATAAAATTTATGGTTTAAGTGATTTGCAAATCATTGCATTCTTTTTTTACATTTTACATAGCGTCACAACTTTTAAGGAAATTAGGTTGCACTTAAACAATTAATTATCGCCAATGTTAGATCTTTTTATTTAAAAAAATAAATAAATAAATAAAAACACACTCTCCCACCAGGGAGGGCGGCACCCTAGCACCCTCTATTGGCTAGCTGCCACTGCTTTAAACATATGTAACACAAGATATTTTTGAAATTAAGCATTTTTTCTTGGTCCACGTTGAATAAAAGAACAAAAACATACTACTTTGCAATTAAAACTGTGTGACCCTTTTTCCTTCATCTACAATCATTTGGAAAGTAATTCATTCAGTCATTTATATGGAAAAAAAGGAACAACTTGGAAGGCCAGAGGCAAGTTTCTAATGCATTGTTAAAACCGCAGCAGTGCATAGGGCAAAGGATTGCAATTCTGCAACAAGGGAACATGTTGTCACCGACCTGGCCGACACTTTTTCCCTGGATGGCCTCGATCTTCCCCTCATAAGGTCCCCATGTCGTGCCCACTGGCAGCAGCTGTCGACTATGAATCCGCTGTTCTCTGTCTTTGCGAATCACCTCCAGTTCTCCTAAAGTGCAGAAAATCAAGCATCGATCCACTTTAAGGAGCATCAGGAACTGTCCTCTGAAAAATTATTTGTGGCATACACCACTGACAAAAAATCTGTAATTCAGCCTGTTAAAATTTGAGAAGAGGAAGTTGTGATCTTCCACCAAAAAAACTCTTTGACCTTGTTTGCAGAAATACTCCCCAAGAAAACATAACTGAGACAGCTAGCTAGCACAGATGAAATACCAATGACACCAGTGAAAATGCACACAAAAAGAGATAATAGATGTCTCCATGGCGAGGAGGAACCTTGCATGAGATGTGGCCGTCTAACACATTTCAGTGAAAGACACGCAACAAATTTGGAGGGTAGTTGCTAATGTAATTGAGCTTGTTTGCATTTGTCTGACTAGCTAGCTACTACAGTTACAAATATATTTCTAAATTGTCTTTAAACCACTTTCAATTAAATATAGGGTTTAAATGATGTGTGAATGATTGCATTCTGTTTTTACGTTTTAAACAGCATCTAAACTTTTCTGGAAATAGGTTTGTATATTAGCTACAGTGGTGGTGCATTGGCAGCAACAAAGGCCTTCAGAAACCTCTCCCTTCAATGCTTGATAACCTAAACCTCTCGCAGTTTACTTTTCCCGATTAGCAACAGTTGCTCAGACTAATTGGTGGAACTGACGACATTCTAACTTATTTTTGATAACATTGTTATATATTGCACCACAAAATTATGAGGCATTTTATTCCACACAAAAATGACAATGTAAAATATGATTATGTCTTTATCATTTCTGCGCTCGTGTAGCTCGTAAAACAGTGCAGATTTGCTGAAATTAGTTTGCGAGGTTCATTAAGCAATAAGCCAGGAGAATCCGTTCTATACTGAGAGGCATTAAAAACGCATAATAAAATATACTGTTTTAAGTAGTGGTAAATGGTTTCTTTCATAGTTGCAAAACATGGGCTCGGGAAACTGTGCTTTTGGTAGTGAGACTTGCCCTCACTGTTATCATTACATTGGCAGTCAATTCAGCAGTTCTTATGCGTTATCTGACATGACAGAAGACATTTTATGGAATGTGTTTTTGTGGCGTCACAGATGACGCACCTTGTCGGGGACCACAGCTGACACATCTGGTCATTCTGTGTCATCCCTGCAGTCTGGATACAGTCATTTAATGGACATTAATGCATCCAGAATCTTTTCTTTGAGACTGGCCATCATTCAACATTCAAAATGTTTGATTCTTCCGAGATTCATTTGTTTGTGGCATTTGAAGTGGGATGATGTGACTTTGTTTATGTGTGTTTTTATTGGCCCTGATCTTCAACTTTTCATGTGCAAAATGATTTCTCCCAATGTGATTCACGACCATGATCCATGGAACTGTGCTGCATTTAGATAATCACAATGAGGTGTTAAACCAAGAAAGGATTCGAACACCAGACACTTGACATTTTGCAATGCTTACCATACCTGATGGTCATCATGTCAATCAGCAAAAGGAAAAACTATCAGTTTTCAAATTAGACGATAAAACCCACTTTGCGTTTTTAATGCCTCTCAGTATATATTCTGAATGGAGTCACAGCTAATGGGCGTTGTCAGGCACAATGCACAGCTGAATGATGGCAAAAATAAATGCTGCGAAGTCAGCGAAAGTTTCAGTTTTTTTGCATTTATATTGCCATTCTTTCAATGGCATAACAATTATATAAATGTAAGCAATAGGCATTAACTTTTTCATTATCATTTCTTAATACAGGTCATGGATTAGTTTTGGTTGTTCAGTCAATAAATTGCTTGATTGTTAATCTGGCAAACTGGAACGAGAACAGCTTGAGGAAAATCGAGTGGTAAAGGTTGAGGTTACTGAAGGCCCTCTGAAAATCTGACGGTACACAGCTGATTAGCTATGAAAGCTGAAACTTAGAAATAAGTCCAATGATGCTATGAACCTGACCATTAAACCAGCTAAATAACACAAAATCAAGATTTTCATCTAATCATAGTTATATTGGCGTTTTTCTCCAAAATGATTTTTACTAAAAAGCTAACTTTGCTCAATTCAGCTAAAGAACTGACATTCTGAATCCATTTGTTGCTTGTTAGCCCACTATCTAGTTAACTTTTCACAGACACTGTAGTTTTGAAAGAGTTGAGGCGGCAGCTGCAAGTTTCTGTGAGAAGAGAAGGTGTTTCTGCCTCTCAGTCCTCCATGCTCTTCCAAGAGAGCATGAAGCCGGAGGACTTTGGCAGGGAAAGACAGATCAAACTGTCCAGGACCAGGTATGAAGCTGAACAATCTGTCCTCAGTTTTCTGACATTGATAAACAATCCTCTCTTGAGTGTCTAGCAGCGATTATAAACCTACAGTACCAGCGTGGATAAAGGTTCCACTTTCGTCAACGCGCCGTTGGCCGTCTGTCAGCTGAAAGTCAGGTGGACGTGCCCTGCTTACTGAACCGAGAAGTACAGTGAGTGAGAAGGCATGTTGGCCGGCCGTTTCACACATATCTTAGTGTAAATCCCCGTTGCAAAGAAGTCCAAATAAGTTCAGCGTTGAAATTTTTTCGTCGGACAACATGACGTCCATTATGTCTGTAGTATAGTATAAACGCCTGAAGTAATTTTTGCTACAGATTTTCTTTCGCACAGTTGGCGATATATTTATTTCCAGGAAAGTTAGTGTCTGCAAATTGATGTATTTTTGCCATAATATTTTTTCCGTAATATTTGCCGATAAGAATTAAGAAATGAAACCTTTAGTTCTAAAGCGCCGTTATTGGAGAAAGCAAAACAACAACATGTTTTGCCACCACTTTAATATTATTTAAATTATGAACAACCTGCACTTCTGAAAATAGAAATAAAATTCGCAAATATCTATGTAGTTGTAACTTACAATAACGGTGTCACTTTTTCCTAAGTCTGCAAGAAATGTTTCGGCCTTTGGAAATATGGAGGTTTTAGTCCTTGTGTATAAGCCGAACAACTCTCAGTCAAGAAAGCGGTGACTTGTTCAGTCGGATCAAACGATTGAACATAAAGTGTGATAAATTTTGTCACCTTTTACTCATAATTTGAGAGCTAATCTCAAGAATAAACTTAAGACAAATTAACGCAATAAAGCCCTTCTCAGTTGCAAGTGTCATGGGGTAGCGCGGATTAAAAACTGTTCTCACAGCGGGACTGATTATGTTTTCACATTTGTGAGAAATGATCACTTATCCGCCTTAGGTATACTGTGTTAAACATTTATATTCAGATTTAATGGTATAGTTATCAATTTGCGAACTGTGTGCAAGCCAATGTCTTGCATTATTAAGACCAATATTTCGCCACGGCAAATTATCGGCATTTACAGTGACACAAGCAAGATTTTAAATTTTGGGCATCCAATGAGAAATTATAAATGTATTAATAAATATTTTATGACAATATATGCGTAAGTTGTCATCCATAAGGAAAGCGTTTCTACTTCATGACAACTCCTACTTCTAACTGCCTCTTATAGAATTAGATATTTTAGAACTCTAATAACAGAAACATCGATTGACTTGTAAATAAGTCGTATCCGAAACAGTTGAGGTAGTTTATTCTTGCCAAAATTCAAGGCCCGCAATAACATCTGGCACACACCAGTCATACCCAAAAACCGCTCCCCCCTATTGACAGTCCTCCCAAGTTCTGCCTGCCGGGACTACGCCGACACCTTTTGTAATCCTACACCACCCGCCAGGCCAATCAGAGAAAGGTGGATGAAAACGCGAAGCCAACTTCTCGTTAACTTTAGCGGTACCTTTATCCACGCTGGTACTGCATGTAGCTTACTGTCGAGATTCTAACCAGCTATATAACTGGGGGTAAAAAACTTTTTTGTACACAACATATAAACCTTTGAAATTAAAAACGATGCATTGAAATCAGTTGAGTGATGTAAACGTAATAGTTCTTTAAATCCAAGAAAAATCACAGTTTCCACTTTACTTAATTTGTTTACATCCCAGGCTTGCCCAGCCTAATATCGCGGATGTGTTCAAAGTGGCCAATGAGGCGTCTATGAATATTGGTTACAACAGTCAGCTAGCTAGCTAGTTTGCGATAGTTACATCAATACATTGTGGTGTATTACAGGTAGACTGTTTGGCCAGATGTCTGACACATGTTTTATATGTCAGTATTAGGTCATGCAATATCCCTCTTTTAGCTGAGCACCACAACCTGTTAGATGGACAGGGAATAATGTCCAGGTGCAGGGTTTCCCCCGGTGTATTACAGGCCACTCCCCCCCGCCAGGCTAAGCATTGTTTATTTATACATTTATTTATTTATTTTTAAATAGGTTTTTTAAATTTCAGTCACGCTAGTGCGGTTAATGACAGGGAACATACTTAGTTGGAGAGCACAATGGCGACATCTTTTGGTCAAGACATGAATACATGCTTGCTGTAAAGGAGGAGACCTCACCTCGGCAAGGTATATTTCAGCGGAAAGTAGAATTCTAGAAGTGTGTAAAACACATTATTTAATTTGGTTATAATCCAGTGCAACACATTTTAAAACCTGCGAGTCTTCAAATTGGCGTAAATATCATGGGGCAGACATTTTGACTTCGGGAATCACCTGATTTTGAATTTAATCTTTGGAAACCTCACCTTTAAATGCTTAATAACCTAAACCTCTCACAGTTTACTTCTCCCGTTTAGCCACAGTTGCTCAGACTAATTGGTAAAACCGACAACAGTCTAATGTATTTTCGATAGCAGTTATGCTTTGCACCCCAAAATTATGAGGAGTTTTCTTCCGCGCATAAATGACAACGTAAAATATCAATGTCTTTATAATTTCTGCGCTCGTGTAGCAGCACAGATTTGCCTACATTAGTTTGCAAGGCTCATTATGCAATAAGCCCTGAGAATCCGTCCCATAATGTAGTCACAGCCAAAGGGGATTGTTTGGCACGTTGCACAGCTGAGTGAAAATTGTAAGGATGGCGAAAATAAATGCTGCGAAGTCAGCGAAAGTTTTGGATTTTTGCAATTATATTGCCATCCTTACAATGCCATATCAGTTATATAAATGTCGGCAATAGGCATTCACTTTTTCATTATTATTTCTTATTATCGGTCAGGTACGTATTGGTCTTGGTCGCTCAGTCGATAAATTGTTTGACTGTAAATCAGGCAAATTTAAACGAGATCAGCTTGCGGGCAATCAGACTGTAAATGGGGAGCTTACTGTGGGCCTAAATGGAGACTATGAAAGGAATGAGTTTAACTGATGTCACGAGCGCTGCGGCACAGTCTAGTAAATTGGTGTTTGATTGGATGAACTTAGATTCCCCAGGTAAAAATGTCTGCCCTGTGGTATTGATGCCAATTTAAGGACTCGCTGGTTTTAAAATGCGTCGCACTGGATTATTACCGAATTGAAATTTATAAAACTATGCTTTTTAGACACTTAAAGAATTATACTTTCCGCTGAAATATACTTTGGCGGGGTGAGGTGTCCTCCTTAAACTATCCAGTGAGTGTTTATTTGACTCCAGAGTGCAAATGAAGGAGAGTATAAAATTTTTCTTTTCACTTAAATGGTAACCACTGTGTTCTTTTTTTATATAATTTAATAGATATGACCAAAACAAAAGGGAATAAATAAATGTGTTCTCTGAGGACACTTGCAATACACCCGCGCCATTTGAAATACCTTATTAGTATTGTAATGCAAAAATGATGTCACGCGAAAGCGGATGTGCGTGGTGGACGCAGAAATGAAGAGAAGTTGACCAACACTAAAATGCCGTGGCCAAAGAAATATCTGACTGATTCTGCCCGTAAAAGTGCTAGAAAAGGCCACGATGAAGACTGATTGAAGACCAGGATAAATATAAGAGGCCAAAGTGATCGTTGGCAAACTTTTTGAGCTAGGTTTGGAGATATTTCAGATGCGGATGTGGCCAAACTGTTGCTGGATACGTAAGTAAACTTGATGCCGGGTGCAAAATGCCTGATTTCCCTGTTTTCTAGCACTTTCCGATCGTTAATGTAGTTGAAATCATCCCATATTTGTAACTGGACATACTTGTAGTAATGAATTTCTAATGCATGAACGTAATTTATTTACTTGCAGTCGAAGCTGATGACTGATCTGACATGACTTTTCATGCAAATCACTCATGCATATTAAGTAGTAGGCACGTGGAAATGGCCACGGTCCAGCAGGCGCAATGGCTGATCTTAACAGTCGAGTGATTGCTTTCCTTCAGAATTTATCCTTGTTAGGGGTCGAGGATGACATTAAAACTTACACATAAATCTTTTAATTGGAACAGCCTGGCAAATTATGCAAAAAAAAAAAAGTTGAGGATAAGGAACAAATTGGTTACCTTTAGAGTGATCAGTTTGGATCTCTTGGTTGACTTTGAGTTAAATTTATTTATTATTATTTCGTCTATTATTTAGTTCATTTATCTTTTTGTTAAATGTGACCGGCATTACAAGGCTTGCTTTAAGATTCAGTTGCTGTCAGCAGCTTCAAGTTTTTTGGCAAGAACACTTGATATGACCTATTTCAATTATATTTATTTTGCGGTTGTTAAAAACAGCATTTCAAGACTGTACTGATTTATAAGAATCTGCTATAGTTGATGTTTATATGTTGAATGAATGTCTTATAACAACATACGATTACGTAGGAATATTTTCAGATTTCCAATTAAATTCTAACACTCATTCAATGCAGGGCCCTATAGAATCTCACCCTCTAAGCTCTACCACTCCATTCATGAATCTGTTACCTATAGGGCCCCGCCATCAGTCAGCTGCTGGCCTGCGTCGGGCCCCCGTCAAAAAAAAGCGACACGTTGGCCGCTGGTGGGGTGCTGGTGGGTCGCTGGCCCCCCCTCAAAAGATACTTGCAACCGGACCTAACAACCTTTCTGAGGGAAACCCTGCAGGTGGTTCATCTAACTCTGCAAACACAGGCGCTAAATGTCTTTCAGATTTGTCATTGAATGATTGTTTCAAAGTTCTGAAAGAGTTGAATCGAAAATATCTTTTCAAATTACCATTTCTGCTAAGCAGCTAGCTGTTAGGCTCTGACTAGTTTGGCCTTCAGTTGTAGTTTTTTATCTCTTTGTATAGCAGATGTGAAGCAAGGAAATGACCAGAAATTTGCCATATTTTTCAAGTTATTTTCAGCGCTTCTGAAATACAGACTGTAATGCAAAAGTATTTGGAGATTGCAAAAGCCAACAAGTCTGGCTTGAAAGATGTAAAGCTAACACAGCATTCCACAATAGGAATATAATACAAAAAGTCAAACACAGTGAATTCTGCTTACTATTAGAAGATCTTGAAGACGAATATCAGGCTATCAGAGTTTGTGACCTAAAGCTCAAGTATAGTTTGGTAATGGGCACTTGTGGGCACAGCCAACCAAAAAGTTAGCTTGGATTACCGCCAATCTGTTCCCTCAAAAAATTAACTTTGATAAAGCTAAACCAATAAACCACTAAAAATTAAGTGGAGGCTAACAATAACCGCTAACTCTAATATGAATTTAGCTTCGGTATGAATTTTTAGCTCCAAAACTCTTAATAACTAACCTAGAAATAGCAAGGCACATGAAAGAACAAATAAAATACTGTTGACCATTAAAGGGACAATTTGCCAATAATGAAACCATATATGTACAGTTTCAGGGCCCCATTTTAATGATCTAAGAGCAAGGCCTGAAGAGCGTAGCGCAAGTGCATTTTTGCCACGTCCAAAACCATTTTCACTAGTTTACCGGCAGGTTATCTGCGCAAAGACAGGTGCATGATTCAAAGGGATTGGACTTAATCTCTTTATTAATTATAGACTTTTTTTGGAGTAACATGAAATAAACCAGATTGTCATCAGAGTGTCATTTTCCATTCCCTTTAAAAACAAGAAGCCTTTGCGATTAAATGGGTGTACACTACAGGCCAAAAGTTTGGAAGCAAGGCCAGTACAGGTCAAAAATTTGGAAGCAACTTCAAGTTTCTGTTCACAATGCCTTTCTTAAAAACCAGTATGAAATCTGTGGATTTTGGGATGTATTTACTGCATGATTAGACTTTTCTTTCATTGATATGCACCATTTTCCTCTATTTACCTTCAAGTACTGTATAAATCAATGTTACCAGACCATTGCTGAATAAATATTAACAAAAGAAAAAGCTTAGTTTTTGGGATGAGAAGATTTTCAAGAGTCACAACTTCAGTGAAAAAGTAAAAAACAAATCACAGTTTGCATTACTCACTTTATGTCATGGTTTACAGCCCACCGGATGCCAACGACAATACAGCGGGCACTAGGACCATGGGCCTAGTAAAGTGGGCCTGATAATTTGAGTAAAATATATTCTGATAAGTCACTCTTTATATAATAATCATGTTTATTTTGTTGCAAAGTATGCCAATGAAATTATGATTTTTTTTTGTACAAATTTGATTTTGCTTCCAAACTTTTGGCCAGTAGTGTATATCTGCCTCGTAGCAGGAAAAAAAAAACTGTACTCTGCAGAGGAAGCGGGCTGAAAAGTGCGCAAGCAAACCATTAAGGATGGAAACCTGAATACAGTGAACTCCAAAAATTGAATAAAAATATTATTTAAATATTGTTCAAAATGATTTTATTCATATCCAGATGTTAAATTTACTGTGATGAATTCCGAGGGCTGCATCATGGCAAATTCCTGGGGCTGCATTTGAACTTTACATTACATTACAACTTGAGCATAAAACAAGCAAATGAAAAGAAAGGCACCAATTCAGGGTCGTGGGTAAAAAATAATTACGCACTGATGGAGAACAATCGAGAGAAAATAAAATGCGTGCAAAAAACAGCCAGCGAGGAAGAGTCAAAAATAATGTTATTTTGATGACGCTACTTTAACCTACTGAATGATACCTGACAGGAAAGAAAAGACCTTGCTTCCACTTGGATGACAATTAAAGGTCAAGTCAGATATATGGAAGAACTTTGGATTAATTATAGATGGTGACAACAATGTCATCCACTGCTTTTGCTACTACTAAATAGGTCCGCTTTTAAAAGCCACTTCATTTTTCAACCAAACTGCGGGATTTTGTATTTGGTAATAGAAGCCGGACAGATAGGTTGCAGGCACTGTATTAATGAATCAGGTCGAATTCAGATAATTGCGGATAATGAGTTGTTCCATTCATGACTTAGCCAAAGATCTGAAGTGCATTTTCTGCACTTCAAACATGGATTCTACAACAGTTTGAGTTTCGTGTGATTGAACAAAAATCTACGCACTGTTTTAGACATGACATGCCATTAATTTAATATATATGCTGACTATAGTACCTGAACAGCCACCCCTACAGGAGAGATCTTCTGGAAAACAGCAGGAATGACAGAGCTCACCAGCATTGAGGAGTCGAAGCTTTATACAAAATAATTTGTGAATATTAACATGTGTAACCTCACAAATTACCTGATGGAACAGGTTCCCTTTCGGTTTAATTTGCCTGCGGACGTCAGTTGCACTAACCATTCTGACATGCATTTTTTTAAATATCTTGACAATAATCTTTCACATCGTAATCTTTTTATTTTTTAATTGTTTGCATGAATGGACGCTGCTGCTCGTCCCTGTGTAGTATGCAACAAGCAGAGTGTTCGTGCATTGTGCACTTGCCTAAAGGCGCATCATACTATCTTACAATGCACCCTTAAATTAGCAGTCAAAAATTAACCATTGACTTTAGATCAGGTTTTTGTTTGTCAATAGAGCGATCGTTTTTTGCAGTCTCAAGATAGCATTGTGCCATAAATGCGCAAAGGTTTTCATTTCCTAGCTAGCTCCAGCCAGACAGACAAAACTTTCTGCTTGCAATCTTGCTCCAGTCTGCTATAACCAAAAATTAACAAAAACCTTTGCTAGCTGACTAAAAGCTAACATTATAGAGGGCACACTATCTAGCTAGCTTTGCGTAAAATGTATCCTTGCCCATAACATACTTTGAACTCATATTTTGGAATGCCATTTCTGTTGTTGGTAGATAGTCTGCAAATGAAGACAACAATGAAATTTCTGATAGGATCTAGTTAGCAAGGGCATGCACTCTGGGCTTCCCTGAGGCAGAGAATAGCAGATAATCCAAGCTGAAATAGGTTTCAGTTCTTCCTTACCTCCAACTAACTGTACTGTAAACTTCATTTACTTTCCCGGCAAAAAAAAAAAAAAAAAAAAGTTAGCAGACTGTGGGTAAGCAAAATGAAATTCAGCAGAAGCCAAGTGGTCTGCTCTCAGTTTTGAAATATAGCAGAAGCGTTAATCTGCTAACAAAAAAGTTAGTTTCACTAATTACTGGTCAGCAGATTAGCTCATCCATGCCTACCACCATTTATGGAGCAGGAAAATAATCCAAAATATACTAACCCTGAATGGCTCAAAAGAAAAAAAACAAAGGTTTTGTAGTGGCTAGTCAAAGTCTTGACTTGAATCTGATTTAGATGTTGTGGCATGAGCTTAATCAGGCAGATCATGCTTGAAAACTCTCCGATGTGGTTGAATTGTAAAAAAAAATCTGCAATGAACAGCGGGCCAAAATTCCTCATTGCTAGATATCACAAATGTATGATTGCAGTCGTTGCCGCCAAGGGTGGCACAACCACTTATTTAATTTGAGGGGGCATGTATTTTTTCACATGGGTGATATAGGTTTTTTATAACTCTACCTTCAATAAATGAAATGATCGCTGCATGTTTTGTTTACACATGGCAATTTAAACCATACACAAACCAACAATTATGGTATGAAAACAAGGCTGAGACTGAAGTTAATTATTTGTATTTCCCCCCAAAGAAAATACCCCTTCACCCTCCCATTCCCTTTGACCCCACCACCATTTCATGGGCAATATTTATAGGGCACATAATGAAAATGAAAATGGGGAGGAAATGATGTGTGCTTATTTGCAGACAACTCCGCTAGGTGCAATTCAATCCCAGGACACTTCCATAGAGGGAAAGCATCTGAATTCAAAGGCTGTTTGGGTGAGTCAAACTGCAGATGAGGTTTGTGATACGAAAATTGCACAGTGCCAGCCTCATGCATTGACACACCTCTTTTTACATCGTCTGACTCCTTGAGATGCGAACCGTTTTATTTTAGAGCAGGAAACTGCCAAACTGGGTGAAGGAGAGAATATGCATTTTGTGACAGACAAAATTGTGCACACATGCATCTCTGTTTACAGAGTCACAAAAATTTAGCTCATAGTTAACTTTGTTAGACCAACAGAATTTTTTGAGGACACTGCAGTATACTGGAGTATTTTAGTCAAATTTCAAAACATCTCTGTTGTTTCAGCATTTTAGCAGTCCAGTTATATTTTCAATTTCATTTTAATAGCTTTTTTTGACAAAAACACGTCAACACAAAGTGCTTTCCAGATTTTTGACCAAAAGCAACAGATCCCCGAGAGCATGTCAGAGGTGAATCCGGCAAGGAAAAAAACCCTTAAAGGAGGGTGTTTATCTTAATATTTTTAAGCAAAATAGAAATCCTTGCGCTCAACAACATTGAAACAGGATCTTGCTTAGGTGAACCCCAAGAAATTTATCAAACTTCACTTTCTCCCTAAATGCTGCATCTGAAAGTATTGGGCTAGAAATCACCTCACTGCATGATTTTACACCTTCAAACAATACATTTTCATAAAATTGTCTGCTACTCCTCCTCTAATCCGCCAATTCTTCTATTGTGAGCGGTAAAAGAATATGCTCCTATCACAATCCTCCTCATCTCAAAATCTGAGCACAGGCACCAGAGCAGCCCTCCCTTACATCTATTTACACTTCAATCCATACGCACCGGTGAGACATCTAATTCAAAATATCAAAGTGACTGACAGGCCCTTCCCTCTGTCTTTGCTCCTCCCATTACAAAATCTCTTTGGTGATTGGGACAGCAGAGTCAACTCATCTTCAGACTTAGGCTATAGACTGTTCTCCTCACATTGATTCCCCTCCTATCATCACCATGCAATGACCATACCTATGGGAACAGTTGAAGTTATACAATTTTTTATGGATTAATACTTTTCTTGGTGAAAAATTATGTGCTATATTTGAAGAGATCAGGTAAAAATTGACATCTCATGACACTTCGTGATTTTGAGATAAAGGCAGTTAAAGTTGGGCACTTCTTACTTAATCTACAATCTTGGTTTACTTTTTACATGATTCCATTGAAACTCACTGGCGAATCACTA
Source organism: Gymnothorax javanicus (assembly GCA_029692085.1). Lineage (NCBI taxonomy): Eukaryota > Metazoa > Chordata > Actinopteri > Anguilliformes > Muraenidae > Gymnothorax > Gymnothorax javanicus. The sequence continues at coordinate 80,716,875 of CM056197.1, read as the reverse complement.
ATTTTTTTTTTTTTTTACATCAAATACTTTATAGGTGCATACTACAAACCCCAATTCCAATAAAGTTGGGACGTTGTGTAAAACATGAATACAAACGGAATACAATGATTTGCAAATACTTTTCAATCTATATTCAATTGAGTACACTACAAAGACAAGATATTTGGGGCCCTATCTTGCGCCAGAGTCCCTAAACCCGTTATTTGGGGATTTAGCATTGCGTAAGAGGCGTTCCCCCGCAAAAGTTGCTATCTTGCACACCTGCCTATATCCCTAAAACACCTGCGCTACCCGTTACATTATGCATAGGTGTGGTTTGGGTGTTACGCCAGTTAAACCAATCAGTGTACTAGGTGCCATTGCCTTTAGGAGCAGGCTGCGCTATCCCAAATCCTCAAACCGAAACCCGTGATGGAGAGAGGAAGGTCGCCACGTTTCTTTGAAGACGAAGTTAAATTGCTCGTGCATGAGGTCAAATCCAGACACGGGAGGATCTGTTTTTGTTAAGTTAATCATGAATTGTATTATTATTATTATTACTTGACATTGACATATTGTTTAATGTTTGGTATGTAATAAAATAAAAAAAAAAATCAATCCTACCCCTTTTGTGATGGGAACTTCAAAAAAAAAAAAAAAAAAAATGCGTTTCACCATGATTGGGTCATGCCTCCAATTGAACTGATTGGGTGTTGGAATGACCCACTAGCATAGAAAAATAGTGCCACAGTAACCCTAACAGCAACGGGCAAGGCATACGGACAGCTAGCAACGGTGTATACATCATCTGTAACCAGGTGATATAATTCTGTCACTGCCTGATGGGAGAGGCGCAGTTTTGTCACGCGTTCTCGTTCTGTGGGAAATAATACTCCGGGCCGGCGCTAGACCTGAAAATTTGGGAGAAAATATCCCTCCCTTTATTGACTACAATTAGTCCTGGCTAATTCTAGATGGTTTTCCCTTATTAACACGTTTTCCAATTCAAGAATAATCAAGTGGCAATTGAAGACACGGCTTCTCTCCGTCATGCGATCTAACAGCGACAAAATAATGGGCTACATTCAGTACAGAAAAATAATTTAGTTATAAATAGGTCTATGCACTGGCACTCAGCAACGGTAATTTTTTTTCCAGCGAGAGCGGCATCTCAGAACTCTTTTTCGAATGAAGTAATTTCGGCGACAAGTACGCACACCTGTTTTCGCAGCACGGTCACGCAACTTGCTGTAAAAAAAATAGACAGCTGTCCGATTGGAAAATGTAAACGGACGAAACCACGTACTAGTCACCAAAATTACCTTCATTCGCTGAAGAGTTCTGAAATGCCGCTCTCGCTGGAAAAAAAAGTTACGTCGCTGAGTGCCAGTGCATAGACATAATTATAATTAATTATTTTCTGAACTGAATGTAGCCCATTTGTCGCTGTTAGATCGCATAGGGGGAGAGAAGCCGTGTCTTCAATTGCCAAATGGGTTGCGGGTGGTTTGAGGACCCGCTATACGCTTTCCCTAACCTGTGTGGTCAAGATAGCAATTGTAGGGAAAGCGCATAAACACGCCCACGGGCACACCTCCAGTCGCAAATAAAGGATTCGGCATAATGTATAGCGGGTAGTGTGGCCGCAAGATACCGTTTAGGGATAGTGGAAGCTGCTAAATGCATAATTCACGGGTAGCGGGTAGTGGCAACGGGTAAGGCAGTGTGAAAGATAGAGCCCTTGATGTCCAAACTGATCAACTTTATTGTTTTTTGTAAATATTCACTCATTTTGAATTTTATGCCTGCAACACGTTCCAAAAACACAAAAGACAAAAGACTGGGAAAGTTGAAGAATGCTCAAAAAAACACCTGTTTGGAACATTCCACAGGTGAACAGGTTAAATGGAAACAGGTGAGTGTCATGATTAGGTATAGAGCATCCCCGATAGGCTCAGTCGTTCACAAGCAAGGATGGGGCGAGGTTGACCCCTTTGTGAACAACTGCGTGAGCAAATAGTCCAACAATTTGTCAACAACAAACAACGTTTGTCAATGTGCAATTGCAAGTAATTTAGGGATTTCATCATCTACAGTCCATAATATCATAATATCAAGATTCAGAGAATCCAGAGAAATCTCCACACATAAGCGGTAAGGCCGAAAACCAACATTGAATGCTCATGACTGTCAGTCCCTCAGGCGGCACTGCATTAAAAACCGACATCATTCTGTGAAGGATATTACCATGTGGGCTCAGGAACACTTCAGAAAGCCATTGTCAGTTAACACAGTTCACTACATCTACAAGTGCAAGTTAAAACTCTACCATGCAAAGCAAAAGCCATCTATCAACAACACCCAGAAAAGCCTTTGGCTTCTCTGGGCCTGAGCTCATCTGAAATGGACTGGCACAAAGTGTAAAAGTGTGCTGTGGTCTGACGAGTCCACATTTCAAATTGTTTTTGGAAGTCATGGACGTCGTGTCCTCCGGGCTAAAGAGGAAAAGGGCCATCCAGTTTGTTATCAGCGCAAAGTTCAAAAGCCAGCATCTGTGATAGTTTGGGGATGTGTTAGTGCCCATGGCATGGGTAACTTGCACATCTGTGAAGGCATAATTAATGCTGAAAGGTACAAACAGGTTTTGGAGCAGCATATGCTGCCATCCTAGCGACGTCTTTTTCAGGGACATCCCTGCTTATTTCAACAAGACAATGCCAAGCCACATTCTGCACGTTACAACAGCGTGGCTTCAGAGTAAAAGAGTGTGGGTAATAGACTAGCCTGCCTGCAGTCCAGACCTGTCTACCATTGAAAATATATGGCACATTATGAGGAGCAAAATATGACAACGGAGACTCCAGACTGTTGAGCAACTGCAGTCGTACATCAAGCAAGAATGGGAAAGAATTCCACCAACAAAGCTTCTCCAATTAGTGTCCTCAGTTCCCAAATGCTTCTTGAGTGTTGAGAAAAGGAAAGGTGATGTAACTCAGTGGTAAACATGCCCCTGTCCCAGCTTTTTTGGAACATGTTGCAAGCATCAAATTCAAAATGAGTGAATATTTCCAAAAAAAAAATTAAGTTTATCAGTTTGAACATTAAATAACTTGTCATTAGTAGAGAAGACATTCTCATATTGTGCAGCCATTGCTGTAAGCATATTACTTAATTTTTAATTTCTATATCACATTATAAAATAGACTGTGGGTGAGTCAAAGTTTTCAATTCACTTGAAATTATGCATTTAAAGCTAGTATACTCTGAATGTACCAGTTTTGCAAGGAAAGGCTATTTCAATTCATTTCTAAGGTTTTCCTGAATGTTTTTTCGGGTATTAATTCTAAATATGGCAGCCGCAATACGACTGAGGTTTCAGTTACTAATCCTGTGCCATTAGTGGCCACAAATGCAGTCTGTGATAACTCTACCCTTGTGGCATGCTATTGTGTCCTGATTCTTCACAGTACATAATCCACATCACAAAATACTAATCACACCATATACTAACAATGATCCCAGTAATCAAACATCATCTTGATGAACATAACCTAAACATTGTGCCATGTGCTTCCTGGATTCAGAGAGAGCTGCTGTTGGGATATATATTATTTGTACATTTTTTATCATTTCAATCCTAACAGATTTACCGACTGGCAGCCATCAACCATCTCTTTTGTTTCCCGAAAAGCCCTACCACCATTTGGGGCTAACAAATATACGTGGTCTCATTTTTCAGCAGTAGGCCGGGATGTGCGGCCGAACATCTCTCTGTGCATTGGGGATGCGGTGGCTTCTAAACATTTCTGTCTCTCGGCCTCTGAAGTATGCCGAGGTCCTCGGTGTGCCATGGCAGGAAGGTGGATAAGCTCATTAAAACCAAGTAATTAAGCGTTCAGCCACAGCTGGTATGTAAGCATCAGAGACAAATCACTCAGAGCACAGACACAGCCAGATGCATTCTGTTCCTCCTCTGATAAGGCCGCTCATCCGGAACCAATTGGAACTTAAGTTTCAGTGTCGCTCTGCCCGACACTCTGGGACAACTTTTTCAGTGAGGAAGTTTTGAGGAAAATTGTGAGGGAGTTTGAGCAGGAGAGGTGAGGAGTGACCTGACTGCCCTTTTCTTCAAGTCCTCTCAAACATCCTCCCTTAGGCCCATGTATTCCAGCTGACTGCTTCACAGTTTTCCACAGTAGTGACTTCAACAAATCGGATCCAAAGACAAGGAAGGAATGGGAGAATCACAGGCCAATATGAGGATGATAAACTCACTGAAACAGGAAAGAAAAGCTAAACCAAAGCACCCCAGATATAAGCCTAAGCAGCACTTAGGCAATTGTGTCGTATGTGAGCAGGATTTTGTCTTCAGCTGTGTGTTTGAACATATCAATAAGTGATATGAGAATTAGCATCCCTGCCATAAATGAAAGCAATTAAAAGAATTAAAAAAAAAAAAAAAACATTGGGCATTTTAAACACATGCCCTACTGTTTGCTTGGTTATTTCCTCAACCTCACTGTAATAAGAGAGACTTAAAAATGAATTCTTACTGGCTTCCTCATGTTTTGGCTCCGTCTTATGTCCTGTTGACTTAAAGGCAGGGTGCATAACTTTGGATAAACCAGCAAGCAGCAAGATTTTGCATGTAGCGAGCAGAAAAAAAACACCCCCTGCCAAGATATGAGTTACTGCGCACAGACTTACTGCTGACAGATACACTGAGAGCAGGAGGAGAAGTGGTGGACAGCACATCATTTGTTTTCAATGAAAACCATGTCAGACTTGATGCATCAGTCATATATCAAAAGAAAATGTCACATTTCCTGCATGTGAGCATTGTAAGCGTAAAAAATGAACACAATTGGCATGGCTCAAGTTATCATAGAAATTATATCACGCATGGCAAATTTTACAAATCTGATGGAAAATAGGAGCTAATAGCATACAATACTAAGCTGGCTACCTCGCAGTGCCTGGCTTTGGTAATGTTCCATAACTAGCAAAGCTAAAATGAACAAGTTTTGGATACTGCACAACAGAAGTATATTTAGGATGTTTATTTTGCATTTGATGTGCATTTCACCATAGTGTAAGTAGCTAGTTACCTGATAATTTTAGTATAGCTCATTGGTGACACATATGGGCAAGCATAGAATTTATAGTGCGTTGTGCAATGATTGGTATTTTAGAGGGGCCAGGAGGAGAACTTTGGCTCTGATCCTAAATGTTACTCCAGAGCCCAGCATGTCTGGTCAAAGTGGACAGGCCTGGGGTGAAGGGTGTGCATAAGGCCGAGTTATCTACCCAAATTATTCTTGGTAGTAGTTTTTTCGACCGCAGTTTCTCTGCCTTTGTGCTATTAAGTCACTAGGTTTATTACCAGTATCTCTGCTTCACCTGTAATTTATGTTGTACTGTGGCACAGGCACTGCACAGAGTACAGCTAAACAGGCAGGACTGACTCCTCCCGGAAGAGCTGTCCGGATTGGATATTTGCATTTGTCTCAAATGGAAATTTCAAGGGGCTGCTTGGGGGATATGGACACCAGATTTTTAATTTTATTTTACTTTTATCTTTCATTACTGGGAACATCTGATGTATTCATTGCTTTAAAGATGGAGAGAGAATTTCAACAAATGTGACAAACAGTTCTCCTAAAATAAATTTCCTGCCTTTAAGCCTGCACTGTTTCTCCAAGCCTCTGACAGCAGTTCCGGGAAGCTCTCTCTCCCTTTAGCACTCTCATTCCTGTCTTTCCAAAGCTCGGGCAAGGGATATACCCATGGCAGCCTGTCTCAAATGGACCCATGTTTGAAACCAACCTCTTCTGTTTCATATCAGCTAATGACCCATTAAACCCGAGCTGCTCTCCCTCTTTGCTTTGGGTGAAATCCAACTTTTGTAAAAATCAAACGTTTTTTTTTTTGACTCATCATAACAGTAATGTATAAACTTGAGAAACAGCTTAACACCTGTCACCATTTTTGGTGGCGCACACTGGTTTTTAAGCTGCATGCCATCAGGAAAGGCAAAATTACAAAAGCTGCCGGCAATTGCTGATGTTGATCTGTTTTCCACTCTTCCTTTAATTGCTTAAGCTCTGTGCTGTAGCACCAGGTACTACAGCCAAATACAGCCTCACCCTCCATCCACTGAAACAGAACGCATGCCAATGTAGCAGTGAAGCTTACCCCAGCCTCTGCAGCACAGATATGCAGATTCTGCAGTGGAGAGAGAAAGCCACACGTGTTTTCCTAGGAAGCTTATCGAATAACATTCCACATGACCGCACGACTTGCCATTCTTCATTTTTTCAACTATATCCCACCAGGGCTCCTTGAACATAGCCTCAGGGGAGAAGACTGAGCAAAATTATTCTCTATCATAAGGTCCCAGCAAAAACAAGGCTGACCTCAAGCTGAACTAACTAAAGCCTTTCATGAATTTACCCCTGCCATCACAAATTCACAGGAGGGTGGTGTTTGGATTTAACAGGACCTCTCCCTTTCGGAGCCAGTTTGAAAGAACTTGGCATAAACTGAATGCAGAGGCACTGCCCGGATGCCCATTTTGGACTCTTCAGATAGGCAGTTCAGTCTTTATAAACCAACCTATTAAGCGGCTGTAGCGGGAGTTCAGTACCTGATAAATCCGATTGCTGTGCTTGGGATGTCTTGTCTTTCATGCACGTCAATGTTCATTTTAATGGCATTGGGAATTAACTGTTTAGATGTGTGGTAAACCAAGTGCTGCACATGAAGCAAAAGCTATCAAGGCAGATATTATCCTATTCAAGCAGGAAACTACTGTCCACAAGTGCAATCAATTTCTTGGGTGCGTGAAAAGTGCATGTTTGAGACTAGATGGGCGTGCATTTAATACAGCAGTTTAAGCGTACACACAATAAGATGTCCAGGTCATATACACATTGACTGACAGTTGTGTACACATGTGGCAAGGGTATGCAAATATTTCAGTATATTGCAAATAATATTTTCCACTAAATCCCACTGTTAATCTCTGCAATTAACAATGCAGGTTACCAACCAAATGATATCTAACTGAAAATAGAGTGTAAATTGTACATCAAAACTATGAAAGGCAATTCAGAACTATGGGACTTCAACATTAAAAGCTAAGGTTGAAACGTCACCATGCTTTGATAAGACAGCGATGAACTTTTCCCCTTTCCCTCAAACTGCTGTTATCATACTGAAAGAACAGAAAGCATCATTTATAACCCAGACTCATGGTGTTATCTCTCACTGAGAACTACAGTTAAAACACAGATGAAAGCCCTCCACCACACTCAAAGCTACTTAGCAAAAAAAAAAAAAAAAAAAAAAAAAGCAGAGATAGGCAGTAAGTGTGGTTTCATGCCTTTTTTGCTGGCCACATGCAAGAGGGGTATTATGGATCATCATCATCATCAGTGCCAGTATGGTACTGATAATGACAATGACAATGATGATGATCAGAATTACACTGAGCAAATTATGGCTGCAGTCCGAACACCTCCAACAGGCATAGAGTGGCACTCACCCTGCAGCATTTTCATAAGTTGTCAAGTATTTTTGGGCACCAACTTACTGATATATGCTGATAACCATCATCCTCGTCACAATCATCATCATCATTATTACATTGAATATAATTTTGAAGCATCTTACATAGATATAAACATATTATGCCAGTCATTCTGCAACAGAAAGCTCATACTCCAAATTTATTTTATGAATGAAACTGTGAAATGATTCAAAATGGACACTGAGGTACCCACTCGACTGCCTTTTTAATGTGCATTGCAAAGTTTAATGAATACAAGGAGCGAAAATGTTACATTTTTATGCAAAATTTAAACTCAAAGACTTATTCTACTGAAAAAACAGACCCCCATCAGTATGCTAGTACACTGTCTCCATCTCAATCCAGAGGGAAAACTGCCCGCAACCAGCCCACCAGCACCACGTCCAGCCGAACCAGACTTTGCCATTTACTCCATCCAAGCGCAAACCAAGCCAGGGCCAATTATTCATGCAGCAATGGAAGGCTATGAAGTGGTATGGCTGCAGGCCATTTTGCTGTAAAGTGCATTTTCAATAACTTTATTGCAAAGCTCAGAGGATGTGGCGGCAAAAGCAAATTTCAGGCCCATTTTATAGTTTTTACAGAGTATCATGGGACTGAATCTCTGATGGTGATTTTCTGGGAGACTGAGCTAAACTTAATGAGTCAGTATTAGTCCAAGCAGGAGAATTATCAATGTGCTGTCCTACTGCAGGGACACAAAGAAAAATTTAATACTATCATTTGTGGAAATGGCACACCATCTTTATTTACTCTTAGGTCATTTGACCCGTAAATCCTAGCAATCGTAGCCAGTTCGTGACCAGGTCATGTCCAGATGTGTTCTGCAAAAAATCTCTTAGCTCTAAATGTATGCATGTCTGTTTTTGAGTGTGTGTATGCATATTAAGAGGGTTTATTTCAGTGGTCAGAGGGGAGAAAGGGTAGTGCCCTGAGCTTTGCTAACATCTCCCCCACCCGCCCCCCCTTAGCTTTCCCAGGTGACAGAGGAAAGAAGTCCCGAGCACACATGCTGCCATTGTGAAAAGAGACAGCCAGGCTTCTTCACTGCGAGTGACCAGATGCACCTCGCCCTCAGCCCTAATCTGTAACCGACTTAAAGGGGCCTTATCTCCAGGCTTCTCTGCTCCATTTCATGCTTGATTTACTTTAAATTGTCTGATAGGGCACTAGAGTTTGGAAAGGGGCCCATCTCTGCGCCAGAAAAAAAAAAAAAAGTGCTCTGATTTCTCTCTGGCATGGTCACGCGGAGGGGTTTTTGACATTCTCTTACTCTCTTCCTCAAGAGTGCATCTCCTTGTGGTGCGGCAATCTGTTTGAGTGCATTTACATTCAAGTGAATGCCTCAATGGTAGAGTCAGGGATTCTGATTGGATACTGTGCAGCCAAGTGCTTTGGACCACAAAGATACTGAATTTGAGTTAAGACAGGAGAGGTGCCTCCAGTTTACACGGTGTGAGTGGCTGCCACAGAAAACAAAGACAAGCACCACATCTACTAATGTTTCAGTGATCCAGTCGCAGATTAAAATATATCCACTGTTTGTCTTCATGCTTTTAATGACAGGTTTTACAAAGTTTCCCCTTTTGGAGACAAACAATGAATGCAGTAAGCTATACTGTTCAAGAAATTACAAAAAATAGAAATAAGCGCAACAAGTATGGTAAAATACAGCCAGGGTTGTCATTCCTTTAAAAATCTGTGCATAAAAAAAAAATTCCTGAGTGGAAATATATATAGAACTTCAGAACTCAAATACATCATCTAATGTTGGCGATGAAGAAACAGCTTTTGAACAAGTTGAATATAAACAGCAATTTAAAAAAACTACCCCACCATCCCCCTCCCCCCACGCGCAAACATAAATATCAAAAAGAAAATGAAAAAAAATGAAAAAGAACATTGAAATTCATCTCACAGCTGAAAATTTACTGAACTGCAGGGCTGCGCATGGCGATAAACGGAGTGATGATCCAGCGACACGTCTTTATCCACACACTGCTTTAATTAACGGTGGCTTGTTTGTTGAAAAGATGATTAATATGCCAATGAAAACAGTATAATTGAATACCGCAACACTCGCACAATCAGGGAGGAACACGCCGGGAGTTTTTTCTCTCCAGATTAGCCTTTTATCATGATCATTGTTATTATTTGGTATTTTAATTTAGCTGACAGCAAGACACCCCCCTCCCCCCATCCCCAACCTCCCCAACAGTGAGTAAAACAAGATCCCTGAGCAGCAGCTCTTCAGGGATGCTACTACGTTCTCAGACCAAAAAAAAAGACTCTTTGGTTTTAGGAAACCTTTAAAGTCCTTTAAACTTCTGTCATAGGTGTGAAAAGTATGAAGGTTAACCGTTTTGCCCAACAAAGAACCTTTATGCAAGACAGCCTTCTGCTATGGAATCACAGGGTTCTATTGAACTAATGTTTTGGGGGGAAATTTCTAGATTTCTGTGCTGAAGCCCCTTCATGACCTATTGGTGAAATGACTGTTCTCACTGGTTTGAGGGAAGCAGCCCAGCCAGTCTGTCAGTCAATCTCTGAGAGAAATAAGGGTGTGCTAGCATCACGTCTGTTCGTCTTACTCTTATTCACAACCATAGAAAAAAAAACAAAAAATAAACATCAGCCATGATTAGAGCAGGGGCAAGTCCTCTCCAGCTGCATCAAACTGGATAAACTCCCTGATTAGAGGGCTTGAATGCTCTCTCATCCTGGTAGTCTTCACAGTCTGCTCTCTTACCTTTTTTTTCTTTCAGTACTCAGAGACTGCAGGATTGAGAAGAGGAGGAGGGTGTCAAGTTAAGTTCAAATCGCACCCCTGCGACCCCTCTCTCTCAACATAAAACAAACAGAGAGCGTGAGAGACACCACCTGCGAAGGGTGCCGCTCTTATATGGGCTACGGTGCTTTGTGTGTGAGCCTTTTTGTTAAGCTTATCTGCACTGTACAAGATACAAAGGCTGGATGAGAACTCACTTTCTTCACCAGAGCGCAGCCACATCTGTGTTTCATTATACAATGTCTGATTCCTGAACATTTAAAACTAGGCGCTGGACTGTAGAGTTTACAGCGTAATACTAATGGCATATTAGGGTAATACTAATGGCATAATATTAATGGCATATTAGCATAATACTAATGGTTATAATTTCAGCTGTAATGTGAAGGAAAAAACATTCCTAATGTGACTACAGAGCTTTTTTTTCCAGATTTCTATGTTTTAGTATTGATTTTGACCCCCCTAAATCAATTTTGGCGGGAAACAACTAATTAAATATGCATATTTTGATTTACTCATATTCAGAGGTACATATTGCAAAAAGAGCTCTGTACAGACATAGATCATCACAAAATGAAGAAAACTGTCAAATATGAAGTTAATTGGATGTGCAGTTGCTGAGAAATCCGTATTTTCTTGTTGAAAATCTGAATTTTTAGAAAAACGTGACTTTAGTTCGGCAGTAATTATGTGATTGAAGTTTGACAGCAAGGTTCTCAGGAGGTATACATTTAGTATTTTGTTTTTCGTGGTTTTTAGGATTTTTTTACCTCCTTAAAAGGCACCAGCCTCATAAGTAACTCCCTCTTCTTCAATCTGAGTTTCTTCCCTAGTTTTACGTGCTTCTCGAGCATCTATTCGTTTCTTTTTTTCAAATTCTAGTGCACGTTTTTCACTCTGTTTCACACAATTTCTGTCCATTTCGTGATAGCCTTTCATTGAGTGTGCCCCTGGCTTTATGCCAAGTTTCATATGAATGGAGGATTTTCCTCGTTGGCCATCATTGAAAGTCACCACACTCATAGCTGTTCCAGCCTTGAAGACAGTGTTCGTGACGAATGTTTCCTTCGGAACACGACTCCATATTACGGACTATTTGAAGGACCACTTCATGTTCTTACCTCAAAACTAAAATTTTGAACCAAAATTGGCATTTTACTTAGCTATAGGTCCCCTTAAACTGAGGTCCTGACTCACTGCGGTCATTAAAAATCTATGACACAAGAGTAGCCTGTTCCCTGGTGTCATGGCTAAATTCCTAACCTGGCTCTTTCAACCGGCCACCGAATCATCCCCTGATTTAACTGGCTTTGCTGTCTCCCTCTCCCCCCGTCTGATGTGCGGTGAGCGTTCTGGTGCAGAATGGCTGCTGTCGCATCATCCTGGTGGTTGCTGCACATTGGTGGTGGAGGGATGAGATTACCCTGTATGAATGTAAAGAGCTTTGAATGTCTATGAGAAGGCGCTAAATAAATGCAATTAATTATTATTATTATTATTATTATTATTATTATAAAAGCACAGCACTTAAACAACACAGAGCAATAACAGAGAGCAAAAGACAATAATGGAATGTAATGAGTAGAGTTGCAGTACATCAAACTCTCATTCATTCTAAAGACAAATGTACATTTTAGCAAAATTCAAATTCTGATTTGGGGAAAATAAGTGATATCCTTCAAGATATTCCTGTGGGCGAGTGTATGTGTGGTGCATATCTAGGGAATAGGACGCGCTTGAATGCTTGATGCCTAGGGTGAGAAGTGTCCACAGCTCTGTAATGCTGTGAGGGAATTTTCCTGGCATGTTTTAGGTCCTCTTATCCTATTACAGGGAAGGGTCACTGCAAATCAAAACAAAGTTATTCTAAAAGATAATTTTTATCCTATGATGAAACATTTCACAGGGGCGGATCCAGGAATTTTGGAAAGGGGGGGGCGCAGCCCCCATACGAGCAGTGAAGGCGTGAAGCCTTGAGGGGTCTGGGGACCCTCCCCCAGAAAAATTTGAAAATTAAAGTGCCAAATACGCGTTTTCCTGGCATCTGGGAACAAAATTCAAGGTCTTATAGTTAGCTGAAAAAAGCAGTTATCTCTATTTACGGTAGAAGTTTGCACTTGACTCTGCAAAGACAATCAAAACAAAGAGACAGGTCCTATTTCGATAGAAACAGACGAACTGTGAAAATGATCAAAGCATCCATCAGGATACATCATGATTAAACATTTAAAACACAACATTTAAGTTGTTTTCTTTCATGGAGAATGGTATTTAATTCACTTTGAAGTGAATTTCCTACTTGCACATTAGGCATATTCAGTAGGCATGCACAGCAACAAAATCATCTTCAGGAAATTTTTAATTCTCACTGAATGGGTTGATGAAGAGCATTCTTCGGGGGTATCTACGGGCGTGCATATCGATCACTTTGTCTTAATTAAGTCTGATGTCCCTGTAGATGAACAGCAGTACAAGCGCATTGAAACGGTCCTCTGTCATCATACTTCGAAAGTCGTTCTTAACGAATCGAAGGGCAGAATTGGCCCTTTCCACGGTAGCACTGGTTGCTAGCAATGTGAGCAAGATGCTTAATATGCGCAAGATATTTGGAAACATTTTGCTTGCATTACTTGCTGCCATGTATGTATAATGTAAATGCTTTCATAAAAGTAGAAATCCTGCATTTAAATTAGGAGTGAACTCTTCCATAAAACCGTGTTTCAGCTTGGCTTGCTTGTGAATATTCAATAACCGATCCTGGAGTGCCATCTAGTGATAGAATATTGTAACTGCGTGCATAAATTTGCAGCTTCATGTCCGCTGGCATCAACATCTCTACAAAGCGCTTAAGATACCCTGCCCAGCACCGTTGTTCTCGAACGCGCCAAATCCAGATAATCTTTATGATGAATTACATTCATGTTTTAATTTGTAACGAGTAACGAAGTGGCCAGTGTCAACAGAACGAAGTGAAAGTATACCTTTTATCTTTAAAATGTAGTAGAGTAAAAGTAAAAGTCAAAACTCAAGTAAGTACAAATCCTCAAAAAAAAAAAAACTACTTAAGTAGGCTACTGTAACGAAGTACATGTACTTCGTTACTATACACCTCTGACCATCACAAAGTGCGTTAGGACGCAACTCATTTCTTTTGTAATTTCAGTTTTCCGGCATGGCAATTTTTCGAGCTTTAAGCCCTGTGTGTAATGTGCGAAAAAGGCTGGCTTCGAAAAGTCAGTCTGCAGAAATAAGGGGGGGGCAAATCCGCCTTTGAATCAACCTTGAAGGGAATGCTCTTCTCCAATAGTCTCTTGCCTCCATCAATGGGGGGGCCATTGAATGGTTTGTTAAGAATCACGGTTTTGTAAATTACTATATAAGCCATGGCCCTCGCAGTCACCTGACCAGTTGAACACTTATGGGATATTTTGGTCCGATGAAATAGACAGTACTCTCCGTTGCCATAATTCAGAGCACATCATTCCAGTAGCATTCTACTGACTTGCAGGATCTATGGCAGGCCACACTTAAGCTACTACAGGGGCGTTTGGTGGCCCAGCACTTTACTAAGATGCTTTGTGTTGCCTTCTCCTTGAGCAGGTCACTTGTATTTATACCCCTGAAATTATACTGCAGATTAGATTTATTTAGATTCCTCAGATATTACTCATAATTACAAGCGTGGATATTAAGGAAAATAACTGGGATATAGTGTCTTCAGAGGACCAAATAAGGTGTGTATTTTCCTTTTTAAACATAGCCCTTTTCAGTCTAACTCTTATTATGCAGTAATGTGCTTCCAACACTGCATGTTCCTTTGTTAGAACGTTAACCCTCCAAAAAGTATTAACATGAACTTTACAGGAAAAAAATGGAACTGTTTGTGTGTTGACAAAATAAACAACTTTCAAAGAGGTCCCCACAGATTTTACTCTTTGCATAAATAAATGTCAAACATATGCACATCTTCCTAAAATGCTTAGTTATCTGCAGTGCCTCAGACATGCTAGTCTCATGATTATGTCAACGCAGGGTTATCAAACCTTTCAAATGCATCTCAAACTACATTTCCAGCAACAAAAGCTTGGAATAACTAAAAATGAAGAGCTCATTGCACATTCTTACAGTTCCAATCCAATGTGCCGCCAGTACAGTCTCAGAGCAAGTTTACTAGCCCTGCTTTCCAAGACGATGGTGCTAAAGGCTTGAGGGGTTCAATCAATGGTGCTTTGATCTCGGCTGGAGCTGTAATTATTTAACATTGTTACAAGGATTTCTCTAATCCATGTGACCATTAAATCCCTTTTACACTCTCATCTTCTGAGGCCTAATCTGTATCTGTGCGCTCCACTTGTCTCTACCTCATTCTGGCTGTTCCCTCCTTTCCTACGACACCCCGACTTAATGGACTTTGGGATCAAATTAAAATTCCCTGTTGCGATTTCAAACTTGGCAGTTGTCAAAGTGTCTCATTTAGTCAGTGCCGGAAAAAGATTTTAACCCTCAAACACTTTACTCCCTCCTTATTACTGATAAATTTTAGGTGTTCAGCTATTGCTCAGTGTGGAGCCAGGGTAACTACAGGTCACTATGGCTCAAATAGAGTACCAAGGGACTTAACCTCAAACTATGAAGTTACATCAGACTTGAAATTGCCACCATTTTGAATTTGAATCCACAATTTGAATTTGTTTCATGTGAGTAATTTGTTTTCACTGGTGTATATACCACCAATATGCTGTTCACATTCAGCATGTCGGTCAGTTCAAAGTTCAGCAACCAAGACACCGATGATGTTAAAAATGACTTTTCTTTGAAACTGCCCACAAGGCCAGCATCCTGGAGTCATCACTTCTCTGTTTCAACTGCTGGTGTTTGGCGGGTACTGTTTGATGAAGCTGCCAGCAGGGGGCCTGAGAGGCATCAGATTCTCAAACTAGAGAGTCCAAAAAATGATATTTCTAGCATCTGCTGAATTATATGGGCCATATTTTGCTTTTATGGTTTTTTTCATTCCATTTAGTACACTATATTGTTTTTTATTTTTATGCATGTAAAGTTCTTGCAAAGTTACAAAGCCCAAGTCCACGTCAAAAGGGAGTCATTCTCTCCGACAGAAAACATAACTACTGAACTGCTTGAAACACCTCACTTGTAGCCTTGCCTTATCTTCTATAACATGTCTACGTCACAATGTAACACATTTACATAATTCCCAACTGGAATTATGGAACAAAGTTAGATAGAGCGGAGGCCGGGAAGAGTTTGGTTTGTGTGCATCGCAACATCCAGAAAATGCCGTTTTCTTTAGTGCGAAGGCCAATTCCATTTGCATGGACTTCCAAGGGAAATCAAAGTGAACAATCAGTGGTTAAAATGTTTTTTTGTTACTTACATTCTCACATCGGTTGCGCACTGCGCGACCAACACTTCATGCACTGTGCGCCTATTCTGGGCAGCGACTCACTCCCTAATTATCAGCCGCCGGCCGCGAATTTTTTTTTTGCAGGTCAGTTGGTACAATTACGTATATCAGCCAATCACAGATCGGCTGTACTCATGAATCGATGAGAATGGCAAAGCATTCGACCTCGTCACTGTCAGCTGAGTTGTGCGCGCGGCAAATTTGTAAAACCTTGTCTGACAATAACGATGTAAATGCTCCACAATAAGCGAAATTACAAGTACACTAGCTGGTCTGCTGCAGAAGTTCAACAGTCTACGTATTAGGCCTTGGCTTCGGTGACTAATTCTGCAGATCGGAGAGCAAATTTCAGGATATCAGAAAGTGTTTTCTTTAGCGGTTTTTTATTTCGCTATTTAGATGTTGCGCATTTCTAAGGGTAATGGAAACGCACCTGGAGAGTGAGAACGATGTCCGACGTTATTAGCCCAAAAACAGTCTGCTTCGTGACCGTAGACTGTTCGTGACACAGTTTTGAGTCTTGCTGATACCAGCTATGGGTCCTTGCGTCCAGTGGTGAATGGTTTCATTTAGCGTTTCAATATCAATCGCTAACCTTCTATCCTGATGGATTAGGTTGGATGCGCACTTTCACTCTGATCTGAAGTTCCGCATGTACATGATTATTCATGCAGTATGTATGAAATCGGTGACTGGTCGGTCCGAGAGCAAGATAATTTATTTTCATTAGAGTACGATAAAGATGAGAAAAGCTGCGGTTCTTATAGATTTATAGTCCGTTTTCCTTGGGGTTCCGATAATTGGCCAGCTGTCAGAGGAGTAGTATTTGTCGAGTGCAGCAAATTTTCAAAACTGATTCACAAACTAATTGGTGACACCTGTCCAATGTACTCCAGCGACGACCATAGGCTTATCAGCGCAATGCCTCAAATATGAGTCTGTGTCACGAACAGTGTACGGTCACGAAGCAGACTGTTTTTTTGGGGATAATAACGTCGGACATCGTCCTCACTCTTTGTGTGCGTTTCCGTTACCCTTCGAAATGTGCAAAATCCAGATAGCGAAATAAAAAAAACTGGTAAGTAATAATAATAATTATTATATGATAAGTCGTCCTACTACATTGTTAGCGGTGAAAGAATTTCTTGAAACTTTGTGCCAACGAACTTGGCATACTGCACCTACTTTTTACCAAATATTTAGGGTGGATCACTTTCGGAACTATATTAATTTTAATGTTAAACTTTCAATTTGTGATGGCATGCTGCGCCTACTTTTTACCAAATATTTAGGGTGGATCACTTTCGGAACTACATTAATTTTAATGTTAAACTTTCAATTTGTGATGAAAAAATGTGGCCAAATTATGCTTTATACAGCTTCAATTCCTCCTGGGTCTCATTTTCAAAGTAATTAAGCCATGTTTGGTGTCAAATTGTTCCTTGGGATGGCAGCAACAATAACAGTTATAAATTTTAGAACTAGCACTGTGATAATTGGGAGTTATTCATTGATTTATCCCCATATGTTGGTTTTAGGGGGGTGCTCATCTAAATTTGGCCATAATTTTTCTATGAATGATTCAGTTTATGTACAGGGAGGGGTTTGATGAAAAGTTGTCCCTTGGGGAAATGGAGACTTGTACATACATTTAGACTTGTATGATAACTCTCCAAAATGATAACTGCATTTATACATTTTTCAAACATTCTTGTGAACATCAATATCTACTTTTCAGTTCACAAAGTGCTGTCTGATAATGTTTCTTAAATAAATGCAGCAACAACTGATAGTCTGTTCAACAGTGGCGGGCGGTGGACGGAAAACTGAGGGGGCGGAAAACATCCCTTGAAACGGATGAGATTAGTGACCCGATTTCAATCATTGTTCTTGGTCAACAGGTTAGTTTCCCTTATAATGAAATGTATAGGCGAGTGAATAATAAATTCTATAAAATGTTTCATTCACATGCCTTACTAGGCAACTCTTCACGAAAAAAACCTCTGCGGATTTTTCGCGTTAAATTTTGTCACATCCTAAGCAAGTCGTCAAACCTGTGCGTAATGATTGTTTAATTGCAAAAGATTGAAATGCGCTCTTTTTTGCGTTCAACTGGTGCGTTTGATTTCTCGTCTTAACAAAGACAATTAGCTACACCTGAGAAGGGAGAGTTCAAGTGTCTTTTACCAGGGAAACTGACTGAAAACAGATCAAGACTAATAAGCAGTTTGAAGACATGTTTATCGCCCTCCTTGTTCTCTGTCCACCGTCCGCCACTGCTGTTCAGGTATCTTTATTTGGGCTTGTAAATATTCAGAAAAGAATCATGGTACTTTGCGTGACCACATTTTTGGCCTGCGTGCCTAAATTTTGGCCTGCGCGCCCAACTTCTTCAGGTTGGGAGTGCATGCGCTCCTAGGTCCAAAAGTTAGTCTGGAGGGTTGTTTAAGATATGTCAGAATTAGTTTTGTGCCAGTTGCATTTTATCACAGTTTATCAGCCCTCCATGCCATGTGTAGGAGTAGCTACATATTTTGCACCAGTCGACCATTGCTTTGGGCTGATTTTTAATTTCTTGACCATATATGTATATATTGTGGTGGCCGGGGCAACGGACACGCCCACTGTCCACGTCACGCCACGCGGAACCGACAATTCTCCCCCCTTTCTGGTCCCTCTCCTTCAGCACCACGGACAGCGCTTGTCAGCCGGGATTCCGTTCAGCACCCCTGGCCGCAGCTGTATGTTGGACAGCTCCCCCCACTTGCAGCCAGGTGTGCAAGGAGGGCTCTCCCAGCGCATTCCGCAAGAGGCCCCACACCTGATCCTCGTTTGCATCAATCAAGGGCAATATAAAGTCGGCAAAACCGCAGATGGGTTAAAAAGGCTGCATTCTAATGAATACATACGTGGGAGCCATACAATAAAATATGACATGTGATATCTTAAAGAAGGATTAAAATACTGAGGTTCATTCCACTCCTGTATGAGTCAGCATTGACCGGTGCCCTGCCCACTCAAGATGGACCTCTGCTGAGGTGGCACGCGGAGCAGGTTTTAACTGTGTCCATTCTGTCTCACAAAGCCAGAGCACTGCACATTACACCTAGCAAAGTGCTCGAGCTTTAGCACAGAGATTAGGAAGGAAGCTAATGACAATCCATTGCTGACTCCTCACCACTCACTGTACTTTTAGCAATTTCCTTGAATCTGAACTGGTGATAATGAACAAGAGTAGGCCATCAGAAATAAAAATTGATGTTTTTACTATTAATCTCACTCCCGAGTGGGCAAACAATGATCATCCATATCAAAAGAAGTTGTAATAGTAGCTCTAAATATCTTTTCAATGGGTTATTGGATTGTAGAAAATGACTAGTCTTCAATCAAGTTAATTATTGTAATTAACATTAATCAAATGCATTTTGCTTTTCTGCATGGAAAATGCCACAAGCAGGGGATCAAATTGAATAAAAAGACCTTGTAGAGTAATGAATGCTAATAATGAAAATCAAATGAGATTGGAGTTTAACACTCAGCTCCATCATGTAATGATCCTCTTGCCCTCGTAAAGCACTTAGCATCTAACTGCATCCACTCTCCACTAAAAAGTCTTCAATAGAGAGTCTTCAAAAAGAATGT
Organism: Gymnothorax javanicus; assembly: GCA_029692085.1. Lineage (NCBI taxonomy): Eukaryota > Metazoa > Chordata > Actinopteri > Anguilliformes > Muraenidae > Gymnothorax > Gymnothorax javanicus. Next base: position 80,697,450 of record CM056197.1, on the reverse strand, counting down.
CTATGGCTAGGTGTAGGAAAATGTATCAAATAATGAGAAAATAGTCTTAAAGTTTTTGTCAAATAAAACAAATGAACATCTAATTCGTGAGAAATTTAGCCTTGTAGACCCCCAGCACATAATTCAGCTGTGTGATTATCACTTCAAAAATACAGAAACCCCAACTGCAGATACTGCAGTATTAAAAGCTTGATCACATACAGTAAGGCTGATTGTATAACAGCTCATGACTAGCAAGGTAGACCATATGAGATAATGTTCTGTGATCATTATTATTAACTGAAAATCAATTATTAACCAAAAGAGCTGAAGAGGAAAGTACAACTACTCTTACACAAATGCTTTTTGCTTGAATAAGAGCCAACCTTTTTTTCAGAATGACTGATCCATCCATACCAATACAGCAGTATTACTCTCACACTGTAATTTTTTTCTGAAACTCAGAAATGTATAACTTCAAAACGTGTTTAACCCCATTGTGCAAATATAGATTCCAACACTTGTGTTTATAATGATTTAAAACTGATCATCAAAAATCAAGCACATAAATGACCAACTGAAACAGACCCTTTTATTACTGAGTGTGAAAATATCGAGGTATGTTGGTGTGAGTCTGTTTCTTTTGAAATGCACATGAATGGAGAGGTAAATTTCAAACTCCTTGGCCTCTATCTTACACCCAGCGCAAAGGGGCACAAAATATAGCACAAGTGTCTTTGCTACTTTACGATCGACAAAAATACAAATACTAATCTCCCGTCCAGCGTCCACACTGGCGCAATGCTGGCCTGTTGCTTTACCTCTCCATTCGAGTTATTAGGGTGCGAAATAAGCTGCAAGGTTCAAAGGGATCGTGCTTAATTTCTTAATTAATCAAAGGCGCGTTTTGGGCGTAACATGAAATAAACCAATCAGAGTGTCTTCTCCCAAGCCCTTTAAAAGCCAGATGCTCTTGGATCTTGGCAAATTGTAAGGGCAGATTTTCCTAATAGTAGGAAAAACACTTCTCTGCAGAGACGGGTAACTGGTGCGTGCAGTGAAAGCAAGCGAGCGAGCAATCCATTGCTGAAACCTGATCTCTGTAATGTCCAAAAATGTTAGCTAATAAGAAGTGTATTTGCAAATATTGTCCAAAATTGTTTTAATCATATTCTGATGAATAAAGTCTTCATACACTGTGAATCCCGGGGTCGCATTTTAACGTGCAGAAAACAAGGAAACAAAATTTTTTTGGGGTAAAAACATAATTATCTGCGGATGGGGCAAACACCGAGAAAAATTAATAGTGGTGAAGGAAATAACAGCTTGGGAGAAAGAAACAAAATAATGTTACTTTGATTACACTACAGTAACTCCTTGAATAATGTCCAGCAGGAGTAAATTGAACTCGTCACTGCTTTATTGACAGTGAGGCTGGGAAAGAAATGGATCAACCTAGATGACATAAGAACTAAAATAACTTTTGGTGAATCGCAGATTGTTGACATCTCATCCTCAAAGACCAAGTCAGATGTATGGAAGAAATCTGGATTAATTACAGACAGCGACCACAATTTCATCCGTCGCTTGAATGCTCATAAAGTTCTGCATTTTACGGTTGCTTTGTCTGTTAGCAAAACTGTAAATTATAATAAGCACATTGCAAATGAGATGTGAAGTTGTGTATTTGATAACAAAAGTGGGACAGACAGGTGTGGGTATTGTTTACGTGGGTCAGTTCGGTTCAAAATTGATTTTGAGACAATTGTGGGTAACAGGTTGATCCATGCCGGAGTTACCCAAACGTCGGAAGCGCTCTAAACATTCTTGCTATACTGAGCAACAAGGGGAAAGAAAATTAATACAAGACTGACCAGAAACTAAGATTCTATGTAATTATTGTAAAAGTCTAATTTATTATCAGCACATGCTCATTTACACTCATTTCCTCAAACAATTATTTCTTTTGCAGTCACTTCCACTAGGTGACCATGTGAGTACAATAACCAACTTGAGTTTTCTAATTTTGATTGAATGGAAATTCATATAGTTTTCAGCATGAAATCCCATGGTCCTCTAACAGCTATCATTTCAAGGGGGATCACCTAGAAGACCGCAAGAATGGCAAAGTTCACTAGTATAACGGGGTCATGACATTATGCTGAATAATTTGTGTATACTTAAATGTGAAATACTGCACGTTTAATTGCGAATCACCTGGATGTTGATGGACTAGGTTCCCTCACTATGTAAATAAATCAGAGCATTTAGTGATCAGCCACACAGTTGCACAGGCAACCAAAGATCGCACTTGCCATTATGACATCTATTTTTAAAATATTTTGATTTACATGAATATAATCTTTCTCATTGTAAAGTTTTTACTTTTAATCGTTTGCATTGTCTGCACACTGCTGCTTGTCCCTGTGTGTGTAATAAGCCCAGGGTAGTTCACACACCTACAAAGGCACATAACACTATTCAAATAATACGCCCTTAAAATAGCAGTTGAAAACTGACTATTGACTTTAGACCAGGTTTTTGTTGGTCAATCATGCAAGAGCTTTAAGCTACCTCAAGATAGCAACACGCCAGCAGAGCTCAATTTGGCACATTTGCCATTTATGCAGCGCGGATGCTGGATGGGAAAATAGTATCTGCGTCAGTCGTAAAGTAGCAAAGACACTTGCGTTATACTTTGCTCTTGGTGTAAGATAGACGTCGAAGTGTTCCAATGAGCACTAACCAGCTCACAAAACAACTGTCCAGACAGAAATTCCATGATGGTGCGAGCCAGAGTTCCAGCCATAAAATGATATGAACAGGTCTTCATAGAAAACTTACAGCAGTAATATCACCAGGGGTACAGAGGAGCATCCAGTTCAATAACACTTTCAGTGGGTGAGATGGAATGGGTCATGGGTGCGATAGGAAGGGTTAGGGGGATGTGGGGTAACAGGAATCACCTCAACACATTCATAGAAAGAGGGTGGTACACCAAACCTCATCTCAAGTCATAATTTATCGGGCCAATTTCATGGCTCGTGCCATGCACTCAAAATAAAGAAAGTGATTCCATTCCCTTTGTTTACCAGTCTTTTGTTCGCATGGTAATGAGGGAAGAGAGCATAATCATCCTGTCACAGAGCCCATGAGACCTTCTTTAAGCACTCCCCTCCACTCCCTTCCTGAAAAAAGACCCTTCTAAATGTGATACCCACCCCACGGCACATGGCTGACCCCTCCGGCCTCCTGTCTACACACCAATCGCAGACTCTCTCCGTTAACAGACATCTGAGGGCTTTTATCACTACCCTGCAATTCTCATTTCCTTCCTAGGACTTCCATGCAAATGTGAAATTCAATGATAAATGCATTGTCCGATAGGACAGATAGCAACGATTCCCCATCAGTGTAAATACACCCGGAAGGGGGTCTCTGGGCAGAACTGGACCCCAAGGCCATTCCATCTGAGCACAGCAATGCTTTCTGCCAAGTGTTCAGAAACACATTTCAGCAAGTAACATTCTCAGTCTTTTTATAGTATGTTTCCTTCATTTTCCATTTATTGCGAAGGACACACTGATGATGTCTGCTGTTAATATGGCACTTGTATCAAACTCTGACTTCTACCAGAAAGACAAGGGGCAGTCTGGGATGAATCAGGGGAAAAATACAGCCTATAAATTCTTATAAATTAAATTTAAAATGAAATGAATAAGACCTTATTAATTTTTAGTTATGTATCTCGTCCAAAGACTGACATATGACTATAAATTAAATATATCTACACAGCAAAAAGTATTATTATCTGCTGGAGTAGAACTGCCTTTCCCAACCTCAAAGCATAGGCTGCATCCTTCGAAGGCTGCATTTTTAGGCTTCTACGTCATCGCCAGATGTTCCGTCGTGAATGCGCCTTCGACTTCAACCGAGAAACGCAGCCTTCATCTTGCCTGATACCAGATGGAATTGTCAGCATGGAAACGGAGCATGAACAAGCTGATGATTTTGCCTGATAGATGAAAGTTGCATTTCTCGGCTGAATTCGATAGCGCGTTCACAACGGTGCAGCTTGCGATGACGTAGCAGCCTAAAAATGCAGCCTTCGAAGGATGCAGCCTACGCATTAAGAAACAGCCTATATGTCTCCCTGATCTGATGCACTCAGTCCAGCTGGAGTACTCATCATAGTACTCCACTGATCAGCAGAATCAATTGTGTTAAATCAAGGAGACAAATACAAATGTGCAGGGCAGAGGTACTACAGGACCAGTGTTGGGAAATACAGGGGTACTTTATACAGAGGATAGTATCTTTATTGGTCCATACAATGTTCAATTTGAGGAAAAAAAAAAAAAAAACAAAACAAAACAAATAGTTGATGTAAAGCTGTGTGTAATTGCTTGCATTTATTTTTAAGGTTAACTTGGACAAATGATTGAATCCTAGCTATTATATACATTGCCCCACCAAAAAAAAAGTTGCATGCTCAAATATTTAGTTGGAGCCCCTGTCGCTTTGATTACAGCAAAAAAAAATTGTTGTCTTCATGTTTACAACTGAGTGCAACATCAGCACATTTATTTTCCATCACAGTTGCATTAATTTTTGGCTGAAGATCTTCTCCTGACCATAAGATAGTTGAATCACTGTAGTCTTCTCCAGCATATCATAATAAATGTCAGTGTGGTTAAGGTCAGGAATTTGTGGTGGCCAATTTGTGTGTGGAAATGATTCCTCGTGCTTGTTTTCCACATTAATTGCTTTCTTAGATTGATGCAGGCCTATAATTTACCCCTCCTGAAATACTGTAACATCTTTTCCGCCACCAAGGGATACGTCTTTCAATAAGATTTAAGAAATGAGAAGCTACATGTTTCATCAGTTAGGGTTAAAGTATCTATTGCCAGTTAAAACACATTAATCGCTGCAATAATTATCCAGTCATAGTATTTGTTTATTTATATCTAATCGGTGACTTTTTTTGGTTAGGCAGTGTATGTCTGTTCAGTTTCCTCTTGTCATCTAATGGCACACTATGGAGCAGATGCCTTTAAGTGCAAAAAACATTCCATGGCTTGGTCAGCAGAATGAAAAATTGCGTTGAAACATTGAGTATGTGCTCATGTGAGCCACTGATTCGCGGAATATGTCAGTGCACGGGCAGAGCAGAGTAGTCTGAGTGTAGATTTCAACTTGGACTTGAACCTACTGGCCAGTTGAATATACAAGCGAATGAAAATGAAGAATGTCTCAAAAAGGGAACTGCAATGCTTTGTTGTGTCATTAAACCCAAGAGATTGATAAGTCAGGAGAGCTTCTAGCCAAAATGCAGTTTCACAGAGCCCGTGGTAAAACACGGGTGCAAAGTGGTGTAACATCTGAGAGACGGCTGCAACTCCAAGACATTAAAGAATAAGAGACAGACCATAGTTGGCCGTTTTTTCCTGAGCAATTTCACTAGAGCTTGCTTAGTAACATCAACATTACCAAGCTAAGCAGCGAAATGTTTCGTTTCGTTGCAAAATTCAATGAAATTGGTTTATCTCTGGTCTTATCTAACATTAGCTTGTTACAACAGCAAAGCTAATGTCTGATTCATAATGTCATAGTGCTGCAAGCATATTTCAATGGTGAGGTTAGCAAAGCTAGGTTAGCTGACAAACTTAATAGATGCAACTATCAGATTAATTTGCGTGCCACAGCATAGCTCATAGTAAAGTATAATTCTGCCAAATGCAAGCAATTCCTACCTGAGAGGGTGATTTATTTTTTCCCAAATTTGCAATTCTTCTGGACTGTACTTCTAAAATAGGGCTTTATAAGATTGTCTTTTTTTTTTCAAGCCACAAACTCATATTTTCATCCAGTGCTTTTACTGATTTTCAAAGGGATAAAATATCACACATTCACATTTTTATAGAGGACAAAAAAAAAATCACTGAACAAAGCAGGAGGAATACCAAATTTAAGACATCAACTCATCAGCAGTTGCTGCAAGCACATGCATAATTGTGCGCATACCAGCATGCACAAAGATATGCACACACACACATGCACACAACCACAGATACACACAAACACGCACACACACACACACACGCACGCACGCACGCACACACACACACACACACACACACACACACACACACACACACACACACTTAACCTGCATGGGGCTTCTCATCAATATTTAAAGTCTGCATGTTTTCAGAATTAACTTACTGGGTCCATCCCACACGGCAGGATTAAGAGGAGGTGGCCTATAGTTTTGTCCGACACCATTCTCATCCCCCAACTGAGAGGACACATCTTCACCTGCTGAAAAAAGAGTAAAACACAGATCACAGTCATGTACAATAATAAGTAAAGAGGTCCTCACAAAACATTCAATCAGTGACAGTGACAGAGACACCGAACATGTGAGAAGTCAGATATTGAAAAAAAAGAAAGTGGGCAACTCCGCAATGAATGGAGTCACTTCATGCACTGGAAAAGTTTTCCAATAAAGCCAAAAAAGATAGACAATGATCCCTCATAATTATAATGAGATTACAGATTTGTCTTCTCTTAGCCACAGTTCACATATGAAATCAGTCGTTCTGAGGGATCTGTGGAGAAAATTTCTTTACACCTCACACTTTCCAAATTCACCGAATCGCATACCATGCTGTCAGGGCTGCACTGGTGTAAACAGTCAGGCCTGCCATTTTTTGCCTAGGCTGGCTCATCACAATAGGTTGGACAGCACCCATCCAAGTGCTTCCCGTAAATATGTGTACCTTCTGTTCTATTACCCAGACTTTATCTTTATGTAAGCTTGCTATACTGGGTCACATTGTTAAGGGACGGCAGACAACAAACGGACGATGACAGACAATGATGGAAGAACGATGGAGTTTATACCATCTTTATAACTCAGCTGGTCAATGACGAGTTGAGTGAAAAAAAATTCAACAGCATTGCAATTAATACGTTTGTGACCACATATATGCTCTATTGAAGAGTGTTAAAGAACCCCTTCAAAGATAATCAAGTTTTTAACCTTGTTGACATCTGCGTGGTGTTTCTGATATGCTTCAAAAATTTTTGCTTCTTCAAAAAAACGACAGTTATATCCAATTACACGCATATATTTTTTTGAAAATAGGCAAATAGCTTTTTAATAGCTTTTATCTACTTGAGTGATCAATGTGCACTACTCCTCCAAAAAAAGGTCGCACACTGAAATATTTCATTCAAACCCCTGCAGCTTTGCTTATAGTGCAAATTCTTTGTTTTGTCAATCGTATCCAACATCAGAACATTTATTTTCAATCAGAGTTGCCTTCATTTTTGGCTCGAGATCTTCTCTCCAGTACGAGGCAGTTGAACCACTCCATAATCCTCTCGTGCACATTGCAATAACTTTCAATGTGGTTAAAGTCAGGACTTTGTGGTAGCCAATTCATGTGTGAAAATGATTCATCATGCTTGTTTTCCTCATCCATTGTTTTCTTTGCTTGATGCAGGCCAGTAACTCGCCCCCCCTCTGAAATACTGTAACATTTTTTTCACCCACAAGGGATACGTCTTCCGACTGATTTTTATAACAAATGAGAAGCTATGCACTTCAAGGGTTTACATAATTATTGCCTGCTGAAACACATTATTCACTGCAATAATTAACCAATCATAGCATTTGCTTATTTATATCCAAACAGCAACTTTTTTTTTGACGGGCCGTGTATCTCCTTGAAATGGTACTCTGGAAACCCTGATAGTGCGGTGAACTCAAATGTTTTGTGGAAATTGATTACCTCAAAAAAATTGTGTTGGCCAACTTAATTGCATTGTGCAGAAGGAACTAATGATGATCTGTGAACATCAGATCATTAAGTTGGCATACTCAATTTTTTTGAGGTAATCAGTTTCCACAAAACATTTCAGTTCACTACAATTGTCAAGGTTTACAGTGTAGGCGACAAACAGCCCATGCAGGGTTTTGCTCCCACTGCTTATGTGGAAACCCCATAGTGATTACATTAAGTCTCAACCGTTTTGTCCTCCCAGCTACTTGCAAAGTAGCATTGCCAACAGAGAAAATGCTAATTAACTCTAATCAGTCAAAGTTGCACCAACACTAGTGAAATAGGCTACACAAACATTTATTCCAAAACAAGCTATTTGACATTGACTGGTAGCCACAATCTCACTTTGGGTTCCTGTCGATAATGCTACAATTCTATCATCTCTTATTTTGTTTCATCATTGTCATAGGCAGCGATTTTTGATGACCTGCCTGTGGTGATATTTTGTGGTGAAAGTCTCTGTCCATGATGTAAAAGATACACAGGTAATTTTGATTTTGATCAACTGCACTTTCTCCCACAGGTTATCTTAGCCAGCCCGAGAGTAAGGGGAGGGGCACAACGGGACCTGATACGAAGTGTCAGCCCAGCGTCAGTAGAGAAATACACGGGTATGGGCCAATGTCGTGTCACTGCTTCATGTCAAACAAAAAAGATTTTTTTTAAATATATTGGCCCAAAAGGTGCGCTGAACCACCAAGAATTAGCAAGGTATGCCCGATGGCCCATCCAGCCTTGCACACCGCTCTCAAAAGCAAGAGACATACTGATGTAATATGCCAACAGAAGGGTGGGCGGAAATGTTCATTTGAGGTACTAATTAACCAAGAAGCATTTTAGAGGCTTGTCTTTTCTTTATGAATTTTTTTATGTAATTTGTTTATTCAGCTAACTTTATGTTCAGAAGTATAAGGACAGTGACTCAATTTTTATTATTTTGCCTCTGTACACAACCACGAAGGATTTGAAATGACTCAATCAAGATGTGATTGAATTGTAGACATTCAGCTTTAATTCAAGGGATTTCACAAAAAATTGCATTAACTGATCAGGAATTACAGCCATATGTATTCATAGTCCTCCATTTTCAGAGGCTCAAAAGCAATTGGACAATTGTCTGACATTCAGTTTCATAGCCAGGTGTGGTCTCTTCCCTCATTATTTCATGAAAAATGAAGCAGATAAAAGGGATGGAGTTTATTCCAAGTGTTAAATTTGCCTTTAGTAGCTGTTCATGGGAATTCTTGATATGTGGTCCAAAGAGGTGTCAAAGCAGGTGAAGGAGGCCATCATAAGGCTTATAAAGCAAGACAAACATATCTGGCAGATGACAGAAACTTCAGGAGAAGTTAAATCTACCATTTGGTACACCCTAAAAAAGAAGGCATACACTGGCAAGCTCATCAACACCAGAAGGCATGGAAGACCACGCGACACCACCAAAGTGGATGATCACAGAATTCTTTCCTTGGTGAAGAAAAATCCCTTTGCAACATTCAGTTTTATTTATTTATTTGTATAGCGCTTTTCACAGACAGACTGTCACAAAGATGCTTGACAGAGCCAAAAGGGCAGTGCCCAGCCAAATCCCATCTAGCTAGTTCAAGAAAACTCTCAAGGAGGTAGGGGCATCATGGTCAAAATCTACTATTAGAGATGCCTATATGAATTTACGGAGGTTTACCATATGGTGCAGACCACTGGTAACGCTGAAGAACAGAAGAGCAAAATTAGACAGCCAGAGAACATCTAAAAGAGCCTGACCAGCTTTGGAAGAAGAATCTTTGGACAGATGAAACCAAGATCAACATGGGAAGAGAAGAATATGGAGAAGGAAAGGAACAGTTCATAATCCAAAGCTTACAACATCAACTGTCAGACATGGTGGAGGCAGTGTTATGGTAAGGGGGTGTATGGCTGCCAATGGAACTGGGTTGCTGGGGTTTATTGATGATGTGACTGCTGATGGTGATAGCAAGATGAATTCTGAAGTGTACAGGGCCATACTCTCTGTTCGTTTCAGCCAAATGCCAAAAAACTGGTAGCACAGTGCTTCACTCTGCAGATGGATAATGACCCAAAACATACTGTGAAAGAAGCACAAGGCAAAGAAATGCAATATACCTGAATGGCTAAGTCAGTCGCCTGACCTCAACCCAACTGAGCTGCTTTACACTTACTGAAAATAAAACTGAACAAAAAAAACCCCCACAAACGAGCAGTGACTGCAAGCAGCTGCAATAAAGGCTTGGCGAAGCATCTCAAGCAAGGAAACTCAGCATTTGGTGATGTCCACGGGTTCTAAACATCAGGCTGCCATTGACTGCAAATTACTTTTCATCAATGTATCAAAAATAATCCTTAAATCATATAAGTTTGTCCAATAACTTTTCAGCCACTGAAAATGGAGGACTACGAATTAAAATAGCCCTCATTCCTAAACGGTTGATGCAATATTTTTCTGAAACCCCTAGCATTAATGCTGAATGTCCACAATTGAATCCCATTTTGATTGATTTGCTGTGTAGAGAGCCAAAATAATGAAACTTGTGTCCCTGTCCAAATGCTTCTTGACATAACTGCATATTGTTTATATGATTGGATCATTATTGCAGCAAATAATATGTTTCAGCAGGCAATAATTATGTTAACCCTAACTGATGAAATGTGTAGCCTCACATTTCTTAAAAAATCATGTTGGAAGATGTATCCTTTGATGGCATAAAAGGTGTTACAATATTTCAGAAACGGCCAGTTATTGCCCTTCATCGAGCAAAGGAAGTAATGAATGAGGAAAACAAGCATAAGGAATAAATTTCACGCTTGAATTAGCCACCACAAAATTCTGACCTTAGCCACATTCAAAGTTATAAGGGCAAGCTTGAGAAGACCACTGACTGGTTCGACCATCTCATCGTGAAGATCTCGAGCCAAAAATTAAGGCAACTGATTGAAATAAATGGTCAGACATTGCATGCAGTTGTGAAACAATGGCAGAACGAATTTGCACTGTAATCAAAGCCACAGGGGTTCCACCTAAATGCACTGGCTTCTTCCTCTCTAGCATTGCAACTGACCCTTGATACATCTTAGTTCTTCTTTATACCCATGCAACATTCTCTTGCACGTGAACCTAATGTAGAAACTGATTTAATGACATTACATCAATACAGTTGGTAGAAAAGGATAGTAGAAAAAAGGAAGCTCAATGACTCACGAATATACTGAGTATCAGTAATATAACTCCACAGGTACATAAAGGGATATGGGATTCCCTTGCCACAGCAGCGGTCTCTCAATGTGATCTAACTATGGCATGAACAAAACACCCATCATTCGTTGAGGCATCACTTTGAACTTACACTTTTGTACCTTTTCACTGTCTCCCTTGGACTAAAAGTATCAACAGGCATCAAGTGAACAGTGCAGGCCTTTGTGTTAGCAGGATCGGAACACCTGACATCTCATAACTGATGGACCTTCCATTTAAGTCACCTGATTCTGCAAGTGCTTGTAGCCATTTTTCAATAGCAGGGGAATGGAGGCCATAAATTCCCATCATTACAACACTGGGCCCGTTTTCTGCGGCCCAGAGAGCTGTTATCACACTTGGATTGGAGCTCGGAGCATGTAGATCTGGCCCAGTCCAGATTGCCATACTTAACAAACATGAATGATTAATTTCCTGCATAGAGTCAAATAGTGCTAAAGGGACGTCTCAATTTGCCTTATCGCTAAGCAAATTACCATTTCCCATCTTCTCTAGGTCAACTTTGAATTAGAATTCCATTCCATTCATTTGAAAAGCAGGGATTGTCGGCTGTTGTGGACTCCTGCTCCTACTCTGATATGCAAACCCTCCCACAATAAATTCAATTCAAGTTTTTTTTCTTAGCTGTAAACCCCATACAATCAAAAATATTAATTGACATGAATGGGATGTTACAGATATGACCTTTGATGGACTTTTTTGGCAGGAAGAAAAAGTGAAATGTTTTTCTTACTTTGCTTCCATCCATGAGTACCTGAGTGTTTCATGACCCCATACACATTTTATACATGTATACACATTTAAATCATACTCTTAGACAATGATATTAGTTTTCTCAGAATTTAAAAAGCAAAAACCTATCAATGAAGTAAATTTTACTTCTTTATTTGAGATCAGCTGTTTCCTGAAGAGATGAGATGTCAACAGTGACGAAGCCTGGTTTCCAACAACCAACCAAGCAGCCTGGTCTTCAAAGCAATCCAACCAGTGCCAAGTGTCGAAGTCAGGAAACCCAGCAACACATTGTGGCACGCAACCTCGTGACCTCCAATAGTACACTGACTCAGTTTTCAAGCGCTTTCTAGCTAATGAAAATGAGAAGCCTTTCTTTGTGCCTCTACAGCATTTTAATACCCATGATTTTCATGAGGCAGTGAAAGGGAGCTTTTAACACTGCCAAGCCGATTTCAGTGAGAGACTACCCAGATCCACCACAACGCTGGCACAGCACAATTACGAAATGCCTAGACAGAGTAACGCCCAGGACCATGTCATAAAGAGAAAGAAAAAAATCTGCCAGTCTGAACGATCAGTAGGTGAGCGAAAAACACACTCGCATCCATAACACACAGCCATAAAAAGTGGTTCTTTTACCAAGGCCCTCATTATCTACCCTTCCCCAGAATAGGGCTGAGTTCCGATGCCACTACCACTTTTAAGTGGAGGAATTCTAAGCCACATAGACATGCCTCTATATGAGGTTTTTTTTTTAAAAAAAAAAAAGATCCACAGCTGAGCACTTGAGTAATGGAGCAAGGCCACAAATGACTACACCTGATGCCCTCTTATAAATGGGAGTCAGATCCAACCTTTCACACTCCGTAGCGTTTGAACTGCGATGGGAGATTTAGAGGCTTACACTGAAGCAAAGATATAAGTGGAAGTCATTCTGGACTGAAACTTGTTTTAATGAAACATGGTTGAGATTACGGGGTTACAGAACAGCCAATATTTTTGGCACTTTGATACTGTGTATTTGTATAATGTTCATCCAATTTATCTCACTATCTTTTGCCAATCCACAGCTATTTATTCTAATTTAATTAAGAGCAGAGAACTGTACTGACAGTACTTTCTTCAGTATTCTCATATGTTTTCATCAAAGGATTGAGATGATGCATTGTGTATCTTAGTGTGTCCATGAAAAGTCCCATATTGTAAAATTTTTGAACAATTAAAAGTCCCATATTGTACTAGTTTTCAACAATCAAGACAATTCCCTGTTGTACATTAAACTAGGTTTTTAAGCCTGTAGGAGACAAGAACACAAATTCAGTGTTCGCAGCTGGTCTCAAGTCTCTCATTCTCTCCCCACAATAACTACAAATGCTGCCCTGAGTGGGCGGTGAGTCAGAGAAAATGAGGCTTTGCTTTAATTGGTTGTCTCATTGCAGCGTGATGAAAACAATGGCTGCAAAAAATTAAATGTCTATACTGGGCTGTTGCATACAAATGACTCCCCTTGTGATGTTGAAAGAGGCAAATGGGTCATTCATGAACTTGATTTCTTTTTAGAAGCTTACAGGGGACTATATCATTGCTACCACAAACCTGAACATAAAAAGTAATTCCACAACTACAGAGCCCAGGAAGTGCAATGACACAAAAAAAAAAATTTAAGACGTGGCCGCGAGATATAAGTCGTTCCTTCGATTTAGCTATCTCGTTCCCACAACTTAGTTATTTTGTGGCCACAAAATACAAGTTGTTCCCACAACTCAGCTATTTCATGGCCATGAGATACAAGTCGTTCCCATGATTTAGCTTTCATATGGCCACAAGATACAAGTCTTTCCCTCAATTTAAATTTACAAAATTGAGGGAACGAGTTATATGTCATGGCCATGAGTTAACTAAATTATGGGAAAGAGTTGTATTTCTTGGCCACGAATTCGCTAAATCGTGGGAACGACTTGTATCTCATAGCGATAAAATAGCTAAGTTGTGGGAACGAGATAGCTAAATCGAGGGAACGACTTATATCTTGTGGCTATCGCTTATATTTTTTTTCGTGTCATTGCACTTCCCAGGCTCTGTACACAACTACATGAAAATTTTTCACAAATGCACGTGTAAATTTCAGGAATAAATAAATAAATAACTATAAGCAGAAATATAAAGAACAATAAATAAATGAACGCAACAAAATAAAAAAATTTGAAGAAATTTGAAAGGGAATAAATAAGATTTTAAAATAGTAAATTAAAGTTGAAAAATTAAGATGAGTGAATAAATTTTAAAAATTGTCCCTTTATTTCTGTATAAATTTCCTGATTAATTTCCATTTATTTTTGACATTTATTCAATTCTTTATTGCCATACACATTTGTTTATTTATTTCAGCATATGAAGAGTTTGTTTCCAAAATGCAATTAGTGCCAAAATTACAAAAATTGAGATAATACCATAGAGCAATAGCCCTGTGCTTCTTACACATGGTGCAAAATTCAGTTTTTGGAAATTCATACAATAAGGCGTATTTTTTCATGGTCAAAGTTTGTGTTTTTCTATGAAATGCAATAGACGCCAACAAAGAAAAATCTGATTTACCCAAAATGTGTAAAATGGATATATTGCGTTCTAGAAACAAACTCTTCATATATTTTTTACATTTATTTCAATATATATTTCCGCAATTATTTCTGCTTTTCCTGACATTCAGAAGCTGCCAATCAACTGGCATTGGCATTGCCTGCCAATTAAGTCCCTGCAGTTTCATTACTGGCTGAATCAACACAGCTGATCAGTGAATGTGTTTGGTTTAGCTCATGTTTGGAAGCATTTGCTAGCCAGCACATAAAATACCTGATACTGTCCACAAATCGGACAAATTTACATATCAGTACGCAAGTGACTAAGTTTAGCTAACATAGGCTGCCATTCATGTGAATGTGACATGGCTAGCTGACTAGCTGATATGAAATGTCACTGCAATCGGTTACTAGCCAGTCTAACGTTGCCTCTTTAACTGTTAACATTTGTATTGTACATTTAAAACCTGTGGTATATGCGGTGAACAAGGCAAGTTGGCTAGTTAGCAATTTATTACATTAGGCTGGCTAACCTTAGTCCCTTTACTGGCTACATAGCTAGCTATATCAAATCTTCATGAAACCAAGATTTCTTACCCTCTAGATGTAGCTGCACATAAAAATGTTATGGCCTGTGTGCACCTTGCATTTTTTTGGGCAAAAAAGTGTTGGCAGGCCTTGTGCAAAAAGGGAAAAAAATACTGTGCTTGGGTTTTCTACCTAGAACAACAATATTGACCCCTTCTGCCATTATGTAACAAACTAGCATCGCCCCAGGGTGAAAAGTCCCACCCCATCTAATATATCATTGGTTGCCTGAAAAGGAGCAACAGTGGCGACACCAACACTTTTCTGAAAAAGTTCACTGATTTTCAACGAGAATCTCTTGGAGTGGCGGCACAAAAAAGATGCAGTAATACTAATAGCTATTATATTAAGATTTTCACCACTCTTAATTACCACAAATGAGGGTCAAACAGTTTCTCCCAAAAGTGACAAATGTACTAGGTTTTTCCAGATCAGAGGGGACAGGCCCCCTTACATTAGCTAGAGTAACGGCTTCTGTGCTAATCTCTAAATCTGTTTCAACTATTTTATGTGCTGGCCTGCAAATGCTGCAAAACATGAGCTATAACATACACATTCATTTATGAACTGTGCTGATTTCCCTAATGATGAAACGCGCCTGAAGCGTAATACTTGCTACGCTATTTTCCATCTGAAAGAAATACCAATGAGGTGGATTAAGTGACATTTAGCAGCTGCATGGACTGCAAGGGCAGGCCAGACTAAGGCCAGTTGATTGACAGCTTGTGTGCATCAAGAAAAGCAGTAATAAATATGAGAAAATATCTGGAAATAAATGTAAAAATATATATGGGTCAGGCTCACAAAATGTGAACAAGTGCCCTTTTTTATGTCTTTGGTCCAGTAAATGTTCACTTTTGCCTCTATCTTTTTTTTGATAACTTGATAAATGGGTAGAGCTCATTGAGAAGAACTTGGAGTACCATACTTTTATATTTCTCAGTCCAATATTTCTTTGTCATTTTGGCCTTAAAAAACCATGGTTTAGCCGATATCTATGCATTTTGTATGTGAGAAAAATAAATAATTCACAGTTTCCTCAAAATCTTTCATATTCAATCTAACATCCTGTTATATCAAAATTGAAAGAAATTGGACTCAAATGAACCTACAAGCAGTGATTGATAAGAAGGTCATCCAAAGATGAGTAACGTCATTAAGGAAAGTTTATTCGTGATCCCCCAGCTGGTTCGCCTTTCGTGAGCCTGACCCCGATAGGGAAATAAATAAAAGAATACATTGAAAAAACGGAAATAAATAAGGAAATCAACATGGAAGAAAATGGACGAATAAATGCGAAAAAAATAATATGCTGTATGTATTCCTCTATTTAATCATTTATTCCTCTTTCTATTTCCACGTTCATTCATTATTTTATTACTTTATTTATTCCCTTAAAATTGCAACATATTAGTATGCATTCTTTAATTCATTTAGTTTTTCATTTATTTTTCCTTCTTTATATTTTCACTTGTATTTATTGATTATTTTGTTTACTTTGTATGTTCCACATTAATTTAGTACAAGCTAAAATGAAAATGCAATAAGCCAACTTGCATTTTCATTTTTTCATACTCGTCTGGGAATTCAATACTGCTAAGCCTAAAAAAGTTGCCTTTTGGATTTAAATAATCAAATACTTAAGAGCCAATGATTGAATCATTCTTGCAGTGATTAACAAGTTTCAACATTTAACCCTGACCGATGCAGTGTGTAGCTTCTCAGAAAATGGGTCAGAAAAAAAAAGCATGAATAATTGTGATCGGACATTAAACACTTGAAAAAAAATTGAGATTGGAACTCATGGCTATGTTTCATTGTGAATAGAAGGGTATTTCCACATGTGCAACACAACAAGAACTTGCAGGATTGGGACTAAACAGCTGCATAGCCATAAGACAGCCACTTAATAAAAAAAAAAAAAAAACCCCAACTTCAATTTGCTAGGGACCATGAAGATTTGACTTTGGAGCAATGGAGAAAGGTTATGTGCTCTGATGAGTCTAGATGTACCCGATTCCAGAAAGACGGGTGCATCAGGGTAACAAAGGAAGCCCATGAATCCATCATGCATAGTGCCCACAGTACAAGCCTCTTGAGATAGTGTTATGATCTGGCAGGGTTGGTTCATTTGGTCATGTCTGGGCCCAGCAACATTGTGCAGCACTAAAATGAAGTCAGCAGACTACCTGAACATACTGAATGGCCAGTTTATCCCATCAATGGATTTTTTAAATCCCTGACGGCCCAGGCATATTCCAGGATGACAATGCCAAAATTCTTCGAGCTCAGATTGTGAAAGAGTGGTTCAGCGAGCATGAGGAATCATTCTCACACGTGTATTCTGATTGAAAGTCTCTGGGATGTGTTGGAAAGGCTTTATGGAGTGGTTTGACTCTCCCATCATCAATGCAAGATCTTGGCTATAAATGAAGGCCACTTTTTTTTTTGTACATGTAGTGTACGACCAGATTGAAGTGAAAATGGAAAAGCTGTTCAACATTTAATTTTCAAAGTCCCCAGTTTATTACCTACTGTAAGGGTTGTGCTCTGAGCACAGATGATGTGCAGGGGGGACAGGATGTGTAGGACTGCACTCAGGTTTGGCTAGACCAGTAAGGTTTAGCCTGACATCCACTGATCTCCAGAGCTGAGTGAATGATTGAGTATGAGTGAGTGCGTGACTGAGTGAGTGAGCAAGTGAGTGAGTGAGTGACTGAAGAAGTTACACCATTGGTCAGGCAGATGAGTCTACTTTCCCCATTGGCCGTAGCTCTTTCAAACTAATCTGGCGCGAAGTCATCAGGGGTTGTTGATAGTGGATACATGCAAAACTTCACGAGGGTTAATGTTATAGGACATACCATAAGCTGCCATAGTCTTGGGAGGGGAGCTACAGCAACAATGCTGAGGCAATCTGGTTTCAGTTTTTCCAAACAACAGGTAGAAGGACAACCAAATTATTTGTGCAAGGAAAATGTGATGCTCATGATCAGGGAGCTCTTCAAAAAAGGAAGAATATGGAGGACTTTCACAAATGTTAAATTTGGGAATCTGAGAAGGAATAATACATGGCTCATACTGTGGTTATCAAATATCTGGGGACCTTTTTGAAATCACTTGGTCTATATGCAGACATTTAAGAAGTACAGCAATACAGCAACACTGGATGTGTAGGGAACAATAACAGCTGAACTGCGACCAAAATTAGCATTCAAATATATTTATATGGCACATTTATGCCTTTCACAGAGTCAAACACGAAAGGAATTTTTTTGCATCAAAAATGAGACATGAAAAGATTTTTCTATTAAATATTTTCCCCTGTGGGGCATTCCTGACAGCTTATAGTTTACAGGTTCAAAGTGTGAAAATAAGAAGAAAGAAAAAAAAGGAAGAGACATTCAAAGAGTGATTTCTCCATTTATGAGGAAAATGCGCCCTGTTAGATGGCTGTGGAATTTCAGAACACCTGGGGTGTGGAAATCAAAGCAGTCGGGTGCACAGGGGGCCAAACAATTCTGTCCTCTGCATACCGTCACCTGGAGCAGGCCCCCAGAGCCCATTCCTGTGATGTTGGCTTGTGACCACGACAAATAACGTGTAATTGAATATGAGTTCAAAGAGACTGTCGTTTGATGGCAGTTAGTCGTTAGTAAGAAAACAGTTAGCTGCCCTAGCCTTGGCACAAGCCATCTTAGCTATTAACTAGCCTTTTCTTAGTCTACTTTAACTGTGATCCTAGTAGTACTGTGATGGTGCTGCATTATAGAAACATACATGTACTTGCACAAGGAGATTGAGAGAGAGAGAGAAAGAAAAGGAGTAAGAGAGAGAGAGAGAGAGAGAGACTTTTGACTTTAAACACGCCTGTATTGGCACATTGTCCACTTAAAAACATACCAATTCCTTCAACAGAAGCGGTAAGCTAAGCAACCATCAGCAATTATCAAAAAGACAAAAACAAGACATCATGCTGAATTTGACACAAACCCCCCCTGTTCCCCACATGTCAATAAATATTTCAATGTTGGAAACCATTTTATAATAACCCATATGGAAAAACCCTATATAAACATATAGGTTTTAATATAGGGCCACATATAGGTTTCGCATATATGCGACATACATAAACTTGGCTGTTTTCATATATTATAGGTACATATAGTACATGAAAACGGCCAATTTTATGTATGTCGCATATATGCGAAACCTATATGTGGCCCCATATTAAAACCTATATGTTTATATAGGCTCTTTCCGTGTGGGAATTTAAGAATCCTTGTTATTTCATCCCTGTAGGAAAAAGTCTGGGACCTTTAGTTGCTATACAAGCATCTCAGATAAAAGACAAGTGTCTGTTCATTAAAACTGTGAACAGAAATGTAGACTTTGTCTTCAAATTCATTAACCACAGTGAAATGCTCAGATAGATGTGGGGATGAAAATGACTTTTGAAAGGCATGTTTACTTGAATGTATGTTCTTCTATGTACTTTTATTGTGTTATTTTTGTTTTATTTTGCTACATTTAGACTATGACCTCTGAGCCATATTCATCTAGAAACTGCATTATAGACAAGATAGAAAACATTGCATTTGGTGGATGTATAACAGTGTAGTGTATTACCTTTCAGTAGATGTGTATGAGCTGTAATGATGTGAATCCAATTTTATCTAATGTGGTGAACCTGGCAGTGACGTAAACTTGAAAAAATGCTTAATTGATAAAATAAACATAATTAAACCATTTTGTTTTTATACATTTCCTTCTCTTCCACAATACACAACTCAATCTTCATAGAATAGAAATAAGTATGGTCAAGAAAGAATTGATGACCTTGTTATTGTTAATGTTTCAGGAAAAAAATGTAACAAATCGTATTAGATTTTTGTGTTGATATCATAGCTTTTTGTCTCCTCTCACTTGCCATAGTTAATAATGACTGGTTTACACATAACATGCCGTTGTCACATGTCAACATGTATTTAGGATCAAATGTGATGCCAATTTCACGTGTTCACATGCGATTAATAAGTTATTGCGTGAAATTCTTGTTATTTCTGTAAGGGACGTTGGACTAATATGCAGATATTACCTTGAGAATAAAAATACGAGATAGGCATCATGTATGACAGTTGCAAAAGTCAGATATGAGCTATACAATAGGGATGACAAACAGAACCTGCCACTGGGTATATGAGCTATATAGGAGACATGTACCTAGTATGTACATATAGGGCCTATATGTGGATATAAAGAAGCAATATAGTAGACCTATATGCCCTGTATATGCACATATATGTACCTGAATTTGGCCTATATGCGGCCTAAATGCGGCATATATGCTGCATATATGTGGCATATAGGTTTCACACAGTGGCGCCAACTTCAGGTCAACATTGGGGGGTCACAATATTTTTTTTCAGGCTGCTGTATTCCCAAGAGTAGGCTGCCTTGTCCAAAGTCCAGCCTTTTAGAATGTTAAAAAGGTTTATTTAGAAAATATCCGGAGGCTAATTTATTTGATTAATGTTAAATCTGGTTGTGATCTGTGAAATAACGTTAATTGGCTGAACGGATGCGATGTATGAGGGCACACACGAATTGAATGTCTTAGGGAGCATCCATTTTCCATCCCCGCATTTATGGACGAAGGCTAAACTGTTTTCAGTCATTTATTTAGCCTAGGATTTGAAAGGGACCTTAAACATTGCGTTAGCCTAGAGGATACTCGTGTTGCATTTTTTTCCAGCCTGCCTCAAGACACACGCAATAGTATGCGCACACAATAATTATGCATGCAACGCGTGGTTCATCGGCCAAGGCCGCTGTCTCTTAACGCTACTCCTACTACAACGCTATAGGCTACATATCTTCCATCATCCACGCATCTGCTGTGTTTAAATAGTGTCGCATACACCCTATCTCGACTATGAAAATGAAATCCCAAGCTGCAAGTTAAAAGCCGATATAACCTCAGCGCTAAACTGAAGCATAAGCTACCGATTAAGGCACTGCGGAACCTTTTTAATAAGCCTAATGCAAGCCGTCAACGATTGCAGTGGCAGGTTTAGAAGCTGAATCTGTATTGGAATTAATATTCAAGTCCAGAAAATTTCGCGAAAGTTGGCAGAAGGCTTATTCATTAAATCGGCAACTGCTTCATAAACATAATACAGACAGGGTAACAAAAGACAAGGTGTCACTTCAATATCAATGGGCTCTTTTCAATGGACTTGTTTAAGAAATATAATTGCATGATATAGCATGCATGTCATTTTCTGGAAATATAAAAATTTTGTTAATTAACTACGGTACTTTATATTTTACTGCGTTTAATCTCAGCAAGGGGAAATTCTGAAGCCAACGTCACAATTCATTTCCAATGTGTGTCCAGCTGGACGATGAAAATGAGGTCCACATACAAGTAATTAATCCTACTTGCGATAGAGCGCTGTCCCTCGATGAAAACATTTGAGCGAGGACACGAAAAACGGAACACTTCTGTAAAAAATTAGGGTGTGTATTTTATTTTTGCCAATTAAGGAGATGTTTACTCATTATTTTTGGTGTAATTTTTTTTTACACATTTATGTTAAAAAATAGCCTGTTTTTTTTACCTTAATTTGTCTACTGCATTGCCAAAAACCAATGAATCCCGCCAAAATTTACAAGTAGTCAAGACCATACGTTCTTCATATAAAGTACACGTCTAAATTATGTTGAAAAACCTATTTATTTATCAATATTACTGGGGAAAACGAAATTGTACCGTTTTTCGTGCCTGCGCTCAAATGGAAGTGAGGAACACTTTTTATTACGGCGATTGCATATTATTAATGTATTCACGTACGCGAAAGCATTAAAACGAACCAAGGTGCAATGAAAGTAACCGTTCAGGGGTACGTTTCCTAAAACCTTGGTTTGAAGCGGACAACGAAGTTGTAGAAAGTTAGCAAATAGCAACGCTTTTGGGAAACATAACCCCAGCTCAGTAAATTGCAGTACGGTTACCCACTTTCTGTTACAGTCTTCCTGAGTTGCTTGGCTACAACAGCAGCTAAAGACAATGTGTTATTCACCATCAAATTTTTTTAGAGCCACGGCAACGAATCAAGGACACACATTTTCTGGACATGAATTTCTGGACATGAATACATGAATACTACATTGAATACAATATTGCATTAGCCTTATTATTATTATTATTATTATTATTATTATTATTTTTTTTTTTTTTTTTTAAAGGTCCCGCATTACCTTAATCAGTATCTTGACTGAACGGGGCAGACGAACTACGAAAACTTGCGGTTTTAATATTGCAGGGTTTTTTGCACCCCCAACCTTAACTTTGGAGGTGCAGAAGACCCAATGCTCCCCCCCAACAAATGGCGCCTATGGTTGCATATATGCGCATATATGTTAATATAGATTCTTTCCATGTGGGGAGAAAACTCGATTTTGAGTCGAGCTGCCACTAAACCCTTAAACATTGGTTCTGGTTCAACACAGCCCACCCGTTTCACTTTATTCCTCCTTGTGAGCCAAATTGCAAGCTTTGCTTCTCCAATCAAATAATTCCGCGAAGTAATTTGTTTCCGTTTTGATGCCTTATATTATATTTAGGACAAGAAATAAACCCAACCTCCGTCCAAACCCCTCCAATAGCCTGAACCCAATCCTGAAGTGTGGAATAAAGCTAAGCAAGTCTAGGGCACCTCAAAAAAAAAAAAAAAAAAAAAAAAAAAAAAAAAAAAGAGAGAGAGAGAGCGAGAGAGAGAGAGATAAGAGAAGCTGGGTAGGAGGGGAACTGTACAAAATGTGTTCATTTGTTTCAAAGCCAGATACATTAAGCAGTTGTGAGCCAGATAATTCATTTCCACCAGACATCAAAATACGTAGATGGGAGTTTGTTTCTCAAAGCTAAGCATACACTAACACTCTGAAAGGGAACTGCAAAGGAAACAAAATTGTCTCTAAAGTTGTGAGTTTATGTCATGTGTGTAGTTACCAAATCATCAAAAGAATACCGAAGATTCACAGGAATCAGATTACTCAGGCTTCATTTACCACAGGTAATCAAATACAGAGATTACATTAGATGTCTTAAAAGTGTGCTTTCGGTGGTTGTTTCATCATCTTCAACATCAACATCGTCACCATTGCCATCAATCGGCTTAAAGGACAGCTGTGTCCTAGAACTTTCAATGGCATTGCATTTTGGGAGAGACCACCCCACCACTCAACACTTACATAAACAATCTGAGTGAAATATCTTATTAAGGTGCAGAAACTAAGTGACGCTGTGAGGATTTAAATTTCTTTGATGCCTAACACACCAGGGGGCAATTTTCATAGGCTTTAAGAAAATCTAAGTCAATATTGTCTTCCACTGCGCCTGTGAGCTGGGTATCTGACCTGCCCCTTAGCAATTTCCACTCTCGTCACACCTCTGCCTTGGCATTATGAGATTTCATCCTATTCAGTGTGCTGCAGGAATGCGCTCAGAAGCTTTGCATACCATCACATTGACCCTCCCTGAAAAAAAGGGAGCACTGCAGGATTCTGATGTGGCAAATGTAGATGCTCAGGGAAGGGCCATTTTTCTGTGGGGCCACAGTGTCTGTTGGTTTTAGGTGTATTTTGACAGAAGTGACTCATTTATGTCACTGATTGGCTAATGAATCCACACACCTCGTTCTTAATGCAGTAATTGCCTGCTGATTGAAAGGAGACACCACTGCGTGCCCTCCAGGAACAGAGTTCTCTATACCTGCTGTAGACTCAAACTGACTGAGATCTCCCGCATGACAAAGACTCACCTTGGTTGCAGGAGGACTCGCCATCTTTGTTTATCTCAGACTCTAAGTCAGCAGAGCAGTCCTCCTCTGTTGTGAAGTCCTTGCTGATGGTGAGCTCATTGTCCAGGACACACTCCTCATTCTCTCCCTCTCGTCCATTAACCAGCAACCCTGGAGACATGATAAAGGGAGACAGGGAGGGTTTTAGTGGGAGGCCAAAGTCAGCCTAAGCGTGAGGGAGGAAAAGGTAAAGTACAGGATGACCAAACAAGATCAAGTCAGTCTAATATCACTTTCACAAAAATTTAGAAATTTAGATTAATTTAGAAAAATCACAGTTTATGAAAATGGACTTAAATATAAAAGAATTTTCAATTCTCACCCAATCTGTATGTATCTGTCACAACCCTTTTGTGTCTCCACACATTCAGAAACTTGTGCTTCTATTAGAAGTATGTCTCCTTCGGTTGTTTTACGTCTTGTGTATCTGCCTACCGCTGGCTGCGTCTAATTACATGGTTATTCTCTAATCACCATGTGGCAGGTATTTAGCCAAAAACAAACAAAAAAAATGCTACAGCCTCAAGAGAATGGCACAGCTTATGACACAAAAGAGAGAAAAAGAGCCATTAGCATGTTAGGTTTCAGCCGCCAAAAAGTGGCACGTCATTTGGACTGTCACTGATCGACAATCAGTCAGCTGTCTGTCCGAGAACGGAAAACAGGCCCTGTCGCAGACCGATCATGGCAGCCACGAATGACTACTGTAGCTCAAAAGCGCCACATCCGGTAACGGCATGCATGTGACAGATTCCAGACAGCAACCCAAACTGGTTGTGAGATGAGGGGTCTTATTTTTTTTTGTTGGCTTTATGTAAGCTATTGAACACACCCAAAAGAACAAGTCAAGCATCACTGTACACATCAAAAACAACTCGATGTTCATTATTACTGAAGTGCTCAGTGCTTCCATGTGGTGCACATCGGGATTACAATACCACGTGCTTTTCTTTATGTCTGCTCGTATCTCACTGGAAAAGCAATAAAAATCAATCGATTCTTCAATTTGCAGCAAATACAGTACATACCTCACCCATGCATTTTTAATAGTTCCAAGTATACATATCTCTGTCAGTGCAAGGATTCTGTATTTTGGTTGCAATGGTATTCCTCCAATGCCCACAAGGGAACAGACCCTTTGTCCCACTGACAAGTCCTTTTTCCCAGATTAAAACAAATTCTTTGGTTCATGGACTCTATCCAGAGTGTCTTCTCTCTTTTTTGTCTTTATTCAGCCACAGAGTTCCTATAAAAGGCCCTCTGCCAGCACGAGTGCAGCGTTCTTTTCATTAGCTTTATGAATCAGCCCTCTGTGTCTGCACAAGCCTGTATGCCTGAAAAGGGATTTGAATGCCCATCTTTGATGGATCCTCTGAAGTGAGACGGAAGCTTTAAATCAGGACACAGAGTAATTCAGGATTATCTGATGCCTCGTCACTGCTTCTCAGAAGAGAAGAGGTACACGAA
Source organism: Gymnothorax javanicus (assembly GCA_029692085.1). NCBI lineage: Eukaryota > Metazoa > Chordata > Actinopteri > Anguilliformes > Muraenidae > Gymnothorax > Gymnothorax javanicus. The sequence goes on along the minus strand of CM056197.1, from coordinate 80,672,117 downwards.
ACCTGATGTGACTGCTTTGTACATAGCAAAGGGGACTAGATGTTGGGTCATGAAACATGCAATTATTAGAGGAGCTCAAACCAGTGCTGCAATAATACAAGACGCGACAGCTGAGGCGAAGCATTTAATGAGCAGAGGCATCTATCTAGTTCTATATGCGCCTACAAAGTCCAAGAATATAGTCACACCATAACTAGACTTGCACTGTATCATTGCACGGGCATTCCATGATCATTGCATTATTAAGAGCTGAACATAGTGTCTATATGCAGACGGGTAACGATTTAATGGATAAATCAATATAAACAGTCTTAGTAAGATGTTGGAGCTCCACCAGCTGCCAGATCAGCTTCAACATGCCGTGGCATTGAGTCAACTAGTGTAAAACTTTAATGGAGGAATGGAGTACCTTTCTTCCAAAAGATATTCCCTCATTTGGTGTTTTGATGATGGTGACAGAGAGTGCTGTCAAACACATTCCAAAATTTCCCATATGAGTTCAGGTGGTTTGATATCTAGTGACTGCAAAGGCAGTAACATATGCTTTGCATAGTTTCCATGCTGATAAAACCATGAAGAAACCCCTTGCGCCTAGTGGGGCTTAGACCACTGTCACCCAGGAAGAGACCTATCCAATCATGGTTGGGATGCTTCATCAGAGAATATAAAGATGATCACACAGAATAAATCTGCATTGATTTGACCGTTCTGCCCCATGAGGACGAGTGGATCAAAACCATGCAATGAAAATGAACAGAAGCCACTGAAAGTTTTTTATTTGTCCAAAAATTTATTAAGGTTTTTTTCCCCCTCTAATTTGTCACCCTTCTCCGTCTATGAAGTCATAATTGATGCATTGAACATCCATGCATTAAACACAAATAATATTTTGGACCACTAGAAACAATAATAAATCGTGCTTAATGTCATCTAAATCCTTTAGAAGAAATGTAATTTTGGTGTGCAACCAACCAACAGAAGTGACCTGCCCTGGAATCTAAACACTAACAGTGATGTTACTCAATATATGCATTTTATAAATGTTGATAACTTCAGGAATTCACAGCTATTGCAGATGTCATATGGGACTTTCACTCTTAAAAGAGTGACTGTACTGTACATTTGTTTTTATTTAGTCTATTAGCATATAGTATTCTTTTTTCAAAAAAACACCAGATACCAGATATGAAAGCCCAGTCTCATCCTGACTTGTCATATATAGACACCACTTAACCAAGCGTCGATATATGATGCAAAAGCCGGCTTTTGCCATCCTTTATTGAGGCCATTTTAAAACAAACTGTACCCCCTAACCCCTAACCCTTAACCGGTACCCTAACCATATGCATCAAATAAGAGTGCAAAAAGCCTCCTTTTACTTGTTGTTATTATTATTATTATTATTACTTTTATTTATTTATTTATTTGTTTGTTTGTTTATTTTTAAATCACTCTTCCGCTGTTTCTTGTGCTGAGAGATTGGGGGACTTCATACTATAACAAAGATTTTACAAATGGGAACAGGAGAAATTAAGTAGTCCATGATACAGTCAAGAAAACACAGGCAAGTTTATAGTATACATTAACAATGCGTTGAAGGTATTACAGCCTATTTTAAAATGATTACCAAAGGTCTTTTGAGGGGAAAAGCAAGTCCTTATTGGAGCTTCTCCCAGCATAGCATACAGAGAGACATAAAGAGCCACATTCATTGTCTTTGCCTGGAGACTAAGCCCATAGTCTCCTTGGGATAGGACAGCACTCAGTGTCCAAAGTGCATACAGTACACATACAGTTCAAATAAACAATGCGCAGAAGCTTTCATGGCAGACCCTCAAAGTTAACTTCACTGTTAAAAACACCATGCAAGTATAAACACGCACTAACGCCAAGACCAGTAAAAATTTCAGCAGTGCAATCCACACATGTAAAAACATTCAGTACATTCACACTTGAAAAAGGTGATTACTTTGACAACTCTCATCTTCAGTATGTACACAAAAAAACTACAGCACAATATGAAGTATATTTGAAAATTAACTGTATAAAATTTTGACTGGGCCAATAGCTTGTATTCACACATTAGGATTGGCCAATTCAAAATTTGTCCTCTCTGGGAAATTAAGCTTTATTCAGGCCAAAAACAAACACCTTTTCAGGATTTGACGGAGAGAATCCTCCATCAAAAGCCATATTAAGATATCTTTTAACTTATACCTCTATCACCAGACATCATATTTCAGGGCACAGCCATTCAGAATAGTTGCACTGAGCATGAACTGATTATTGACTGGTGTGATATAAGCTGTGTATAACGACTGAAACCCTTCCATAAACTGGACTGGAAAATGTTCACTCTTTAAAAGGGTAAATCACAAAACACATGGGCCTGACTTGAGCGACATTTAATTTCATGGCTGGTTTTTTCCCCCCCGTGTGACACAGGGAGGCTTTGGTTGGGCTCCGATAGGGACACCAGGCATTATCAGCCAGCTGCAGAGTGTGACGCCCGGATCACAAACTAGGCCTGCTTTATACTTCCTAATTAGAGGTGAGGTAATTGAATCTGACTGAACAAAGCAGCAAATCTCCATGAGCATGAAAATAATTCTGATCCCACCTATATGTCATATTTTAATCTGCTTGTTGGTTGTGCACACAGCTATGCTGGGCAGGAGGATGAGAAAACAAAATGCAACACCTTAGACTAAAATCAAACAGAGCTGCCCATTACCTGCAGAGCGGAGCTCCTCAGTTTCAGTTGGCCATCCACTCAAAAGCTTTCAATAATTCAGGCTTTTAAAAAGAAATATTGATAAGTTTCCTTTTTTCACCCGAAATTTCCAATCATGAATAGGGTATAACAAAGCTGCCTCGTGATAACCCTGATGGAGAACATTATTCTCTGACAGACTGCATTCCATTTGGAGTTATGCAATATCTGTTAGTTTTACTTGATCAGAATATTGTGACATGTGGAATTAACTGATGACTGCACAGCAAGCCAGAAAACAGCCAGCAGCTATAATACACAGGGATTCAGGTCAACTTAAAAAACACCATACTTTTGGAGGAAGAACTAGTATTCAGAAAGTATATTCACACTTAGTCCCACACATATACACCACCCCCCACAAGCACCACGCACACATTCGCAATGGTTTCTTGCAGGAGCTTAGGCTTCCACTGACTCCAGTCATAAGCACCCATAATATAACAAGGGTATTCAGCAAACATAGCTATTGTATGTGAAATTCTTAGTTCCTGAGTACACTTTAGTCATTCATTAGTTTTTATAATGTACTGTGAAGTGATCAAAACTGGAAATGACTCATTTGCGGAAGTTAGCTTTTCATCTTACCTATACTGTGTCCAGAAGTGGAGGAAGCAAAAGCAGAAATCTCATCTTAGACTGATATGGTCCTCAAAAGTAGCTATCTTTGACAGAAAAGAAGATGTGTGCTATTTAGCTAACTGGGACTGGTTGCTAGGCAATGTCATTCTGATGATTAGACATGGCACTTGAAATAATACAGACTGTTTCAAAAGGTTGAAACAGATGCACAAAAAGGTTTTACATTTAGTCATCAAAAGATGACTGTTAATCTGACACTGATGGATTAAATCCTTCTTAGCACAAAACAGTCATCTGTCTTGAAGACAATACGGTTGCCAACTCATGAAGGAGATGGGCTGTGCTGCTGACATCTTGGACATCAATTTATAGCAATGAGTTTATTGTTTCCTCCTTTCCTAACCTGCATCTCAGATTTCTGAGTACCCTTGCACAGGCTGACTTGCTCAAATGTTAAGGCATTAAAACCAATAAAAATTTATCCACAGCTTTAAAATTAATGCAAGCATCTCTGTATTTCATTGCAATGTAAATTTTTCATTGTATCCACAGTATGAAAGTATTGGGAGGCACTATGGATCACACTTCGATCAGCATCAGTATCCGTACACGATTCTCATAATCGGTCTACAGGCTACAAGTTAAATTGGATTGTTCTCATATTTGGTGGGAGGTAAGGTCACATCACCCATTGATTTTGGTTAGGATCAGCAAATAAGGAAATTTGTCCTACTGCGGGGGATACACCTGCATTTGTGGGCAACCAAAGTTTCTAGTATCTTTTGGTATTTAATTACTGCCAAAAAGTACCCAAAGAAGCTCAGATTTCAACTCAAACCTTGCATCTCAGTATTTTAATACAGTTTAACCTCTTAAACCTGAACGCCCCTGGTACTGGGGGCAATAAATAACCAGAATGAATAAAGCATGATTCCTAATAGCAGTATCATCATGCGGCATATCCACTCAAAGGGAAGAAACTTGGCGAAAAGCTCATGATGACCATTTTTACCTCAACCGAACACAATTCAAGCACCAAGCACGTAAATAAGCATGTAGTAAAACATAAAATAAAACAAGTGGTGCCAGGCACAACAAACCCCGCCCCTCGCATATACTTTGACCTACTTTTCTGAAATTCAATAGGCATCTATTCTGGGTCAGTGGCAATCCCTAAACCGAATTTGGGGTGAATCTGGCCATTAGTTTTGTTGCTAAAGTGTTAACGAACAAACAAACACAGAAACAAATGCACAAACACACAAACAAACACAGAAACAAACCAAAACAAAAACAATACCCCTTGCCCTCACCCTTCGGGTGGGGCGGGGTAACAATATCAGCGCTCAATCGCTAGTGTTTCTACTGAATTTGGGCTATGCATACAAACAATACATCAAATGAAAGAGGAAAGTCTACAGAATACAACAATATAAGCCATGCAATTTTAAACCGATACCACATTCAAAGAACAGAAGGCATACACTTTGCATTCTACTGCGATGAGCAAATATGTTTTTCTTTCTTTTGATATTTTTAAGGGCTGCGACGATTCAGGAATCGCAATTATTTTAAGCGCAATAAAAGTAACTGCCACTATAAGGCAGACAGACATGCTTGCTTATTACCTTTTAATGTGGTCATTTGAAATGCTTCCGGGAAGAAAACTGCGATTTGAAGTCTGCTAATTACCAGCAAGGTTGGACAGCCTCCATCGCCTTGAGGGCTCGTTGGAAATGTCAGGGCCCACAGAATCAAATGGCTACCCGAAAAGTCAAACTGATAGCATCACAAACTGATCACAGAGAAGAAAATACAGTACATGCAAGCGGAATGCTCAGGGCCTGATCTCATTAGAAGCAGTGCCACGAAAAAAAACATGCATGGAGACTTGCAGATATAGTTTCAATATAAGACAAACACACTGGGCTAACAATAGCCAGTGCAGATTTACCCGCCAACACAGTTTTTTATCATAAAATATTAGGGCTGCGAAGATTCAGGAATCGTGATTATTTTAAGCGCAATAAAAGTAACTGCCACTATGAGGCAGACAGACGTGCTTGCTTATTACCTTTTCTATGACACATACCTAATGCGGTCATTTGAAATGCTTCCAGGAAGAAAACTGATTTGAAGTCCCCTAATTACCAGTGAGGTCGGACAGCCTCCATTGCCTTGGCATAATCAGCTTACCTTAAATCAATTCCTGTGTACTTTGCCTAACTTGCAATCAAGCCATTTATTCAGCTAACTGACCAATCAAAACCAAAATGTGGCCTGTAATGATGAAGAGATAATGAGAAGCAGAGAGACCTAACCAGGCTAACCTAACCGTGTTAGATTGAAAGAATGCCAATAATCTGAATAAATAGCAGACCTCTGAATTCCACCTCTCATCGAGGAATTTTGTATGTATTATTGAAGATATTTTTTAAAAAAATGAAATCATTTTAAGATGGCCCTGGTTTTAAGCGCTTAAAAATATAGGTTACGTGAAGTGGAAAACATTTTGTGAAGCACACCGAACGTGCATGCGAGAGAGAATATGTTTGCATTGCACGCAAAAGTCAAATGCACCGAATATTTGGCAATGCATGTTCAGGCGAATCTTTGCTGCAAATTTGCGGCAATTTTTTATTAGATAATTGAACAAGATTCATTTAAAATCAAGTAACTCATAGCACTTGATTTTATTTACTTTTGAGCGTCTAAATAACCGACATGCATATCAAACGTGACAAGTAAATTGTTAACACATTCGCACACATCGCGGCGGAATGCAAAATTAGAAATAATCTAGCAAACACATTCAGACAAATCTGTTGTGTTTCCTGGTTGTTTAAATTTCAAAATGTGACAAACAAAAATGATATATAAATAAATCAGACTGTCTACCAATTTAAATCATTAGCCTAATTGAGCGAATCAACTGTTTGATTGCAAATTGAGCAAAGTAATTGGGAAGGGGGTGAGAGCATTTGTCGTATGGAGGATGATGACTTTGCAGACCTTAGCTTTGCGTTGTTCAGCACGTAATTTTCCTGAATATGTTTGCTAGATTATTTCTAGTTTTATGCTTGGCCGCGCTGCGTGCGAACAATTAACATGTCCAGTTCGATAGGCTACGCTTAAACACAATGTTTTCCACCTTCACTGTAGGATATTTAGTCACTCAAAGGTAACCAAAATCAAGAGCTATGAATTACTTTTTCAAATTAATCTTAATAAATAATCAAATAAAAAAATGCCACAAATTTGCGTTTGTCTGAACGTGTTTGCAAAGTCTTCGCTGAATTTGTCTATTGCGTGCAATGCGAAAATTATTTCTCTCACTTTCACGTTGTTTTCCACTTCGCGTATATTTTGAAATGCTTAAAAACCAGAACCATCTTAAAATGATTTAACTTTTAAGAAATCTTTTCAATGATATGTAAAAATTATACGAGAGGTGGAATTCAAGGGTCTGTTATTTATTCAGATTATCTAACACAGCAGCCTGGTTAGGTCTGTCTGCTTCTCATTATCTCTTCTTTATCATTACAGGCCACATTTTGGTTTTGATTGGTCAGTTGGCTGAATAAATGGCTTGATTGCAAGTTAGGCAAAGTACACGGGAATTGATTTAAGGTAAACTAATTATGCCAAGGCAATGGAGGCTGTCCGACCTCGCTGGTAATTAGGGGACTTCAAATCACAGTTTTCTTCCTGGAAGCATTTCAAATGACCGCATTAGGTATGTGTCATAGAAAAGGTAATAAGCAAGCACGTCTGTCTGCCTCATAGTGGCAGTTACTTTTATTGCGCTTAAAATAATTGCGATTCCTGAACCGTCGCAGCCCTAATATTTTGTGATAAAAAACTGTGTTGGCGGGTAAATCTGCACTGGCTATTGTTAGCCCAATGTGTTTGTCTTATATTGAAACTATATCTCCAGTCTCCATGCATGTTTTTTTTCGTGGCACTGCTTCTAATGAGATCAGGCCCTGAGCATTCCGCTTGCATGTACTGTATTTTCTTCTCTGTGATCAGTTTGTGATGCTATCAGTTTGACTTTTCGGGTAGCCATTTGATTCTATGGGCCCTGACATTTCCAACAAGCCCTCAACCACTGCAATTGCACAAACCTAGCCTGAGATAGATCCTTGTGTTCCCGATGTGCCAAACTGAGAGTCCATGCGCCATTACACACGTACTCTAAGAGCACAACAATATAAATGCTTAACTAGTTTGTTTTATTTTAATTATTTTCACTATAATTATATAAACTTTCACTTAAAATATTATAGTAATGTCCCCTTAAAGGGATAGTTCACTTTTTTTGAAGTGGGGTCCCAGAGGAAACGAAAATCAGAAAAGAGCTCTCAGAAATGTTTCATTTATTTCTCCTAGACAACTATGAGATCTGTGTGAAACCCGAGTGAGACTATAGCTTATTTCTCCTGTTTCTCACTTTTTTCTCCAGAGCAAAAAGACAGACAAAAGCTCAAATTAGCCTCCTTTGACGTTTCAAAAGAGATCTCATCAAGCTCTAAAATCAGTCTCAGATTTTAGAGCTCAAATTAGCCTCCTTTGACGTTTCAAAAGAGATCTCATCAAGCTCTAAAATCAGTCTCAGATTTTAGAGCTCAAATTAGCCTCCTTTGACGTTTCAAAAGAGATCTCATCAAGCTCTAAAATCAGTCTCAGATTTTCTAAAATCAGTCCACTTTTAGCACCTCATTTAGCACCTGTATTCTCATCCTAGCCTTTATAAGTCTTTGTTAATTACTCAGTTCATGCCTCTCATGGTGATCTCAGACAGAGCAAATAAAGAGCTCTCTGCAAGCACTCAATGAATTCTCATCCAGACATTAATGTTTTGTTTTTTTTAAACTGCACTCATGAATATCTGGTGGTAAATAAATCTATAGAGGGAGCTGCATGACTAAGATATTCCCTCAAACCATTGCTAAGAAAATGTGAACACATATGCAGAGACTTCTCATTTTAATTGATATTACATGCTTGTCTACAACGAAAAACAAACAACAACGACATCTGAAACAGAAGGGTTACATAACATTGACAAGCAAATATCACGGTATTTTTGACTGGATATCTCATCAACATTTTGGGGGTGACTTCAATAATACATCCACATGGAAATTTTCTCATAAGTAATGAGATGTTGCAATTGCGATATTATTCCTCCTAAAAAAAATTGTAAATCATAACTTTGCATTCAAATGATTCATTTTCGTGTTCAGCCCTATATGTGGTTGGCAGGTAAACATCTAGAAAGGAGACTATTGTTTCAAATATAGTGCCCAAGCATTCGGAAAAATCTAATAAAGGATTTTTCTTACAACATTGGTAAAAGTGTACTTGATTATTGTTTTGGTTATTACTGTTGGTTATTACTGTGTGTGTGTTTATATATTTTCTGTGTATATATAATGTATACATAAAACATTTTTTATTTAAAATATACATATATATATATATATACACGCACAAGTAATATGTACACTATATTATTATAAGGGCGGCATGGCTCAGGAGGTAGAGCGGGCGGCCTAGAAAGCAGAAGATTCCTGGTTCAATCCCCGGCGCCTCCAGAGAATGTGTCAAAGTGTTCTTAAGCAAGACACTGTACCCCTCACTGCTCCTGATGTGTAGGTTGGCGCCTTGCATGGCAGCCCCGCCATCAGCGTGAATATAAGGCATAGTTGTAAAGTGCTTTGGGATCATGTCATGTGACTAGAGAGCTATATAAATGCAGACCATTTTGTTCTGGCTCAACTTATTTCTCCTTGTGAATTTTAGGAGAAACATATGAGACAAAATTGAGCTTTAGCAAGGTATCTCCTTTAAGTCTCCAACATGACTCCTGTTGCTCAGTGTCCTGTCTCACCTTTTTCTCCTAGTGAATTTTAGGAGAAACATATGAGACAAAATAAAATAAAAAATGAAACTAAATTGAGCTTTAGCAAGGTATCTCCTTTAAGTCTCAAACATGACTCCTGTTGCTCAGTGTCCTGTCTCACCTATTTCTCCTAGTGAATTTTAGGAGAAACATATAAGACGAAGTAGAATCTTAAATGAAATTAAGATGAGGTAGAACTGAGAATCACAATTTTGTCTCCGGAGCTGTGGAAAAGCCAGCTTTGAGCAGTAAAATTTTCCTCTGGGGTTGTATGAGCTACAAATTGCCTCTACTTACATTAGATGCAGTAGAAAGCTCTCTGATCTCCTCCAGCTAGCCACACCAGGGCATAGTGCTGGGTGGAAATTTAGGCGATACACTGTTGTGAACGGAAACACAGAAACAGCGTATTTTCGCGGCCTAAAAGAGGTCCTACCTGAAAATAATACATCATTTCAATTGTACACTATATTAAAAAAAATTACAGCACTTTAGCTGCTCGGAAAAAAACACAGCTGCTCTTGAACTAACCAACTGATGTATTCCTCCGCGAGGTGCATCGTAGTTCACTGCGCGCAGTTGCGATCAGCTGTTTGGGTCAGACTCTGAGCAGTTTGCAGCAGAGACAGCATTTCAATACTGCGGTCAAGCTATCACCAGTTCGCAAAACGACGTTATTTCCACTGGCATAGAATCACGTCTCAAATTAAAAAAATAAAAAATAAATTCCCTATAATAACCAGCACAGTAGATATACAGTATGTGCCTGCATAGACTCTATGCGATATCAATTTGTGCTGCAATGTTACATTAGACTTTTTCACAGGTGTTCCACTCTTTTACCTGATGCTTGGGTACAGCAGTGCTCTTCAGCGTGCACCGTTGAGATTTCCCTGAATGTAGCCTAACGAAATCCTCTTTGTAAAAATGAATACTGCAAACACGGAGCTCTTTTAGGGATACGGGTGGCGTATCAATATCCGTGTTGAGGCAACTAGCCACAGCTACAAGTCCAATATTCCGCAGAGGAATGAGGTGTAAGCTGTAAATGCACCAGGATACAGCTTTGCTTTCACGTCCAAGAAAGCGACACACGGACCATTTTCGAAATATTTGCACAAGTTAAATGACCGTCCAACCTTGCAACCGCAGTTAAGCCGCTTGCACGCTGGACGCGAAATGATTTTTTCGCCCACAGATTACATTCAAAGTCAATGCGAAGACGTGAATACACGCGTTTGTGCAGGCAGCTTTACTGTGACCCAAACAGCTGATCGCAACAGCGCGCAGTGAACTACAATACGCCTCGCGGAGAAATACCTCAGTTGGTTAGTTCAAGAGCAACTGTGTTTTTTTCCGAGCAGCTAAAGTGCTGTAATTTTTTTAAATATAGCGTACAATTGAAATGGTGTATTATTTTCAGGTAGGACCTCTTTTAGGCTGCAAAAATAAGCTGTTTCTGTGTTTCCATTCACAACAGTGTATCACCTAAATTTCCACCCAGCACTATGCCCTGGTGCGGTTACCTGAAGGAGATCAGAGAGCTTTCTGCTGCATCTAATGTAAGTAGTGGCACTTTGTAGCTCATACAACCCCACTTCAAAAAAAGTTAACTATCCCTTTAAGGAAGGATAATTATCCTACTAGGGTTATTATGTTAGTTAAGTCTTAGATTAATTGAGAGAGTATATTGAAAAGTTCATATGTACTTAGAGAAATAAATCAAGTATGAATTATAAACCAAGTATTGAGTAGTAATATTTACCTCATTAAGGTAAAAGGCAAACTCTGGTGAGAAATTTCTTCTCTGGATACAATTTAATTATACCATCAAAAAATACAAATTACTCCATGTCTTTACACAAAAGATACAAAACAGCCACGCACCCAACGTTAAAACCATTAAAATTGCCATGATGAACTGTGACAGCTGATGCCATCTGATACCCTTCAGATCAGCTTGATCTCTTTGGCTTTTTAATTAAAAGAAAAGAAAATATCTCATTATCCTGCATAGATTAGCTTGTGGGCATCTTTCTACAAATGAGTTCTAATTAAAAGAAAATTGTCAAATCACATTCACAGCCCTGTCCTTTAGGATGGAACAGCCAATTTTCATTTTGGTACTCTTAACTTGGCCGTGTGCTGGGTATTGCACAACGATTAGAATTCTTCCAATGTAGGTTTCACATTTACACAAAGCTCACTGATTGTTCTCTCAACTTTAGGCAGTGAGTCATGTTCAAATGAAAAAAGTGTACCTCAGAGTTCAGAACCTAAAATGACCAATGTGCAAATACTGAATATAAATACAAAGTGCAACATTGGGCCTTTCTGTTCCACCATTTTAAAAAGGAGAAGATAGTTGAAGACTGTAAAGAAAAGAGCTTTGACACAGGTTCAGACAGGTTCATAACTCGTACAGACAAGAATCCAGTTCATAGGTTTTACGGAATCTCGTGGTCGTATAATCAGTTTCGTTATCAGGCAAACAGAATGCTGTACTCAAGGGCAAATCCATAATTGTGATAAAGTTTAGTCCAATAGTCAAAACCAGGAAGTCAGTACACCAAAGCCAAATCACAGAAAGAGAATCAAAACCAAAAAGCCAAATCAGAATTGAAACACAGGTAATCAGAAAACCACTAGGAACAGGACTGAAATCATAAACTAGGGACAAAACAAATCATAACCACGGAGAACTCAGGAATCAAACAAAAACTGCCTGTAAGAAAGATACTGTGAACAGGCTTGAAAAATTTGCACTGGAGTGCTCTGAATAGGGGGAAGATGTGGGGAAGCTAAGTGATTAATTGCAATAGGCTGCAGGTGAGGTGAACTCAGAAGGTGCAGGGAGGTGTGGGTACAATTAAGGGAAGAATGAAACAACAATGAAGGAGACGCATGAAAACAGAAAACAGGCAGCAAAGTGACAGAATGAAATGGCTAGAATATTACAATGAACTGCTAAAATAAATACTAAAACATGAAAAATGAATACAAATACAAAATACACATACGTTGTAAAACATAACCAGACAGACTCAGATACCGACAAGCTTAAGTAAACTCGAAATATACCCATCATCAGGTGTATTGTCATGCCCGCTTTTGGGGGTGGGGGGGGATGCCGTTTGCAATCCCAAAGTAGTTTATGTGCTAAAAATGTTTAAGTTTTGTCAGATTTGACCAATATTACTGACCACTAGAGATTTTGGATTGCATTGTTTTTGAACATCAGATAACAGACTTCCATGATAGATGCCGATGACAGATGACTGAGCTTGCACCATCTCAATAACAACCAGTTGAGTTAAAAATGCTCATGCGCGTCTTTACCAGTAGGGAATAATGTAACCTTACTTTGGGGAGAATCCATGAAGAAGTCTAGGACCAAAAGCATTCTCAAAACCGCTCATGCGTACCTTCACCCATGTACAATTATATGACTTTCATTCGGAAACAATCCACAAAAAAAATTTAATCCTTGAGTTTCCAAAGGGCCCAACTCCAAGGAACACTTTTTTTCAAGAAAGGGAAAAATTGATTTTTTTTTTTTTTTTTGCCCATATGTTATGACCCACATATTTTTAGTTTATTTCTTTACAAGAGAGTGTCATTGGGATACTTTTGGCTGAAATTATAAGTTCCCCTTTTTATTAAAAGATATGCAGACCTCTTATTCATTGGAGTTGCGCCCTTTGGAAACTCGATGATTCAATTCTATGACTAGTTGCTTTTACGAGAAAACTTCATGGGAGGGCAGACGGACAGACAAATGGATGAACAGCGCCATACCATAATATGCCAGTCATTAATGATAATGGGCAGATAATAATAAAAAAAACAATTTGTAATGATACGCTTTGCAAAATAAAAAGTAATATCCTCACTTTGCTTGAAATGACTTGAAATGAATGTGACTTCCAAAATATGTGCTAACTGACAGACTGAGAAAGGATCAGGCAAAAAAGCAAAACTATCTAAATCCACTGAGAACATAGAGACAAAAATGAACATACGAACAACCTCTTATTTGATAAGTTATCGACTTGACAAGGAATCCTTTCATCTCTATTTTTATTCAAGCAACTGCCACCAAAGGCTGAGCAAGTGTATACCTTGATTGCATCTCCTGCTATTGAATCTTTGTTCCAGAGTGAATTCCTATGAGGGACTCAAGCATGGTGGCATTGCCCAAATTACTCAGTGCACCCCTACAGAATTCTTGATTATTATATTTAATGACATATCATCACAAAATGTTCTGATTATTATATTTAACAACACATAAATAAAGGGCGCAGTTCACACCTGCATGCCACAGACAGCAGAGTATGCTCAGCTGTGTGCAGTGGATTTAAAGTGGGTCAGAGAAAGGAATAAATCACTATAAACACATATGCGCCCCTCTCCTCTCTCCCTCTCACTCTTTTCTTTGGCTCAGTAACTTGACTGCGGGAGCTAGATATGCACAAATCACATTCGCGCAAAAACCCGTTGAATATTCACTTGCTTTGTGGTACACGCATGTGCCACAGTGCCAAATGGTCTCAGGAGAGAAGCAGGACCTGCCTGACTGAGGGAGTCATCGCACAGCTGACAGGTTAGATCAGGGGTGGGCAATTACAGTCCTGGAGGGCCGGCGTGTATGCAGGTTTTTATTTCTATCAGTTATCCTAAGTGAGTTAAGTGATTGCATACACAAATATAGATTTGTGCAAAGATTAGATCAAAGAAAAATGTTTTAGGTAGGGAGACAAGAACAGTCCTTGGTGGCCATTCATTATAATTTAAAGAAATGCACGTGAAATGTCCGATTTCATTAATAGTTTTGTTAATTAAGATAAGCAACTAATTAAAGGCCAAAGATATGAAAACCAGGGACAGATGCAGCCCTCGTTGCCCACCTCTGGGTTAGATATTTTTCGAAAAAATGTCAAACTGTTAAAAAAATGCATATACCACAATATAGTGCTTGAAGAGGCCTATATTTTTATTGGTATGCCGCATATTTGTTTCAGTGTGCTCCTGAATTAGTGTGATTGCCGAGAGGCAGAAGGTCCTGAGACTACACACCAGTCATTATCGCCCAATTCCTGGGATTGCAGATCGTAGCAAATATGCTGCTCTATGATGTCATCCTGGACTAATGCAAACCACTTCACCTCATATACTCATATCACCTTCAGTATGTGCTGTTTGTGGGTTGGCTGGCTGTACTGCCAGGCGGGTGCTGAGATGCAACCATTAGGGCCAGGCGATATGACAATATATATTGTGAGGATGATATAACTTTAATACAGTCAGAAAACTTTATCTCATGACATGCAAATGTATTGTTTATATTTAATATCTGATGGTTAAACTCTCCTGTTCTTGTTCCAGACTGCTTTGCAGCATTAGTCTCGTGTACAGAATGTGGATAGGACTAAGGAACGAAATTTGTTCCAACAGAAATTGAATAGAATTTTATTAGTTTTGAATTGAATTTAACCTGCTTTGAATTGAATTATATCTGGTTTTGAATTGAATTTTGGGTTTGAATTTAATTTAATTGGCTTTGAATTGAATTTTATCATTTTTGAAATTGAATGAACAAGTAATCTGAAACTGAATCCAATTATTTGTATTGAATTTAAGATAAAACTTGAAGCATTTCATTCAGTTCGCACATTCAAATTCAGTTCATAAAATTCAAATTAACAGTTCTCTAAATTCAAATTCAAGTTGAGTAATATCACATGAACGCGCATCGTGAACTGCATCCCCGCCCCCGTCCCTCGTGGCCTGCCTTATTTGGAATAAGGTGACCTATATAATGTCCGGGAAGCGCACCTTAGGAATTCTAAACCCACCCAACTATACACCGAAAAAAGTTTACCAAAACTTTGGCTCTTTATCAGTTTAATTTGTTTTAGCTCATCTTATCTTAAGCAGTTAACCCTGAGTTAGCCCAGGGTCATCAGTAAATGCACTCGCTAATTTCTAGCGTTTCTTCGGCGTCTTTACAGTGAGTGAGCAATGTCCGAGTTTTTACTTCAGCATATTCCTACAGGGTTTTAACCTGCCAGAGACCGAGCTACTGACATTGCCGATGACCAGTAGAAAGTACTGAATTCCGAGGAGCCACCGAATTTACATTGTATTTCATGTGTCCGTGAATGCTGTAGATGATTTGTCAGATATAGCTAGCCAGCTATAAATGAACCTGGAGCGTTTAATATGCAACTACAGAACCATGTGCACACAATACGTAAATCCGTGTTGGCACTGTATTTCAGCAGAGAGCATATCCCCGTACTCTTATGCTGCGTTCCATTTGTACTCGGAAGTCGGAATTTCCTAGTTACGAGTCGGAAGTTTCAACTGGAACGCCCCCCGAGGTCGGATTTCCGACTCGTAAAGTCGGAGAATCATCACTACCCCCGAGTTAACATTCAAAGATGGCTGCCCCAGGTGTAAACAGTAATTAGAAGCTCTTGTAATATTCCTTTTATTACTCCTGACTCGTGTTTGTCGCATTAAATCAGCCGTATACATTGTCCAACGTATATACATGGAAATCCACCGTGTTTGAAGGTTGCAGAAGGACCGCATATTTGCCCAGAAGCTGCTTATATTCGGACAAGGCAAACGCGAGAATAGCTTTCGTAGACGTGACCATCTTGTTTTACTACTCTTCTTCCCGGTTTATGGCGGTTGGCAACTTTTTTCCAACTTTGTAACTGGAACGCTGATAACTCGGCTGTGACGTCATTCCCAGCTCCGACCTCCGACTTCCGAAGTAAATGGCACGCAGCATTAACTGCATATGTTCGTGCATGAGTGAATTTGCATGTGCGTGAAGTACCGCTCTAAACCTTTCTTAGACCAGTTTCAGCTGCAACCCCTACTGGATTAATTGCAGCCTCCTCTCCTCGCGAGTATGTCATCATTTTGTGACTCCAGGTATTCTGAATCATTAAGCCATATGAAGTTTAAGTTCTGAACAGCTCTATCTCATTATTTTGATTTTGATAGAATGTAACTTTACACTTGGAAGCCCACGAGCTTGAACGTGTAGGCTCGCCATCGAAATACATTCACACATACCGATTGGGAGAAAAGGTGACTCAATCGTAACTAACGTTAGCATTATTTACCACACCGAAGAAACGCTAGAAATTAGCGAGTGCATTTACTGATGATCTTGGGCTAACTCAGGGTTAACTGCTGAAGATTAATATGATGAGCTAAAACAAATGAACTGATAAAAAGCCGAAGTTTTGGTAAACGTTTTCAGTGTATAGTTGGATGGGTTTAGCATTCGTTCTGAGGTGTGCTTCCAGGAAATTATATGGGCCAGGCTCACAAAATGTGCGCCCCCAAATGTGTCCACAGGCTAGCAAATCTTATATTTTGCTTAGATCATTCCAGAACCTCAATGAAAGTTGAAATAGTTCACTTTTTGTTTTTTTTTAATATTTAAGTGAGTTCAATGTTTTTTTTTTCTGTTCATAATAGACGTGTAGGCTATGTCTGACAGTCGGCATGCGTCCCTTTCGTCGTTTTGTGTATTGCGGTGACATTTAATAAATTGTCCACAAGGTACTGGTTTCTAACTTAGATTTTACATTTAGAACTCTAGAAAAATAAAAAACAGGTCCCTACACCCTAATAATCCTTCGGAATGAAGCAAATATATGGTGCATTAGGACAAAAAAAAACAAAAACTCCAACCTACAGGGATTGAGTGGGATTTTTGTGTCCCCCCAAAAATGACCTTTTTAAGAAAAGTTTCTGACTTAGATGTATTTTTAAAAAACTGTAAAAGATATAGCCAAATGCAATTCAGGTATTGTTGTTGGCCTAAATGGAAATCACTGGTTAGATCAATTATTTATTGAATAACGACATAGCTACAGTGCGCGAAGCATTTTGGTCGGTTTCTGACTTAGGGTTTCTGCCTTAGATTTATAAGTGAGAAACCCGGGCATCTCAAGCAGAAACCGGGCGTATTCGGCCAAATGTGGCCCCAGTCGTTACACAGGTGGTCAGGGACATGATATTCCATGTTGGTTTGACATGTTAACATGTATTTTAGCTGATTTGATCGAAAATACAACGCCAATTCCAAAATAGTTGGGACAAAGTGTAAATTGTGCATAAAATCAAAATGCAATGACTTTCAAATCACACCAGCCAGTACTTTATTCAGAATAGAACAGAGATAACATGGCAAATGTTGAAACTGGTAAATTTTACAATTTTATCCACAAAATGAGCTCATTTTGTGCATAAATGTAAAATGTCTCAGTTTCAACTTTTGAAATGTTATCTATGTTCTATTGTAAATAACATATTGGCTCATGTGATCTAAAAGTCATTGCATTTTGATTTTATTCACAATTTACACTTCGCCCCAACTTTTTTGGAATTGGGGTTGTATAACGATGGCATCGGTCGGAGGCCCGACATCGGACCGATCGGCCCAAGCTCTCAGTCAGAAACCGGGATCTCAGGCAGAAACTGACGTGCGGCGTGGGCGGCCGCTGTGGCTGCAACCGGTTGCCAATCAGTAATAAACTTGGTCAAATAACATGCATGGGTGGTTGGAGACATGATATATTGTGTTTTCTAAACGTGTCAACTTGTATTTTTGAAGATTTAATCGAAAAATATCGGTGGCGGCGGCCCACGCTCTCAGTCAGAAACCGGGATCTCAGGCAGAAACTGATGCGGGGCGTGGCGGCCGCTGTGGCAACAATTGGTGGCCAATCAGTCAAAAACTTGTTCAAATAACATACATAGGTGGTCGGGGACATCAGACAACACCTATAACAAAATAACAATAACTAAAAGACAGAAAAAACTCCCGAGGCTCAGGCTAGGGGAACCTGGGACCCAAAATTTTAAAAAAAAGAACTGTCAAGCAGACTGTCCATCAGCCTACAAGTGATATCTTCCATTGGTAAGTGATCAATTACCTACTTGAGAGTCTTATTCTTTCTATTAGTTAAGTATTTTGGCAATAGCAAGTCAGTTGGGTTGAGTTTGGTACACTTTGACGGGTTTCTGACTTAGATTCGGTTTCTGACTGATATACCGATATTTTGAGCTAATAGACACCTGTTCTGGCTTGGTATTGCCTAGGCTACATACTTTTAAGCCATAAGGAGTGTTTCTAGGAGATTTTTGAGTTTTGATATAGGTTTTTATAACATTTTTCAGGTATTTGCAGACCAGAATTTCTTTTTTTCAGCAGTGACGGGATCCCGAGGGAAAAAAATCACTGTAGGGTTTCTAATTTCAGGTGATATACCTCTGGACATCACTTATATAAAATTATAACACTGATTGGAGGCTTAAATAACTTTATTATCACTAGTTATAGGCCTCTGGATGGATTATAGGCAAACAGGAGGTTTTCGTGTTTCTGACTAAGACGAGCAAGGGTATAGGGAAATGTGTATAACTGACCAAATATTCCACCAATGACCATGATATTTGGTATTCAGAGAGTAGACATATACCTTTATCACATACAATTACCAATGAGAGCATTCGGTTGCCTGAATTAATTTTACACATTGTGTTAGAGAGCAGTTTGCACTCGCGCAGCAATTTTGCAGCCGCACGCAAAACGTACCCTGACTTCAGGGCCATGGCAGGGTTGACAATCCCAACAGCATATTACCTATATACCATTTTTCCATCAGCTATACTATCCTTCTATACATATCAGGGAATTTTGAGAAGATATAGCTATATCTATGCATGTATGAGGCTTAAGAAGATATGCATGTCTTGAACGAAGGCAGAAACCCGGCCCAAAAAATGAGTTGAGGGACCCAACTTTGACCAGGTACCACGAAAAAATTAAAAACGTCGCCGTCGCACGGCTTTGGAGTATGATCCCACAACACCTATAGATTAAAAAAAACACTCACAGCTAAGCTCTATGCGTACTTTCATTATTTTTCAGTACGGGGGGATTGGCACACATTTCGTGAGCCTGGCCCATATAGGTTACCTTATTCCAAATAAGGCAGGCCACCAGGGATGGAGGCGTGGCTGCAGCTCGCGATGTGCGTTCATGTGATGTTATTCAACTTGAATTTGAATTTAGAGAACTGAATTTGAATTTTATGAACTGAATTTGAATGTGCGAACTGAATGAAGAGCTTCAAGTTTTATCTTAAATTCAATACAAGTAATTGGACTCAGTTTCAGATTACTTGTTCATTCAATTTCAAAAGCGATAAAATTCAATTCAAAGCCAATTAAATTCAATTCAAACCCAAAATTCAATTCAAAACCTGATCAAATTAAATTCAAAGCAGGTTAAATTCAATTTAAAACTAATTAAATTCAATTCAAAACCAAAATTCAATTCAATTTCTGTTGGAACAAATTTCGTTCCATATAGGACCAGCATATGACATGTATTCAAACCAAATAGGATAATTACTACAAGTCAAGCTCCCACAAAAATGGATGGAAAGTGATGTCAGGAAAACAGTCATAGCATCACAAATAGTTGGTCATCATATCTGAATCTTCAACTAAAATGTACAACCCCAATTCCGAAATAGTTGGGACGAAGTGTAAATTGTGAATAGAATCAAAATGCAATGACTTTCAGATCACATGAGCCACTATGTTATTTACAATAGAACATAGATAACATTTCAAATGTTGAAACTGAGACATTTTACATTTTCATCCACAAAATGAGCTTATTTAAATTTTCTGGCTGCAACAGGTCTCAAAAAAGTTGGGACACAGGCAAAAAAGGGCTGAAAATGCAATTAATATGGAAGAGAATCAACTGAAAGAACATTTAGCAAGTAATTAAGTTAACTGGCATCAGGTGTGTAACATGATTGGCTGTAAAAGGGATGTCTTAGAGAGGCTGAGTCTCTCAAAAGTAAAGATGGCCAGAGGCTCTCCAACCTGTGAAGACTTGTGTTAAAAAAATTGTGGAATACTTTAAAAACAGTGCACCTCAACGTCAAATTGCAAAGGCTTTTAAGGTCTCATCATCGACGGTGCATAACATCATCAAAAGATTCAGAGAAACTGGAAAAATCTCTGTGCGTAAGGGACAAGGCTGAAGACCTTTGCTGGATGCCCGTGATCTTCGGGCCCTCAGACGCCACTGCATCACTCACCGGCATGATTCTGTCATTGACATTACTAAATGGGCCCAGGAATACTTCAAGAAACCACTGTCTGTAAACACAGTCCGCCGTGCCATCCACAGATGCCACCTAAAACTCCATCATGCAAAAAGGAAGCCATTGTTCAGCATGATCCAGAATCCCCGCCATCTTCTGTGGGCCAAGGCTCATTTATGATGGACTGTAGCAAAGAGGCAAAGTGTCCTGTGGTCAGACGATTCCAAATTTGACATTCTTGTCGGAAATCATGGGCGTCGTGTCCTCCGAGCCAAAGAGGAGAAAGACCACCCCTCCTATTATCAGAGTTCAGTTCAAAAGCCAGCATCTTTGATGGTATGGGGATGCATTAGTGCATATGATATGGGACACTTGCAGGTTTTAAAAAGCACCATGAATGCTGAAAGGTAAATAAAGGTTTTAGAGCAATATATGCTCCCCTCCAGATCTATTCCAGGGAAGGCCTTGTGTATTTCAGCAGGACAATGCAAAACCACATACTGCAGCTATTACAACAGCATGGATTTGTAGTAGAAGAGTCCATGTGCTGAACTGACCTGCCTGCAGTCCTGATCTTTCACCGATTGAGAACATTTGGCGCATAATTAAACAAAAAGTCCGTCAAAGGAGACCCAAAACTCTCTAGCAGCTGGAAGCCCGTATTAAACAAGAGTGGGATCAAATTCCAATGGCTAAACTCAAGAAACTTGTCTCCTCAATGCCCAGACTAGCCTGGAATCCATCCAAATCAAGCTTTGGTCGCTCCCAACAGTCACTTGCTTATATGTCTGGCCTCAGTCGGTAGGCCAGCGTTTGACTTTCAAATATTCGCACAAAATCCATGCGAGATCTGTGATTGGCTCACAGGCGCAAGGGTTCCCCGCCCCTTTAGACACACTTAAAAATAAATAAAATACCACAGTTCTGCATTCAACGGAAGTCCCGCCTCCCAGCTTGTGTTTATACAAGTATTCATCTGAGTGGCAGCAGAGTCTCTGGGCAATGAACGAGCCGGGAGGCGGGACTTCCGTTGAATGTGCGAGCTTACTTGAAGCATAACTGTGGTATTTTATTATTTTTAGCGAAAAAATAGCCGTGTTTCTAGAGTTCTGAAGATACGAGTGGACAAAGCAGACTTGGATTATACTGGACGATGCGTTGGACGTGGTTTGAAAGTTTGTCAACGGACGTTTTGTGGAGTTTTCCCATTGCTACTGGGTGACCCCATTTGCTTCCAGCAAAAAAAGGAATTTGGGTAATTTTTCAAAACTCTCCAGTGGCCATAAAGTTGCGCCAGGTGAAGAACAACTTCGTCCGTTGAAGACATCTAATGGTGAGTAATTGATATACAAATTATAGTTCTTGGGTGGAGTATCTCTTTAATCTAGCTGATGCAATCATGCCCTTTGAGCTATAGCTAATGCCAATTACAGTGAAATACGTTATGTAATTTGAGTATTATTTAATTTAGCCTTTATTAAACCGGGGAATCCCACTGAAATAAACAAAATGCAGATATGGCTAAACATTATCCTGTTAAAAACCTAACAACCACTCCAAGAGCAAACGCAAGCAAGCCACAATCTAATTCTTAAGCTCATGTCAAATAACATTCATGAATGCCGTTGCTGGCCAGCTAACTCATATTCGATTGGTGGTTCTCGCCAAAAGGTCACCCAATCAGCCAAGAGCAGAAAACATGAATATTCATATATTCACTTCATTAGTGACGTAAGGGGTAAACGCTGGCTATACAACTGAGGCCAGACTGATATCAGCCAGTGACCGTTGGGAGCGACCAGCACTTGATATGTATGGATTCCAGGCTATGCCCAGACGCCTCCACTCTGTGTTAAAAAGAAGAGGGGATGCTACACCATGGTAAACAGGCCCCTGTCCCAACTTTTTTGAGACCTGTAGCAGCCATAAAATTTGAAATGAGCTCATTTTGTGGATAAAATTGTAAAATTTCTCAGTTTCAACATTTGCTATGTTATCTCTGTTCTATTGTGAATAAAATACTGGCTGGTGTGATTTGAAAGTCATTGCGTTTTGATTTTATTCACAATTTACACTTTGTCCCAACTATTTTGGAATTGGGGTTGTAGATTACAACTACATTTTCTATGTGTTTACGGTTTAATTTGATTTTCACGCATTCACTGTGTCATAAAGGAAAACAGATTTTTGCGCCAAGTTTATTTATGCATGGCATAATATGCATGCTCAGTGCTTATGCATTAAGAGCAGTGTTCAGGATAATGGCAACATTGGTTAATGTAACTAAAGTGAAGTGATTCAGTGCCGGTATCATCATCTGTGCAGCATGACTAAACACCTCACTTTTTAGCGAGCTCAACTATGATATTTGACAAAAAACAAAAGTTCTTTATCATTCATTTTAGTTATCGCAATCACCTCTTTATTCGCTACTCTATCACAGGTAGTGAGTACATAAATGAACGTTCGTAAATGGTGATTATATACAGTTATGGATAAAAGTATGAATTAGAGCATACAATTCACTTACAGTCCTCTGTACAGTAAGGACCAATTACTGAATGTCCTTAATATTAATATTGACATCACTGATAAAATATGTCCTTATATCTGAGTAAATTAAAGGAGGAGACAGCACCTCGGCAAAGTATATTTCAGCGGAAAGTAGAATTCTTGAAGTGTCTAAAACTCATAGTTTTATAAATTTTAATTTGGTAATGATCCACTGCAACGCATTTTTAAACCGGAAAGTCTTCAAATCAGCGTCAATACTAGAGGGCAGACATTTTTACTTGGGGAATCTAAGGCTGCGTTCAGAATGCACACTTGTCCACTCGCTCACTCACTCTCTATATTGTTTTCAATGTAGAACATTAACTACACAGTGCCCTATATAGTGGGCGAGTGTGCATTTCGAATGCATTATCCAATCAAAAGCCAGTGCCGCGGTGCTTGTGCGTCAGTTATTCTTTTACGTGACGTCAGTTGTTCTCCAACCTTTCATCCGGGCCATGGAGTAGTTCAAAGGGCCTTCAGTAAGCTCTCCCTTTATTGCTTGGCTGCCCACAAGCTGTTTTCATGTAAGACGGCCTGATTAACAATCAAACAATTTATCGAGTCAGCGACCAAGACCAAAACATGACCTATAATTAGAAATGGTAATGAGAGGTGAATTCCCATTACCTACATTTATATAATTGATGTGGCATTGTAAATCCAAAACTTTCGCTGACTTTGCAGCATTATTTTCGCTGTCCTTGGGATTGTCACACAGCTGTGCCACCTTACAACGCCATTTAGCCGTGACAACATTGAAAATAAAGAACGGATTCCCGCAGCCTTGCAAACTAATTTCTGCATATCTGTGCTGCTTAACGAGCGCTGAAATTATGAAGACATATTGATATTTTACATCGTCAATTGTGCGCAGAAGACGCCTCATAATTTTGTGGTGCAATGCATAACAATGCAATCAAAAGTAAATTAGACTGTCGTCGGTTTTTACCAATTAGTCTGAGCAACTGTGTCTAATTGGGAGACGTAAACTGCGAGAGGTTACGGTTATTAAGCATTTTTAAAGGTGTGGTTTCCGAAGATCAAATTCAAAATCACAAGATTTCCCAAGTAAAAATGTCTGCCCCCTGGTATTGAAGCCAATTTGAAGACTTGCTGGTTTAAAAAATGTGTCGCACTGAATCATTGCCAAATTAAAATTGATAAAACTATGTGTTTTAGACACTTCAAGTATTCTACTTTCCACTGAAATATACTTTGCCGAGGTGCTGTCTCCTCCTTTAAATACACAGGTCTGTATGAGGCTGAATGTTGTGTCTTATTCTCAGCTACTTATTCAAAATACCCGGTCCACCTTACTCTTAAAAATTTTTTAAATTTTTTTGTAATTTTCCAGGCCAATTCGGCACAATTCAAATCCTCGGCAAAAAATTCCACAATATACATATTGGGCTCTAATTAGACAACCTAAATGCAATGGGCTAACTTAAGTACTAACAATATTGCAGAACAAAACTGGGCATGTCTAAGTACATTCTGGCAATTTTGTCATACGAGGCAACAGTGCAACTGTGCTACTGCTGTCGGATAGGTCTAAGACGAATTAATCACCAGTGGGTGAAGTGGGGTTTCATTTCATAAGGGCTGCTTTGATCAAATGCTATCATTCCTTTAACCAATGTGTTAAGTCCCAAGCAAACCAGCCATTTCATCACGGAAGAACAAGCACCTAAGCTCGCATTTCCGCCACCTTCTTCAGTCCACTGAGAACCGTGCTCCAATTGGTCTAATAATGTGAAGCGAAAAAGATACCAAAAACTACCTTTTATGCATTTTGTATGAATGTGCACCATTTAAACTGTCTGCAGAATGGCACTCGTGGCATTAAAACAAAGGCGAGACAGAGGTTAATGATTTGTATTTCATCCCAAAGAAAACAGTCAAGTGTAATAATGCCTATTCACCCTCCCCTTCCAATTAAATAAGGTTTAAATAAAATAAATAAATTAGACCCCACCAATATTTTGTAGGCATTAGTTATAAGGTAGTCAATGTAACAAAAGTGAAAATAAAGAAGGGAAAGAAATGATGTGTGGGGGAATAGCTGCACTCGCTGGGATTCAGTTTCATGAAATTACCATTAAGCAACTACATTTGCTTTAAAAGGTGTACTGGGTAAGTCAAAACACATGCAATGCCTTGACATAAAAATTTAACAGACCCAACAGTATTCATTTACATACCCCATATTGCGCAGTTCAACCCACTGCATCACAAACACATCAAGGCCGCGGTTCTCAAAGTGTGGGGCCCGTCCACAAATATTTTTTGCCTGTACCTTTCAGGCATCTGATGTGTCTCTTAGCCAATCGCAGCAGTCATGACGCCACAATATGCCCAAAGTGGCCGAGGACGTGTATTAGTTTAGATGACAATCCCGATTTCATGTGTGAATTTTGAAGGGGATTAATTTTTTATCAAATAAACATTTTTCCTAGAATTTCATATAGCCCTGTTGTGTGTCTTCCTTGGGTTATTTTACTTGGAAATATTTTATGGCCAAGTCAAAAGTACTTTTGTTTTTAATTTTTTCCTTATGCTTCAATTTCATAGTTTCGTCATTTCATTTAAACTGAAAAGTAAAACAGTTTTAGCTTAACCTTGTCCAATTTATGAACCAAATGCCCTTCGATGAATTTACGAATACAAGACATACTACTTAAATTCTCACTTTAACGTGATCTCATGGGAAGGTGCATAACACGCCACTAACGACATTTAGCGTGTCATGTCTTTGCATTTTAAGCTTTTTTCGTGCCATCAAACGCCCCCCATGAAACACCCAACATAATGCTTTTTCATGATTTCGGCATAAAATCATCCATCATCTTTGCAGAGTTTCAATCAATTTGAACTAAATGGCTAAAAGCAGAAAATGCACAGTGATAACACACAAAATGACTTCAGGAAGATTGGTGTGTTATTCATAAGCAATTTGGTGATACCAGGCAAAAATTTTTTAAAAATTCACTTGGCACTGTGAGATTTACCTAGACTTTCATTATTCTTTGAACATCTCAACAAATTATGTGGAGCCTTTAGGTAAAACATTTTGTACTTCATTTGGAATTCTTTCTTTTAAGAGCCAGTTTTTCAAAGAATCAGGCAGTTAACCATTATAAGGTGATATAAGATGGTCTCAGATTTTGCCTAAATTTTTTGTTGGTGAAAGATGGTTGGTTCAGTAGAAAAACTAGAAAAGTTTTAGGTGTATACCCTTACCCTTACTCTTCGGTTTCTTTTTTAGGGGTACCAGAAGGGCCAAAAATTCTGAGATGAGAAATGAGCGCTGAAAAAAATTCAGTTTTGAAATCCAATTATATCATTGCGCCAACAACAGCCCACATTTATTTTCACAAATATCAATCTACTGTGTGTAGGGCTCCCCTGTAATCTGAAAATTTCCGTGGGCTGTCAAGGGCGCTTCCTATAGGGGGTGCTGCAAGAAACTACTTTTGGCCATTTGAGCAGTAATATCAGGGGCATTTCCAGACTGTGCCCTCAACAGCCCAAGATGGTTTATTCATTATATGATACCATGGGGAGTCCTTTACATAATCAACACAAATTAAGCATGGGATATTGAGGGCGCAAGAGTATAGGCGGCGCTTCAGTCAGAGAAAAAGTGAAATTTGGCATTTTGAGAGGTCATCTGATTTTGATGAAACCTTTTATTATTTATTTATTTAATTAATTAATTTGGCATCTCCAATCCCACCTGAATCTGGAATGTCCAATTGGGGAACTATATACAGGGCTTTTTGCATATGCGGCCCCCAATTGCCAACTCAGGAGACTGAGACAGCTCGCAGCTCTCTTCCGAAGCATGCACCCGTCGCCACCGATTCTTATATACTCATTGGTTAAAACTTCGCAAGCTCAGAACAAGGGCGGAGGATACCCGAACATGAACGAGCTTAGAATCTTCCTAACGAGCACCCGTCTGGGCAACAGAAGGCGCCTGAGAACTTGTTCTTTACAATACACTATCCCGGCAGACCCTTTCCAATTTGCATCCCTGTAGCGCATTGGCCAATTGCGCACTACTCTGAGAAGAGTTGCCGACCACTGCCGACTGGTACGAGGCAGGAATCAAACCCGCGCCGTGATAGTCACTTCTGCTTCGCTACACGATGCTTTACCGAGTGAGATATCCAGCAGCTCCGAAACCTTTTCTGTTGGATAGCCCCACATTTCTACTAACTGCGATGTGAAGATTACTCTGGGTTTCAGCTGCATTAACCCTTTACAGTTAAGTCATTCCATATGAAGTCAACCAGAGGTCCCAAGGTCACCGACTCAGATTTGGCTCAAATTTATTGTGGGGGTACTTCTATATTCAGAATGAACACATGCAAAATTTTAGCGTCCCACTCCAAAGTTTTTCCAAGATATGGCCCCCCAAAAATCGAGGGCCACGCCTCCTTTTTGCCCCCGTGAATCGTGAACGATAATTTAGAGGGACCTTGGTAGTCAATATCTTTGGAGCAAATCATAGATATGGGCTGAAAATAGCTATCCAGAGTAACTTGGGTCCAGACTTTCATAATCTCTTGTCAAAATTTATCTATCTCTTTTCATTTTCATGATATTGGCCTCTCAAATATGAAACTTTTTATGGGCATAAATCAAAAATTCAAGGGCCCCCTATGAGGCCAAAATCCCTTACAGAGGCTAAATTGTGCTGGATTCCTTCTACTTGAGGACAGGTCTGTATGTACAAGGAAGATTGACGGCACGCAAGGCATAATAGTGGAGATAGGAGACCCTGAAAAGGGTTCCAGCTTAAAAAAGTAACTTTTTTGTCAATTTTGGATTGGCAAGTTCACCATGTGGGCAGTTACCCATGGTAATGAAACTTGTTCTACATAATTTTATATATCTTGGCTTTATTTGTTCAAAATTACAACTTTTTTTTCATCTCCTTCACCATTTAATCATGTTATCAAATATAGGAGTTTTGGGGTAAAACACCCATTATTATACCCTTTATTCTGCAACTAGAAGTTTTAAATAGACAGTGCCTACCCAGAAACTCAAGTTTCATCATTTCCAAAGATAATCTGAGCCGAATCTGAGTCGATGACCGTAGAAGATTCTTGTACTTTGGTTGAGTTCCTATGGAATGACTCAGTCCATCTTAGTAAGAAAGGTTGACAAAATTGTACACTGATTTGCGGGGTTTTATTACCTTAGTACTTAATGCAGTATATGACACACATATATAAGTGCACATGTGACACTAGTAGCAAGTCATTTTTGTGTACTTTTGAACTACTCATTAGAACATTTTAAAACTTTGCTCAATCTATGTTCAGTATTATTGTGCTTTATTATGAGATTGATTTTTAATTACTTTTTTATTTTCATTTACTAGACAGTCAAAGTGCAATTATCTGAGAACAGTATCAAATTAATAGATCACAGGAGAGAGAGGTGGAATATATTCATAATCCGTTGCAAAGAGTCATAGAAGATGCAGAAGAACAGGAAAACAAAATAAAAAGAAAAGAATGATTAAATTGACATTGCCTCCTGAATCAGTAAAAATAAATGATAAACATGGATTAACAAGAGGGAAAAAAGTGCAATAAGGGTCTAACAGAATCCAAGTAATCAGCTCCTCCTCCCATCACCCCCCCCAATAGTTCCCACGATCCGTCCTTCCCTACCCCCTCTCGTCTGCCATTTTCCCTCAGTATCACCCCACCCCACTGCACCCCACAGAGCCCATGCATGGACAAAACTTTACTTAAAGTAATGTTAAGAGTAATGAGATTGGATTGTTTAACAAATACCAAGTGATTGAAACACTGCATTGTTGTCTGTTAATAGTGCAAAAGTGAAAGTACAGAGGGCAAGTGATATATGGGGGCATGGGGTGTGTGTGTGTGTGTGTGTGTGTGTGTGGGTGGGGGGGGCACTAGTGAATCTTAACCTCTACACGCCCAAACAGGCAAGTGAAAAAAATCTATGTCAAATCCAGATTAAGGATGCCTCCACTGAAGTGCAAGTTATCCATTCCATGGGCATTAACGCTCTAATCAAAATAGCATCATCTGTAACCTATCCATGGAATGTTCCAAGCAGGTGCAGTTTTAACATTCCTCAAATGTACCACTGTTACATTTCAGCTTTCCCACCTTTTTTGGAATGTGATGCAGGCATTAAAATTGGAAGTAACATATATTTGCAACGATCAAAAGAGTTGAACTATTGTTAATTTGTAGATTATTAACTGTAGGTGTGCACATAAGAGAATATACAGGAGTTGTTTTCAAATGACTGCTTTCTGCTTTTATTAGCATATCACAGACTGACCCACCTTTTTTGGAAATGGGGATGAACAAACAGAGGACCGACAGGGGCTCAGCTCTCGTAGATGACTCCAAAAAAGCAGCTGGCCAGGTGTCAGCAGTGAAATCTATACGTACAGTAGTGAAGGAATTTATGGTAAACCTGTGGCATCGCCTAGCTGAAGCCCCTAAGATTTTTTCATTAGCCTCAAATGATTCTTCACTCGGAGCAGTTTATCTCTATCAGTAAAAAAAGACAACTGTGCTGTAGTTTTTCTTCAATGGACAGAGGCAAGAAAGACCAATCAGAGAGGATTTGCAAGAAAAAAAGATTGAAATACTTTCTTATTGGCTGACAGCTCTCTGTGGGGTTACAGTGCCAAATGCTACTATTACTGTACAAAGTGAGTGTGAGAAAATTAACACATGCAGATTTTTTACTGGTAAAAAATTTTAAAGGAGATGTGTCATGATTACTGCGCATGCTCACATCTTTGAACAAATTAAATCTGCTAAACTGCAAGTCAAACAATCTAGGAGGTATTTTTCCTTCTAGGATTATTGGCCATGGCAACCAGCTTACATTCTTCGTATCCCTTGGCTAAAGCTTAGAATAGCACTTGGTGTCGTCTTATTTCCATAGAAAGCTTCTAAATATAAAAGTATAATGCCGGAGTAGCTAAAATGCATAAATGCAATGCAAAAACGAAGAGGGATTGGCAAGGATGGAATCAGATTATGACTTACTGTCAGGCAGGTTCATTTTCTTGGGATGTAAATTCTGAGTATGCACAGTAATCTTGACATTAGTCTTTGCTAATAATACTGAATATAGCAGCATTTTGCCGAATGTGGTAATCTGTTTTAGAATTTATACCGCATTCAAGAAAAAAGATTGTCTAGGTTTTCGCAAGTTTGAAATGCAGACAGTTCAAGGACTTCGGTAAACCCCCGATACATTCATTGCACCATTAAAAAAAAGTATATTTAAGATATTACTGCGTTAGTGAGTCATACCTGCTCATTATAGGGTGAGGAAAGTATTTATACAAGCTTGCGTTTCTCTTGGGTGCTCAGAGGTGGTAACAGCAAGCTTTCCGTCGCAAAGTGAACGTTCTGACAGTGCAATAAGCTTTTTTAATGAGTATGTGTGCTGGCTGATGGTGCTTTATAACAGAGAAAAAGATTGGTTTTGGTTTGGAAAGGTTACTGGTGAACTCTGATGACCATCCACATGTATATTGATAAACTCATGCTGAATTCTACTAAAATTTCATTAATTCATATTGAACTTGATGAGTCAAAAGTTAATTTGTGTTAAAAATATGATTATTTTATGATTTGACTGCACACAATTTTGAGGGCTCGGAGAGCGCAGATAGCCACTTGGATAGCCATCTTATTTGGCTAATTAACAGTAGATAAGTTTGAATATCACACTCAGATGAAGCACACTTGTGGTCAAGGAGTTTATGATCCCAGAAATGTATGGTTTTAACTCCCAGCCATTTTTCAATTCTCTGTATTATTTTTATAATTTCAATGCTGAATTTTAATGACAATTTTTTTGTGTTTGCAGCCCCTATTCTGTACTAAAATTATGAAAATAAACTGAAATACAATGGTATTCTAAATGCAACAAGTGTTTAGCCATTTTCCCCCTATCTGTGATGCTCAAATCTTGAATCATAAAGCCTCAAATAGGGTAACGCATAAATTGCCAGATTTGGCTTCTGTGCAAAGGGGTTAACATAGCTAAATACCTGAGCTGTGGACTGAAATACTTGCTGGAGGATTTTCCAAACTGAACATTACAGGCAACAATGCATACAATTATGTCATTTGCTGCCATGTTTTCTTCCACAGTATGACTGGCAATTTCAATGCAGTGTGGATATTGGTACTCCCAAGTTAGCCATAATGGCACAAGACAGCGCCATGCAATACCAAGATTCTCCACAATAGAAAACAAATCTAGATATTGAAGGTAAATGGTTCCTGTATGGCTCTTGAGCTTGCAAAGAATAAAACTGACATTGTAGCAAGACCAAACTACACAGACAGATAGATTAGATATATTTTATTAAGCCCCGCGGGGAAATTCGTTCTCTACATTTAACCCATCCTATAGTAAGGAGCAGTGGGCAGCCACACAGAGCAGCGCCCGGGGACCAACTCCAATTCTAAAGCCAGTTCCTTGGTCAGGGGCACCGGTAGGAGTGTTCTTATGATGCATGTTTTTGTGGGTGGGGGAAACTGGAGCACCCAGAGGAAACCCACGCGAACACGGGGAGAACATGCAAACTCCACACAGAAAGGCCCCAGGCCGGGATTGAACCCACAACCTTCTTGCTGTGAGGCGACAGTGCTAACCACTGCACCACCGTGCTTTTCAACATCAGATGGCTCAAGGCCTATACAAAGACCTGTCAAATATTACAAATATTACAAATATCATCCCTTTTCCACCGAGCTGATTCCAGTGCTAGTTTGGAGCCAGAGCCTGACTTCACACCAGTTGTTTGCTTTCCCACAGCCGAAGCACCAGCTCCTGGCTCTCAAAACTGGTGCCAGAGCAAGCACCAACTCCTTGCTGGTCTAGAGCCAAGCACCGATTAAGTCAGGGAGTGGGAGCGGAGTTTTAGTGACTAACAAGACCAGCGAAAACCCTGTGCCGCCGTTTTTAAAACAACAGCCGAGCAAGTGAAGTCTGCTTTCGTTTTCAAACAAACAAAAATGGAGAAGGCTGCGCCAAAGACATCCCCAATATAACCCCATTGTAAGAAATTGGTCATACTTCCCGTCTCCTAAGCGGGCGCGACCACGGAAGTATTTTGAGCGTTCTGCTGGTAGTAAATGTTGGAATGTACAAGCATCTGTCTTATATCTGCATGATGCGTTTAAATTTAATTTTACTGTGCTTCTTCAGGCATTTTTTCTATGCCGCTAATGTCTATATCAAGCATTACGAATATGAGTGAGCTGGCTATCTCGGATGTTCGCGAATTATTTTTATTTTCCATTAGCAAGCTTGAATGGCATTTCAAAACGAAATGACGTTAGATCATTCAAGCCTATGAAGCTGGAATGAAATACAACAGTTACTCATTTATTTCTTACCTGTCTGCATTCTTGGGAAAAGAAAGTATGGATAGTGTGTTCCTATTATTACACCCTATTGCTGCACAAGGTTTCTGTATTTTTAACATGCATGGACAACAACGCAAGATACGGTACACATTTAATGTTTGCGCCTCAATTTTCTGATTTATAAATATATTTTTAAATATCTATTAACCCAGTACAAGATCATAGCAATCTAGTAGGTTATATTCCTTTCCTCCTCTAAAAACAATAAAACCTCAGTGACAATAATAGTATTACTGAACATAGAAACACAAACATTATTTCAGTTATACATTTTTATTAATGGTTTCCCGCAGTCCATACTGTATTTCTGTATTGCCAGATGTACTGATGTTATGCGGTGACGTAATCGAGTGGCTCTTATTTGGCTCCTGAGCGATGGAAAAGCAAACAGGTTCTTGGGAGGTGCACGGGTTGAACCTACCAAGTACCAGCACTAGCACCAGCACGGCACTAGCACCAGGTTCTTTTTGGTGGAAAAGGGGTATATGTGAACTTCAACGTGCAGATGTCTGCGCTATCTTGGTACATAGCCCAGAGTCCATGCTGCGTGCCCTTGCTGGCCAGTACACGGCCTTCAGTCTCCAGGTCAACATTAAAAAAACTTAAATTATGGCGCAACCTATTATCTAACTCATTCCCCCAGCTTCAAAATAAATGGTTTTTCACTCAAAGTACAGGGCCACTTCTTTGGCCTCGGCTCAACACTTCCTCAGGCTGCTCCCTTGACACTGAAATTAACAACAGATCACCAAAGCCTCATCAGCTTTTGGATGCCTCCGCAGAAGGGTTTTTTGAAAACGAAAACCTGAAGGCCAGCACAAGGTTGCTGTATACTGTGCCATATAAGTCTCTACTCTTCTTATGGGGCTGAAACGTGGACCAATACAGACGTCAGTCAGAAACCTGGGGGCAACCGATGCAACCAAAAGTTCCTCTATATGTCTTGGGAAAATCTTATCCATCATACTCAGATTTTTTTCATGACTAACTTCATCTACATGAAAACAATAGTGGCTAAAAACAACTATGCCATAAAGGGAATGTTATCCACATGCCTGACCACTGCCATCCCCATACAAAAAAGGCACTATAAAGACTAGATTAAAGACCGCCAGACATACTGTAAAATAAATCCATCTTGAACTTTGGCACTTTACATGTCTACCTGGCAGGACACCTGCGCCCAGATGACTGAATAAATATATTACACCATCCAAAAGAAGAGGTCCAAAAACATGCCCAGCGACACCAGAAGGCTACTTGCATTACCTCAACATCTGGGCTTCCTTGTCCTACCTGTGGACGAGTGTGTGGATTTCTTGAACAAGAAAAGTTACAAGGCACTGAACAAGATGACACAGTATAATTGGCCAAATCTCCCTTTACTATTTAACTTTCATAACATTATATTATTGACTGTCTTTTACAACAAAATCCAATAAATCTAAACTCACTTCCAAGCTGAAACCTGCTAAGTCCTATGGCAGTATGCCCAGAGCACAAATTGATAAAATGCACTGGAATCCTAAACAGAAACTTCGAAAAATTCTTAAAACTGAATTAAAACATTGAAACTAGAAACATGAGTGTGTGATCTTGGGCTAAAAATGGTGAACAGAATCATCATGTTATGATCTTTAGTCCCAGGAAATTGTCAAACGTGATTCCTGGTTGTGGTGAGAGGGGATCCAACTTCTGTGAAATGCATTTATGTTCTAGCTGTGCAGGAAAAGTAAAAAAGAAAAAGAAAGGCTGCACAGGAATGGAGGATAAGCCAAAGTGCTATGGTGAGTTTGTGTTTGTTAGCCACCATTTACAAACTCCTGTTATTTGCTTGTACAATGATTAATATTTATTTGACACATCATGCTCAAAATTATTTGCACTGGTAACATTACATGCATACTGTTTCTAGCAAGCTAGTTATTCATCCACAGTTATCCACTAATGTCAGCAAACTAATGTTATCTATCACTGTAACTAGAATTTTGAATTAGAATCCTGAGCATCTCCATTCAGGTGATTTTTATCCCTGCAAAGTATTCCGATTATGTCGCAAGTCCTACACATAGCATGTAGGACTGATAAGCTGTTTAAGAATACAACAGGCACAAAACTAATTCTGATCTACCTATATCTTGAATATCACGGGTTGACTTGAAACTTTCTCAACTTTCTAAACTTGTGAACGCTATAGATTTATAGCTAAGGATTGTTTCAGGCTCTAGAAAAGCTACGTAATTCAGCTATCTTGCAGTTTATTGAATTGAAAAGAGAGAGCACTTTGCAATATTGAAATGATTAATAATGTAATTACTAGCCTAAGAACGCTTAAATGTTTTGTTTTATTATTTGTCCTTGATATAAATGTAGTGCCACAAGTTGTATTTCAAAATAAACGTTTGCAGTGCTTTCATGCTCTCTGGCTGGATTCTAATAAAAAGTGTCACTCTTGACAGAGTTCGGCTTCCTTCTAGCCACAATCGTGGTTCTCTGTGGGCCATGTTACATGATCTAGAAGGCATGCTTGATCAGTGAAGGGTAATCAGTTTTTATAAAAGAATGTCAGGGACATTTAGGGCAGTTTGCAAGCAACCAGTGATTTGGTGACCAATTAACGGAGGGATATAGCGGATTTTGCAGCATAGCAATGAATGAACGAGTGTGATCTCAGTTTTCATTGAAATGCCGTTTATTGGTTTTTGCATCTGAACTCCCCATTTGTAGTGTATTGAAACTGGTTACTTTTCCCTCAAACAACCCATGGTATTAACATTGGCTCTCCTCCTAACCTCCTCACTGACTGACTCCATAGCCTCACTAAAATTGGTCTCTGTATCACTTTAATTATGGCTAAACTAAATGGGCTCGAGAATGCTCATCTGCAGCAGTGATGATATGCAATGGCCGGCGAGGCTTAGTATTAGTAATACAAAGACATTAGGTTGAATAATTCAGTTTAAGAGGGCAATAAACCACCACGTCAGAAATCTCAATCACATTTAACTCTTTGGTACAGCAAATCATTCCCACAGCCTATCCAACTGCTATGGAGTTTGGCTCAGCATATCCGTGCGGGACTGTAAAATATTCTGGAGAGCAGAGATATGAGAGTATGGTATCCTGGATGTGTGCAGAAGGTCAGACGTGACAGACAGATTTGTCAGCTTTTTTGTCTGTGGAGTCAACTCTAGGTCTAGCTCCAGCCGTACAATACATCCTTCATATCCTCTCTACTTTTCCGGGACAGCTTGAAGACAATAACTCCCAGGGTTTTTCCTGTATCCATAAGAAAGGGGTTCAGCTCAAGCAGCGAGTTTGTTGTCTGAGGTTACTGTCAAAAAAGGGATGCACCAATGGCCATCATGATTTTTCCGGTAAGACTGTTGGCAGATGGGGCACAGTTATCAATCCGAACAGGCACTCAGGGTTCCAGGCCTAGTGTCACATCTCCTCATTACGTTAATGGGTAATGCATGCAAATAAAAACATCTTGGCAAAGTTGTTTCCTCCAAGATTATTCTTTCATTGTTTCAACAACAGTGACATGGCAATAGACTTTATAACTAGAAGACAAACTGAATGGTTGCTTAAGGGCATATAGCATGACAATCCAGCAACTCTGTTAGACAAAAATAAAGTTTCTTTACACCACTGGAGCTAAAGGGAATGGGCACACAATGGATTACACCTGGATGAGAGGAGGCACGCAAGACATCAAACCAACTAAGGTGATAAAACCTCAAAAAGACATGCAAGTTGCTAGAAATGAGGCAGAAAGGATTACGGAGCCATGGGGGGTGTGCCTGCAAAGATAAACTGTGCGAACACAAAATGCAGTTTTTAAATCATAAATCATCCATTTATTGTAGGGAAAAAAGCTATCCAACCCTACTTCGTGAAATGTGAAAAAAGTAATGGCCTTCTTTATCACTAAAGCAACCAATTAAACAAATACAATTGATAATTGGGGGCAATTTCACTTGACACACTAAGGCATGATTACTGTCAGCCCTGTAGAATGAAAATATTACCTACAAAGAATCTGTCAGGCAATGTAAAGTAGGCAAAAAGCAGCATATGATGCCATGATCTTCGGAAATTTTTCGGTCCAATATTATACTCCTTTTCATCAAGTTCATATGGCTTTCAGAGGTCCAACAACAGTGTACTTGAAGTGTATTGCCCAAAACTTACCTTAGTCCTGATTTTTAGGTAGCTTAAAAGTCCCTCTCCTGAGCCCTCCTGAAAAAAGCCTACTCCTGTGTCTGTTGCTTTAAATGCAAATGAGCATTCCATGCCTACTCCACGCCTCTCCCTGAGAGAGGAAGTGGCTTGCGCCCACGGTGCCATGTGTTAATGTTTACAGTGGTTTAATCGCAATGGCTCGTAGAGACGCTGTGGTCCAACCATACAAGTTTGATCCAGAATCTGACCCAGAAGGAGAGTTTGATAAAAGTTTGAAGAAATTCTGCCACGGCGATGCAGATAAATCAGTTGTTATACCAGACGCGTTATAGTGTGTTTCGCGGTTGCTTTCACCGCGGTAGCATCAGAGAGCTAGCCCACACAACGGCAAAGTACCCGGCTGACCCCGGTCATGGATAAGTAAAACGATCATTTCACAGCAACAGTAAACAAACCCAAACATGTGCCCTAAGCTCTGCAGAGCCTACATCTGGTCTAACTGCAGCCTCATCAGCTCAACTTAGCAGACACATACATCCCCTCTCAGGTTTAGCTTCAACTGTAGCGGCTATGATCAGGTTACCTTATGACGAAACAACCACACACCTTCATGCTATCCAAAGTAACACAAGCATACCAATCTGAATTACTGCATGTAAGTTCACCAGGAACATTTTTAAGTAGCACGGCACGCGAACTAACATGCAGCAGTAACCGACCGGTCACAACAACAACAGAGACAAACATTACCCTGGAACACAGGTTTTACAGGCAGTAAGTTCCCTTACCGTGAACAGTTGCTTATGCGGAGCTAGCAAATCGACAACTTCTATCGGAAATAATTCAGTATCCCAACTCAACTTTTTTCAGCTTTTTCTTAGCCAGAACAATTTTTAAAAGGGGATGCAATTCGGCCACAGCCATTGTTTGTTATACCAGACACGTTATAGTGCGTTTCGCGATTGCTTTCAGTGCGGTAGCATCAGGGAGATAGCCCACAGGCAAAGTACCCAGCTGACCCCAGTCATGGATAAGTAAAACGATCACTTCACAGCAGCAGTAAACAAACCCAAACGCGTACCCTAAGCTCTGCAAAGCCTACGTCTGGTCTAATTGCAGCCTGATCAGCCCAACTTTGCAGACACATACATCCCCTCTCAGGTTAGTTTCAACTGAAGTGGCTAGGATCAGGTACTGTTATGATGAAACTATCACCTTGATGCTAACCAAAGTAACACAAGCATACCAATCAGAATTACTGCCTATACGTTAACCAAGAACAATTTTAAGTAGCATGGCACGCAAACTAACATGCGGTAGTAACCGAGCGGTCATAACAATGACAGAGACAAACATTACCCAGCAATATAGGTTTTACAGACAGTAAGTTCTGTTACCGTGAACAGTTGTACTAAGCATCCAAATTACAAACAAGTATAAAAAGTTAGCTTCAAATGAGGTTTAGGTTCACACAAATGTCCCCTAATATTACTTCTGCATATTTAGGACACAAACATGAGCAACAGTAACTTAGCTACGTTAGCCGCACTGCTACAGCCACATTCACCAGGCTATCACGTTAGGTAGGCTTATGCACTAAGGCAACACAAAATGGCAGAATTTACAGCTTCCACGTCTGTCGTTGAGTCATGGACATTTGGTACTGATCCAGGCTTTATCTTCAGATTTCTTGCAAACCCTGCTTTGTACTGGCCCAGGGGAGTGTCGAAGCGAGTGTCACCAACCTGGTGGGAGGAGTTATTTCCCTCCATGACGTCATGCAGAGAAAATCTCTGATTTACTTGTTTGGGCACACATTTTCTGAAAGGTGGAGCAAGCAAGAGACGGAGTGGACAGAATTTTCTCACGCCTGGGGGTGTACAGACAGGCTAGGGGACACATATTACTATTAGAAAACCATAGTAAAGTGAATTTTGAATAATATGGGACCTTTAAGAACAGATGAGAAACAAAGTCATTGACACCTGGAAAGTCAAAGTCTGGAAAGGGTTACAAAGGCATTTCTGAGGCTCTGGGACTCCATGGTGAAAGCCATTATCCACAAATCGAGAGAATTTGAAACAATGCACCTTCCTTGGAGTGGCTGGTCCACCAAAATTACTTAAAGAGCGCAGCAACAACTCACCCAGGAGGTCACAAATGAACCCAGACAAACATCTAAAGAACTGCAGGCCTCTTAGCCTCCGGTAAGGTCAGTGTTCACAATTCTACAAAAAGAAAGTCACTGAGCAAAAACTGCATCCATGGGAAAGCAGCAAAGGGAACACCACAGCTGACCAAAGAGTCCCATCACATCTAGTGTAAAGCTACTACAGCATTCCACAGTAACCAACAGTCAAACACGATGGTGGCAGTGTGATTGCCTGGAGCTGGTTTGCTGCTTCAGGACCTGGGCAACTTGCCATAGTTGATAGAACCATGAATTTTGCTCTCTAAAAGAAAATTCTGAAGGAGAATCTCTGGCCATTAATTTGTGACCGAATGCTCAAGTGCAGTTAGGTTGTGCAGCAGAACAATAGTCTGAAACACACAAACAAGTCCGCCTCCGAATGGCACAAATGAGACAAAATTAAGGTATTGGAATGTCCAAGTCAAAGTCGTCTTGAATCCAACTGAGATGCGGTGGCTTTACCATAAACAGGCAGTCCGCGCTCAAAAACCTTCTAATTTGGCGGATTTAACATAATTCTGTAAAGAAGACTGAGCCAAAATTCCTGCAGCAATGTAGAAGACTCATTACCAGTTATTGTAATGCCCCCATCACACTTATTCAAAATCAGCAGGAATCAAGCAGAACCAGCCGGAATGAAGAATTTGCGCAACATTGGGGCGGGAATTACAAATTGACCAAAATCTTACAGCTTTGAAAGAATGCCGTTCGAATACTTAGAATGCGCTTTGAACCCGTCTCAAATGATTCTTGCACACTCTGGGTGTATTAGCTCTCGAATGCAGCTTGAATGTAGTTGGAACACAGTAGAA
The DNA here is from genome assembly GCA_029692085.1 of Gymnothorax javanicus. NCBI lineage: Eukaryota > Metazoa > Chordata > Actinopteri > Anguilliformes > Muraenidae > Gymnothorax > Gymnothorax javanicus. The sequence continues at coordinate 80,632,481 of CM056197.1, read as the reverse complement.
ATATTTATAATGCTGTTAGAATGCAGTCAGAATATTTAGAATACACTTCGAATGTCGTACGAGTGCGATTCAATTCCTGCCTGAACACCACCCAAAGTCTGGTTGGAAGGTGCCTTGAATGCTGTACGAATTCACCTCGAATGCAGTCAGAACGCAACCGGAATGGCCGCCGAATATGGTTGGAACGTCCAAGAATTCAAACAGAATGCAGGTCGAATACTCAGAATGTACTCAGAATGTAACATGAGTGTCCCGTATGCGTTGATTGAGTAATTGCTGACTTCAGTAGGGGAACGTAAATATGCCACTAAAACTGACGCCGAATGCGTGAGAGTTAACAGGTATGCGTTATTAATAAAAACTGGCCACACCTGATATTGTTGAGAGTTTTCGGAGTTTCTGTGATGGTAATTTAAATGAATGATTGAAAACAGGTCATGACCAATCATTATTTTAAGGGATGGGTTTCAGCCTCCCCTATTGCCAGTTCACCAGCTGCCACTGATCCAATCGAAAGATTCCAATGGCATTCGAAGTGCATTCCAGCTGAATTGTTATAATATCGAAATAGATTCCTGCAGCAATCGAGATGCATTTGAGGTGCATTCTGGCTCATTCGAGGCGCATTCAGGACATTCTGGCAGGATTTGACGTGGCTTGCCGTTTCGATTCTCCCTCGAATGCAATCAGAATGTTTTGAATGCTGATGGAATGCCGTAAGAATATTCATAATGCAGTCAGAGCGCAGTTAGAATACACTTCGAATGCCGTTCGATATTTCTCCGCTTCGAATGCACCTGGAAAGTTTTGAGCATGAGCAAAACATTCATGCCGGCCACAAGAACAGGCCTGAATATTTGGAATGCACTCAGAATGCAGTCAGAATTTTTAGAACGCCCTTTGACTATCCAGGAATATACAAAGAATTTTCATTCCGACGGCATTCTGGCTCATTCCGCCTCTAGTGTCACTAGGGTTTAAAGGTTTTCATTGCAATTGTTGCTGTCGAGAGTGGCACAACCAGTTATTAGCTTTAGGGGGACAATTATTTTTTATATACCTTTATATATGTTTTGAATAACTCTTAACCTTCAATGAATGAAAAGATCATTTAAAAGCTGCATTTTGAGTTAACTAACATTGTCTTTGTTCTATGATCTGAAATGTAGAAATATAACAAATACACAGAAATTAAATAAATCGGGAATGGGCAAATACTTTTTCTCAGCACTACTTTTTAAGCAAGGGAGCAATAATATTTTATGACCTGTTTCACTCTTCTTTTGTATCTGCTATTTCCAATCAAAAAAGGGACCTTCCACAGACACATAATCCTGGATGGTATAGACCATTTGTCATAGGAGGATTTCTCCGCTTTAGCTGTGGAGGATGAGTTGGATGTCTAATACTGTAACAGCATTGTCCCCTGTCAAAACCGATCTGCAAAACTGTCAGAAACTGTTGTGCTGTTGAGACTTCTTGTTAGAACTCTGATCACAGCTTCTGAATCTGACAGGGACTCTAAGACTCTGAAGAGGATTATAGCCCATGTCTGGTACATTTTTGATAAATACAATATCTCCAGACAGACGGAATACCCTTCAGTGCCACTAAGTAAAAAAAAAAAAAAACATCAGTAGAATATCAAGACTTGAGACTGAAAAGAGAAGTTATTGCTGATGAGTTATAGACAAATGACAAGATCTATCAATGAGCATCTTGATATTTTGGAAAATTGTGAAAAATAATTTCTATGACTGTGTGCACTAAGGAATGGGTTTCAAAGGTACTTATTAGAACACTTCTTGACGAGATAATTTAATGCAAATTAACCCATTAAAACCCTGGGCTCCCTATAAAGATGCAATCTAAAACCTGAGGCATTCTTTGAAAACAACCGCACCTGAGGGTTTTCTTAAAAAGCTGACAGGATTGTCAATGTTCAAAAACTTTTATTATTAAACCTCTATAGCCCATAGAAACGTTTAAAAAAAATTAAAGACCTTAAACTGTTGACTTTAATTGGAAACAACTGCCTTTACTTGAAAGTTCGTTAACCTTTTCATGAGCAACAGCCCGAGGGCGGGCCACTAGGCATAATTGCGATTTTATTCCATTAAATATTGTGCTACATTGTAGAACTATATATCGTTTGAAAGTTTGAGGACTCAGCATTCTAACTGCACAAGCTGTTTTATGATACAGACATGATTGTGAAAATAGTATTTAAAATTGTGTCATAACAACCCTCAGTCTGACTATGTAATCCCATAGGTTCCGTTGTACTGAAATTAGTATTATTAATCAAAATATGTTTAAATCGATGTTCTTACCTTGGTACTTGTTATAGTTTTCAATCTGAAAAACATGAAAGCTTGGTCAACCGTCACTAAATTGATTTTACCATCGAGGTAACAGTTGCACGTCTTCATTAATTTCAACATAATTAGCATTTCGACTCATAATGCAGTGCTGTAGACTGTACATATTGTCGCCCTTTAGGAACAAAATAAGTGCACCCACTGGCTATTATACGCTGATCTAGCAGAACAGTCAGTGTTTTTTATTTATTTATTAAGCTTTGACAGAAGTCAGGAAATGATCGCACAGGTGGCAAGGCACCTATTGTGAGGCAATCATCCCACAACATGTACAGACAACTGAACAATGAGAAGAAAAAAAAATAGTAATAATAAAATAAGACAGTATACTAGCGAGTGTAAGTAACATCAGAGGGACAGACGGCAACGTGAACAATGACATTTGCCAACCCATGTACAGGAATCATCAGAAGAAAAATAGTTGTTAAACTTTTCTGTATAAAAATGAAATAGCTTCGATTTAAAAGCAGCTTTAGTATCAGAAATTTGATAGAGGTGACTGGCGTTCCACAAATACAATAATCTGTTAAAATAAGAATGGCGAAAAGTTTCAGTCCTAAATTTTGGAATCCATTAAAAATGTATTCTCATTTTGAAATGAAACAAAATGGTTGTAGTTGATGTCATATTCCCCCTTCAAGCATTTGCACAAGAATACACAATCAAATATATCACGTCTGTAGCCCAGCGGTAAAAGATCAAGCTTCATTAGTCGGGCTTTGTAATTGCTTCCAACACAATCATTATAACCAAGAATGTACTTAGTGGCTCTCCGTTGCACACCTTCAATATGAAGGAGAGATTTTTTTGATGAAACGGCCGAAGATTGGGTGGAGTATTCTAAAAGTGGCCTTATAAGCGAAATATACAGTTTTCGTTTTGTTTGAACTGAATACGAATGACCGCAAGTTCTTTGAATTAATCCAAGCATGTGATTTGCTTTACTGACCAAGACATTTGCATGTGCATCCCATGATAAATTTGATGACACCACAATCCCAAGATCACGCATGCAGTCGACTTTTTCAAATAAATTACCATTCATTATGTAATGATGAAGAATGGGAATTCGCTTCCTTGTAACGCTCAATAGTTTACATTTACCAGCATTAAATCTCATGTCCCATTTACGGCTCCAATCCAAGATGTTTTCTAGGTCGCACTGCAGCTGTGAACAAGCTGTCTTGCGTGTTTCTGATTTCTCTTATGCATTTAGAATCATCTGCAAACAAGGCAACCCTAGTCTCAGGACTTACACAGTCTGGCATGTCATTAATATACAGCAGATACATCAAAGGACCTAAAATTGATCCTTGTGGAACTCCTGATTTAACGGGAGACCAGGATGATAGGGCACCATCTACAGCAGCTCTTTGTTTACAATTGGATAAATACGACGTAAACCACTTTAAAAGATTGCCATGAAATCCATATGTCTGGAGTTTATATAAAAGTAAGTTATGGGGGACGGAATCGAAAGCAGATGAAAAGTCTAGATATAAAATATCAATTTGTCCGGACTGATCTAAGAATTTACCAGCTTCGTGAAATACCTGGATTAACTGAGTTGTCGTCGACCGACCCTTAACAAAACCATGTTGTAGGTGATGTAAAACAGGCACTACATGAGGATAGACAAAATTAAGTATGCACCTTTCCAGCACCTTGCTACAAATGCACAATAACGATAACGGTCGATAATTACTCACATTTTCTTTGTCAGATTTTTTATGGACTGGAATAACATTTGCTCTTAGCCAATCAAGTGGTAATGCTCCAGTTTGAAGAGATTTGTTAAAAAGACTACAAAGTGACGGAGCCAATTCACGAGCACATTCTTTTAAAATCCGAGCCGGTAACACGTCAGGCCCACATGCTTTATTTGTATCAAGGTTAATCAAAACTGATTCAACATCATGGACAGTAATCCTTAAATCACCCAAATGAGCATGTTTAAAAACGGTTATATCCGGATATGTTCGTTCTAGAGGCTGAGGGGTAAATAGGGATTGAAAATACTCGTTGAACAGACTAGCCTTTGTGCTAGGATCGGAGGCAGTTTTATCTCCATAAGCAACAAAACTGGGGACACTTTTTGTCTTTGTTTTACTCTTGAAGAATCCCCAGAAACGCTTTGGTGTTTTGGCAAGAGAATCACTGAGAACATCCAAATACTGATTGTACTTGAAAGTACATACATTTTTTAATTTATTCCTTAGTTTACGAAATTTCGCCCACAACGCTGCAGAATTGCGTTTTTTAGCTCGTTTTCGTGTGGATTGTACTTTGTTGCTCAGGTGGCGTACTTCACTGTCAACCCAGGCAGGAGAATTTACATCCTTAATTACAGCGATGGGAATAAATTTACTGACAGATGAATGCACAAGATCAAGCCAACTTTGCCAATTAACATTAATATCAAGATGGAGAAGAGCAGAGTGAAATGATACTTTGTCCATGTGAGATCGTAGCCCGATAAAGTCAGCTCTTTTAAAATTGTACACGTTTCTCGCGCATGTGCGGAGTCTGTTGACACGAGTTTGAAAATTGAACTGGATCACAGCATGATCACTGTCAAACTGACCAAATGTTACATTGGGCTCGGAGCAGCGTTCAGGGATATTGGTGAAAACTAAATCCAGCACATTTCCCTTAATAGGAGTAGGTAGGTCAATGATCTGGGTAAGGGAAAAGCTGTCAGCCAAGTCACACAGCGTGTGACCAGTGTTCGCCGATTCGTCCCACCTAGTTGGATTAAAAGTTAAAATAATAAAACGAATAAAATGATAAAACCATTAAAATGATGAAATGATAGAAAGGATAAAACAATTAAAACGATAAAATGATAATATAAAATAAATAAAATAATAAAACGAATAAATGATAAAACAAAATGATAAAATGATAGAAAGGATAAAATGATTAAAACGATAATATAAAATAAATAAAATAATAAAATGATAAAATAATAAGATGTCAAAACAACATAACGCTAAAATAACGATAAAATAATAAAAGTTAACTAAAAGCGCGGGCAGCAGCAAACCAGACAGCTGACAGGTGACCGGACGTCAAACCGGATGTGCTGTTGTGTTTTGGCCTATCAGCTCCAATATGACAGGAAAATCAAATTCCTTTAGTTTACACAGACAGCATGTGGTTTGAAACATCCAAAAAATGGATGCAAATAATAGCTAAGGGATTTCTTTTTTACGAGGAGGAATCGTTGCAATGGTTTCTGACAAGGAGCAGATTTTGCCAATGAAGCAAATGAGTTTTGGAAGTCACTGTATAATGCATATAGGATTGCACTCCAGTGCAGGGAACTGGAAGGGTAATTTTAGTAAAAATTTGGCTACAATGGGCAAAACGACCTGAAATAAGGAAGTTCTAAAACTATTGTAAAAGTGAACACAACTGTAGCGAGGAAAACAGAGAAATTTGGACTGTGCAAAATTGTTTGTTGAAATATGCGCAAACATAACCAAGGGGGGAAAAAAAAGTAAAATGATCATTTTTAGTTACAGAATCATCATATTTGAACCTGCAGTTTTTCAAGCATCTGGCTGTGGCTGCATTATTTTTCTAGGATAATGAAGCTTGGAATGAAGCTGCTACAGGGGCAGAGGAAAGCATAAAATCTTATTCTGTCAGACAAAATCTTATATTTCCAGAGTGGTCAATTAATTTGGGAAAGTTTCTTAGCATTTCTGGCTATTTAAGAACAATCTTCTGAGTGTCACCTTTCAAACAAGACCATGATTATGCCTGAAGTCAAAGTGGTTTAAGAGCAGCAAGCATTACAGTTTGGGAGGAAATTTGCTCAAGAAAGCACAGCACTTTAAAGGGTTAAAGGTGCCCTGTGTAATGGACAGCCAAAAATTAAATTCATACTCTTAACACTCCAAAGAAAAGGGGGGCAGCATACCTGCAGAAAGTGAGTTGGTCTACCCTAGCGTAACAATCGAGAAATGGCACAGTCTCTCCTCCCATCAAGCCTACTGTCCACGATTCGCCCCCACCTTCCCAACGACCCCACAGCTGACTATCTACAGTCCAAACAGGGCCACTCTGACTCCAAAACTCTGAGATATAAACACGTGAACGAACGTCAGTTGATGTCAAGTGTTTCTGTACTATGGCATCTTCAAGCTACTCCCCTTCACCCGATCCAGTAAATATGTCCAAATTACGTGTCATCGTTCATTTGAAATAAATTCATTAGCTAGATAACATTCGCTGCTGTTGAGCAAGCTAGCATCAACGTAACGTTAGCTAATGTTAAGCGCTAATGCTGAACCAACATTTACGTGAATAACTCTGTCTAATGCCGGACTTTACCATAACCAGTCTTTGATCCCAAAATCAGCTGGCCAGTCGATCGCCACTGTTAGTTGACCATCACTTTACCATACGTCGTCAAAACAGTTATAGCGGAGTTCAAAATTATGAAGTAATCTTAGCTGCACATGTACAAGTAAGACTAGGGACAAGATCATTTTAGAACATTACGTATGCCGCCCGCCTGATGATAATTTCACAGTATGCAACCAGTTTACCTGATATGCAGTCTTCATTAGCAAGACCTCTTCTAGCAATTAACTATCATTAGTCACAACTAAACATTCTGTCATATTTCATTACATTATGCAAAGTTTTCCGTTATGTTTCGTGCGTTCATTTAGGGTTCATTATCATCGAAGCCATTTCAAGCTTCTTAGCTAATGTACCTTCCACACGATTGACATCAGGTTCAAGTACGCCCTCAAGCCGTGCGATTTATTTGTGCACTGCAGTTTGGCTGGCTGTTATGTTGCCCGCATACTGCCACCCATGGCAGAAAATGGCATTATGACATAGGACGGTGCGCAGCTAGTGATTTAGCGTGCTAATTCAGGTTGATATCTCTGCAGCACTATACCTTGTCATCTTTTTTATGACATCATTGCCCTTATTTCTTCTCATTCTTTTGTTGTGTCTAGCTCATTTTTTGGATATTTTGACCTGAATTCTTACACAGGCCACCTTTAACATATATATTTTTAAAGCAATAAACAAGAAAATTGAAAAAATAAACATTTTACAGTGATTTGAATTCAAGTGGCAGTTTAGAAAAAATGCAGCACTTTAGTAAAGAGTCTGTCTGATCATCAGCCATTGTCGCTGCCTGATGTGTAGCTTTGGAAACTTTATTTTGGTCCACAGAGAGGCAAAAAAATGGAAAAACCCAACCCCATAATGCATTCCTTCCTCACTTGTATTTCTGCAAATCATGATACACTTCATCGGTCACGTTTTTCAAAAATGATGGCATCATCTAAAATGTGCGGATGTTTTTCTATATAGCTGTCACGGTTTGTGAGGTGTGCGTATTGTTTGGACTTTTCTTTGCGGCTCTCGTCCCGGGACGATATCAAATTCCTGGGCTATCGAATTCTTTACCCAGCTGGTTGATTGAGCTGGGGCGGCACTTTCCCAGAATCTATATAAGCAGGAAGTCCGGCACGCCTCCTTCGCTAGAGTGTCTGTTTTTAGCTTTGCACTATAGCCAAAGATATCTGCAGTCAGGTTTTGTATGACTTTCTATCTTCTGATTGGTGGAGTTTCTTCTCCCTTTTTCTATCTCACTTTGCTTCCGTTCGGACTATTATACGTCCTTTGGAAGCGCGAGTACTTTCGTTTAGTCTATATTATTCTCTGTGTTTGTACTGTGTCCTAGCTGCTCTTTCTTTCTGGTCGTTGCGCTTGGCCTCCATATACTACTATATCTACGTATATTACAGACCACTCTGGCCGACATTGAGTCATCAGCAACAGCTGCGTTAATGAAAGTTGTGGCTAACCAACAAGCTGTTCTCGATGGTTATGGCAAGGGTCTTTCTAGCCTGAATAATCAACAGACAGAGTTGGCTGAGAGAGTCCGCCTTCAGGCGAATGCCATGGAGAGACAGGAGAACGTTCTGTTAACTCTCACTGAGAGTATTAGAGCCTTGTCCACGCAAATCACACAAAATGTTGCACAAACACAGTCTGTACATCTTCCCCGAGAGCCAAAGCTCCAGTTACCCCCAAGATATGGAGGCAAGGCAGGAAGATGTAAAGATTTCATTGCCCAATGTGAGATATTTTTTAAAGAGCAGCCTTCACGGTTCGTGAGTGAAGGGTCTCGGGTTTCATTTATTTCATCCCTATTAACCGACACAGCGCTCACTTGGGTCGGCCCACTTATTCGATCTAATTCACCGGTAGTGAATACTGTGGAGACTCTCGTTAGAGAAATGGTATTGGTGTTTGATCAGGATGTTTGTGGTCAGGACGCGGCTATGTGTTTAATGCATCTAAGGCAGGGCTCTGAGAGTGTCGCTGCATTTTCAATCACATTTCGCTCCTTGTCGAGAGAGACAGGCTGGCCAGAAGCGCCTCTTATGACAGTGTTCGTTCACGCTTTGGCTGAGGAGGTTAAGGACGCTCAGGCTACATTGGAGCCTTGTTTTTCTCTAGATATGTTGGTTTGCACTGCGGTGCGAATTGATAATTGCATCCGCAAACTTAACAGGGAGAAATTTACTGCATTGACTCTTGCTGGCAACGGGGCTAATGCTCCTAGCAGCATGTATACAGCTCCCATTCCGCCCACTGAAAATTCCACTCCTGGTGAGCCTATGCAGGTTTATGGCTCATATGAGAGCCGGGCTCGTCAGCCCGTTTGCAGACATATAATCTGCTAAAATTGTAACCGGGACATATCCGACCACGCTGCCCTGAGCTTCAGGGAAACAGGAAGTCCCTCTAGCGGTATGGGGGGGACTAGAGGGACAGACCCAATTTCACTTTCGTACTTTAATCCCTGTAGAATTGACTGTGGGGAGACAGAGAACATTTATCGAAGCTCTTGTGGACTCTGGCGCCGTGGATTGTTTTATGGACGCAGAGTGGGCTAGGAGATATTCCATTCCTATCCGCCCTCTTTTACATTCACGCTGTTAGATCTTTGGACGGTCACCCGCTGGGAACTGGATTTACAACCGAAGTTTCTGAATTTGACTATGTTCATCTCTTTGGTGACCATTCTGAGGAGGTGCAGTTTTAGGACACTCCTGGCTACGGGAACATAGGCCTCATATCATTTGGGGTAGTCAGGATAACCCGATTCTCCAGTGGGGCACTGATTGTAGGTCCCACTGTAGGGAGAGTTTGGCATGTCATCCCGGGCATCATCCTATGGGGGAGGCTGACGCCTGGAGTGATTCTGAGGAGTTTGTCTCACGCAACCCTCCTAATCTACAGAAAGGGGCGGAGGAGGGTTCGGAGTGGGATCCTCAATTTGACTGGCGGCAGCCAGAGGAGGATTTCTCTGACTCGGAATCTGACGTAGAGAGGGCAGGTACTGAACAGGTTGAGAATTTAGGGGCTGCTCTGAACTTTTGTCTGCCTCCTAATATTCCTGATGATTATGCTGATCTCGCGGAGGTTTTTAGCAAGCAACGGGCCTCGACTTTACCTCCTCATCGCACGTTCGATTGCGAGATCAATCTCCACCCGTGTACCACTCCACCCAGGGGTTCATTATACTCGCTGTCAGGGCCTGAGCGAAAGGCCATGCGAGAGTATATTCAGGAGGCTCTGGCTAATGGATTTATTCGGCCCTCCACGTCTCCTGCGGGAGCGGGGTTCTTTTTTGTGGGCAAAAAAGATGGCGGCCTGAGACCCTGTATTGATTGCAGGGGCTTGAATAATATCACTATTAAAAACCAATACCCACTTCCGTTGATGAACTCCGCGTTTGAACGCTTGCAGGAGGCCTTGTTTTTTACTAAGCTAGACCTCCGGAATGCTTATAACTTGGTTCGGATCCGTGATGGAAAACAGCATTGAATACACATGACAGGTTCTACGAATATTTGGTCATGCCGTTTGGATTGGTTAACGCCCCCTGTGTGTTCCAGGCACTCGATAATGACGTCCTCCGAGAGATGTTGGAGAGATTCGTCTTTGTCTACCTTGACGATATTCTGATTTTCTCTTCAACTCTCTCGGAGCATAAACAACATGTCAGACAAGTGCTTTAGGCCCTCCTCAAAGCCAAGCTTTTTGTCAAGGCTGAGAAATGCGTTTTTCATGCCAAGACAGTTTTGTTTCTTGGCTTCATTGTTTTGGAAGGGTTGGTCCACATGGATCCTGACAAAGTGGTAGCGGTCAAGGATTGGCCTGCCCCTCAAAACATTAAGGAGGTGCAACGGTTTTTGGGGTTTGCTAATTTTTATAGGAGGTTTATCCGTAATTTTAGCGCGGTAGCTGCCCCCATTATCGCGCTCACTAAGAAGAGTACCTCCTCGTTGTTTGCTTAGTCTCCAGCAGCTGAGGCTGCTTTTCAGGAGTTAAAGAAACAATTTAGTTCAGAACCCATTCTCGTTTTGCCCAACCCCTCCCTCCCATTTGTTGTGGAGGTGGATGTGTTGGAAGTTGGGGTAGGTGCCATTTTGTCCCAGCGCCCCCTTCGGGACAATAAGTTGCACCCATGCGCCTACTTCTCCCGGTTGTCGGCGGCCAAATGGAATTACAGCATTGGTGACCGGGAGTTGTTGGCTGTCAAGTTGGCATTACAAGAGTGGCGCCATTGGTTGGAGGGGGCTGAATATCCGTTTGTGGTTTGGACAGATCATAAAAATCTCCAATACATCCAACAGACTAAACGACGTAATTCTCGGCAGGCACGGTGGTCGTTGTTTTACAACTGCTTTAACTTTATGTTAACCTATCGCCCGGGGTCTAAAAACATCAAGCCCGACGCTTTGTAGCGGATTCACGACCGTTCCGGTCACAACCCTATTCCTGGGCCGGTTATCCCGGCAGCTCAGATTGTGGCTCCCATTCAGTGGGACATTGAGTCTGTTGTGCGGGAGGCGTTGAGAGATGATCCCGGTCCTGGTGGGGAGCCGCCTGGCTGTTTGTTTGTTCCTTTGGCAGTGTGGTCCCAAGTTCTCCAGTGGGGGCACTCTTCCCGTCTGGTGGGTCACCCAGGAGTTCATCGGACCAAGCAGTTCTTGGCCCGACTTTTTTGGTGGCCCAGCATGATTGAGGACATCCAGGAGTTTGAAGCGGCATGCTGTATTTGGGCTAGGAACAAGACTTCCCACCTCTGGTCTGCTGCGGTCGTTGCCCATCCCTAAGTGCCGTGCCCGTAAAGCCATGTCGCTCTTTTGTTACGGGGCTGCCTGTTTCTGAAGGCAACACGGTCATCCTGGTCGTGGTTGGCCGTTTTTCTAAGGTAGTCCACTTTATCGCATTGCCCAAGCCGCCTTCGGCGCAGGAGACGGCCCTTCTTGTTGTGGACTGTGTTTTAGGCTGCAAGGCCTCCCTCAAGATGTGGTTTCTGACCGGGGCCCTCAATTTACGGCCAAATTCTGGCGTGCGTTTTGCAACCAGTTGGGGGCCACCGTGAGCCTTTCCTCTGGTTTCCACCCAGAAACTAACCGGCAGACAGAGCGAACCAACCAGCCCTTGGAGAATACTCTTCGATGTTTGATGGCTGACAACCCATCTTCGTGGAGTCGATTTTTAGCATGGGCCGAATATTCCCACAATTCACTGGGTAACTCCTCCACAGGCCTTTCCCTGTTTGGGGCTCAGTTGTGTTATCAGCCTCTACTGTTTCCTGAGACTGACAGGGAGTCAGAGGTTCCTTCGGTTAATCACTTTGTTCGGCGTTGTCAGTCAGTTTGGGCCAGGGTCCGTTCCTCCTTGTTGCACTCTGGATGGAAACAAAAGACCGCCGCAGATAGAAATCGCCATTCGGCCCCATCTTATCGGGTTGGCCAAAGGGTCTGGCTTTCCACGCGGGACCTGCCCTTGAGAGTGGAGTCACGGAAATTGGCTCCCTGCTTTATTGGTCCTTCAAAGATTGTGCGAAGGATCAATCCTGTCACAGGCCGGTTGAAGCTCCCTAGATCCTTACGGATCCACCCCTCTTTTCATGTCTCCAGGCTCAAACCGGTTAGCACTTGCGTCCTGGCTCCAGTCGACAAACCCCCGCTGCCGCCGCGGATGATTGAAGGGGGGCCGGTTTACACTCTGCATCGTATTTTAGCCGAGAGGCATGTGGGTCGTAGAGCTCAGTTTTTAGTTTACTGGGAGGGTTATGGTCCTGAGGAGTGGTGCTGGGTCCCTTCTTGGGATATTCTGGATCCTACCCTTATCTCGGAATTCCATGCGCGGGGCTCTCTGGGAACTTCTGGGGCTGTTCCTTGTGGGGGGGTTCCTGTCATGGTTTGTGAGGTGTACATGTTGTTTGGACTTTTCTTTGCGGCTCTCGTCCAGGGACAATATCGACTTCCTGGGCTATCGAATTCTTTACCCAGCTGGTTGATTGAGCTGGGGCGGCGCTTTCCCAGAATCTATATAAGCAGGAAGTCCAGCACGCCTCTTGCGCTAGAGTGTCTGTTTTTAGCTTTGCGCTATAGCCGAAGATATCTGTAGTCAGGTTTTGTATGACTTTCTATCTTCTGATTGTTGGAGTTTTTTCTCCCTTTTTCTATCTCGCTTTGCTTCCGTGGTTCAGTCTATTATACGTCCTTTGGAAGCGCGAGTACTTTTGTTTGGCCTATATTATTCTCTGTGTTTGTACTGTGTCCTAGCTGCTCTCTTTCTCTCTGGTCGTTGCGCTTGGTCTCCGTATACTATTGGCCATTACAATAGCATTTTTCTCTTGCATTTGCTTTTGCGGTTTGCGTGTTTTTGAATTTGCATCGTTTTTGTTCTTGCAGCGCTTTTCTCCAATTGGAGATGTTTTGGGCCTTTGCAGCACGTTCGCCCTTGTTGGCCACCATACTTTCACATTCTTGGGGTTTGGGTTTATCAACTTTCCTCTTCAACTCAGCCCACGGGTTTTCCATTGGATTGAGGTCTGGGAACTGAATGGCCATTGCAGAAAGTTGATTTTGCTCCCACAAAACCATTTCTGTGTGGATCTTGAGGTATGCTTTGGGTCATTGTCTTGTTGGAACGTCCACCTGTGGCCAAGTCCCAGCCTCCTGGCGGATACAACCAGATAGTCAGCCAAAATATCCTGAAACTTGATGGAATTCGTTATGCCAGTAACCTTAAACCATTGCCTCTAGACCTCTTGAATTAAAACAGCCCCAAAACATGACTGACCTACGATCATATTTTACCGTGGGAATGAGGTGCTTCTCCTTGTATGCATCTCTGTTTCAGCGCCAAACATGCCGATGCTGTCCCTGACCGAAATGTGCAATTTTGGACTAATCTGACCAAAGCTCCTTGTTCCAGCCATAATTTAACTGAGGTTTGACAAACTCCAAGCACTAGCTTCTGTGTCTTCTTCTGGCAACCCCTCCAAAGAGCCTGAGGTTGTGTAGGTGGCGCCTGATGGTGCTTTTTGAAACCTGGTGACCCCACAATGCCACCAAGGCCTGCAATTCTTTCATATAGATTTTTGGGGATTTTGTTGCCTCCTCACCATCCTCCTCAGTATCCTTGGGGGCAAAATGCAGTTGCGTTCTTTACCCTTGAAATTTCTAACAGTTCCATATCTTTGGAATTTTTTAATGATTGCCCTGACAGTGCGCATATTCAATCGTTTGTGAATCTTCTTGTAGTCATTACCAGATTTATGAAGGTCTATGACCATCTGCCTCTTTAGAACTGACATTTGTTTTGGTTTCTTCATGGTGTTGGATGACAAAGGGATATTGCATGTGTGTCACCTCATTTTTATACCCTGGTGAAACCGGAAGTGATGTAATGGCTCAAAATAGTTTCTTCACACTTAGATAAAACTTAAATAAGTGAAATTTAATATCTGGTTTAATTTCGGTAGATGTTATTGACAATAAACTTCAAGGGTGACATTAATCGTGGAACGTTGATGTGGAGGAAACTGATTTTTATTTAAATTAGTCAATGATTTTGGATGGTTCCATTGGGACATTAATATTGTACAGTATTTCTCACGTTGGTTTTTATAGTTTCTCGATTAATATATTTTTTTAGGATTGTTTAAAGTATTGTTTGTGTATTGCCAGTAAGAGGCGCCAGTAATTTTGGAGCCCACCGTATATAAACAATACTGTGCAAAAGTCTTAGGTGCACTACATTTTTTAAAATTTAAATCTGGCTTTAGACATTTGCATTTAGTTTTCCACATTCAAAATGTGAATTTAAAAAAAATAGTTTTATTAATAAATGTTAGTTAAAAAACAGTTGATGCAGATATGTGACCAGCCATGAAAAAAGACTGGCAGGGTCAAAATTTTCAAAATGAAGTTTTATGTTATTTTTTTATAGAGTGGACCTTCCTCTTCCAGAAATTAATCTGGACGCATATTTGCTGTATTTCAATTAACGTTATTCAAAATTGCATTCCTGTCGACTCTCATGCAAATAGCTTGAGCCGCATGCTTTTTATAGCCTATTTAAATGCTGAGTGCCACTTTTTTTTAATCAACCCACGCAATACCAAGAGTGAAAGGCATATTTCATTGGAACGCAGTACAGTTCAATCAACACGAAGTATTGGTGAAGCATTATTTTTCTGTACTGAATTTAGCCCATGATTTCATCGCTGTTAAACCACATGTTGAGAGAAACCGTATCTTCAGTTGCCAATTATGATAATTGGAAAACGCGTCGATAAAGGAAAATGATTAAGAACTAGCCAGGACTAATTGTTGTCATAAAGGGACGTGTCTGTGCCACCCCAATTCCCAGTTCTAGCTCTGCCACTGAATAATAGCCAATTTTCGGCAGTAATGAAATGGAAATTTATCGAGACACTGAGGGGATTTCACGTGACGTATATGGAGCTAAATCCCTTGGATCAGAAGCAGTTTTCCAAGTGTGAAAGTAAACACAGTCCACGTGGCGAGCGGGACATTTAAATCACGTTTTTCTCAATAGCATGATCGCCGCTCGGAGGTACCTTTTACCACCCGGGTCACATATAGTCTTATACATAATCTTGACAGAGCCTTGATGTCAGCATCATCATGGCCATGTGCAATGACTTGGAGGGACAGACACAAGTGAGACAATCAATCTACTGAGGAATGGAAGGAAGTTTTCCATTCTGCTTGGAACAAGCAAAAAGCCAATCATAAAACTATAGAACAAAAGGACATCGTCCCAAATTTTTAGGCAAGGCAAAGTGACACCAATATTGGTTTGATGTAGTTTTTAACAGTTTACAGCTCTGTATAGTACAGTTTCAAGTAGGGATGCACGATATTTATCGGACCGATAAAATATCGGCAGATCTGGGGAGATATGCCGTCATTTTTTATCGATCCGATAGGTACATTTTATCCGATAAAAAGGTCCGATTAATTATTGAAATTGGAGAAACTGTTTGCAGGCCAAGTAGCCCCAAAACAGGCCATGACGCGCTGGTTACGTCATCTATCGCGCCTTACTAGCAGGACCCAGAGCGATTGAGAACACAGAGTGGCGCCACTCATTGACTTCGTTGCTTGAATGGTCACGTGGTTCGTGGAGAAGCGCTGTAGTTCCAAACAAACGCCACGCTGTCATGATCTCCTATGGGACAGACAGCAGCGATTGCGTTACTGAACGGTAAATATTAAATTAAACCGCACACAATTGCCACAAACGTATTTCTCTTAATGAATAACATTATTTCCATACGTTTTATAGAGGTCATGCTTTTATAGTAACGTGGTGACAACTTAAATAAGTGTAACTACTCAGATGTATGCTTTGTGTATTACGATCGGAGCAACTTCATTCTGAAAGTAACAAAAATACGAAAAAAAGAGTCTAAGGCACTCTGTGATTTTGATTTTCTACCCAAGACGCGCTCCTTTTCCCGATTCATTCATTCTGAAAGTGTTCATACCAACTTGTTGTCTTCATTTAATCCGTCTTTGCCCTGACACAATGGATAACAGGATGATATTGCGTGTTGCCCCAACTGGGATCAATGTAGAAGTCTCAAAACTAAAGTATGTAAATGAAACTGCGCCAGTTTCACTTTCCGCGAATACACTGTTAATAATAAATGAATCAACTGAAGCCTTTTTTTGCCAGGTAATTTAACTGGCACCTTTTTGCCAGTTATTTTAACTGTAATTTTACAATAAGTTTACCGCAGAGTTCAGTGCATGTTCAGAGTAAAAAACGGTTAAATGCGCGCAGTAATCCTCTTACAGTTAAAATGACAAGGAGACAATGCGTTAATTTGACAGTTAAATTCAGTCAGTTTACAACAGTGTAGGAAAGCCAAACTTCATTTCGTTGCTCTGTTGCGACAGCGTATGTGCATGGGGCAAACCAGCTTGCCCGGTATACACGAGTGCAATGGACATGCACTGTGACGGGACTGGACATTTTGTCCGATGTAAGCAAAAATCCGTTGTACTAAATCAGGTATATTCGATGTTTATTTCATGGAAAAACATCACAGAAAAAAATCGGGACATCAGCTGTTGTCCAGTATGTGCGAGTTTCTGTTTTATACGAGGACGATTTAGGCGCGTTCTACTGTATTTTCCTATGAACGTCTACCCCGATATACATACACAAGATGGCGGCCAAGTGCTGCCACAGAAAGGAAGACTTTGTCCACTCTAGTGTTTTTATATCTCCAAAGACCACAGAGAAAGGAAGACTCCTCACCGAGGAGTAATTTTTGGTATCAGTCACGTGGGTGCCCCGCCCCTTTAGATGGACTTGCGGCGGGTCCTGAATAAATTGATTCCAATGGGGAGAAGTGAATTTAAGCACAGAATATCACCGATTATTTTGCGCCATTGTTACAGAATTAAATATTGGACTTATTTTTCACAGGCCACGTATCTTCCAAACATTCTGGTGCTGCAACAACATTTTAAGACCAACAGATCAGGAGAAAATGAACTTTGTTCGAGACCTGTGTCTCTCTCAGCGGCGGTCACGTAACATCTGGCAATACAAAAACGCAGTATGGACTGCGGGAAACCACAAATTAAAATTTCAAACTGAAATAATGCTTGTGTTTATAAGTGCAGTAATACTGTTATTATCATCGATGTTTAATCGTTTTTAAAGGGGAAAAGGAATATATTTGATCGCTATGATATTGTACTGGATTAATATCAGATATTAAACAATAGCGGGGAAAAGCGGAAATAAAAGGCGCAAAAATTAAATGTGAAGCATATCTTGCGTTGGCCATCCACGTGAAAAATGCTGAAATGTTCAGCAGCAATGGGTTGCAATAAAACGAACAAGCTATCCTTTTCTTTTCCGACGAATGCAGACAGGTAAGGAATAAATTAGCAACTGTCGTATTACATACCAGCTTCGTAGGCTGAACCTAGCTGATGCAGTCATGCCCTTCAAGCTATAGTTAATGCCAATTACAGTAAAGTACGTTACGTAATTTGAGTATTATTTAATTTAGCCTTTATTATACTGGGGAGCCCCACTGAAATAAAAAATGCAGATATGGCCAAACATTATCCTGTTCAAAACCGAACAACCACTCCAAGAGTGAACGCTACCGAGCCAAAATTTAATATTTAAGATGATGTCAAATAACATTTGCGAATGCCGTTGCCAGCCAGCTAACGCATATTCGTAATGCTGAGTAGGCTACAGCCATTAGCTGTGTTGTAAAATGCCTGGTGTAGCAAAGTAAAAGGAAACATACTCCCAACATGCAGATATACGATAGATACTTGTATATCCTAACGTTTAATTGCTCGCCTACTTAGCTACCACTTCTGACAACGAGATGCGACGGATACCCCGGTCAGCATTCATTCTCCAAATAGCCTACAACACGCGCAACACTTCCGCGACCGCACCCCCTTAGGAGACGGGAAGTGTGACCAATTTTTTATAATGGGGGTCTATGGGCGATGAGGAGTCTTCCTTTCTCTATTGTCTTTGATATCTCTGTGGTCGCAACTCTGAGAATATCTATGGCTCTGGCAGGACCCAAGCCTGGCCCCGTCTGCCAGACTAATAATCAACATGGCTTCAACAGTGTGGTTGTTATTCATTTCATATGGTAAAAGTTTGGCCTATGAGTGTCTTTTGCTGCTGTTATTGTTATTTACAGCAAATGACCACAAATATTTGTGTGATATGACATGAAAAAAATAAATGAACATTTGAAGAGCCAAAACTTTTGTTTGCTGTTATAGATAAGCCAGAGCTACTAAAATATCAGTTTTTCATCACTGCATCCTAGATTTGTTATTTTCCTGGATGCACAAACTGCAGATTATATGAAGATTATATTAAACATAAAAATATAAACTTATCAGTTATCGGTATCGGTATCGGCCATGAGAAGCAGGAAATTATCGGTTATCGGTATCGGTTGAAATTTTTCATATCGTGCATCACTAGTTCCAAGTCATTTGAAACTTTTAATTTAATTTCTAGCCCCGGACGGAGTGCCCGGGGATACTATGGATTTGTGGTCGTCGCGTGTCCGCGTCCGCGTATGTAGAGATTTTCTTGTGAACGCTCTACAGACTGCAATTCTTCTCCGATCCTTTTGATATTTCACAAGCACGTTGATAGTGGTTAGAGGATGTAGCCTATCGATTTTGGTTGAGTTTCGTCCTGCAATGTCCGAAATATTCCCCAAAAACCAACTAAAATTTTCCCATTGGAAAGAATGGGAGTTGGGTTCTCATTGCTCGAGTGCGTGATGTCACACCTAGAGTGGGAGCACAGAGGCTGCAAAAAGTACTTTTCATATCACTATAACTTCCACAAATTTGGATCCCTCCTCATGAAATTTCCCAAAAACGTAGGAAAATTTGTTGTTGTCACAGTACTATAGTTTTTGTAGCACAGAAGTACATAGTTTTGCATCAGGGAGCAGTCAAAGGACATAAGGCACGTCTAATTTCTCTATCTTTCCCATTCAAAAATCACCCAAAAATTTTTGGGAGAACAGCAAACACACAGAGTTTTTAGATCGCTGTAATTCCAACAGTATATCACTCAGAGAAATAAAAAAAGACATCCGCACACTCAGCAAAGTCTCATGCCTTGCATGATGTGGTTACATTTTGACAGGATGAACTTTTTTTGTGTGAGAAGCAGGAGTTTGAGGTGTGCGCCAGCAAGGATTTCTTTCACTAAGTGACTCAGCAAACCAGTCCTGCCATGGCCCTCTGTGATTGGCTGATTTGCTATCTAACAGCTCAACTGTGTTTCCATGGAGATGATTTGGTTAGAATAGGGCGCGTTCGAAATGTACACTCACCCACTATGTACGGCATTATGTTGCGAATGTTCTACGTTGAAAACAATATAAAGACAGTGAGTGAGCGAGTGGACAAGTGTGCATTCTGTGTGTCATCATCAGAACAAAGTTAAACTAGCCAGCGATTTTGCGCTTATTGAAATTCGCCTGATGCTACGAATTCCCAATCTTAATAAGGTAACCTACCTCATTTTCCAGGCTGTTTATTTTCACTGCCAGGTCTAAGCTAATTTGGCACTATTTTAAAATGTTGCTCTCTTTGTCAAACAATCAAGCACAAAGAACCATTCGATAGAAATGTAATGTTAAAAAGAGAAACATATGTTCATGCATGCGATAGGCCACTGTTTGCAGTCTACCTTATATGGAATTACTGCTTAGCAAAGCTAGTGTTTGCCTAATGCAAGGTTCATTAGCAAACGTTATGTCTTCACGAATTACAATACAGGCTCGCTAGGTCATCAGCAACTGTTTGCCAGCGTTACCATTAAGATAAGCTAAACCTCCGAGGAATATTTGCATACATAACTTCATGGCTCAGCCTGTAGTGCCGTACATAATTTACGAAGAATAATGAGTGCATGAAAAAATGAACTGAAGTAATTTCATTTGCATCAAGAAAATTTACAAAGAACTAATGTGGAATCACAATGAAATACAATTGAAATAACATTTGTACTGTTTGAAATAACATTTGACCATTTTTGTGGTCACTGGTTTCAACGGTGGTTTTTATGTCTTCAGTTCGTACGTGCGAGTGTGAGTGTATATATATATATATATATATATATATATATATGTGTGTGTGTACATATATATATATATACACACGTTCCAGTCTGACCCATAACCCGTCAGTGCAGATGTTGATGCCAGCGGACATGGAGCGGCTCTATTTATGCACGCAGTTACACTATTCTCTCACTGATGGCACACCCAGACCAGTTATTGAATATTTACCAGCAAGCCAACCTCAAACACAGTTTACAATATTGGCGAGTTCAGTCCCAACCCTGTTTTTCAAGACTTGCATAAATGAAACTCCTCAGCTAAGCCTCTTGTGCAAACTGCTCAATGTACTTGCCCATATTATCTATCCAGCAATTCCAAAAATGCTCTCTTGTGACTGAAAAAGTCGTTGTCCTCTGTAAAACCACTTCATCTATACTGAGCCATTGGTATTCAAATTAGTAGTTAAGAAAAATCGGTTTTCTGAAGCAAAAATTTGACACGATATTCATACTGATATTATAACTATCATTTATCTGCTGTCGTTTCCCTCATGCAGAGGTGCTTCTGGGCCAGGACGCAAATGCGCGACCACCACAAATTCATAGTACCCCCGGACACTCCGTCCGGGGCTACAATAATGTCTTTTTGTGATAAAAAAGTCACTATCTAGTTATTTCTGCAAGCATGTTGCTTAATAAAATAGGTATAAAATGTGTCCGAGACTTTTTCACAGTGCTGCAGCTTATAATTAAAATGGTCCATAGTCATAATCTGAAACAGAAACAGGAGCCAGCCTCTTGCATGAGCCTGAATAATAACAGAATTGATTTTACAGAACAAAGTGGTCAAGCTGGAGCTTCAACTGAACACTGTTCCAGGACCTGGGTGCCCAGTGATCAAACGCATTGAAACACCTACACTACAGGCCGGATTACTATGAACACCCGGCATTTTTCAGAATTCGACTGGTTTTTATTAACTTAAAGTATATTTTCAGCAAAAACAAAAAACAGAATGACATAGAAACACATATCTTGACTTTCGGTGTGCACAATGATTTGCTAAGAGACATATGTACATATTCAAATTCAACTTTCTACAAAGTACCCTTCCTTAGCCTTGATTACAGCCGGACATATCCTAGGCATTTCCAGCAGTTTAAGCAGAAAACTTCCTCGTAACTCATTCCAGGCTTCACACAGTTCCTTCATGAGCTCTTTTGAACTTGATGAGCATACTTCTCTGACTGCCCAGTCGAGTTCATCCCACAGCAACTCAATGGGTGACAAATCTGGTGACCGTGGGGCCACACCATCTTCTGAAGCACTCCTGCTTCTTCCTTTTTGTCAAGATATCTGTGGCACAACTTGAAGGAGTGCTTGGGATCATAGTCCTGCTGAGGCACAAAGTTCTGACCAACTATTCTTTGCCCAGAGGGAACAGCATGGCATTGGAGGATGGAATGGTGTGCTTCCTTATTCATAATGCCCCTTTCTTCTATGAGATCTCCAACGTTTTCACCGGCAAAAAACCCCCAAACCAGAACGCTTCCTCCTCTGTGCTTTACCGTAGGAACACTGCACTGTGGATGGGTTGTTTCATTGACTTGTCTGCAGATGTAAACTCTTCATTTTGCACCAAAAATTCAAACTTGCTCTCGTCCGTCCACAAGACACCTTTCCAATCCTCTACTGTCCAATCCTTATGTAGACCAAAACCAGCTAAATTCTGAAAAATGCAGGGTGTCTATACTATTTTGGCCTGGAGTTCATTATACTTTGGCCTGTACTGTATGATTCTGAGCACAAGAAGAGAGCAGGAGGATGAATAATACCACCCTGCCTGATTTTTTCCAAATAAAATCCAATTCTTGTCCCTTACTAATTTTGGGGTGCCAATTCCAGAAACACTGCCCATTTTGCTCTTGTATGCCACATTTTCTTACAACGAATGATGTGCATTTGATTGCACTGTCATTTTCTATAACCACTTCTAAGGTTTAGAAATCTTTGATCATCCCTTAATCACTGGAAAGACTGCCACAGAGACATGATTTCCATCTTCCTCTGAGCCAGGTGAGAACTATTTGTTCAATTCTTGGCAGATTTTCACATGCATGAATGATTCTAAAGAAATTATTTTATACCTAATCCTGATTTCAAGCTTACCAATATAGCCACTGAGGGAAGAAAATACAAACATGATTCAGGTGTTTTCTGCTACCTCTTTGAGTGTTTTATTACGCCCAAAAATCATTTGTTGCTGTTTTGATCGGTGCATGAAAGCCGATGTACAGTGCCGTGAAAAAGTATTTGCCCCCTGCCAGATTTCATTTTTTTTTTGCATATTTCTCAAACTTAAATGTTTCAGATCATCAAATAAATTTTAATATTAGACAAAGATAACCCGAGTAAATACAAAATGCAGTTTTTAAATGATGATTTAATTTATTGATGGAAAAAGCTATCCAAACCTACTCGGCCCAATGTGAAAAAAGAATTGCCCCCCCCCCCTTGTTAATTCATGAATTAACTGTGATTAACCACATTTTTTTAGTTCAATTTCACTAGCCCCACCCAGGCCTGATTACTGCCAGACTTGTTGAATCAAGAAATCACCTAAATAGAACCTGTCTGACAAAGTGAAGTAGGCTAAAGGATCTCAAAAAGCAACACATAATGCTGCAATCTTGGGAGATTCAAGAACAGATGAGAAACAAAGTCATTGATATCTATCAGTCTGGAAAGGGTTACAAAGCCATTTCTAAGGCTTTGAACTCCAGCGAACCACAGTGAGAGCCACTATCCACAAATGGAGAAAACTTGAAACAGTGGTGAACCTTCCCAGAAGTGGCCAGCCTACCAAAATCACTCCAAGAGCGCATTGACGACTCATCCAGGAGGTCACCAAAGAACCCAGAACAACATCTAAAGAACTGCAGGCCTCACTTGCCTCAGTTAAAGTCAGTGTTCATGATTCAATAATAAGAAAGAGACTGGGCAGAAATGGCATCCATAGGTGAGTTCCAAGGCGAAAACCACCGCTGACCAAAAAGAACACAAAGGCTCGTCGCACATTTGCAAAAAAACATCTTGATGATCCCCAAGACTTTTGGGAAAATACTCTGTGGACTAAGGAGACAAAGGTTAAACTTTTTGGAAGGTATGTGTCCCGATACATCCGGCGTAAAACTAACACAGCATTTCATAAAAAGAACATCGTACCAACAGTCAAACATGATGGTGGTAGTGTGATGGTCTGGGGCTGCTTTGCTGCTTCGGGACCTGGACGACTTGCCGTAATTGATGGAACTATGAATTCTGTTCTCTACCAGAAAATCCTGAAGGAGAATGTCCGACCATCAGTTTGTGACCTCAAGCTCAAGCGCACTTGGGTTATGCAGCAGGACAATGATCCAACCCACACTAGCAAGTCCACCTCTGAATGGCTTAAAAAAACAAAATGAAGGTTTTGGAGTGGCCTATTCAAAGTCTGGACTTAAACCCAATTGAGATGCTGTGGCATGACCTTAAACAGGCTGTTCATGCTCGAAAAACCTCCAATGTGGCTAAATTAAAATAATTCTGCAAAGAAGAGTGGGCCAAAATTCCTCCACAGCGATGTGAAAGACTCATTGCCAGTTATCGCAAACGCTTGATTGCAGTTGTTGTCGCCGAGGGTGGGTTTAGGCTTTGGGGGCAATTACTTTTTCACATAGGGCCAGGTAGGTTTGGATAGCTTTTTTCCCTAAACAAATGAAATCATCATTTAAAAACTGCATTTTTTTGGGTTATCTTTGTCTAATATTAAAATTTGTTTGATGATCTGAAACATTTAAGTTTGAGATATATGCAAAAAAAATATGAAATCAGATAGGGGGGCAAATACTTTTTCATGGCACTGTATATGAAATAATAAGGAAAATCTTCATTTTGAGGGGGAAAAAAAACTGTACCTGATAGAAACTTTTTACTTAAGTCTGTTAACTCAGCATCCTCTAACTATGTAATACGAGGCCTTTTTGGGAAATCAGAAATTTTTTTTTCAATATGCAGGGTGCTGCAATTGCTAGAAGCTTTCGCGGATATTTGGAATGGTCAAGTATGGGGCAGTTATGAGGTGTCTTAAACATTTTGTCAATAAATATATAGTCATTTTTTTTCAGTTTCAAACACATAAAGCATTTATTTTCTTTATTGATGAAAAAAATAACACATCCACACAGGTGATAAGCAAAGCAGCCTACAACCAGAGCAGTCTCTGCAAGAATCCAAGGGCACAAGTACAACACTGACATTTTCTCCATTGCCAAAGAAGCACACCGAGATCATGCATTTGCTCTGCAAAAAAAAGAAAAATATATGATGTGCATTATAGAAGCAGACTTAAGGCAAAGGCAGGGAATCCGAAAAATGCGAAAAGATGACACGAGCCAAGATAGATATTCAAAATGATGTAGTAATCTTTAGCTCTTTGCTTTTGTGCTCTTTGTGCATACCGATATTGATGTAATTAATGTTTGCATGTATTTTACAAAATAAAATAATGATACGAAGACTATACCGAATGTGCACTTCCATTTTGCCAAGGATTAACAATATTTACACACTATCTTGTTGAAAACCAAACGTTACTAGTCTAGCGTTGGTATTAGTTGGCCAAAGTGAGTCAACTAATTAAGCGAACCTCAGCTAACATTCACGAATGCCTTGATTCGGCTAACTCATTCATGACTGTTAACAGCATAGCTAAATATCTCATGGAAGCAAAATAAGATATAAGCACATTACGCAAATATAAGAAAGATAGTTCTTATATGTAAAGAACAATAATTACTTGTTTGCCGATTTACCTTTTCCGTTAACATCACTTGACATACAACCCAGTCTACGTTCATTCATCCACGCAAACAACACTGCAGAATGAGGGGAGTCCACTCACTTAGGAGACAGGAAGCGTATACAATTTCATACAACTGAGACATATGGCGGTGGGTAGTCTAGTCAAATGAAGCATCTTTGGCAAAACTCCTTCCGCTTTTTTTCGGTCTGGAGTTTGCTTCGAGTACGTTAAAAAAACTGAACTTTTGATGTGGATTTTGGACAGACCGTATAGACTGTGTGCCACTGGAACTTGAAAACAAATTAGCTAACAGTCTGTTTCTTTCTGTAAAGTTGCTTGACTATGTTTATAGTCCTATAATGTTACAAACCCCAATTCCAATGAAGTTGGGCCGTTGTGTAAAACGTGAATAAAAACAGAATGCAATGATTTGCAAATCTCCTAAACCCACATTTTATTCACAATAGGACATAGACAACATGTCAGATGTTGAAAGTGAGACATTTTACCATTTCATGAAAAATATTGGCTCATTTTGAAATTAATGGCAGCAACAAATCTCAAAAAAGTTGGGGCAGGGGCAACAAAAGGCTGGAAAAGTAAATGGTACTACTAAAATACAACTGGAGAGGCATTTTGCAACTTATTAGGCTTATTGGCAACAGTTCAGTCACATGAGTGGGTGTAAAAAGAGCATTTTGGAAAGGCAGAGTCACTCAGAAGTAAAGATAGACAGAGGTTCACCTATCTGCGAAAAACTGTGCCTAAAAACTGGGGAATAATTTCAGAAAAATGTTCCTCCATGCAAAATTGCGAAGACTTTGAATATCTCACTATCTACAGAACATAATCTCATCAAAAGATTCAGAGAATCTGGAGAAATGTATGTGTGCAAGGTAATAGGCCGAAGGTCAATATTGGTAGCTTGTGATCTTCGGGCCGACAGGCGGCACTGCATAAAAAAACAGGCCTGATTCTGCAATGAAATTCACTGCATGGGCTCAGGAACAATTCCAGAAATCATTGTCTGTGAACACAGTCTGCTGTGCAATCCACAAATGCAAGTTAAAGCTGCATCATGCAAAGAAAAAGCCATATGTGAACACGATTCAGAAATTCTGCCATCTTCTCTGGGCCAAAGCTCATTTAAAATGGACGGAGGCAAAATGGAAAACTGTTCTACGGTCAGATGCATCAAAATTTGAAATCCTTTTTGGAAACCACGAACACGGTGTCGTGCAGACTAAAGAGGAGAGAGACCATCCAGCTTGTTATCAGCGCTCAGTTCAAAAGCCTGCATCTCTGATTGTATGGGGTTGCATTAGTGCCTATGGTGTGGGCAGCTTACACATCTGGAAAGGCACTATCAATGCTGAAAAGTATATAGAGGTTTTACAACAACATATGCTCCCATCCAGACAATGTCTCTTTCAGGGCAGGCCTTGCATATTGCTGCAAGACAATGCAAAACCACATACTGCATCCATCACAACAGCATGGCTTTGCAGGAGAAGAGTCCGGGTGCTGAACTGGCCTGCCTGCAGTCAAGACCTGTCACCAATAGAAAAGATTTTGCGCATCATAAAATGAAAAATTCGGCAAAGAAGACCCCTGACTGCTGAGCAGCTAGAATCCTTCATCAGACAAATTGCTCTCCCAAAACTCTACTCGAGCAATTGGTTTCCTTACTTCCCAGACGTTTACAGACTGTTGTTAAAAGAAGAGGGGGTGCTACACAACAGTAAACATGGCCCTGTCCCAACTTTTTTGAGGTGTGTGGCTGCCATCAAATTCAAAATGAGCTAATATTTTTCATGAAATGGTAAAATGTCTCATTTTTAACATCTGACATGTTGTCTATTTTCCATTGTGAATAAAATATGGATTTATGAGATTTGAAAATAATTGTACTCTGTTTTTAAAGGGGACCTATTATGCCACATTTGCAAATTTATATTTTGATCTTGGACTCCCCTAGAGTACTCCTGATCGTTCAAAGTCCAAAAAAGGGTCCTTATTTAGCTCATACTGCCATCCTCAAAAAACCCCATTTGTAGTCCATTGTACTCTCTGCCTGAAACGCCTTGTTTGGGTGGCTCTTCCGCTATGGCCCCACCTCCCCGTGTGCCCACTTTCTTCTGATTGGCCAACTCTGTGGAGGGAGAAGTTGGGCGGGAAACGGCAGAACGCAGTTTTCTGGGTCCGCCTCCCCAGTGTGAAACGTGAGACGCGTCTGCCATCTGAGCTAAGCAATCGGTGGGGAATTCCGCAATCAAACACAGTACATGTATATGCACTTGTTTTAATAAATGCAGCGGCGATAGTGGAGGATGCAGTGCGAAAGTCTGGCAGCTCAAGCTCTAATTTGCTATCTACCTACGGCTACTATGGTGAGTACACCGGTGTTTCTACTCAATAGCTAGGATTGAGGGAAAGCTAGAATCCACCCCATACAGACACATTTGTAGAACGGGTCGACATAACCAAGTGTAGACCGGAGACCGTAGAAATCCGGTGGGTCTGAGTTTTGAGGGAAACATGGACAGGGAGGAGCAGCAAAAAGTGGACCAACAACTTATGGACTGCTTAGGTGTGTATTATAAGGACCTGCTGGTTTGTGTGCATAACTGTGGTGTGTCGTTAGCGTGGAGTAACAAACAGCTTCTGCG
This sequence comes from Gymnothorax javanicus, assembly GCA_029692085.1. Classification (NCBI taxonomy): domain Eukaryota; kingdom Metazoa; phylum Chordata; class Actinopteri; order Anguilliformes; family Muraenidae; genus Gymnothorax; species Gymnothorax javanicus. The sequence continues at coordinate 80,604,612 of CM056197.1, read as the reverse complement.
CTGGTATATGACGAAGGGGCGAAAGCTCCAGGCTAAACGACCTTTTCAGAAATCGCCTGTGGTAATGGTTTACTTATTTCGTCGGAAAGACCAGCATTTGCTCGCACGGAAAATGGCTGCGATAAGCGCTTTCACACGCTACCCACCTTGAAACAAATTTTTTTTCTTCAAAAAGTAAACAACAAGACTGATTACATTCAAAGTCAATGCATTGTCTTTGTGTGAAAGCGGCTTAACGCGCCCATAACGCATGTATTTGCGTCTTTGCATTGACTTTCGAATGTAATCTGTCCCACGATTGTTTTGCGTCCGATGTGAAAGCAGCTTTATAGATGCGACAGCTAGAGAGAGCTCTGGTTATGTTATGAACACAATACAGGTTTTACAGACCGTAAGTTCCGTTAGCATGGACGGTTGCTTATGTGGAGCTAGCGAATCAATCACTTCCACAGGAAAGAATTTCCAATTCAATCTCCGCCTTTTTCGACTTTTTATTAGCCAGAACAATTTCTAAAGGGGGACGAAATTACGCCAGAGAAATCGTTTGTTATACCAGACACGTTAGAGCTTATGCGTTTCGTGATTGCTTTCACGGTAGCATCAGAGAGCTAGCCCAGATATTGGTGAAGTATCCGGCTGATCCCGGTCATGGATAAGTGAAGCGATCACAAGCAGCCGTAAACAAACCCAAACACGTATACCAAGCTCTGCAAAATCTACATCTGGTCTAACTGCAGCCTTTTCAGCCCAACTTTGCAGACACATACAGCGCTTGTCCGGTTAGCTTCAAATGTAGTGGCTACAATCGGGCAACGTTACGATGAAACTGCCACAGTGATGCGTACCGAAGTAACACAAGCATACTGATCAGAATTACTGCATATAACTTAACCAGGAACATTTTTAATTAGCACGGCGGCACGAAAACTAACATGCAGTAGCTGGTAACCGAGCGGTCATAACAACCACAGAGACAAACCCTTGCAATACAAGTTTTACAGACAGCAAGTTACATTACCGTGGACAGTACCAAGCATCCAAATTACAAACAAGTATAAAAAGTTAGCTTCAAATGAGTTTTATGTTCACACGCCTTCTGCTGAATTTCACCTGATATTACTCTTGCATATTTAGGATACAAACATAAGCAACTGTAACTTGGCTATGTTAGCCGCTGCGCTACAGCCACAATTAACAGGCTATCATGTTAGCTAGGCTTATGCCGTAAAAGCAACTTATAGCTTCCGCGTCAGTGAGTCACGGACAGTCGCGACCGATACAGGCTTCATCTTCAGATATTTTACAAAGCCTGCATTTGAGGCCAGTTGTTAGTGCTAACCATCGTTAGCGGTCCTGCTAGCCACCCGTAACATGTTAGCTTCACTTCCATTATTTGCTGTTATATCGTTACTTACAGCTTGTGGTTCCGAGCGCTTGATCGATGCAACTGCTCCAGGTTTGAGAAGCAGCTGAGACGCACATCCTGTGTCGAATTATCCTTTATTGACAAAGCTGTCTTTGCTGAAATGCCGAGCACAACAGCTAATGTTCCCTTTGGCCGTGGCTGTTTGCTGCCAGCAAACAAAAAAGCTACCCACTGATTTCTGGAGGCATCGTCAGTCAAGAGGTGCTACCACCTAACTGACTGCCTCCGAGCCGAGGTTCTCCAGTGGGCCCATTCCTCCGTCTCGCCTGCCATCCTGGTGCTAGAACCTTAGCCATGGTTGGAAGACAAATTGGTGCTTTTCTTGGCGTCCAAAAAGTAAACGAACAAGCAGCTTTGGGAGAGATACTGACAAAACTGCACCTTCAATGATCTGTGGTTCTTCTTTTGTATTTCCAAAAGTGTAGACGCTACTAAGGCATAGTATGATCCGCGGTTGTTTGTGCCTGCTAGAATAGTTTCCGGTGTGGGCAGGTCCAGCGCCATGATTGGCTTTGGCTGGGTCTGTATTAATTGGACGGCACAACCTGACGTCAGGTTTTGCCCAGATCTCGTGAAGATCTCGGGACAAGCTGTTCAGAGAGGAAATCACGTTCACGAAATCACGTTCTTGGATTACGGCAAAACCCCTGTATCTTATGTTTAGATACTTTTCAGAGGTTGAGTATGGACATGGACATTATAACATTACTTATATGTATTAAAAGAAGGATCAGCATAATAGGTCCCCTTTAAGCACATTTTACACAACGTCCCAACTTCATTGGAATTGGGGTTTGCATTTTATAACTGAAAAGAAACTAGTTAAACTAGTCTAACACTGAGAATTGTTATTTTGCTGAAAATGTGGTCAGCTTGAAGGCTACACCACCTAAATCTAAGTTTAAGAAAAGTGGAAGAGTTTATAATTCCCTTCAAATATAAATATATTTGCATAAGCCTATATCAATAGCTATCACAAATCAAGCTATAGGTCCTGTTTTTATCCTGGTAATGTTCCAGGCACATGCTCCACAACCAAGGCCAGCAAAAGACAGACTCAATTTTTTTTTCACCCATGGCTGCAGTGACCTCTCTGGCAACCTATAAATAAATGCATTTCCTTTCGTTGAACACCGGGGACAGAATTATTATGCCAGATGTAAATATGGACACACAACACAACTTTGTGAAAATGAGGCCTCAATTACACAGCTAAAGTTGGTTAGCTACTTTGCTTAGGTGTGCCTCCCCTTGGCAAAAGTATATAAACCAATGCATAACAGCAACTTAGGTTGCATCTTCTAAACTTTGACCATTTTAATTACGTTGGCGCATTGCAAGATACGCTACCATACGCAAGCTAAACAGTGTTCACTATTCTTTTATGAGATGGAAAAGCTACATACCTGTCTTTCTCTGGAGGAGGAAGCCTCTTTCTCCTAGATGTGTAAATATTGTTTGTTAGTCACATTGAGTACCGTTATGCCTTGTTAATAATACAGAATATTGTGGCATGTGGCGATCTACTTCAGATACACTGCAATCAACAAACATGCAAAATAAAATATGCTATTTTGAAGCAGAAGTGACTATCATGGCGCGGGTTCGAGCCCCGGTCGTACCAACCGGCAGTGGTCAGCAGCTTTTTCAGAGTAGCTCACAATTGGCCATTGCACTACAGGGATGCAAATTGGGAAGGGTCTGCCGGGAAGGGAAAAATACAAATGGTAGCTTTGTTCATTGCTTAAGCGCCTCCTGTTGGCCGGACAGGCGCTCGTCAGGAAGATTCTAAGCTTGTTCATGTCTGGGTATCCTCCGCCCTCGTTCTGAACTTGCGAGGATTCAACCAATGAGTGTAAGCAGTGGCTGACAGGCGCGTGCTTCGGAGGAGAGCCGCAAACTGTCTTCACTCTCCTGAGTTGGCAGCACAAGGTCGCATATGAGCAAGGCTTGTACATAGTTCCCCAATTGGCCATTCCAGATTCGGTTGGGATTGGAGATGCCAAATTTAATTTAAAAAAAAAAAGGAAAATGCTATTTTATTATGCAGACGGCTCAAGGACCTCAGTATACCTGCAGTAATGTTTGACTGCCTGCTTTTTCCTTGTGGTGGAATATCTTTTTTTTTGTACACATGAGGTATATTTTGGATATAACTGTGGTAGTGAGTTATGCTTGCTCCTTATCTAACGTGGAAAGTGTTTATACTAGTTTGCTGTTCGCTTGAGTGCTAGCTCAGTACTAACAGGTGAGGCTGGAATGAGCTACAGAGGAGTGGGGTACTGCTGGATTGCGTACGCAGACTGCTGTACCCTGTAAATAGATTTAACTTTTTTTCTTCATTTTGCATGTCTACTGAAGTCAAACCCCTGATCCACACCAGAGGAAGTGGGAACAGCAAAAGGTTTCCTTGCAGTGTAAACATTCTGGAGATAAAATAAGCAGTTTTGTTTTTAATAAGTAGATGTGCATGCGAGAAAAAGCATTTTGGGTTTGGAGAGGTGTTTGAAGGCCATTGATGTCCATACCCACCTCTTGATGGACTCCTGCTAATTCCCACTTGGGTATCATTATGTCATATTGAGCGTCAGGAGTCAAAATAGTCGATTTGTGGTAAACTTTGATTAAATTATGAGTTCACTGTGCACCCTTTGGAGCCATTTGGGACGCCACTTGGAGAGCACGCTTATTTTGCTCCTGGGCAGCTAGAAATTTTAAGTATCACACTCAGGGGGGTTTATGCTCCAAAAAACGCATTGTTTCACCTCAGAGCCATTTCCGATTCTCAGTATCTTTTAATAGCTTCTATGTTGAATTTGCAAGAGGATTCCTTGTGTTTGTGGCCCTTATCCCAAACTAAAATTATGAAAATAAACTGAATTAAGCTGGTATTCTAAATGTTACAAGTTTCTTGTTTCATTTTAGTAATTATCTCACTCTCTGTAATGCTCTAACCTTGAATATAAAGCCTTAAGTAGGGAATGCATAAACTAGTTGATTTGGCTTCTGCACAAAAGGGTAAGTTTTTTCCCTATATTTTCAGTAAAATGAAACGCAAAAAGTACACCAAACAGGTTTGACTGTCACATCCCGCATGGTCCTTCATTTTTTTTCCCCCTAAATCCAGCTTCCTCTGTCTGTTTGAGTGCTCCTTCTTAATTGATTGGTTATGTTCTCATTCTATACCCCTCCTCCTGAGCAGTCCTCATGTCCCTCCCACACCTACAGCCCATTGTCCTCATTCATTTAAGTTCCTGCGTTTCCCCTCCTCGGCTGCTGGATTATACGTATTCTCACCTTGTGTGTTCCCCCAGCTCTTTCTCGGCATGGTTGTTGTCATCAACTTGTCAGGCAATGAGCTTTATTCTTCTTCTGTGTATTAGAAAAGTGTACTTATCTTGTGAGCTCTTCATTAACAACAGTTCTCCCTGTCCTTCAGTGGTATCCAGTACAGGGACTAAGTTCCTGTTAAGATTTGTTCCTGAGAATCAGCAGTCAGACTGCCACAGTATTCAGACTGACTTCCTGTCTTCTGACCCCTAGACAGTTCCTGACCACAGCTTGGATACTCCCCTGTACTGCAGCATGCTAATCACCTGACTTGGACTGACCCTCATCTTGATTCCTCCTAAACCCTTATCAGTTCTGTTTGCCAGTGATTACCAGCAATAGACATGCCCCTTGTGGCTTCCTCATCGATCAGCATGTGGTTCCTCCAGCTTGGTACATGACATTGGCTCATTATAAATAGCAATTATGCGGTAAATCAAATCAAACCCTTCTTTACCTCTCCAATTTTCACATTTTTAATATGTAGCCTTCACATTTAAAAAAAAAAATGCATGGATACGGTCTATTTAAAATTATTTTATAAATGTTATTTGAGGTAGAAGTATCTGAGGACAGTCCTTGATGGTTAACAGTCCAGCCAACACCCTTTGTCTTTGGTAATTGATCACTGAGCATTGCTTGAATGACAGGGATGTGTGCAAATCAAAATCGCGGGTGGCAGCGAAGAGGCAGTTCCCATGGCATTTTTTTTTTGTTTTAATTTTTCATCTCTCCAATCCCAACAAATTTGAAATGTCCAAGTAATGAACTATGTACAAAAGGATGCTCGTATGCGTCCCTTGTTGCCATCTCAGGAGAGTGAGACAGTTTGAGGCTGTCCTCCGAAGCACACGCCTGTCAGCTGCTGCTTTTTTTTTTACACTCATTGCTTAAAACTTTGCAGGTTCAGAACGAGGGCGGATGATACCCCAACATGAGCAAGCTTAGAATCTCACTGACGAGCGCCCGCCAGGGCAAGAAGAGGCACTTGAGCAACGAACAAGGCAATCATTTTTAATTTCCCTCCCGGTAGTCCCTTCCCAATTTGCATCCCTACAGCACTTTAGCCAATCGTTCGCTGCACTGAAAAAGCTGCCGACCACTACCGGTTGGTACGACCAGGGATCGAACTCGCGCCATGGTAGTTACTACTGCTCCGCGGTAGTCACTACTGCTCCGCAAATGCGGCGCCTTAACCGAGTGAGCCAACTCGGCAGCCCCTCCAATAATTATTTTCAAGGGATGTTTAGCACTTCACCCATTTTTATTTCACTATCCGCCACTGGTGTATAGTACTCACATGACCATGACCGTGTTGGTGGTGTAGCTAGCTGCAGCTTACTTAGATTTAAAGGATTACATTATCACCCCGCCTCACCCGAAGGGTGAGGGCAAGGGGTATTGTTTTTGGTTCAGTTTGTTTCTGTGTTTGTGTGTTTCTGTGCTTGTTTGTTTGTTAACACTCTAGCGGCAAAACTAATGGGTACATTCACCCCAAATTCGGTTAAGGGATTGCCACTAACCCAGAATAGATCCCTATTGAATTTCGTACAAGTGGGTGAAAGTATGTGCGTGGGGCGGGGTTTTTTGTGCCTGGCACCACTTGTTCACATTTGACATTGCTTATTACTGCTGACTGACAAGTGATGGAGCATATTTTGACTTGCATTAAGTTGCATTAACCTTAGCTAGTACATGTAGATTGCTATGCACGCCATTTGGCTCTCACTGCCCAGTAATGTAAAAAAAAATAATAAAATGAACAACTACAGCACGCAGCAATGAGATGTTAGTTTCAGGCTGTAATCCATGCAGCAAGTAAGCATGAAAAGGCTACTTTTCACGTTCTACAAAAAAGAGAGAAATCTACATCTAGATGCACTTTTTCGATATGTGGAAGTTAAAAAGAACACAGAAATTTCCGTTTACTTCTCACAGCAGTGGTTTCATGATGAAACATGCAAAAAATATCAATCAGTGTACATATTTTCATGTAAAAATGAGCAAAATTATTTTGATTACATGGGGCCCTTAAATGTTTCAGGTCATCAAATTAATTTTAATATTAAACAAAGGTAGTCCGAGGAAACACAAACTGCAGTTTTTAAATGATAATACCCCTTCATTGATGTAAAAAAGCTACCAAACTGTTCTTGGGCCTATGTAAAAAAGTTATTGACCCCTTAGTTACTAAATCAACCAATTAAACAAATTTAATTGACAATTGGACTCACTAGAAAATTAAACTTCACTAAACACGCCCAACCATGTTTACTGCCAGCCCTGTTGAATCTTAACATCAATTAAACAGAACCTGTCTGGCAATGTGAAGCAGGCAAAATGCAGATCATGATTCCGCAATCTGAAGAAATTCAAGATCAGATGAGAAACAAAGTTGTTAACATCTATCCACCTGAAAAGGGTCACAAATCATTTCTAAGGCTCTCGGACCCCAGGGAAGCATAGTGTCAATCATTATCCACAAATAGAAAAAACTTGGAACAGTGGTGAACCTTCTCAGGAGTGGTCAGCCAACCAAAATTCCTCCCAGAGTGTATCAACGACTTTTCCAGGAGGTAACAAAAGAACCCAGACTAACAATTAAAGAACTGCAGACCTCAGTCGCCTGAATTAAGGTTAGTGTTCACAACTGCACAATTAGAAAGAGACTGGGCGAAAATGGTATTCATGACGAAAACCACTGCTGACCAAAAAGAACACAATGGCAAGTCTCTTATTTGCCAAAAAAACATCTTGATGCCCCCCCCCCCCCCAAAAAAAACATTTCAGATAATTTTCTGTGGGCTAATGAGATAAAATTTGAACTTTTTTGAAGACAAACATCTGATGTAAAGCTAATGCATCATTCCACAAATTCCATAACAACATACCAAAAGTCAAAAAGGTGGTGGCTGTGTGATGGTCTGGGGCTGCTTTGCCCCTACTTCTTTATATTTGATGCAACCATGAATTCTCCTCTCTTCCAGAAAAGTCCCGGTCAAAGTGCTAACTTAAATCCCATTGAAATGCTGAGGCATGACCTTAAATAGGTAGTTCAAGCTTGAAAACTCTGAATTAGGCTGAATTAAATAATTCTGCAAAGAAGAGAGGCCGCAATTCCTCCAGGATAATCGAAAAGACCGATTGTAAGTTATTTCAAACATTTGATGGCAGTTTTTGTCCCCAAGGGTGGCACAACCAGTTAAGGTTTAGGGGACAATAATTTTTTTCATATGGGTTTTGTGTAACTCTTTACCCAAAATAAATTAAAGGATCATTTAAAAGCTGGATTTTGTGTTGACTCACTTTGTCTTATATTGAAATCAGTTGAATAATCTGAAATATTTGATAAATAACAAATAATAGAAAAAAACCTGGGGTTTTGTAATATGACCACCCAGCCACGCCCACTTTTAGGGATGCTGAGCTGAAATGCAATCCCAAAGTAGCTTATGTGCAAGAGATGTTGCATACCAAGCTTTGTCAAATTTGATCAGTATTTGTGACTACTTGAAGTTTTGGGTCAAATTGTTTACAAGGAACAGGCAAGAGATGACAATGGATAATGGAGTTTACACCATCTTAACTAGTACAGTGCCCATAGGATGCACACCATCATGCCATTCGCAAGCCAAATCCGAAAGCTTAGGCCAATCTGACAAACTGTCAGAGAGATATGCGAGCCACAGACACACAGACAGACGCTTCTTGCTTCATAGATAGATAACTCAGCAGGTCAACAGCCAGTTCAGTTAATAGTATTGCTTGAGATCCGCGAGGAAAGAAGAATAAAATTCATAAGATCCTTTTGCTGGTAGACCGTCACACTGAGTCTTTAGGACATGAGCCTGATATCTAGGCTATCTATAAAGCAAGAAGCGTCTGTCTGTGTGTCTGTCTGTGTGTCTGTAGCTCGCATATCTCTCTGACTGTTTGTCAGATCGGCCTAAGCTTTCGGATATGACTGGCGCATGGCACGATGGTGTGCATCCTTCATTTTGAATCTTTTCCAATTAATTTTCAAAAAGATACAATCCCATACGCCTGTGTAACCCATCTAGCCTGTCGCGCTCTCAGTCTCAGCTATAGCCACGCCTCAGGAAAAGAACTTTGCGCTCTCGTTCTCAGCTATAGCCACGCCTCAGGAAAAAAAAGTTAAAAGAATCCCATATGCTACTGCTATACCGCTCTTGGTCGCCGGAAAGTTTGCATAGGCTTATGGGATTCTCATCTATAAGTAGGCTATTTCTTAGGCTTCACCACACTGTTCTCACCTGCTCATCATGCTTGCTGACATGGCTAGAACATGGTCTGATTGACTAAAACATTGTTTAAAGTTCCCATACCAAAGAATGTTGTCATTTTATTTTCATGTCCAGATCTTCTTTACGATTCAAAGTACTGCATATGTGCAGTCTTGACTGATACTCCCGGAGTTTTTTATAGCATGCGTTTGTGGATAGGCTATTTGTTGCTTTATCGCATTAATTTTGAGACCACGGTCCATTCTCTTCCCTGTAATTTCACTTGCTAGCGTTTTTAACCTATTGCTAGATACCGTTCAAAATGCTGCGTTAGCAGTTTATTTTGTCCCTGTCTTCCTCTGACTAATAAACGCTGGTCTCAGCAGCTAACACAGCCTCATTTGGCCACCCATGAAAAAGCTCCCACTTTTCTCTAGGAATACATACTTCCTAAGGGCACTGCACTAGTGTGTAAAAAGCACGTGAAATATGATGATTCATTGCACTGTAGTCATCTATGAATTTGCTCTATGAAAATAGCACATAACTCATGCTGGAATTGATTACCTTTCATAGACTGAATGGCAGTAACCACCAAAATGATCTCACACTCAAATTGCAATGGAGCTCATATGGCTTCTTTTGTGATTTGTGCTTGCATATTATTTATTTAAATTTAACCAGGAAAGCCTCATTGAGATTAAAAATCTCTTTTACAAGAGTGTCCTGGCCAAGACAGCAGCAAGTCATTGGACACAATTACAGACAAACAATACAGAACAATTATAAAAAGCAGATCACCATATCCAGTGTCACATCAGAAAAAATCAGCCATCAAAGCATCTACTGTTAGGTAACGATCTGGAACCAGACGCGAGAACCAGGAATTGCAGTAAAATAGGATCTTTATTGGAAAGGGGGCGAACCCCCGCAGAGCAGGAGGCAACGGTACAAAGTCCACAATCCAAAAATCAAAAATCCACAGGGAGTAATCCGAGTCATAAACAGGGCACCGATCACAGAATTTGTAGTCAGGCAAAAAGGGTTCGATACACAGAAGAAACAAGCAATCCAATACAGAGCCAAAATCAAAAATCAGGGACGGTCCAGTCAGAAGAGAATCACTAGAGAATACGAGGCGAAAACAAGCGTAGCACAGGCAAACCAAGAGAAACGTTCTGACAGGGAACTGCTGTGAAAAGACTGCTTAAATACACACAAGGGAAGTCACATGCTATGATTAGGGACAGGTGAATTGGATCAGACTAATTACGTGGGAGCAAACATGAGGGAGAACCTAACCACATGAAATTGGCAAAAGCCAAAACGCGGACAGGGATCATGAGACAGCCTATGACAAAACATACAGCTCCGGTTAGGGAGTTCTAATGTCCACAGATAATGAGAGGCAGGACAGAGTAGAGCAGGTGCGGAGGATCCGCTGAATTGCAGCAAAGACTAAGAGAAGGCAAGAGGCGGAGACTAGAACAGGGCGAGTGCTGAGAGCTTGTTAATCAATTAGTAAGTGCAGCTATACAATCCCTGGTGCTCGTTAGTAAATTAGTATTATATACAATGTTAGTCTTGGTTAGTATCTTCAACAAAATAACAAACTGTTAGTATTGGTTAGTAAAATAGAAAAGCAAGGCGAAGGAAGCAAACAAGATTGGAAGGAATGTTTGGAAACCCAGAAACCATGAAATCACCTAAAAATGTGACACGCAGGACTTGGGGAGAAGCTGTAGCTTAACAAAAGACCAGACAGGGGAGACAAAGTGCAATGCAGAGTATGAACAAAGACATGGACCGGAATCTAACAGAAATGTGGATCTGGCAGGGAATACAAAGCATGGCAAAAACAAAAACATGGCAATGAACTAAAACTAAACAGAACATGGCAAAAACAGAACAGACATGGCAGAATCATAACAGACATGGCAGAATCATAACATCTACAACCTGATGCATCATCCTCCAACACCTTCAGTCTGCTTTTAAAAAGGTTTAAAGAGACCAGCTCCCTCAGGCCCAACTCCTCCTGCAACAGGTTCCACGCTGCAGGAGCCGCATATCTAAAACTCCTTTTTCCTATTTCGAGTCATACTTTAAGAACAGACAGCAAAAATAGGTCTTGTGAATGAGAGATTCAGCGAAGACTGTAAGTTCCAACATTTCTCGACTTGATATAATCACATAAGTAAGAGGGAAGCAAATTAAGAATTGCTTTATAAATAAGGACATGCCAATGATTTTGTCTTCGAATAGACAAAGCAGGCCAACCAACTCGAGAATACAGGTCACAATGATGAGTTAGAGCTTTAAGATTTGTAATAAACCTCAATGCTCCATGATATACAGTATCCAGAGAGTGAAGGCATTGTGAAGATGCATGCATATACAAAATATCACCATAGTCCATCAGGGGCAGGAAAGTAGCAGCAACAAGTCTCTTCTTTGCAGCAAATGAAAAACAGGACTTATTTCTGGAGTAAAAACCCAGACGCAGCTTCAGCTTCTTGACAAATGTCATGCATGCATGGCCAACCCGTTAATACAAATCATGACCAAGTTTCACTATCTGAATTAGAATTTTTGTTATTATTTATTATATTACACAGTACTTAAGAGTCAGCAAAAACACATCATTTTCTCAAAGCTGAGAAAAAATTTATTCCCTGGTTTGACTAAATCTAGACATGTATTGATACCTTATCTCAAAAAGATGGAACAGAGCTTCGTACAGCCAGTCAGACCTTTCTCTCGCAGCCAAGCAGGGGGAGGGTTTTGAGCTGTGGGCAGGGCCACTAGGTCTCCCCGTTCAAAGACCTCCCTAAAATTCCCCTGCTGAGAGCCAGCAGGACTCCACACACACACACACACACACACACACACACACACACACACACACACTGCAGGGCATCTGTGAGCCCAGGAAATCATGCCAATCTCAGGAACTTGGGTTTGGATCAGAACCCAATAAGCGAGCAATAGCTAGCTGACTCGTGCAATGGGCCAACATACTCTTCGCAGTGTATCACAGGATGCTGAGAAAGGCGATAATTAATCCATGATGAGCCATGCAAATTCATGCTCAAAGATATACATCATTTAAACAGAGGTGGGAGGATTTCATTTTTGATAATAAAAACCTGGTTGGATTAGCCAAAGAGAAAAATTGCATCTGACTGAAAGCCAGCACACTTCATTTTGCAGGAAATTATGCAAGTATATAGAAATGCCCCAAAAAAGCATGCAGGACTGAATGATGCAGATATCCAATGCTCATTCAAATTCAGAGAAAAGAATAACATTTTATTGAACAGTGAAATATGATTTCAATAAACTCTGCAAAATTCATGGCACTCTAAACCTAAGAGCTCAGCCCAAAAAAGACTCATTCAGCTTGTTCCAAACCTCTTTCCACGAGGACTAACACGCAAACCAGCTTCAGTTCAGCACGGCTTCACAACTGCCAATTACAGTCAAGCAAATAAATAAAAGACCATAAAGGAGACATATTATGAAAAACTCACTTTTTCAGCGCTCATGTAAATACATTTTGGAATCAGAAGTGCCTACCAACCAACTAACAATCAGTTTTTTGTGGGAATGCTGCGTTTTTGCTGAATGCAAAACGAATTTGTTACGCAGACCGATTAAGTCGATGCACATATGCAATACACGCGATAACACGCTAGTTGGCCCTGGGCAATGCGAATCATGGAGATGCGACGCAAATGGTGCGAACAATGCCCACGGACGGTGCAAATGACGCGCTCAAATGGCACAAATCCACAAAATTTTTAGTTCGCTCGACCTCAGAAAATTCAGCTTTTGCATAAAATTTGTGCGAGTAGAGCAATGTTCTGAATAGCATCATTGCTGCTGGTAGGAACACTGGCTAGCTAGGCTACGAAACAACAAACTGCTGTTGCATTGCTTGAGATAATGGGAATGCTAGCCATTGAGCAAGCTGTATCAACTAACCAACGTAACACAGCATCACAAAAAAATAGCGATCTAACTCAATATCGGACATGAAAACATCATCGGTTTTGTGAATATTTTAATTCTCAGACTGGCACAATGTTCATAAAGTAAAACATTTATGACGTTAGTAAAGCAACATTAGCATCACCATCTTGTTGATGATTTTTGGAGATTCCAGGAAGTACCGCCCCTTAAGTGTAAACAAGGCTGAACTTGCATTGCCGTTGGTTGGGGGTGTGAAACCAAGTTGATTTCCCATGGAAGTGAATGTAATCTTGCCGCAAACAGAGCCACACATCCTCAAAGCGAAAAAAATAAAAATGATCCCACGGTCAAACTCCCACAAGTAAATGCTTAAGACATGGCTTTCGGCATGCCATTTAGATTTATCTCCCCTTCCTATGTCATATGCAGGCTCTTAAGAATTGTTCTGCCCCTCATCAGAGTATCTCCACCAATGGCTTGTTTTCTTGTGGCTAAATTCCAGCTTTAATCGGCAAAAACCTCTACGTGTGTGCTATCTTTTGTCTGAATGCTTCATACTACTAACCTGGGTCAGTACAATGCAGGACTGGCAACAAAATTTACTTACAAAAATTTACAACCCCAATTCCGAAATAGTTGGGACAAAGTGTAAATTGTGAATAAAATCAAAATGCAATGACTTTCAGATCACATGAGCCAATATGTTATTTACAGTTGAACATAGATAACATTTCAAATGTTGAAACTGAGACATTTTACATTTTTATCCACAAAATGAGCTTTCAAATTTTCTGGCTGCAATAGGTCTCAGAAAAGTTGGGACACAGGCAAAGAAGGGCTGAAAAAACAATTAATATATAAGAGAATATGTTGAAAGAACATGAAGCAAGTAATTAAGTTAACTGGCATCAGGTGTGTAACATGATTGGCTATAAAAGGGATGTCTTAGAGAGGCTGAGTCTCTCAGAAGTAAAGATGGCCTGAGGCTTTCCAACCTGTGAAGGCTGGCGTAAAGAAACTGTGGAATACTTTAAAAACAACGTTCCTCAACGCCAAATTACAAAGGCTTTTGAAGGTCTCATCATCGACAGTGCATAACATCATCAAAAGATTCAGAGAAACTGGAAAAATCTCTGTGCGTAAGGGACAAGGCCGAAGACCTTTACTGGATGCCCGTAATCTTCGGGCCCTCAGACGCCACTGCATCACTCACCGGCATGATTCCTTCATTGACATTACTAAAAGGGCCCAGGAATACTTCAAGAAACCACTGTCTGTAAACACAGTCCGCCGTGCCATCCACAGATGCCACCTAAAACTCTATCATGCAAAAAGGAAGCCAGTGTTGAGCATGATCCAGAGGCGCCGCTGCATTCTGTGGGCCAAGGCTCATTTAAAATGGACTGTAGCAAAGTGGCAAAGTGTCCTGTGGTCAGACGAGTCCAAATTTGACATTCTTGGTGGAAATCATGGGCGTTGTGTCCTTCGGCCTAAAGAGGAGAAAGACCACCCCTTCTGTTATCAGCGTTCAGTTCAAAAGCCAGCATCTCTGATGGTATGGGGATTCATTAGTGCATGATGTGGGACACTTGCATGTTTTAAAAAGCACCATGAATGCTGAAAGGTATATAAAGGTTTTAGAGCAACATATGCTCCCCTCCAGATGACATCAATTCCAAGGAAGGCCTTGTGTATTTCAGCAGGACAGTGCAAATCCACATACTGCAGCTATTACAACTGCATGGCTTCGTAGTAGAAGAGTCCATGTGCTGAACTGGCCTGCCTGCAGTCCTGATCTTTCACCGATTGAGAACATTTGGCGCATAATTAAATGAAAAATCCGTCAAAGGAGACCCAAAACTCTCCAGCAGCTGGAAGCCTGTATTAAACAAGAGTGGGATCAAATTCCAATGGCTAAACTCAAGAAACTTGTCTCCTCAATGCCCAGACGCCTCCACTCTGTGTTAAAAAGAAGAGTGGATGCTACATCATGGTAAACAGGCCCCTGTCCCAACTTTTTTGAGACCTCTAGCAGCCATCAAATTTGAAATGAGCTCATTTTGTGGATAAAATTGTAACATTTCTCAGTTACATCATTTGCTATGTTATCTCTGTTCTATTGTGAATAAAATACTGGCTGGTGTGATTTGAAAGTCATTGCGTTTTGATTTTATTCACAATTTAAACTTTGTCCCAACAATTTCGGAATTGGGGTTGTACATTAAAGGGGGCCTGTTATGGTTTTCGGAAGATACAAAGAAGCAGCGACCTTAGTTTATTTTCAAAGACAATCTGTTGCTAGTTGGCAAGGTGTTTCTGATTTCTGTTAATGTTTAAACTGAATTCCAACTGTAACTAGCAAGCTCCTAAATTGACTGCAAATTTAGAAACCGTTGCTAGTTTAACCATAAGCAATGTACCAGACATTTCAATAAGAACAAACAGAACGGGTGTATGTTTTTAATGGAATTTCATCCATTTTTAAAGTAGTCGCGCTGTTCTTCAAAATAAATGGAATGCTAGCAAACAGTTTCTACCCCTTATGAAAATAGCCTACAGTTATTTCTTAGCAATAGAATAGTATTAATGGCATAATTGTACTGTAGTATTACTGTAGTTTTCATGATATAACTAGAGTAGTACTACAGCCATCACATTATAACTATGATATTACCACTGTCAATAGTGCCATGATATTACATTAGTCCACACAACTGAATTGCTGAAGTTTGAATAACTGTAGTATCACTATAGTAATATTACAATAGTATAGTACTACACTCTGGTGGTTAAAATACCATCCATTTACAATAGTATAACTATAGCTTGGAACTATAGTAATTTTTCATAAAGGACTTGCTACTACACAGATGCTACCGGGAGAACATTCTTAGCAGACTGAATTCCAAGGGGAGTCAAACTTTTATGGTGACTGCATGTTGCATAAGAATGTAGCGACAATCCTTGCCCAGTCCGCAGATGTTACCTTTCAATACTCATTTGTGTTGCTACTAAAGACTTGCCTGTAGCCTGGGGATTATGACATCATTGCTTTCCATCGAAATGGTGCTCTGTTCACTAGCCAATCAGAACAGAAGTCATTTCACAGAGGGGATGCCCACTCAGAACGGCCTGTTTTTCAGAGGGTTGGGAATGACAGGAATTAAATTGCCCGGAAATCATAGAATGTTCATGTTTTTAATTTGACTAAAAAGTTTACAAACCTTTCTTTTGGACAAACCAGAATATTATAACTTGGAAAAAAAACACATAATAGGTCCTGAAACATCCTACCTAGAGTGGAACAAAGAAAAATGATCCTAAATTAGACTGCATTGCTTTTGAATCCTAAACAGAGAATATACAATGGGAGAATACCACTTCTCTATCAGACATTCAAATCAAAGGCTAATCCTGACAAAGTGTAGGCTCAGTGACTGCAAACTTGTCTCTGAAAAAAGCAGATACAAAAATGTATGGTTGAGTTCAAGAATTATTGTTTGGTCACTGCAAGATAGACACGGCGGAAACAGATTCACTTCATTGTTAACGTTACTGACCCAAAATATTTCCAAATGACGACAATACTGCATGTTCTGAAAAATATCCTAAATTATAAAGAATGTCTTTCCCTATCTTAAAAAGAAAAATTTGCTATTTTTAGGAGCACCAACTGCCACACAATTAATTTTAGCCAGTCATAACATGGGGGGAAGTGCGAAAAAAAAGAATAACAAATTGATTAATTATTGTTATAATAAACTGGTGTTACTGCCATGCACATTACTTGTGTTATTGTTACTTAAATTAGCATATTTCTGACAGCTGTATTCTTTGGTCTTAACTACTTCTTTGATTTTCATGTTTATACTTAGAAACAAACTGCATTGAATTGAAATAGCGCGTGCGTGAGTTGGCATTGGCAGGAAGAGATATAGACATAAAGACAAAGAAAACAATGACCTTTCTGTCCTTCAGAATTGCATACTACCACTCCTTCTCAATCTGATAAATACAGTCATCTTCTCCCTCTCGACCATCAATCAGCTGTTATCCTTTTCCCTTATCAAGTGACCAGTTGTTATCCTGACTTCACATACAGAAGAATCATGACGATCATCAAGTGTATTGAGTCGCCGTACACTATGCACAGACATTACAGGGACATACAGGTGGGTTTCTTTGAAGATCAGAGATCATAACATCTTGGTCTGGAGAAATGACTACTCTGGAACCAGATGACTGTATGAAACACAGTGCATGAAAGTGCGGAGTCATTCAGCCAAAAATTTTTAATACAATGATGCATACAGAATACAAACCAAGGTACAAGTTGATGCCTATCTTCAACAATAAACTAGCCATATCCAGCTGGCTACATGCATTTTGGGCTACAAGCAACCTTGATAGAGTTGTCCAACTGTCAGTATGTAATACGCTGTAGTACACAGCCATTTTTGCATTTAAGACTGTTTAACATAATAATGTTAATAATTGATAATGTTATAGCTGTGAGTATTACCAGCATTTAGGTTAAAAATCAAAACTTCGTTTTTTAAGAGTACATATTTGAAAGTGTCTGAATAATATCTGAACCACATTTCCAACTAGGCACAAATTATGGCTTAAATGTAATTCTGAGGTCCCATCTTAGATGATTTTCCACAATCATGTTGTTTGCCCTTGTGAGCACTGATGTGCAAATTAAACTGAAAGGCCTGCTCTTTAATTCACTATATTGCCTTTGAAGACCTATCCCACAATTATAGCATCTGCCGTCTTTCTTACAAATCCAGAAGAAATATCTGGTCTCTACGTCCATAAATAATCCTTGCTGACAGACTGGGCTAAACACAATCAGAACGAAGAAGCCTCTCATAAACAGCTCTCTTGATCAGTAATAATATATTAATCACTGCCTTCTCCACACTGCTAGTTAAGAGGGAAGCATCAGTGCTTGTCTACATGCTTACATCTTCAACAACTTATTTAAATATCCCTTTGACATTAAGCTGTTGATGTGCTGCTGTCAAGCTTAGGCAGTTCTAGGAGATTTACTCGATGATTTCAGAATTGCTAATATGATTTTTAGCATTTTCTTTTACGTATGTAAGTGGCCATCTCTCTCCACAGTCTTTACACCACTGAAGTGTTGTTACAAATCTAGAACAATTTAAGGACAAGTGTATATCCTTGTTTTTTAATAAATACTACAAGATGTTTGCTTCTCATTAAGAGGTGTCTGTCTCTACATTATAAAGCGTTGTGAGGCTAAAGCACAGGACATCTACTCACTGAAATCTAGCCACAGTATGAGAGTGCATTTTCTTTAGAAATCCATTAACAATGCATACAGTATATCTCATCTCAGCAGGAGGGAAAACAAAATACAAAAGACTTTTATTATATTCAGAAAACAAGCAAGCCTTAAAAAATGAACTTCAACTTCATTCATCTCTAAATAGAAATACGTGCCCTTATGCTAGTTTACTACGTTACAAGTGATTCAGTGGCTGAAACACTCCCAAATAGCTGGCTGAACCAACCTTTCCTCCCACCAGAAGACAACTTGATGAAAGGAACTTCAAAAAATCTGCATTTAAAACATTCATACTTTTCAAATGTGATCTCTCAATTTTGGCTTCAACTTGAATAATTTACAAATCGCTTCAAATGGGTATGGGTATATCCATATGGGTCTGAGAAAATACATTTGTGTAAACTCAAAATTGAATGAGATGTTTCAGAATTTATGGGTAGGAAAAAAAAAATCAAAATTTTCTATACATAAAGCCTATCAAAAGAATTCCTATTTACAATCATCAGTGTAAAAATTAATCTGCTGTAAATTCCATGATCATTAATATGAAAACAATGTTCAAAAACTTCTGAATGAAACATATAACATTTAGTTATGCCCTCAAGGAAATTGAGAGTGCTGTTCTTTTTTTTTGGGGGGGGGGTTAGGGGTCTAACCCCTCAAACCCCCAACCAACCACCCCAAGCACTGGACATCATCACATACTTCTGATTAATTCATTTTTAAATCACACAAACTCGGACCAATCAGAAATGCCAGCACTTCAAGGCTGTATTTCGATCCAAATTAGACCGCCCCTTTCATTTATTCCCTTCAATAGATTGCGCTGTCAAATGATGTCCGTTTGTCATTAATGTGAGAGAGCTCTTCCCAAATAAGAGGAGTGATTGAGAAGAAGGATTTGATCCATTTCATCCTTGCATGAGGTGCAATTAATATAATCACATTGAGATTTAAAACCAACTTAAAACCATGTCAAGCTTGTGCCTTATTGATGACAATCAGGTATGTTATCAATAATAATGCATAATGCTTCTTGTAAAGCAATAATACACAGACATTTATATTTCTAATTAAAAGGGTCAAATAATGCCCATTTCCTAGCTTAATTTTCCTTTTTTTCAGCTATTTACAAACATTTGCATGCTTTTATGATCAAAAAGTGCCCAGTTATGACTGTACAGGCTGAATGTGCAGCACCTCAGGCTCACTCAGCCTGAAACAGACTGTTTTGACTCCTGTCTCTTCAAGGTCCCTTACTTACAGCCTACTCTGCTGTGATTGGCCAACTGTGGTTAAGGAAGCAGACAATGTAAAAATAAAGGGATAAAAATAAAAGGCTGAAGTTGTACTGCAGAGGAGTAGTAGTAAATATTGATTTTAATCACCAATTCTTCACTTTGTCAAGCTTTGGAAGTTTATAGAAAGGGAATCTGCCTTCATATTGAAGAAAACCATGTCATCTGGACATAGCAATACACACTAACCTCAGCCTTCCCTGCCTCCGCTCAAACCAAGCTCTGTTTGAAGTCATGCCAAACTTGCCACTAGATGGGCATTATGCAGGTGTATTACATCGTGACTTAGACATGTTACGGAAGAACAGGCTAGATTACAAACTAGGTGTTTCAGGCAGTGTTTTCAGTCCCAAAGAATAATTCCCTTTTGCATGGACTTCAGGCTGTGTAATTTAACGGATGTTTGACTAACTAAAAAAGCCATATAACGCGATAAACAGAAGGGAAAAACCCAAAAATCATAATATGACCCTTTTTCATAAATGTTATGAATAAGTTAAAGTTAGTGTGAAAATAGAGAGGAGTTTTTTATTGTCAACATATTTTTTTCACAGTTCATGTCAGCCATATCAATTGACTCATCTGCATCTAACAATTTCGTAAAGACTAAAATGCTGAAGTGTGGTTCAGAGTGTATTATGGATGACAATGTCCGATTATGTATCTTCCCCAGTAATGAAATTGGTAGTGAGGTGTAATTACTTACAATATGTGAGCATTTATCCTTTCTTTTTGCTAGTTATTGGTAATAGATAATGATGTCCAAAATTTATGCCTACTTAAACAGTATCACCATGTAAATGGTAAACGCATATTCATGATGTCATCTAATATAACAGTTGTCAACCCTGCAGGTAGCAGCTAAAACATATGAAGTCAAAAGCAGCGAAAACTGAGCAGAGTTCACAATCATCATTTCATGGAAAATAAATATTTAGATTAAAATACAGTATTTAGATGCAACATTAGTGACCAGGCTAGGGGTGTGTGGTCATTCATATTCAGCTATACTTCCCCTGCTTGGGGAAATTCGTGTAATAAGCACGTTTGCATAAAACTGTAAAACCAAACACATTACATTACTGACATTTAACATTTTATCAAGAGTGACATATAACAGAATATGCATTTAGTAGAACAAAAGTGCTGAAAACCCTAGAAGGAAGGAACAATTCTTGCAGACAGTGTACCTCACAGACTACCCTCAAGTTTCCTCTTACTAGCAATGACAAAATTTTAAAAATTGTGGGGAAAGGTATAGCCTAAAGAGAGGAGTCGTCAGACTCTATGATTGAAGGTGATCTTCAACTTTTTGCTGTCCTGACATCTATGGGTAGGTCATTCACCATGCACACAGAAAACGATCAGACCACAAGGAATCATTGTGGTTCAATCAACAGCAGCAATAATAATGACTGCAGTCTTGCTAGCAATACTAACAAAAAAATAAAAACTGTAATATCCTATGATCAGAAAAAACCAACAATATTTACAATTAACAGAAAGTTGATATTCTCCCTAAAATGTAACATGCTTAGCTCTCATTTTTCACATTAACAAGTTTTTACATCTTGAGTTCTTGGTCTCAAATGAGATTTTATGACTTTCCATTAGAAAAGAAACATTGTGTCAATTAAAATAGTAGTCCTAATGTCCTAGGGTCTATCATAGTTGCTTTTGAGCAATTTTGTGTCATTAAGTGCTTTTTTTATGTTGGCATCCATAAAGGATAGAAAATTGAGTGTTCAAAACATTGTGGAAGCTCCTTCCACTTGTTTAAGTGAATGCACCTGCAGAAAGCAGCCATCTTACATCCGGGTCATTTTGTGATTCCTCCTCAAATGGAAGGAAGATGAGCGGAAGAAGCAATTTCTCAGATGGGCGTGTTGCCCAGTCTCGCAGACTCATCCCTCATTGACTTCCGTTTTACGGACAGTGAAAGTGACTGAAGTGTTCTGCATTAATATATAAAGTCTGCAAAAAAGCAAAGGTGCAAGTGCAGATGTGAGAAGATTTCAGACCTTACTCAGAGCCAGTACAAACCCTATTGAGCTATGAAAAAAACAAATATTATTAAATTATAAATGAAAGCTTAAAAACATGTCTGCAAATAATACATACTAAGGCTATATGAATGAGACGTTGGGAAACCTTTTATCACTGGTGTTTCTTTACTGGCATCGCTTCCTGGAAATCATTAATATTTGAACATCCTTACTGCAATGGATATGGAGTAATCCTACTGGCAAATACCTGTGTAATCTTCATCTGAGAGGACCCTCTGGAAATGCATACGGAAGTCTTCATGAACCCTGATGTGGACTTGAATAACTGTAGAATTTGGCAGCCCTACCTACTCCTAAATGCAACCGATCAGTCAGTCATACTAGAAGTGGGAGAAGATTGGAAATTTGCCTTTGCCATTTTGCTACTGGATTCACATCGTACCTCCAACATGTACAAACAAATTAACAAATTTTGCGATGTGCTGTGCATGTGCTTATAGCTAAGGTTACAAACTTTCCCTTGATAGAGTTGTCCAGTAACTCGCAAGTTAACATGCAGAAGACAAAGGAAAAAAAAGTGGAGATGAAAACACTCAAAGAGAAAATCTGCACTCTCACTTCTGTGATCAATTTTTTCTTCTCCAATACAAAATATCCATTCCATAAAAGTTCTTCCCATGCAAAATGTTTTTTCTTTCAAATCCAAACTGGAGTAGCCTGTCCGATATAAAGCCAAATCATAAAAAATATATATTTGTTCCCAACATTGTGAAGTACATAGGAGATTTTTGACAGTGAAAGGAAGTACAACTTTAAAAATAAAGTTAATAACAAATACCCAAGCAGATAATCAATCAGGTAGGCAAATGGTAAATATTTAACAATTTAACTGATTGCATGCTACCGCCTATTTAAAAAAATGTGCGTGCTAAACACAGTCTCTGTCTTTAAATAAAATATTAAAACTATACTCATCAGCAAAATGTCTCTTCTGATATATTGATGTAAAAACTAAAATACCTACATTAACAGGGTGACAACTGAACACACATGACAAGGCTTTTGCCTAAAAATGTACATTTACATTATTTTAAATG
Organism: Gymnothorax javanicus; assembly: GCA_029692085.1. Lineage (NCBI taxonomy): Eukaryota > Metazoa > Chordata > Actinopteri > Anguilliformes > Muraenidae > Gymnothorax > Gymnothorax javanicus. The sequence goes on along the minus strand of CM056197.1, from coordinate 80,581,916 downwards.
TGCCAAGAGCACATTCCCAATAAACAGTAATGTAATAAAAGCCGTACAGTTTCCTCAATGGGGCTGTCTGTGACAGGTTTTACACACAAACTACTTTGAAGGGTCTGTTTCTGGTCAGCTAGCTATTTTATTTTATGAATTTGTGGCACTCAGTACTTTCCCAGGGACTCTGCAAAAGCAAAAACACATTTTAGAAGGGGGCATGGGAGGGTGGGACAATGTGCGTATGCTTACACTCGCTTGTCCCAGTATGGAGAGCATCTGAAATTTCCAATAATTCCTTTTGTGACTTCAGCACTCCTGATTCGATATGGTTAATAGTCGGGGAAATTTATTGGCATATTGGAAGAAGGTGATAAGGCCAAGAACAACAGCAACAAGGCTCCAGGAGATGTGCCGATAGCATTGATATGTACTGCCTTTAGAAAACAGCAATATTTAGGCATTTAAAACTCACAACAGAAGTAAATCGGGATTTAGATTAGATTTTTTTTTTTTTTTTTGCGGTAATTTACTAGGGAAAACTCACATACACAGAGAGAGCAAGAGAGAGAGAGAGAGAGAGAGAGAGAGAGAGAGAAAACCAGGTGCAAACATAATATATGACTGCATTATCAGCATATCCAGGCAGACTAATCAAGGGGCACAGAGTGACTATTTTTTGCCTTATCATCCAAAGTGATGGAAAAAGAGGGGGAATTATCAGGCAACTGCAGACTGCTAGGTTGAGAATTTAATGGCAATAATCTAGTTTTTGACAGTATATCTTTGCTGCTTATCGTTCCCTTTATCAGCCCTTATCTGCTCAGTCATCAGAGCAAATTAATGGTGTTCTTTCAGCCCTGCCTTTGCATTCCCACACAGAGGGAACCCACAGGGGAAAAGAGTACGCAAAATATTAAAATACGGCACAAATCCCCATTTTAGATAGCCAGGCAATGTGCACTACATCTGCTGACCTGTGCTTCCTCTCAGTCTGACTTCCCTCTCCCTGTTTTTATGCACTCAGTCACTGTGGTGTGAAGCAGCCAGACCCAGTTGCCTTTCATAAAAATCTAACAAAACCTTTTTCTTTTGACACCAGACAAGCACTTTATCCACGAGCTCCAAGCATTTAGTGCCCTTCTACATAAAACAAGAGTAGTATTTTTCATATTACCATGGGGTATTCAAGGCTACAATCCGAGATATTTCAGTTTTCATAAAATAATAAATATAGTTGCGCTGATACCCACCTGACTCATTTGCCCCAGCATTATGATTTTTTTTTTTTTTTTTTTTTTTTTTGCTGTTCAATGAAATTTCATAACTTTGCATATTCAGAGAATTCATTCAAGAAATTCTGTATTAATTATGGCCAAAACACGGCCATTAATAATGGAAGACCCAAAGACAGCCTGCACCTGTATACAGAAACAGTTTCTGCATAATAACTATGTAGTACCACTACTTCCAATCCACACACAAAAAGACATTCTGATCATCATCACATTAGCCTATTGATTCAAAATCCACTGTGTATGTGTTCACTGGCGAGCAAGCAATATTTAATTTTGTCAATTTTCCTGTACCTGGATACAGGCTCACATTTCCAAGCTCAGACATAAAATGTCAGACAAACTCATCTGCGTAAAACTAATGCTGTGGCTGTGTAAGCAGATTCTTACTGTGCGCACGATTCAAAACTCATCTTTGCGCCTTATAGTTTTTAACGAGTACAGTGCCTTCATTTTTGACAGCATCCCTTCCCTTTAATAATTCCATAACTTATTTTTTAACATAATGTGTGACGATATTCAGAGTAAGTTAAAAAAAAAAAAGCCAACTATACAGTAAATAGACAGTTGTTAGCAAGCACTCTTATTTATGTTTCATGCTACTGTTCTGATCACATTCAGTATACTGGCAATATCTTTACTTGAAATAAATTATTGTAATAAGATGAAAGACATCATGACGCGACACGAAAATGTATCGATACTTAATTATTTCTTTTCTACACTTGAAACGAAGTATCAATTAACAATAGGCCTATACACTGAACATACAAAACCGGCTTAAAACCTTTCATATTAGAAAAAAAGCAAAGCATCAATACAAGTGCATGTAAACTGAAAATCTTCAGACATAGCTACACGCAGCATATTTTAACGAACTTCAGCCTAATAAAGACATTACAGTGAAGTGTCTGAGGACAGAGCATTGCATCGCAAATTGCATGTATTTTATGGAATTATATGACAAACATTTCATGTGGACACCAATATTTCAGGGGATGTCTGATAAATTATGAGAAGAATTCAGCTGAACTTTGCTTTTGTTTTTGAAAGATTTCACCGTACACGAGCATATTCACAGGACTCAGAACAACAGTACCACTAGTGTCTCAATTAGGAATTTATTCCGCTGCTACATTGTAAGGCTGCTGCTGAGGATTTCTAAAAGCAGCAACGTATCCTTTTTCCAATCTAACAAGGCCTAATATACACAAAATGCCAGCATTCCGGTACGCATGAGTTTATTACCTTCAGAGAAACGACCAACCACGACGTTTCTGAAACTTTATCTAAGGGTTCATAATGGTCAAATATAAAAACGTTAACACTTCGTGACAATTTTCTTTTCGCGTATATGACTTCCGCCAAAAGTAAAACGCAAATGCATTATATTATTATTATTATTATTATTATTATTATTATTATTATCCAGTGGTGGTTGTAGCAGAAGCCTAATACGTGACGTAGCCTACAACAACAATGCACTTGTTTAGTTTGGTTAATTTTTCAATGCATAATTTATATATTTTTAAAAAACTTGGTTAATCGATCGTTGATTTCTACAGATACTGGGTAAGCCTAAATGTTACGTCAAATATGGTGCCGTTCAATTAGGCTATAACCTCGCACCAGAAAGCATGCATGTTTCAGCTAAATATCTCAAGGCAGCAATAATTCCGCGGAATTTGAATTGTTATCACACACACTCGCAGCCAGCCGCATTGAAAAGTTTATAGTATTGTGATTGCGTTGTCTAGTACCACGTTGTGCAGGTAATTTCACAAACATTATCCCAGCATCTTCAATTAATTACGAACTAAGCAAAATTGCAAAACTTACGTTTGATTTGCCTGGGGTTACTCTGTTTCCTGCGGGACATGACAGCTCCGAGCTGGTCAGTAGATCCAGGTGTTACACTTGCTTATAGAGAGGTACCGGTTCATCCAAGCGCCGACTGATGCATTTGCTTTCAGGATTAAACATATGCAAGGAACTGTCACACGTCTTCGCCTGACCGTCGCTACTGCACTGTTGTATCTCCACCGTTCTCCCACATGCGGCTACACTGAGTAGTGATCCGCACAGACTTACTGAAGAGGTGAAAGCGTTTCGCGCATTTGTCTGAAGATAGCGAAGCGTTGTGCCTCTACGGGTGCCGTAGTCAAAGCTGCAAAAACTTGAAAGACCATGACAGTTGAATGGTTTATATTTACTTAAATTATGCTGTGGCACTGTGGCTCTCTACTATATTTCTGACGTCTAAACGCCTTTGCAAAATCAAGAAGCTGACACTTGTATTTTTTGTTACCAGTTTGTAACCACTGTTCGTCTATGTTGACCTCTTGGATTAGAAAGATATTGGGTAACCTACATGAGGGTCATGTTTTCGTTAAGGTTGTGTAGCCACACCTATTAATTAAACGTAGGCTATATCTCATTTTTTGTGAAATAAACTACTGAATTATTCTAATAATACACAACCAGGGATTTTGTCTCTATGGGTCCAGAGATGCGCCTGCTAATGCATTTAGCTAGAGGTAATACGAGGGTAACATTTAGTCTAATTGAAGTAGAGACTACGCAGAATGCATTGTGCTGTTGTAAAAATTTTTTGCAAAATAATTCAATGAACTGCAAACAGAATTTTGGAAAAGAGCATAGGGTGCTTTCCTGGCAGCTCATAAAAGTATACTGACGAAATGAAGGCTATTACTTGGTCCTCTCTCTCTCTCTCTCTCTCTCTCTCTCTCTCTCTCTCTTGTATGAATATTGTCAATTTTGGTCCGACTATTTGTGTAATCATTCAGATTGTTTGTTATTTTGTCAAATCAACGGAAAGGGACATACAATTTATCAAATTGGCTAAATAATTTAGTTTGGACTTGAAGAGGACGTCAGATTTTCACTTAAACTGTAATCCAATTTTTGATGTAGGCCCACAGTATAAATAGCCTGTACTGACAATGAACTTTTCTTTAAAAATATCTGCCTTTTCATTTGGACTTGTAGTTTTTTTTTTTTTTCCCCAGAAGAATCAACAAGAGAGAGGCAGCATAATGCACCAGTACAAAATTACATGATCCAGGCATACAATTATACAAATTGTGGGCTACTGGTGCTTAGTAACTACAGGGCTAAATCATAATTTCCCTAGTGTTAGAAGCAGATATGTGATCACAAGCTAATCTTCTAATTGTGGGGTTGTCTTATACACATTTCTGGTGCTAAAGGGGTCTTTTGTGTATGCTCGTTACTGAGAGGGCTTACATGCAATTGCATTCCGCCAATCAAAATCAATGGTGTGTCTAATTTATCTTAATGGTGTTGATCATTGCCAAATAAAACCTTATGTGGCTGTAAATGAAAAAATGCAAGATAATTTTCATTTACTCACCTCCTCTTTTGACTCATCACCTGTCACATGGCTATCTTTTTGATGACTTTTTTCCAAGATTGCATCAGTATCCACGCTCATATGATATCTTTTGATCTCTCCTCATACACCACCAACTCTGGCCCAGTGATCAAGAGAGTATTCACCAAGTCACATCTGACAGTTCTCTTTGTTGTGGGTATCTTGTAAGGAATGTCAATCAATAGCATGTACATCAAGTTGCACTCCACAGCAAGTAATTAAAGCTTCAGATAGGGATAGTGAAAGGTGGAGAGGAAGAACCTCACAAGAAGAGTAGTGTCCGGGAATAAATATGTAACGATCCACTCTAATCAGCTGCTGTTTCTCCTTCTGACTTTATTCAAAACATTCTAATGCATTTTGCAGAGCCTACAAACCACTCGATGTGTCCACATTATCAGCCTATTTCTACAAAGTAAAATGGGCAGTGAAAATTTGGCTACAGCATTGCATGCACATCCAATAGGGCCCACTAATAATCTGCAAGTGCTTCACGCTGAATATTGTACGGCACAAATTTCATAATTGTCTCATTTTTCATCCCTGAATGTTTTTGTTTATTGATCATAATATTATACATAATAAACTTTGAATGCATTGTAAAATAGTTCAGACAAGAAGAATACTCTTTTGCCATGGTCCCCAGCTGTCTCAGAGCAGGTCACTAGTGAACTGAAGAACACTCCTGAACTGTTCTAGCCTAAAATAAGCCTGTTCATTGCTACAATAATGTTGCAACATTGGTAGTGTATCTTGTGCTAAAGAGCTTGCCCCAGCTCTAGAAGTATAGGCATTCTCAGTAGATCCTGGGTGAATCCAGGGAGAAGTGGGGAGCACATAATAAGGAGACATTGCAGGTCAGGTGTGATATAGCAGTTGCACCACCAACCAGCTGTCTCATACCTCATTCATTGACAGTGCACTTTTATTCTCAATGCTAGGATTGGCTAAGTTTAATTTGATAGACGGTGCTCTACAAATGTGATTTCGGACAACTATTTTTGTTGCTTTCATCTGTGTTTCAATAAAGCTTTTTGTTAACTGACTCTTTTGTCTGTCTGTCTTGGACACCTACCACAAATCTGAAATATGGCTCCACCATTAACCTATAAAAGATTCATTAAATGTGGCAGAATTTTGTCCAAAAAGTGATTATTTAAGGCATGTGGCTAGTTTTGTTTGTAGTTTGGTTATTTTAACTTCATAGCTGAGTGAGCAAAGCAGAGGGGAGTCATGTGGATCTATCAGATATCTAGTCATTTTCATGTTGCAAATCTAATGTACCCTTCCACCGGCAAGTGCCTGCGAGCTGCCAGGCATTAGTCGTAGTCTCAAAGTCACCATGGTTCAGTGTTCACCAGTAGCAAGCTGGTTCTCAAGGCATTATGTTTGAACAGGAGATGAAGTTTAGGGGAGAGTAGGGAGGATTGGGCCATGGGGAAGAGTGAGCCATTTTGATTTTTTCTGTAGTTGACTTGAAATGACCTAAGGTTAAAGGTCATACAGAGTCACCTAGCAACCCTGCAGAGGTCAGGCCTAACAGAGATGCAACAACATCAACAAGTAAGTATGCAGAACAAACATTGTCATTTTCATGGGGCTACGTAAAATTTTTCTTGTAACAATCAATCACTGTCATTCTGTAACTTATCAAGATTTTGATGCATATGGTACTGTTGTGTTATCTGCATATACCAGGGAATATTTTGAGTATATATACGAGACCATGCGCTCGAGCTGGGAAGCTGGCGAATGTTGAAATCTCTTGAAGTGCACTGAGGGAGGAGTGGGCACTTAGTAGGAGGGAGGACTGAGCCGTGGTTCAGTTCTCCCTACCCTGTGGCCCACCCCTCCTCCATGTAAAAATGCACTCTAGGATGAAACTGTCATGGTGAAATACATGGTTGAGAAACCACAGAAGTTCAGTCATCGGTTTGTGTTCCCAGAAAAGGAGGATATTGATACTGTGTCCATTGAAGATGTGGTCATGGTTCTTCCCCAACCAAATCCGGTCGGTGGCACGAAACGTGCTTTAATGCAGTTTGTGTTTGATGTTAATCTTGACAAGTACTTTCATGTTTAAACCATTCTGTTGGAGCCATTTATAGTCACTCTTTAGGTTTATTAGTCTTATTTATCTTGTCTTTCTTTATTTAGCCACTTGGGGGTGTATTGCACTGGGTGTCAGTCACATGGTGTTTCAGGTAGGTATATGTACAGGTGTGCCTACTAATTAGGACAAAGTGTGGAAGGTGGGGATCACACGGTTTTTACCGTAGCCGTGTTTGCCGCCAGCACAGCACAATTTTATTTTAATATCATATCACAACACATAACCGCACGGGAGTAAGGTAACATATAGGTCTAATTTTATGGAAAAGAAATCTTTGAGAATAAACGGGAACGCCACCCAGATGGAGTTATTGTTTGGACAATTGTTTGTTGGAGAGCTACGCGTTGAGAACATTCCATGCCTTTCACACTGAGGCTTATAGGCTGGCCTCCACACATACCTCATTCATTGACAGTGCACTTTTATTCTCAATGCCAGGATTGGCTAAGTTTAATTTGATAGACGGTGCTCTACAAATGTGATTTCGGACAACTATTTTTGTTGCTTTCATCTGTGTTTCAATAAAGCTTTTTGTTAACTGACTCTTTTGTCTGTCGTTTTCCCATCGAAACTAATGGCTCAGTCCTCCCCATGGAGCAGGTCTCCCACATATGGGGAGGACTGAGCCATTATTTTCCATAGTAGATTTTGACTACACTGGCTCTTACTTCTGGGCAATACCTTTAGTCACCTGGGTTAGTTAAGAGCCTTCAAGATATGCTTCCATTTCTATACAGCCTTTTTATCTTCAAATCCAAAGCATGTGGCTCACTCTTCCCCAGTCTCCCCTACATCTTACTAAAAGAAATTTAACTTTTATCTTTGTTTCCCTGGGAATTTAATTTCATAGTCAAGGATAGAATGAGTCAATATGCTATGCATCATCCCGAGGCAAACACCGCTTTTGGCAGCAATATTAGTGACAAGCTAGGTAACAATAATAAAACAACATGCAGTTCACTTATTTATTCTACCTTAGTGGCTACCTTATGTTAGCTAGTTTACTGGGTCATGTCAGCTTAGCTATTTTTATGGTAACATACAGTAAGGGCCTCTATCTTACACCTCACGCATAGTGATGCAAAGCGTGATGCAAGTGTCTTTGCTAGTTTATGTATCGATGAAGCTGTTGTTATCCCGTCCAGCACCCAGTTTGCATAAAAAGCAAATATAAGCGTGCCAAACTGAGCACCCATGGGCGTGTTGGTCTTAAAATGAGGAGAGATCAGGCGCATTGTAAAACCACACAGCAATACCAACGATGGAAACTGCAGGGGGAGAAAGCTCAACGTGTTCTTTTGGGCTGGTGGTAACAAGCGCGATCCTTTGGCTGGTGCAAATCACAATAAAATGGATATATTTTCTCCGTTTGAAGAATGGGCACAAAAGCACAACAGTTACAATTAATCTGACTCGTAAATTCAGAATACCAAATTTGGTTATACTCTCGTTAAATATCCGACTCCAAATTAGAATTAAAATTCATAATTTAGGGAAAACATGCGTGGATCTCGAAGTGACTACACCTCGAACTCTTCGGACACAACCGCTGTCACTAAACATATACTCCGGGGTATTAGCATTGTTACTGAATCCTAGGTTCATTGATGATATTAGAGGATGGAAGTCAACCATCACCGCAACAGCATCTTTTGGCATGAATACAGCAAACCCAGATCTATGCACGGCCATGGGTTCCTTCAGAGAATTTTAACAGAAATCCGACTTTTCGTCCATGGGTTTCTTTAAGGTTAAAATCCCAGAACCGGCAATACATAAACCCTTTATGTAAGTAGATCATGATTGTCTCTCCAATTTAATAAAACCAATTCCCATACCAGGCCGCTGGCCAGTCATTCCTCGGTTGGGATTAAACCCCTAGGTATCCGCCGCAACGTGGCTAGAAAAAATAAAAGGATTAGGAGTCCCAGAGACCACGCAAGTTTAAAGGAATAACAATAATTTATTCGCCAGGTAGGCAAGAGCTTAAACCAACAGACCGAACATCAGTTACCACAAATTTAGACAAATATAAAAGTCATACCTCGCGAAAGCTGCACACACAGAGTTGCGTGAGTGCGAGATCAGAGAGACGATCCGCCATAGCTATAGAGGCTACTCACACACTAACGTACGCGGGAAGAGATCGGATACGATCCTCCCTGACTATATGGTAAGGGCTACACACGGCGTAGAGATGCACGTGTGGGAAGTCGGCTACGATCTTCCCCGAATTGATTGTCTGTCTTTGCTTTAAGCCAAATCACGTCTTTGATCCAGGCGGTATGGCCGTAAACGACCTGGAAGGGGGGTCAAATCTGGTTTTTGGGTTTCCACCATTTGGAGGATGTAATAAAACAATTTAGCAGAGAGAAGAACAGGATGATTACCCGAGAGGATTCTGACCAATTTTCAGGAGTTTCCAAAAGGGAATGAACCATAATTTCAATGGGAATGAAACATACTACACTGAACTCCTTGGATTCCCCTGAGAATAACAAGACCAAACATGATATGAATATGTACTAATATGATGCAGTTGTCATGAAAAAGTCTTAAGATGAATTATTATATAGGTAAATTGGGTTATAAGTACAGAAGTGATTTCTTAGCAGGATATTGAACATATAAGCATACTGTGAAGTTCTCAGAGGTTTAGATTATTTTAAACAGATAAGGTCCAGTTATATTAAAGACTGAGGACGGTAATATGACTCCCACAGGGGCACTGTGTCAGCCAGGGCTTTGCAACTACCCCCCCCATACAGAGTAACACCAAGGACACAGAAAGACCATCAACACCTTCCACATGCAGGCTGAGCGAGCATCCTGGGCCCACTCATAATGGAGGAAGTCCAAAAAAGTTTTATTGTTATCTGGCATGGCTCTGGACTGAGCTATCAGCCATTTGTCACTTACAGCCTCTGGGTTCCCCCACGCATCAGCGTTTGCAGAGCTTCAACCCCCTTTCCAGATCCTTTCCAGATCTTACAGTCCACCCCCTGGCCCCAGGAGAGGACAGAGGTCCACGCACGGGGTCATAAAAGATTACCTAGGTGATCTGCTCAGAGGCTTGGGGGTTGTATGGCTGAAGAGTGAGTATCAGGGAATGCTTGCTAAGACTATGGAAGGAATATTGATGAGAAATTACAGATTTATGAGTAGTTGAGTTTTTCATGACAGTTGTATCACATGATAAAAATGGAAAAATGGATTGTTTCCTCTCAGGGCAATATAATTGAGAACTTAGAGAAGTTTGATTTGGGAAGTTAAAAGAAAGAGAGACAACCGTTTGATTAACAACGTAAAACATGGAAAAAAAAAAAAGAAATTAAATTAACAGTATGCAATCTAGATTTGTTCTATGAGTCTATTATCTGAAGTTAGTTGGTGTACCAGTTGGACCAATTTTATTATGCCAATGGAACCATGGTTTGAAAAGTAATTTTTCTAAAAGCAGTGACAATAGAAGTCACAGAACAAACCAGCACATAAACCAAAAACTTTCCCACACTTGACTAGGGAAAGCAAAAAGATTGTATGTGCCGCTAACTAAGTAACCAACCAATTGGAAAAAACCCCAGAGGGAAAAAATCCAATGGAGGTTACAATATCAAATTATTTAGGCATTTGATTTAAAATGAAACTAAAAAATAAACAGTTACAGATGAAAATAACAACAATAGAATATTTACATGAGGTAAATTGTGAAGTAATATGGTGAAATATTGGAAATTGTGATATTCATATGTCAAGACATTCAGCAATTTATGTCACATGATATGTTCTGGAGATTAATTGAGAGAGTGGGCTGATACACATAATAGGCTGGTCAGAAGCTGTTTTGTAGGACCTTCCAATTTAATTCTGAAAAATATTATAAAGGTAAATTAGGCTTATCTGGATTAACGCATATGTAGTTCTACCTTACTTTATGAACTTTTAAGGCACACTACCTTTGGCCTTCAGTGTAAGGAACCTATATGTTCCAGTCTTTTAACTGCCGCATTATAAAATAGAATTTAATTGATTCCTCACAACTTATTTTTGTATCAACCCACACTCTTTGCATGTAATTCACAAATCACCATCACAAACACAACTGCAGTTTGTCCATATGAAAATGTCCTTTTTCCTGTATGAATCCAGTTGATGTAGAGATGTTGTCCGAGGTCCGGCGGCCGCACGCGTTGGTGCACATATCAGTTGGAGTTTGAATGTGTGTCCTTAGTGAGTTGCATATCAGAGGAAATGGTTCCCAGGAGCCAGAAGGGTGGACAGGGATTATTGTGCCCTGGTTGATGTCTCACCCTTGCATTCAATACTAACATGTTGGGGTTTGTGATGAAATCCTGATACCCAAGTCAGCCAAATAGAGTATGAATGAAGCTTCTGTTCCCCAGGTGTGAATGGCTAAGTCAGGTCTTCGTATCCTTGATGCCTGCATAGAAATTTTTAGAAACAGCAACCTGCCAAATTGACACCAACAAAGTAGACCAAGACAAGACATGACCAAGGTAATCTATTATAACTCAACCTGCAGGAATCAGAAAGAGTGAAAGTTAATTGGAAGCATTTTGAAATGAGACACTCAGGATTAGTTGGGGTCTTCCTGAGCCAGCAACTGTTTCTGTGGAAAACAATGGGATGAAAGAGTAAAAGCAGTGCATGCAATTACCCTACAATTCACATGTCCCAGCCGTCTGGGTAACCTTACGACACCTCAAAGGGGACAGTGACTGAGGATGTGTGAATGACACTGTTGGAGATTCCATCACCCCTGTTTTCAGAAAGAAAGAACAGATGCAGTTAGTACCACAGTTTTAAATGAAAAAATGCTTCAATGCTTTCCCCTCGTATCAGGATGAAACACAGACAAACATGAAGAAATGCAAGTGGTGTGTGTGTGTGTGTGTGTGTGTGTGTGTGTGTGTGTATGAATGGGGGTTGTAAAGTGGCTCTGGTGGGGCCTGTTACCATGAGTGGGTGTTTTATGGCCCCGCAACCAGGATGTTCGCCCACCCCCTGTAAAGCTGGTGCTCTCAGGTGTGAAGGCTGTAAAAGAATAAACTATGCAGGGTGAATGTCTGCATAGTTTCAAATCTGAAATAGTTATGCAAGAGTTAAAAACAAAAACATCAAAGATAAATTAAATCATGCGCTCTGGGAGAACGCAGGCGCAAACTTTAAGTTCAATATGTTCTTGTTGAACATATAGTCGACACTTTGATCCTTCAAACCTCCCCTCCCAGGGCGCAGTTCCAGGCTAGATCCCTTTCCACAGAGATCTTCGCCTGGGCTCCCCCAGGTTCAAAACTCTGCCTTCTGCTTCCCGGTGGCTTCTTTTCAAAGCTCACCGATCACAGAAGCACCACTCGCCTACTAACGCATTCGCTTTTGGTTTTTGGTGGCCTGACTGTACATTGAGCCGAGCGCGGCAGCCAACTTTAGGGTCTTACTGCCATACGCGACTCGACCGGCCGGTGACCTAGTTGATAGTGATCCCCAAACCCCGCAGTGGTTACCAGCCACCCAGGTGGGAACCAATGGTCTGATCCCTACCCCACTTAGCTATGGGTATAGAAACTTTGACCGTTTTCACCAGCCTTCCCTGTTCACAGAGGTCGTACTTCGCATCCATCTGCTTAGGTGTGGGCTATCATGCACGTACCATGTGATGCCCACACACTTACATGCGACAACACGACTAGACGGTACCACGGCAGTATGTCAATTCATACTTCACTGGCCACGGAGGCCTTCAGTTTACTCCCCTGCACTATACCTTACCTTTAACGTGCCCTCGGAACTTTGCAGTCCCGCCGCCGCCTGTTTCAGACTAGGTTCGGGGGGCCAAATCCCCTCCCTAATCTGATACAGGGTGAATAGGATCAGATAGAGGGGGCACAAGCAGAGGAATGGCATCCTGTGAGAAACAAGAGAAGTAGGAATAGAAATACCCCAATCTTTGCCAAAAGTGACCAAAACCATCTGGCTTCAATACCTCGGGATAAATGCAAATTAATAAAAAATGAATTTTAGGAGGGGAGAGATCCTTCTCCCAAAAGGTGATTCATTGTAGGCATTCCAAAATCTAGTTACCTACTTCCATGAGGCCATAAACTGTCCCCCCTGCTGGGGCAGACAACACAGACCTAATGTCCCACTAGGCATTTAGAGCTCAGATGTTACTTGATACACCGTGGCAATGATGGTATACAACAAATGGTCAAACAAACATTCATTACAATCAACGTATTTGGTGGTTAGTGAAATCCACACAAAACGCAATTAGACCAGGCAGTTTGCTTCAAATACAAGGGTTAACAGGCAAGCAAGTTGTTAGTGAACAGCCACACTCAAGATGGTGGTCACGGGCGTGCAATTTGGTGTGTAGCATGCAACTTAACACTGGCTCCACCTTCTCCTCGGAAGGGGAACCAGAAACCAGCATTAAAACGTGGCAGTGATTGGCCGATTTAAAGAGCGCCATTTGACTCGCATTTATGATGCGGGCTGTGCCAGCCAACCAGCTCACTGACAACAGGTCACGTATGTCACCATATTACACGGATTGACCTGGGGGCTGTATCAGCCAACCAGCTCACCGGCAAATAGTCACGTGACCCAATAGGCCGGCTAAGACTTCCCAACTCTTGGAGGAAGCACCAACCCACATGCAAACTCAACCAATAGCAGCCCTCAGATGAAACCAAGTTATATTCCCCAACAAAGCAAGTCAAAAATGGCGGGCCGTTCAACTTGATAATATTTCGTGCAAGGTAGCATGGCAGCTCCAATGCGACTTTGGGATTAGCTCAAATGCAAGGCGATTGCCGCGACTTTTAGAGCTGTTATAATGGCAGTTTCCCCAATTTTACGTGCAATCCAACAATATTCAACACTTTCGGTGATAAGCTTCCCCGTTGCTATGTCCAGGACACATGTTCTCCCACAAACCGAACAGCCTAGATACATGAAGCACAAATAACCTGCAGTCCGAGAAGCCCACGTGTCACGCAAAAACAACAAACTTTAGCCCACACCTAAATTGCTGAACATTCCGCTTGCGAAAAAACCGCATCAAAAACCCAATCAAGAATTAATCTAATCATTGTCCGTGTCCCGAAAGACTGCCGGCACGAAAACCTCCGCCGAATTTGTCCAACTTCGAAAACCCAATGGTGCAGAATGCGCCCTACTGAAACTTTGAGTCCAAATTATGACAATTTTTCCGAATGCCGTTTTGCAGCTCTCTCAGGGTGCTGATCAAAAGAGCACACACACTGGGCAGTGAAACCGCATTACCTTTACACAAAGTCTAACAAGACAAGAGGCTGGAAATACTTGCCAACTCGAACCGAACCAATAACGTGGGTCAGAGCACTAAAGAACATGCTTGCAACCCATGTGCAATTGTTACAACAATAAAACACGTAAATCCAATGATATTTTCGAAGCTATCTCCTCACTCCCCTACATGCAAGACTCCTTCAAAGCTCACAGGCATTTCACCAGTGCCCCATTTCTTCCAGTATTTGGGCAAGATTGTCTGCACAGTTACAGCAGGACCTTGCACTAAATCCATCAAATACATACAATTGCCGATTACTTTCGGTACACATACGCAAACCTTAGAACGCAATAGACACAATCTGTTCCGGTTTCCAGCACAAGCCAAGAGTATCCAACATTTTCAGTAGCAAGCTTGATCTCTGCTATGGAATTACCACCGGATACACGCTCTCCCACCCGTACAGCCTAGGTGCAGAAAAAAAACACAACCAACCTACGGTCTAAGAAGAGCACAGCCCAATGTGCCAAGCAACAACAGATATTCGCATCCACTTAAAAAATGCCGGAACCCTCGACTACACACAGAAACCCAATCATCTCCAACTTGCCATTAAACCCTCTACACAAAAGCATGAAAATATCAAATGGCCCGGATCAATCTGAAGACAGAGTAGTCTTAAGAGATAACAGAAAAACAAAGTAGGCTTATGCAAACATTCCTTCAACTTGCCCTTCATTCTCTAATCTTGAAAATGATAGAATTGAAACTTGTGCCTGGTTTCTATGGTCCCAGGCCTATTTGGGGATATGTCGATCCCTTAGCAACGGTCTCTATGCAGTGAATTCCAACTTTTCCTGTATCTTACAAAGTAGAAACACCGCCATACTCACCGCAGCAGCCGTAGGTGGATGACAACTGATGAAGTCAACCAGATCACGTAAGAAACCAGGATCACATCGGATGTGGAGATTTACACACCAGCCAGCACAATGCCGAAACACTCCGGATCACGTTGGAGAACAGAATCACGCACTCCTGATTATAGGGTTCACGTCAGTATGGTACACGAAGGCCATCACGTCGGTGTGGTACACAAACGCCATCACGTCGGGCTCCCGATTAAATGGATCACATCGGGGTCACCAACTGTAAAACCACACAGCAATACCAATGACGGAAATTGCAGGGGCCGAAGGCTCAAAGTATTCTTTTGGGCTGGTGGTAACAAGCGCGATCCTTTAGCTGGTGCAAATCACAATAAAATGGATATATTTTCTCTGTTCGAAGAACGGGGCACAAAAGCACAATGGTTACAATTAATCTGACTCCATAGTAAATTCAGAATACCAAATTTGGTTATACTCTCGTTAAATATCCGACTCCAAATTAGAATTAGAATTCATAATTTAGGGAAAACATGCGTGGATCTTGAAGTGATTACACCTCGAACTCTTTGGAGACAACCGCCGTCACTAAACATGTACTCCTGGGTATTACCATTGTTACCGAATCCTAGGTTCGTTGATGAAATTAGAGGATGGAAGTCAACCATCACCGCAACAGCATCTTTTGGCATGAATACAGCGAACCCAGATCTATGCACGCCCATGGGTTCCTTCCGGGAATTTTAACAGATAACCGACTTTTCGTCCATGGGTTTCCTTAAGGTTAAAATCCCAGAACCGGAAATACATAAACCCTTTATGTAAGTAGATCATGATTGTCTCTCCAACTTAATAAAACCAATTCCCATACCAGGCCGCTGGCCAGTCATTCCTCGGTTGGGATTAAACCCCTAGGTATCTGCCGCAATGTGGCTAGAAAGAGTAAAAGGATTAGGAGTCCTAGAGACCACGCAAGTTTAAAGGAATAACAATAATTTATTCACCAGGCAGGCAAGAGCTTAAATCAACAGACCGAACATCAGTTACCACGAATTTAGACAAATATAAAAGTCATACCTGGCAAAAGCTGCACACACAGAGTTGCGTGAGTGCGAGATCAGAGAGACGATCCGCCATAGCTATAGAGGCTACTCACACACTAACGTACGCGGGGAGAGATCGGATACGATCCTCCCTGACTATATGGTAAGGGCTACACACGGCATAGAGATGCACGTGTGGGAAGTCGGCTACGATCTTCCCCGAATTGATTGTCTGTCTTTGCTTTAAGCAAAATCACATCTTTGATCCAGGCGGCATGGCCATAAACGACCTGGAAGGGGGTCGAATCTGGTTTTTGGGTTTCCACCATTTGGAGGATGAAATACAACAATTTAGCAGAGAGAAGAACAGGATGATTACCCGAGAGGATTCTGACCAATTTTCAGGAGTTTCCAAAAGGGAATGAACCATAATTTCAATGGGAATGAAACATACTACACTGAACTCCTTGGATTCCCCTGAGAATAACAAGACCGAACATGATATGAATATGTACTAATATGATGCAGTTGTCATGAAAAAGTCTTAAGATGAAATAGTATATAGGTAAATTGGGTTATAAGTACAGAAGTGATTTCTTAGCAGGATATTGAACATATAAGCATACTGCGAAGTTCCCAGAGGTTCAGATTATTTTAAATAGATAAGGTCCAGTTATATTAAAGACTGAGGACTGTAATATGACTCCCACAGGGGCATTGTGTCAGCCAGGGCTTTGCAACTACCCCCCCCCTACAGAGTAACACCAAGGACACAGAAAGACCATCAACACCTTCCACATGCAGGCTGAGCGAGCATCCTGGGCCCACTCATAATGGGGGAAGTCCAAAAAAGTTTTATTGTTATCTGGCATGGCTCCGGACTGAGCTATCAGCAAATTGTCACTTACAGCCTCTGGGCTCCCCCACGCATCAGCGTTTGCAGAGCTCCAACCCCCTTTCCAGATCTTACAGCATCAGTGGTGCTTTGCCATATTGAGGCATCTGAAATAGATTGTGCGACTGACTAACGAAAACCTGTCTAAAGTTAATAGTCAGTTTTTAACTGCTATTTTCAGGGCGCATTTTTAGATGGTATTATGCACTTCTGTTGGCGAGAACCCAACGCGCATACCCTCTGCTTGTTTTGTTCTACCTAGGGACGAACAGCAGCACCCACACTTGCAAACAATTAAAAATAAAAGGATTACAATATTAAAGATTATTCTCAAGATATTTAAAAAATATGTGCCAAAATGTTAAGTGTGATCTACGTCACCACATCAGTGCATGCAGTGATGCAGGCTATTTAAATCGTACAAGAACCTTTTCCATCTCGGAATTTGCGATTCAACATGTGAGGTTATGCATATACTGTAGGTATTCACAAATTATTCTGGATAAGGCCATGGCTCCTTAATACTGGCGAAGTGTCATTCATACTGGAGGGGTGACTGTTTGGGAGCAATGGTTAGCCAAATACTAAATACCTAGCATATAATGTCTTAAGTGTCTGGATTTTTGTTGTGTTACACTAAACACAATCTGTATCGGAACAAATGTTTGAAATGCAGAAAAATGTGCTTGTCCTCCAACAAGATACGCCCGCAAAGGTCGTTTGTCAGGCATCTTATTACGACCTAAAGTTACGTTTAGGAGTTAAGCGACCTCTAGCGGTCATGTAAATAACTACAGTATGGTTTCCATTGTCAGCGTCTCAGTCAGTAAATACCTCATCTAAACCTAATCCTACCCCTTACCCTAACTCTAACCCTAACCCTAACCCCAAGCCTAACCCTTACCCTAACCGTAATTTTAAGTGTAATTCTGACTGAAACTATAACTCTAAGTCAAACTGTAACTCTAACTGTACCTTCCTGCTGCCAGTGGGGGCGCTATTTTAGGAAACGCTCCTATGGGTCGTAAATCAGGGTAAATCAGAATAAACAACCTATTTGGGCGTATGATTGGAGGACAGGTTGTTTGGATAAGTCCTGCATGGGTCGACCCGTTACCTGTAATTATCTGAAAAACCAATTTTGAATCCGACCTGATCCATCAATACAGTACCTGCTGTCCTGCTTTATCTGCAACACCCTGCATTTCATTTTAAATAACTTTATTATAATTTACAGTTTGGCTGACAAACAACGTAGCCCTAAAAAGTGGCACTTTTAAGTTGCAGCAAAAGCAATGGATGATATTGTCATCACTCTCTATTAATCCAAATTTCTTCCATATATTCGACTCAACCTTCAATCGTCAGTCGAGCGGAGTCAAGTTCTTTTCACTCCTGTTGGATATAATTCAAGAGGTTACGGTAGCGTAATCAAAATAACATTCATTTTGTTTCTTTCTTGCCAGCTGTTTTCTTCATTAGTTTTAATTTCTCTCGGTCAGTCCCCACCAGCTCAAAATTATTTTTGTTTACTGGCGACCCTGAATTAAAACCTTTTTTTCATTTGCTTGTTTTATTCACAAGTCATAATGTAATATAAAGTTCAAATGCAGCTCTGGGGATACATTGTTATGAATTTTAATATCTGGATATGATTAAAATAATTTTGAATAATATTTCAAAAATGTTTTCATTACATTTCTGGAGATCACTGTGATCACATGTTCAAGATCGTGGGCTCTCACTCGACCCCGCAAGTTCTTGCCTCTTGAACAATTAAATTGCGTATGGTCTTGCAATGCAAGTGGGAACATCTGCGAACAATCTGGCCTTGATTGTTACAGCTTATTCAATGCAATTTTATACAAACTTAAGTTGGCAGCCATGTTGGAAAACATGCACGAATGCACGAGTCGTTCAAAACTTTGAGGTCTTCCCTCGTGAGACTTAGGTGTGAGACCCTTTGAGCTTGAACATGCCCCAGGTTTCCATACTTTGAGCAATGGTTTGCTAGTGCACTTTCATTTCACATATAAGCCAACCTCATTCTGTTTTTTCTTGCTACAAAGAAAATCTACTCATATAATAGCTATTCACCAAGGTACAAGCCCATCTGACTTTTTAAGGGAATGGGAGATAGCAGTCTGATTAGTTTATTTTATGTTTCGTCCAAAATACACCTATGATTAATTAAGGATTAAATCCAACCCCTTTGCACTGAGCACTTTACTATGCACCCAGATAACCGACCATTAAACTAGCAAAAATGGATTTTGACACACCCTACATGCACTTGCGCTACGCATTTCAGAACTCGCTTAGATTGTTAAAATAGGGCCCAGGGAAGCCAACGTCATGATTCCCTGACTGCAAAACTAGCTAACCACCTAACAGGTCTCTTTTTCCAACATTGGATAACCAATACTAACATTTGCATTGGTTATGCCAAATTAGAGGGGAGCTCTCTCCCTGAAAATCGTTGGACTGCTCAACATACCCTGATTTAAAGTGGAATGTCATTCAATGACACCATGGTGGAGAGCCACCATTGTATCAATGCTACGTGGAAAAAGCACATCCGTCATGAGAGAGGATTGTGGAACGTGGAGTTTTAAATCACTTTCCAGCTAGCTCGACTATTCGTGTAAAATTACTACAACATCAAATGCAGGCCTATATTTGGATCAAAAAAACCACACATTTCAGAAACTTTGGTTAGACTGTAAAATCCATGAGTCAATGGTAGCCCTAAGCCCGGGCTTGAGGAAGGTAATTGTGGTTTTTAAAGAACAGTTGTGACTTTCAGTTGAAAATTTTAATTTTGCAAGTGGAAGGGAGATTCAACCCCCGTTCTCTCGCACGGGAGTCTGCAATTTTGCTATTCCACCATCCTTTACACAGACTTTGTGTGTAATGTTCACTTTCCCCCTCACACACTAACTCAGGTTATATTGTTTTTCATATAAATCACTCACTACATAGTGCTCTATACAGTGAAAGAGTACATTCTGAACATAGCCACAGTGTACCAAAGAGATTTTTGTTATATAAAGACATCCTGGCTCATGATTATGTGGGTTATATACACAGCATAGCACAGTACTTTTCGGTGGTTGTACAAGTATGAACAGTGACTGCGAACACCTCTGAAAGTTGATGTTCTCTAAGGGGGGATGGGGCGGAGCCCCTCAATGGCGCTGCAGGGGTGTCCCGTGCGCCAGTGTGCACTACATATTCAAAAATAGGATCAAGTCAGTTTGAAGGCGCACTGGTCGTATATACGAGAAATGTCCATTTCTTGTATACTATACCAGAAGGTAGCATTATGAAACTGTCATTTCTTAGTCATGTAGAATTGTATAGTTGTGGTATGTGTGAAAGGATAATACTCATGAAGAATACACTGTCAATTTTTAGCCCGCCCCCCGGAGGGGGAGGGCGAGGGTATTGTAATCAAGTCGGTTTCTTTGTTTGTTCATTTGTTATTAAGTATGAGTGCACAAAAACTGTTGCCTCGATTTATACCAAATTCAGCAAAAAGTTGGGCACTGACCCAAATTAAATTCCGTTAAATTTTGGAATGAATTTGGTCAAGGTCAAGGTCAAAGTGACAGAAAAGGTCAACATCACTTTTTGACCATAACTCCGTCAAATATGGTCCGATTTACTTCAAACCAACGCCATTTGATTTAACTGTTCCTTTTGTTGTTGCTCGAGGTTAGGGTTGGGGTCAGGGTTAGGGTTATGCAAAACATCTTTCGTATGTGAGAATTGGGCTTTTCTGGCATACCAAAAATGGAGATTTCTCGTATATACAAGCTGTGCACCTTCAAATTGACATGATTCCAAAAAATATGTGGAAAGTCATTGGTTGGGGACTGGTTTTCATTGCTTGGGCTTGGCATCGTAGTTCCACTGATAGAAAATGTACATCCAGCGGCTGAGTTTTGTCACTCAATAAAAGCACCGCTAGCAGTGCAAGAGTGACCAACGCAGCATCGGAACGAATCCAGCTGTGTCAGTGATGATTGCGACCAGCAGCTTTTTGAGAGCAGCACATAACTGGCTTTGCACTGCTCAGAGATATGAGAGGGATGCATTTGGTTTGGGTGAGAATTATGTGTTGCTCAAGTGCCTCCTATTGTCCACCCAGGTGGTCGTTGGTTACATTATAAACAAGTGCAGTGTCCAGCACCACCTTTCTGAGCTTGTGAGGTAAGAAGCTGTGATGAATGGCAAATCATCCACACTGTCCCATGATGGCTGCATGAGTCGAGCACAAGCATGGTCGTACATAGTTTGCCGATTGGACATTCCAGATTCGGGTGGAATTAGAGATTCCAAATTTTCAAAACTTGAAAAAAGAGAAAATGTTTCGCCCAGCCTGGTTGCCGAAGATTGCTGCTTGACCATTCTAATGCTTTTGTGGCCGGAATTGGAGCAAATCACACATGCGGCAGTTGTTCCCGGAGGAATGGAATCTACCACATCAGCAAAGGGGGCAACAACTTTGTATTAATCCCCATGATTTTGGATTGAGATGTTAAATAAGCTGGTGTCCACATACTGTAGTGTGAGTTCTTTGCTTGTTTTCACACTGATAACAGTGTGATCATAAAATAAGAGCCATTAAACATTTTTTTTCTAAGGATTTTAGCACAGATCTTCCCAAAGCAACTACACAAAGCACCCATCTGTTAGAAAGAGCCAGTATTCCACTCACAAAGCCAGTTCTATCTGAAGATACTCCACTGCCAGTACTGCTATAGGCAATTCAGTTGGATCCCTTGAGATTTCAAATAAATGTCAAAGACAGTATTTACTTTTTACTGTCGCATTGAAACCTAAAACCCGAACTGTAAACAAATCTTTTACAAATGTGGTGACAAAAATGCTGCTGCATAGTAATTGGACTGGCCCAACCTGGACCATTGTCTTTAAGAGGGAGGCTTAGGTAAATTTACCGTTGAAAATGAGTAATGATAGAAGTTTGGATAAGCACACTTCACTAGGTAGCATTAAGCCAAATTAGTATTCTTATTGGTAAAGCTGCATTAACTGGTATACTGTTAATGAGGTTATTTGCACATCGTTGAAACAAATCATTCATAATCATGTATAATGTGTAGAAATAAACTGTAATATTTTTAACGCTCTTCTCTTAACAAAAATATAATTACCTTAAAGCGGTAAAGGCGAAATAAAGCATTTATGTATTTATGGCATAACGCAGCAGAAACACAGGAACTATTGTGTATCATGGAAATCCTGTGACCTCTGATTAATGCTGTCCTGATGTAGGAATTTGGAGTCATTCCTATGCGAGTAATGAAAGCATGGATTGTAATTCTGGCAAACAGAACCAATTTATGCAGTGCAAATGGCAGATTGAAAATCAGGACAAAAATTAGCAGTCAGTTTTTGCTTAGCCACCTTCTAGAAGTGTTAGATTCATATATGTAACTAGCTTACCATATTAGCCCATATAACAATCACTGACTTAAATTTAATTATTTCTTTTGTGTATGCATATAATTTCAGCAAGCTGCAACTGAGGATTCCAGCCATTCAGGTATGTGTGGGTGATAACAGCAGAGCGAGCGTGAAGAGAGGTAGATGGATTAATTATGCAGCAAACACGGAAATTCAGCTTATCATCCCCATGCAAAAGAGCCTTACTCCCACAATCAGAAAACGAGGTTGGAGGGGAGGGGGATCACAATGTAGGTGCCGAGCAGCCCATCAACTTAGTCTGATTTCTTTCTTTAATTAAGAAATAACAAACATTACGGCCCATATCTCGAATATAGCACAGAGGGGAAGTATACTGAATAAATGCTGTGGAGGGTTAAGGGTTGGGCAAAGAAAGCAGGATTTGATGTTGTGATCTAAACCACACCAATCCAATTACAAATTAATTTCAGGAGAAATAAATGGTGTACAGGCTGTAAACATTGGCAATATATTATAACAGGTGATGCTTTCATAATATTCATTATGACTGTAGGACGATGAATCCTCGGTGATTTTGATTTAATGTTATATGTGAAATTAGGTGGTACTGTTACAAGGAGACTGTATTTAACATTCATGCTTCATTAAAATGCATTCACTTCCACAACCTCTTTCAGCATTTATTTCACTTTTGGAAAACACATTTTTGAATGGATTCATCAAGGAGAGTGGATTTAAGGAAATGGAGAATGACTCTTATCCTCTCTGTCTTTTTGAAGCTCTTCAGAAGAATACTCTTGCACTTGAGCAATCTCTGAATTCAAACTCAGTCCCACTGCTCTGCTGGAGGTGAAGACTGGCTAATATAAAGGCATTTCCCTGTCTTCCCTACTATGTGGAGTCTGTTTATCTTCTTATAGTCTCTGAAAAATGTAATGGTGATGAATCCTGTGACACAGTGGGCGTGTTTACACTTGGTTTTAACATGCATTTTGGGTGATCGAATCACAAGTGGTCAGGCAAGACACTTTGGTGTTTACACTTGGTGGTCAGCTGACCACTTGTGATTGGATTTCATTGCAGACTACGTAGCTTCTGCTAAAACCTGTCATGCAGTTAACATTTCATATACTGCGCGGAAAATAAGTACTGAATGCGTCAACATTTTTCTTGGTAGGCATATTTCTAATGAGGCTATTGACATGAAACTTTCATCAGATGTAATTCACACCTACAAAGAAATCAAAACAAATAAGTTCATAAATTATGTGTAATAAAGTGGAATGACACAAGGAAAAAGTATTGAACACGCTTACTGAAATTTATTTAATACTTAGTAGAAAAGCCTTTGTTGGTAATGACAGCTTCAAGATGCCTCCAATAGGCTATGGAAAAACTAGTCGCATGCATTGCTCAGGTGTGATTTTGGCCCATTCTTCCACACAAACTGTCTTCAAACCTTGAAGATTCCAGGAGCCTCTTCTATGAAGTCTGATCTTCAGTTCTTTCCATAGATTTTCAAATGGATTCAAGTCAGGTGATTGACTGGGCCATTCTAGCAGCTTTATTTTCTTTATCTGAAGCCAAGTGTTTCCATGGCTATGTGTTTGGGATCACTGTCTTGCTGAAATGTCCACTGTCGTTTCATCTTCAGCATTTTGGTTGACGGCAGCAGATTCAAGAATGTCTCGGTACATTTCTCCATTCATCCTTCCTTCAATTATATGAAGTCTGCGAGTACCATATGCTGAAAAATAGCCCCACACCATGATGTTCCCACCTCCAAACTTCACGGTTGGCATGGTATTTTGGGGGTGACATGCAGTGCCGTCTGTCCTCCAAACATGGAGTGAGCTATGACATCTGAAGAGTTCAATTTTGGTCTCATCTGACCAGACTATAATCTCCCAGTATTTCATAGGCTTGTCCAAAATGTGCAGCAAACTTTAAACGAGCTCTATCGTGTTTTTTCTTCAGCAATGGAGTCTTGCGCGGTGAGCGTGCATAGAGGCCATAGCCGTTGAGTGCATTAATTATTGTTTTCTTTGAAACAACTGTACCTGCTAATTCCAGGTCTTTCTGAAGCTCTCTGTGAGTGGTCCTTGGCTCTTGGACAACTCTTCTGATTATTCTTTTGACGCCAGTGTCAGAAATCTTGCAAGGAGCACCTGGTCATGGCCAAATTATGGTGAAATGATGTTCTTTCCACTTGCGGATTTTTGCCCCAATGGTGCTCACTACAACATTCAGAAGTTTAGAAATACGTCAGTAACCAATGCCATCAGTATGTTTTGCAACAATAAGGTAGCAAAGATCTTGAGAGAGCTCTTTACTTTTACCCTTCAAGAGATGCTTCTTGTGTGACACTTTGGTAATGAGAAACCTTTTTATTGCCGATCAACCAGGACTAAACCAGCTGATATTAATTTGCACTGATAGGGGGCAGGAGTGCTTTCTAAATACTGACAGATTTCAGCTGGTTTATTGGCTTTCCATGCCTTTATGCATCTCCTTTTCTTCATGTGTTCAATACTTATTCCCTGTGTCATTCCACTTTATTACACATTACTTAATTTATGGACTTATTCATTTTGATTTCTTAATATTTGTGGATTACTTGGGTTGTTACCAACATCTGGTGAAAATTTCATGTCAATAGCCCCATTAGAAATATACTTACTTAGAAAAATGTTCATGCGTTCAATACTTATTTTGCCCGCTGTAACAACAATAGCAGCTGTTCCCGTCAGATGAATCAAGATTTTGACCCCGTTGCACGCTGTTTTTTTGGGCAAGCTAACATGTTTCTGCCTACAGTTTACATGTTCGGATTATTTCAGTCATTGACATTAGCCGAACAAGCGCATTGGCAACTTTCAAGAGCACGCGGGACCGCATGGAAGAGGAAACTTCATCAGAAAGTCCTCGCTTTCACCGCAGCCTACATTGATGACGTTTTTCCGGTTAAGTCCTTGGCGGGGATGCATCAGGATGGATTAACTTTTACACTACCAAGCATATGTGGTCAGATGCGTCCCAGACCACCTCCGCAAGTTGTTTGCATGATCGGATCTTTATGAGTCTTGGAGCCCGTTTACACTTACTGTATATTTAGCGCTGACCACTCCTGATCCGATCACCCAAGATGCATGTTAAAACCAAATGTAAACGAGGCCAGTATGTGAAGGGTTGATTTCCAGAAGTGCGCAAGTTTGTTTTCATCTTTTCAGAGAAACTAGATTTTAAGAATTTGACAACTTGTGGGGATCATGTTACATGTATTAAGCTGATGTAAACGTCATAAAATATGAGAAAAGATATCTTAAAACATATTTGGAGACCTTCTAGCCTCTATCTTGATTCTTCGCCCAGATATAACTGTAGCACACCAGACAGTATAGCCAACTATGCCACCCAATTGAAGAGCTGGGACTCCACCAGTTACCATATACTGTACAGCAGGTTCTTTGTTTTGGTGGGAGCAACAGAACAGAACATCCCAAACAACAAAATTCCAGTATAAAAATACAATGTATATATTTATTTTCAATCTGATTTGTTCAAAAATAAATTACGCCATCCACTCTCTCATTCACTCTATTTCATCCGGGCCCAGTCAAACACATTCACATACACACAATCCGCGTGCAGGGGATGCAATCCAAGCAGCTTGTTCGGTTGACTGAATTGTCCATCAAATGCAGTCCAAGGGAAAGTCCAGGCCAACAGTTCGCCTCGCACCAGCAGGGCTTCAATGCAGTAGGCCTACCACTCGCGCATGCTCACACAACAGGCACACGACAAAAAGAGAGGCCGCCAGTATCTCCACAGAAGAAAACAATAAATCACCTCAGCAAACAAAAAATACAATCCAAAATCACACATAAGGAAAAAAATATAAATATGACTACATATGGCAAATAGAATGCAGTCCTCAATTTGTTAGTCGCATTAGATCTTGAATTTTACGTGAAGCAAAATGTTCTCAATGGGCGAATATCTTGAACTGGACAAGGCCAACGATCTGGCTTGGCTAAGAGGATCTTGACTGAATGTGGCACAACACTTACCATTAAACTGGGAGCAGACGAATCTAACTCCCAGTGCTGTTGAATGCGGCTCCACACTATCGCCACCTCAGAAGTGGCAGTAAGCGAGGCAGGACCCAGACGAGACAGCAGACGACACAGACGAGGTTCAGGGCATAGCCCGGCAGACGAGGAGAATCCCACTGGACTGGAGAGCGGCGATGTGTAACACCACCCAGCAACAACTGCAGCAGCAACTCCTCCAGGATAAAAAAAACGGAGCCGCACAAAGTGCAACTGCAGACTGCAACGAGCAACCTTAAAACAATGAGTTTGAGGAACAGAGCAGAGTCCACACAAGTTAGCCCCAGCCCGACGACCGTCTCAGTCGCTGTTTTTCTCAGTTCACAGCATGGCAACTCAACTCAACCTGCAGGCATATAATTAGCCGGCGTCTTGGCACACCGGAGAGGGGAGGGGGGGCGTAGCCTCCGCGTTCTAACACCTAATCACAGTAAAGCAAAATCACAGCAATCCAACGAAACACAGCAAACAACCCAATACATACACAATAATAAAAACTCAAACCTCAAACACAACACAATAAATTCACACAGGACATGCAAAAGAAAACAACTCTAACTCTTAATCCCCGCATGACATCCCCCCACTGTTTATCGTTGGCAGTCCTGGACAACGCGCTTACCGGAGAACTTAAAATAAGTCCCTATACCTAGCTGGGGACTGTCCCTTATTTGCACGGCCTGACCTCCTAAGGGCCACATCATTACCTGCAATTCCACCTGCAGCATGGAGGTGCACCAGTGGCACATAAAACAGAGGCGGAGGTCCACAAGGGGGAGACACTGGCGGCTCCGGATGCACTACGGGGGCACCTTGGGGTGGATTAATACAAGGTTTAAGGGAATTTCTGTGCAAAACCCTCTCCTTCCCTGTACGCTCTGACTTAACACGGTAGGTTAACCCTCCCTTGTCCAGCTGCCCCAATACCACATAGGGCTCTGGGTCCCACCTCCCACAGAGCTTTCCCTTTCCCCCATCCCGTCTACTCCTTCACCAGACTCGTTCCCCCGGAACTAACGGAAGTGCCCTGGCCTGACGATCATGCCGTTTCTTGTATTGTTCCACTGCCTGACCCATAGACCTAGCAGCTTGAGAGTAGGCAAACAACAAATGTTGATGATGTTCACTCACCCAGCTGTCCCAGCTGTAGCGGGCCTGTTGGTTCTCTACTCCGAGGGCTACATCCACAGGCAATCTGACATGTCGTCCAAACATCAGATATGACAGCGTATATCCAATGGAGCTGTGCAAGGTGGCATTGTAAGCCTGGACAAGGGCAGGGAGGAATTCGAGCCAATGACTTTGCTTCTCCTCCTCCAGGGTACGCAACATATTCAGAAGGGTCTGGTTTAGGCGTTCACACATACCGTTACCCTGGGGGTGGGGGGTCGTTCTACTTTTAGAGACCATAAAGACTGCGTACCTCGGCCACTAGTTGGGATTCAAAATTCGGGCCTTGATCTGAATGGAATCTCATTGGGCACCCAGTCTATATAACATGCTGCCATAGGACCTTGACTGTCGTCTTGGCCGTCTGATCTCTTGCGGGAATGGCCCTGGCGCAACGAGAGAACAGGTCAGTCCTAACTAGGATGTTTTGCCATGAATCTTGGGGTCTTCCTAGTGACAAAAAATCCAGCTCAATAACTTCCAGGGGGAAAGACACTGTAAAAGCCTTCAGAGGTGCCTTAGGGGCAGCATCAGCTTTCTGTATGTGGCAACAGGGACACATGGCATGATATTGTTGTACTTGCGTTTGCATACTAGGCCAGAAAAAATGGCGTCTGAGACAATTTAAGGTTCTGTCTACCCCCAAATGTCCAATAACATTATGATATTTCTCCCACACCTCTTTACGCTGTGGAATGGGGCATACAACTTGAAAGCAAGCTTCATGGGTATTGTAATCAATGACTTGCTGACATAGAACCCCATTCCACAAGACCAGCCTAGCCCTTTGTTAGAGCAGCTGCTTCGCTGTTAGTGGGGCGGCTCGCCATGCACTCCCTGTAGGAAACTTCCCACTCTCCACATACCGCCGCACAGATTCCAGATCTCCATCCTCCTGCTGCTTCGCACACCAATCACTCACAGCCAGGGCCTCTGCTGGTGTATCCCCTGGCATTGCTGCTACTGCAGCTATGGCAAAACCTGCAGGGACATCCACAGGTACTCTAGAAAGAGCATCAGCATTAGTATTCTCTCGTCCTGATCGATACTTTACATCATAATCAAAAGCAGCGAGTTGTGCCACCCACCTTTGTTCAGTGGCTCCAAGGCGGGCAGTTTACAGGTGGGCTACTGGGTATTTGTATACAAAGTCACTTTGGCCCCCATCAAGTAATCTTAAAATTTTTCTGTTATGGCCCACTTTAGAGCTAGCAGTTCCAACTTAAAGGAGCTGTAATCAGCATCATTCCTCTCGCTAGGATGTAGGCTCCTACTTGCATACGCCACTACTCTTTCACGCCCCTCCTGAACCTGGGCTAAAACAGCCCCAAGGCCGGAACTACTAGCATCAGTGTATAACACAAACGGTTCAGAGTAGTTAGCATATGCTAAGACAGGAGCTTCGGTTAGAACAGCTTTTAGATGGTTAAAGGCTGTTTGGCATTCATCTGACTATGAGATCGGACGGGATCCTGTGCACTTATCAGCAGGGGCACCAACCAGCAGGGAGTTTAAGGGGCGTGCTATCTTGGCAAAGTTGGCAATAAAGCGGCGATTGTATCCTGCTAAGCCTAAAAAGGCTCGTACCTCCCTTATGGTGGTCGGGACTGGCCAGTCTGTCACAACAATGACCTTAGTCGGGTCTGGCTTCACTCCTTCTCCGGTAACGATATGGCTCAAGAACTTGACTTCCCGCCGCAAGAGCTGGCACTTATCCATCCTCTATTTGAGTCTATGTTGTTGCAGTCGCTGAAAGTCTCCAAATGATGTAGATGAGTTATGAAGTCTGGAGAATAAACAATAATATCATCCAAATAAACAAGTACAGAATCAGTAATTTGGCCATCTAAACAGTGCTGCATAAGTTGTTGAAAAGTAGCTGGGCCATTGTAAAGGCTAAAGGGCATCCTTTGAAATTCATATAACCCGAGCGGAGTAGTAAAGGCACTCTTGGGCCTGTCGCAGGGGTCAACTCCAACTTGCAAGTAACCACTGGCTAAGTCCAGCGTGGTGAACCAGCAGGCCTGGGTTAGCGAGGTCAAAGTTTACTCTATTCGAGGGAGCGGAAATGCATCTTTGTGAGTCAAGGAGTTCAAATTATGATAGTCAACTCAGAAGTGCCAACTATTGTCCTTCTTTCATACCATCACAATGGCCACCACCCAGGGGCTGGAACTTTGCTGGATAACACCCTTCTCCAACATGTCTGCTAGTAAGGCTCGCATCTCTTTATACATCATAGGCGGTAGATATGATATGATATTTGGGTGATATTTTTCCCTAACAGGTGGTGCATTACCTATATGGATCTGGTGCTGCACGATGTCTGTATATCCAAAATCTTCATCGTGTAGCGCGAACACCCTTGACCACCGCTGCAGTAGGGCCTTAAGGTCATGCTTCTGTCAGGTCGCCCCGCCCTTCTAAGTCCCCCAGTACCTCAACTGATAGAGTCTCCTCGCCTACAGGTGCGGCTTCCACGATGTCCGCAGTGACTATTCCATCATCTTGCATGGTTAGGCTGAGGTCTGTGCCATGGACATCAGCACGGTCCACCCTGAACACCTTTGCCAGCCTCTGATAGCGGCCTATAGACACAGGACAAGAGCGTACATTGCGGACTCTAATAGGGAGCTGGCCGTCTTTAAAAAAAAGCAACAGCCCTGGCCACGGAAAAGTTTCCTAAGTCAGGTAATGCTTCGATCAGCCCACAGTAGCCCTGCCCCTGGGGGCCCATCCATGCACGCCCCCAGACCACCACCTCGCTCCTGCTGGAGCAGTCAGGCCCCTACGGCTCGCCGGATGCACAAACCCCATGTATTCATCTTCTCCTTCTATTACAGCTGCTCGTTGGCACACTGCAAATGCACCCATCCATGCCTTCCTCGTCCCTGGATCCTGAAACACGGTCTTTGGCCCATCAGGGTCATGCCGATAAGTAGCAGGGCTGTGAGGCAATCGTCTGCTACTATGATAACCCCACGCAGCGGGACAATTGCATCTCCTACTTCAAAATCCATTACAGCATATCCTTTATAGGGAATGGATAGCCCATTAGCAGCTTTAAGAGTCAATTTATCTGGGGCTTCACCATGAGATAGGGAACCAGCTGGATAATGATGATTGAAAACACTTTGTTGCATCAAGGTCACTTGCGAACCGGTGTCTATTAGTGCCATTAAGGGCACGCCGTTTACCTTCACTTAAACTTTGGGACAGTTACCCACAAATATAGTCCTCTGTTCCGCTTCCCCCCCCACTTCCTGCTACTTGGACCTTAGTAGCAGGGCAAATTAGTTTAAATCAACATTCGACTCAGAGGGGGGCCTACAGAACCCAGCGATATGCCTCGGGTGTCCAGATATAACAAACACCAGTCTGCGGACTTTAGTGCTTTTATGCCCCTTTTCCACCAAGCTGGTCCCAGTGCTAGTTCAGAGCCAGAGCCTGACTTAGTATCGGTTCTATGCTTTTCTACATCCTAAGCACCAGCTCCTGGTTCTAAAAACTGGTGCTAGAGCAAGCATCAACACCTTGCTGGTCTAGAGCCAAGCACCGATTATGTCAGGGGCTGGGGGCGGAGTTATTGTGTGAGCAACAAGACCAGCACGAACACTGTATAGTTTAATTTTCGGGATCTGGGTCCATGTTCCGGAAGCCATCATAAAAGTTGCAGTTTACGATATTGTTCGGTCACTTACCGAGACCCTCACAAGTGGGACAACTACAGTTAGCCGAAGCCATCGTAAAGGGATCGTTACCAAAACACAACTAATGACGTTAGTTGCAGTTTAAGAAATTGTTCGGTCACTTACCGAGACCCTCACAGGTGGGACAACTACAGTTAGCCGAAGCCATCGTAAAGGGATCATTACCAAAATGCAATGAACGACGTTGTTGCGGCATCGTTCTCGTATACCTGATGCCAATATAAAATTAAATTGTGGCAGTGGTTTAGCCAGAACCTAAAATTGGGTGGACACTAAACATAAACAGTTATTAGTTCTGACTCAATCGCAATCATTTTTTTCTGATTGACTATACATTCAACCCAAAAACACTCCGCACTATCAGGTGTTGCTTATGCACCTCGTTAAGGCAAAACGACAATCATTCATTTGGACGCGCAATTTTGTACATTTCAAATCCATTTGTACATTTCATAGCCAGAACTGAAAATTGAGCGGCCGCACAACATCACTTTACTACAATTATTAGTCCTAACTTGTCCTCTGTCATTTTCCTTTGTAAAAACAAGTATCATTTATGAGAATAATCAATTGGCAATTTAAGACACGGCTTCTTTCCTGATGTGATCTCAGGGCGACTAATCAATAGGCATCATTCAGTTCAGAAAAATAAGTTACTCATGAGTTGGCCTATAGGCTACTTTTCAAGAGGTAAACTGCTTTTGAACTTCCACTCTACCTTTTCGGCACATCAGGTGATCTAACCTGTGCTTTGTGATAGATTAGATTGTTTAAATTGAATCAAAGACAGAGATTTGAAATGCACAAAATTGCTCATCCAACTGAATGATTGCCTTTTTGCCTTAACGAGGTGAACAAGCAATACCTTATAGTGCGGAGTGTTTTCCAATTGAATGTATAGTTAATAAGAAAAAATGATTGCGATCGAGTCAGAACTAATATTTTTTTTAAAGAGATGTTTAGTGCCCATCCAATTATAAGTTCTGGCTACACCACTGATTCAAACAGTGGAAAAAAAAAAAAAAAACGTATGTAATAATCCAACGAACCGATGAACTATCTGAGCCACAGGAAAGCCTTTTTCCTAACTATTGCCAAGCCAGGGCCTAACGATAGCTCTAGACCTGTTGTTAAAATAACTACCACGCTCATCATAATGCGACTTGCGGGAACAGGGAGCGCATATGTATAGTGACGTACCGACGTTGCACAATGAAGTAATCGTGTGGCTCTGAGTTGGCTTCTTGGCAATGGAAAAGCAAACAGGTTCTGAGGAGGTGCGTGGGTTGAACCAACTAAGCACTGGCACTAGCACCAGCACGGCACTAGCACCAGGTTTTTTTTGGTGAAAAAGGGGTATTAGAAGCAAATGCCTCAAAATAACAAAAATGGAACTTGATTTAAAAAATTCACAGCATTAAATTTTATTATTTCAGAGTACTAAAACAGAGCATCTTTTTGAGAACAAAACACACCACTTTCTCATGAAAATGAACTGGAAATGTCATACCAGTATACTATAGTCATGGAGGTCAAGAAGCTTCTTGAACAAAATGAATGGAAGATTATATGCAGTGAAATGGAAGGTAAATGCAGCTGAACCAAGGTCACAATAAAAATCAATCCTTATGAAATATGAATGAGCTGCACCACCATCCAAAGAGGTTTAAAGACTTCATTTGTCATCGATAGGAATGTGGCACGGTAATTAGAAAGCTCAGCCAAAGAATAAGCAGCTAAAAAAGATTACCTTTTGCCAGACTTCTTTTTTGCTTGTTTCTGACCCATGGCTACATCCGAATACTCCTTTCTGCCTAGGAAAGTTCCTAACTCCTAAACTCTGGAAATAATTACGTGGTAGCCATAATAGGTGGATTCAAATTCTTTAAATGTTAAGGAAAGGTGTCTCAGTGCTTCCTAATTTACCTCCTTTAGCATAGAGTACACAAAACCATCCCTTTCGAAAAGAAAGGAGATAACGCTATCCCACAATTCTGCGCAGCAGCAATATTTAAAGCTGTGACCATTCATCTGGCCAATCGCATAAAGAAGCGCATATGGTGGGCAAGGGACTCATGATCAAGTACCCAAATGTAAGTGCATTTGGATTCTCTAATTTGCGCGGTTGTCTTCCTAAGCAGTTAGGAATTCCCTTTTACACCTTTCCTTTACCTTATGATGTTTTCCACAAAGGTTAAAGAAAAATTGTTTGGACTTAGTGCAGTGGCTCTAAAACTCGGTCCTGGCGCCCCACTGTGTATGCTGGTTTTTGTTCCAACCACAATTGCAATCTTAGGATTTTAACTAGCTGTTGATTTGTTTTAATTAGGTGCATTTATGCTAATATCCACATTGAGATATATTGTAAATATCAGCAGAGGGAAACAATTTAACCAAACATTTCATCAACATAAACAATCAATAGGTTCCTCATTGGTGAAACTCTTGACATACGGTGGCAAAACCCAACAATTTACTTGGTAAACAATGGAGTCACAACTGTTGTGTTTCATGTTGATTTTATTTGGTTCAGGGAGGTTATTTGGGAAAAACTCAAAACACCTGTGTTCAGAAAACTAATTTA
Organism: Gymnothorax javanicus; assembly: GCA_029692085.1. Taxonomy (NCBI): domain Eukaryota; kingdom Metazoa; phylum Chordata; class Actinopteri; order Anguilliformes; family Muraenidae; genus Gymnothorax; species Gymnothorax javanicus. The sequence continues at coordinate 80,547,962 of CM056197.1, read as the reverse complement.
GAGCTTACTGATTTTCTCAGTCTAATTTGATCTGTTAAAAAAATGTTTTCACCTGAAAATCCTAACAATATTGAAAATTAAGCACAATATGTTCAAGGGTTTTTATTCTTCATGGTAGAATGGATATGTCCATCAAAATGTGACTTAAGATGGTAAATAACTACTCTAAACATGGAATGCTGCAAATTAAGACAAAGTAACAGCTTTTTAAAATTCTAGAATTGCAATTGTGGCTGGAACAAAAACCAGCATACACTATTTGGACGCAGCCCCTGTCTCTGGCTGCCTGGGTCTTTTTTTTTAAGCTCTTTTGGGTTCAGTCCACACACACACACACACACACACACACACACACACACATCCCTGGCCTGTAGAGTCAGCCGTTTTAGTTATATAAGAAAGCTACAGTGGCTGCTATTAAGCAACCAATTTCTAAGTGATGCTTTGATTGGCTGACTGGACTTGTGCACTTGTAGAAGTTAGTCACCGCTAGAGGTAGCTTCTTGGGGAATTTCCAATCCACTGCTGATTTTATATTGTACTTGAGTGTCCCTTGGCCAAAATTAGCTTATGGGGCTTATTCCTCATCAATGAAAGAATGGATTTGTTGTGTTATCTGATTTTTAATGAATATGGACTTGAGCTCTTATGGAAATAACCCCTTCATGTGCTATGTGGTTGCATGGAATATTGTACTGAACTGCATGTTTTCCAGGATTTTCCCTTTTTTTCTTGTTAACTGTATGAATTTATCACCCCAAGCTTGGGTATGTGTCACAACCCGATTGTCTGCTTAATTGATTTTTCCCCAGTGCGAGCTGTCTCGTGGGTTGTTCCTGGTAATTGCTTGATTGTGCGAAGGGAATAACGAGCCAATCAGCTGTTGCCATTTATTGTGCTGTGTATATAGCTTGTGGGTTTTGCTGCAGACTGGTTTGGATCATTGTAGTAGAAGAAGCTTCTCTAGCCTCTTACTCTCAATTCAAGGCGTCTTTTCCAGAGTGCTAAATTACAAGGCACAGTAGGGTCTCCATTTCTTCTTTGATTTTTCCTCCTCCTCCACCACCTCCTCCTCATATCTGTGCCCAAGTGTCTTATTTTCAGTCCTGCTATTTGCTCCCCCTTTGCCCAGTTTGTAACAAGTGTGCTTTTTTTGAGATGAGGCCAAGTTACACAAATGCATTTTTGTGGGATCTTATCTTTCCACTGAGACCTGTTTTGCGTATTTTTAAACTGGTCAGCATGTAGTATATAGTACATGCTTTGACACACCATTTCTCTCAGACTAAAAAAGCTTTACTCGACATCAATTCAATGATTCCAATCAGAATAAGACATTATGTGAGCAGGAAGTGATGTTCATATTTATGGTATCAATATGTATTCAAGAGTTTCAGACACATTCATATTACTGTCTAGCCTGGTAATACCAGACTCTGCTACTTCGCTTTGCTTCACACAGAGTCTGGCCAGTCGTGATTGGCAAGTGTTTACTTCCTGGTGGGTGGGCGCTTGAGTGAAGTTTAAAATCATTGGTGTACCCGTATTCTTATCACTAACGTTTGGCGATGACATATGTTATGCGCTGGCTCAGCCGCCTAGTACTTCCACTGTAAACACAGTCCTTCATACCAGGAATGCAGCGAAAACAAACTGATCAGTACATTAAAGTTAATACTGTACTCATACATATGCCCATCTACCTCATTTCAGCCTTCACGCATTCACTTAAAAGAATCAAAGGTGCTCTTTCCGTTCTCCGTACAAGAAACAAACTGTTGAGCTATCGTTATCCTGCCGATACTGCTGCTATTAAAAAAAAACGTAAGAGACTCAAAACCAAAGGCAGAATCGGCGAGAATAATGCATTATTTACATTAGGCCAAAATCTGTGTTGACATGAAAACTGAACCGTTTTGCGCAAACATCATACCGAGCTCGCTATCTAACTTTATAAAACAGTTTGGCTCTAAGTGTTTGGCTGTCTCAGACAACCATTTCATTCATGGATAATGACAACATAACACTGAGACAGTGAATAGATCTTGTGACATGAACAAAAACACTGCTTTTAAAAAGTTCGCTGCTAACGTAAATAGTGTGAAATTCGCAAGCAATGTAACACTAGAAGCTACAAGCTAGCTGAGGTGGTTCGGCTGTCTCTCACAGAGATAAACAAGGTGCCAATTTCATATGTTTCATGATGGATATTAAGTAGATAAGACAACTTTTCCCGAAACCTGTTGGAGTAGTGCTACAACATCATTTCCATTCAAAAAACTAATCAACTATTGATCTTGTTGTGGCTTTAAGTCGCTGATACCGGTGATTTTCTCCATGACAGAGCGAAGGGCCTCTCGTGAATCTATGTCATTGTTGATTTTGGAGACTACAATTTCAAACGCGGCGCAGCGGCTACATCATGGCTCTCGGCCACGCCTTCTGTTCGTTGGTTGGTCTGGCGTTTTTTCTGCTGAGCTAAACGAGGCAGAGCTCATTGTGATCAGACGGAGTGGTGAAGTGAAATGAAATTGAGCGGAAGTACGTAGGCTGGCGGAGGCAGGCTGATTGCTGTCCTGCACAGCTTGCAATTTTTTTCTCAAAGCTGATATTTTGTTTCTGTACTTCTAATGGCTCTTTGTGAGCGCAGTGCTAAAATATGTTCAATTAATCTTAATTACCAAGAAGGGAATGCACTGTGCACCTTTGCTACAAAAGCACTTAAGACTTTTAATGGAGGTCATGATTCAGTAAAAGAGTTTGTTGAGGAGTTTATATTAATTATGCTCGAGTCCAACATTTGTTTATATTATGTATTTCTGAAGGAGTGCATGTTTTTTTTTTTTTGAGGGCCTGCAGTATTGCCTTCAGGTGAATACTTACAGAGTGGGTGGCCTCAACGCCCGCTGCTGCAATGACACGCATACGAATTAACAGCCCAGCAGAAACTTTAATGTCTATGTTAGAGCTTATTCCTGCTGTGTATTTTTCACCCTCTTATCTCCTTGTTCCTTGCCTCACCTGGAAATCAATTGAGGGCCATTATATTCAAGGGTAGTCCAATCCATTAGATTGAGAAACAGGAATGAGGAATTTCCCAAGGCCTGTAACAGACATTGGCCCTTACTGAAACCAGCCCTGATCCCCTCGCCCTATCCACTTCCCCTCCAGCTGCACATTTGCTTGGAGGGTCGGCCATATTGAGTGCCACACCAAACCAATTAGTGCTGAGTAGAAGTGAGTTATAAAACCCTCTACAGCAAGTCTACATTGATGCAGGCTTACAAAGCACACTCCTTTTGCAGTGCAGCACTAATTCTGTTTCCGAGATGGACATACCCACATGCGTGAGTTCCGTACGGCTATTTCTAAAAGATAACTTACAAATTGCCTAACCTCAAACGGGCATTTGATTGACAATTTTGTGTGCACATTACGCACCTATGGGTGACATCTCATTTTGGAATGAACATGCAGTTGTGTACCCGAGAAAACGCAAAGTGAGTAGTTTTTATTTATTGAATCCATGATTGTTCCATTTCACCTTGTGCCATGTCATTGCACAACCACCTTCATCTCTGTCAATGCTGTGTATAAAATATCTTTTATATACCGTAATTATGTTTAATAGTAACAGAGATTAGTGCACTCCACTGTTGTCCTTGTGGGATAGTTCAGTGAAAAAAGTGTACCATGAAGTCTGGTCCTGGGCTTCCATTTTCGAAGTCACCGTAAACTTAAACTAGGTCGATGTTTTCACACTGACGTCATTTTTTTCATTTGCCCGTGCCTAGTATAATTGTACAGATTTTATGAAGCATCTCACATATTGGTAAATTTGGGAAAATCAGAACAAGGCTGAATTGCCAAATATATAATTATTTCTAACATGGAGTCTAAGGGCACTTTCACTCCAGGATTTCAGTTGAATCAGAGTTCACTTGTTTGGTCCGCACCAGAGTTCGGATGAGCTTTCACACCTTCCCAAATGAAGCAGACTAGCCGAGGAAACGAACTCTGGTCCGTTTAAAGTGGACCAAACAGCTCTGGAGTGAAAACGCCTTAAGATGCAGTTACCTCCACCAATGCATCCTTTATTTATTTTATTCAGAAGTTTACTTTGGGGCTTTTCAAATTTCTCTTGGAAATGTTGCATGTCATTTGAAACTAATGAAAAGCCATTTTTTCACACCAAAAAACAAACCTGCATGCACGTAAGAAGAAGTCATTGCAATGTGAGAATACAGGGAGATAATGCCACATCAGTATGCTTACTCTGCATGATTGGTTGAGCACTCCATTCCAGTCTTTCATCTGGGATATCAGATTGGCAGGTAAATTTATTTGAGATCTCCTTCAGATATATCTGGATAAATCTGTGTCTCTGGGCTTGACACTGGCCTGAAGGTGACGCACATTCACTAGAAGGACTATAGTGGCCTCTAGCTCCATCTAAGCAATCTTACTATCGCGAGTGGCCATCCCACCATTTGCCCTCTAGGCACACATGGGCAGGAAAATGGAAGGTATTGTAAAAGAGACACAAACTCATCCCCAGGCTGTGGGGTCCGTGATCTTGGCCCCTCGCCATCTCAGCTTTCACGCCACTTTTGAAAAATGGGATAAAAACACTCTTCTATTTTTGCATGTTCTGCCAGCAAGCAGCTGTTTGCTGTCATGCAGTAATGCTGACTTCATGCATTTAGTTTCATTCATGAGCAAAGTGCACTTGGCACTTATTGAAGATTGACACTGGAAAATTCATTGTGTTAGGAAAGTATGTTTCTATTTTTCCATGTAGAAAATGATAACAGAGAATACGTACCTACATAGGCACATTTTAGTTGCATTAAACTTGTAAAACAGAGCGAAAATTCAAATTTATTCGTGTGATTCATCAATTACATGACACTGCTACATTATGGAATATTTTGTAAAGTCTATAAATTTTTTGACTTTGAGAAAGATGTAGTCATTTTACCTGTCTACCACAGTCTACTGAAGATTAAATTAAATAATAAATACCTCAAAGTGCATTAATTCCAGGTTCAATTGGAGGGTATTTACATCCAAATTGGGGGAACGGTTTAGTAATGTACTATAGTATAATATATATATACTAGTGTATTTTTTGAAAGACTGAAAGTAATATGATTATGGGCTGCTCATGTTTTCCATGGCCAGGTGTGTGTTATTCCCTGATAATTTAATTTACAACCCCATTTGCAAAAAAGTTGGGACACTGAGTTACATGTAAATAAAACAGAATTCAATGATTTGTGAATCAATTAAAACCCAATATTTAATTGAAATTCCGACAGAGACTATGCATCAAACGTTGAAACTGATAATCTTTTTTTTATTTTAAAAATATCTGCACATTTTGAATTGGTGACAGCTACATGTTCTAAAAACGTTGTGACTGGAAAATAAAAGACTGGAAAAGTTGCATGATGCTAAAAAAGACAACTGGCAAAACATCTCACAATTAATTAGATTATTTAGCAACAGGTCGGTAAGATGATTGAGTATAAAAAGTCTTCCATAATTAAATATGGTGAGGGCTTAACCACTCCATGAAAGACTGCATGGAGAAACTCAAAATTGCAAAGAATGATTCTATATGGTACATAATATCATTCAAATATTCAGAGAATCCGTAAAAATCTCTGTACGCATGGGGCAAGGCCAAAATAAAATTTTGAATGGCTGTGATTTTCGGGTCCTCAGGCGGCACTTCATTACAAAACAGACTGGATTCAGTGGTGGACATCACTGCGTGGAGTCAGACACTTCTGTAAACCATTGTCAGTAAGCAGTTTGTCACTGCTTCCACAAATGTAAGTTAGAACTCTGCCTTGTAGAGATTAAACCATGTATAAACAAGATCCAGAAAGGCTGCCTTCCTCTCTGGGCCCGAGCTCATTTAAATTTTACTGACGTGAAGAGGAAAACTGCCCTGTGGTTTGAATAATCAAAGTGTCAAATTCTTTTTGGAAATCATGGATGCCACGTTCTCTGGGCAAAAGAGGAGTGGGGCCATCTAGGTTATCAGCAAACAATTCAAAAGCCAGCATCCATGATATTATGGGGGTGCATTAGTACACATGGCATTGGAAACTCATGCATCCGTGAAGACACCGTTAATGGTGAACGATATATACAGGTTTTGGTGCATTTACTGCCACTGCTTTTTTTTAAGGGAAGGCCTTGCTTAATCCTGCAACACCACGCCAAACACCATACTCTGCACCGATTACAACAACATGGCTCCGAAGTGAGAGTCTGGGTGCTAAAGTGGTCTGCCCTTGTGTGAGTGCCTTCTGTGTCCTCTCCAATGCAGCAGCTTGCTTGTCAATTAGAAGTATTGTCTCTTTTGATTGGTTTACGCCTCACGTGGATCTTTTCACTGGCTGTGTCCCATTCTTGTTTACCCCTCCTGACTTGTGTGCTCATATATTTATATCCCCTACTTTGAGTTTTCAAGTAGCTGGATTGTCGCTTGCTATATTCACTTCAGCACCAGTCAGTATTTGCTTGCAAAGCTCTAAACATAATCTTTAATGAGAATAACTTACAGGAGTCTTTTCCCTCATTCAGTCAATCAGAACAGGCTCCCAAACCTTACTTTCAGTCTCCAGGATTGGGATTGTGTTCCTGTTAATCTACTCTGTGTATTCTTCTGCCCAGTTTATTAGGAACAAGCTCCGAAGCCTTCCATGGTTATTAGGAATGGGACTGCGTTCCTACTAAATGTTTGGATTTTTGGGTGCTTGGATTGCTAACTGGGCCATCAGACACAACTTCAGGTGGCAATGGGACTCGTTCCCCACCAGAAGAACCTTACCCCAGCTGTGCACCTAGGATTGATCAGCGGCTCATGAAAACAGATGCTCTGACAACAGATGGAGGACCAGAGAGACGGGCTTTAGAAATTATTCCACAATTTCCAGTCGATCTTCTCGAGGGACTCTTGTGATTATGGTGTCTTTATGCTGTCCGCATTCCCACTGAACCAAAAGCACCACCAACGCGTACAACAGTACAAAATCCCGTTGGCAGCCTACAAGTTGATTCAGGAGATCCTCAACTAGTTGTTGTGGAGGCAAATCATCCGAGAATGCAACTCAATCTACAAGTTGCCAATCTGCCCGGTGTTAAAACCGACTTATAAATGGCATCTCACAATTGACTACTGCCCATTGAGCAAGCAAATTTCAATTCCCCACTGCCCCATGATCCACTTGGATCGGGAACTGGCTAATTGAATGGGGTTCTCTTCTTTTCAACCGTAGACGTAGCCAATGGTTTCTGGACCATGACCGTTGACACAGCTGGCTAATACAAGCTTGTCTTTTCTTTTTGTAACTGCCAGTACACCTGATACTGCTGCCCTTTTGGGTACTCAACCTCACCAGCTGAGTTTTGTGTTGTTCTCAATGGGAGAAGTGTCACAACCCTTGTGTCTCAATAAGTCCCTTCCCTGTTACTGTGGTCTTTGTTAGTTTTGCAGTTTGTCTTCCTTAATCGATTAATTAGCTTGTCTTGTCCGCCCACCTCTCAATGTGAAAATTTGTATGCATTGCCCCCTTCATTGATTGTCTTGTCTATATAATTTTCTTTTGGCATCTCAGTCTTCACTGGATTGTCTTTGCCCCTTCTCTGAGTCAACTTCTAGTAATCTAGTATTGAGCTAAGCTATTTTTCCATGTGTTTGGTAATATTGAAAAGAAAAATGTCAATCTCTCCTTGTGAATACTTTATTGGAAATATCTTCCTGTTCTCCTGCAGTCTTCAGAACAGGGACTGTGTCCTTTTGTTAACACCTCACAGTTATACCAACGAAGGAGATAGGCACAGCGCATTTGTCCTCAGTTGGTGTGAATCGGGATAAAACAGTCGTAAATTTATCACCTTTCTCTGTTCGTAGGAACAAAGCACATAGCATGGCGGTTACGATTCATCTGACTCCTAATTAAACTTAGAATATGAAATTTAGTTTTAATCAGTGGCAGTATCAATTAAACCATGGTTCTCATTAATGCGATCTGACTCCAATTAATGAATTTAGAGTTCTGTTGTGCATCAGACTCGTAACTGGTCAATACCCTAAGTCCGCCAGACCAAAAACATCTGTACAGCCCAATTTGGTGGAGAACTCAGAGGCTGGCAGTCCTATTATGCCCGGTGGTTTGAACATAGAAAATATGACTTGGGACCACCGAGGACTGGAATATGTTCGTCAGGGACTTCTAAGTTTGAAACTCAAAGAAAGGTGTTCAGGGACTGTTTTCAGTATAACGCAAAATAAAAAAGAAGGTGCACAGTGACTCTTGAGTTTAATGACATATTCTCAAAGTAAATCAAAATAACACCAGTCACATCATGGAAAACCACCGTGTACCTAGAAGGGAGGCCTGATGATGAGGCAGGCCTCATAACCCTACATTATACCCCTTGGGTGACAGGAACTCTGAGCTGGAACGATTATAAATTAGTTAGTCAGAAACACACGGCCGAATGCAATTAACAATTTCTTTCGCCAGGCAGGCGAAAGCTTAAATCAAAAAAAGCAAATTGTATCGTTACATGAAATTTAAAGAAATAATTGAATCATACCTGGCTCGACTTGCAACTACACATTACTCAAAGTGTACGATATGGAAAGGATTAATACAAACTTCCTAACACCTTTTGGCTGCACATGGCATATAGATGCACGTATGGAAGGTTGTTTGCAGTCCTCCTGACATGTTCTCACAACACACGGCCTATAGAAGCACGTGTGGGAAGTCGTTTGCGATCTTCCCCGAATGGTTAGTTTCCCCATCGTTTATGCTCTAACTCCACAGTGGCTTTTATGACAGGGTCGTAAATTACTTAGGGAGTCAAATCAGAAATGCGATCCCTCCTCAGAGGAAAATTGAGCAGGGACATTGCCAGAGGGGAAATTTCCACAAGTATGTTATTTTCACAGTTATTAAATGAGGGTTTGGTACAATTCTAATTTCTTCGAAATATGCCCCATGCAATTTCGGAAATTTAAAGGAGTAGAATATATGACAACAAGATATGTTAGCACTACGGTTTGCCATGAAACGTCCGGTACCATACAGAATTACAAGGATAACCTGAATTAGTTTTATCAATCAGCTCTTATCATACAATATAACAGAAAGACACATTATATTTGTAACATTCTGGGTGAAACTAGTATTTTAAATCAGTGGAAAAAATTTGTAAATGGGAAGCAATGCAAATGTAGTCTCTGAAAAGTCCAGTTGATGGCACTGAGGCATTATCCAACACAGACCAAAGTTTCATAAGCTGTTTTAGGGTGAATCGGGGGACACCAGGCACTGACCATTATTTATTTATTTATTTATTTATATTTATAACCTCTTTTACGGGAGAATAAAATACATACAAAAGATATAAAACATAAAACTAGACTGTGACAGCATAAATAAAACAATTAAAACGCTTTCACGAGGAGCTTGGCAAGTGCCTGCTCCGCCGAGTCCGGCCTGTCAGATCTGTCACTAAAGAGAGGGCAATAAGTGAGTCAACCACCCCATCCTCAGTGCAAGACACATTACAGGCGAGGCCAGGTGGGCGGACACGGCTAGAAAACGCAATATCTACAGGGCATAGACCAGCATCAACAATGGTAATCACAAGTGTGCCTGGCACAACCTCACCGTCAGTGAACCATTTAGCCTAGAGCAGGGCATTAGGGGTTCTCGCAGGAGACGCCCTATTAAACACACATTTGAACAATTTAATCCTTTCAACACTCAGAATGTCAGAAATCTAGGGAATACCAAGAGCTTAAAGGAGCTTACTATGATAGCTCCTCCTAGGTAAACCTCGGGCATTCTTGATCCTGTCAGACTGGAAACTCTCCAGGCTTCTGACATCCTTCCTAGACGCATCAATACAATAACTGTACAGCAAAATTGGCCTGACAGCCGCATTCCAAAGATATGTCTTAACCCCAGTAGACAGACCTGGGTAACATAAACCGTGTACCATGAGACTATATACCCGCCGTCTAGCAGAAGAGACCTTCTTCTCCACATGAGCCCTGGACACAATCAGATGAAAAAGACTCCGAGAACATCCAACACATCAGTATTGGAAATGAGCTTGGCACCAAGCTGCCACACTGGCACTTGGCTCAGTAGACTGTTTCCAAAAATGATACATTTCGTCTTGGCAATCGTTTACAGGTATCCTGGAAGTCAGGTAATGAAATAAACTATCATGCCATACCCTGTCAAAGCACTTTTCAGCGTCAAGACTGCATGCAAATACAGGACTACCACTGGTTAAAATATTTAACACTGTCATGTAATAACAACAGTCATGGTCAATGCCCAGGCCATCTCGGAATCCAAACTGAGAAATGCAAAATTTGTCACCCTGAGGCATCAGCACCAATTCCATCAATTTGGAGTAATTTGTGCTTATAGTGATAGGTCTAAAATTAATTGGGTCATTAGGATTAAGAGTAGTTTTCTTGATCACAGGGACAATGACACCAACTGACATTTCAGCACTGACAACGTGCCAACTCAGCATGGCAGTGATTCCAATCAACAACCAACCTGGTTGTGTGGTCATTAATAAATGATTCTGATTCTGATTCTAAAAACATTACTCAATGCCGAGCAAAGCTGGTTGGAAAGACCATAGAGCAGGTGTTCAGAGGTAATACCATCTATTCCTGGGGCCTTTCCCTTCTTCAGCAATGAGATCACCTCCCTAATCCATTAACCCAGAGGTCTGTGACCGCTCCAGCCATGGCCCGATAAAGTTGGGTGCCTTTTGAGTCATTAAAACCCTTATCGATATTCTCCCATGAACCAGAAATTTTTCTTCCAGGTGCTGGTGCCGTTAAGATAGTGGGGGTAAGTTTATGTAATGCGTATGTGAGAATGCACTTGAGTCCAGCATGTAGTTCTCTCTACATTCCATTGCAGCGTAAACTTTTAAAGAAACCCTCTTTGAAGCAGTCTGGCCACTGCAGTATTGGACTGACCTCCTGGCTTCTCACCCCTGGACTGCCTTGACCATGGCTCAGATACGCTCCAAGCGACAGTGACAGAAGTAGAGCGAGTTGAACATGTGTTGTGCATAGGAGTCTGCCCCCTTGCACGAGGCATCAAGCATGGCAGACAAACTAAGAGGGGAGAAACGATGACAAAGTAACTTACCAGGGCACCACTGCACCTCCAAAATGACTGTGGCGGGGAACCAGAAGAACAGCCTGGCAATCTACAAAAGGATGCTATCATTGCAGAGAGCCAGGTCAGATTGCACACCACGGCCCGGCACAATTCCCCTGAGCCCAGGTCCTCAACCACTTTTAAATCTAGAAGAGGCTGGAAGAGTGGGGGAACTGCTGCCCAAAAACATCCCTCCCTTGCCAAACCACAACTGCGACTCGGTCATCTGGGCAGGACAGGTGGATTGTACCAGAACTGTATCCTTAATGCATCCATGCAGAGCTTTAGTGGATCATCATCTCTCTGGTCCACCCTGGAACCCTACCTAATACGATTAGCCAAAGACCACAGGCTTGGAGACCCACTGAATGTCATATTACTGTAGTCACTGGCAAAAGCACCAGGATGTCAGGAAAAAGATTCTTCTGGGTGACTGTAGCCTGTCACATTGTTGACCACCAGTTCCGGTAAGCTAACATATAAAACCCCTGCATCAATGGGTTGGACCTGCTGGACAAGTGGGAGGTCATGGTGGACGTACCCAGGGCTGTGCCATACCAGTGTTCTGAGACTGGGGTGCTCCACACTGCTGATGAAGGGCTGTGGCCTACCTTCACATCCTCACTGCTAGGGGGAGTGTTCTTCTTGCCACCGGAGGCAACCAAAGATGTCTCTATATTAGCACCACCCCAAACTCCATCTGTAAACACCAAGCATACGGTTACCGACCTGTACTACAGGAGCGGTGAGAGCCTTGAAGCAGACTAATGGCACCAGCTGCAGGAGCAAATACAGCTGTTTGCCAAACTTTTTTTTTTCCCCCAGGGACAAGTACTGTACAAACACTGGTCTGGTACAGCATGACATTAACATTGGTAATGCGCAACCCATCCACCATTGCCCCCATTGTCCACACTTTTCCAAGCAGGCTGCTGCATAGCAAAAGATCAAATAGATGGAGTAAACGGGCATCATCAAACCCTCCAGTAGCCCCCGGGCCACCCCAGCTGTCCTAATTTAAAAGAAGGATGGCACCTGCCGTTTCTGTGTCAACTACAGCCTCCTCAACAAAGTCAACCACATGGACTCTTACCTGCTGCGCAGTGTTGACAATGTCTTCAATCTCAGTGCTGGTTCTTGCTGGTTGAGCTCCCTGGACTTTCTCAGCATCTACTGGCAAGTAGAGCTGGCTCTGTAGGTGAGATGCAAGACCACCCTCTCAATTAGTCATGGGTATTTGCAGTTCAAAGTCATGCCCATTAGCCTAAGCAATGCCATGGCAACGTTTGACTTAGGATTGGCTCTTGGCTGACGGAATTGTGGTGTTGTCTACTTAGAGGACCTCCTCACCCATGCTGCAGACAGCGAGGATGCTTTGGCCAATCTGCCAGGCTGGTCTGCACATTAACCCAGAAAGTGTCACCTTTTCTGATGAGACATCCTTTTTTGGTCCTGTAATCAGTGCAGCAGGGTGTTTACTGACTCAAAGGTGACTGTGGTGAAGAACTAACCTTGTCCCAATGCCCCTGGGAGGAAGAAGAGTGCCAGTCCTGCCAGTATATTAAGGACTGGGATGGCGTGTATCCAGTGGTAGCAGCTCTTCAGACCACCCCTCCTGACAATGACAACATCCCTTAGGTTGGCAGTTACATCAGTGGAAACCACTGATCCCTAGCAGCTCCGATGCGACCAGAGTCAAGACCCTGTCCTCTTCCGGATGGCTGGAGCCACAAGGGGCCACAGACTGCCTGCTGGAGTCACAGACTCAGTGCTGGAGTGACAGACTTGCTGCAGGTGCTGCTAGTTGGTTACTGGACCCGCAGGCTGACTGCTGGTGTTGTCAGTTTAGTGCAGGGGGAACAGCCTGACGGCAGGAACCGCAGGCTTACTTCTGAGGTGACAGGCTGATGGATGGAGCCACAAGGGGGTGACAGACTAACTCTGGAGCCGTAGACTTACTGGTGGCACAACAGACTACTGTGACTACTGGAGCCACAGACACACTACTGGGGCGAGGGACATGCTGCTGGTTGCCCCAGGTTTACCGCTGGGATGACAAGCTGACTGCTGGAACTGCAGGCTTAATACTGGGGTGACAGACTGACTGTTGGAGCCGCAGAAACACTGCTAGGGCAGCAGGCTGACTGCTGATGCCACGCTGGGGCACCAGACTGACAGCTGTGGCCGTGAGGGGCACTAGGCTGACAAGTGTGGCCACGAGGGGATACCAGACTGACAGCTGTGGCTAATAGGAGGCACCAGGCTGACGGCTAAAGCTGAGAGGGAAGCAGACCACTGGATCAGGGAGCACACTGGACTTCTTGTGCCGGGGCGAACTGGCCCTCTTGTGCTGGACCGAACTGGGCTTCTTGTGCTGGGGCGAACTTGCCTTCCTCTGCCAGGGCGAACGGACATTCTTGTGCCGGGGCAAACTGGCCTTCTTGTGCCGAGGCGAATTGGAGCAGGGTGCAGGAAAGCGCACAAATGCAGGAATTGCACCTGCTGTACGCATGAACACCTAGCTCCTACAGGTGAAAAAAGGGAAGGAGTGATCCAGGAGGTAGCCAAAGGAGGAGGTAGCCAGGCATTGGAATGCCTAAGGGGAGGGGCATTACATTATGCAATGCTTTTGCCACTTTAGCTCTGAACAACCCCTTAGCCATGTATATTTAAAATTTATTCACCTTAGCTACCTCCTTTCTCTACTGTCCTAAGGGGCTGTTACTTGTTTTGCACCTGATTTCTATAGTCTGAGGCCAGTCGAACATATTAGGATCCCCAAGAAAGAGTCTATATGTGATGGAACAGCAAATACTGTCCTTAACATGCAGTAGTTTTTTCATATGAATGTATTACTTACCACCAAATATCAGGAAACCAGGTGAATAACACAGATCCACTGAGCAAGGGGTGTCATGTTTGCCATTGAGGTCCCCACAAACTTCATAGCACAATACAGGCACTCCCTATAAGAGGTATCTCATTGGGGTCATCAACTTGTAAGCCCCCCACTAATCCAATGATGAAATTTGGCCCAAGACGCCTGAGAAGAGAAGATGTGGGCCATTGCACAAACAATCAATCAGTTGAATGACCACAGCATGAAAGAAAGCATCCCAGGTTGCCTGCCGTCTTATATGCTCACTGATACGAAGTCCAGGGGTGGCAATACTTTTGGATTGATTAATTCAGCCCATTTTACAATATTAATAATTGTATTGATATTAATTATTATTGTTAATGTCTTTTAATGACTAAACCTGCTCTTCCCAGTTACTCAACGATCGTAATGGTGCTGAGACCTCAGTTGTCGATACCTAGGTGCAGCGAGCTATGATTCTTAGCCAGAAAAATCTGACTCTACCGGTTGATGAGTGTGGTCAGATCACGGCAGAGGCTTGGGACACAGTGATTCATTTTTCCATGGCCTCAGTCTCAGGCCCTGACAGGATCATAGGCTCCCTCTCAGGGGAGTGGTGCCAGGAAGCAGGTCAATTAGGCAGTCGTAACATCTGTGAGAGGGCAAAAAGCTGGCCCAGGAGTGGCTAAAAGCCTGGAGAAGGTGGTGATCTACTTTGGTTGATGTCCTTGGGGTCAAGAGGTTGAGGTGCCATTGGGCTCTGTGCTGACCGGGGGCATTAAGCATGACAGGAACAACTCCATCCCAAGTTTCGCCCTGAACTTTGTTCATCTGGGGGCTCTGTTGAACCAGCTACGTTCTGCCATGCACCAACAATACTTGAGGAGACTTCATGATTAGGAATGTGATCATCTTGTAGTGGTTGCTGGAAACTTTCACCCTAACAGGATGGATGGCATCCCAAATCTTTGCCAGGGGCACTCTAGTGAGAGCATGGGGACAGATGGAAATGGGAAGCTGGTCCAGAAGAACCCAAAGACTACGTGACAGGGTGGGACAGATGAAGCTTGTGTTATCTCTAGAGTCATTCAGGGCTTTGACAGAGAGCCGTTGGTCTTCCCAAGTAAGCAGCCTAGGAACTGGAGGGCTGGAGGTTGAGAGCAAAGATGCCCTAGTCCAGGACCTTATCCCTTCGTGGGTTAGAGTCCTCAGATATGACATGCCGCAATGAACTGACTAGCTCCCCCATAATAGTAGGAAAGGTCTATCACTCCAGGGGTGACAACCAAGAATGATGCACCTGCATGGGCCCCACCACCGGGGTAGGGGTACTCACGGGAGAGTTGGGCTGGTGAGCCAAAACCTCTTGGAAGTTCCCTCTGTATAGAAGTCATTTCTGCAGCTGACTGTACGCACAAATGGCCAGATCTATGAGCCCATCAAGGTCCCACCAGGTTGTGAGCTCCTCCTGGATGTTATCTATGAGCCTGAACAAGAAGGCATCATACAGGGCCTTGTAATTCTAATTCACTGTGGCAGCTAGTGCCCAAAACTTGGTGGAGTATTCCAAATTTGTGAGCTGCCCCTACTCCCAGAATATGCCGAGCCTCGGAATGCCCCACTGATTGAAGACCTTCTGCATCTCCATTGTGAAGGTGTGGAAGAAAAGTACAGCCAGGTCTTTTGCTACCCAGCAGGAAGTTCCCCTAGTATGGGCTTTACGAGACAGCAGGGTCATGATGTAAACTGTCTCGGATCTCTCTGATGGGAACGAGGCAGACTGGAGTTAGAGAATAAGTGAGCGCTGAGGCAGGAATGTTTTTGTTTTGTTTTGTTTCTTGAGCAGTATGTTTGAGATCAATGCCTTGTTGATGAAATGTTGATACATTTGTGGAGACTAGTTGAAATTACAGAAGTTGTTCATTTACATCTTTGTACGTATGATGTTAGTGAGCTGTATTTGAAGCTGCCATACATGCTTGAAACATTAAACTGCTACAACCATATTTCACAAATATGAAATATGCACAAATGTGCTTTGAATCAATGAAGCTTCTGCCACATTTTTCTCTTTCCATCACACTGATACAGGTGAATCTCCATGTTATCTGTTATCTCCAAGGCCTTTCTAGAACTGTGTAAGCTATGTTGGGTTCTTCTGAGCAAACAAAACTGACAGTTTTTTTTTTTTTGCAACTATGTAATTATTTCAATATCAAATTTGTAGAGTAGTTGCTGTAGTTCTGTTTGCGATACTTACTTTGTACAGTAGTTGCTGACAAGTCCATGCATGAGAAGAATTTTTGAGATCCATCAGGCTGGTGTTTTGGTGTTTTGTTAATTATTGAGAGGATTGTTTGATTGTAATCACTGTCATTTGGCCAGTATCTACTGAGCTCACCAGTGCTGCTCATGTTCCAAAGAGTTGATTTTGGCAAACCTGACAGTTGGCCTGTGTCTGTTTGGACTATTCCTTTCTTATTTTTCTGCCTCATAATGGCTTCCTTGATTTTCATTAGCATGACTCTAATCCTCATACTGACAAGTACCTATACTAGACTCCAAGACAAACCAAATGCCTAAAATCCAGACTGTCCAGCGAATGCACAGGAAGGAACTGAACACACCTTACTATTCAGAACGAACCAAACATTACTCTAATTATTAACCTTATCCTTAAACTTTAAATTTTACAATTCTTTATAAACTTCCTGAAGCCAATTCTGCACCATAATACACAGTAAATTCAAGCATTTAACCTGGGCAGGTAAACAAACTTTTAAAAAGGTCATTTGAAATTTGTCCAAAAGATTCAGTCACTGGTGTTGTCATGCCGTCTCAGCATCATTGCTAACTACCTCATCAAGCTCCCTCTTAACTTAAATGTGATGGCTGAGCTTTTTCCTGTGGATACTTATTTTTTCATAATAAAGCAATCCTGAATGCATCAGATTTTTAGTAGTTAAGGAAAAAAGGCCTTTAATGCAATGTTTCAGTTGATTGATTCTATGATATCTTATGTTTTTAGTAATGTGACCCTAGCTGATGAAATATGACACAATTTATTAATTTATACAAACAAACATGCAAAATGGCTTCACTGAAAATTGATGAGAGAAAAGCTTTTTTGCTGTCTTTCATTCCTCCCAACACACCTCCCCTCTTTGATTGCCTCTTGCTCTCATGCTCATTTTTTTCTGTAACATGTTGGTAAGGAAGGACTGCCCACCCCCTCTCAATTATTATTTCTTTTACACTTAGTGTAATTGTTGTTTTCATCATCAAAGTCTCCCAACAATGTGCCTGAAGTGAAAATGTATGACCATGTTTCTACTTCTGCTGAACAAAACAAAATTCATTTGATTTGTTTGGATGTCAAACAACATTGTTCAAGGTATGAAATTAAGACAACTCTATCCTTTTTTAATTTCAGGCATATTACCGGGCCATGTGGGACCTTTGTGATAAGGAGAAAATCTTATGAATGTTACTGCCTTGTATAGTACCTCTGATGTATGCATCTTGTATTAAAGCTGTAAATGATGTAGCAAGTGCATTGACGTTTTGATTCTCATACTAATTGAAACAGGCAGTGAATAGCATGCATATAGCATCTGTGAAATGATGCAGCCATGTCCACATCACTGTTGGTGGAAGTCAGAATCCTGGAGTTCTCTACTGGTTTCCTCTCAACCCTTGGAAATCCTTGCAGAATCAGACATTATCCACCAAATAATAAAACAATACGGAGCTTTAATTTATGAAGTCAGTAACCAAGAGGACATTACAACCTTTATATTTTATCTGATTAATTTGCTCCCAACATTGCATTTTGGACAAAGTCTGGGGATGCCCTAATGTTGGGTATGAGAGATAATATTAAAGTTAGCAATATTTTTCTGTTTTTATGTCCATTAAATTCATTGTTGTACACATGCCACACATCCTATGAAAGTATGAGGGAATAGACTGCTGAAAGGCCTGAGAGTATGTTTGTGTGTTCTGTTAGCATTGCCATGTGCCAGATTGGGGAAGGAGACAGCTGTGAAGGATGGTTTGCCTTCTGTGGATGGCTCGCCTTCTGTGGGTCACATGCTTAGTTGCACAGAAACAGTTGCGGACAGGAAAAAGCATTTTCCTGTGGAAACATTAGTATGAAGAGTCAAACTCATCCCTGTGGGTGCTTTTTGTTCTTGCTGTAATGATTTGTTTCTGTAATAATATATCTTTCGCAGCACCAACAGTATTTCCTGAATATTAAGAGAATGCAACACATTTTAAAATAGAGGAACTTCAATTCACATATAATTTAGCTCAAAGCTACATGCTCTAAGCCAAAACACAACCGCAGTAAAATAAAATTTTTTATATATTTAATTCATTCCTCATGTTTTTCAAAGGAATATACAATTACAGTTTCTTTCACACTTTCCCAAATCTCAATTTACATTATTAAACAAATTTTGCAAGAATACATTTTCCTTATTAATCTCTCCAGTCACCAAGAATACTTTGTGGAGAACACTTTCCAAATAAAATAAAATCTATTAATATTTTGTCCAGAACTATACACATGTACGAATGTACTCATTGTTGAAGATTTTCCCCAGAGCTAAATTCTTTTTTGAGTTTGCAGGTATTGCATATGAAGAAAATATTGCATTAAGTGGAATTTTGGATTGATTGCGATAGATATTTCCATAAATATCAACTGAAATATATTTGTTACATATTCATTGAAGCCATCATAAGTTCTAGAATCCAACATGAATTTTAGATTTGTTTGTTAACATCGAGTTTGAAAGAAAACACAATGCTCAGTTAACATTATTAGGACTGAATATTAGAGAAATAAGGTTGCTTTGTTTTTTTTTTTTTAGTTTGCTTTGGTTGATCTGTCAAAGACAACACCTCTGAACTGTAGTAGAATAGTTTATTGGAATAAATAGGGTGCAGCTTGAGGAGCCTGTTCTGTTAGACAACTCGAGTCAAACCTATATTTCCATAAACACTTGCATTTATGTCAGACATGGCTTCACACCTCAGGTAGGGGGGCTACATAAGCTGCCCTGGTGCCGTCCTGCTCCTTTTTCTCTGAAAAACATGCCTCTGCCTGCTGCTGTACTGCATCACACTATGCTGTTGCATCACTTGTACCTGCTGCTAGTGAACATCCCACCTCCACCCCAGCATCCACCTGCGGGTCTGGAATTTCCCTCAGAGCCCTACCCTGATACTCCCCGATCTCTTCTACTAAAGCTCCGTTTTCTTCAGGGTATGTCGGGGTCAGAGCCTAAACACCAAACTATCATTGTATATATTTCTTAACACAGCACTTAATGGTTTGAGTTGGTTGACAGAAACCGAGATAGTCTGTGTCAAGTTGGATAGAATTGGATGCTGGATGAGAGTAAACCCTAGGAAAAAGACTAAGGGGGAGGTAAATGTCTCTTCTTCTTTTATCTAAGTCATCAAGACTCTTTATCATGTTCCCTGAGGTTCCTGTTGAGGAGAGAAGACAGAGGAAGAAGACACCTAGACATAGGGGTGGGATCTCAGAGGTGACTCACAACAAGTTGAATACAGATGCGATAAATAGGCAAGTTTGGTACTTGGACGATGAATAGAGTGGAGCTTTGGTGTAGTCTTGTTCCTTAGATCATGTAAAACTAGCTCTAAATTAGCTCTAGCTAATTGGTGTGATACTGTTTTTATATAGCACTTTTGGACTGAAAACCTCTATTAATAGCAAGAATGCTTGCCGCCAGTTCCTCTAATATCTCTTGCTTGCTGTAATACAAACCATGCAGAAAGCACTAATAAAGACATTGCCATGTGTAGTATAAAATAAATCATGTTACATTTTATGCATAAATATTCATGCAAATAAACTGCAAATTCATTTAAAAATACCACAAATATTCTTTTACATACAGTATATCCCAATGACACATGCTTATTCATGATGTTGGGCATATATATTAAATATATATTAAATCACATCACATGCCTCAATAATTCTGGGCCAGGATTAATTTTCTTTGCAGTAGCTTTGTTCAACCTCAGCTGTCAGGCACATCTTTTCTAAATACTGTCAGAGGGACAGCATCCATTTTGGAAGGGGTTAGGGGCAACAGCCACAGGGACTGCTGTGCTTTGAATCGCTAGTGGGGGAAATTCCCGCATCATATCCATTTCCTCCCCTCTTCCTGACAACTGTGATAATGTACGCCGACAAAGTGCACGCAGCTGCTCTGACACAAAACAGAGTATCAGCTTCCTGCTGTCAAATGCGAGGCTGTTATCTGGATATTTACATGGCTGGTAATTAATTGTAACTGAGATTACATGGGTTAGATTGCAGGTTTGAGATTTTATAATAAAGATAATACCCATGAACGTTTATTCCTCAGTCATTTGCTTTCCTTGTTTTTTTTTTTTTGTTCTCTGAGTCTGAGTGTTGGGCAATATAATTGCATTTAAATGAACCTTTTTGGCCTCTCTGAGCTTGTTGTCCATTTAAAATAAGAAAAGCACATTATTTTGTGTAATTTTGCAGCTGCAATCTATGAGTACATTTGTTACTATGCTAGAATATGTCCTTGTCCTCACAAACTCTTCTGTGCTCAAATGGCAGTTTACTGGTCTTTATTTGCCACGTTGACAGCAGTCAAACATTAGCTGCAAAATTATGCGCATCTTTTGACAATTTATTTTGATTGCTTCCCTGTTATACAGACCTTTGCTTATTTATGAACAACAGACAGGGACTCAAATTTTCTTCCTTGAGATTCCAGTGTAATTCATAATGATTCTATAATATCTGATTCATACAGATACTATTACATTCTAATATTGCATGTTGAATTTACATTAAAGGTACAGTGAAGCCATCGAGCTAAAATGCCAGCCAGATCATCTCTGTTGCGTTAGACACATTCATCCTTAAGAATTTTGAAATTTAAATGTTTTCTTGCTCAAGATGTGTAAATATTTCAATTGGAACATGTGCACTGGTCCGTCAGAAGCATGCAGAGGGCTCAATTATATCATTCACAGCTTGTGAGGGTATGCGGCTGAAACTAATTTTCAAATCCTTGCATGCATCACCATGACATTAAGCGAGGATGTATGAGTCCACTCATTGCAGTAATGAGACCAGAGGGCAAATGGAGAGGAAATATAAGGAAGAAGGTGGGGTGTAACAGGGTGCGGGTACATGTCACAGTCCATAGGTAGAGTCAGGGTGTCTGGTTTTCCAGCACAGTAAAATTATCAGCAATAAATTGGACTTGGTTTTATGAATTTCGGACAACTTTGCCGAGTTTGACCTCCAAGCGCAAAATTTTGCTTCATCTGAACTAAAAAATATTCAGTTATCAGCCTTTTGCGTTATTTGTTGATATATTGGGAGATAATGTAATATACATTATAATGTATAAAGACAGTAATTATCTCAATTATTACCTGTCATACTGTATGAGTAGGAATAAAGAATCTCATTCCTTTTTTTGCTTCTATTTTAAGAGAAGTGAATCAAAACTACTCCAAAAACCCCGCATACCTTTAAGACAAGCTGATTTTGTGTTAAAAGAAAAAAAATGGCCACCTCATTTTGGTGATAAAGTTTTGGCCAAAATGTGCTATCAGTCTGAAGACGCAACTCTTTAGAAATCTGTGTTTGCGCTGCACAGCCACGCTTTCCATCGGGAAATGCTTGGTTTGCTCACAGATAAGAGCCAAATGCAAATGTCATGATAAGAGCTGAATGCAAATATTTATGATGGTATATTCCCAGTGAATCATGAGTGGATGATACTGAGAATATTATTTTACGGTGCCCAGTTCAGCTGTGTTAAAATGCCTTTTATTCAGCTGTTTGGAAACTGCATTTCTTTAAAATTAATTAACCACTTGTATTTCAAAAAGCTATTTTTGGTTGGGAAAGTTAATTAGTCATTGTAATTACCACTATGCCAATCACTAAAATGCTTTGAAAGTGTTGCAATATGTTTCTGCCAAAAGACTGTGGTATTTATTCAGAGATTTTAGGTATTACTGCACGATGTATATTTCATTGCCAAAAAGGAAGCTTAAAGAAGCTAATCAACCCTCTCTTAAGCAAATGTAGTCTCATAAATGCCTACTGATCTGCAGTAATTGCTTGGTTGACTTTGCTAGGTTGGCAACTGTAAATGCACAATTTTGATTGTAGGCATTTCACTTGTCACAATTTTAGTGGCATAAAATGAAACGTCTTAAGTTTTTGCTTTAGTTTTCAGTTATAAAGCAATTATTTGTTTTGTTTCTGTGGAAAAATCAGTCCAAAATACTTCCACAAAGTTTGATTATTAGCTCTGATGTAGGCCTATTTAATTTGCTAAGTTTAACACTGTATAACTAAATGTTGTTGACACTCAACTCTGCTCTAGTCTAAACAATGCTTATGTTAATTACAATCCAATATTTAAAGGTTGTGATGGCTTGAAAAAAAGTAAAAAGTAAAAAAGAGGAAATGATTTGTAAATCAGGTGTGACCTGTCTTAAACTGAAAAAGTGTAAGGCATGTTTCATCTTATCAATCTTATTATTTTTATTAATTTGATGTCCTCAAATGTAAGACTCAGAAATGGTTTGAATGCTAAAAAGTGGGTGTACACATGTTGAAGAGGTGATGGATGCTGTTTTGCTTGAATAGAAAAGGAGCATCCACAATAGGCCCAATTTTTACAAGCAAGGAGTGGTTGAGGCTCGCCACTTCATGAAAAACTGCATGATTGAATAATCCAGAAGTTTAAAAACAACATAGAAACAACAGAACTACCTCCTCAACAATGTATTGCATTTTCAAAAGATTCTGAGAACCTGGAGAAATGTCTGTGTAAAGTAAAGGCTGTGACGTCCAGAAACGCTGCCATCCTCTATGGGTTTGAGTTCATTGGAAATCGACTGATATTTTCGGACCAGTCAACCTTTCAGTTTGCTCATGGTAATAATGGACGTGGTTTTCTCCAGGTCAAAGAGGAAAAGGACAATTCCTGTTGTTACCAACTTATAGTTCAAACCCCAGCTCCTGTCATGGTATGGGTGTGTGGTGCCCATGGCATGGATGATTTGAACATCTGCATTGGTATCTTTAATTCTGAGGGACGTATATAAATTTTATACCAACATATGCTGTCGGTAAGATGACGTCTTTTCAGCGCTTATTTCGATAAGACAATGAAAATTCAGTGTGGCTGCCAAGTTAGGGAGTGCAGCTACTAGACTGGCCTACCATCAGTGCTGACCGGTCTCCCATTGAAAATATGAGGTAGCGCAATATACAATAATGAAGACCCTAGACATCTGAGTAGCTGAAGACGTGTATCAAGAAAGAATGAAAAAATCCTTTAAAACTGGATCATTTGATGTCCTCAGTTCTCTAAAAGATTACATGGAGGGCTGT
The DNA here is from genome assembly GCA_029692085.1 of Gymnothorax javanicus. Classification (NCBI taxonomy): domain Eukaryota; kingdom Metazoa; phylum Chordata; class Actinopteri; order Anguilliformes; family Muraenidae; genus Gymnothorax; species Gymnothorax javanicus. The sequence goes on along the minus strand of CM056197.1, from coordinate 80,524,423 downwards.
CAAAGCGAAAGGCAATGTCACGTAGTGGTAAACACATCCCCGTCCCAAATTTCGGAATTTGTTGCTGACAGAAAATTCTAAATTAAATTTTATTTCCCAAAAAAAAAAAACAATAAAGGACAGAGGGAAAAACTTTAATTGTCTGGGGCTCTATTTTCGTGGCTTTGTAAACAGAAACACGTGGTGATGCTGTTATTCAGTTTTGTCTGTCGCAAATGGCATATTTATCACCCTTGCCTATTTTTTGCAGTCTGCAATGAAAGTATTTGCATTGCAATAGGTTGAGGGGGTGTGTCAATCAATATATAGCTGCTGCTATTCAAGTTTTGTGTCGCAGACCTTATTTGTGTTTTGACTCACCCAGATCACCTTTGAATGCAAACACTTGCTCTGTAGAAGTTCTATAGGACTGAATCCTAGCCAGTAGAGCTGTTTTCCAATAAATGCATGTCGATCATATCATTTTCCTTCCATTCTTAATTTTTCCTTTCGTCATGTACGACAAAATGGTGGTGGGGCCTAATTGGTAGGGGTGGGTCAAATTGTTTGTATATTTGTATATGTGAATTTTTGCTTTGTGTGTGGGAAATACAATTGATTAACCCTTGTTTTAATACCATGAGTGCAGTTTGAATACAATTTAGATAGCCAACATCTTTTTGCACTAAATGCATTACCTGGTGAATCAACCTCTATCCCTTCAAAGCCTTCCATGCTCTGCAAGGGATAGGTAGAGACAGCTGTGTCCAACGCTGGCATGAGGGGCACATAGTTAGAAGCCCATCTCCTGTGCATCTGGTTCTCTGCCTGCCTGATGCAAGTTTTCTGTTAAGAAGGCAGTGTACAATTCACTGGCTAGTGGCTTTTGGGATACATCCAGTTGTTTGCAGACTTTACCAGCATTGTACCGTCCCACAGGAGGATGGTGTAGCTTGAGGGGAACTCAGTTCCAATCCTGATGACAGTAGAAGGATTGAGAGCATGCTCCTAGTAAACTGGATAGAGGAACACACTTGAAGAAGTTAACAAGAACACTGTTTCAATCCTGGACCCTGCTTAGGCTTCGGAGCTTGTTCTTATAATGATGAAATGACAAGAGTTGGGTTAACCTGAACGCGGTCCCAATCTTGGACCCTGATTAGGACTGGAAACTTGATCAAATTAATTCAGTAATGAAAATGAAATTCAGGAACTGCTGACACTGAAGTTCAAGTTGCATTTAACGAAGACAAAGAGTTAACACTAGTATACTGACTGGTTTTAAGCACGCAAAAGCACATTACAATCCAGCAATTTGCCACTCCGAGAAGAGGGCTAACCAGGAAACGAGATGCAATCAGAGGTGGGGAGACACACAGAACATAAAGCAAACACACAGGATATACAGTTGTACAACTAATAGACGCGCAAGTTGCTGACTTTAATGAGACATAAAGGTTTGTGACAGTTTTTTTGCTTTCCTTTTTACATTGGACTGCCTTCTACATTGGTGCACCATTATCAGAGGACCAAAAAAAAGGGGGCAGTAATGCGAGCTCGGTGCTTCATCTTCATCTAAAAAAATAGCCAGTTCTTTATGGCGTTATAGCACTGGTTCATTAGCAGACCCACAGGTAAGGAATTAATCAGACTGATACTTTTGACAACAATGCTGCAGTTGCGCTAGCATGTACTGTCACAAAATTATCAGAGTGTGATTTGCCCCAGTTTTAATCTGCAATACCATAAGCACTTGCATTTCCTGACTGCATCTTGGTTGTTAAATTAAAGTACACTGGCTTTAGACTTTTTTGAAAATTTAATAAAGGTCAATGTTGATTAATAATTCATTTTTTTATTGTAATTTCCATTATGTACTGCATTTTTCGTTAATGGGAATGTATTTTAAATTTGTAGAAATATTTCGAAAGAAATCAGTTACTTGATTTGTTGTTCAATATATGGGAGATATACACACTTGCCACCTTTTAAAAATACTGAGATTACTGAAATAAAAGCTTCACCCTGAGACATGATAAGTTTAGCTACTTACTGTTAAAGTGAAATAATGTCAGAGCATTTTCCAGCTACACCAATGACCCTACAACAATTGGGTACAGTGACTCCAGGAGTATGGTAGGTTTATAATTACCAAGTCACCAAAGTTTCTGGGGCACTCACAATGCTGTTTCGTCTTACAGACCCTCCAGGCAGCCATAACCATGTTCCTTTGCAAAGCTGATGCAAAATCAGCGCTGATTTTAGAATTTAATTTATTACATATGAGGCATTTTATGGTCCGTCACCCACGTGTGTGAGTGAATTTGTAATACTATAGAACACCTGAAGAGTGTTCAGGTCATCTCTGCAGGCTTTATTGGCACTTCCAGAGACTAAGTGGTAAACAAGGGGAATGTAACATTTTCAGCTGAGGCATCTTGGCCAAGCAAAAGCTTTCCTCATATGCTGTATTCAAACTGCTGCATCTGTGTCATAATTTAAACCTAATTTGAGGATTCATTTAGGGCTTCATTTACTATATGCACTGTATATTACTGTTCCATGATTGTCATCCATTCAGATGGTCAATGTTCTGAAATGCTGTGAGAGAGCCGGCCAGATTGAGTTATGAGTTATGAGCAGACATGGGATAACTGGCAAACGTGTGTTCCTGGCAGTGTGCACTGATGACACTTGAATGCTGACAGAATGGATTCCCTTATGGTTCACATACAGCAAAAGGCATAGTTGAGCGATAGTGCATGGGCAACTCCTGTCATCCGCACAGCAACAGGAAAAGAGTGGGTTTTAATATTTATCACTAGCAGGTGACAGATCTTTGTAACCACTCGTGGTGGGATGAGCATAGAGTTCCTCTATCCTTTTTTCTTGAATATGGAATATTTCTCTGTATTGCTATACTTTCAGCTCATTGAAAGCGAGTATATTACCTATTTCAGAGTATGTTAAATGCTAATGCCCATCAATTTTGCACAATCCACATCATACATGTACGGCAGAAATTGATTTTTTTATTTTCTTTTTGACATTTGCTTGAATTTTACAACAGGCCAATTTTGACTCAGAATTGTTTAACTTTCCCGGTTGTTTAACATTTTTGTCCCTTATTATTTGCTTCTGTGTTGATGTACCAAATGTGTTTTGTATGCCCATCACTTAAATGGTCTGTGTCAGTGCTGGAGAGCAGAAGCAGGCATGTTCTCCACAGCATGTGACACCAGCTGCTCCTCTCTCCCGCTCCAAAGTCCACCAGCTGAGCTATGCAGGCATCAGCGCGGAGGACTGGCCCTGCCTGGTGCAGGCAGGCTGTTGATGCAAAATGTATGGAGTTGTTAATTCTCATTAATGTGGAGGAAATGCTGCTGAGTAAAACCCTCCCCCTTCTGGGCAAAATTTTGACTGATTATGCACTTCTGTTCTATGTCTTTTTTTCCTACCACAGACAGCACTGGTGCAGAGTCCAGTCCCAAACTGGGTGCAGTGCTGACTGGACCTTTCTGACTGGACCCTGGACATACCGCCCGGACCACTTCAATAATGTTATAAGTGCACTGTAAACCCAGATAGAGTGGCAAACTCAAATGTTTTGTGGAATCCTATTACCCCAAAAAATTATATAAGCCAGCTTACTTGCATTGTGTGCACAGCACTAAAAGAACATAAGTTAACATTTCTTCTTACCACGTTTTTAAGTGCTGTGAACACAAGACCACAAAGTTGGCTAACGCAATTTTTTTTGAGGTCGTCAGTTTCCCCAAAACAATTGAGTGCACCACACTATCGGGTTTACAGTGTATTCAATTAACTGCATTGAAATTTTCCTTAAGGATTTGTTTATCCATTATAAATATAATTAATTAACTGATCTCTCTTTACCTTTGTGAAGTTTTCATAATAAACGGTATCATTACAGGCTTTCACCTTGACATTATATGTGTCCTGTTTTGAATGATCAAACCCCTATCAGTGTTTAGGCTACTAATCTTCACCATTAATTGAGACAAAGATATCCTTAGCCCTCAAGAGTTAATTAAAAATGTTTATCACTAAGATTACTTCTAAGTTCTTTCTCTGTGATATAATAATTATGTAGCCATTGATCTTTCATGAAGCACTTTACAAGATCTAGTATTATAACACATTAGAAAAAGGTGAATGAAAATAGGCCAAACCCCATAACAAATCTAGTGACATAAAATGCGTGAATTATCTGTGAACACTATATTAGTTAGACATTTGTTTTGTTTATTTTGTTCCTGAAAAGATACTGGATTTTGAGATATGTTATTGTTTTATACAAATAGTTATGAGTGCTCTCTGTGCAAGGAAAATAACACATCATAAAGCACACGTGCAGTACACCACTCATGCTCATGCACGCCCTTCAACATACTCTGAAATTTCATGGCTGTGTTCCTGTGGATGTGAAATAAGTTGCATCAAACTATGCTTTTTTAAAATTTGATGAAGAATAAATAAGTTACAGTGGGATGAGAAAGGAAAGAGGTAAAAAATGAGGGAGGAAGTTCAGTAGCTGCCCCCAAATTTGTGTTTCATGGCTTCTAAGCAAAAATGAAATGCTGAAGATGTTCAATGAGAGAGAGCATGAATTATGGTTATATTATGGTCATGATGATGTTAAAAAAAATTACTTGGTATATTTGTTTGATGCTGCCCTGTTCTTGCCACCCAATTTTCAGTCGAGGATAAATATTCTAAACTGCATACCAACAGAGGTCACAAGCAAGAAATTTTCTTCGTATTTATGAAATACTGGTAATAGATTTGTTATATGTCCAGGCAAATACTATTTTGATGCAATTTGTCTCTGAGGAGCTTAAAAAAACAGAATTAGACGCAAGCATTTTAATAGATTGTCTGATTCAAAGCGACTCAGGCCATTATAAATCATTCTATATCAGTTTTACAGAACTGCTTTCACTCTTGCCCACATTACAAACATCGAGGTAAGGCATTAGCTGGCCCTGATAGGAGCTAATAAATTACCAGGATTTCAAAGTTAATGGTTGCCAGCCTGCTCTTGGGAGATATCATTGTGTGTCATGAATATTTTGATTTCCTGATTAGATCAAAATGCGGTGAATTCCTAAACAGCTATGCCCACGCGCATCATGGACATTTTTTTTTAAATAGATTATATTCCTGGCAAATTTGCTGATAGAGAGTAATTATAATGAGCTTTCCAGCATTTTTGCCATAGTATTTGTGCAACTTTAGATCCTACCCTTCTGAACCAGAAGCAGAGGGAAAATTCATGTTTTGTGCCACTTTCTAAATACACCTTGCCTGCTGAGATAATGGGCCATATTGTGATGTTAAAGAGGTTTGTATTTGCGAAAGAGAAAAAAGGAGTGTCAGTTGCCAGTCCTGGGAGACATTGATTAGACGCTCTCTGCCATTTCTATTCAGCTACTGTATTCAGTGCCGTGCTGCATTCTCCCTGTCTTCATGCAAGATAGGCAGAGGTTTAGCTGTGAATAAAATAGTAGATATACCTTAATCGGTGCAGGGAGGTGCAGGTATTTAATTCCCTTATTTATGGCCAATTCGAAGCAGGTTTGAAATTACAGAATTTAATAAACTCAAAAGCAGCCGTGGATACTTTTTTATGGTACGTGAAGGCTACTAGCATGAAATGCACCACAGAACCCCAGAGGTATGCGCACTAAAATTGGCTGGACCAGTCAACCAAACAATGTATGAAGAACTGAGTAAATTCTTCCATTGCACATTTTTTATGAGCATAATATGTTGAGTACCTTTGCCGTTATCACTAATGCAATAAAGTGAGAGAAAAAAAGAGACTAAACTGAATTTACCTAGTTTTAATGTGCTTCCAGACGCATTGAGCGATGAATTTAGTAAGTTTATCCATTCAAAGCAGTCTGAGCTTGGGCATCATTTGCTAACTTGGTGCATCTTTTCACCCAAAAAGTGGTGTGGTCCCCCCTAACTAAAGCCTTAATTTGGACTGCTTACTAAAGGCAAGAATCTGTTAAATGAATTAAGCAATAGTCATCAATCACTGATCAGCATCAGCACTGATTAATGTGTATATGAATAAGTCATGCTAGGATTTGAAGAGCATCCCTCACTACGTGAAATACAGAGCATCTAAGGTGCAGCTATTGCTTGGAATTAAATTATGTTGACCTGGGTCGACAGCGTTAAAAAGCTTCCTCTCTCATACGATAAGCAGGCAATGACCCATATAAACATTACAACAACGTGGTGTAAGCTTGGTACATTAAGGCTAAAATAAAATAAAGCAGCTCTGTCTTATCTGAAGGCCAAAGTAATGTTTTGTCTACCTCTCCGAAAGGGTGGTAGATTATAAATAACATACAATTTCTTATGACACAAAATGGTTGTACTTTCATTTAATTTCAGTTGTACATTGCATGTTGAAATTGGCTCTTCTAAAACAATTAAACAATAAGCCTTACATGTTCCCAGTCTTCAGTACACCCATATACGGTATTAAATGCAGAACCTAGAGTGTGGCAGATCGACATACTACAATACTACTACTACTACATACTACTACAAAAGCCATTACTTTTTTAGGGGCCATTATTAATTAACTGTTAAAATATCCTTTGTCTGGGATCAATGAAAATACCATAATATGGGTGGAAAATCCTTATTCATCAGTTGGTTGTTAATTTCTTTGAATTGTTCTTCATTTTCTTTGATCTTTTCTTCATCACATGCAGATATTTAGACATACTTCTAATGAAATATTATGAATATAAGACATTTTAAAGAATCAAAAAAGGTGAATATAAGGTTTTGGAGTTCACTAGAGAAATGTAAATCTGATTGAGAAATGCTGACATAAATTGACTGGGTACAAAAATACTTGCCTTCCTCTTCCAGGTATAAGAATCATGTGAGTTAATGGCCCATTCATCTCTGTAAAGCCCCAAATATGTCCTGTGAAATTGTAATAAATAATTATGCATCCTCTCACTTCCTTACATGTGTTCTTACAATTGCAGATTTGGCAAGGATCAGTACCAGACATCATTACAGTATCCAAATGTATGGATGGTTATTGCATGCGTTGCATTGTGTGGCTCATTTAATGATCACATACAGCTTGTTTCATACAGATTCAAAATAAATTATTAAAAATTAAATGTAGTTTCACTTCCAAAACCAAAAGATAAGCACACACATAGAAAAGGCCACATTATGAATGCTATTACGAGGTGTTTGGTATTGAAAATATCATGCAAAATCATTCATTTTCATTTTATCCTCCCTCTGTGGAGAAGCTCAAATGACTGACATTTGAGAACAAATAACTGTGATCACTTTTTGTTGCTTTCTTTTTTGAGGAGCAGACTGAAACATTGCCAGCGAATTTAAGAATACAAAATGTTTCCTATTTATATCTGCGAATAAGCTCAGTATCACCTCTTCTATCATAGATAACCAATTTCCTTTCATTCCAGTCAAACTTTGTTTATTCCTTACATGTCTTTGAGAAAGAATGGATGAGAAAACCCAAAATGACACCATTGACTGATAAAAATAAAGAAGAAAAAAATCAGATGTAAGGTAAGTGTTTTCAAGCACACTTTCAGTAGGCTTTCAGGGGACTTGACATTTGAGGTTGAATGATGAAGTTTATGAGCACTCTGGGCTTGAGACTTCGGCATGCAAATTAGAGGTTACAGGTTGCAGTACTAGTTGTATTGTTAAACCCTGAAGCAAGGCACTCGAGCCAAAGTGCTTCCGAAAGTGGATCATAAGTACAAATACAATCTTAATCATTTGCTTCGTCTGTTAAATGCCAGAATGTAATGTTATTATCTGTGTGACTTTTTGTGGGAAAAGTTAATTGTGCTCAACTCTCAGTGCTGATTTTAAAGAGGACATGCTCCACCAAGTGGTAAACTGGTGGATGGCATGCCTACGACCCAAATACATGCGCTCGAGCAATGTAAATGAAAGTATCCAAAACCTTGGAAAAGTGCACCATCTACTGGGATTTACAGGAGGGGGAAACAGATTTCTGAAACAGTTCTTGGGCTTTTTTTTGCAAATCAATCCAACTGGAAAACCAGCATTGTTACTGAATTTTGACTCTTTTGTCTAAGCTGATTGGATGCACCATATGAATACAAGCTTGATATTCATTTTAGAACATCTGACATCTCAATTTGAAACTAGCAACTGACATATAAGTATATAGACTATTACTCATTCTGTTTATCTGTCCACCTTCATATTTGGATTTGTGATTATTTAAAATTTAGTAATAAGAATACAGTACATCATAACATACATTATTATAGGGTTCCATTTTAAATATTGGTGCAACAATTTACTACGCAAAATGAAATGTTTTGTCACGAGATTTGTCATATTATTATACTAAATCTTTCTGATGTCATACACACATCACATGAGCATAAAATAGTCACAGTATTGTAAAGTGACTAGATTTAGAATATGAGAATTTGGGACTTTTTTTGCATTGACAATGAAATTCCCAATACTACAGTCTTAAAAAATAAAAAACGGGAACAAATCCATTTTTGTGTATTTTGACCTTGAAAATGAAGTGCTATGACAGATTATTGATAATGATATTGGACACATAGCATTACTATCAAAAAATTAAACTGTGTTGCAATGTTTACAGTACCGTGATGAGAATTGATACGGCATGTACATCTGTGTATGGGAAACACTGCAATACTAAAGTACCTCTGAAGTTACAGAAGAGCTCCTTGCTACATAGCCTGCTAACTTACTTTAGCTGGTCAGCTATTTGGTTAGCTGGCAACGCTGTGAAAATGGGAATGGAACTAGTATTCAGTGGAGTTTAACTATTGATAATGTTACCTTCAACCCCCTTGACTAAAATAATAAATGTAATCATAACAATGTTATTAAATAAGTAGCTGCCTTACCATGAAGTTCATGATCACAAATAAGTTTGTGATACCAAGTCGCCAGCAAGAGGTGATTGCTATTAGTGGTGAAAGTGGATTGAAATCTCTGCGCGTATTGTGGTTGTTAAACGGAATATTGTATGGCATCTAAGGGCATGCACCCCAAGAAGAAAATTTTTGAATTTTTGTAGCAAAATGTACTTTGGTTACGCCACCATTATGATTTTTATGTTTAGGCATTTTCCATTGAAATTCCAAGACTCAAAGTGCTATTTTAAACTTGCCAAGGGATATGAAGACTGTAAGCTGGTTGCCATCGCCAATAATCATAGAAGAAGACAAATACCTTCTAGATTTTGTCTTGCAGTTGAGCAGATTTTATTCATTCAAGGTTGTGAGCATGCACAGTAATCGTGGCACAGCTCCTTTAAAGTGTATCAAATTGGTTGATTTTTGTCGCAGCCAATTAGTGGCAATATTAACCCCTTTGTGAGGAGAACACACCTAGATGCCGTACATCATGGCACACATTACAGCCAAGACTACCATACTGAGCATTCAACCATTCATTTCAGCACTTGGACTGTCAGTGTTGCTCTGCAGTTCCAGCAGAGGGGCAACTTGTCACAGCATCACCTGACTTCAAACATCATTGTAAGATTGAGGAGCAATATTTCGAAACAAGATTTTAGGTTTCAGCGCCTAACCTATGAGGGTGAGTCCACATGGTCAGCCGCACTGACGCAGTTGCCTCTATGGAGTTGCGCTTGACGACACATCCCACTCCATCTCTAGACAGTTCAGAGTGCATGTAATCATCCTAAGAATGTCATGTGGCCAGATGTCTGAGGCAGTTAGACAACTTCTTGTCCAGCCAAATCCAGTCAAGCACTGCAATTTAGCCACAGCCCAACAAAAAACTGTCATCTGAACTCAACAACATCACTCAAATGGTCCCCTATATAATTTGACAAACAAGCCAATTTCCCTTAAGATGAGTCCTAAAACCTATACTACATCTATACATGCTGCATTTGGTTTGTACCTACGACAAAACCGACCAAGTATTTGGTGCAATGCATATGCAACAGCGCTGTATGCATGAAATTAGACATGTGGCCGACAAATACGACTGCCATCTCACCCATCTTCCTGACCTGATTTACCTGAGACATACCATAACCTTCTTCTCGCGAAAAGAAAATGATGGAAAACTACTTCAGAATCAGTAAAATTTATAATTATGCCTTAATTATACAGGCTAATATAGAATTACCCTTAATTTTTAATAACGTTTATTTTATGTATTTTTTCTATATAGTGCTATTGCTGCTGCCATCATCTGGAAAACAGCTCTTCATCACCATTAGTTTTTGCAATGGGACAGCATTATGTCCATTGGTCACATCCTGCAGAATTCTTCAGAGTGCATTGGGCTATTGTTCACCATACAATGGATTCGAACATACTCCAAATTTCATGCACAGCTTTTCTCCTACTGTGTATAATAAATGTGTGTGAGTATTCAGATGCCCCCTAAGTCATGGTTAAAACTAAAGAACACAGCAGTACAAATGTGGAATTGAGTATGATGAAATGACTGAAAAGTTGAAAATACTCATTTTTACCATCATTACCAAGTTATGTGGCATTTTCTCTTGTGCATAAATGATGACGTATACTATCAGTACACCTACAAATTCGAAACTTGTATCTCAGGATGTGGCACAGATTTACTTGGTTTTCAAGGATCATTAAGCACTAAGGTACAAGAATCCATTTTAAATCCTGAATTTAGTTGTGGCTAAAGGGCATTATTAGGCACATTGCACATTGGAGTGACATTATAAGGATGGCGATAATCCAAATAAAGGCAAAAAATCCAAGAGAGATGAAAGTTAGAGAAAGTTTTGGATTTTTTGTATCAATTCGAGGATTATTGCCATCCTTATACTGTAACTTCACTGACATAAGTATAGCCAATTGGAAGTCACTTTGTCATAATCATCTCTTTATCATTTCAGGTCATGTATTGGTTTTGGTTGTTTTGTCAATACATTCTTTGATCGGTAATCTCGCAAACTTAAATGGAAACAATTTGAAAACGATCATGTGATAAAGGGTGAGGATCCTTAAGGCTTTCTGAACATCTGGCAGCACGCCATTGCATAAATCAGTGTTATTCATGTCTATTCTGTGTTGCTGATGTTACAAGATATCGTCTAATGTTGAACTTGCTTCGTAGGACATCTATCTGGACTCCACTTTCACATCAAGGATCCTCTTGTTTACAGCCAAAAACCTTCTATCTCTGCAATCAGGGGAGTGATCTCTAAGCAAAAAAAGTACAAAAGACGGCCTTTCCCCAGGTTGGAGTTGTGTGATGTACCTTCACAACTCCTGGGCATGGCTGAAATGGATGCAATTTTCACTGCACATTTGGTTACTAAGGAAGTAAAGGCCAAAGTACCAGTATGACCCAGACCTCTAAACGTGGGGCTGGGCAGCATGCCGACAAGGGCACAGCAGTCAAGTTCATATTTCATGTCACTTGATGCCATTGGGGGCAAAAAGACGTTTCTCCATAGGGAACAATTGAAAAAGACAACTGATAAATCTGTGAATACATTTTTCTGACAACCACAAGTGATTGATATATGAACTGTTAATTTTTCTCTTTTAAATCACTAGGACCTTTTTCTTCGGCAGCAAAAAAAAAAAAAAAGAAAATTCAGGCTATGAGAACACCAAGGGGAACTTGTCTCTAGGTGCACGCTCAAAAGTAGTACAGCAGCGGATATAAGTGTGGAGCAGTGAAGTCTGTGGAGATTCCTTGCCATCAGTCTAAGACTAACATTATAGCTTAGTCGATAAAGTGAGCAAGCATGATGATGCGAATGTTTTAGTTTATTGTATTTCATGAATGGCTTAGTTATGTATCAACTCAATTACTACACCTAGGCTATATGTACTGTTACAAAAGACAGTAAGCTAGCTAAGGCTGCTGTTGATTAACTAGCATTAGTTAACTGACATGTATTTGGTTACTATTGAACGTGACATCCTAAAACAGTGTACATAACTAAGACAAACTTCAAACTTTTTCATAGAGATGCACCAAAACTGCAGTTGTATATTTCCATTACTTTGAATATCTTACTCCGATTCACAATACAGTGTTTCACCGCGTTATGTATTATGTGCTAGCTGTGTAGCAAGTTAAGTGGCGTTGACTGCGTCCATATGTGTGCATTTGTAGCACAGTATAAATTTAGAACAAATACTGCATAGCTAATCATTCATTTATCATTGTATACACATTCTTAATTCTTAGATTAATTGCTGACTTTCATTCTTGATGTCGTAACTTTTCAGGAACTTGTTACAGGCCTGCCAAAGAAAACAGCCAAGCTGTAACCAAAGTCTGTCAGTTGTCTACCCTTTTCAAAGAACCAGCAACACGCAATTGAAAAACTCATTTGGTTCGTCCCTGGGTTTGTTACAGGCTGTGCGATTTTTTGAGTTTGGTCCTGGTGAAAATGTATCGACTTCAAAGTGTTGTGGTGCTAAGTTTTGCGGGAATGTGGCATGTTTTTGATTTTGTGTTGCTGGTTATTTGAAAAAGGTAGACATCTAACAAACTTTTGTTACAGCTGGGCCATTTTCTTTGGTAAGTCTGTGTTAGATAAGACCAGAAATGCTAAGCAATTGTTTTTTTTTTTTTTTTACATGAACCGAACTTGCATAACTGTGCTGAACTGACATACAGAATATTTGTAGCTCAGCCTTTATTAGCTAGAATTTTTCAATAGGTAGGAAACGTTAGACTAGATGAAATGTGTACAGGGCAGTGTTTTTGAGCAGCATCTGAGGTCCAAAGGGAGTGATGCAGCGGACATTTGATGATCCAGCAACTCCGTCTGCACAAATTAAATGCGGAAGTCCTCAAAGAAAAAGAAACAGATGAGAGTGAGGTGAAGATTGATTGATTGGATGTACATTTTATAACTGGGCTGCTGATAATGAGAAGTTACAACTTTACAAACCCTGTATATGGGGAAGGACTCAAGCATATGTTAACATAAACAATTGGAGGATAAAACTGATGTGTGTCCTGTGGCAAACATTGTAATGATATTAAATACAGCTGTCAGGCAGAAATCATAGTGCAATTGTATTCATTCTGTGGTCATGCTTTTGATGAAAAAAGTTCTCATTTAAATGGTTGAACAATGAGCACATTATGCCCATCTTTTTTAAATTTAGTGTGATGGGTCTTGGCTATTTGGATGAGTTTTGATTATGCTGGGAAAAAACTTGGTCGGAAATGGCATTGTGTTTTTTTTTTTTTTTGGTGCAATTGCAGGAATTTTCCATAGAAGACTGAATGAGTTTGGAGCTTTAATACCAAACATTAGGCAAAATTAATGTTGCTTGCCAGAATTGGCCAAATGCTTTAATTAACGTCATCTACTTTATAACATTCAGTTTGTTAAGCACGGGCAGTGCTCTGCGCAGTTGGGTCATTGTCTTGAATCCAGTATAGCTGGAGGAGTTTGCGAGCTAACAAGCATGAAATGCCTCGCTGTCTACAACCATATTTAGCTTTGAACTGGGTGGAAAACATGAGATTGAACAATATCATTTTAAACGGCAATGAGTAAACTGTTTTGCTGATATTTTTGCAACATAATAAATAGTGTTATTTCTCTGTTAAATTAAAACAGTTTATAAACATTTAATATTGCTTTTCGGTTTTCAAGCTGTATTTTCAAACTATATTTAAGCTTTTACCAAGTGCTGTGTTCGCTCATTCTGCACATAGCCACAGCATGGGTTTCCCCTAAGGTGTCACAGTGGTCATAATTACATTTACAGAAAACATTGGGCGAGAACACACGTCCTGTGTAGGAGTGCCACGGGCGCAAGCTGTTGTGATCTTTATCTCAGACGCCGGTGTACTCATGAGCCCCAAACAATGCTTGTGAACGAGAAGTCACACGAATGTCCGTATTGCTGTGGAAATTAGGCCCCATGTCGGTGTGCTGCGCCAAATCAGCAATTTCCATTGAAATTCGCAGCAAAAAGTGTCTGTCTGGACATGTCATCTAGTCTTAATATAAGACAAAACTCCCTAGTTTTTTTTTCTCTCAAGTAGAAAATATTAGCTTATTTTAAAGCTGCTGTAACTGATTTAGTCATTTTGGCTGGTCTCCTGCCCCTCGCCTAAATGAGCAGTCCCCGCCCACCATCCCTAAGCCACACATGAATGTGCATCGGTTTCTGACAGAGGCAGAGATTGAGAGCAGCGACCCAGTCACAATATAAGCACAACATAAACAAACACTTCCAGTGACTGTCGTGTGAAAGCCACACTGAAAACATGGACCAACGACACATTACATCCATACAGAAACTTCAGTATGAATATGAAGAGGAGATTGTTGTTACAGGAAAAAAAATCACAATCGATTACTTTTCTGCTAGCCCTCTTAAAGCATGCTTTATTTTTTTCTCATATAAATACATGCCATTGCCCAGTTATACAACAGCCTCCCTTTGTCAGAACAAATACCAGTTGCTACCAAGTTTTGCTGCTACACAGCTAATCAAGCTGTGGTCGGCCACAAATGACGACAGTACATTTATAAACTAACATTAGCAGGATTAAAAACCATCAACACGACTACTCGAGACTAATAAAACTGCATAACTAGTACAGAGTAAAACATAGCTTACCCATTCAGTAGCCGCAAGGCTAGTTGCACATCGCTTTTTAGACCCTTAGATTCCTTGTTTTCTCAACCTCCCAAAAGCAGCATCGATATATACACGTCTCTTGGCCATCTCCCGTTTTTGCTTCCTTGACTATCTGTTCCTCTACTGGTTCTTTTGTATGCTGTCTCTCATAGCGCTGGGATCGGAAGCTTCATCTGTTCCAGTGCTTAGGCTTGTAGCAATCTGCTCTCTCTGCAGTAAAGTAGCGATCTGCTACTATTGCCACAGGGGGAGAATTCCTATCTTTGCTTGCCACACACATCTTTGATTGTCACAGACAAGCCCCCTCACTCACTGTCCAATCGTCACATTCACTTTCTTTTTAAAGTGCTCTTCTTCTTGACTGCCGTCGATGGGGCACATACAAATACTGTAGGCAATTGCCCACTGAGGTCACAAAATCCGATGGGTCACAGATTTTGGTGAAACAGCGCATGTTCACAAGCAGAGAGAACCACCCCTTTATTATTGCGTTCTCTCACCTAATTGGATAGAGGCAGTGGGTGACTCCAGAATTCTATCTACTGCTTTACTGCAGAGGACAGTGACTGAGAGACCTGTGTTATGGACCAGATACTCTAATGAATGATCTCTGTTGGAATGTGGAGCTACCTAACACTTGTTTTTTTTTTTTTTTTTAATCACTTACAGCAGCTTTAACCTTGTCAAAAATTACAGGAAAAGACTCCATGCTGTTATTCTTGCCAGAGGTGGCAGCACCAAGTACTACATGAAGGGTGCCAATTATGAAACCTTGATTTTGTTGAAATTTATTTTGTCTTAAATGATTATGATTTTGGTTGTTTCCATCAAAACATTAATAAAGTATGCCACGTGTGTATATTCCGTTTCTCTATAATAATATTGTTTATATATTTTTTTGTATTGTTTGTGCATTGCCAGTCAGGTGTGCCAGTGATTTGTGGGCCACTGCAGCTACAACACCAGAGAGTTAAAAATCATTTCCTTCAATCTAACTTGTGAAACATTCCAGTTTCTTCTTGGCTCTTGAATCATCTAGTTGTATTCTGCAGTTTTCCTACCTTAACTTCTCCTATCGTGCACATTACATATTTTTATTTTTCCTTTCAGAGGAAATGCATGATCTGGGTGTGCTTTGTCTGATGATGGAGAGAAAATCAGTGTTTTATTTTTACCCTAGCAGAGACTGCTCTGTCTTTGGCTACTTTGCTTATCACCTGTGTGCAGATTTTCGTCAATAAAGAATATAAATGCTTTATGTGTTTGAAACTGAAATATGTGCTCTTTTATTGACAAAATGCGTAAGTTGCCCCAAATTTTAACCCATAGCACTTGACAACAGGGCACCACGGTCCTGGAATAGTCTTCAAGCAAAGCTCAATTTTGACCAAAATGTTCCTCAAAATCACTTCAGTAATTATTCAGGCTAAAGTTGCTTTCACATCGGACGCGAAACGAATTTTTCGCACGACAGATTACATTCAAAGTCAATGCAAAGACGCGAATACACGTGAAACGCATGTATTTGTGTCTTTGCATTGACTTTGAATGTAATCTGTCGTGCGAAAAATTCCCTTTTGCGTCCGGTGTGAAAGTGGCTTTATGCAAGATCTGTGCTCCTGTTTCTGCTCCAGATAATGACTTTGGAAATTTTTATTTGCACATATTTTTACCCCTGTATTTTTACTGAATTTGTTTTACATGTTCATTGTGTAACCTCGGCTGTCATTTTAGACAGGTCAAGAAAATATACACTGCCTGTCAAGAAAAAAAGTTGCACGTTATATTTTGTTGGGCCACCTTTATCTTTGATCACAGCACACATTCCTCGTGGTATTGTTTCGACAATCTTATACAATATTACAACATTTACTTCTGACCAGATTTGCATTCATTTTTGGCCAAGATATTGTATTAACGATGGGTGAGTCAAACCACTCCATTAGGCCTTCTCCAGCACATCCCAAAGACTATCAACTGGTTAAGGTCTGGACTCTGAGGAGGTCAATTTACGAGTTAAAATGATTCCTCATGCTCAATATACTGCTCTTTCACAAGTTTAGCCCAATGAATCTTGGCAATGTCATCCTGGAATATGCTTGTGCCATCAGGGATTCAAAAGTCAATTGCTGGGTTACTAGTCATTCAGCATATGCAGGTAGTCATTCAGCATATGCTAGACCTGACCAATTGAAGCAACTCCAGGTCGTAACACTGCCTCCAGAGGCTTGCACAGTGGGCCAGGTTCATAATGTGAGCATAGCTTCAAGGGCTTCCTTTCTTACCCTGATGCATCCATCACTCTGACATAGGATACATCTGGATTCATTAGACCACATGACCTTTTTCCATTGCTCCTCAATCCAATTTTTATGCTCCCTTGCAAATTGAACCTGTGTTTTTGTCTCCAATTAGCCTCACTAACAAATGGCTTTCTTGTGGCTACGCAGCTGTTTAGTACCAATCCTCCAAGTTCTAGATGTATTGTGCACATGGAAATGCTCTTGCCTTCATAATTTAACATAGTTATGAGTTCTAGGGTTGATTTTTTTTTTTTTTTTATGATGAGACTTCACTAATCATTTTGGGGTGGCACACAGTAAGTAGCACTGCTGCCTCATAACAAGAAGGCTCCGGGTTCGAATCTGGCCTGGGACCTCTCTGTATGGAGTTTGCATGTTCTCCCCATGTTTGCATCAGTTTTTTTTGGGGTACTTAGGTCCCCTCCCACAGTCCAAAGACATTCATGCTAGGCTAATTGGACACTCTGAATTGGCCAATGTTATGAATGAATTGTATGTTGACATGAGATTGCCGAAAGTGTCTTTAAGCAATAAAGAATCAATCACTGAGCATCTCAGTGATCTATAACCAGGATCAGTCATAATTTTTCTCCAGTCCATTTCTTCTGCAAAGTGGACAGTTCGCCACTATCCGTCCAGGTTTTAGTAAATTGCTGGACAGTTCATGACCCAATTCTAGTGATGTCACCAATCTCCTTAGGTGTCTCCTTTATGCTTGATGCCAGCCAATAATTTGCCCCTCTTAAAACACAGTATCATCTTTTCAACAATAATGAGATATGTCTTCTGACATGGTCGTTTAAGAAATGAGAAGTCACGCACTTAATCAGTAAGGACTAATAGAATTATTGCCAGCTGAAACACTCTGCAATAATGATTCAATCATAGTCTCTTGAGTATTTGCTTATTTAAGCCCAAACAGTGACTGTTTTTTTTTTTTTTTTTTGGACAGGCAGTGTATTTTCAATCTATGTGGGACTTCTTGGTATAATGGTGAAATACAGTAAAATAATACTCACAATAATGTCATGCATGTTACTGTGACTGGCATCACCTTGTGAGAAGGGAACTGCAAAACAATATCATCTTGTTCATTCAGGTCCATGCAACTGGTATGAAATATGAGAGTAGCTCATATTAATTGTGAATTTATTACCTGTCTGCATCCTTTGGAAATGAAAGGCATATTAACTTATTCCTGTTATTACAGCCTATTGCTGTGCAAAGCTTGGCCACATTTGAATTGTAGCACATCAGTGAAGGACTATTGCTTGTCCCTGTAAAAACAGTAGAACACTAGACAGGCTACAAATGTAATGTTTTCACCTTATTTTGTGCTTGTTTTTATCAGCTAGCTTAATATCTGATATCAGCCCAGTACAAGAGAATTTAGTTTTTTTTTTTTTTGCAAGATCTTGGGAGACTGTTGTTTGGAGACACGGGTCTCGAAAAAAAAAAAATCATTTTCTCCTGAATTGTTGGTCTTGAAAATGTTTGGAAGCCATGTGGCTTGCGAAAAGGAAGTCCAATATTTACTTTGGCGACCATGGGACAAAAGAATTGGCTAGAATCTGTGCACAAGTTCACTTCTCCCACAGGAGTAGCCTCAGGTCCTATCCAGTACTGCCGTTGATGCAACCCTTGTTTTACTGCTGTTACTTTTATTTTGAAATTTAAGACCTTTTTGAAAATCCTTCTTATATTACGTCATCGTGCAGGAGACGGAAGTTAGTCCAGCACCTTGAAGATATAAGGTGAGTGGACATGTTCCTAAAATATTTATGTTGCTACCTACTCACTGACCTCAGTCAATGTTTGATTAATAACACGAGTCGTTAAGGCTTGCTGTGTTTCCACTGTTTTGCAAAATATTTCCTTGCAGTTGTGACCTTATGTTTGTAACGTTTAAGAGATCTACCGGGTGATAATTTGTATCGTCTCGAGTCTCCTTCGTTGGGTGCAAAATTCAAATTTCTGCCTTAGCAGTCTGGCGTCATCGCAAGTGAAGTTTGTTGCTAGCCGGCTATATACGTGGGTATTACATCGAAACGCGTGGCTTTGCGTATATGATGTATAGACCCCCCGAAATTGTACCTATCTTTATTAAATAGCTGGCTATGTGAATCAGTGGAATTACTACCGATGTTTCTTTTAATGTTGCCTCTAAACAGCGAGTGCCCGTGACGGGTAACTATTAACTATTAAAATCTATAACTATACAATCGCCTAATATGCGTGGGAAGTCCTGACGGACCGACCGGCTTCCAATTTCTTGAAAGAGGTCTCCTTGGAAACACATCGAGCATACATATAAAGCACATCAAGTCCCTCCTATAATCATGCATCCCCCTCTCTGTAGAATTGAGGCAACTTTTGCAGATGACACAAGGTTAATGAGTCGTAATGAGGTTGTCCGTTTTGCTTTTCTATCATTTTCACAAGCGTAATGACAGGGAGGGATTAGATTCACAAGCGTAATGACAAGGAGGGATTAGATATTTTGGCGATTGGTTGTTTCTGAAGGAAGGTTAGAGAATCAAAATTATTTCAGAAATATTCCACCTTGTTAGCAATATTTTGAAAAGTTGATACTGACAAGTCAAGTAGGCTACCCTGCTTCCCAGTGCTATGACTTTTATACACATATTTATGTTTACCCATCTAATATTTGTGTTTATTTAATTGTGCAGTGGCCATCAGGTCTGGGACAGATTGCAGTCATGTGGCCAGTGGTATGGACTGCCATGCGGACCTATGCCCCCTATGTTACCTTTCCAGTAGCTCTTGTGGTGGGGGCGGTGGGGTACCACCTCGAGTGGTTTATACGGGGCACCCCCAAACCCCAGCTGAAGGACGAGAAGAGCATCCTGGAACTGAGGGAGGAGAGGAAGCTGGAGGAGCTGGCAGGGCAGGATTGCACCAATGTCATCAGCCTGAAGGATCGGCTGGAATTTGCCCCCAAGGCTGCACTAGAAAGGAACCGGCCTGTGAAGAGTTAGCGGAAAGAAGACCTGTTGATGGAAAAGGGGTGGATCGTCTTTGGTCACCTTGAGAGTTTGTGACATCCACCATGATCCCTTATTCAAAATTGTCACTCAAACGAGTAACGTGGCCTGCCAGGGCCGCTTAAGGAAGAGATGGTATACGGGAAGCATAGTCTACCCTCTAAAAATGAATTTTTACATGGACATCCTCGGCATTGACTTAGAAGGCTTGATTATGCTTTATTCCGAGATGCATTCATACTGATTTATTCATGATGGTTCACATTTCACTGACACGTCCAGGGAGCAATTGACTGATGTAGGAAACTGAAGACTCTGTTGTGGAGACTTTTTTTGTTCATCCTTACAGCCACATCACCAGACGTCATGTGAAAATGCTGACTTTACTCTGCAGGGACTCTAGTTTTTGACCATTTGGAAAGCCAACACCTGAAGAAGGGGATTTTATTGTTTTTGCCAGACATGGATGCTGTGATTTGAAAATGGGCATCTGGAGATTGTTGAAGGAAAAAGGACACTAGAATTTGCACAGATCTACCATTTTGTAATCAATTGCCCTGATTTGCATTTTGGTGTCTGAGAATTGTGGGCATTTTGATCGAAGGTGTGCGCACTGGTACAAATCTAGCTCTTCATAATTGTATCTAGGTATCCAATTTGCTTGTACTTTCAGAAAGCCCGTCAAATATTCTTTGTCATCATCTGTCATCTGTGAAATTCCAAGTGTTTCTGAATGTGTATATTGTGTAATGGTTTGACATTTTCCAGTAATTTAGCAGCAGATATTTTTTGTCAAATATATTTTCTCAGGAGAAAATCAGGACTTAATCAATTAAATGTTACAATAAAACTGTCGATTTTAGATTTTAGACCCCGGCACAATCATGATGACGTTATCTTTATTCATTTTTGGTCAGAACTTGGTGCTGTTTCTCTTAGTTGCACTTATTCTGTCCGAGCTGAGTCAGTGTGCTATTGCTTTTCCATCGGAGCTTTACTTTTTGACTGAGGTGGTTCATGTCATGGATTTTCATCTTATCAGTGTGCCAATGGATATGTTTTCATCATAAATGGGCATCACTGTCAGAGCAGGGCTTCATTCGTCATGTTCTGTGAACAGAATGTGATGGAATTTCTGTTCATAATACAGGCCAATATAAACAGAATGCTTCAAGGAAACATTGTCATAGTTTGTATGAGGAGCAAATAAAATCCCTTCAACAGACAAGCTGTTGTGATTACTCTTGTGACTCTTATGGTTTTCTTTCTGAGGAAATTTCTTGAGTTACTTGCAGGCTGTGATTGCACAAGCACTTACTAAATATTACACTGAACAAAAATATAAACGCCCCATGTCAAATATTGATGCCACATGGAGTTAACAACTCTAAGTGAGCATATGCTGACTTTTACTTGTACAATAGGGATATTTCTCTTGATTTGTGTACCATTTTTTTTAATCCATCTCTCTGTCAGTGAGCATTTGCTCAGTGATGCAGTGATTTCACTCAGTACATGGGTGTGGCATTTCCAGACGGTGATCAGACAGAATGAGCAGTACCCAGACAGTCCTTGTACTGGGGACAATAAAAGGCCACCCCAAAATGTCAAATTTTGTCAAAAGTCATCATGCCTCAGATGTCTCAGGTCATGCGGGAACGTGCCATTGGCATGCTGGATGCAGGGATGTCCACCAGAGCGGTCGCTGTGCAGCTGAATGTTAACTATCGGACGATAGGCCGTTTGAGAGTTTGTTTCCGACAGACGGGCAGTACTGCAAATCGACCTAATCCACGTCGGCCACGTGTGACCACACCAGCACAAGATCGCTACATCCGGCTCGTCCACCTGCGGGATCGGCTCAGATCAGCGACATGCACAGCGGATGAGACCGTTGGTCTGCACAACAGACGCATCACACCACAGACAGTCCGTAACCGCCTGTGAGAAGCCAACTTGCACGCTCGGCGTCCTCACCGTGGTCTGGATCTCACCGCTGTCCGGCGTCGGAACCGACTCGCATGGGCAAACGCACACGTTCGATGGCCCTTGGCACGCTGGAGAAGAGTGCTATTCAGACGAATCCCGGTTCCAGTTTTTTGTTAATAAAAACTCAAAAATTTGACATGGGGCGTTTATATTTTTGTTCAGTGTATATCCCAGCTTGGGTTTGCAATTTCTGGACGGCATTGATACAATTCTTGAAAAAAAATCATTGTTCAGTAAACTGAGGAAAAAATGTTGAACACCAGGATTGCTCTGGTCAGATTTCTGATGAATTTTATGAAGCTACAGAGTTCAAAATGTACTACTGTGAGTTGTATCATTGACGTCAAATCAACCAAAAAACTTCTCATGGCCTTTCTGAGTAATTTGCCATCATATTCAGTATTCACTATATTCCCAAACCATTTTATCTGCTTCATGGGTAATTCTGTGTTAAATCACCAAGGCCTGACACCCACCATTTCAGATGTTTCTGAAACTTAATCAGATTGTGTACACTGATAAAAGAAGTGTTCTATAAACACTTATTTATGAAATGTTTATTGGTTTGAAAAATAATGGTTTATTTATATGGGTCAAGTACACAACTTTGACTGCAGATGTTTTTTGTTTTTTTTTTTTTTTTTTGTTTACGCTTAATAACTTAAAAATTATGACTCTGAATTCAACTAGCTTTGGCAGTATTGTCTGATTGACTCTTTCCCAACGACACTGTCAAATCCCAGTCAGATATCACCGGTGAGAAACATCAAACTTTCCATGTATTTCTTTTTGATTACACAGGATTACTTGACCTTATACATCCAAAGAAAGCTGAAAGTCTACTCTTTCAGATGATACCCAAATATTGGAATGTTTGGCTTTAGTCGAAATAGTTCGGTTCCTCAAAGCATATGACATAATTTTCTAGAAAATTCCTTTTTTCCCCTATAGCTCAGACACGGCAAACTTTGTGTATGTATTGCAACCTGTTTCATATTTGCTCATCATCACTGGAAAAACATCGGCCAAAACGACAAGTGACACCAAAATTGTATCTTATGCATTCTTAGGAAGAGTTGGACCTAATGAGCAGTCCCGAAGAGTGGAAGTCAAAAAGAAAGACCTAGTTCCAAGCTTTTATATGAGCTATCATGAAATCATGTTGGACATTAATTAAATATTTTCATGGTTTTTTTTTTATTTTGGGTGGCAGTGTTGATCCTTGGCTCTTTGTCCTAATATAGGCCAGTTGGGAAACAGTTAAGGAACAAGGAATTGAAAACAGTGACCAAACACCCCTCATTAAGCCTCTAAATCCATGAATGTGAATATATTCCTGGAATGAATGATATATGGAGCTGAACGTCTCAAATTTTTCTGTACACTTGCAAAATTATTTTCATTTAAAATTGTGATGGTTATTTTTTTTTATCAGGAGATTGAAATCTCCAAATTTATCACACATATGACCATCATCCTCGCTGTAGTTGTGGAGTTTACTTTAGGGACTATGCAGGTGCTTCAGTTATAATGGTCATAATGCATAATATGATTAATTTGGAGATTCAATTCTCTTGACTGTTTTTTCAATGCGAACAATCCATCACGTACATAAATTAATTTGAGAAGTTCAGCTTAGTACTTCATGTCCCACATAGTGCAATTGCATTGTATACAGTCCAGTTAAATATTCAAATTGTGGGATTCAGAGGCTTAATGAAGAGTGTTTGGTCGTGGTTTTGGGTCCCTTGTTCATTTTATCTGTAATACTGATGAAGCTCGTCCATATTGGAGCCATAATTTTGAAGTTATTGAAAGTAAAAAAAAAAAAAAAACATCTGCAGTCAAAATGGCCGACTTGGCCTAAATCACTAAATCAATTTAACTCCATTTATGAAGCCAATTAATATTTTACAAAAAAATTTTAAATAACCTTTCTTCCATTAGTACACAGCATCTGACAGAGTTTCAGCAACATCTGAGATGGTGGTGTCAGTTGATATGACACGGAATACCCCTTATTCCACAAACTGTAAGGGCATGGTGGCATCAGAACAGGCCTAAATTTGAGTTTCAACTTGTACATTCTCTGTGTGGCTTAACATAGTTAAATGACACCTGCTAATGTTTCCTGTCCTCTGAGTACCGAGCTCACTTCCAAGTGTTCTCTTCCTCTCGGGCAGGTGCGGTGGGTAAAGGTCAGTGCTGTGCCAGCACTTGTGGCAGTGTGGGACACACACACGATCTCGCCTCACCTGTGTTGTCATGTTCTGCCTGGGAAGGGGTTATGGTGCAGGGTAGTGTGCAGGATGAGGGGAAAGGACATGGTTTGGCCTCAGGAAGTAGTACAAAACTGATTTAATGTTTGCTTGCACCGGCTTTGAACAGTCTTAGGTCTCTAACTGAAGTCCATTCTCAGTTTTTGCACATTAAATAACAATAGAAGGAATTACATAAAAATTTGAATAAAGCAGTGAACAGTATTTAGACCATTTCTGCTGGTCATATTGTTTTGTGCCTTAGTTATGGCAATTTCAAACCTTTCAGTTGCAAAGCTTTTGAAACAACCACTGTTAAGAAACATTTCAAAATGTTTTGAAGCGATATTTCTTCAAGAATTGCACTGTATAATGGCAAAAACTGTATTCTTGCTAATTATAAATGTTCTAGACTGGAAAAAGCACAGATAATTGCAGATGAGTTGACAATATATAGATTTTTATTAATGATAGTTAAAATACAATAATTTTGAATAATAACATTTACAAGGATACACAATCTGGACTAATTTGTTTGATTTATTTGATTTAATTGAAATTTGCAGACATTCACCTCATGCATCTTTGATCCTATTGAACTGACTGTTATTTCAGTTTCAAACCATTTGCCCATCAGGTCAGGAACCAAACTCATTTCTTGATTGAACAGTTCACATGTTGTGATGGTTTCATTTCACCATTATTTTATTGTAGAGATCAGACGATAAATCAAGTTTTTAAACCACTGCACTGCTTGGAGGAGGGAAGGTATTTGATGTATGGAACCTCCACAAGTTTCAAAAGTCATCACTTCAAAATTAACGGACGTGAAGTTGTTTTCGTAAAACTGAAACTAGAGGTCCTAAAACTTTTGGACGAGTGCAGAAGTAGATCTAGGCTATTTAATAAGGCTAACGTGTATATATGTACATAATCTAGGTGTATGTAAGAAATGAAGAGTTCGTTTCCGAGGGAAGGTATTTGATGTATGGAACCTCCACAAGTTTCAAAAGTCATCACTTCAAAATTAACGGATGTGAAGTTGTTTTCGTAAAACTGAAACTAGAGGTCCTAAAACTTTTGGACGAGTGCAGAAGTAAATCTAGGCTATTTAATAAGGCTAACGTGTATATATGTACATAATCTAGGTGTATGTAAGAAATGAAGAGTTCGTTTCCAAAATGCAATAAGTGCCAAAATTACAAAAATTGAGATAATACCATAGAGCGATAGCCCCGTGCTTCTTATACATGGTGCAAAAAAGCCGTTTTTAGTAATACATACCATAAGGTGTATTTTTTCATGGTCAGAGTTTGTGTTTTTCTATAAAATGCAATAGGCACTTACATTAAAAAAGCTGACTGACTCAAAATGAGAAAAATGGAAATATTGAGTTTTGGAAACAAACTCTTCATATCTATTCATATACTCAGTAAAAAGTTTTGCAACCTGATATAAATTCACAATAAGCGAGTTAACCAAAGTGAAATGTGTGTTTAATTGTCTTCACCATTACAGGGAACAATTAGACATCCATGAATGCCCGACACAGTTGCGACTCAAATCGGTGAGACGCCCACTGGCCTGTTGAACTGCATGTCATTCAGTTAGGTTATGATGACATCACGATGAAGCGATCTTCATGTGCTTTTGTTTTACGTGGTCTACCGCTTCAAGGTCGGTCTTTGACGGTCCCAGTCTGTGCCATACGTGTCTGAAGACATGAAATGGTGCTATGGTGGACATTAAAGTGCTGCCCAACTTGTCGCAAGCTCATTCCTGCCCTTAACATGCCAGTGGCTTCCATGTCTGGTGTTTTCGGACATTCTTTGACGACGCCCCATAAATTAGATTTTGCGCTTTTCAGTCTTTTTTGTTCAACAAAGAGCATCCCCAATGTGTCAGCCAGGTTTTAAAGGGATTCGAGTGACAGGATTCACGTGGGCCACGAATCATACAACATCATGCGCAAAGCTCTCGTAAATGAATATGACCAGGATTCTGCATAACTTTTTGTGTTGGTCCGATATGTTCTGTTTAGGAAGACATTTTCTTTTATTTTCTTTTTTTCAACAAAACGGAGAATACAAGACATAGCATCAGTTTGTGAATTAGGAGATGCTCAATGTGCATACTGTCTTTAATTTGGTGTCTCTCCCTCATGAAATATAAATAAGCCAATGCAAAATAGCTTAAAATATTGTGCAACAGGGGTATGTGTTCCAAAAGCATAGTTGCCAACTACATTAGCCACTAACATAATTCGACCATACAGTCAATAGTTCCAACGAAGTAAGTTTGCTTCAGTGCTTTTGGGAAACGTACACCATATTAACAGGCCAGCCATCTCATAAAAACGCATACAAGATAACAACTGATGATAATGTTAGTACAATATATTATAAACCTTCAAAATGTTGTACAACTGATAAATCATTTCACAACTAATAATTTGATTACGCAATAGTATGTTCTATTATTAATTAACCTTACTAGCTATGTAATTTATTTGTGAGATAGGTATGTAGCTAATGATCTTGCTATGGTTTGATGTAAGTAAAGCCAGCCACACAATATCGGTTGCACAGATCGCAGACTTGGCTGGCTAGCTAGATAGCACTGAGGCTAACTAGGGTAGATGTCAGCTTACCAACTGATGCTCACCATCCGTTGCTCATCAGCTGTTCCACTGCTGCACATCACACAAAAGACAAAAAAAAGGATCTAATTCAGGCAGTTTTACTCTTGTCTCTCGACTTTTCTACCTTCTTGTTTTTCCTCATTTTTTTGTGTTTGTTCCCTGATGCCTGCATTTTCAGTTAAATCACTTCACATAGAAAGGCAAGCTAGCCAAATTAGCACACTTACACCTTTAATTGGTCACCATCTTTCCAATGAATTTATTCAACAGGTAAGCAAGAGGAAAGATATTTTCCATCATATTAACTGAAAATATGCAGGCTAACCACCGTCAATTTTATTTAACCGCTGTCTGCAGATGTAGATGCCAGCAGGCAAGAGCTGCTCTACTTATGCACGCAGTTACACTATTATCAATAGGTCATACACCCGAAACAGTTATTGAATATTCAAGAGGAAGCTGTGCTTGTAAAAGATTTAGAATATGGACGAGTTAAGTCCCATCTCTGTCTCCCAGGAATTGTATGAATTAAACTCCTCAGCTAAGACTGATGTGCAGACTGCCTAATATACTTGCCCATAGTATTTATCCAGCAGTAAATAAAAATTATTTCTTGCAACAGAAAAATTGTTTTCCTTTGTTGCAACCAGTTCAGCTATAACAGCCCAAAGGTATACCAATTAAGCACTGAAAAAAATCAGCTTTCTAAAGTGAAAATTCAACATAATATTGATAATATGTCATTCTACTGTCAATTATAGTCATCACACATGAAAAATGCATGATACCTTACCATTGATTTATGTGAAAATTTGTCCCTAGTAGAATTTAGTGGTCACTTAAAGCCTAAAATGATCTCTCACTAAAATGCGGTCACTCTAGTGCTTGCTCATGTTTTTTGCATAAGCCACAGTTATAGTTCACGCCCACATGAAACTTTCCTGGTAATTATCTATTGATTGACAAGTATTTTATCCAATTCCAGACAGTTTCAACTTTCCACGGTAATTAAAAGACATTGATTGGACCCCCAGAAAAGTACTTAAACCCTTGCATAACGGCAAATTAGTTTGCATCCTCTCAACTTAGCGCATCTGAATGACGTGTACGCATTGAAAAAAAACGCTGTCAAAAACAACCTAGTGGTGCTCAGGTTACATTTACAAGAAAGGAGGTTTTGCAGGGTATAGGCAAATTTGCCCACAGCCCAATTTGAACCATCTTCTGGTTATATATACCTACTTGTGGGACTGTCCAGAAAATAGATTTGAAATGTGAAATTTGCATACAGGAAGTGAACTGTGACCTATTTAGTGATTTCAGGATTTTTGTGGGGCAAGGCCTCAAAGTCCATATTTAAACCCATAAATGATTATTCTGAAAAATCTGATTATTTTTAATGGCTGCACAACAACATGAAGGACATTTTGATACCAAACAGAAGTATATATGTGAAAAACCGAAGAAGTTTCAGGCAATTTTCCATTGAAAAATGCATCTGTCTTGATGCAAAATGTAAAGTTCATCTTGAAAAACAACCAGGTTCCTATGAAAACACACCTAAGATATTTTCACAAAAGTTGCCTCATATAGTTGGCTAAATAATGTACGAGTGTCGTTAAATTGCGAGACCGGTAACATGGTGTATTCAAGCCATTTTTATTATATACTACATATTTTTCAGACAAGCCATTTAGATGTTTTCATAAACTGTTATACATTGTATAGGTTCTATATCTCCCAGGCCTTGTTTTTACTCCACTGAGCAAAGCGCAGTCTGCGCTTGTGGTCAAACTTCAATGATTTTGTGAACCACAAAGCATTCAACATTGTTGTAACAAACATTCCAGAGGTTGATTAGTAGAATCAGGTTGGTATGAAAGCTTGGTTGGTATGAAAGCCTTCACCCACAGTGGCTCTTTCTGGAGAAGGTTCCCTACCCCTGTTGTATGCTCATGCTTTACATACTGCCGCTATTTCATGTGATATATTTCGTAAATCATATATACAGTGCATTCGGATTGTAAAAACACAATTATGCCAAAGAAATGTGTGATAAACAATTGCACTACGAGGTTCAAAGAGTGCAAAGTGTAGTAAGGGTGCTCGTAACCTAAATGGACAACAAAATCAATGGCTATACTCATTGTTGGTGAATGAGGGGATGACAATACAAGACGGTGACAAGATATTCAGCAAATGTTATTTCAAATATGTCAAAAAACGACCAAAACCAGACACAATGACAATGACACAACAGATGATGTTACTACATCAAAGAATGACATTGATGAAACAGAGACTGTTTCTCCAGGAAATCTTGGCAGATGAGGAAGAGCTTATCCAAGGAAATCCTCTCAATGTATCCTGTCCAACTGTTGATTTAATGTATGGAACATCATCACATCGAATGTGTTCCATTTGTAAACAATACAATGACCAATGCTTAACAATACCAATGGCCTCTCAAAAATTCTCAGTCTACAATTACGTCCTAAAATCCTCAAGGCCTGAATACAACCTATACAATGCACAACAGTTTATGAAAACATCTAAATGGGTTTTCTGAGAAATATGTACTATATTATAAAAATGGGTTCAATAGACCATGTTACCGGTCTCGCAATTTAACGACACTCGCACATTATTTAGCCAACTATATGAGGCAACTTTTGTAAAAATATCTTAGGTGTGTTTTCATAGGAACCTGGTTGTTTTTCAAGATGAACTTTACATTTTGCATCAAGACAGATGCATTTTTCAATGGAAAATTGTCTGAAACTTCTTCAGTTTTTCACATATACTTACGTTTGGTATCAAAATGTCTGCCATGTTGTTATGTAGCCATTAAAAAGCATCTGGTTTTTCAGAACAATCATTTATGGGTTTTAATATGGACTTTTCGAGGCCTTGCCCCACAAAAATCTTGAAATCACTAAATGGGTCACAGTTCACTTCCTGTATGCAAATATCACATTTCAAATCTATTTTTTGGATAGTCCCACAAGTAGGTACATATAACCAGAAGATGGTTCAAATTGGGCTGTGGGCAAATTTGCCTATACCCTGCAAAACCTCCTTTGGTACAGACATGCATAATGGGAGTCATTCCAAATGGAACTGGACTGGAGGGTTCTGACTCCTAATCATGGGTGCTGGTATGATTTGTATATATTGGAAACTATCATTACGTAATTGAATTATCACCTAATTGATGATCAGGGTGTGTCAGTGCATTGGTGTGAGTACATAACCTGTGGAATGATTTTGTCTGTAAGCACAATGAAGAAGGCACTACGCCGAAACGCGTTTGTGCGGAGACACCTGTTATAATAAATGTGTCTTATGCGAAGTGTGACCTTTTTTCTAATTTCATTATTGCTGATTTTGGTCTTGCACTCTTTAAGTCTGGGAGTGAAGCCCATTTGTGCATTTATAGGTTGATTAAATGCCTTAAAATGTTCAGCACAATGACAGATTTCTTTGACTTTGGTGCTGTTTATAAAGTGAGAAATGCTAAAACTATAAAATGTAGATGCTCTCTTCTGATTGTGGCATGAGCATGGTTGATGATTGCACCTTCTCTAATTTTGCTTACGTGTCAGCAGGGGATAGCGTTTCTTTTACAAACCTTGAACGAGAAAGCCTGCCTAGGCCAGTCTAAATACAGCTAGAAACTGAAAGCGACTTCATATGTGCATTCGTGTATGTATTTGCAGCTATCTCAAGGCAGGCAGACGGGCCCATTGTTCCTGAGAAGGTTGAGCCATTGCAGGCCCCTCCGGTCAGGATGTGTACGGGACAGCAGTACAATAAACACCTGATTTTCTATTCCCATAACTCGTATCATCCCTGACTGATTGGAGGGGAAACAATGGTGTGATCCCCAAAATATTCCTGTTTCACACGGTCCCCAGCCCATCGCTCCCACAGTCTGAGAGGGCACTGCTATCTGCTACTTAGGGAATGCTGGGCAGTGTACCATCCAGTATCCGCACAAGGCTCCTTTTCCTTTTACCTCATCAGGCTGTTTGGATACTTACTCAAGTAAACCCCAGTCAAATACAATGACCTTTCGAATTAATGGCACCCTTAGTGAATTTTAGCAAAACAGGTAGTGAAAAAATGTGTGGAATTTATCCTCCTACACTTTCACACAAAATATGCCCAAAAATGTTCCCTTTTTATTGCGGTAAAATTACTGAAGGAAAAAAAAAATGGTGAGGTTAAATAAATATTTTTCTCCAAAACATGCTACAATTATTGGTACTCCTTGAACATCCTATGATTAAGAGCTTACTAAATTATATTCCCAGTCATATTTTATATTTTAAACACCCACTCCACCAGATGGGTATTCTATATTGCGGTTGCCTCTGTCCATCCTTAAGTCCGTCAGCAATTTATTTTTCTCACTCTAGAGACCATAATTTTTGTGAGATTCTTTTCATTTTTTGGTTTATCGGTCAATGGTGATATGAAGACATTCTCAATAGATTTTGGTGATGATTGGAAAATTTTTCATTATATTGGAGCTGTGGCACCAAACTTCGCACATGTATACATGGCTTATATATGAATTGGGGAATTCAATAAGGGGCCAATTCTAAACATTTTCAAAATTCATGTTTTGCGTCATTTGTGCTCTTTATGTGACAAGGTTTTTGATTTTGTCCCAACTCCTTTGTATAAAAGTGATTATTCCTCATGTACACAGTTAAGTCAAGACAGGCTCAACTCTAGTAGTTGGGCCCCTGGTGCTGGAAATTCTGCCTCGGCCGATAGGCGGAAGCAGCAGTGAACCAAGCACTCATTTCCTGAATACGAAATGTTCAGGTTTTCAGCAGATTTCAGAAATGACACTGAGGTTTCTGAAACTATGTCTTCACAAGTCACAACCAGGTTCCACCGTGTAAAGCCTAATGCCAGGGGTATTATTTATCCACAGCAACCACTCTATATTGAGCAGTTGGATGTCAAGGCTGCTGAAGGTTGAGATGTCTCGAAACTTGCCAAATATCTTTCACTTGAAGCACAGGCTTTGCTTGATAAGTTGGTAGCCATGGATAATGGAGGTGGGGACGAGGACTTAGAATTATGAAGATGTTTGATTTTGGATGAGATGTGTTGATTAGTAGCCTCAATTTGGATGCATTTTATCACTTTTATGCAGAGAAGTCAATTGATTACTCGGTATGCATTTCATGCTAAGGTCAAAATGGAATAATGTGGGGGAAAAAAGTATACTCTTTGAAAGTAGACGCTGTTATCGCCAGACCTTAGAGAAGATTAACGCTGAACAATATATACAGGTTTTGGAGCAACATATACAGCCATCCAGACAACTTTTTCTGGTAAGCCTTTGCTTATTTCAGCAAGAGAATGCCAAACCACATTTTGCGCTTGTTACAACATCATGGATCCATAGTGAAAAAAAAGTCCAGGTGCTAAACTGGCCTCCCTGCAGTCCAGACGGGTCACCCATTGAAAAATTTGGTGGACAAATGTGACAAGATTCTGCAAAAGTGCTGAGAAGCTGAAATCTAAAATCAAGCAAGAATGAGAAAAGTTTGCTTTCAAAACTACTTTAATTGTCTCCTCAGTTCCAAAACACTTACAGGGTGTGGTTAAACGAAGAGATGATTTAACAGACTGGTAATCATGGCCCCTTCGCAACTTCTTTGAAACGTGTTACTGGCATCAAATTCAAGATGAGCAGATATTTTTCAAAAACAATAAAATTTCTCAGTTTCAACATTTGATATTTTGTCTTGGTCATATTTTCAATTTATTACAAAGTTTAAATGATTTGCTAATCATTTCACAACGTCCCAACTTTTCTTGAAATGAGGTTGTAAGATCATGGCACACTTTAAGCAAAAAATTAAAAATGTACTCCTGATGAAATTTGTCTCATGGAGTTAGGCCCTTATTGAATTCATGGATTCATGTAAATTGTTCTCACTCAACAGGGCACAAGTTCTGTTGAATCATTTTTATTTTGGTTTTGTGGGTCAATAGTGAAATGAAGAAGATTCCCATCGACTTTGGTGATAATTGTAAAATATTTCTTGGAGCTGTGGCACCAAACGTAGTATCTCCCTGTGTTTAACTTATATACATATATACAGTTATATATATACTTATATACATATATACAGTTATATATATACTTATATACTTATATACGGTTGCTTGTTCTCCCTCTACAGGGTACAATTTTTGATGAATCCATTTCATGTTTGATTTGTCAATTGTTGTGAAGAGGATCCCTTTTGATTTTGGTGATGATTAGATGATTTTTTGCAGGGCTGTGGCACAAAAATTTGCTACAGACCTATACATGGCTTATAGATGGAAAAAGTTCAAATTCAAAAGCAAAATGGCTTATTTGTAGCTTGTTCTCACTCATGGTACAGTTTTGGTCAAATTATTTTCATTGTTGTTATGTGGAGCAATAGTGCAATGCAGAGGATCCCTATTGATTGTGGTGATGATCAGAACATTTTTCATGGAGCTTTGCCATTAAACTTGGCTCATCCCTTTACACAGCTTATACATAGCTTATTTACACTGGACATGGTACAGTTTTTACTGTATCCATCTCATTTTTGTTAAGTGATTCAATAATGATATGAAGAGGATTCCTATTAATTTTGGTGATGTGATACCGTATGTCAGTATTTGTTGGTTAACTCTTCCTTCCATCGCCGTGTGGTTTTAAATCTTCTGAATTAATTATTTTTCATGGTTTTGTGCCATTAAGTTGTAGCTATAGATTATACTGACATCAATTTTGTACCTATAATTACTCAAATAACATGCCATCCACAAGGCTGCCATGTTGGTGCATTACCACGCTTTGTGTGGCTGTCTTTTTAAGTTCACCTGTTTGAGTAGAACGCTTCCGTGGGCAACCGTGGTATCCTGTTTCACTGGGGTATGCATGTGAGGTGAGACAGGCCAAATTCTTTGTCATTCACTACCACGGGAAACACCGTAGAACACAGTCATAATGTGAAAATAAAAGTTGTTGAACAGCAGGAATGAGGAATTAGATATAAGAAAATCTCTACTTAGTTGAAAATGAAGAGTTTGTTTCCAAAATGCAGTAATAGCCAAAATTACAAAAATTGAGATAATACCATAGAACGATTGCCCTGTGCTTTCTTACACCTGGTGCAAAAATCTGTTTTTAGAAATTCATGCTATATGGTGTTTTTTTCCATCGTCAAAGTTTGTGTTTTTCTATAAAATGCAATAGGCGCCAACATAGAAAAAGCTGATTTACTCAAAATGAGTAAAATGGATATATTGTGTTTTGGAAACAAACTCTTCAAATGCTGTGTAGCTGTTTTTCCTCAAAAGGTACTAGACATCTTCATAGGATACATGGTATCATGGACTCAATGAAATACCGGCAGATAATTAATAAAAACCAAACGCCATATGCCAGGGAGCTTAAAATGGGTCATGGCTGAGCCCTGTAGCAGGACAATAATAGAAAGCACACCTCAAAATAAAAAAAAAAATGCTTTACTGACTGCAAGATAAAAGTTTTGCCATTGTCATCACAGTCCCCAAGCCCAAGCCTCAGACTC
The DNA here is from genome assembly GCA_029692085.1 of Gymnothorax javanicus. Lineage (NCBI taxonomy): Eukaryota > Metazoa > Chordata > Actinopteri > Anguilliformes > Muraenidae > Gymnothorax > Gymnothorax javanicus. Next base: position 80,489,936 of record CM056197.1, on the reverse strand, counting down.
TGTGTGGAATGGTCCCAGATCCTGTGGCATGTGTTCGCCAACCTCATCGCACATTATCGGAGAAGAGGTTGCTGGTAGTTTTAGCACATATACTGTATTGGAGAAAAATACTTGTTTCAAGATAGGAATTTAATATTTCTTTTAATTATACCAGTTAAATTAAAGCTTTGATTTTTATGAATTTTGTGAATATTTTGAATGAAAGATCACGAGGATAAACAAAGACATTTTTTGCATCCTGTTTTAACTCATTTGTTCTAAAAGATGCCAATAATATAATATGCAATTGTCAAGAATAGTAAAATAAAAAAAATCACTCAGTTGAAAGCAGGAAGACTTTTAGCTTTAAGGGCTTTGCAAGAATACTGAATGAATTACAGTAGAAATTACTATAATACATAGCCCCACAATTTAAGGGGCTCAAAAGTAATTGGGCAAACTACCATAGTCATGAATTAAATCATACTTTTTAATATATGGTAACAAATAAATTGCAGTATTTGACTTCCTGAAGCCTGAAATCCACAGCTGAAATCAATTCTAGACCACACAAACCTTGTGTGAATGCCTTCTGTGTCTCCTCCCATTCCGCAACTTATGTGTCTATTAGAATGATTATCTCCTTTGATTGGTTTGCAACTTGTGTGTTCCCCCATCCCCGGCTGTGTCTTGCTCCATAGTTACCCTACCTCATGTGTGGATGACATATTTATTCCCCCTCTGAGTTACAAGTTGCTGGATAGTAATTTGCTACAAACACTTTGATCCAGTCAGTATTTAATGGTAGAACTCTTTGTCTTTGAAAGATAAAAATGATCTTTATTGGTAGTGATCGGGGAAGTTCTCTTCCTTGTCGAATAAATAAAACTGTAGGAACGAGCTTCTAAGCTGTTCTAACAACCGCCAATATTGGGACCCCGTCCCTGTTAATCCTTTCCCAGTATGTTCCTTTGTCCAGTTTATTAAGAAGAGGCTCCCAATCCTTCTACAATCATAAGGATTGGAGCTGTGTTCCTCCGAAGCTTATCCATCATGCCTTCGGACAATTCAGCTCTGGTGAAATGCACACGTCTCTTGGCAGTCATCTCGGAAAGCCAATGGCTGGACATTGGCAACGCCCACACTGCTTCGCCTGTAACATTTGAACTGAACTGTTCCATTCCCCGCTGGGCTCTGTCCCACTGTCTACTGTCCACAATCTATTGGATTGTACTCTGTCTTCTCACTTTATTCCTGGTTCGGAGCGTAACAATTCATCTGATTATAAACGGAATAATGAGGGAATAAGACACACTTGGGAATTGAACTGCTGAGCATCCAACTGTCCCATTACATTTGATTCCTTACAAGGGGGAGTGGAGGGGGGCACACTTTGGTAATTCATTCATCGTTCACTTGATTTGGATGTTAATACCCTCAAAACAAAGGCGAAAGTCTGCACTACGAGCCCATATTCATTTCAACTCCTGTGTGCAGTGGTACACAGCTAATATAATTTTTGATGATATTCAAATATTTATTGTCCTGACTGCCTGTCCAGGGATCAATTGCATGTGTCTCATAGAATTTATTATTCTTTATACCAGTTATTTTTACATCAAGACATTTTCTTTGAAAAATTTTCAAATTTCTTTAATACATAATTTGACCTCAGCTTGATCAATTCAGTCACCCATGCGCTTACTGGCCTGCCTCTTAATATCTACAACATAGCTTTCTGTCACTCAAATGAATTGACTGATGTACCCAGGCTTGCTGATGTTAAATTTGGCCCATATAAACACATTGAAGATTAACAGATTTTACACTACAGTTTGCAAGAGTTTTGCCTGATTATAAACAATTGTCTTTGCTCCTTGTATCACTTCCTCTCTGTCTGCAGCATGAATTAATTTTCTCATGTGAAGAAATACAAGGTCTAGTGACTGGAAACTCTGCAGTTGATGATTCTTCACCCAAGGTAAGCAGCAGAGTACTGTGGATTGTCAGGGGGAAAAGGTCAGTTTTCCAGCATTTGTGAAGAGGGCCCCCTCCCTGTTCACTCTTTTGTGCTACTGTTGTTGGTGGCCCTGAGGGTATAGTGCAGTTTCTTATGTATTCTAAAACAATTAGCACCACCAGTCAGTCCATTGTAAGGCAAACAATCCGTAGTGGAATACACCAGGGATAACAATGGCGAGGGAAGCTGATAGAGACACACTTCCTCCCTGCTGTCTGACTTCAGAGCGCATTAGACCACTCTGAATGCCGACATGTGTTGTATGTGCACTGTAGATATAGCTGAGTACTACTGATATGTCTGCAGAGTTCACACAGAGAGAGACGAGCATAAGTTCATTTTCCCTGGTGGGTTTTTATGAGTATGTCAATGCATGCTTTTGATTAAGGATACAAAAATGCAGCACAGATCCAACAATAGAGCAGGAAGAGGCCTCTGGTTCATTGTTCCCCCTGCGTACCATCAAATTTATAAATAAATATGCTACAGTATTTGTCCAATTCTGTGAGTTTTTTATGTACACCGATGTAAAGTAGAGTATCTATGCAGGTTACGTGGAGTTAGTGTCATAACTCTCAAAATTTTAAAAATTATCATATTTAGGTCATTGACCTGAAGTCCTTGCTTCGTCTTTACTCTTTGACTTCAAATAACATAAAGTATTAGTCATTTTTTTCTAGTACATTGAACTTCATCTATTGTCATTGTCAGTATAAACCAGTTTTAAACTGAACATGGTAAAAATCCACAAAACAAGGGGCAAAAACAATACAATGAATAGAATGGTGTGCTTTACTTCAGAGAATCTGGGTGTAGGAGTCCACCAAAATAGCAGCCTGATATAGTTATTTTAGTGCAATTTTCCCCCTGCTGTTTTGCAGGGCTTAGATGGCAAAATAAAGGCTGGGGAACAGGAAACACTTCTCATCTGCTCAGCTGGCAGGAAGCTGCTGGTCATTCCAGGCAGTGCAGTTCTGTAAATCTGCTTCAAGGACGCGGTCTCTGACGATGCTGAGGTTGGCACTCACCAGACTTTAGCAGAAGCTGAGGCACTGCTTGAATTGTCTTTGCGTGGCATGGACCCGCCCTTGACTGTTATTGTTAATGCTGTGAGTTTGTCTTTGCGTGGTATGGGCCAGCCTTTGACTGTTATTGTTAATGCTGTGAGGTTGTCTTTGCGTGGTATGGACCAGCCTGTGACTGTTATTGTTAATGCTGTGAGTTTGTCTTTGCGTGTTTTGGACCAGCCCGTGACTGTTATTGTTAATGCTGTGAGTTTGTCTTTGCGTGTTATGGACCAGCCCGTGACTGTTATTGTTAATGCTGTAAGTTTGTCTTTGCGTGGTATGGACCAGCCTGTGACTGTTATTGTTAACGCTGTGAGTTTGTCTTTGCGTGGTATGGACCAGCCCATGACCGTTATTGTTAATGCTGTGAGGTTGTCTTTGCGTGGTATGGACCAGCCCGTGACTGTTATTGTTAATGCTGTGAGTTTGTCTTTGCGTGTTATGGACCAGCCCGTGACTGTTATTGTTAATGCTGTGAGTTTGTCTTTGCGTGGCATGGACCCGCCCTTGACTGTTATTGTTAATGCTGTGAGTTTGTCTTTGCATGGTATGGACCAGCCCGTGACTGTTATTGTTAATGCTGTGAGTTTGTCTTTGCGTGTTATGGACCAGCCTGTGACTGTTATTGTTAATGCTGTGAGTTTGTCTTTGCGTGGTATGGACCAGCCCATGACGGTTATTGTTAATGCTGTAAGTTTGTCTTTGCGTGGTATGGACCAGCCTGTGACTGTTATTGTTAATACTGTGAGTTTGTCTTTGAGTGGTATGGAACAGCCCATGACGGTTATTGTTAATGCTGTAAGTTTGTCTTTGCGTGGTATGGACCAGCCTGTGACTGTTATTGTTAATGCTGTGAGTTTGTCTTTGCGTGTTATGGACCAGCCCGTGACTGTTATTGTTAATGCTGTGAGTTTGTCTTTGCGTGTTATGGACCAGCCCGTGACTGTTATTGTTAATGCTGTGAGTTTTGTCTTTGCGTGGCATGGACCCGCCCTTGACTGTTATTGTTAATGCTGTGAGTTTGTCTTTGCATGGTATGGACCAGCCCGTGACTGTTATTGTTAATGCTGTGAGTTTGTCTTTGCGTGGTATGGACCAGCCCATGACGGTTATTGTTAATGCTGTGAGTTTGTCTTTGCGTGTTATGGACCAGCCCGTGACTGTTATTGTTAATGCTGTGAGTTTGTCTTTGCGTGGTATGGACCAGCCCATGACCGTTATTGTTAATGCTGTGAGGTTGTCTTTGCGTGGTATGGACCAGCCCGTGACTGTTATTGTTAATGCTGTGAGTTTGTCTTTGCGTGGTATGGACCAGCCCGTGACTGTTATTGTTAATGCTGTGAGTTTGTCTTTGCAAGGTATGGACCAGCCCGTGACTGTTATTGTTAATGCTGTGAGTTTGTCTTTGCATGGTATGGACCAGCCCGTGACTGTTATTGTTAATGCTGTGAGTTTGTCTTTGCGTGGTATGGACCAGCCCATGACTGTTATTGTTAATGCTGTGAGTACAAAGTTGGCTCAGCTGTCCCCACCTTTGTTTTTGCCCGTGGCTTTGCAGAGATGGAGCTGAAGGAAGTAGGGGCTGCAGTTCTGGCAACAATGTCAGGACACAGGAAGTTAGCAGCAGAGCATCAGATGACTAACTTTGTCTGGGTCAGTTAGTTCATGTATGTTTGTGGTGAGAGGTGTCTTGGTTATAGTGGGAGGAGACAGTAGGTTAACAATGATCTTAGGAAATTGCCAATCGTAATGATCAAAAATTTTGATTGAAAATATTGATTTATTCCACTTCCTCTAGCCTTTAACTTCTCAGATTCAGGGTAGATTCTCTTGAAGACTGGTGTGATGAGGCCAGCTTAGGCTATGTTCACTCTACATGGTCAAAGTAACCAAAAACTAAACCAAAAACACAAATCTGATTTTAACTGGCTAGTGTGGACACCAGGCACTAGATTGGATTTGGAGTTATTCTATGTGCAACCCTAAATCAGATATCTTCTGATCTGTTGTCATGACTCCTCAAATCACATCAGATTTTTATTATTATTATTTTTCAATGTTTTATACTGCAGTGCACAGACTTGGGTGTCTTTGCTTAATGTGCACATGCAGGATGGTTTGAGGCACAGCTCTGAATATGAACAGTCATAGCAAAAAATATGAGATTGAATGAAAAGATCAGAGCTGAGCATTTCGTGTTATAGAGTTAGCAATCGCAGCAATAGTGTCCTGCCCTGATTGCTCTTGCAAGAAGGCTCAGAGCACTACAGACACAACTGAGAAGCATTTTTAGGTTGGCCACCTTTCTTCCACATTCTCTAAACCTTTTCATGGCAAAATTCTGTTATGCGTCTGTAGGGACCCTGACAGAAAACTGGGAGTGAGATGATAACCCCTAACCAGCTGTGTGGCGACCTTCTGAATCCTGCGTGCCACATCCTGACCCTATACTCAACCCACAACAGAGCCTGAGCCAAACATACATAAATGCTCAGGAGAAGAGCCAATTCTGTCCAGCAGAGCAGAGGTCTTAAATCCATCAAAGGAAAGACTGGCCACAGAAGTGAAGCCCTCGTAATAAAAATACTTTCCATTAGAGGTCAAAGTGGGGTTTTTTCCGTGTTGTAAACAGTTTTGCTAGACATTCTTTTTCCCTTGTTTTTTTTTTTTTTTTTTGGCACATTGGCTGTAAAATATGCTTTATATTAACTTGCCCTACCAGGCAAGCACACCATCAGCCCATTTCCTTCCGTAGATAACTGCTTATCATCGGGGGGACTTTTTTGGAAATTGCTGGAAATGACAACACAATGCAAGTGAGACAAAGACAGTGAATCGTCCTGGTAAAATATTTTGCATAAGAAATTCTATGGTGGACCTTCATTTGTTAATTTTTATCCATTTCTCCGGACTGTTGACATGTCAGTGCTAAGCATTAATACCTTCACTGAAAATAAATGTCTTGTCTACCTTTAGGTGATGTTTCATAGTATTAATGTAGTATTAACTCTTTTGTTTTCCCCATGTGTTAACTTTTTAATTTTCCTTCTTTGAAAAAAGCAGCCCCAGAAGTCTGACTCAACCCCAGCTTCTTGAACGAACATATATTCAAGCTCATGCAAAGAAAGGTGTCAATAAGAATATTGACTTATTTTCATTATAAGCTTTTGAAACAATTTTTTTGTACAATCAGTTTTAAAATAATGTAGTTAAATAAATTGACAAAACGAATCATGATCACAGTCACTTTGTAGTTTGATTTTCAAAACCAGTCCTCTTACAATTCCACATAAATGAAAAAAAAAAAAAAAAAAAAAACTGGGCATTGCCAAGTTGTTAGACATGTATGACCATTATATCAATGCTCAGTCAAAGCCATCATCGGATATCTAGAACATGAACAGAAGTATTTTTCTCTGTCACATGCAATCAAATGCATTGATGACCAATAAGCACCACAGTCCATTGTACAGCCATTTTTTATTATTTTGGTTCACTTGGACAAGGCAACCATCGGATTTGAATCCAGCTGAACAATGTCTAAAACAATGGCTCCAGCACAGGCCTTGCAGGGCACCACCAAGGGAAGATAACCAGCATTTGATTATGTCGATGCGTCACAGACTTCAAGCAGTCGTTGCATGCAAACGATAAGTGGCCGAGTGTTAAAAAATTACTTCATTATACATAACGTTAAGCTCTCCACTATTTGAACATTCCAGAAATTGTGGGGGAATTATGTACAGATGGAGCAACCATTTCTATCGGTTCACCTGAATGGAGGGGTTATTTCCATAAGTGCTCACGTCCATATTCTTTAAAAATCAGATAACACTAAAAATCCACTCTTTCACTGATGAGGAATAAGCCACGCGAGCTAATTTTGGTGAAGAAGCACTAAAGTACAATATAAAATGAGCAGTGAATTGGAAATTCCCCAAGAAGCTACTTCTAGCAGTGACCAAGTCCAATCTAAAACTTCTACAAGTACACAAGTCCAGTCAGCCAATCAAAGCATTGCTTAGAAAATTGGTTGTTCGATAGCAGCAACTGTAGCTTTCTTACCTAACCAAAATGGCTGACTCTACAGGCCAGGATGTATGTGTGTGTGTGTGTGTGTGTGTGTGGACTGAACCCTAAAGAGCTGAAAAAAAGACCCAGGCAGCCAGAAACATGGGCTGAAAACAAGCAAAAAAGAAGTCGGGCAAATGATATTTTTTTTCAGCTGCTTATTATTTGGCTGAATTTTCTAATTACCACGCCGCATCCCTATCGATGACGAATGAAGTCTTTAAGCCTGTTTGGATGGTAGTACTGCCCATTCATAATTCATGGAGATCGGTTTTTACTGTGACCTTTGTTCAGCTGCATTTACCTTCCATTTCACTGTATATATCTTCCATTCATTTTGTTCAAGAAGCTTTCTGACATCCATGACTACAGTATACTGGTATGACTATATTTGCTGTTCATTTTCATTGAAAAGTGGTGTGTTTTGTTGTCAAAAAGATGCTCTGTTTTAGAACTCCAAAATAATAAAATTTAATGCTGTTAATTTTTTAAAATCAAGTTCAATTTTCATTATTTTGAGGCATTTGCTTCTAAAAGTACTCAAGTCCACAGGCTGGCGTTTGAAATATCTGGGCCAAGAATCAAGAAAGAGGCTAGAAGGTCTCCTAATATGTTTTAAGACACCTTTTCTGATATTTCATTACGTTTACATCAGTTTAAAACATGTAACATGATCCCCACAAGTTGTCAATTTCTTAAAATCTTGCTTCTCTAAAAAGATGAAAACGCACTTCAAGAAATCAACCTTTCAAGTGAAAACACCCTTGAATTTAAAGCTGACAGTCAGCACTTCAACCTTACTGTCCTAGTGTACTGTCAAACTCACGGTGCTAAAGTACAGAACCAAAGCAAAACAATGTGTCACTTTCCAAGGAATTATGGCGCCCATTGTATGCATTAAATATGGCCATGTGTGGCAATGCAACACTAACAATGCGTATAGGCTCACTCTAATATCCACGTCAGATTTTTTAGGGTTCTCTAAGATTGGGGTGTTTCCCCCAATCACTGTTACTAAGGCTCCTGCTTTGTTTGTTACCCTGATACAGCCATTGGGGAAATACCCATGTTATATTTCATCATCTGTCGGCTACTAGATATTACTTGACACTCTTCAACTAAACTGGCTTCTGAACAGAAGTTTTAGCTTCCTCTTTTTACATCATTGTCCAGTGCTTGATGGAAACCAATCAAATCCTTTGTAGCTAGCTGATTGCAGAAGCATTACACTTAGTCATTGCATTGATACCAAAAATACCTTTATTATAATCTTAAAAAATAAATATTTATTTTAACAAACAAATTTTACAGTACAATGTCACCTCTCAATGAAACATTGTCAAAATGGCTCCATTTGAGCTCGGGATGATTTGTTTTTTTTTTTCCTCAAGCATTTGTGAAATACTTTAAACATTGTTTTCCGTACCATATTAATATATTTGTAACATGGTGAAAGAACATCACTGCTGCTGTGACCTTGCACTAGATAGCTGTTTTGGTATAAATCTTTACACGTACTGTAAGTGGATAGTATTAATATGTGTAAATGACCCAGGATCATCCGTTGAGTAAATGTCTAAAAAAATGGAAAATATCCCATCTTTGTCTGGCTTTATACCTGAATACCTTATGTTTAATCTTTTGTTCATCTTGAATATATTAAATTCAAGATAATTGTTTTAGGAGCCCGTCTCTGTTTCCTCCAGGGTTTTTCCATGATGCGCTTCTCAAGCTTAGTTAGAAACAATAGGGCACTGAAGTGCACCATGGTTTGGCACAATTCCACTCAATCCATGCATATCCATTCAAGCCAGTTCACTGCTGAGGAAGTGAACTGGTTTGAGTTATTTAAACCAATGGGGAGTTTAGTCCAGAGGGAGCTGCTTGAGCCAGAAAGGGAATGGACACCAACATTATTTTAATCCCTTCGGACATGACATAATGCATCTCTTCACGTTCACAAACACACACGTATACACGCACACTCACACACACGCACGCACGCACGCACGCACGCACAGGCACACACACGCACGCACGCGCACACACACACACACACACACTCACGCTGCTTTGCATGCAAGGCCCTGCTCCTCAATAGGATTCTGTTCAGTTTGGTCCCTCTCCTCTCCCTGCAGCTTTTTTTCATATTTTGGAGAGTTCTTTTATGAGTTCACATATATCAGACATAGTGCTTCTGTTTGAAATCCCCTTTTTTTGACCTCTTGCTTCGGACTGTATGAGAGGATCCCTTCGAGGACGTTCTGCTTGACGTGGATTTAATGGCCCTCATACAAGTCGAATAGCTGGGAAGCGGGTGGGAAAGTGGGCCCTCAGTCGACCCCTGGTCTTGGACATCCCAGTCAAGCCTAACCTCAGGTTCCATGAACTCGTGGTATGGCTGGGAAAACCCAGACTTGGGCAGGTACAGGTGTCCCTTCTCATGGTAGTGCACACAGGGCTCTGTGGGCTTATCTAAGAGTAAGGGCTCCCTATCTATTTGCACCGTGACTGGAGCTTTGCCCAGATACTTCTTCTCCAGGTAGTGTGTGACTCCACGCTGCAAGAGGTAGAGCAGCTCAACAATGTTGAGAAGCACAGAGACGCTGGCGATGACCTGAGTATACACGGTGAATATGGTCTTCTCTGTCGGGCGGGAGACAAAGCAGTCCACGGTGTGCGGACAGGGCGCGTGTTGGCACACGTACCTGGCGTGGATGATGAAGCCGTAGAGGTACCACAGGCCTACAATGAAGCCCAGCTCCAGCAGCACCTTGAGCAGGATGCTAAGCGTGTAAGCGCACAGCAGCTTGCCTTTCAGCTTGGGGCAGTCCTGCGGCCCGTTGTCCCCCTTTCTCTCCCCTTGCTTGCCGTCCACCCCATCATCAGGGCTACCTCCTCCTTCCTCCACCCTCCTCCTCCGCACCTCCCTAGACTCGTGCTGTTTCTCTCTGTTCATGCGCACGGCCACAAAGATAAAGTAAAAGATGGTGGGAGTGGAGACGAAGATGACCTGCAGGACAAAGTACCGAAAGTGGGAGATGGGGAAGGCCTGGTCGTAGCAGGCCAGCTCACAGCCGGGCTGAATGGTGTTGCACACAAAGTCGGACTGCTCATCATCCCAGGCAGACTCGGCAGCTGTGCCCAGTACCAGCATGCGAAACAGGAAGAGCACGGTCAGCCACACTCGCCCAACCCCTGTTGAGTACTCTTGTCCCTCCTCCAGCAAACGCTCTAGAAAACCCCAGTCAGCCCTGGACATCCTCTGCACCTGTGCATAAGAACATCCATGCACACATATACACACAGGGAGGTCAGGTCAAGAAGCACACTAGATCCTTTTACACCTATAACACAACCGTGCAGCTTAAAGTTGATTAAATTATATACATGGCAAACTATAGTATGTTCAAAACATGGAGACAAAATAGGAATAATTTTAGTCCAACTATTCAATAGTAATTATCCAAATAATTTATTCAATGTATTCTGGTTCTTTCACTGCTTGTACTGTATAAAAGCCTTCCGATGACCCTTGCAGAAAATCCACTGGATGAACTGAGCTGCTTTTGCCATTCTCAATGGATTCAAGTTTGTGTATGCAGAAAGCATGTGCCTCATTAAGAACTTTGGAACTTAGGGCCTTCAATACATCATTTAGATAAATGTATAAAAAATAAATAATGAATAGGTACAGTATACATTCATGAGAACAAGTAACCATGCTCAATGTAAAGTTTTGACTTAAACAATATAATTCAACGTTCAGACCATGATTCCAGCAATATTAATAGATAAAGGGAATAATAATAAATATCATGCAAAATCTACATTTTCTGGCCTATTGTATATTTTGAGTAAACATAAAAACAAATTTTTCATTCACAATGCGGAAATTAGTGTCCAAGAACCCCAAATTTCATCACAGGGCCCACAAGTACCTCGTGTACCTGTCGATGTCAAGGTGCATCAGTTTATCAATATAATGAAGCTGCTCAAAGTTGATCAATGTGATAGTTGAGCCAAGGCAGCAAAAGAACAGGGAAAGCCTGGGAGAAAATTTGGAGGAAAGTATAATTAGTGGAGGGAGAAAAGAAAGAAGGGTGCAAGAAATTAGTATGAGAAGATGCTGGAGACATGACCAAGGCCAAAACTTGGATTTTTAGTGAGGGCATGGGCTGTGCCATAGTCAACATGAGAGAGACGAGTGAAGGGAAAAATACATGGCACAGAATATGCTTTCGGTAGGACACCCTAAATAAAGAAAAATCTTTGTTTCACAGCGATTCTTTGGAAGGGGTTGAGGTGCTATACCGCTGCCGCACAAAAAACTTTTTAAGCCCCTGTTTCGAGGTCCTCAACTGGTTCTTTACCTGGTAAACTCAACTACACCCCATATTGTCCTTTGGAGGTTCTCCATTGGTACTTCAGCTTAGTTAAGTTTAGTTTACAGGGGAAGGAATAAACACACTACATTAACATAGCTTACAAACAGAAGTATGCCAATGCCCCCCACTAGGGACTTGATAGCCTGTCTGTCATCTTCGGGGACCTGTACAACCTTCAAAGTAGCTGGTCCAGCATGTTCCATTTCTGTTTAGCACCATTTTGTTTAACCAATATTGAGCAAAATCGCACTTGAAATGGTTCAGCATTGCACTTTTTTAAGATACAGCACCAAAACTGGTTCCCCCGTGATTAGAACTGTTTTTGGGTACTATTTTGCACCATTTTTTTTTAAGAGTGTATCAGCGCCAGAGGCAGCTGAAAAAGAGAATCATTATACATAATTAGATTACGGCTGAACTGACGAATGAATTTAACCATTAAAAAAAAAACATGAACATGATTGTTCGTCAGTTAAGCTGGATTGTTTGATGTCCTTTTTAAGTTTTTGTCACTGTCTCATTTTATTTATTTATTTACTTTATTTTCTAGTTTTCAAATTATTTTATTGATGTACACAAAACAAAAACATAATACAGAACAGAAACAAAATTTCCCCCCTCCCCCCATCCCTCCAAGGCTCTGGGAAAAAAAAAAGGGGGAGCCAAACAGGATCTCCTTACCACAATTCACATGTTGGCTTAGGTTTTGATAGCAATATAACAGTATTCACAAAGATCTGTATAAGTAATATAACTACAACAGGTGAACAGACTGGTCAATGGAAGGGAGAACCTTTGATAAAATCTATGAAAGGGCTCCAGGTCAAAGCAAAGTCCTTGCGTTTTTTTTTTTTTTTGCCTATTTTGTATCGAAGCTTTTCTAAAGGCAAAAAGGAAAGCACCTCCGCCAACCACTGTAGGAATGATGGGGCTTTATTTGACTTCCAGTTAAAGAGAATAAGTCTGCGTGCAATCAGGGACGCAAATGCCAAAGCGTTCGCTTGTAAGTTTGTGAGCTTACAGTTTAGAGGTGCTATGCCAAAAATAGCTGTGTGAAAATCAGGATTTATCTTCTATTTACAAATATGGGAAAATACATCAAAAATTTGTCCCCAGTAACTGTTGAGGGAGAATGCTGAAAACATATGTCCTACTGAGGCTGGAGAATAATGACATCTTGGACAGCCGGGGTCTGTAATGGAAAAGATTTTAGCCAACTTTTGAATTAACCCGTGCCGTAGACACAACATGGAAGAATGTATGCGAGTTAGACTGTCCCGCCACACCTCCTCAGAAAGCTCTACACCCAAATCTTTCTCCCATGCAGTTTTTATTTTGTCCCAAGATATTGATTTCAATCCCTGTATCAATGTATAAAGTACAGACACACGTTTCTTCTCAAAGGAGTCTAGCTCCAAAATAACATCTAACTGACTTTTGGGTGGTAGGTGTGGAAATGAAGGAAACATTTTCTTTGTAAAACTACGTATCTGAAGATATCTAAAAAGGTGGATCAGGGAATTTTATGATCTTTTATAAATGTTTCAAATGAGGAGAATGCATTGTTTGTAAACAAATTGCTGAAAAACACCAACCCATTTCTATGCCAGCATTGAAATGCATTATCCAACACAGATGCTGGGAATAAAAAAAATTTGCTACTGGCAAAAACCAACTGGCCTGTTGTAATTCAAAGTGTCTCCTAAACTGTAGCCATATCTTAAGCGAGACTTTAACCACCAGGTTTGCTATTTGTATATTACAATTATATGGTAGTGGTGAGGTCAATATCGGCAATGGATTAGATAAAAGTTCCATCTGCGCCCAATCTGTAACCTGTTTATTCTCATATGAAAAGGCCCAATGTAGAAATTTCACAATATTCTCAGCCCAGTGGTAAAAAATAAAGTTAGGCAAGCCTGGACCCCCTGCCTCTTTAGGAACCTTCAAATACATACATAGGCTACACTGTCTCATTCTAGATTACCATCTCGTCAAAGTGTGTTGGGGGTTCTTGATGAGTTTGAAGGTCCAAAGTTTCTAAAATATTTTACTTGGCGACATAGAGATCGTTCTAAAAAATAACACATAAGGTAGCTTTCGGAATTTTACGTGGTTTGTAAAGCAATTTACCGAAAGTGTCTCGGATTACCTGACTTTACCCTATTAATGGCACCATGTAGAAAAATGGGCCATTTCTTCAAGACAAATTAAGCTATCGGAGCTGAAAAATGTAAACCGAAAGAAATCTCGAAATTACATACATCCGACTTGTATTAAAACAAACCGAGTCAGTCTTTCGACATCAGAAACTACTGTGTCCATCCAGGGGCCGTAACAACAAACTCAAAAGCCAGGGCTGGCAATTACTCTCCCTCAACTTTCGGTAGAAACGTAACCGCCAATTAAGTCCAAGAACTATCCCGCAAGTCTGCAAGGGTTTTATCGGCAGCATGCATTTTATTTGAGGAAGAAAAATATTTGTTGGCACGTTATAATTAAGCGAATAGTTAGACATGTTCGGGTTCAAGTCAGTTCCCCAGGGTATTTGGAGTCTGAGACGGTGTGCACATCACCAATTAGGCTATACTCATGGCACACCACTGGGAATGTCGTAAGTAAGTAAATAAATAAATAATCTGCGCTGAAAGACGGTTTCGTTTCCCTAGAAAAAAATTTCAAATGAGACAGCCATTCACAGGCGAGGAGCAGGTTGATATAATGAGTTACATAAAGAAAACTAATGCATTGCTAAATATAGCAATGGAAAATTTCTGTTTCAACGTGGCCCGCGTTGGGTTGTGGTCAACGTCCCCGATCTCCTCTATTCTCATTTTAATTGTTTTTCAATTTCCCTGATATCAACGCTCAATATGTATATGTCTCATTGTCTATTTGGCAAATTATTGCAAACTTATTTGTCTGATAAGTTCGTCTTAGTATAGCCTACTTCTGAGGTGCTGTTTCAATCAACAACAACAACAACACTAATAATATAATAATAATAATAATAATAATAATAATAAAATAAACAACAACAATAATAATTCAAAATAATTAAATTCATGGAACTTTCTGAAATTAGTCCATCTCTGCTAATAAATTCGTGTAAGTCAAATCTTTTATCTCATTGTGATGAAGGCTACAATAGGCTATGTGTGATAGGCCTTCATTCAGCATGCTGATGGCACCAATCGCATTCATTGGATTATGTTGACTCAGTCCTTCAGTTCTTCGCAAAAAATCAGACTACATCTAAGTATCATTACTGTATGAATATGGTAATTAGGCTACTTGAACCAATTTTGCGTCTGAAAATGCGACCAGCAAAGAACGCTTAGCTTTGAAGATGATTACCTGTCACCGTCTTTAATTTGCGGTTGCAATCCAAATGTCTTCGCTGCGCTCAATATTCCAAGCGAGCTTTGTAAGCACCCGCACTGACAGCTAGTGGTTTGGACTGCGCTCTTGAGGGTACTGTAATCGGAAAGAAAAACTATTTTCCCATGGTTTTATATTGGAACTCCCACAGGAAATCGGTCCAGGAAAAGGGGTGGACAAGGTCAAAAATAGTTTTCTTTTTCCCTGCTTTCCATTAGGTGAATGGCGTCAGCTCAGCAAATGACTTGAACAGCTCTTGACATAAAATTTTGCTCGTGGCTGATATTAGAAGCCATTTAAAGAGGTTATTATGATTATTATGATTAAAATTATTACTCATTTGAAAAGTTGTAGCAGCCAATCTAAAAGTATATTAATGTGGGATAAACTACTACTTATATATATATATATATATATATAATTACTATTATTATTTTTTTTTTTTTACCATTTACAACTTTTTCAGTCATGGAAGAACATTCTTTCCTGTACAAAATGAGTCGCTGAGGTCTATCATGCCGACTGATTCCCGAAAAGGCCACGTAATGTCGCTGTTGTAATGTTTTCCGAGAACATTGATTTGCATATAAGTCATATTGGCTTTCAAAGGCAGGATGCAGCTAATCACGATCGGCCAGTGGTGCCCGAATTGGGTCTTGGAGCTCCCCCATGCTGGTTTTTGTTCCAACTACAACTGCCACCAGGTAATTTTAATTATCAGTTATTTATTTTATTTTTTTTTCCGAGTAGGTGCTTTTGCCCTATATTGAACCTACGCTAGACACGGAATTGCAATGCCACAAATAATATACTGTATATAATTCTCAGATTTCATAGCCTGTTATGCTTATTGCATCACTGCAAACAATTACACCAAAAATGGAATCTCGAAAGACAAGTTTATAAAGCTCCTTATTTGGTTGTTATTAATAACCTAATTTTCCTTCCATATAGTGCTACAGACACACATTTTGAAATTGCTGCAAAGTGCCAAGTTTAATACTCTGTCCTTTTTTTAACAGAAATAAATCGGCCCTTCATATTGTGTCTTTATGTAAATTTCATTCTTTTGGCAAAATACTGATTAGCATTCCCGATCGCTCATTGTCCAGTGGGAAAATTTAGCCATATTTGCCTGATGTCAGAAAGGTCAGTTTCCCAAGGCCATTCAGGCATAGAGGCTAATTCTGAAGGATTTTCAGAAGGCCTTATTGTTGGCTTCTGAACATTAGAATGAAATTGGAATTCAGAGCATTCAGGGAAGAGTGATCACAGACCCCATGTGGTACTCAGCCATAGGGCCTACATGTTTCAGTCCTAGTCTGAGTGTTGATGATGCAAGAGATGATAGTGACTCGGATCACTATGCTGATGTTCAATCAGCTCTGTGCACATGTCCATGGGCGAGTTCGGATTGACGCCGCGTTGGTGTGCTGTCGATACAGTATATGCTACCTATCGAGATGTGATACGTTTGCGTTTCTACAAATACGCAAATCCATAATCTTGGGCTCTGCTTCCCACTGTTAAATATCTTCAAATATCCTAAAATATGGGAGGCCGTCTAGGCCAGGCGTTCCCAAACTCGGTCCTGGGGCATCCCTGTGTATGCTGGTTTTTGTCCCAACCAAAATTGCCATCATAGGACTTTAACAAGCTATTAATTTGTCCAAATTGGGTGCATTTTGTGTTAAATATGTTATTTGCTGTTTGAAGCCAAATTTTAATAGAAATATCCATTTGTGCCATGAAGAATAAAAGACCAAATAAAAGACCCTTGCATATGAAGTTTTTTTTTTTTTTTTTTCTGTGTGGTAATAACATTTCAGGTTTCATAATTTCAGGTAATAACATTTTTAAACAGACCAAATCAGGTACTGAGAAAATCAGTAACCTCCAAATTAGGTTGCTGAAGACAGGTGATTAGAGTTCTTTCAAAATAATTTGCTTGCACTCAATCACAAAAACATAACATAAAACAGGTTTGACTCGGTCATTTGCTTGTTTAGTAAATTGTTAGTTTTTGCAACCATGCACCCACAGTTTCACCAATTAGGAACCAATTGATTTTTTTCCTTTGATTGGGTACATTTTTTCCCTCTTTTTATGCAGTTGTTACTCATATATTGCAATGCGGATGCAGAATTTATTCCTCACTGTTTGTATGCATATCTGTGAAAATACTGTTTGCCGAGAGGATAAATTGCTGCTCTGAACAAAAATGCACCTAATTAAGACAAATTAACAGCTTGTTAAAATCCTATGATAGCAAACCAGGGTGGAGCAAAAACCAGCATACACAGGGAGGCCCCAGGACTGAGTTTGGGAACCCCTGGTCTAGGCCATAAACATGGAATTACTTGCACACACGCATTGACAATGTGCACGCACGCACTGAATATGTGAAAAAACGCACAGAAAATGCGCACATACACACTGACCATGTGCACAGATGCGCTGAAAACGCACACATACACACTGATAATTTGCACACAAGCGCTAAAAATGTGCATGTGCTCATTGACAATGCGCACACACACACACTGAAAACGTGCACATGCTCATTGTCATATATACATATACATTGACAGTGTTCTCATGCACATTGAAAATGAAACAAGTGCTTACACATTGCAAATGTGCTCGTACGCACTGACTCGATAGTGTGCACACTGTAAATGGGCGGAAGTTGTTTCTGTGTTACAGGAAGGCAGATCGGAGCGCAACCTGTTCCTACATAGCTCAAATGTGTTCTCCTTTCAAAGATGAAGACGCACTTATTAATATTAAATGTGGGCCTTTTAGCTTGTGTAGCCATGTGCTACGGCTAATTTTGATGAGACATGCGCACACGTTCAGAGCCCCACCCCCTTTGTACACTCACACTCTCTTACATACACACATACACACAAAAGTAGCCAATATGTGTATGTGAAGGTGGTGGGGTGTGAGTGCACATTGTGGATTCATGTGTGCATGTACACGTACTAGTGCACGTGTGCACGTTGTCAATGTATGTTTTCAGTGCACATGTGCACACTGTTGATGTGTAGGTGCATAGTTTCAGGGCGTGTGTGCACATGGTCCATGTGTACATTTTCATTGCGTGCGCACATGTTTTCAGTGAGTGTGTGCACATTGTCTATGCGTGTGTGCAAGTAATTCAATGTTTATGACTTAAAGGCCTTCTATATGTAAATATACATTTTGTATAACTGCATGTAGCCCACACACTGCTGGCTTTGCTTGAAAATTTTGAAATCACATAGATATGGTGGGGCAGTACGGTGGCACAGTGGTTAGCACTGCTGCCTCACAGCAAAACGGTCATGTGAAGCTTTCGTGTTCTCTCCATGCTCGCGGGGGTCTCCCCCGAGCACCCCGATTTCCTCTCGCAGCACATCAGGCTAATTAGAGATTCTAAATTGCCCGTAGGTGTGAATGTGTGCGTGAATGTTATGTTTTAACACCGCTAACTCTATAACATGCACATATTGTATTAGTTATTAAGAACCAACAAAAATCAAACCAAATACCACTACATGCCCACAGAAATATTACAGTGCAATGGTTCCCAAACTTACTCCTTGGGGCCTAGTGCTAGTGTACTAGTTTTTGGTACAACCACAATTGCATTCGTCAGATTGTAATAAGCCGTCAACAATTACGCGCACTTGTGTGTAGTAGAGCAGTTATTTATCTACTTAAATTACATGTTACAGATATCTAAACGCGCCATGAAGAATAAAATTTCCATATCATTATGATTTACTTCAAACCACTCTATAAAAGAGGGGAAAGCTTTAAAAATGACAGTTAACAATCAATACCTGATTAGTGAAACCAAGAACACATGGTCACAAAAACTATTTATGGACAAGCAAATGATAGTCATATTTTTGCAATTTTTGCGAATGCGTAGGAACTGTAGTTCTGATGAAGAATTCGAGTCTAAAAGTGGTGAATTAACTCTTTCAACCCCAGATATTCTAGCATCACTATACCCTTCAACCCCACAGCCCTCTGTAGAGGCCTGGTCATTATCTGGACATTGTATCTTACTGTTATCTCTGGAATCCCATTAAATATAACCTGATATGTTCCAATCAATTAGTCAGATTTTTTGAATTTTCCCTACAGGAATTTGGGGTTGAAGGGAATATGTTGGTCAGCCCTCTGTAGAGGGCTGTGGGGTTGAAGGAGTTAACTGAACGTTTTAAAATGCGGGGATACCCTATGACGCAAATCTCTTCGGCCTATCAGAGAGCAGCACGGTCAAATCGAAGAACACTCTTAATTAGAAAGCCAAAGGCTCTTAAGGCTGGATTTACACTGCTGTTGCCCAAATCGGATATGGATCGGATTTGGAGGCCCATATCCGATTTGTTCAACTGCGTGTTTACATCTTGTTTTGAGCCTGAATGATATCTGTTTCGTTCCGATTCCATTTGTTTACACCACTCACTACCTGGCCATTGTCTTTGGCGATCTACATGCGCACAGTTGAGAAAGCTACTGAAAATAAAAGCAATTGTGCGTGCAGCGCTACTAAACTATGCATGCCTAGCAGTCATAGAACTGATCAAAACATCAAGCAAGCTTGCAACATTTCATTGGGTAACCTACATCTGATTCTCCTGTAAACGCCTTTTACACCCATCTCCTGCATCATTGCAGATGCGTAGGGCAGCCTAAAAACTAATACAATTCCCGCCGTTCCATTTGAAAAACGTCATCAGTACGGAAATCATCACAGTTTCAATGACGCAAAGAACACAATTTTTTACAAAATATCCGATCTGCATGTTGATATGCATTTACACGACGGGCAGATTGGCACATATCCGATACACATCAGATACATATCCGAACAAAAACCACATTTGAATTAGGCCTGGATCCGATCTGACGGATCCGATCGAGGGCGGAATCAATGTGTTTTTTTTTTTCTGTTTACACAGCCATGTGACAGATCGGATATTGGCTGCATTTGAGCAAAAGATCCGATTCGTGTCACATTCGTATCACATTTAACTGGTACTGTAAATCCAGCCTGTGTCGGTCGCGCATTTGTTTTTCTACTGAGTTCTCACCATTGGCCGGTAAAATCAAGAACATCATTTTAAAACACTGGAGTATACTAAAAAGCGACCCTGCTTTACAGAAAATGAGTTCTAATCTTCCTCTTATTTCATTTAGGCGTTCACCAAATCTAAGTGATCGCCTTGTTCACTCTGAGATTCAAAGACCTTTAAGTTCCTCATGGTTACCGAGTCAACCTCATGGTTTCTATCCATGTGATCATTATGTTCAATGTTCAAATTCTTCTGAACTAAAAGAGTTAACTCATCCGCGTTCGGGCAAGAAATACAAAATAAAATCTTTTATCAATTGTGATACAACCCATGTGGTTTATATACTTAAGTGTCCGTGTGGTTTAGTCTATGTGGGTCAAACTAAACGCTCGTTGAAAATTCGTATTTCGGAACATAAAACAGCGGTTCGTAGGGGAAAGCCTCCACAATTGTAATGTTTTTCACTTTTCACTTTATTACTAAGAGATTGTTTTACCTACATTTGTAATATTTTCAGGCAAAGCACCAACACGTCTGCTATCATAAACCACTTAAAGTTTTTCAATTGATAAAACAGGTCTTGAGTAATATAACTGAAAGCGGACTCTGTGCGATGTTTCAACTGAAGCGCGTTTGAGTCTTTATTGTAACCGCAGGAGTTACAATTGTAACACTGCTAAAAAGTAGCATTAAACTCATCGTTTTCAGGTCAAATCAATTATATTTCATTCAGGCAACTGTTTAACCTTTCTTTAACAACAATAATGTGATAAGAATGTCCTATCAAAAATATTGTATATTATTAAAACTTACCAGATGTACCAGTTGGAGCGTTTGTGTGAGTTCCTTGATAGGAAAATGCATTGATTGTGCCTACAAAGTTAGCGACTTTGACTGATGGAGTTGTAAAAATGTTATACAACCCTAATTTGATTTGGAATATATAATTAAATGACAGCTGACTGAACACAGAATATTGGCAAATATGACACATGGGTTTTGTAAAAGTCCCATTCATAACTGCTCTGGTACCCCTGCAGGGTCAATTATGTAGCAACACCCCAAATCACTTATTTTTTTACAGTCTATGCTATAGAAAAACAGTCTATTTGTATTTTAAAGTTTTATTACAAAAATCCAAAATAGGCCACAATAACTTTTACCTACAGACTGAACCAAATAGGTCAGCTTATTAAATTTCAAGGTAGGTCTAAGCCTACATCTCAGTGCAAAGAACATTATGATATGTGCCGTTCAGCATCTAGCGCATTTTTTAAAATGTCCATTTTTGTGGGGACATTCTGTAAAACAAACAAAAAAGCAAACAAAGAGCAAAATTATTCGAGCTGTGCTTGCAAATGTCTGCCGTTGTCTCAAATGTAACATGTGTTACAACTGCGCCGCTCGGCGCACCGTTCATTTGGCTTTGTTTACAGAACGGACCTAACAATCATAATGTGTTAAAACGATGCAAACTAGTAACGAACATTTACATACAGACACCCAAGAGGATTTTAGCTCTGCAAAATTAAAGAAAAAATCTGTAGTCAAAAAATACTGTGGGAGTGAATTTTTACTTACTTTGTGGAAAACCAACTTCTCTGGCGATACCCTGCAGCATGGATGAAAAGACTTGCAACTTCCCGGGCATGTGTGTTATGGTACTCGTCACATGCTGACTTGATGACATCACAACCGCATTGACCAATCAAGAGAAAAAGTGCATGTTACAATTGTGACACGTTACAATCAAGGCGGCTCTCCCCTAAAAACCCCGATTATGCTATTGCACGTCATTATGATCAAGCTAATCATGGTTCTGTGGCATCTATGCAGTTTTGGGGAATTGAGAAAATCTACCCATCTTCGAGGGGAGGTGACATTGTCAATCGTTTGCTTCGCAGAGAGGCATTCTGGATTCACACACTTAATACGGTTGAACCGTTCGGTCTCAATGAGGAACTTAATCTTTCATGTTTTTTGTAAACTATGATTTCAGAGTATAAATATGTTAAGTGTTCTTGTGAACGGCTAATCTTTGTGTGTGACGTCATAATTGGTTGTTTTATATTCAATGCTTTGTTTGGCCATTGTTAATTGACTAATTATGAGACTGCAAAACTTTTAAATGATACACTCATTCTGAATTGTCTGACTCTGATGAAGACATGGTAACGTCGAAACGTGTCAGTCTTTTCTCTGATTCGTACTATTAAAGGCTTTTTGGTATCAGAGTGCTCCAGTTTTTTTTTCCCCTTTTCCATGAATTTATTGTCCGTGACTGAGAAGCACTGGATCCAAGCCTTCACCAGCAGATGCGCGAGGATTCTTCATTTATGATGGTCATATTTGTTTGTGTTTTGTTTATGTTATTACAGTGCAATGAAAAAGTAGGCTATTTGCCCATCCTGATTTCTTCTATTTTTGCATATTTGGCACACTTAACACTGGGCAAAATACCTCGGAATCTGGAGATATCTTGACCCCGATTATTTTGTGACACGCTGCGTATTCGGACGTATCCGGCTTTATCCTGATCATTGACGAATCCGAGTTAATCCGGGCGTGTTTTGAGCATAGACTGTATAAAAAGATGGACGCAGCGCCCGGGTCTGAAAACTGAGGCCAATGCAGAAATCTCCAAAATGTGCATTCCATTTAATGGCCAGCAGATGGCGACATCCGTGGTTGCAGAAAGCAGTTCAATCCTATAGAAGTCTATGAGAAAATGACCCTACTTTTCATCCTGACTTATTATTTAAATAATGATTTTCCACATTATTATATCTAACGCAAGTTTCAGGTCTCCTTCGATATATCATGATGTTCATTTTTGTAAATTATGTCCCCAAATAGACTAGAATAAAGGATAAAGCCAGAATATGCTTTAGGGGCGTGGCTATCCTCTGGTCCTTGTCTGATTCTGTCAGATCCAGCGCCATCGCTCCTCCCCGGATATTCAATTCACACTCTTGTCCAATAGGAATCACATCCGGTTTCAAAATGACAAAATGGCACAATTCAAATTGCCAAAATCGAGGCTTCCTAAATGGTATGCTGAAACCAGTGGGTGACATCACGGTTGCTTCATCCATCTTTTTATACAGTCTTTGTGTTTGAGTCAAGATTTGTTTATCACGTATCCGGACTGTATTAACGGTAATACATTTTAAGGCACATAGGTTGTAAGTACCGTAATACAACATTTCCAGAGCAGCAATGTCAAACTTTAACAAATAATAAGTTGCCTTTAAAAGTGTAGCCTATTCAAGCCGTCTCTAGAGCTTTTACTGTCCTTGCGCCAGTATGAATTTAAAGTGCTATTCACTTCCATCAACAAAAAAATATTTGGCATTGTATTTGTTTAGTTTATCATGGATATCTGTCCAATTCCAAAGGATGCTTGACACTATTACAGGCTGCGTCAAAGCATGCCAGTTTGATTAAGCCTATTTAACTGGTAAATGGACGGTTTAAAGAATCCAACAGCGCATTAATGTGACACCACCACTTAATGAAATGGACTGAACAAAATACCAAAGTATATGGAAACACATTTTAAGGCACATGGAGTGTGAGTACCTTAATGCAACAGGGCATAATTGCATGAAGAAATGTTCCCCGTGTTTTCCCCATTTACAACCTTTTAAATGTCTATTCCAGGGGCATCACCTTTTTTACTGCCCGTGCCCCAGTATGAATTTGAAGTGTCATTCACTTTCATCACTAACAAAAACTTGGCATTGTATTTGTTTGCTTTATCAAGGATATCTGTCCTAATCAGACGGATGTTTCACTCCAAATAAAAGTTATGTGCAAAATGGCCTGCATTTAACTCCTAAACTTGTGAATTATAAGGCTTACGTCCGGCATCAAATTCAAAATCATCCTGTTTATTATCCTGTTTCATATTAACCTTTTAAACTACCGAAGCCTATATCTTAAGTGATATCAATATTATGGAGCATAATGGGCATAAGCATAAATGCCAACCTGGGCGGGATACGGGTGGTAGACAATATACGGAGATATCATGAGCCCGGATATGGATGGTATTTCCTGGGACGTAGCCGGAGTTCGTATATGCTCCAGATACTGATGGGTATCCGGAGATATTTTCCCCAGGATACCTCAAACACGTCTGTTATCCGGGTGTGTGTACGGAGCCCGGATACGACGCGTATCAGAACAGTCCCAATCCGGAGTTGGGATACCCCGGGATACGAGATGTGCACAAACCGGTATCCGGAGCATATCAATCCGTATATCCCCGGATACAGATAATATACGGATGTATCCGAGTCGCGACATCTCCGGAAAACCAGTGTTTTTGCCCAGTGTAAATGTTACAGATCCTCAAACTAATTTTAATATTGGATAAAGACTGCCCAAGGGAACACAAAATGCAGTTTTTAAATGAGGAATTTAATTTACTACAGGAAAAAAGCTTTCCAACCCTCTCTGGCCCTGTATGAAAAAGTAATTGTCTCCTTAGTTCCACATCAACTGATTATACAAATTTAATTGATATTAGGTTCAATTTCACTAGACACATCCAGGCTTGATTACTGACAGCCGTGTTGAATGTAAACATCACTTAAATAGAACCGGTCTGGTAATGTGAATAAGGCAAAATGCAGCACATGATGCAGCGATCTAAAGAAATTCAATAACTGATGAGAAACGAAGTCATTGACATCTACCGGTTTGGATATGGTTACAAAGCCATTTCTAAGGCCCAGGGACTCCAGCAAACCATGGTGAGAGCCATTATTAACAAATTGAGACAACTTAGAACAGTGTTGAACTTTCCCAGGAGTGGCCGACCTTCCAAAATTCCTCCAAGAGAGCATTGCCGACTCATCCCGGAGGTCACAAAAGAACCCAGACAAAGCCCTACAGAACTGCAGAACTCACTTGAGTCAGTTAAAGCTGCTGTAACTGGTACGGTCGTTTTTCGTAGCTTCTTGTCCGAAGCCTATGTAAGCAGTCCCCGCCCCCCCATCCCCGAGCCAGGTACAGGAACGTGCATCGGTAGGCAGAAGAGAGTAGCGACTCAGTTACAATATAAGTACAATATAAACAGACACTCTCAGTGATTGTTGTGTGAAAGCCACACTGAAAATATGGACTAACGACACATCACATCCATGCAGAAACTTAAGTATGAATGGCTTTTTGAAGGTATTCACTAAAACTAGCTAGTGTCCTAAAGCCACACATGCCATCATTAAACAGCTAAGCAAGCTGTAATTGGCTACAAACGATGACGGTTCATTTATAAACTGATATTAGCAGAATTAAAAACCACCGACAGGACTATCCGAGGTTGATAGAACTGCAAAACTACAACAGACTAAAACAAAGCTTACCTGTCCACTGGCAGCAAGGCCAGCTGTGCATCGCTTTTTAAATGCTTTGATTCCTTCAGTTTTCCCCACTGAAAGCGGCACCAATATAAATACAGCTCTTGGCCGTCTCGCGTTTTTCCCCTTAATTCTATTTGTTCCTCTACCGTTCTATGGCGCTTTGGCTGTTCAATTGTGTACGCCATCTCCCGTAATGCTAGGATCGGAAGCTTCATCTGTTCCGTTATTGCATTACTGCTATTGATTTTTCAGGTAGATGACGCACTAACAAAGCAGATTCAGCTCTGCGTGTTCACAAGCAGAGAGAAACGCGTCTTTATGGCATCTTTATTATCTCACCTGATTGGATCGAGTCAGTTTCAAAAAGTTCAATAGCCAACTTGAACTTTTTGAAATTAGGAGATAACTGGTGCATTTTTGAGGATAGCTTTCAGTTGGTCAAATGAATTTTGACATTTTTCATCCCAAACAAATTTTGCATTTTTCTTCAGTAAATTTGTCAAAGGTTCAGAAATGATGGAGAAATTTTTACAGAATTTTCTGTAGTAGCCAGCCATCCCTAGAAATCTCATTAGTTGTCTTTTAGTTGTAGGCTCAGGAAATTCAGTGATAACCTTTACTTTTGCATCAATTGGTTTGACTTGACCCTGTCCTACAATATGACCTAAGTAAACAACTCTAGCTTTACAAAAGTCACTTTTAACAAGGTTGATAGTCAGCTTGGCATCACTCACTCTCTGAAAGAAGTTTCTGATGTATGTGAGGTGCTCTTGGAAGCTGTCGCTGGTGATGATAATGTCATCAATATAGGCCTTACATCCTGGTAGTGCAGCGATCAGTTTACCAGACGTTGGAAGGTGGCCAGAGAATTTTTCATTCCAAAGGGCATGACGTTGTATTGGTATAATCCATCTGGTGTGACGAAGGCAGAGATCTCCTTTGCTCTGTCTGTTAGAGGGATCTGCCAGAAGCCCTTGAGGAGATCAAATTTGGTGACATACTTTGACTGTCCAACTTTGTCAATGCAGTCATCAATCCTGGGAATAGGATATGAGTCCGTTTTTGATAGACCGTTAAACTTTCCTGTAGTCCGTCACCATTCTATATGTTCCATTGGGTTTCGGAACTAGGATGCATGGAGAACTCCAGTCACTGTTACTTGGTTCAACAAAGTCATTTTCAAGCAGGTATTTGACTTCTTGTTTAAGGTATTTCTGCTTCTCTGGATTCATTCTGTAAGGATGCTGTTTTACAGGCTTGGCATCATCTTGTAGGATGACATCATGGCAAACCATATCAGTCTTTGATGGAACGTCAGGGAATATGTGACTATATTCAATTATGAGCTGCTTTAGCTGTTGTTGTTGAAAAGGGTCCAGGTGGGACAACTTGCTGTCAATATTTTTTAGAATGTCTGAATTTTCAAGTTTGGCTGGACCAGGTTCATTTTCCAAGGGGCAGTCACAATCTTCTTCAGAATTTTCCAATTCAATTGTATTTACCACATTGACTGGCTTTTGCTGAGTGTCTCTGTCAATGTATTCTTTCAGCATGTTAATGTGACACATTTGTTTTTGTTTCCTCCTTCCAGGGGTTAAAATGACGTAATTTAGATCACTGACCTTTTTGAGGACAGTGTAAGGGCTGAAATATCAGGCTCTTAGAGGGTTTCCAGGAACTGGGAAAAGTGCAAGGACTTTGTCACCAGCTTTAAAACTTCGATCTTGAGCATGAAGGTCATATCTGGCTTTCATTTTGCCCCAAGCCTCTTTGAAATTAGACTTAGCAAAGTCACAAGCCTTAGAGAGACGATTACACAAGTCAGAGACATACTGAAGCAAGTTCACTGGGACATCATCTTCGGCCAGCAACTTTTCCTTCAGAAGCTTCAGAGGTCCACGGACTGTATTCCCGAAAACAAGCTCAAAAGGACTGCACCCAAGAGACTCCTGAACAGCTTCATGGGCAGCAAACAGAAGAAGATGGACACCTTCATCACCAGTCTTTCTCTGTGTCAAGGCAGTAGGTCCTTATCATGTTCTTCAGGGTTTGATGGAACCTCTCCAAAGCACCTTGACTCTCAGGATGGTAAGCTGATGACCTGTATTGTTTAATACCAAGCTAATGCATAACTTGTTGAAATATGCCAGACATGAACTTTGACCATTGATCAGACTGAATAGACTTAGGAAGATCAATAAAGCAGAAAAACTTGCTAAGATCCTTGATGATAGTCTTCGCCTTGATATTACGAAGTGGAATTGCCTCAGGAAACCAGGTGGAAGCACACATGATAGTCAGTAGGTACTCACAACCAGACCTACTCTTTGGCAATGGTCCAACACAGTCAATGATGATTCGACTGAAAGGTTCTTCAAAAGCAGGAATGGGCTTAAGTCGAGCCTGGAATATTCTGGTTCGGCTTCCCAACCATTTGACAAGTATGACAGGATTTGCAGTACTCCTGTACATCGGACCTCATGGAAGGCCAGAAGAAATGGTTCCTGACACGTTGAAGGGTCTTCTTGATACCCAAATGACCTGACATAGGATTGTCATGGGCCAGACTGAGTGTTTCTTAACGATAAGACTTTGGAAGGACAATTTGATGGGTGATCATCCACTCTTCATCTGCAGAAACATCAGGTGGACGCCACTTTCTCATAAGTGCACCATTGTTGTAGTAAAAACAGACAGGAACTTGAGTCGCCTCTTGTTCACTTACAGCCTGTGGTAGAAGATGCGCTAGATCACGAGCTTGTTGTTGCTCCTGAATAAGTTGTTTCCGAGAGAGAATGTCATTAGAATGACCTGACAAGGACAGGTTTGAAGATTTCCCAGACATCTCAGGACTGGAAGGTTCCTGATGAAAAGACTGCCCAATGAAGGTGTCAGCCAGGTTGAAGTCCAGGTCAGCATCATCTTGAATAGCCTTTTTGGCCATAGAACGAGTAACTGCACATGAAGGATGGAGGTCTGGAATTCCCTCCTCTATAGATTCAGATTCTTGATCAATCAAAGGAGTGTCAGTTACAACAGGGTAGGGCACAACCTTATCCCCAGCAAGATCATTACCAAGAAGCAAATGAACACCTTTGAAAGGAAGAGAAGACTTAACACCAACAGTAACAGGCCCAGAGACCAAGTCTGATTTGAGATGAACATTATGGAGAGGTACACTTGTAAAACCACATTCTACTTCTTGAATAAGGACATTACCCTGAGTAGACGTTTTGTCCAAAAAAGGCAGAATATCTGTAAGAATAAGAGATTGGGAAGACCCAGTATCCCTTTAGAATTCGAACAAGAGCAGATGAGGAAAAATCATGTGAAAGTGAGACAAAACCATCTGTGATGAATGGCTCAAAACCCTCCATAACAGAATCAGACACAGACGGTAGAAGATCAGGTGAACTGACCTTTGATGCAAGAGATTCTCTCCTAGTGAAAGCAGGTGGCTTGGTTTCTTCTCGTTGTTGTTTTTTCTTGAAAGCATAACACTCAGAAATAATGTGACCTTGCTTTTTGCAGTATTGGCAAGAAACAGAAGGTAAAGAATCAGAGGATTGCTTCTCACTGGAAGGTTTCCTCTCAGAAGTAGCCTTAGAATCATGAGAAGTATTATTAGAAGAAGTCTTCAACTGAGACTTGCCTTGAAATTTAGAAAAATGGATTTTTGGACAAAAGAAGACTTATGAGTTAATGCATAACTTTCAGCCCGGGTGGAAACATCTTGCAAAGTATTGGCTTGTTTCTCCTCAAGGAAAGTCTTGATATCAGGCTGGATACACCTTTTGAATTCCTCAACCAGAATAAGTTGCCTCATTCTGTCAAAATCTTTCTCAACTTTCATGGAATTGCACCACTGATCAAACAACTGTTCCTTCAACCTGCCAAATTCAACATGAGTTTGACTGGCTTCCTTTGCGAAATTCCTACATTTTTTGCCTGTAAGCCTCGGGGACCAATTCATAACCCTTCAGAATGGCAGATTTGACAAAATCATAATCAGAACACTGTTGGACAGATAACTGGTTATAGATTTTCCTAGCTTTACCAGTAAGAACACTTTGTAACATCATGGTCCAATGCTCTTTTGGCCATTTCAAATTTTCAGCAATTTTCTCAAAATGGGTAAAGTATTGGTCAACATCATTTTCTGGGAAGGGAGGAACAAGTCTGATGTGTTTAACCACATCAAAATGATCAGAAAGTCCAAAAGATTTTGGTACAGTACCTGCTTCTATTTTCTTTATTTCCATTACTGCATCCTTTTTTCTTCTAGTTGTTTCTCTTTCTCCAACCTTCTTTCTTCCAGTTCTAGTTGTTTTTGGCGTAGCTGAATCTCAAGTCTTTGCAGCTCTGTTGCAGACCCTTCCACATCTTTAATCAATTCTGCTGCTTCTTCCCCAAATATATCTTCATCGATGAAATGTTGCACCAAAATGTTGAATATGTCTTGTTTCTTCATTGATGATTTCACATCAGATAATCCAAGGTTTGAGGCTATTTGCAGCAAGTCCTTCTTCTTTGCCAGCACAATTGATTCCTGGGTTGGAGTTTTCAAAAAATTTTCAACATCAAAAGTCATGATTGCTGGTTTTTCAAATAGTCACAAGATTTAAAATAATTATTCAGCTTTAATCTTTGGTGAATCCAATCATTGATCCAATGAATGGTTTATCTCGGTGGAACCTCCAATTTGTTATGCCTTAAAAATCACAACAAAGAAAACCAGCAATGACAATTTAAACAAATTTATTCTTCACTGATAAAAAAAAAACTTCTTCAAATAATCCACTGTTTAATCTTATAATAACACTCTAATGCCACTATGTAACTCTGATGCCAAAACAAAAACTCTGCCTCTACTGACCAAAATCACAGCATTTATATAGACTAGCAACATTCTGGAAAGATCTACAGGATTCCTGGGTGATCCCGCCCCCTCCAGGCAGGAAGATGCCAGAAGCTTCTAGAGAGCACTAATCTATTTCAATCACAAAGAAGTGGTATTGCATCAGATCATGGTTTTCTACAGACATACCACCAGAGGGTGCTAAATGATAACCAAAATGAATAGCTGACCAGCAAGGCAGCAAAAACAGCATGTAACAAATCTCCATTTACAAATGATATGCATGAGTATTTTATGTACAGCATTGTATAACTTATATATATATATATATATATATATATATATAAATTTTTTTTTGATAATCACCAGGACTTTTGATGTACTATTCTGTGGACTGAGGAGACAAAAGTGGAACTTTTTGCAAGACAAAAAGCTAACACAGCATTCCACAATAAGAACATCATACCAACAGTCAAACACGGTGGTGGTAGTGTGATGGTCTGGGGCTGCTTTGCTGCTTCAGGACATTGGTTACTTGCCATAATGGAACCATAAATTTTAGTCTATACCAGAAAATCCTGAAAGAGAATATCTAGTCATCAGTTTCTGACCTAAAGCTCAAGTGCAGTTAGGTTATGCTGCAGGACAACGATCCCTAGCACACAAGCAAGTGCACCTCTGAATGACTCAAAAAAAAAAAAAACAAAATTAAGGTTTTGGAGTTGCCCAGTCAAAAGCACTGACTTGAATCCTATTGAGATGCTGTGACATGACCTTAAACGGGCAGTTCATACTCAAAAACTCTCCAATGTGCTTGGCTGAATTAAAAAAAGAAATCTGCAAAGTTCAGTGGGCCAAAATTCCTCCACAGCAGTGTAAAATACTCATCGCTAGTTACCACAAACATTTGAATGCTGGCAGCACAGCTGGTTATTGGGTTGGGGGGGAGGGCAATTATTTTTTTCACATGGGTGGTGCAGGGTTTGAATACCCTTCAATAATCTTCAATAAATGAAACGATCAATTAAAAGCTGCATTTTGTATTTACTCACATTCTCTTTGTCCGATATTAAAATTAGGCAGATGATTCATAACATTTAATTATGGCAAATAATCAAAAATAAAAGAAATAAAAAATGCGGCAAATACTTCTTCACAGCACTGTAATTGGATATTGGATTAACTCCAAGCAGAGTCAAACTGAGTAAAATCATATGCTCAGCTAATGCGGTCTTTAATACTGACTAATACTAGTGAGATGCTGGTGTCATTTTGAAGATAATCGCTCAGGGCACTGTTCCACTATAAATGCTTTCTTTTTCCTCTATGAGGTTCGCCTATAATCTTTAGAGATGTTGAATTATAATGGAACTGATACGTGAGTGCATATTGAGTCAACTGAGCTATTTTCTGATATCATGTCTTATTTATTTATTTATTCTTTTTGCTGAAGCAATCATGGCATCAAAAATTGTGCTGTCTGTGTGTGTGTTTGTGTGTGTGTGTGTGTGTGAGAGAGAGAGAGAGAGAGAGAGAGAGAGAGAGAGAGAGACGCAGAAAGTGACAGTCAGAAGGTGCGAGAGCACCAAATCTTTTTTGAGAGTTGCTCCATCAGCATCTTCATTGAGGGTTACAATGTGTTTCATATAATGCTGCATGCTCCAATTAACACTTTTCATTCACAGTGCAGGCCTGAGATTGTTCAGGATGACAATGATGTACAATACAGCGCAGACTCTGGCACCGACGCTGAGGAGTCATTGTGTCTTTGGAATGACACACTGAATTCAATTATGGTTTATATCAGAGTGTTATGTCACATTATTTATGGGAACCTACCCTCAAAGTCAGCCATGTTTTAGCTGACTGCTTGCAGACATGAATCAGGAAACTGCAGCAGAGCCCGAGTGGCTAATATGGTCAATCCCATTTCAGTTGAGTAACTTGATGAATGAGCATACCAGTCCTTCAGAGGACCAATCTCAGCGATACACCTCTTAATGTGTAATTTATATGAACAGGACAATGGGTACACTGCAGATCTACAATAAAAAGCATTCTCCCTGAATGCATGATGATATGGTATGGAAATAATGTTAACAAGGATCAGAAACTGATAAAGTTAAGTAAATTGTACAGAAAATTACTGGCATACAACTGCAAAGCATTAGTGATTTATTTCAGAAAGCACTGGGACAGAAACTGGGAGATCAGACAGAGGCCTGGTCACCTTTCTTCCATTTGGAAATTGTGTAAACACCTCAAAGCTATACCAACGAAGGAAATAGCCAGAGGGGAAGGCATAGCGCGTTCTTCCTCATTTGGTGTGAATTGGGATAAAACAGATGTTAATTTATCAACTTTCTCCGTTCGTAGGAACAGGACACATAGCATAGCGGTTACAATGTATCTGACTTCATATTAAATTTAGAACATAAAATTTAGTTTTAATCAATCGCTGTTACAATTAATCCTTTAATTAATTTGATCTGACTCCAATTTATGAATTTATAGCTATATTGTGCATCGGACTCATAACTGGTCTATACCTTATATCTGCCAGACCAAAAACATCTGTACAGCCCAACTCGGTGGAGAACTCAGAGGCTGGCGGTCCTATTCTGCCCGGTGGTTTGACATAGAGAATAGCAATGACTAGTGACCATGGGGGCCAGAATTAATGTACGATTAAAACTTTCAAAGTATACCGCAAGAGGCGTTCAGTGACTATATAAAAGTATAATGCAATAAAACAAAAAAAAAGAAGGCTTGTAAGGACTCTCAAGTTTAACGACACATTCTCAAAGCCAAACAAAATCACACCAATAGCAGCATGGAACACCACCGTGTACCTAGCAGGAAGGCCTGGTGATCAGACAGGCCTCATAGCCCTACATTATACCCCATTGGGTGACAGGACTCCGGGCTGGAAGAATATAAGTTCGAGTCAGAAAACCACAACAGAATACAATTAACAATTTATTTCGCCAGGTAGGCACAAGCTTAAATTAGATAATAAATCATACCGTAACAAGAATTGTAAAAAAAATAGTAAAGTCATACCTGGCGCGACTCGTAGCTACACATATACACAACATGTACAATGCGGGAAGGTTGAATACAAGCTTCCCTAGCTATATCATGTCAACACATAGCTGCAAGAGCATGTGTGGGAAATCGCCTAAGATCTTCCATGACTAGATTAAAGCTAACCACGGCATGGAGATGCGCATGGGGGAAGTTGAATGCAATCTTCGATTGTGATAACAGCTACACACATACAGATGTATGTGTGGAGGGTCGTCCGCGATCTTCCAAAACTACTATTGGCAACACACGGCATGGAGATGCACGCGTGGGAAGTCGGTTACGGTCTTCCCCGAATAGTTTGTTTTACTACCTTTTATGCCCCAACTTAAGAAGCACTTCCTACAGCAGGATCATAAATCACTTGGGTCATCAGGAGGGTAACCCCTCCTCAGAGGGAATTTGGGAGGGGACATTACCACGAGGAGAAGTAGAAGTATATTTCTTTTCATACTTATTGAATGAGGGTTTAGTACAACTTTAATCCATTCGAAATATGCCCCATGCGATTTCGGAGTTTTAGTGGAGTAAAATGATACCAAACACAATATGCTTGCACTACAGTATGCCATGAAACGCCCGGTACCATACAGAATTACAAGGATCTGCATTAATGTTATTAATCAGCTCTTATCCTCCAATATAACAGAAATACACATTATATTAGTAACTTTGTTGGTGAAATGAGTATTTTGCCACTTGGATCCTTCGAACCTCCCATTCCCAGGGCGCAGTTCTGTAAATGTCTGGTTGATGACCCTGTGGCGTTGTCCGGCACAGGGGTCTGTTCGGGAAGGTTGTTTTTAGGGTGAATTGGGGGACACCATGATCAATACGCTCCCACGGCCCTGAAATATCTCTGCAGGATGCAGGTGCCCTTAAGATAATAGGGGGTAAATTTACCAGAATGCTGCATCTGTGAGAAAGCGGATGAGTTTAATTCTCTCTGCATTTCACGGCCCAAAAGTGTCTCTGTCAGGATGCATGTGCTATTAAGATAAGTTTACCAGCACGTGTCTGTGACAAAGTGCACACAGTCCTCCCTGCCTTCTCAGCGCGGCTTACAATTGCTACAACCGAAAGAACTACCACATAATACGGTATTGCAAAAGTAATCAGATAAACTGGTACACGAATAGGTTAACGCGGGGTCTGTTCTAATTAAGAGACACCACTGCATTTTAATGGAGTCAACTAAACACAGGTTAATGAATAAGACCACGCCTAATTTGCCACTCCATTTGTCTACATCCTAACCAACCAGCCTATTTATACCACCTTACTTCAGCAATCCTGGTTTGCCTCATTCTACGTACCTAACTCTCTACCAGACCAGCATTTTACCAGATCAGCATTCTACGGAACCAGCTTTCTCCCCAACCAGCTTCTTGCTTTGTTCACATTTTTCTTGATTCCCAAACAAGGCTACGATTTGCCAAGCAACACGAATTCCTGAATCGGAGCTCCAGCTCATTCCTCAAATTCTGAACTTGTCTCAGATTGAATTGTTCAACCTAATCCAAAGTATTCCCAAAAAATTCTCCTCGAACGCCTCCAGCTCAGATGTTGTCTTCTCGTTCCTGATTAAACAGTCCATCTTTCACGACAGCAGAGCACTAACAGCTGTTCCTAGCCCTGCATGTCCACTGGGCTCTCCCCCAGAGCAAAAGCAACAACTCCAGTGACTCCATCTAGCATTCACTGCTGACCGATGACTCAACTGAGCATGGGTTTGCTAGTCCTTTTCGGCATCTTCAATATTTGTGAGCCATATCCAGCATGCTCCGAATTAAAGGATTTTCAGGACTTTCAGGACTTTTTTTTCGCTTTTTTAAAAAAATAAATTTGCCATCTCTAATCCTGCCTGAATCTGGAATGCCCAATTAGCAAACTATTTATGCAAGCTTGCTCATATGTGACCCCATCTTGTCATCTTGGGAGAACGAAGACAGTTCGTGGCTCTCATCCGCAGGACGCGCTTGGCAGCCGCTGCTTCTTATACTCATAGCTCGAAACTTCGCAAGTTCGGGGCAGAGGATAACCGAACATGAACAATGCACAATGTGGCACAATAACTGAGTGAGCTAACCCGGTAGCCCCCCATTCGCCAAGACTTTAACAAAGCAATCTACTATAGCTAGTTTTGTAATACTACTCCTCAAGCAACCACCACAAACAATGCTTCCAGGTTCGCCACTTCCTCTCGAGTCAGTAATGATGTCATCATGATTACCAATGGCCACCTACAGCTCTAATACCAATAACAGTCCACAACTGGCGGGCTAGCGGAGCCGTCGTAAAATCTCCAGTTATTCGCTGTACTTCATGTTCCAAGGCAGCAGATCACCAAATGGTTCTCCCAAGCTTATCATCTGTACTGGGCCCCGCTCAAGCGTCAAAGCATAGACAGTAGCCTCCAACCTATGATCTCGACTATCCAGTGACTCAACCCAGCAAGCCTTCCTGGTTCTTTCCAATGGACTGTCATTCGTCTCCTCACCCGCCACATTAATTATTACATTGCATTTCAATTTTCAGAAGTTCTACCATATAAGAACATGTGACAAATTCCATAGAAATTTTACGCCCTTGTTTCTCCCTCGTTAACTCTTTGTCCCTTGTCCCCGCACTCCTTCTTGTCCCTCGTTTTCTCTTCCCCCCATCCCCATGCATATTGTATTATTTAAGCTTCTGTTTTACAGGTGATCTACTGTAAAGAAAATTGCGTAATTGCCAACTGCAATGCGGCAGCTTCGAGGCCTATAATGCAGTCATCAAAGGGTTGCTGCACTAGGTATTGACTTTTTCTCTCAAAAAGACATCGTTATCTTGTTTTTACTATATATTCTTATCTGTTTACTAATTTTCATCTATGTGATCCAATATGACATGAAGTAAATACCTGAATAGTGCTTGGTTTCTGATGTATCTTCATTTTGGAAAGTGTATAATCATCACTGTACACCATTGTAATGTTTTCCAAAATTCAAGATTCAAGTGTGAAAATTGGTAAATAATATGCCTGTTATGCTTCAGTGACTTTGTTGATGTAGAAAAACTGCAAAAATTTAAAAAAATTTTCATAACTTAAAATTAAAAACTATAACAATATCTCAGTACTTTGCACTTCACTGTGCAAAGAGTATGAATTATAGCGAGTGTCAAGAAGCGGCGTCAACTTTCTGGGCTTTGAGGAATCTGTGATGAACCATCACATATAGAAACGTGTACTTTGGCCAGATGACTCCATATTTAAGGTCTTTTTTGGAATGGCTACTTGTGACCGGAGCAAAGAAGAATTGGACCGTACAGACTGTTACTAACAACAAGTCCAGAATGCTCTGTCATGGCATGGGGTTGTGTCAGTGTCCTCAAAAGGGTAACTTGCTCCTCTGTGAAGGCATCTTTACTGCTGCAATGTACACTGAGATTTTTGGAGCCTTTTGCTGCCTTCAAGATAACTTTTCTGCCCGCAATACAAAGGCAAGGCTGCGTAAGAAGCAGGTGCAGGTGGTGGAAAGGCTTGCCTGCAGTCTGGACTTGTCCCTGATGGAAAATGAGGGGCATTTCGAAGCGCAAAGTATAACAATGAAGACCTCATACTGCTGCTCACCTTAAGCCTTGTTTGCAGGAGGAATGGGAAAAAGATAATGCACCAGAAATGCTTAATCACCTGGGGCCTCATGTATAAAGACTTGCGTGGATTTCCTACTAGAAAATGGCGTACGCTCAAATCCAGAAAACGGCGCACACACAAAAAAATCCAGATGTATAAATCTGTGCATACACATGAATCCAAGCACATTTCCTTTGAACATCCCAATCAACGTGGAATTGAGCGCACATGTTGGCGTACCTGACCCCTCCCTTTCCACGCCCCCATTTAAATATGCAAATCATATTTAAATGGCCCTGCACCTGAGATTCCCCTCTCTGCATGATCAGAAAACAACAAACTAAAGATGAGTAAGAGCGGAAAGAAGAGAAATTTCACTGATTGCGAGGTTGAGACGCTCCTTAATGAAGTGGAGGCAAGAAAAAATGTTCTGTTTAGCACGCTTTCGTCCGGCATCACCTGTAAACGGAAGAGGAGTGAGTGGGACAGTGTTTGTGCGGCGGTCAATGCTGTGGGGTCGGAGAGGCGCACACTGACCGAGGTGAAAAAGAAGTGGTCCGACATAAAGGTCGGGGTTAAGCGGAGGGCGGCTGCCCACCGCCAAAGTGTGGCCCAAACAGGTGGAGGGACAGGAGAGGAGGAGCTCACCCCGTTTGAGCAAAGGGTCACCACCATTGTGGGTGACACTGCTCTTTCGGGGGTGGTGGGAGCATTTCTGGGTGACTCTGATTACCCCCGAGGTAAATCTCTTTTTGGGTAACTCACAAACGTGTTGAGTATACAGCTCAATAGCCTGCTCACAGTCCTATAACAGACGTTAATGCGTAAATGTATGCATGGTATTATGTGATTTCACAAATCTTTTGAATTTAACTTTAAACATGCCAGCATATGAAAGACGACATCAAAGATTGACTCGTGTTTAAATACTGAATTTATTGTTCTAAAAACAGACAATGAGACAGGAGAGGAGTGACAGCCACGTGCCACAGATTCGGGGGATTCCTCTGCCATTCCCGGCGTCTCCAGCATCCTCATCTCGGGCGTCGCGGAGTCGGGGGATTCCTCCACCATCCCCGGCGTCTCCAGCATCCCCAGTGTCCCCGGTGTCTCCGGCGTCTCCGGCGTCAGTGCGCAGCAACCACCGGCTGCTGCTGCGCGTCCAACTGGCCGTGTCCTCACTCGTGCTGTGCTGGAGTCACAACAAGAGATCGTGAGGGCAATCGGCGGTATCAATGATCGCCTGGATCAGCTCATCGGTGTCCTAACAAACATCAGCAATTCAATAAATGCTTTGGTTAATAAATGATTTGTGTCCTTGCTTGTTTTTATATGGTCGAAATCAAATGTTGCCGGGCTCGAATGGCCTCCAGGGTAGGATGTGCAGCATTGATGAGCACAGCTTCTGGTTCGTCTGGTGGGGGGATATGATGCTCTGGCAGTGGTATGGCGTGCCGGTGTGCCACATTGTGGAGGACGCCGCACGCCATCACAATGCGGCACACCTTCTCAGGGCTATAGAGCAGCATACCTCCAGTCCTGTCCAGGCAGCGCCAATGTCCCTTAAGCAGACCGATTGTCCTCTCAACAGCTGACCGAAAAGGGAATGGAGATCGTTGTACCTCCGCTCTTGGTCAGTCTGAGGATTGGCAAGAGGGTTATCAGCCAGGTCTTCAGTGGGTAGCCACGGTCGCCTGGGTTAAATTGAAAGTCAGTTAATTATGTGAACTGGATGTGCAGTTTCCATTTGTTAATTTTATACACCACGAGCACGGATCACACACTAATGTCGTGAATGAATGCAGAAGTGCGCCGGGGAAAAGGTGAGGCTGATTAAGATATTTCACACTTTACGCACGGGTTTATTGACATGAGTACTTCACACACAGAGACAATCAGGGGCCTGTCAGAAAGCTCTGAAGCTGTAGTTTAACCAGCAAAAAACAGCAAGTCACAAACTTGAACCATTGACTA
Source organism: Gymnothorax javanicus (assembly GCA_029692085.1). Classification (NCBI taxonomy): domain Eukaryota; kingdom Metazoa; phylum Chordata; class Actinopteri; order Anguilliformes; family Muraenidae; genus Gymnothorax; species Gymnothorax javanicus. The sequence goes on along the minus strand of CM056197.1, from coordinate 80,451,051 downwards.
GTACTGATGCTGTGAAGACAGGATCATATTTGTGGACGACGTGGTCAATGCGCGACGAGGAGAATAATATTAAGACAATTAAACGAATTAATTGTTTACTCACCTAGAAGCCACCCATCGCGCACAGTGCCAGTTTGTAGTCTGTTCCCAACCATGCTGTTACTCAGAATGTATGAATCATGCGTTGAACCAGGCCAGCTTGCCACAATGTTGGATAGCTGCATTTGCGCATCACATATGACCTGTACATTGATCGAATGAAAATGCTTCCTGTTCACATACACAAATTCATCCTGTGATGGCGCTTTTATAGCAATGTGTGTGCAGTCGATTGCTCCGATTACATTAGTAAAACCGGCTCTCGCTGCAAATTGCGCTTTAATGTTGGCCTGTTCAGCTGCATTGTATGGGAATTTGATGTACCTGGCTGACATTCGGATAATACCGTCCCACACAGCTGGCATGGCTTGGCTCAGTGTCGACTGGCACAGTCCCGATCGGTCGGCCAACTCCCTCTGGAATGCCCCTGTTGCTAGGAACCCCAGTGTGGTCAGAACCTGTATGGGCACAGGCAGCGCATGGTTCCTCGCCGTGCAGCGCTCAAGGCCGGCCGCAGCTCCGCAAGACAGTTCTAGGAGGATTGCCCTCGGGAACCTAAAAGGCTGATGAGCCAGTCGTCATCATGTGCTAGAAGATCCTCTCTGTCTCCAAACACACGCTCTCTCCTTATTGCACCATTTGCAATGTCTTCCGGTAGTGCCAAAGCAGCCATTGTTAACGGTATTTTCTGCATCACTTTGCACCTGCTTTTATATCCACTCATCTAATTGCAGACACATGGGTGTGTTAATTCTTCATCAATTTTAATTGTTCATGTGTTTCAGATGCGCACATCACTCTGAGGTCTAATTGTTTTCACATTATCAACAGTTTCCCAGCATCACCTCTGTGTCGCCAAAGGAACAATAGCTGTAGAAACGTGCGTACGCCAGCTATGAAGTTGGCGTGAGGCACCGCACATTTCCACGCTCATTTCACTCTTTATACATCTGAACCTTGCCGTGGAAAAGGGCGTACGCCACGTTTTTGTGCGTACGCACGCTTTATACATGAGGCCCCTGGTTTTTACACCTCGAGCGTCTCCCTAATTGTTTTTCCCCACAATCAAACTGACTGTGTCAGTTTCCTTTTTGTTAATTGATTTTCATTATTTAATTATTGTCTCATTTCACTCAACCTCCTCTGTGTTTCATTCCTCTGCCTTTCTCACCTGTTTGCCATTATTGATTGTCATCTTGGGTATTTAAGGTCCTTGTCGTCGTCCTCCCTTTACTGGATTGTTGTTTTGTACTCTGAGTCCTTATTTTTTGGTTTTCCTTTACTAAAAACCAGAAATCCTAATGCAATAGGTTGGTCCCTACCAGCATCTTTGGTCCTGGCAAGCAGCTTCTTCAGTTCCATTTCCACTCCAGCATGAAACCCCTTAAACCCTAGCCTGTTTTTTAGACCAAAAATTGCATATTAGACCAAATTGAAAAGGGCATATCTCTGCAACCATAAGGTCTATTTGTATAATTTTGGTTTCAAAATGAAGGGGGCACTTGTGAGATTTGTTCAGATGTGTAAATACTCTTGTTCTTTATGTTTCTGTTTCTGTTCTTGCTCTTCTTTTGCTGATATCTTGCAGATGCGTTGGAGCAGAGTAAAGGGGGCTTATTGGAATCTGTGGAGTCTCTGGTTTCATTTGAGCTATTGGTTGTGCATGTGGCATAAAGCAGCAGAGAGATAGCATCAAAATTGTAGCGAGGGGGTTAACTAGGTGGCGCTGTAGGGATTTTGGTGTTTGGTAATTCATTTCGTTGGTGTCAGAATTGTGTTTGGAACATGTAAAAATGGCTTATATATTCTTGTAGCTGAGGTTCTTCTGTTTAATTTGATATGCAGCATGACTATACTGTTACATGGGTAATGCTTCATTTTTTGCCGTTTCTTCTGGTGTGTTCTCAGAGTCCCTCTCAAGGTCGGGTTTAAAGGGTTTAATTACTCCTTTGTGCTCTGGTGTAACAGGCTGCCATACTGATCACTGACCTCTGACCTCTGGAGTTCTTTTGACTCCATTTGGCTACTCCTCTGGCTCCTGGCTGCCCCCAGATTAGTCCTCTGAAAATGCTCTCCAGCGCTATGTGTTCATTTTTGTTATTCAGTTTAGTTATTGAAGCCCAATGGTGCCAATTATCTGATCTTCCACTTGGCTCCATTCTTTGATTCATAACACTAGTATTATGATCCAGACAAGGAACCAGATGCAGATTCAGGGTACAATCCACAAGGGAGTATTAATTGATTGGATAATAATAGTCGAATGGGCCAAAGCCCAGTAACTGAGAAGGGGGCAGTCCAGCAAAATTGGTAATGACTGGAGAGGGATGGGGTCATGTCTGCACCCTGGCCAGCAGCCATGCTGGGGCAGAAACCAGGGGGTGAATTCCCCTCACCGAAGCAGTACTGCTTGACAGTACAACTTGTTGAACAGAAGGGTTTAAGCAGGAGCGCAGTCCCAATCCTGGAAACCGATGAAGACTTGAGAGATGTTCCTAATAACCTGACTCAGAGGAACAGACTGGAACAGATGTTTAACAGGAACATGGTCTCAATCCTGGAGACTGATATTAAGCCTTGTGAGCTTGTTTCTATTGATAAGACTCCAAAGAGTAATTACATTTTGCTCAATCATTAAAGTACCAGTAAACACATGGAAAAAGAGCTTAGCTCAAAACTAGAAGATGCTAACTGCCTGGAATCTCAAGCAGGACAAAGCATTACAATCCAGCAACCATACTAGCCAGACAATAATCTTTTATACAACAGACCACAAAAAAAAGTGTGGCACATAATAGATTACACATGGGAGTAAGGGAAGAAAGGAGATAATAAATCAATTAAAGAGGACAAAACCACAAAACGTGTAGGTCGCTTGAAAGGGGGAGGAACCAATTAGTGACAATTGGTGGCTTCAGGCCCTAGAAGTTAAGTATTAAAAAATGGAATAAAAGCAATGCAAAGTAGTAAATACTTTATTGTCCGAACTTTCTTTGAAATAGGTTCGAAGAATCAAAATGGAAATAAGTGTTTATTTTTCAAAATCAATAAAATACATGTGGTGAAACAGCAAATGTAGTGCTGTTGTATTTTTTCAATGTAATACAGGTCAAAGATAACTTACAAATAACTGCTTTAAGTTTTAATTTAAATTTAACATATCATCCCAATCTTTTCTGATTTGGACATGTACATTTTACTCATTATCCAGATTGTACTTTGATCACCATTTGGTGCTAAAAAAAAAAGGCTGTGAATAATTTGAATAGGAACAAAATAGTTCAAATGTAAATGTTTCAAATGAAGTGATGCCGTTGACGTGACATTTAACTCTGTGTGTTTGTGTGTGACCCGGCACGTATCAGTATGCAAGAAGGAGTATCCTGTTTATATGCCCTGAAGAATTAAAGTCTTGTTGGAGCTTTTTTCCTGTGTACTTTAGCAGCACCCGCTGGTCTGAGCTCTGCATTGACAGTCTCTAAAAAAAAAAAGTTTTTTCTTAATTCTTGATGATCCTTGCAAGCAATTCATGTATTGAATAAATTTACCCAGACTATACATCAGGAAAATTGATCATACCTCTTTGTAAACAAAATATTTGGAAGGAAGCCAATGTTTTTCCTGGGTTTTCTGGCAAACTTAGCCGACTGAAATAACTGGGCTCTTAGGAAT